>CM065356.1:23020098-24361919 GCA_033032245.1 Poecilia picta
GGGGGCATGGGGATTTTTTTTTCTTTCGCGTTCCCTCGCAATCATCTACTGATCATTTCATGCGGCATAATTGATGCTGTAAGCCTTTCTTATTGTGGCCGCCGTACTTTGTTTTAATACAATGTTATATAAGGTTTTTTCCATGAATGTTAATATCTGACGTTTTATATCTTTTTCTTTAGTATAGAAAGGCACAACAAACCTATGATATAAACAGAAACTTTCCATAAGTAGGAAAGAAATAAAAATACATCTAAACTATTTGGACTATTTCTGAGTTATTATCGCTGAGTAATAAATCATCTGACAGTTTGGATTGTGTCTCTGTTGTGTTCGTAGGATTAAAGGGCTGCTATCAGTGCCTTAGCCTTAACGGACATAAACATGCAGTAAATAAATCAATAAATAAACGCAAAAGGAAAATAAACCCCCATGTCCCCTGGAGGGCTCCGTACAGAACAACCAAAGGAAGTATTTTTACTAAATTCAACCGAAGTAGGTACTCTGACTATTGTGATTTACTTATCAAACGTTTGTCATACTATGTAGGTTTCCAAAAGATAGAGATCTAAGAAAGCGATGGGAAGCAGCTCTCAGAAGAAAATGGTTTTCTGCTAGCTTGTCCTCCATGCTCTGCAGTGAGCATTTCAGACCAGAAGATTTGACAGGACGGGTCAGACAGTCAGGATCAGAACCGGAGTTGTTCCTTCAGTCTTCCGTTTCCCACCTCATCTCCACAAGGTCGGTGCTTCTATGCCAAGATTCAGTGCAACACCATCCTGGAAAAAAGTATTTTCCCTTTTTGGATATGCTTGAATGTACTTGTTAAATATTTTAAAAAAACTTTTATCATTGGCTTTAGCATGTGTTTACAAGGACATCTAATACCTCAAAGAAGGCACAGGAGACCCTGTCACTAGACTGCCCCCAACTTGTTCAAGAGGCTGAGCCAGTGTCTGTGGCCAAAAATGTGAGTAAATACATGATAACTTTGTCTTAAGCAGCTGTTTGCATTATCCTGTGTATATGAAAACTCACAAATCTCCACTCTTCATTTTCATACGACCTGCATGTCACAACAATGCACACCAGCCCCGGGAATCAGGAAATTAAGCAGGTGCATGTCTTCTTCATTCCCCATAATAAAAGCTTGAATTCCAGCACCGACCATAGTTCTAAATTTGTATTATTTGTTTATTGATGATGAGAATGCTATTAAACTTGATTTTTCATTTTCATCATGAAGAGTTTTTTTTTAAATTACATTAAATTTTAAATTTAAACTTGAGCCCCTCTCCCAGATTCAACTAAATATGTATTGAAATGCTGTTAGTGATGCTGATGTTCTTACAGGAAGAGGGGCCCCTACGTCATATTCTTCTTAAAACTCCATACCATGATGAAACAGCCATTAACAAATGCTGAAGCATGTCATTATGAAGCATCCTTCAAACACATACACATATATTAACAATATTCACATCTTTGTTGTCATAGGATCACTCCTATGCGCTGCCTTCATCCAATGATGATCTGAGGGCCAGACTCAGGGAAGCCTTGGCTAGGGTGGAGAGTCTGGAAAGGGAGCGGAGGAATGCAAAGGACAGAGAGAAGAGGGCAAAGAAAACTGTGAGTGGTCTTTTGGAGGATCTCAGGATGAAGAAACTAATTAATGAAGATTTGAAAGAGCAGCTCGATCAATACTCAGGTATAAACCAATGATTTTTTTTCTGGATTTTTAACTGTTTTAGATATTGGTTTTTGTAGTTGTATTTAAGAATATGTAAAAACAGACAGTTGTAATGCTGGGGAGGAAGCGGCTGGTGAGGGAGTGGAAGGGTCCATCTATTCCCTCTCTTACCCATTGGTTTAGCTCCCTGGGGCAGCTTGCTACCTTAGAGAGATTATCTTATAGACTGTTAAATAGGGTTGAAGAGTACAACAGGAAGTGGTCCTGCTACTTATCATATATGGGTTAAATGGCATTTCCAGTTCAGATGTAATTAGACTAAATGAACTTACGGTAATGCTGTAATTATCTACATGTATCAGGGTGTAGGGCATTGTTATTTTATGTATGTCAATTTTCAGTTTATGTTTATGTTCCTTGTCATTTCTTTTATTATTTTTTTGTAATTTTCTATTATTATTGTTATTATTATTGCTTCAAATAATTTCTATTAACTGTATTGGCCTCAAGAATCCACAAAGACTAACCATTGTTCAGCTGATGCTAAATTTTGATATCCTAACTGTGGAATAATGGTATATTTTTCTGTTGGAAAATCAATAAAGTTCAAAAGAATAAGTAAAAAAAACAATAAAAAATAAATAAAATCAACAATTATTAACCTATCAATAAACTCTGCAAGTGATGCAAAAAATATAAAGGAAACTAAGAATAAACTATCAAAATCCTAATTGATAAAAGAAATAAAGCACAAATCGCTCCAACAGTGACTTACTAATTTGCCTGTGCTAATTGAATTTCAGATCTTGTTCGCCAAGCTGTCCTGTGATGTGTGCCGTGGTAGTTTGGTTACTGATGCTGTACCGGGATCATTTGATCAGAGCTATTCCTTGCTCACATTAAAAAACAAAGGAGGATTGATGACTCCTTCCGAGGGCACAGTAAGGGTGGTCAGATCAGCTGAGCGTTTAATTCATCAGACACGGTCAGAACGAGTTGTCAAAGTGGCCTTGATCTGTCAGTTGGTTTGTGCAGAGATTGGCTCTGAGGATATATTTTTTCTGGGGGTGGGGGCACATTAAAAAAAACACAGTTTGGAATTGACAGCCACCATTTGCTGTCTAAAGTTGTGTCTGTCTTTCACAAACTGAGACTGCACCATATACCCAAGCTGAAAACTCTTAAGTTGCAGAGTGGTAACACATAGAAAAAGCTGTGCAAGACTGTTCTTTTCAAAGATTATTAGCTTCAAAAATAGAGATTAATATGCCCACTCTGACTAGTAGTTAGCTTTAGCCTTCATTGAAAAAGAAAAAACTGAGTTTACCGAGATGAAAACCCAAGACCCATTTCAGGCAAGATATTTGTTCACAATCTTCACACAGAAACCCAACTTCAAAAATTCAATATAATCCCTCAGATCAATTTCACAAGACACAGGCAGGGTCACCTTAAGGTCTCATGTATGCTTGGTTTCTTTGGTCCTTAATTTGGTCCAGTTATGTCTTGAACAGTAAGGTTAATTTTCTCCTCTTTTCCGCTGAAGAACTGTGTTTGTGTGTGTACATATGTTCATAAATGTTAATTACTGTAAATATAAAAAAAACGATTCATCAGAATCAATTGTATCATAGTTTGACATTTGTTTTCTTTATTCAGAAATTACAATTAAAATATAATGAAAAGTCATAAATGTTGTCTTTGGTGATTGTTTAATTTCTAAGTATATTAACGTTTATATGCGAGTGGGTCGAGGACGAACATTAGCTAAAAATACTTTGTACAACGGCACTTTCTGAAATTGGGTCCATTCACTCGAATTACTTTCACATAAGCCACATTCAATATGGCGGACGCTGTTACGTATCGCAGCAACGGGCTGACCGGCTCCATGGGGCTCTACGCATTCATGTCTATGTTGCCAACCACCAGAAAGTCGTCAGAAGAAGAAGAGACACTGAATGAATCCCAAGATGAGTGAGTCAAAGAGAAAAAAGTTGTATCAGGAGCCAATTTAGATGCGTTCACAACACACTTAAATGGTGCAACATTTGCAAAAAGTAAAGCAAAAAGTAAAACTCTTCCACAGGAAGTATTTGCCGACATTTAAGACTGAAACATCCGACTGTTAAGCAGGAAGCGGTAATAAAGGACCCTGCTCCCTTTACTCAGGGATTTGAGAGCTTGAAATGATTTGCTTCTGTTGAATCATTCACGAACGGTTGGCTCACAGCGGGAGTAGCCAAAGCCCGAAAAGAACGTTTTTTTACTTGAACTACGCCGGACTGTGATTAAGAAACCGAAATCAGGTGAATAAAGCAATCTCTGCCTTCTGACGTTGCTATACGCCATGTTTCTTTTATTTTAACGAGCTAAACACATTTGTATGATTTCTAATCTAATTAAAAGCGATTCTCTCTCGCTGTCCTTAGATGGATACAGAAAGATTTACTGTCGGTGTATTCCAGGGATTTGTCGGCAGGGTTTGCTCCTAATAACTAGCCGCGTTAGCACATTGTTATTAGCAACACAGTCGACTGAAGCTTCATTAGACCGACTTGGCTAGAAAGAAGAAACAACTAGGAGGTAGAAACTAGATTAGTGACTGAAACTCTCAAGAGCGTCACAACCAACTTGTTTGAGTTGGCACCAAAGCAGAGAGCCATCCCAGGATATGTGGGCTATTGGTCACAAATCTGGTGATGACTTTGTAGGTTTCTGGACCTCACAACATCTTGTTCAAGAAAATAGCTCGAGATGATCTGAGCTTTGTAATGGATTGCATCAAAATCCATTAATCATTTGGCAAGAGTTGCAAACTGTGTGCCAAGATAATATTCCCCCACACCTTTGTACAACCACCCCTTCAACCTTTGCTATCTGATATTGCATTTCATGTATGTCTAATTCTGACTGTATTATTTGAATGTTTAAGCTCAAATCAAAGTTTTTCCAATTTGTTATGTCCTAGCTTGGGTGAGCCTGAGGGTAAATAATAGCCCCACTCTCCCTTTTTTAGCTAGTATGTGTGTAGGGCCTTACAAAAAGCATCACCTTTTTTTAACAGAAGAGATAATATAACATTTTCTGGCTGCAATATTGGTTTATCTGCATTTTCCTCAGATCAAAATGAACCCAGACGCACAACAGAGGATCGGCTTTGTTGGTGCAGGAAACATGGCTTTTGGCATTGCAAAGGGGATGTTGTCAGGTTAGTGTTGAAATACTAAAACTATATTTGAGTGAAAATCTTCATGGTAATATATTTTTTTTGTATTGCAGGAAATGTTCTACCTGCAAACATCAAAGTTAGTGCCCCATCCTCTACAAATTTAGGACGATTCCAGGTATTTATTTATTATTTTTCTTATTATTTTTTCAGATGTGAACAGAGAAAAACTGAATCAGTTATTCCAGCACACCTAACTCAGATTCTGAGTATTTTATCTGTCAGTTGTATGGATAGTTGTGCTTGATAAATCTGGTAAAATGTTTTCAGGAACTTGGCATTTCTGTGACACACTCCAACACTGAGGTGGTCTGTGGGTCAGATGTGGTGTTTGTCGCCGTCAAGCCTCATATGATTCCACGGGTTCTCGTTGAAGTCTCTCAGCACATCACAAAGAAACAGATAATCGTGTCGGTTGCTGCCGGAGTGACGCTAGCTATGTTGGAGGAGGTGAGGGCCACAGCCACTGGAATAGGTTTTTACTATACAGGTTTGATCTGTCTGGGTATCAAATATCTTGAATCTTTTATTTCTTTTTCATTTTAAGCTCCTCCCAGAAAAGTCGATCGTCATCAGGCTGATGCCTAACCTTCCCTGTCTGGTTCAAGAGGGGGCCCTCTTGTTTGCACTGGGCACCAACGCAAAAGGGGAGGATGGCACTCTACTTCTCGGCTTGTTGCATTGCTGTGGTTTGGTGGAGGAAGTGCCTGAAGCCTGGATCGATGTCCACACAGGGCTGAGTGGGAGCGGAGTCGCTTTTGTGAGTCTGTCACAACTATGACTATGACACAACTATCTACACACTATGAATTATACCAATTTTTTACACAAGCTTTTGCCAATGTCCCACAAGTGACATTACTAGCATAGACACTTATCTGTCATGTAAATTTTTTTTTGCTATTATTTATTAATCTATTTAGTTTGTTTGTTGCTGTTTTTGTCTAGGTGTATCTTTTTGCAGAAGCGCTGGCAGAAGGAGCTGTTAAAATGGGCATGCCAAGTGCTCTGGCTCACAGCATCGCATCCCAAACTGTTCTGGTGAGTCGTACCATATCTGCACTTTTGTTTTCCAAAAAATGCTCTCGACTAGAAACCCATGTCCAAATTTAGTGTTTGATTGTTTGTCATTTGCTGCAGGGTGCTGGGAAATTGCTACGTGATTCTGGGAAACATCCAGCTCAGCTTCGGGCTGAGGTCTGCACCCCGGGTGGAACAACCATCCATGGGCTTCACACACTGGAGCAGGGAGGCGTGAGGGCGTCTGTCATGAGCGCGGTGGAATCGGCCACTCAGAGAGCAAGGGAGCTTGGGAGAAAATAGGCAGCAGGAAGGGCCCGTGTGTCAGTATACCTTTTTAAGAACTACATCTTGAACTTTAACCATGGAAAGTCTTAAAAATAAGATGGCTGCTTTTTTTAGTATTTATTTTATATTTCATACCTCGGTATTGTAAGAATAATTAAAAAAAGATCATATTCTTGATTTTTTTTATTATTTAAAAAAAAAGCAGCTTACACCTCTGTTAGATCTTTCAAAGGATGGGCTTCTTATGTTTCACTTTGTGTGATGGTAAATAAAAGAACATCTGTTGGATCACAAGTTTAATGTCTGCATTAACATGCAGAATAATCCTTCCCTTAAATTAGGGTAGTGAGATGTTCATAAATAAATAATTAATATTGTGATAGAGAATAAATATATTTGCCCTACTGTTTTTCTAGATTGTTATGCGCTTGTAAGGTTGTGTTGGAGGAAAGTTGGTGGATGAATTAGCAGTACTCGCATAGCTCAGTCCCCGGCCAGTGAAACGGTCACAGGTAATTTGATACACACGCAAACCATTGAATGGTATGTTGGCCTACGTGCCAGGCTGCTACATGAGACAAGCACATGGAAAGTAAAAATATGAACCATTTTAAATTTACCAGCTCCTTGCAAACAGTTATTTACATACAGAATTTATGTTGTTCACCAAATGTTTAAAATTTGTAATATTTAATTGAAAATATAATGGTGAAAAAAAGAAAAAAAAAATTAGCTTGAATCTTGCTGTCCATTCATCCCTTTCCTGAAATCTTGAATTACTCCAAACAGGAATCTGTTTTTAAATGCGTTTCTATTTTTTCCCCCAGTCATGATACAAATGAAAGCACAATCCATGTATGTGAGCAAAAGTCATAAGAAAAACTGGCAAGAAATCATCCACTTTGTTCCTACATAGATGCATGCAGAGATAAAGATCCAGCAGCTTATACAGACTACAGTTTTAACCGGAAGGTTGGACTCAGGATGCTGCATCTTCCTGTTAATGTGCCGATTTGTGAAGATAAGATGTGAATGTGTGTGCAGGGAACTGCTGTTTTAGTATTTAAAAATAGCTCAAAACAGAGTAGTGTAATGATATGTAGTAAATTAATTTTAACTGGGCTGCACTATTGCCTTGCAGCAAGAAGGTACTGAGTTTGAATCTCAGCCTGGGGTCTATCTGTGTGGAGTTTGCCTTGTATTTCTGTGTGTCCTCCACAGGTTTTCTTCAGGTACTCTCTCTTTCCCCCTCAGTCCATAACTGGTAGGTTAATTGGTGGCTATAAAGTTCTCAATAAAACATATGCTTGTGTTGATAAGGTTGTGTGTCTCTGAGTTGTCCTGTGATGGACTGGCAACCTGTCCATCAGCAGGTGCCTCTCATCCAATGATTGCTGGAGGTAGCAAACAATGGATGGATAAACCAAACCAACTTTATTTATAAAGCACTTTAAAACAACCACAGCTGATACAAAGTGCTGTACATTAAAACACAACATAAAAAACAAACAATAAAAACTTACAGTTTAAAAACCCCCCAAAAACATACAATTTAAAACTAGATCCCGCTGGTGTTAAAAGCCAAATAAAATAGATGGGTTTTAAGACAAACTTTAAAAGATAATTGCAATTCCATAAATATATTCCAGCATGATATACATTATTTTTAATAGGTTCTGAATATGATGATTTACATTTTAGGTGGACTGGTCCCCAACGTTGGAAATCTCTGATATTAAGTGATTTATCAGTTGAAAAATACTGTCTAATACTTTAACTTAACTGCCTAATACTTTGAATAATCTATCAGGGGCGCCATATTTGGGGGGTGAGAGGGCAATTCCAAGTTGGGGGGGAGGGATCCCACAAAAAGGAAGAACTGTTACTTATATATATATATATATAAGAAATATTTTAGGGCCCCTGGCAATAGTAAAATTAATGCCCCTAAAATCCCTGGCTGCGTCCCTGGTGTCAGTAGTTGTTTTTGGCACCAATTCAACCTGAGCATGTGGAGATATCAATGATTCACAAACATACCTCCTCCTCCTGCTGCAGCTGCTGCTCCTTGCTTCTTCTTCCTCCTCCTCCTCTTCCCGTTGTCGCTCACTCGGCTGGAGCAACACGCGTTTTACCCACCGGCCTGCGGCTACACCGAAAAAAAAGACAAAAACACAGCTGTAAGTAACGGCGACGCTGACTGACGGACAGGGTTTCGGGAGGCTGTCAGAGCTTGTTAACTGGACACTTATGGGTATTTACGGGGAAGAATAGTCGGTTATCGAAACTGATGCTAGCCGAGGCTAGCAGGTTGCTAGCTGGCACCGCCTTCCCAATACCGGCGTGAATGGCCGCTGGTCCAGTTTTATGTTCTTCTCTAAATGTCGGCATTGACGCGAGAAGAAGGGTATGTTTTATGACTTAAATTGTTCGAGTGGGAGACAATTGCCATTAACAATCAGTGTTAACATCGACTTGACACTCAAAGAAATATGGCTAATGTTCAGGTTAGCAAGACTCACTTTTATATGATGATAGCCCTGATGAGGCTCTTTAGCCTCATCAGACCTTTATTCGATTTGTTGGTACATATGTGTTTAAGTTTATAACACGTTACATGTGCATCGGAATGGGTGTAATTCAGGCCAAAGCTCAATGTTGAGCTTTCACTAAAAAAATATGGCTTAGAGCTACTGAAAAACCAAAATTCAGTTTCTCTGAAAACTTAAATTTTACAAATTTTATTTGCTGCACAATCATGGTGAGTTGAGTAAGAGATGGTCATTATCACTCTTAACATTATTTCCAAGATTATTAATGGTAAGTTTAGTGGAAGGAAGAAGGAGCCCAAGGAGAGTGATAACCTTGATAGTAGGGCCGTATAATATCGATATTGCGATATATACCAATAGTTTCTTTTCTAGAAAAAAAAATCAATATTCATCTGCAAGTATGGTAACATCCAACTGTCACCTTTCTCACTCATGTTTTCCCACCACTTCTTTGATTCATTTTGTCCACCTGTTGACTTTAAGTCTGTGTCCATCCAGAGCCAGGTATTGTGTAGTTGGTGCTTTTATTCAGTTTCTAGTTAAATTTATTCAGTCCAACTCTATAACATTCACAAAATGTCACCAAAATACTCTAAAATCTTTCAGAAAATCGCAAATGTGGATTTAATTGTACTGTTTGCTGAATATCGCAATATATATCGTATCGTGGGCAGAATATTGTGTATCGTATCGTGAGATTATTGTATCTACAGCCCTACTTGATAGGGATGGAAAGGAGAAGTGATTTAAGTATTTTGGGAAGATTCATAAGATGTCTACTGCAGTTGGAGTCAGCATGTCAATAATTAGCACACATAGATGTATTCAGGACTTACCCAATGTTTTAGAGGATTTTGTGTGTTGTTGATAATAAAGATGCTGATTTCATCTACCAGCAAGGGTAAATCCAGTAGCCCCTGCCCATGCTACTGGATTATTGACCATGATCAATAATGACTGCTGACTGTTTAATTTGTCAGCATTTTACCCAAATCCCACGGGGAATTGATGTAGAATTGTCAAGAGGAAAACAGGCCAAAGATCTAGATAAGTTGAAGGCCAACAAGCTTCTTTTTTATTCATCAGCACATCCACACGCTGATTGCCTCTGTATCATGCTACGTAGGTGAAGCTATTCATGCAAAAGGATCTCTGACAAAGTATTTCATACTTATATTGTACACAGACATACTTTCTTGTAGGCCAAAGTCATATTTATGTTTTTGAGAAATGTAATTTTGGGTTTTCATTAGCTCTAAGCCATATTCATCAAAATAAACATTTGAAATGCATCACCATGTTTAATGACTCCCTGCATTTAACATTTGAAATTTCTATTCTAATTTATTGAGATGCTTGTGTACACAGCTGGACATTAATATTAAATGTGTCTTATATCAACCTTTATAAGGTGTTGAAATTCCCCTTTTTTCCCACCTTTTATCTTTTAAATGCTCAATTGCTGCTTCTTGGTAATCAGTGGCACAAATGAAGTGCAAATATAACGTGTCGTTTTTCGGTAATGTTAATATATGCACTTCTAAACATAACATCTAATGGAAAGTATTAGTCAAGGTAGGCAGATTATAAACAGGAATTACTCGTCTTGCACTGGTAAGTAATTGCAGTCGATTCCAAATTCACTTGTCTGTTTGTTGAAACTCTGTTACACCCTAAACCTGCTGCTAAACATTAAGTTCCCAGCAAGAACAAAGCAATGTTTGCTGATTAAAACAATAATGGTAACAAAAAAAAAGAATAGCTGGACATGACATGTGTAGCCTGAGTCGAGACATTATGTTTCTAAATATATTCCTGGAACTCAATTTTTTGTAATGAACACACTTTCAGGTATCTTCTACAAGATCTCACAATGTTGAAATTTTATGATATTGAATATAATGAGGACTAGCCAGTAGGGAGTTATGAAGAATAAATCATGAGAGAGCGACAATCAAGAATTGAACAATATGCAAGCACTAGAAAGTTCAGATGCCGAAGGAGGCAGAAAGCATTGCGTAAACGACCGATGGCTGGACGTCTAGGGTACGTCGAGCTACATCACAATCACAGCTTGTCCAACTTGGAAATGGTAAATGTTGTATTGCAGACCATGTACAGTTGAAGCACTCTCTTAAGGTTTGAAGACAAATCAAAAAAATCAGAAAAAAGACATCAGTTTGTATTTTTGGATACAAAGATGCCCATAAAGATGTCTGTGCAGCATAAATTTGATTTGTGAAATTTTCTTGAAAGTAATAATACCTTGTCTTGTTCTCATGAACTCAATGTCAAGATACCCCTAATAACACTTTCTTTCAACTGAATGGTGTATGTAAATAGTCTGAAACTAGATTTTGGCTTGAGCATGACCTTAGCTTTATTTTTTTTACACATTTGCATGCCATATATTTGTTATTAAATTTACAAGGTGGTGATTGTTAAATTTCTTTTTCACTTGCTTGCGGTTAACTGGATGAAAAGAACGTGTTGAGAGGTTCACTTTGTTTATAGCTTGACAGCTACAACTTCACCGAGGAAGGTGAGTTGAGAACATAAAAATCATATGTGAAACCCCTGAACTTTCCAAAAGGGAATTAATGTTAGCTCCATATTAATGTTGTGTAAGTGAGTAAATGCCTATTTTTATTGTATATTATGAACAGCATGACTTGCATGATATATAATTTATTACATGAACTTGCATGGACATTGGTTTGGTTTTTCTTGGATGCTCTTATATCTCTATTATATTGTTCATATAGTAACCTGTACAGTACCAGGAAGTGGATATAGCTTGCAATTCTAAACCTTATGCAGTGTACTGTAATGGTGTCCAGGCCCTATGGACTCTTCCACATTTTGTGATGTTTTAACCACATGCTGCTGTGTGTTTTATTGTGATTTTATGTGATTGACCAACCACTAAAATAGTGCAGAATTATGAGCAGAAGAAAGTGTTTTCTTTGTTGTTGTTTTTTCCAATAGAACCAAGTTTTGCTCCGGTATTGGCAGCAATGTCTTTTCCAGTTTTGCAATTTTAGCTTTTTCTTCTGCTTTCAGGCTCAGTGAGATTGAATGAAGAATGTTATCATTAATCTTCAAGTTTTCCACTGATTCTAAATTGAATGAAGTTTTAAACATTGACTGGACTGCGATGACTTCTAAACCAGGTCTCACATTGTAAAGTCCTGGGTCCTGCTGTCCTGCAACTTATGTACTTTTGCCACAACAAACCTAGTTCAAACAAATGAGTCATTAGCAGGACACTGTACAACTTGAGTACATGCTGCAGAGTTGCAGGGCCCCCCAAGGACTGAAGTTCAGTCTTCTGATATAAACTCTTCTACTGGCTGTATATTTAGTGGTGGTGCCCTGCCTCAATTTCCACTTTTCTGGAGTCTTTTTTTTATTTTTTTAGGTTTGCTTTGTATGCAGCTTTATTGCTGTGCTCATCAGCTGTGATCAGATTCTTTCACTGCTGAAGAAAAGCAATTCCACAGAATGATGCTGGAACCAAAAATCTCACTAAAATACACTTGACGTTTGTGGTTTTAAGGTGACAATGTGGGAAGGTTCTAGGAGTAGTCACCCTTTGCATGTTAACTCTCCACTTGTTGAACTATGAGTTATTATAGTGCTCTGTGATTGCTTACTGCCATAATTTTGATCTGCCAATTCATACCCAAAATGAACACATTAGTCTGCATGCTGCTTGTTTTTTTGTTGAGGACTTGCCTGTGGATTCTTTCTAATTTGCGTATACTTCAGTTACATTGGAAAATATGCCATTAATGATCTGTCACCTAAAAATGAACCCTTCTTTGTCTTCCTGCCTTTGTTACTAACCCAAAAGCTTGTACCTGTTATTCTCTTTTTGTCCTACAATTGCCCTAAGATGTCCAAGAAGATCTCCCAGTGCTCTGTTAAGGACCAATCGGAGCATGATCAGCCTCCCAGCCAAAATCAGTTGGATCAAACCAACCTGGGCTGTAGGAAAAAGACAGAACCAGGCCAGAGAAATGGAGAGACAACCTCTTCATCTCCAGAGAGTGGTAGCTTGAATGGAAACGGAAAGCGCAGTGGGAAAACCCGTCGCCGCAAGAAACTCTCATCTAATCCCGGGAGCCACCATGAAGGAAAGACAGATGAAGTGAAAAACAAAGAGAAGCCTGACGAACACACTAGCCAGTCGCCTGAGCAGCCGGCTGCATTGATGGGGTTGCAGTCGGAATGTGGCAGTGTGTGGTTTGAACGCAACATCTACGAGCAAGCTGAGAGCCTCTACCAGTGCTGGCTAGTGAGCTCTGCTAACCGGATCTCAAAGCCCAACCGTTCACATCAGTCCTCAGGGAAACGTTCAAGCAATCCATCCGCCGTGGCTCCATCTTCCTCTGGACCGGCTTGTCACTATGTTGATCAGGTGGCTTGCCACCACATAGTGGAGGAAGTATGGGTCAATAAGACGACTTTCGACCAAGCAGAAAGGCGCTTTGTTGAGGGATCAGCTCCCTCATCAGCTCCTAACTCCCTTGACCTCTCACCTCCGACTAACTGCTCCGGTGCCTCCAGAACACCCGATGAAGGGTATCAGTCTCAAGCCCCGACTCCAGCAACCCCTGTTGTCCAACAGGCAGCTGGTACGCCGACTTCTCGACAATCAATTAACGGGCTGCCGCGCATTCCAGTCGAGCTGCTGAGGGAAGTGTGGCTCGACAAACCTGCGTATGATCGTGCCGAAGCAGCCTTTTACCAGAACCTGTATGCTAACAATTCCTCCAAGAGGCAAATCTGCACCCCCACCACCAGAGGAAGTGACCACCCTCAAAGTCTTATGGAAGAGGAAGAGGAGGAGGACAGTGAGGACATGGCAGAGGAAGAGAAACCACTGATCCTGCAGTGTAAAGCAGAAGTATTTCATGCCCTTCACCCGATTCAGGAGGAAGAAGAGCCAACTGAGACCCTTGAGACTGAAGAACCTTCCGGAGTGTGCTTCTTCCTTCACCCGGACAGCGAGCCGGTGTGGCTGGACAAGTGGCGGTACGATGCTGCAGAGAACCGTTTTCAAAGCCGTGGTTTGGATAAAGTCTGCGAGGTGAAGAAGAATCGGAGGCCGGAGGCAGAAAAGTCATCAACGTCCTCCAAGGCGCCTAAAAGGGACAAGTATGACCAAACCGGGGGAATGGAACCACTCCAGATGTTTCAGTTCATGGTTCATTACTTTTCATTATAATTTTCCCTCCTTTCAAATTCTATTTTTCTTCTCTCACCTTGTTTCTTTCATTCCTTCTAGATCATGTATTCATTTGTAATTGATTTATTCTTTCTTTTCCTGAGTTCAACCAAAATAGTTTTTTCTCCCACCATCTTCTTTTCAGCATTTGTAGAGTTGTACTTGGGTGTCTGGTTGTATGGAAGTAATATAAAAAGTTTGAGTTCATACTTGATACATTCTAAATAATAAGTTTAACGTAGTAGTTCATTTTCATATCCCCTGACATTTTTTCCCCTACATTCCTTTTTTTTTCTTTTTCTTAGGAAAATGAGCTCAGTGGACTTCTTGGCTCAGGAGAAGATATGGTTTGAGAAGCCTCGTTATGATGAGGCGGAAAAAACGCTTTTATGAGCAAATGAACGGCTCATCGCAAAACATGCAGGTAATCCACTCAGGCTGTTGATTTAGGTTTTTTTGAATCAACTTTCCATCTTTCCAACATGTCATACATTCTAAAGCTATAATTCTTATGTACAGCCATTATAAAATGGTGATTGGGTGTTGCACAACGTTTACAATTAAATTCATGGCTAAATCATATTGCAAAACTCGTGAGTACAGAAAAAGTCAATGAGGTTGTGAAGAAGCAGTGTGTAAAGATGGGGCAGATTTGCTTTTATTTTAAGATACGTGTTGAGATGAAGACAATTGGTGCAGGAGCTTTAAAGTTTAAAGTGGCACTTTCATCGTGAAACTGGCTTTAAAAGTGCACAGTCAGCTCAGGTCTTTTCATAGTAAAAAGATTCTCTAATATTTCCTTGTTTTCCTTGTAGGATGTTGGAGCTAATGCCATCCTGCAGGACATTGCTCGAGCTCGGGAGAACATCCAGAAATCTCTAGCCGGGGTAAGAATTGAGACAATTCCTAAACTAAAACATTGAACCGATATGCCTTGGCAGTCATCACTTTTGAATGAAGCAAACAAACCAGCCTTGTTGTTTGTTAATGGTAATCTGTGCCCCCGTATTTGTATTCATCAAATTTAAGAGTAAAACACGTTCATGGAAATGTTTTAGTTGTATATCCAGCTTTAACGTCTTTGCTACTCGTAAAGGTTTAACATGTCCTACATCAAGCTGGCAGTACAATAACTACATTCAAAAGAAAATTAGAGTAAAATAAATCAGTAACCATAAAATGTATTGCTTCTAGGGACGTGCCAATCAGGTTTTTTTCTGTTGATACCGATACCGATCACCCCTGAGGGATGATCTGTGATACCGATCACATAGTTATGATTTATTTATTTTTATCATAAACACGACTGTTACATTATGTGAAAAAAGGAACCATGAATTCACCTTAATTTAGACAAAAACTTGTTTTTAATAACTTTTTCCAAGAAGAAAACTAAATAAAACAGGCATTGTGCAAATTGTACTTCTATCAATAATACTATCTTTAACAGACTGATAACATATGAGGCTCTGAAGAGGATAAATAATGCAAAAAGCCAAAATAAAACCTCTCAACATTGACAAAAGATTCAAGTATAAAACTTAACATTCAAAGGCAAAAACAGGATCCATTGCAATAAACAATCCAGAGTTACTGAATGAAAACTTCCTGTTAGCATGGCGGCTAGCTGGTTACTGCTAGTTCTGATTGGCTGTTTCTGACTGAGCGGAGTAATTATGCAGAACAGGGAGGAGATCGATTGTTTTTTTTTTTTAAAGATTATCTGTCTCATGTTAGGACAGAGAAAGTTTTAATACGTATGTAAAATGTATTTTTTTAGTTAGATACTGCAGCTTCTGCTCTCAACAGGAGAGCAGAACCAGCGTCTTACATCGCAGCTCCAAGACTTAAATTATTTAACAGGATATTAGTTTAGCTTTCTGACCGTCATGCTAATCCGGTGAGTGTTTGTAGCTGTGCTGCTTTACCTGCTGTCTGATCCTCCATGTCTTTTTACAGCCTCAATGTAGCCAAACTCTATCATTGTTTTTATGTCTATTAGCTTCGTTGTGTTGATGCATTTTGACCTGCTTCTATTTTCCGCCGCAACACGCAAACGTCCTCATTCACTCAGTGCGTCATAGTTACAAATCGCCTAGGATTTGTTGCTGCGCGTTTGTGCCGTGTGAAGGAAAGACGAGACCAGCTGGACAGACAGGCTGGGAAATGAGATGCAGGTGATCAGTATCGGTAACAGAGCCAATGATCGCCGATCCCGATCATCACCGATTTCACGGAAATCGGCGGATTATGATTGGTTACTGATCGATCGGCACACCTCTAATTGCTTCCAGTTTCAAAATGATGAAAAACAAACAAAATGTTTGGAGTTGAATACAGAAAGACACAGAACAGATGAGAAAATACTCGGATGACGAGAGGAAATGTGCAGGACTTTCTGCCTCTGAAGGACAGATTGGATTTGACTCATGAAGCGTTTTCAGGAGTTCCCAGGAGGCTTGGCTGTTGGCTGCGTTACTAAGGGAACGTTCATGGTCATTTGACTGCCGGCTGTATCAAGAAAGAAACACTTCCAACTCCAAGCCTTTATTTGGCAGAGTTTTGAAGAAGAGCAACTTTTCAGAATCTGCTGAGGATTCTGCAGCAGCATATCTCATTCAGCCAGATTGTTACCGCAAAACTGGTCTGGAAAGTATCAAACTGTGCTGAAAATAAACTTATTTTGACCATTTTTGGTGACCATCTGATGACCGTCTTTACCTCTGAGAAAAGTTGTTTCTTTTCTCAGAAACAACTTTCTGAAAGCATAGGATTTGTTGATGGATTTCTCTGTTCCCTGCATGCACTATTTTCTTGTATTCCAACTTGAAGCTTGGTTTTCCTTTGCTTTTAGACTCCCTCTCCTCATTGTTCTGTTTATTTTATGTAGCTCATGCAACTTCCCTCTGCCTCATTTCCATTTCCCTGCCCTGATTTCTTTCCTCGTTCCACCCTGCACTCCCCTCCTCCAAGCTGAAGAATACGCTGAGTAACAAAGGGTCTTCCCAAGCTTCCCTGACCCAACTGTCTCATCCTGTAAGTTTCTGAGTCTTGCATGTCGCTGGAAGCATCTGCTGCTGCTCTCAGCAGGTAGTCTGAGCAAGCAACATTTTATCAATCTGATTTCAAATTCAGTTTGTGGATGACTTGCAAAGTGGTAGCACCTGCTTATCATTGTTTTTCTGTCTGTTTCCATACATATCCTGTTTCTCTCCAGTCTTTAGTTTGCTATACAGGCTGCCTGTCATGTTTGAATAACTTTTGTTTGAATAGTGACACATTTCTCTGTTTTGTTTTTTTTTATGTTGTACCTCTGCAGAACTCCGGCAGCAGCAACAGCGGTGCAGGTGATCAGGGAGAAATAATTTCTCGCATCAAAAGCCTCGAATTAGAGAACCAGAGTTTACACAAAGGTTGGTCGTCATCCACAGTCCGTCAGTTTGCAGTTTCTTGTCTTTAATGCTTGGAACCTTTTATGTTGCTACTGGTACAGCTCTATGCTGAATTAGGATTTGAGTCGCCATAAGGAAAGCAAATTTCTTTTACAGAAAATATGTTCTTTAAAAGAAGATCATCCACATATTTTAGAATCTGAAGACTTGTCATTTCATAATATATTTACCACAAATGACAAAATATATTTATTTATATATCCAACCAACGAGCACACTTTGAAAGGCCCTGTTTAAATTTCTTCAGAAATGTTCTTGTTAATAAAGAAAACATTTTTAATAAAGCTGTTTTAAGAGTTGTTGTTGCCTCTATACCTTAGATCAGACATTTAAATGGAACCTGTAGTTCTAAAACTGGTTTAGAATAAAATAACGTTAAAATTCCTTTTACAATGTTTCACAAAAATAAAAGTAGAAATTACAGACTGATTTAAATATTACATATTATTGTAGTGTAATTCTTTGCACTTTTTATTTTTTTTTAAGTCTTAGCTGTATATTCTGAAACTTACTTATATCCAGAATTCTGCCTCCCTATCCGTGAAAAAAACAAAATTTCAGTCTGGAAAAGTTTGGATTTTAACCCCATTTATGGTAATTGAGTACTGAACCTCAACTATGGGTTTGACAGTCTGGTTCTTTTTAAAAGTTAAATGATAAGCAGTATGACATTGCCTTTGACATAAAAACTTAATTTAAGTAGAACACAAGTATTTTGCAAAACTTTGGTCATAAGAGTGATTAATAATGTTTCATTTCTGCATGATTTTAACATCCCTATGTATTTATTTATAGTGAATATCTGATGTTTGTCAGTGCAAAGAAAGGACATGTCGATTGTGCTTTTTTTTTTTTCATTATACGTTTAACATTATTTAGATTACATTTGCATAATTCCTTAACTGGGATCCTGTTTTCAGTGGTAGACGACCTACGAGCAGCGCTCTCCAAACTGGAATGTCGAGTTGCTGTTCTTGAGAAACGTCCAGCATCAGTGACCTCGGCTCCTGCTGCCTCCGTCCCCTTCACAAATGTGAGTGGATGCTGACCATTTGATGATCTGTGTGAAGTGCAAGTTCTCACTTAATTTCTCCAGGGCACTGCTGTCCAGCAGAAGGCCAGCGCCCCAGTTAAACAGGAGGAAGAAGACGACGATGAAGACGATATCGACCTGTTCGGTAGTGACGAAGACGAGGAAGCAGAGAAACTTAAAGAGCAGAGATTGAAGGAATATGCAGAGAAGAAGGCAAAAAAACCTGCCATCATCGCCAAGTCCTCAATATTACTGGATGTTAAGCCTGTAAGAGTTGCTAAACTTCCCACCCTAAAATGTTCCTTATTTATAAAACACAGGCCAACTTCATGTTCTGTTTAACTTTGTTCTTTCCTGCTTGCCGTAGTGGGACGATGAGACGGACATGGCGAAGCTGGAGGAGTGTGTGCGCTCGGTGCAGGCAGACGGCCTGCTATGGGGAACGTCCAAACTGGTCCCTGTGGGTTATGGCATCAAGAAGCTCCAGATCGCATGTGTGGTGGAGGACGACAAGGTGGGAACAGATTTGTTGGAGGAAGAGATCACCAAGTTTGAAGACTATGTAAGTACATGGATTTATTTAGTCACCAGTACTGTGTTTCAGTTCAGTTTACTTTCTAAACGGGTCTGGGCCAGGTAATGGTGACCCTCTAGCCATTTAAAGGTTGACCCTATAACGTGAAATTAAGTCTTTCATTTGGGGAGATTTCAGCATGTTAATTTTCAGTTAGAATATTTTACACCTGTAGTTTAAAATAATTCAACGTTTTCTGTATATTTCTGTTGGGTTGTCGGAGTTGATGAATCTTTCTTCACTAATCTTTCTCCAACATGACTGAGCAGAACGATGAGCTGCAGTAAACATGTTCTAACCCAATTACTGTAAACAGAAAGTTTCATTGGTTCAGTTTGGACAGGTTCTTTTAATTCAACATAAAGCCAGAAAAAAAAGACATTTACTCAGGTTTACCATCACAAAGCTAAAAATTGTTCGGTTTTCTCCACCAACACATTTTGAATTAAGATCAATATGGTGAACCTTGTATTTTAAGGTGACAGATGAGACATTTTGGGATCACAAAGCAGTGCCAAATTCAGACTGCATCTGTGCATAAACCTTGTTGCTAACTGTCTTTAAAATCATTTCAAATACCATATGTATCTCTGGTGCATTAAACTTTGTTCATTTGTTACCAGAAGGCTTGTAGGGTGATTTTCAAACTGAAATCGGCAATTATTTTTGCATTTTGAGTCATGGATGACACAAAGAGCAAACTTCCACATTTTTATTAAGTTTACAATTTTGATTGTTCCCATGTTTGCAGACAAGGTTCTTAAAGACATTGTATAAGGGTTTCCAGAAATATAGCCGAGATTAGATGTAAATGTCATCAGTTTACAATTTTTATTTTTTCTTTGTGAATAATTGTTACATATGTGGATATTTCAAGATCAATCCACCTGAAAGCAATTTTCACCGTAAAATTTAAACCTTAATTTTAGCACTAATGTCCATTTTGGATTTTCATGAATTGATTGTAAGAAAAAATCTACTTTTCTACTGAACAGAATTGTTATGTTACAGGGTTTTACTTTAATAGTAACTGAGTCAGCCTTTCAGTAGATTCTATAATTAACACTTTTTAGTTATTAATGGAAATTTGATACAAGTCAATACAATCGGCTGTATTAGTCCAGTGCTGCCATCATGTGGCCAAAATATAAACTTTTATTTATAAGCAATCTGCAGTTGACTGAATTGTTTTGTTTTTCTTTCCTGCTTGTTTCAGATTCAGAGTGTGGATGTAGCAGCTTTCAACAAAATCTGATTCAGCAGCAACTCTTCTTCACTCCCCGTTTCTCTGCTGATTGTGACAACGGTTGACAATAAAGCAATTCTTGCACTGATGTTATTGTGTTATGATAATGTAAGCAAATCAACAACTAATATTCCATTGTAGCGTATGTGAGCAGCACTCCAATCTAATGTCAACTATTGAAACTGAATAGTAAAAGTATGATCCTGCTACTCTGAGTAACCTGGTTTACACTGCCAGGTACAATGAGTCACACTTGATTATTAGAACAATGTCTGAATATTGAAATCAGTTACTTTTTCCAACTATAGTCTTTGTTACATCAATCTTCAGAAATTCTGTTTAATTCTTTATATAACCTCAAACTGTTTTGGTAAATTTTATTCTTATTCGAACTGATCAACTGAAAACACTCATGAATGCACCATGTCATCCATGTCATCAATGGCTAATGGTTCAGAAAGACAATAAAACTTAATTTATAGAATCCATGTTTTTTTGTTGCCACATGCATTTAATTGAAGAAAATTTGAAGGACATAAATTATTTTCATTTTACTTTAACTGTTACTTATGGGGTACAGAGTATAGGAGAGATTAATAATCTCAGTAAATTTACGGATAGTTCATTTCTCAAAAGCAAAAATTCATGCCAAAGTGTCAAAGGGAAAAGTCTCTGGCACCATCATTTATGAACAAAATAAAAGTGCTTTGTCATGTTTTTAGGTTTAAATATTAGAAAATTTGTGCGATTTAAATTGCAACAATCCCATGATTTTGACATACTGGTTTTATTTTACAAGTTTGACACTCGCCTCTGCTGCATGAGGTTACTGCTTTTCACTGAAACATTGAAACAGTAATTATTCATTACTTATAAACACACCCAGAATGAAAAGTAGACACATGACTGACTTACAGGAGACACTTTGGGGAAAAGTACCTGAACTGTAGAAGGAACTGCAGCTTTTAGTCAAGTTATAAACAGGTTGGGTCACTGAGGCCTGATGAGCCACTTTGACACTCCAGGAAGTCTATCAGCTCCTGTTGCTACTGGCTCTCCACTGTAGGAAACGCTACACATACCAGCTAAATCCTTTCTGCATTTCTCTATTGATTTTGAGGTGAATGAGTCTAAAAGCATCAGCAGAACATATATTTTCCATTCAAGGATCACAAACTGGCATCTCAAAGCTTCTTGAGCGTCTTGGTCAGCATGTCTACCACAGGAGGCGTCTGCACTGTGGGCAGCTGCAGACCCTCTGTTCATCCCAGTTCTGCATCTCATCTATATATGTGGTAACACGAGACAATCCAGCTTCTGTAGATGCTGTACATCTGCTGAAAATTAACTTGTGATGTTTCAAATGAACAAAATCCTTGAGCACACTTCTGTCTACTGCTATGCTGCTCATGTTAAAGCAGAAAATGCATTTCTATGTTAAAATTCTGACAAAATCTCTTGAGCTTGACTAACCGGCAGCAGAAGAATATAATCCAGTAACCTGACGTTTGGCGTTTTTCTGTGGAAAGGTGTGGCTCTGAGCTGGAGGAACAGGAAACACTGGAAGCCGTGTTTCACACCTGCTGGTCAAATATGGAACTGGATGGATATGCTGCAGCAGGCTTTAAAGCTCAAGTTTCATGGGGTTGAGGAGAAAAAAGTTGCACATATAGCCACAAAACGGTTATTAAGAATGTCTGTTCATCCATTTAGGGATAATATATTTTATAAGACCCCTAATTTGCATGTTTTCTTTTCCTCCCATGAACAATTTATAGATAAGAGGAAACCATATGAAGCAATCGTTCAAATCTCTCTGACCTCCCTTCAGAGGAAATAAAACCACTTGGTTTTAAGGACATCGACGCCTTTATAAACTGATGTCCCTTCAGTTAACAGACTGCATGCCAAATTTTTCCTTCATTCTAAATTCATTCTTATTCAGAGGAGGTTTATTGACTACGGTACGTGTTCCCATAAAGAAGACAGTTTCAGGTCTCTGAAAGTCTGAAGTGGCTCGCTGACAGCAGCTAGAACCTGGAGGTGAGAACAAGATGGAGGTAGATCATCACATTACTTCAGACAAGTAAACAAAATATGCCAAAGTGAGAGCCAACTGGGCACTTTGGTTGTTACATCTACAAAGAACAGGAAGAGCAGAGGAAAATGAAGTGTGGGCAGAGATGTGGATGTGAGGATTCCTGCACCTCAACTGGATCTGAATATTTTTTTTTTTCAAAAACAGAATTGCATCAAATTTATTTTTTGTTCAAATTCCTATTTCCAACAGTATCAGAAGCAGTTTTACCTTTGAGATTAATACTGACTGCTGTTCAGCAGCCTGACTGTACAAAAACAGAGCCACAAAACAGCGCCGTAAAATACAACATTCTAAGTTATGCATTTTTTTTTTTAGATTGTAGAAAAAAAATAAAAATCATTTTTTAATCGGGGCTGCTTTGACCTTTATTCACTGCTGAGTGTTTACTGACTTAAAATTGAGGACTCTGGCTACTATTTGCCTGTTTTGTTGGGTGTTTTCCAACTTGCTGTGGTTGGTTGTCACATTTTTTGTTCTCTTGCCAGACTTTCAATGGTTCTAATATTTTTTGGTCTGAAAGCATGATTTGAATCCAGATTCTCCTTCCATCTAATTTCTATCTTTTTATTTTTTTCAATAAATCTCACTATATACCGACTGGGATTTCTGTCTCTTCCTATGGATAAATGTTCAAAATTTGGCTAAAATCCTTGAAATTTGTTCTTTTTGCAGTGCACTGACATTTGGACTGATGGAACACAATGAATGTTAAATATCAAACTAAATCAAAAACCCTACCCAGCACATCTATCAAATCAATCAGTGCACTTGGTGATAAAAAATAATCAGGATTATTGTAATTTGCAAATAAAACAACCTCAAAACATAGCAAATTACATAATTAACCAAGATGGTAAAGAAACTGTGCAAAACAGCAAAATTCCCCATAGGATCCTACAAGACACGAGTTTCTGAAAATCATTATTAAACAGTAAATATTGACATTTAACTATGTATACCAAAAATAGCCACAAGAGGGCGGGCTTGGCTAAGTTATTTAAAAATAAAAATATTAAAAATGATTAAAAATTATTTACAAATTGACGATACAGAAAGAATAAATTACAATGGAAAGATAAAAAAAAAAATTATTAGGCAAGTACTCACTTGCTCCAGGTAACAAAATACAGAAATATCGTACAATTTGGCTAGAATAGGTGCATAGACATCATAAAAAGGAAAGCAAACTTAGCACAGAAGACTAAATGAGTTCTAAAAGCTTCAAATGTGCATTCAAAAAGATGATTGTGAGAGTTTATTGATCCTAATGCTTGGGGAATGACACTGATCCAGTGAGTGGATACATTCCTGATGACCGTGCCTGGTCCTGCTGCTGCTGGAAGGATAAGCAGCCCTCACAATGCAGAGGCACTGTGTAAAACTACAGCAACATTTCTAAATCAGAATCAATTGGGAATTAAAAAAGAAATAGGTTGATGTAACATATTTGGAAAAACATGATTTACACTCTGAAGGAACTTTCACTTTTAATAATTCAAAGATATGAAGTCTTTCAGCATAAAATATGCATATATTAAAAGTTTGACTGTTTTAATCTGGTGGAAGATTTTTTTTAGCTGCTCATTTTTTTAAATCAATAAATTAGTCCACTGGAAAAAACTGAAGTACTTCGTAGGCATGTCGTGGGGCACCGTTTTTGTTGATAAGTGGTAACAGCTGATTAGATTCAGGTTTTTCTTACTGGTTGTCAATGTTTTTATGAATTTGCAGTGCACAACTGAGTGACTTTGGGTTATCTTAATCTGTCCGTACAAACAGACAGAAACACGGAGCAGCAAGTTCTCCCCACGCAGATCAATAAACCTGATAACTCAATCCTGCCAACTGGCATTGATTAATGTGCTGGCAGACATGCAGGTTAAGATTGCTGCGAGATGGATGAAAAACCACTTATCTGTGCCCTTGTTTTCTTCAGTAATACAACTACAGGATCAAAATTTATTCACACGATGGAACCCAAGTGAGAATAGAGTGGGTTTGCAAACCTATATAGTCGGGGTTAGTTTGTTTTGGAAACCAGATTAAATGTCAAGGATTAGTTGGTGTTAAACTTCATGTAGCAGCGGCCTCACTCGTAGCTCTCTTGCATCAGAGTTTGATTTTCTGAAAGGCTGAACTGCTGTGATGTTTTTAAAATACCCAACAGCATAAAATTCCCACAGATTCTAACAAGTTAGTGCAAGAATTACAAAGGAAACGCAACAATCGCATTATGACTTCCATCTGCATTTGCTGAATCTTAAAATGTTTTTTGTCCACTCCTGTTGAAACTTAACATTTTTTTGATTTGCAAATAGTTATTGTGCATGAAAACTTTTAAGGCGCAATGAACATTAGTGCTTCCTGTTTGTACTGCAAAGCTCTTGTTTGTATGAATTATCCCGGAAAATTATTTCAAGACCAACAAAGTTGTATAAACGTCGGCTTTTCAGCTCATACTTGATATTCATTATGCATAGAGGCCCAGATTCCTTTGTAGAGAATCAATATTTGCATCATGTTTGAGTCATTAAACAAGAGACAAGACCTGATTGGTTGTTTACAGCTCTAATGTTGCAGGGAGGTAAATAAAGCCTCTCATCTTGCAATCATCTCCATCCCGTCTTCACACCCCCGTAGGGCTTCAAACTCATTTCGGCAGAGTAAGAGGGCCAGCAACATGTGCCAAGAGGAAGAGCGGGATTTCCACGAATTAGGACAAACAGATGAATTAAACATCAGGACACTGTCGGTTTCTAAATCTCTTCGCGAGTTTGAAAATAAAAAAAACAAACAAAATGGAGACGCATCAGACAAGGAGCTATTTGTGTTAAGGACTGGCAGAGTGTGGAGCACAGAGCTTCTTGGTCATAACAGGAAATGTGCAAGAAGAGTTGATGTTCCTAAAATTACAGATTTTTGTGACATAAATGAGATCATAATAAATTGTTACAAAACCTTTCCCTGGTATAATGTGACAATTGTCACAATTTCATTTAGCAGGTGAAAAAAATTGCAATAACCCAGTTGCATAAGTACCTACATTTTAAACTACTACTTTTAAATTCAGTTTTTTTTAGAATTGAGTCTTTTTAAGTATTGGATTCTCATATTTATGGCAATATTAACCAACTGTGCACAAGCTCTGTACTTTTGTCAAAATATGAGAGCAGTTTCTTCACCGCATTCTGTAGAAGATTCTTAGCAGGTCAGTCAAAAACCTTTCCTCTGGTTAAGCAGCTTTACCCCAACCAACAGAGCCCAACATCTGGGTGCAAGATACTAGCAGGCAAAATGGACATGGAATGCCGTAATAAGTAATAAGTGTCTGTGCGGAGTATCGGTAGAGGTTCCCCGATCAAAATAGGAGGAACCAATGAGGGGTGGGGAACAGAAGAAAAAAACTTCCACGATAAATGGGTGATCATTAACAAACCAGGTATCTAAACCAAAAAGAGGACGCTTAGGATTGGTACAATTCAAGAACATGAAAAAAAAACAAAAAACAAAACTAGAGCTCAAAGACAAATTAGAGAAGTTGGGGAGAGTGAAGGCCTCAGAGGAGTAAAGAGTGATAAGATAAAAGTTGAAATTTATTAAGTAAATAAAGTCATGCGCTCTTGGACATGCTGATAGATGACAGTTTCTGGTCTGTTTTTGAGATTGTGTGATATTTTATAAAACTTTTGTCTGCCATCTGTTCTGTGTAAGTATTAGAAATGCAGCACAGCTACTGGCTGAGTTTCATGGCGTGAGAAGGAAGACGACTGTAAAAAATCTGGAGAAAATTGTTGTTATCTTGGACGGCTGAGCTCTATTTCTGGTTGATCATATTTACTGTAAATAATGGCAGAACTCAAAGAATCAAAGATGAAATTAAATCAAAAGGTGCTTCGATAAAGATTTTGTTTAAGGATGTAGATACTTTCACAATTAGGTCATGGTAACTATTTTATCGTTTTGCACTCCTTTGTTTTTCCATCCATCCATCCATCCATCCATTTTCTTCCGCTTATCCGGGATCGGGTCGCGGGGGCAGCAGCTTCAGAAGGGAGGCCCAGACTTCCCTCTCCCCAGCCACTTCTTCCAGCTCCTCCGGGGGAACCCCAAGGCGTTCCCAGGCCAGCCAAGAGACATAGTCCCTCCAGCGTGTCCTGGGTCTTCCTCGGGGCCTCCTCCCGGTGGGACGTGCCCGGAACTCCTCACCAGGGAGGCGTCCAGGAGGCATCCTGACCAGATGCCCGAGCCTCAACTGGCTCCTCTTGACGTGGAGGAGCAGCGACTCTACTTTGAGTCCCTCCCGGATGACCGAGCTTCTCACCCCATCTCTAAGGGAGAGCCCGGCCACCCTGCGGAGGAAACCCATTTCGGCCGCTTGTATCCGTGATCTCGTTCTTTCGGTCATGACCATAGATGAGGGTGGGAACGTAGATCGACCGGTAAATCGAGAGCTTCGCCTTTTGACTCAGCTCTCTCTTCACCACGACGGACCGGTACAGCGCCCGCTTCACGGCAGACGCCGCCCCAATCCGCCTGTCGATCTCCCGCTCCCTTCTTCCCTCATTCGTGAACAAGATCCCCAGATACTTAAACTCCTCCACTTGAGGCAGAACGACTCCCCTGACCCGGAGAAGGCACTCTACCCTTTTCCGGCTCAAGACCATGGCCTCGGATTTGGAGGCACTGAGCCTCATCCTGGCCGCTTCACACTCGGCCGCGAACCGTTTCAGCGAGAGCCGCAGATCACGATCTGATGAAGCCATCAGGACCACATCATCCGCAAAAAGCAGAGATGCGATCCTAAGGCCACCAAAACGGATCCCCTCAACACCTCGGCTGCGCCTAGAAATTCTGTCCATGAAAGTAATGAACAGAATCGGTGACAAAGGGCAGCCTTGGCGGAGTCCAACTCTCACCGGAAACGAGCCCGACTTACTGCCGGCAATGCGGACCAGACTCTGACACCGGTCATACAGGGACCTGACAGCCCGTATCAAAGGGCCCGGTACCCCATACTCCCGGAGAACCCCCCACAAGGCCCCCGAGGGACACGGTCGAACGCCTTCTCCAAGTCCACAAAACACATGTAGACTGGTTGGGCGAACTCCCATGCACCCTCCAGGACCCTGCTGAGAGTATAGAGCTGGTCCAGTGTTCCACGACCAGGACGAAAACCACACTGCTCTTCCTGAATCCGAGGTTCGACTATCCGATGGACCCTCCTCTCCAGGACCCCTGAATAGACCTTTCCAGGGAGGCTTAAGAGTGTGACCCCTCTGTAATTGGAGCACACCCTCCGGTCCCCCTTTTTAAACAGGGGGACCACCACCCCGGTCTGCCAATCCAGAGGAACTGCCCCCGATGTCCATGCGATATTGCAGAGTCGCGTGAGCCAACACAACCCTACAACATCCAGAGCCTTAAGGAACTCTGGGCGGATCTCATCCACCCCCGGGGCCCTGAGGCCACAGAGGAGCTTTTTGACCACCTCGGCGACTTCGTCCCCAGAGATTGGAGAGCCCAACCCAGGGTCCACAGGCTCAGCTTCCTCAACAGAAGGCATGTCGGTGGGATTGAGGAGGTCTTTGAAGTATTCTGCCCACCGACCCACAATGTCCCGAGTCGAGGTCAGCAGCCACCATCCCCACTGTAAACAGTGTTGGTGCTGCACTGCTTCCCCCTCCTGAGACGCCGGATGGTGGACCAGAATCGCCTCGAAGCCGTACGGAAGTCTTTCTCCATGGCCAAATGTTTTTCCAAGTGAATTAAATAGGATTTAAAAGAATATTAGGGAAAAAAAAACTCATTTGATGTTAAAAAGGACACAATCAGATAAGACAATGACTTCATGGTTAAATCAAAATTTATAAGATTACAGTGATTGTAGGAAATTATTACGTCTCCTCTTTATAACAAGTATAGTAGGAAAATACAAGGTGGAAATCATTCAGTTTCATCTTTTGCTTGATAAAAAAATTACGTAATTAGCAACAGTTTAAAGATAAAAATCTGAAGCTTCCTTTAGACATTCAACAGTCCCTTGGTATTAAAAAAGTCCATGTGTTACACGGGGCGTCCTTCATTCATCAATAAAAACTGGAATTATGCAGATTGGCTTTGCAGAGACAAAAACATACAATTTCAACATAAACATAAAGTAAATAGCTAAATAAAAACTACATTCTATAACTCCTTCATTTGTTGTTAGGAAAAGAAACTTTTGGTAAAAATTGTACATTACTGTTCCTTCAACAAAAATGATAAAGTTAGTGGTTTACAGGCTAAAACAAAATGCTTGATGTCTTCTAAGAATGTACTATTTTCTACAGAGCTACGTAGTGTCATTTTGCCCTCATCTTTAGTTGATTATGTTACTATGTTATTTGTGCTAAAGTCATCTTAAATTAGACAAAAAAAAAAAAAATCACATGAAATATATATATATATATATATATATTTATATTTTCAGATCCAAATGGGCATAAAAACATACAGCAACACAAACGTCAGACAATCATTTTGGTAATTTCATAAAGAGAATCAAGCACAACAGCAATCTTGTAATATTATAGCAAACTTGATTATTTTTTTAAAATATGGACTCTTACGTTTTTTTAAACGTAGCACAATATTTAAAAATGTTTTTTAAAGTCAAGAAGAGGAAATGCAAGTGTCCCAGAAAAGTTTTTTTTTTTTTTAAATAAGCTCTCAATAAAATCAGGCTTCGGGCTCCGTCTCTAATTTCTACTCAGAGAATTCACAAACACTTTAGTATTCTGCTTATCACATTTTTTTAGATGTTCTGTTGCTGTGGATATGATCATTATGTACATTATATCCAGCTATTATTTGTAAAATTAACAAATCTTTGCTTATGTTTCAACATATTGCTTACAAACTTTCTTGTAATTTCTTGTCTTCAAAAAGGCCTCTCCAGGAATTCATTTGTTTTTACTCTATCACTCTAATCACTTTCATTCTAATCAGTTTCTCTTCCTTGTCTATGGCAGTGTTTTGTGCATTTCGAGGCTAAAAAATAATAGATGTGGAAGTTGAATCCCCTAATCGGTGGTGAGGCAGTAAAAAGGCTCCTACACAATTTGTGTTTCTAAACTATCATCTTTGTCCAGTTGCATCTTTTCAAATGTGTCAAAACTTTTAAGGTCTAATATTGCGTCTGATTTGGATTATTTTGTTAAGTGTTTGAGGTTTAGTATCAATGTGTTCTAGGTATTTAAAGCAGCAGAAGTATGTCATATAACTGTAATAACTGTGAAATGCAAACTCATGAAAGTTTGGTTACGTTCATGTACTGTAAATGTGTGTGGGTTGGCAGGTTCTCAGTCAATAACTTAAGATGGAATGTTATGAATTTATTTTAATAACCTACCATCATCTTTAAATGTTGAGAATCTAAATCATCATATAGATTTAAACTTGTTTTTTTGATAGACATTTCGTCATAAAATAAGTCATAGTGAGATGACAAGGTGTTAGCTTGACCTGTCACAACAGTTTATTTCTGTTATTATCTCAAGAAAGCATAGCTTCAGTTTGTTGAGATTATAATTTAATCTTATTTAATATTATTGCTTTTTTACTCCTCTGACAAGTAAAACAAAAAAGGTGATAAAACACCCTGACTGACTTATCTGAAGAAAATTAAACCTCAAACTGACTGTTATGATCACAGTGTCTTTATATTTTATATCTGTGATCATAACACAGATATAAAATCATAACACAGATATATCTGTGATCATAACAGTCAGTTTGAGGTTTAATTTTCTTATATTTTATACACATGTCTTTATATTTTATATCTTGAAATATAAAGACTACAATTCAAATTAGAGTGATGCGGTCTACTGGCTTAAGATGGAAAAAAAACCTGATCCTAGACTGATGCATTACTACATTTTAAATGACAATTATTATTATTCAAAAATATTTTCATATATCAAAATAATGAAATAGTCAACTTCTGATCTTGAAATGGTGCAGCCATTATTGTCATACATACATTTATCACAAATAAAAAGCATATCTAAGTATGGAAAGATGTGTCTCCATACGCAATAATTTTTCATTCTTATGCAGATTCTAAACATGCTAATTGTAAATTGTATAAATCGTATAACTATCAACAATGCACTGAAACCCTGAGTGACTTTAAACTTCCCTCAACCTTCAGGATGGAGCTTGTGATACAAACCAGATTTAACTTACTAGCTACTCCCCACAATGAGGTTTTTCCACATCGTTAAAATAGATATGACTAAGCAGACAGACTCACTGTGAGGTGGAGATACTGACTGGTTGTTACCACAAAGAGATCCAACTTGATAACATGCAAAATCACTCAAATTGGAGACATCTTAGCTGTTGGTGTCATGTAATCCAAAGTGGAAGAGGGAGAAGTTGAAGACAAAATATTATTGAAAACAAAATAAAATAAAATAAAATAATCAATGACAACTTAAATGGATCCAAGTTTTAAATTCAGTTAAATGATAGGAAGCAATTTTGTATTTATGGCAGGCCTCTGGTAAGAGAAAGTCCTGTCAACACACCACTGGGCTAGCAGCCTTGTTCAGTCTGCATCAATGCATCATTTATTGATTATGGTTAATAGGCTAATATCGACTGAAAAAGAAGTAAAAGTTCAAATAATTATTTTTAGGAAAACCTTCAGAAGCCTAGAAACTACAGATCAAAACCACTTCAAATATTACAAGAAAGTTTGTCTTATTCTGCAATTAAAAAATAAGGTACTTATTAAGACTTGTGCATGTAGTGCATTCCTACAGGTAATGGTCAGAAACCAGGATATGGTATCTGCATATCCAAAGGCTCGTAACTTTAAAGCTAATTTTTTTTAGATATGTATAAAAATATCTCTTTTTTTGGAGTGCTTTCTACTCAAACATCTGCAGCTCTGAGTAATTTCCCTGAAAAAAAAAAGAAAAAGGAACATGATTCAGAACCGCAGAGGAGGAGGAGGCCTCAGCTGCTTGGTTACACAGTTCAGTGCCTCAGACACATTCAGAAAAGAAAAAAAAAGGAGACAAAGCTTGCTTTTTTCCTCATAAGTACAAGCTACACATTCCTCTCATTCTCAGCTGGTGCCGTTTTTGGTCTCAGCTTCTTCTGGGAAATCCATGGTATTCTACACTTTAGTTCTCTGCTAACCCCCCCCCACAAAAAAACAAAAAACAAAACAAAAAAAAAACAGAAATATATCCAGGGTGTTATACAAACATGCCTCAAAACCCAGTAGCAGAAATCTGCAGAACATCTCGAGACTGCAAGGTTAGAGAATTACAGGTTTCTACTTCTTAGTGCTTGATTTGTGTTAAAGTAACCACGGTAACCAGACCCCGGATTTACCTGCTTTGACAAACAGGTGTGAATTAAGGCGTAATAATTTCTCTCAATGCCAGCTTACGTGTAACAAGCACCTGAGTCAGCATCTGTCTTTTGAAGAATAAAGGCACGGACGTCATTTACAAAAAATGGATGAAATGTTCACACTTTGGCTTTCATCTTTTTAAGCAACAAAAAAAAAAAAAAAAAAAAAAAAAAACATATTATTGCTTTTTTACTCCTCTGACAAGTAAAACAAAAAAGGTGATAAAACACCCTGACTGACTGAGCTGTTAATTTCCGTCTTTGGTCTGTCACTTTAAGACGCCTCTTTCATCCCTTCCTGTTGACAGCTCATTACCTTGCCCTCTCTTTAACGCAGAAAGTCCTCATCACTTTTCTAAAAACTCTCCATTCAGATGTCTTTCAGTCCCGTCTCCATCTGTAGGGCGATGGAATATGAAGTCACGCACATTTTCAGGTCCGAGCAGAGAAACAACCTTTCATCGCTTGTTTCTGGAGAGAGGGACACCAGGCTGATCTGTTTCGCATTAAAGTATTAGTGGCTCATTAATTTATTGGGTGTGGAAGGAAGAAAACAGATTTATAGTCTGAACAGATGTTTAGTCGCTCCAGCTAATATGTGGAACAACCTGTCTTTTGCACATCCTGGCTGCACAGACCGGTAATTACTTCAATATACACTCATTCCCTGGCCTTCAGTTCCAGTATGGCAGCATATTTTAGCTCATATGGTCAAACATGTTAAATCTGTTTTGGTCCTAAAAATAGTTATCTTATATACGTTATGTTATATTTTACAGATTAAAGTGATTTAATATCTTTTTTAAATGATGAGTCAGATTTCTACAAAAACTTCACGTATTCAGTCTGGTTTGTGGCAGAATCCAGGAACAAAACACAACAATTTTTGATTAAAATTCCTCTCAGTGCTGGACCCATTAGAGCTGTGGTGTCCAAAATGTTTCCATGTGGGCCAAAAGTGCCTAGTTGAAAAATATCAGAAGGTTTTTACAGGAAAAAAGGCAAAAGGTTTTATTGTGAAATTAGAAAATTTTACCTGCTTAGCATTAAAACACACAATATTTTACTGAGAACCAATAAATCAAATTTTGCAAGTTTGCCCTGCTTAAGAAAAGGTTTATAATTTCTGAAAATTTTTGCTTGATTTTTTTTTTCTATTGTCGTCTAAAATAAAAATGTCATAATTTGTATCATTGTTCAACGGTGGACATGGGCTGCACACAATCATTCCGAGGGCCTCAAAACGGCCCACAGGAAACACTTTGGACTCAGGCAACACTTTGGACACCCTCGTTGCAGGCAAAAATGGGCATCTTAATTTGCACAAATTTTGAAAATAACTAATTCTGTGTCAGTGATCAATTTATGAGAAAAGCCAACTTCAGCACAGAACTCACACAAAAAGTTTCTTTTGGAGAGTTAAATCATCCTGAAGTGGAGTTAAAAAACTTGGATTCAGAAACGATTGTTTCATATAAACTGGAGGTTACAGTCCTGCTGTGATGGTGATATCCACCCTACCTTGTCAATCTCAAACACACTCTTTATAGCCTTTAATTCTCACTTCCTGTTTGGTTTTTCTGAGCATCTTTTCCAGACTGCTATAAACAACTGCGCAGGAAAATAAAACAACCTTTACCATGTAGTCTAAAATTACGAAATGTAAGATATATATTTATTCAACATATATACTTTTTGCAGTTTTCAACTGGCTTTAATGCAGCAGCTTAGTAACAAAATACACTCTTTTATGCATAAAAAAATGTTGTGGTTTTCAAGGATTTTAAGGTTTTGTTCATATCTATAAATCTTTAACCCATCTAAAGGCAACGTCACTACACTAATTACATTCATTAATAGATAATCAGGTTGTCATTAAATTGTTAAAGCAGACAGAAAACTTTTAAAAGCCAAAGCTACAAAAAAGTAATTGAATATGATCATTGTTTTATTTTACTTTATTTTTAAAACTGAAACTGCAATAAAATAAAGGCCCTTTTTTTGTTCCTCTGTTTGTTATTTTTGCATCATGAGCCAGAAATGATGGCAAACAGCCATCCTTTTCCTGTGTATTTTTATGCATAAATGTATATTTTATGTAGTGTGACCAACCTCAAACCAGTGACGAAACCGTTTCCAAAGCTGACATAAAGTTTGGAAAGCAGCAGGTTTTCAAGCCTGCCTTGCTTCTGAAAAGCATCTCTTCCCTTTGTCCTAAACTAATGCAGGGTGGATGATACATTTAAAAGCCACGGTAAAAATTTGAGCTACTCAAAGGACAGCAGGTCTGGGTGAGGCTCTGCCTCCTCAGCGCCTCCTCCTGAGTCTTTACTGCAGGGGGCGCCGTTACCAAGCAGGACCTCCTCCCCCAGGCTGATGCGGCACGATGCCTTGCCCAGAATGGGAGAGGAGGCGAGCCGGGAGTCTGGCGAGGATGCCCTCTGCCAGACGTCGCAGGGTTTGGCTCGGGACTCCAGAGGAGGATCCTTGTTGATGAGGTCTGGCACAGAGAGCTGAAGAAGCTGGTGCCGACGTTCCTCCTCACCTCCTTCTGAGCTCCCTTTTTCCTCCTCCCCATCTTTGACTTCATCAGTCGTGGATTTGGTCTCCTCTGTCTCCGAGTCGGCTTTGTTCTCCACCGGACTGGGCCGCCCCGTCATTTCTGTCGACCTCTCATCCTGCTCCTCGCTGCCTCCTGGTAGCTTTTCCTCGCTCTTCCTCTCCTCGTTGGGGCCCTGCGATGTTTCATCAGGGGAGGGCAGGAAGGGGGGAGAATCTGCCGGCTCTGGCGAGGCGACCACAGGGTCAGAGGAGATCATCATGTCCTGGGTCGTCTTCAAAGCTCGAGGGACGCGCTTCTTTCCTGTTGGCGGTGGTGGGTCGAGACGAGGAAAGGAGTCAAACATGTGGCTGGAAAAGAGGAGAGGGAAGAAGGGATTGATCTAAGGAGCTAATGGACCAGGTTTTACTACAAAAGCTGAAACTGTTAAAATATAACTACATAATTTACTGCTGTAGGATATCCAGTACAGGTTTTAATCCGGTGCCCTCTTTTACTCTTTCCTGTAGGCCTGAAGCCTCTAAGAAAATATGGAAAATTTGAGAATAGGAAAAACACCACCATCAAGCCTGAATAAAACCATCATTCCTTTTATCTTTGCACTGAATTACAACCATTTAAAGCTTTTGTGCTGCTTCAGTGCAGATGACTGAGGACTATAAACCTCCTTCTGCCTACAAATGACAGAATGTTGGGTGACGGAGGAGTTGGAACAAACCGACTGCTTTCACTTTAGACCGTCATTCTGATGATTAGTACCACAGATAATCAAAGCACAAAGTATTCGGCAAACATAATAAAGAGGCTCTGTACCTCTGACGAATAAAATAAATCTCACAGGAGTTGAAGCTTCAGACACCTGGAAACCTTAACAACATGAAGTCAATTAGCGCTCTCCATGAACACATTTTTTTAACCAAATTTTCCAACCATTCTCCTTGCTCTCTCTCTGTTCCTTTTCCAAAGTAAAACCTCCCTTCCCTATACGTTTGTGTTATCACGGCAAGTCATTTCTCGACCAGCCACCAGCTGGTCGCAGCACATGGCTGCTCATCCCGACCGTCCCGGATCTGGTCATGGTGCTGGATGTTTCTTCCTCGGTCTGAGGGAGTGGCTCCTCTCCACCGTCTCGAGACGTCACCTACAAACTGTTCTGGAGCAGAACAGCGAGAGCAACACACCCTCTGCTTTCATCAAGGACACGAGTCCTCTGTCAACACAGTCAGTATCAGGACGACAAAGAGGAAGATGCCGCTGCTGCTGCCACACGTCATTTGCAGCAGTTTTGTTCGTCACCATTAAAAAGACATGGTTGTGTTATTTCATCTGTCAACAAAAAAAGGAACTGCTGCATTTGGACAATTTGAGTTGTGGAATAAATTGAGCGTTTGAATGAATTAAACAAAAAGAAAACTGTTACGAAACCTTTTTTTAAACAAAAATATACTAATTAAAGTGGAATTAAAAATGTGGTTTTTAAGTATTCTATTTTTCTAAATGGAACTCTTAGAAGAACTATTTTCTGCTTCTTCTCTGCTGAGAGGGTTTAACCTAGTGGGGGTAATAATGATTCATTTTCAAGTAAATGTGTGATAGAGGAGTTAGAACAGTCAGAAGCTGATGATTGTGCCCATTTATCACCACAGTTAAAATGACGCCTTCTGCGGTGACATTTTCTCCTGACCAGCTTGTTCCAGCCACGGAGACATTTTCCATCTACTTTGACAAAGTTTTAAACCAAAGTTTTCACTGTAAATTTTACTCACGGCCTGCTGTAGGGAAATGTGTTTGCATGAATAGTGTAAATAATATACTATACCTGCATCATTAAGATTTTTATTTGTTTTAATTCGAGATTATCAGTTTTTTTTTTAGAAACGTTGACAGGACTAAGTGAGAATAACAGCCATCATACATTGGATTAAAGTGTATTGTAATCTGTTCAAATACAGAAATTATTTAAATCATACATTTCATTAGAATTATTGAAACAGTTTATCATAATAATTCAGAATAATACGCAACAACAAAAACAGCCCTGGTACATAACGGTTTAGATTCGAGCACCTGAAATCTTTTCTTACAGGTGCAAAGTTGAAGTAGCAGAGGACGAAATGTGGATATGAGCTGGAAAACTCAAACAGCAGGAACTGATAGCAAACAAACAAAGCAGACTCTTGAGCTCTGTTTACGCCTTTTGAGTCTCATTTATCAAAAACCTGGAATACATTTGGGCTCAGAAAAGGTAGGAGGACAAGTTCCATGTGTGATTTATGAAACCATGTGTCTTTTGGCCAATCCCAGTTTCCAAACAAACAGGTGTTGATACGTTTGGCAGCAAGAAACGATTGTCAGTTACAATCAATGAACCCCTTAATTCCCTGTTGCAGTGGCACTACCCACAAACCATTTGAAAACTATACAAATAAAACAGCAGAAAACACATTTTCAAAGTGCAACACGACAGACACACTAAAAGTCAACCAGTAATGTCATTCTTCACACACATAAAGCATCTGCAAATACTGTGATTTATCTTGTACTACTTGCTGAAAATAAGTCTTTCAATAGATGTGCTGTCTCCCTCTGACTCATAGCAGTGCATCATGCAACAGAGCACCAAATTAAACCAGACTGTCCAGTGCAGTATTGTGCACAACTACACAGGCCAAAATGACTTGCTTATTATTAGGCATGTAGAAATAAATCCTGTACCCAGTCAAAGGCCAACCCATCATTCCTTCAATACCCCAAAAGTGTCATTCCACAGGAGTCCATGAGCTTTAACTGAAATGTCCCACTGTCCAAAAACCTCAATGTGAAGAATAGCTGTAATGATATCGGAGATCAGATTTCCTCTCTCAAAAAGGGTTTTAGATTTTGGCACTGTGCCATAATGACAATCCTTGAAAGGTAAAATTGAACTAATAATTATTGATCACTCTGCACAAAAGTGTCTGTTCTAGCCATGAAAAACTCACTCCTATGAACGATTACAAGAATAAGCTCAGTCACTGCTAGTTATAAAAATTTGGTAATTCAAAAGCTAAAAGGAGATTTTTTTTTCTCTCTCTCTTTTTTTTTGCATTGTTCTCCATCTTAGCAAATTATTTGGCAAAGCATACAACTGTAATGTTCTTAGGTCAAATCAATTAGGTTTGTTGATCCCAGCTAACTTGAAATATTCATGTAGTGCACAATCTTGCACTGCAGTAATATTTCTCAAACAGCTGCATCACAAATCCACATTGAGGATTTATCCAAAACCAGATATAGAATTTCAGCAAATTCTATTCTGAAACCTAACTTTAAGTGTTTTTAGTTGAGGACACTCTTCTTTCAGCATTATGCTCCTTTGATTAATGTTACAGGGAACAAATAAGTCCATAAAAATATGTATGTTAAAAAAAACAAAACTTTTTTTGGGTTGCTTTTAGCACCCAGAAGAATCAAAAATGTATTAACTAATAGATCTCTAGAAAATTTAATTTCTAGCCTGGTGGGAGTTTTTTTAACTTGTGGCAGAGGGAACTGTGTTTACCAACCTTTTGCCTGAAAAAGATACAGGATAAATATGACCAATTTTAAAAGCTAAGCTAAGCGTCTGAATATTGTCCTCTTATTTCCAGCGATAAGCATGGTCCCATCTGTGTGATTCCTCCTGTTTTTGGTCTGAATATGGTAGTTTGAGTGCCAACCTCAGTCCTTACTTTTAATTCACTGTTGGACTGAACCTTTGCTAGAAGTTTGTGATGCAATTCACCTGCCGTAAGGAATCATACAGTTGCTCATCTGCTAAATCTTACATCATACATGGGTAGCTGTCTACATTTTACACAATGAAACATAAGCAAGTCTTCTATAATTTTTAGAACCCCTAACTACATATAAATATAAATTGAATTGATACAACTGATGACAATTTTTATGAGTGAATGCACCTGCTGGCAGAACTGTGGCCAAGTTTGTCCATGCAGCTCCAAACTGCGCCAACATTCTTGTTGACCTCAGTGACGCCGACGTCTCCAAGGTGGCTCGGCTCCTTTCTTCTCAGCAGGTCGTTGACCTTATGGAAAAGAAAATTCTCAGCTTTGAAGGAAGATAAGTTATCTGGGTATTTTTTGAGAACCCACAGAGGTTATTACAAATCAGCTTATGACGCACTGACCTTTGCCCCAACTGCCTTGCCCAGGTTAATGGCATTTTTCAGCCTTTGCTGTCCTCCAGAGGATGGGGAGTCGATGAAGGTGGAGCCAGAATTGGAATTAGCTGATGCTGAGAGGGATCGGGTGGAGTGCTGACCTGCTCTGGAGGTCTGAGGGCTCTGCTTCTGGGCAATGGAGTTCTCAAACAAACTCTGATCAACTGGACAAGAAGCAAACAAAAGAGAGTGTTATAAAAATTGCCACAAAAACTGAAACAGGACAAGAAAAACCGTTTTAGAAAAAGGAGGTGCAGCAAAGCTGCAAACTTTTAAAACAGTAAATGATGTAGATGAGGTTCTAACAAAAAAATGAAAAGTTTTTTTTTTCTGTATTCCCCTGCATTAAGAATAATTACATTCAGTAAATTATTTTAAGGCTCCCACACATTTTTTTGTAATATTGCAATTATCTTCTAAAACGTTTACAGAGTTCTAGAGCAATTTCTTTTTCAAAGGTTTTGAATGCAGAATCTGCAAAACCACAAATTCAAGAGATTTATAGATGGAAGGATGGATGTGCACACTCAGGAAACAGGACATGGATAAAAACAGAAAAATGCAAATTGATCAGTTTTCTGACCTGAAAAGAAATATCCTATTTATTATCTTTTCATTATTTTCAGGGCTTCTCTGAAAAAGTAGGAAGCCATTTCTTGAATTCAGGCTACTTTTTATTGTTTGAGCTTATTGGGGGACTGAAAACTCTCTCACTGCAGGACTCAGCTGTGCTTAAAGCAAACTGATATTGCATTATCAAAGTAAGATCCAATTTTGTTTTGCAAAACTGAATTTAGCATGAGGGATTTAAACGATAAAGGCAATAGCACCACTGTACCAAGTGAGGAAAGGATGATTAATAAACAACATGTTAGACGACTGCAGTGGAACACAAAACAAGTAGACAGTAATAGCAATCATGCATAAATGAGTCAGAATGCAAACTCAAACGGCAAAACAGAAAGAAATTCAGTTCAGCTCAGTCCACCAAATATCTTACCTCTTGGAGAGAAATATTTCTCGGGAAGCATTTAATGAGACAGAGAAGCATTAGATTTCAGATCAGTTTAGCCCATTACTCCACTGTTTCTGCTCGGGAACGAAAACGTTGCTCATCCAAAACTCCTCTAAACACAAATAAATGGAGGAAAAACACTGAAATGAATTCAAAATTAAAGGCTAACCTTGACACCTCTTTGCACTCAAATCTTCCATTTGCTGTTCCAATCAAGATATCTAGAAGGGCCCATTAGACAAAGGTGTCTGACCCTTTAGTACAAATCAATGTGATGTAAAATCCATTAACTTCAAGGAAATAGAAGGGGATATGAAAAGGGAAAGGAAAAAAAAAATAAAGAAAGAAATTCTACTAACATGCAGCTAACAAGAAAGAACTGTAAATAAAATTCTGTAGAAAAGAGGAACAGAGCGAGTCATTCAAAATTTCAGTCACCATTAAAATCTGAAACACATCTGTAATGAGTGACATGAGGTAGTTGACTGACTAGTTGTCTGGTGAAACCCCATTTGTAGGAAATTGCACTCTAAAAGAAAAATGGCAAGACAAAAAAAATCATTCCACACATTTTCTGATCTAGTGCAAGTCAAGTAATCGACAGATGTGGTGGCCATTTATGTAACTTGTAATTTCTATTAATTTAGTTTTTTATTTTTGGAAAGTTAGAATTAAGTCTGCAACTAATTTGTAAGTTAGAATTGATTATGTTGGTAATTGGTTAGACCCTCCCATTAATTTAGGTAATTAAAAACACACCGGGTGCTTGGTGGAGGGATTGTTTTGCAAATGTCTGGTGTGTGCGGGAGGTTTGGTAAATGATTTTTTTGACCACTTTCACTTTACTTTCACTTTTAATTTGACCTTTTAATTTGCACTTTTTTACTTGAAACACCATATTAAGTTTACTTTCGTTTTTGACTAAGATGTAGGACATATTTTTTGATAATTATTTTGTTACTAATTTTATAAGAAATAAAGAATCTATTTTTTCAAACGAAGAGGAAGTGCGTTCAAATCAAAACTCACCTGTCAACACACACGGCTTCAATTGGAGTATTAGAAGCTAGAAGGCCGCGACAACAGATTTTAGCTCATTTAGGTTTTTTCTTTTTTCTGCAGCAAAGACTGCAAACTTTTATTACAAAATAGTTGAGGGTTCTTTCAAGGTGACTTGCAGCTGCTTTGTTTGTAGATGAAACAGGCTTCATTTTCATGTTTACTCTTTGCAGCTTCATCTTTTAGTCTCTATATATCAGCTTCAATCAGTATGTCAGGCAGGTGAGCCAACATCAGCAGAAGAGACCAGTCGTCTAACAGAAAAACTTTTTAAGATTTTTGCTTCTGTAGGGTAATATATTGCACTTTTTGTCCATTTCATTGTATGTAACCAATTTGTTTGAAGTTTAATGGTGGAAAGAGGGTAATAAACTTGAACACATCAGTTCATGTTATTGATAGTTGTATTGAATGTTTTAATCACACACAATTGTAACAACTACTTGACTGGAACCGAGTGAGTTTTCCAGTCAAGGTTTGATTAATTTAAATATTTTGTTATGTAGTAAACAGGAACAAGTCTTTGCTCCTGGAAAAAACGCCAAACACACTGATTCCATCCAGAAATAAATCTTCAACTTTAACTCGAGACTTAATGGCTGGATGAATTAATTACTTTATATTTAACTGCTGATTCATTTTTTTACCCATGCAAGTCAGCATTTATTTATTTACTGCACTTCACTTCATGTTGGCCATTCCTTCAGTTATTTATTTTCAACAATGTACATATTTATCTATTTACTAACTTACTGTTGAGCCTCTGAATACAAATTGAATTATTCCAACAGGATTTTTTTCATCTTGAAGACACTATTCTCATTTCCAAAATAATGGAAATCCTAGACATTCATTTTCAGAGGACAATTCATTATTGTCAAAAAATAATGAAGTCAAAAAATATTTGAAAAAAAAAAATATATTTTTCAAATAAGATTATATTATATATTACAGTATATTATATTATAATAAGATTATATTATACATTATATTAGATTATATAATGCTAGTATATATACACATGTTCATCAAATTCTAACTGAATTTTAACATTCTGCAGCTTTTCTCTGAACCACCTCCTTCTTCAACTTCAACTGTTTGGAAACTACTTGAAATTTCGTTGCCTGATTCATTTACATACAAATAGTGTCTTATCACTATTTATGTCCAATTCTCTGCTGGACTGTCCCTGAACCTTCACTGAAGGGTACAGTTTCCCAAGAATGAATGCAAATCTGATGTTAGTTTAACACTACTTATTGTTCTGCATTCCAGTGTCAATATTCCCCAACTACAGTCACAGAGAAGTAATAGAAATGTTACAAGTGAATATACACAAGTTAGCTGAGCAAATGCAAGTTTTTTTTTGTCTTTTAGTTATGCTAATTATATTTGGTTGAACCGTCATTTCTTGATTTTTCTGTAACATCAGTTTGATGCAGTGATGAGCAGATATTTGCCTTACTAAATTGAAACCACCTCTGACATTTATTCATGTAGGAACATCACCAAGGACAGTCTGAGATGATTTTCAAGGGAAAAAATGAACTTGAATAAATAAATAAAAAAATTACAAAGAGGCATATTCAAACACAGGAATGATTAATTAATGGAAAACTACTCAATTTCTATTTTAAGAAATCCAAAGTAGTCAATGTCACAATGAGTCATGCTTTTGGTGCATTTTTACACACAAATACAGCAATTGCTATATAGTTTGAAGAGTAGCTGACTTAACCAAATTTTAATAATGTAACATTCTGCAGAGTAAGCCTGCTTTTTAATAAAACAGACCATTACCATTTACTGAGGATCTTCTGCTAAATTAGGTGACGATTGTACCCCCGTCACACTGTTTAATGTTGCTATGATCTGGGAAATAAAAATACAATTAATGGGCACACACAGTACATTTGTCTCCCACTTTATTGTTGGCATCCTGGATATCAGCACTGCTTCTGCTTTACAAATATGCTGCTATTTCAGCAATGTAATTGGAATTACTAAACTGGGACTGTTTAACAGGTGATTTGTTTGATTTACCACTCATTGTGCTCAGACGTACGACCATCAGTAACACTTACCAGGCAAATGAATTTCAAAAAAACAAATTATTCACATCCTTATAATTAGAGATGGCACAATCTTTTGTGCTGCAGCTTCACTGTGGTTTGTGTAGATGAAAAAGGAAGCCATCTTTTTTTCTTTTTAACATAAAAGAGAATAAAATGTAATTAACACCATGCGCTGCTATTTAAAGTCTTTATTTTGTGCTGTCCACCACTTCTATCCGTTAATCAAGCTTTTTTGTCGTGTAAGTTCTAGTTGAATGAACTCTGAAAACCTAATCAAAAAAGAAGAAAAAGATTGAAATTATATTCACAAGTAAAATTGTGAAAGTGTGTTAATTCCAACAATAAACAGCACTGCAATAACCGTGGCCACTTTTCTGAAGCCAAGTGGGATCGTGACCATCTGAAGGGAAAGTCAAGGATCACAACACAGACAAAACTGACAAGCATATACCGTGTAAATTTCAAACACACACACCAAAAAGGAGCATTGATGATTAAAGAAGATGAAAATCAATAGAAATTTGAGATGCATAGAGAAATCCGCTGGTAATAACATTCCCTAGATTATATACTTCATTGGTGCCCCCAGTCAGTGAATGCATTACACCTGAGTGCTAACAGGATCGGCAGCCAACAACAATCCTCTTGAGTTCCTGTTGTTACGGAGTGAAGAACACTCAGTAATTCTCATCAGTGAGGTGTGTGTAAATAAATTCAGGGAAAGCACAAAAGCTTGTAAAGGCTCCTAGACAAGAAGCTGTATCACTCAAACATGCTTGAGTTCCTTCAGGCTGCCGTGAGAGAGAGTGAAACATCAGCACAGAATAGGAAATTCAATGTCCTGCAGCAAAGTTGTTCTATTTTATCTTTCAAAGAGATTAAATCTGTCTGTCATGGAATGTTATTACGCGTAGGGATCTACTTACTTTACAGTAAGTGCAGACGTAGACTAATGTTTAAAGCTTTATTTCCATCACAGTGATCGTGACCCTATTGAAATACTTTAATTTTGTGTGAAGGAAAACGTCAAATCGTCAGACATGTTGACTGAGCTGCCTCTCCTCTATTCTTAACAATATATTGTTAAAAACATCTCTTGGAAGCCACAAACTGCCTGTTGACAATTTGCAAGGTTCTTTTTTTTTTTTTTAACAATCAGTAAGAGGTTGTTACTGATTGGCTGGCTGCTGCATCACAGTCTCTTGAAGGTTTTTATTTGTCTAGGTACAGAAAGCATTAAGAATGCAGTAGGTAACTTTTATATACAAAAAACAATGCTAAATATTTGTTCAAACTGTCACTATGTTGTCACAGTGTAAGATGAGACAGATCATCTGGGAAAAAACAACAACAACAGAAATCAAGGTCATCTGCCTCCTCCCTGTGGCCCTACTGCTATCTGTAGTAAATACCAATTTATTTAGAAAATAAGAGACAAATACAAGAGAAAAAAAAAAGATAAATCTAAACCAACTACAAGTGAAATCAGCAGGGTAGACATCTGCAACATCGGCCCCTTAGACATCAGCCACAGAATCTCTTGGTGTTTCTCTGGCAGGATTTATGTAGAATGATCACAAATGAGCACAAAAAATATAATAATCAATATTTGATAGACTTTTTTAGCATCAAAGATGCTAAAAACATATTAAGGCATTCAATCTTACTGAAAATATATCAAAGCTGCATAGCTTTGGAAACCTGCTTTTTGAAAAGAAACATCCTTTTACAGGAACATGTTTCTTCAGCCAAAATTTGTAATGTAGCTGTAACTGCAAACATGGATGTCTGCTTGTTCGGATCTGATGGGAATTGGCCTTAATGGGCTGCATGTCACAAACCTCTCATGGAGTTCAAACTGCTGACTGTGCTGCTGAGGGGTGCAAAACAACAACTACAACTAATTTCCTGGTGTTTCCAATACATCTCTGTTTACCTTTTGCACTCCCTTAGAAAGCACAATGCAACAGCAATAGTACTGGAGCACTGAAATGTACATTAACACAGATGTTAAGAATAATGCTTACAAATGGAAAAGAAGGTGGAATGAAAAGAAATCCAAACATCTGCAGAGATTATTTTCTAAAAAGATGTAGTTATTTCTGTGCCCTGTGCACGAGTTGTTCTTTAGATTACAACTAGGACTAGGAGCTCCGTATGCCACAATTTGCATTCATTTGCATTCGTTCTTTTCAAATGGCTGCTGATTAATAAGACAATAGTGAGATTACTAGTGGAGACGGCAAGATGTAGAGCGTAAACATGCAATCACTTACATCCTTATGTCATCATGTTCTTTTATAACATAAAATTTTGTCGCACGGAGAAGCAGGTCAAGACGAGAATGAGAGCAGCAAAGTGAGACATTTAGGTCCACACAAAAAAGTGTTTACCAAGGAGAGCAGAGTCTTTCGTAGGAACCAGACTGAATCCATTGTGAGGATAACGCAACCATCTGCAACACTGCAGAAAATTGTTAGCCTTCTCCAAAAGTAAAAGTGAAATGGGATTTTTTTCAGTGTTGGTCATTTGTAACATTGAAATGTTACTGTAATAGCTACTCAAATGAAGAGCTGCATAGCAATCAAATGGAAAAACAGATGAGACTAACAATCTCTTTGGAAAAACAAAGATATTAACAATAAAAGTAAATATGTTATGTTTACTTGTTGCTTTTTATTTAATTGCAGCTTTTCTCAACAGATCACATGTAAAAAAACAACTTCAAATCACTTTACTAATTAACAGCCTTACATTTTCCTGCTTTGTTAACTTCCTAAAAAATCCCTTAAAGGTATCATTTGGCTTTGGAGAATCATAAAAGTTTTATATGTTTTTTGGCTAAAGTGCATCAATGTCTGACCTGACTCTTCCCGAAAACAAAAAGTGAAAGCAATCAGACAGTCTGGGGGAAAAGATGAGACGACGGCACATGGCACCCAGATAAAAATGTAAGCAGCGATCGCTGCGCTGAGAGGATAAGCGACCTGAAACACGCTCACTTGAACACAAACACCATAATCTTCAGGCCAGACAGGGTCATTATCGCTGCGGTATTCAATTACAGCTCTCACTGGGCTTCATTAGGATGCACGTGTGTCCTGCGAATCTGAGTGAGTAAAATATTAAACTACAAGTCAGGCCAATCTTACCTTAGGGCCTGGTGGAGGGTTTGAGGAAGGAGGCGGGGGATAACATTTCAAGCTCTTCCCTCTTGAAGATGCACGGAGGAGCTGCTCATCAATTTTTCACTCGGTTTCATTAAGACATGAATGATTAAAGTGAGTGGGTGTGGGTCTGCCTCAGACTGATTAGCAACTAAAAAACAGGATTAATGGAAAATATCTCTGATCGACCTTACTGAACCCTGACCGGCAGTTTGCTCTTGGCATAACGTTTCAGTTTTTGTTCGATTCATCTTCTATCTACAGTTCAAACGTTTAAAAACACCTTCATTAATTGCTTGTTGTGATGCCTCAGAGTAAACGGCACCATGACCTCAACAAGCTTCTGACAAGATTCTGTCAGAATATTTAAGCCCTTTCCAAAACTCAGAAGAGGGAGGTTTTCATCTCATCTCATTTAGTTTTCTGGTTTACATTCTATATTTATGGATTGTTCACAAATTCTAAAACCAGAAAACGTGAAAATGCTTAAAGTTAATTTAAAAATCAGTTTAAATGAAATGAATGATAGGTGTATTGTTCAAAAGACCCTTAAATAGTTTAAGTTGGTGTTGAGTATTACTCTTTGCATTATGTTTCTGTTCAGCATTACTTATGTCCCTTAAGGGATACACTTACATGTATGTTCACATACACCTATCATTTTGACAAATACAATCTTCTTAAAGCGCAGTCTCTTACTGTGAGGATATTCACACAACAACTGGAAGGAGGGGTTCATAATCACAGCTTTTTAATATGAATTAGTTAAGCATAAAAAAAAGGTCTGCACTTTCCACAGGAAAGCTGCAGTGAAAAGGAGCCCCAAGTGAGAGTTAAACAGGGCATCCTTAGACTGCAGACACAGTATGAATCCAAAAGAAATGGAGCAAGATCATTATCAGTGAGACACGCACAGCTTGCCACACTGCAGCATACTTCAGGTAGCACCTAAAGTCTCGGGAAGGTGGAAATGATTCCTTCGCTTCAACAATAGAAATGGCAAAAACTGGTCTAGATTAACTTCTCATCTTGCTGCGGTTTGACTGGACCGCTGAGCAAAGCAGCTGCAACACAACACCCACTGCTCTCTAATTACAGAGGGAGAGTGTTCATTTTTTTCTTTACTGCTTCCTTTCACTTACAGTGCTATATCGGTGCAGCACATTTGAAAATAAAATTAGTAACAAGAACATTTACTGGAACCTGTGTGGAGAAATGAAATGCCCTGTTTTAGAACAAAAGCCATTGAGATATAAATTATACCTCAGAGTACAGTCTAATAATAATGAACATAGATCTTAGAAATAAGAAAAAATAAATACTGTATAAGACACTAGTGTTGAATCTAGCCAGACATGTTTAAGTGCTACCAGTCGGCTATATGTCTATGGCACCAGATCAATAATTCACTCGGTCTTTTGCTAAATCACCTTCTGTCTGACCAGACAACTCCCTCCGGGGTGGGGGAGCTTGTAGACAGAAGGACAAGTATAGCAATAAAAGAAAGGAACACGAAAAAAAGGTTTTAATTAAAACGTGTAAACATTGTCCCAGGTTTTATAACTTGAGTTTGTTCTCATCTGCTTCTATTTCTGTCCGTTTTAGAGATTTTGACTCCTGTTCGTATTAACAGCTGCAAGAGATGAAAACAGCCATGGGGCTTCTGCAGGGGTGAATGAACAATGTCAAGATTTGTTGAATTGTAACTTTCATTTGATCTCAACATCACACAGAGGGGTTGGTATGCGCTCCTTCCAAAATGTATTTTCACAAAAAAAAAAAAAATAAAATGAATTAAAGGCAGAAATTACTTCTAATAGTATATGTAATGAAGATTTGTGCTGGATCTTCACAGGCAGCAAAATTCCTTTGAAAATAACAGTTGGATCATACAGACTGAGCCTTACACACATGTGGAACACATGGTACCATAAAGGTCAAAACTATTGGCAAGTCTTTTAACTCTTTATTACAAAAGCTTCTTTTATGTTCAAGACTTTGTAAAAACCTTTGAAGCATGGATACCAATAAACCTTAGAAATAAAAGACTGCAGCACTGTGCATTATGCGTTTCAATTATTTAGGCCATATAACAATGGGCTGAATTGTTATGTGCAGTTATTAACTTTAGACCTCACAATAAAAAAAAAAAAAAACATTTGAAAAGCTTAGTTTTTAAATGACAGTTTCAGTAATTCTTATCACTGAGTGATGCTTTTAACTTTTTGGTGAAAAGTAATTTGAAGGTTGTCAACAAAAATCTCATATTTTGTGAAATCTTGCATCACACATTTATCAGTATTGTATTTTGCTGTTTTTATTTTTAAAAAAAGAAACTTAACAGCTTTTGAAAAGATGACACTCCCCTAGCTATTTACTTTGACAGGGATGCCAAAAACTTGAAACCCAAACGTGACAAATTAAAATATACAAATCTGACAAATTTTTATTCCATTGGCATCAACAAATTCAAAGCCATGCAAAAGAAACATGGAAGCTGGCTCTTAAAACAGATGTGGCATACGTAAACACTTTCAGTTAATCATCTTTGCATGCTGGCCATTCACATCCTGAGCTCCACATGTGGCAGATTATGACTCAAGCTACTCCGTCATACAAAACACGTGTCAGTTCTGCATCACAGCAACATCAAACGCAGATTGCAACTGCACATGGAGCCTACAGAAAGTAGAAATCTACACAGAGACATGTAGCACTGCTGAATGTTTCACAAATGTAAAGAATCAAGTGTCATCTGACTGAGCAATATGTTTAAAGTAAGGAGGGAACATTCCCTTACATGAGCACCAAAAGAGAATAAAAATACAAAACATTCAGAAAACACAACTGCCTCTAGGTTAAGACTACTCTGTCCATACTCATCACATCAATCTAAGTAGTTTCTGCTGAAGTTCTAGCTCTTATTGTTAATACTGAAGTCAGAGGATTAATTATTTCCCTGTTTTGAGTACTTTATGCCTTCTGCTCTTCTAACACAGAGCCATTAATTCCAAGGCTTTAATGGTCTAATGTGACTGTTTATTTACATGTGACCCACAGACTCCACATGCATCTCACAGCCATATTCCACATTAACACAGCTAACTCAGTTGACGGCTTTTTTTTTTACACAGAGGACAGCCTTGGAATAAATTCTTGTGGAGGCTCCTCCAGCCATTTCTCAGTGCCAATATTTGCTTTTTCTCCCCAGCAAATTTATTCTGTAATGTTTGTTTAAAATACTTGTTTGGTAATAAAGGTGCACACATTTGGTAAACAGCTCTTATGTTTGTTCAGATCATTAACAGTATTTATTTATTTTTTGCTGAGAATTGAAGAACTGGCTGGGGGAGAGGACTTTCTGTGATGTTGCAGCAGGAAGTGGAGGAACTCATAAGGCTGCTGGAAGAAGTGGACATGACTGAATAAGCTACCAAGATAAAGTCTTATTATTAGAAACATATTTGTGTTATCTTTTATTATCTATGCTGAAATCTTGAATCAAACAGCTATGACTTACACATTTCCTGATATGGAAGCAATCTATGGCAAACAAAACGGCAACAGATGCTCTGATCTATTTATAATAATGCCAGTCATTTTAAATGTGCCATTGTGAAAACATGAGTTGTTGTTTCTATGCTAGATAGGAGTAAATAGTTGCAGTAATTCAACTGCATCACTAGAATATTGAATCAACAGATATGTAATGCTTCCATACTTTGAAAGAGGAGGTAGAGAAAATTATTTTAGACAACCTTACCACTAGATGTCACCAGCACCAGTTGCTGTCTCCTTTAAGCATTTGATCGTTTTCTGATTTAGAGGTATTGAAAATAAAGGTAATTATATATATATATATATACACAGTCCAGTCACATTAATGTGACCACCACGTACTTTCCACTTCAGAGTTAAATAACCAATCACAGAAGGCAGGTGGCAGCACAGTGCAGTTGAGCGTATATAAAGGGTGTGTGTGGGCTTCGGAAAACATTTCAATCGTTGGCGTAATGCAGAAACGAAGCGATTTATCCGACGTCCAAAAGGGCATGATCATTGGCTTTCGGGCCAAGGGTGGAAGCATTTCCGAAACGGCTGAGTTTGTGAACTGTTCGCGTGCCGCCGTGGTAAAAGTGTACCGTGCATGGCAAAATGGGACTGTCCAAAATCAACGACGTGGCAAATGTGGTGCACCACGGGCCATAGATGACAGAGGCGAACGACGGTTGCGGAGATGCGTTCGGGCAGATAGACGGGCTACCGTTGAGCAACTGACCACTAAAATGAACCAAGGGGCTACCACAAGTGTCTCCCAAACCACTATTCAGCGAACATTGCTGCGTCTGGGCCTCCGAAGCAGACGCCTGGTTCGTGCACCTATGCTGACTGGTGTTCATCGACGACGAAGGCTAGAATTTGCACGCCAGTACAGCAGCTGGACGTCCACTGAGTGGCGACAGGTAGCGTTTTCAGATGAATCGCGTTTTATGCTCCATCGGACAGATGGACGTTGGCGTATAAGGCGTGAAACCTCTGAAAGGAACCACCCTGCAACCATTGCAGGAACGGTCCAAGCTGGAGGCGGGAGCATTATGGTCTGGGGAATGTTTTCCTGGCATTCTCTGGGTTCACTGATTATTGTGGAAGGCACGATGGATCAATACAAGTACGCATCTGTCCTTGCGGACCATGTCCACCCCTACATGCGCATTGTTTTTCCTCAGGATGATGGCATCTTCCAGCAGGACAATGCGAGGTGCCATACAGCTGCCAGTGTACGTGCGTGGTTCGAAGAGCACCAGGATGAGTTTACCGTCCTCCCCTGGCCAGCAAACTCACCTGACTTAAACCCAATCGAGCATCTGTGGGACCATCTCGATCGAGTTGTTCGCGCCATGGATCCTCAACCGCGTAATCTAGCGCAGCTGGCCACGGCATTAGAGTCGGCATGGCTCAACATCCCAGAGAAGACCTTCAGGGACCTAAGTGACTCTCTTCCTGCACGTCTCGTAGCAGTTCGCTCTGCGAAAGGTGGTTATTCTGGCTTTTGACAGATGGTCACATTAATGTGACTGGACTGTGTATATATATATATATATATATATATATATATATATATATATATATATACATATATATAAATGATGTTTTTTTTTTTTTTTTAACTGAAGATAGGAATTAATTGGACATGTTAAACTAAATTGTATTCACAAGCTCCAGACGTTGTGGGTGTGTGTCAGGTATTAGCTAGCTGTGAAGTTGCAGTGTGTGCATCAGCTGGTGACAGACTTGACTGTATATTGATCTACAGTGCCCCTCTGCTGTCCAAGTCTTTAACCTCAGTTTCAAACAACATGTGTCTGTGACGGAGAAATCAATGCAAGTCACCAACCCCAGTTCTACTCTGCTGGACAAGTTGGCAGAGTAGCTTTCAGTGGCAAACAACTTCTACATGCAGTTATCGCTGAGTGAAAGAAGAGTTTGAGATATCTGAGGAATTTTAATAATGCCAAAAAGAATACCTTTTGCAGTCTATTTTATTTATATTTTTAGGATGTAAAAGCCAACATCGTTTCTAAGATCATCAATACCATTTACTCCTTTCTTTGTCGTCTGACATGATCTTGTATACATTATTGTGTGCAACTGAATGTACACAATATGCATATTAAATGGTTAATTAATAACATTTAAGTAATGATTAAAGCTAATAGATTAACAAATAACACAAATAGCTCCTCTCGGTTATAATCAGTTTCAGCTTGAGTGGACCATATGTATCCCACTAAAAGATTGGTTAATATTTTCTGACAGGTTGCTCTCATAAGTCTGTTTTCCACAAGCATGATACAAAGTAATTACCATCTCCCCATCTGTCAAGGTGAAAGGCTGAGGGCTATACCTTTTTCCACCGTCACAAAACATGAATCACAAATGCATGAAGAAGCACAAGAGGCTGCATTAAAAATAAAAAAGGAAGTCTGACATTTTGGAGAGGAAAAGTTGAGTTCAGAAGATAAGAAGAGAGTACGGTAAAGGTGACCCACAAGTTAAAGAAATACAGATGTGATGAAATGAAAAAAGGCAAAGACAAAAATAAATTTTGCCCCTGAGGGTGCAGAGTCAGAGCAGAACACAGCCTCTTTGAATATGAAAATGTATATGTCATGAGTGAAGAAATGCAGAAAGAAATGTTGGTGGCACTTTCTATTACAGCTAGGTTATAAAAAGTTGGATAGCAGTTTCCTAGAATCCGATTGCATTGGATCATTGGTTTGTCGCATTATGACAGGCAGCAGTCAAAAATATATAAAATATACCTTTAGTAGCTTTTTTTGGGTGCTTTTAAAAACTTTCTTTATCCAATAATAATCGTTCCCTACCATCACATGTCTACATACTTTTAAAATGTGTTTGATCACAAAATGTTCTATCAAGTAGATAGAACATTATTATTCAAGTATTCAAGAATTATTCATGTAATAATTGAAACAAAAATGAACTCATTAAATACTAGAGTCGCAGTATGCATTGTGTAAATTTTAGATGTTCGTTGAAATAATTCAAGTAACCTAAATGCTTCAATGACATTCAGAAAGACTGCCTTTCTCAGAACTCTAATTGCCTTATGCTCAGACAGTGAGAACAGCCCTGAGTTGAATGAAATGAAATCTACGTCTCCATTTGAATAAAACCCTCATATAGTGCTAAATGTGTTGTGAGCTTAAATATGATTTAAATTAAATAAATTGAAACCTAAGAGATTGTCAAATAAAAAAAAAAAACTAGATGGGTGAGGAAGATGAAGAGAAAATAACAGACGATGAAGAAGAGACTGAAGCATAAAGGTCGTTCTTTGCACTTTTCATACTTGGAATTGTCTGTCCCTAGTGAGTCTGAGTAATTTATGGGAAATTAATTTGTATGTACGAGATGTGGCCTGTAAAGAGATGATCCTGAACTTTTATGCCCTCCATCTGATTTCAATCAGGAATCTTTACTGCGTATCACTCTCCATCTGTCTCCCTTTAATGTCTTGTCATGACTTTTATAAAGATGTAAGGGTATCCAAGCAGATCAGCTGGTAGCTCAGACAATATTATTTTTCTTGATTCACAAAGGTGAGAAATCAGAAAACTATGATATGGAATCCTTTTAACTTGTAGCATATTTCACTCTTCTGTTGGTATCCTTTTGTTTCAATTACATTCGAGTCAGAGCACACTTGAACATTGGCTCACCTGCGAGGAATGTGTAAGAAGCCAAAAACAATAAATCCCTCCAAATGGCAGTAGCTGAATGTAAAAAGAAATAAAAAAGAATACTCACTCTTAATCAAATTAATCCAGTGAAGAAAACAATCCTATTAATGTGCTTTGGCTGTGGAAGACAACTAACTGAAGGTTTGTGTCCAAATAACTATTTCTATGTGTATATTTCCATATGTTGCAGATTTTTGGTCTCCCAAAAGACCCAGTGAAAATCTGCTTTCTGTTTCTGGAGACCATATTTTATTTAAAACAACCAGGTATATCAAAAGGTTTATGATGTCAGGCTCTCTCAGGACTTGACCAAATGTAATGCCTGTTAATGGCTTCATAATTGCAAGAAGTATTTCTGATGATGTTATGTCTTAATGATGTAAAGCACTGTGAATCCCTGAAACACACAAACTTTATTGAAAGATTTTGGCTTTTGGAAGATAAAGAGGCCCACTGCATGACAGATCCTCCTCTACACTTAACCAATTCATCTTGCACTAATTTTTGCTGAAATCTTAATCGTATTCTCAATGATTACAACACAATCCAGTTAAAATCTTAGTAGCATTCATCAAGCTTCGCACATGGGGAATTTATTAAGGTAGCAAAGAAAAAAGGCCTTTCTTGCAGTGTCTCCCCGACAACCAGTTGACAGGTAGACAGCATTCACTTACTTGGTTGTGGTTACCAAGAGATTTTGTGGACACTTGGTAACCACTTTGAACTATTTGCTACATTTCTCACTCAGCTCTGGAGTTATTTGAGAAACGTTTTTTCCCAGGTTTCTCTCATCAAAGATTTACTCCAGAAAAACAAAAGCTCATGAATTATAACTTATAAAACTAGAACTTATGAGAACTATAACATAAAAGTATAAAGTTTAAGATGTTTCAGCATTTACTTTACAGGGATAGGTAGAGACACGTGATTCTTTCCAAACACCAACTATTTTTTTAACAGGAATTATTTCTTTACGTGAGGATTCTGTCATTGGGTTAAACGTTTATTGTAGTAGTTTTTGCACAGTTTTGTCAGGAGAGCCAGTAAGTGGGGAAAGAGCTGCATTGTAAGTGTACAGACTTTGGACAATTTTATATACAACAAAATCTCTTTCATTCCCAAAGAAGAACAGATTCAAAAGGCAAGCAGTTACATAGAGTTCAATTCACTGGTTGGTTTGATCACATCAGGCTAAAGCTCTGTGAAAGAGACACTAAGCGCTTAGAGATTAGTCCCGACCCCGTTTTAAGTCCCAGATGAGTTATTGCCAAAAACTGTAATAGTACTCAGATAAACCAAAGTGCAAAATGAAAACTTGTTAGCTTTCAGCATGAATTGAAATTAATACTTTAATATAGCATTGTGCCCTTAGGCTTTACCCAGAGTTGGATATAAATAAGTGAAACAACACTTAGCTTCAATCTGTGAGCAACTATTGTGGAGTTTTGTGTTTGTGTTCAATGAAGGAAACAAACAAGCAGTGTTCCTTTAGATCCAACTAATCCCAGCTTTACATAAATTACAAAAGAAAGGAAATAGCAGACAATTGAAATGGGTAGAATCTGTGGAGAGTGAAAGAGGGGCAGACAAAAAGGCAAGTACAGAGGTTGGTGCGGGATGATGCAGAAAACTGGATTTGTACATATAGATACACATCTCTATTGAAAAGCAACCAGCAATTATAAACCGGGTAACAGCGACTCCACTTCCTCAAATTGCAGACGGCAGCAAAGATCATCAATAAATTGGAGCCTAGACTTGTGTCTAGCAATTTCATGACAAGATTAGTTGCTTTCCACTTCATCAAGAGATACAAGTTCTTCAGCCTCACATCCTGCTTCACCTACTCCCAAGGCTAATTGGGTTCCCCACGATCTAACCAGAAAAAATGTTGTGAAGGTAAATACCAAGCCCAGAGTACCATGTTATGATATAATTTGATTTCATATAGCATCATTGCCTATTCAAAAATAGATAGAAGAAAATAAATGCACACAGGGACTCTCATTTTAAAGTTTTATCTGCTAAAATAAGTAAATAAAATAACTTTCAAAGCTCAGCTCCTGAATCAGGAAGCATGTCAGTGTGTCTGATGAGCTTTGAGTGTAATTAAAAAGGGAGGCACAGAAAAGGAAGGGAAGACTATGCTAGATTTTAGCAAATAGAAGTATATGCTTGAGTTTCCAAAACTATTTGCTCTCTCAGGGTACTTTCTCTCTCAATATTTCAGTTTACTGTATTCTTTTTAAACAGTGTTTCCTGCAAACAGATTTGTGTCTTAGGAGACTCTTATTTTTGTTTCTAGTTATAATATGTTTGTGCACTTCCAGGATATTTATATCCTACATTTTAGATGTTTCAGATTTTAGAGGAACTCTTGAGAGAACCTCGCCTGTACAGAGATGACAAACCGCTGCAGTAGAAGCATGACTCAGTCTAACTCTTTTGTTGAAAATTTATGCATTAGAATTAATGTACCGACTAAAGTAAAAAAAAAAAGAAAAGAAAAAAAGGCATGACTGTTTTCTCCTACGCAGGATTCAAGTTAGTCTGACCGGATGTCTGCCTACAGCTTTCAAACATTGCTTTATCTTAATAGCACCTAATGTTTTTTTTTCTCATTTTTGAAGCCTTAGGCTGTTTTAAGATGATGAATGTTTTTGACAAGCCAACATATGATGTAAGCCTGTCTCATTGGTCACGTCAATTTTAAGTTTTTCTTATTTCAGCGTAAACCAAAGAAAGCAGCGACCTAATAGTAATATAATTACATTTACTGGAGATCCAATGGTTTTAAGATTGATATAATTGGACAACTGGGAACTTAAGACAGATTCTTGAAGAGAGTCTGAGAAGCAGTTATACTGCAAAACACCCAAGAGCGCCATCCCAGAATCTGCATGCCACAGTTAGCACGTTCAACTTCGATGTTTTATGACACGACAATTATGACAAGGCTAGACGAGAATGCCAAAATTTGAAAGTTTTGAAAAAGAAAAGCTGTCCTCTCTAGATTAATGTGGCAGCAATATTTATGTCTGAATCAGCCACAAGATGTCTTAAAAAATGTTCTATGAACTGATTGCATACAACAAAGTGAAGCTATTTAGTGAAGCGACACAGCACCATGTTAGGAAGAAAACCCAGTAGAGCATTTCAAGACAAACACCACAAAATGTCAAGCACAGTGGCAGTGGGTCGAAGAGTTGGGCTATGTTTGGAAACACGAACAGGCCATCTTATAACTGCTAAAAATGGCACAAAATTAGAAAAGAAAAGCATTGCTTTGATGGCATAAATAGTAAGTTATTATATTTCCATATTTTCTAATGTGCATTTCAAATAACAGAATTGCCAGAGATGTGAAGAGCTTTGCTAAAGTAGCAAATATGCTAAAACCTACAAAGAGCGGTGTCAACATTTTAATTCCAAATTAGGTGTTTGTCAAGTCTTACTTGTTGAACTACTAAGTATTAGTGCAATAATAATACATATTCTCCTGTTGTCGGAATCCTATGTCCAACTGAGAAAAAAATAGATCTGCTGCTGGTGGTTGGAAGATCTGGTAGCATTGGTGCATGGCAGCCTCACTTCTGTCAGACTGTTCCATAGCAGCTCTGGCTTTACTATATTAACTAACTTTGCATAATCAGCATGTGAATGTGTGCATGAATCGATAAAAACCTTACTGTAGAGTAAAGTGCAAGATAAAGTGCTGCACAAGTACAGGACATTTGCTATTTACCATTTTGGGTGTTGAGTAGAAAAGACTATGCTTTGCTTCAGACCGATTACAGTAGCAGTGTGCTTGAGATACTTGACATTTTTTAATAACACTTCACACAATTTGCTTTAAATTTGAGCTACTTACGCTCTGACATTTTACATTTGTAAAAGCAACCAGCTCTATTGTTCTTTACTATCAATAGTTTCAATTGTTCTTTTACTCTATTCTTCTTTGTCAGAAGGTATGTTCAGTTGACACATTCTGCAGACCAAATCACTGTGCTACATTAAGACAGTAAGAAATATTTAATTTAATTTATTTCAATGAGAGATATGACACATCAAGATAAACCTAATAGTTTTGCATAACATGTAATGTTGGATGTCTTTTTTCATTTATGAACATCACAGTGGTATGAATGCTACTTTCAAAATTGAAAATAAAAAATAAGAAAATGAATTTAGAAGCTGAACAAACTGAAACACTGAAACTAAAGTACAAATCAAGAACACAACCTGTAACTGGAAAACTGTTATTCATTTTAAGTACATGAGGTATAACTATATGAATCTCATATAAATAATTGTGCACACCTGACAGAGGTTAGTCCACAAAATGTTAGTCGTACAGAAATTTGAAGTGAGTAAGACAGGAATAGAGGAGTTTTCATCAAAACAGGAAAAGTCTCAAATGGCTATTTCATCTCCCAGGCAGTCAGGAGCTCCCTGTTTGTTGAGAGCATTGAGCAGTCTCAACGTCTCCCCATCCGTTCCCCAGCCAAAGATCTCCATCTCCTCATCCTCATCGTCCTCCCCTTCATCTTCCCTGTCATCGCTGTCGTCTGAGTTCGACTCGTACTCTGAAGCGATACCTGACTCGCGAAACCTGGTGAACTCCAGGCAGTCCAAAGATTTCACTTCTCTGGATAAGATGCTCGCTGGAGTGTTAGGCACATCTCGACCTTGAGTCACTGGCTTGTTAGGCTTGAGAGACGGGGGAGGCGAAGGGAGTCGAGGAGGTGGAGGCCCCGGCGGTCCCGGGAGGAAACGGAAACACTCCAGTTTGAGTAGACATTGGTCCCTACCTAGTGGGCTTCCCAGAGTCCCGTTGGTAGAGGAAAAGGCGTTGCTGGTTCCGTCACCAGTGCCGAGTGCAGAGAGGTTGATGTCCGACACCTCGGATTTGGGTGTGGTAGCATCGCAGATCACTGGAGGTACCGTGGAGCGGAAGGTGATCTCCAACAAACTGTCCTGAGAGCCCACTGGAGAAAAAAGGCAAGTGGAGAAGATGTATATTGGGTGATCAAGTAATGACTTGAATGCTTGATTTACATTGTTCTCCCATCAATCATCTTCTCAAAAGACAACTGTATGTCTTAAAGACAAAAATGAATTTCTGGAAACAGAGCAATATAAATTCTAACAACATAAATTAGAGGAGTCTCTTACACAGCAAGAAAGGTCAATTGTGGCCTACAGTATTTCATCGTCATCATCATCATGTGGCACTCTGAAGTAATTTGTGTCACTGTTTAGAAGCACACCGTACTGACATGAAGCAGAAAGTGGCTCTAAGGAAATTGTCCATGTTTTCAGGTTCAAATTTAAAGTTCGAGCATACATTAGAATAGTGCTAACAAAGTTTTCCAACTCTTGTTTCTTAACCAAAACTGAGACTGGCTTGCTAAGTTATATATAGTCTGTGTCTCACAAGAGGATTCATTTGTCTGCCTACATAATACACACAGTTGAGAAGCACCACATTCTTTAACCATGGGGTTTATTATAATGTCAGCCCAATCATTTTAAGCTTTAGCTGCTTGGGATCCTATGAGAAAGCTTTCCATAATGGTTAGCAGTGTATTGTAATGAGATTTTTCTTACCATTTTTTCAGAAGTATATTTATGAGGTCAGGCACTAATGTTGGAGTGGAAAACCTGGCTCTCACACCAAACTTTATAGTTGAGAGAATGCGATTAGGAAAGTATTATTCTCCAGTTAAAGTGACAAACCCAGACTTGTCTATTAAATTGACAGTCATGTATCTACATGATCCTAGACTTATGTAAACTCTAGGGTCATTTCAACAAACATTTTGTAGTATAATTTGTGAATTAAACATCGGCAGCAGCACCTCAATCATGGAAATTCATTTCACCAAGACCTCCCTGCAGTACTCCAGAGCAAATCAGAAGGTTATGTACATTTTTGAGATCTCTAGTTATTGTTGCGTTAGTGACCTCTGTCCACTCAAAGGCCTTTTGCTTTGAAAAACACAGGGGCGCTGCCATTCCCAGTCACCTCCACTGTGTTACAATGCCATGTATTTGACATAAGTGGACTTAATGTTAGCTGGAATAATATCAAAGCATTAAGATTGAAATTACTGAGCCCTTGAGTGTCCAATTCTTTTACAAATGTTTGCAGAAGCAGTTTGCATGTCTAGGTACTGGATTTAATACACATAACCATGGAAGTAATTGAAGTATATGCCACAAAACTGAAAAACAGCTCTTTAAAAGATGGTCTAAATCTTTTAAATGCTTCAAGTTCTGATTTATGTTGAAGAGAGCCATTTTAAACTAAATGATGCTACCTAATTGTACATAGACCTCTCATCTTGGTCAAGCTGCCCTTCGATTTCAGTAAAATGACTAATGATGTTGATTTAGATTAGTGTAATTTAAGCTTATCACTGTTAATACACCAAAACTAAAATGGGTTGCACTATCACTGCAAGATGTGCCTCTCTTTAATTTAAATGGTTAACTTGCATTAGTGGTACTAGATCTAAAAACGTTCAACGTACAGGATCAGACTTTGAGAGCCATTGAGTAGTAAATGTGGAAGATTAGTTTCCAGCACCTATCTCTTCCATTGTATGTATCAGAAAATAAAAATAACTTTTAAGCCCGTCTGTGGAAAGTTTTCAAGTGTGGACAGAGAAGCATACTAAACAGTCCAAATTGCCTAGGGAGCAATAAGCAAAGCTTCACGTTTGAAATATTTGCTGAAAAGATTAAAGATTGTTTCCTGCAGAGTGACATTTGGAGGGCAGACTGGGCTTTGGTGTTGCTGAGAAGATTGCCTGTCTGAATAGTCAAAGAAGAGGCATTAAAATACACAAAGCTGCAAAGAGAGGCATTGGAGAGGACAGAGGGGGGTCTGCGACAGCTGAACATCAGTAGGACGTGTGTTGAGTCCGAAAAAAAAAAAACAGAAAGCTAAGAGTCCAATAGTAAAACATACTCAACTCTCTTACCATGAATAGAAGCAGCTTCAGAAAGGTAGAGAGTTTGTGCCGTTTTCTGAGCACAAACAGAAAGATGACTAAATACGTATTGACTCGTGGTTTTTTAATCCTACATTTAATGTGCTTGATTTTTAGTAGAATTTCTACAACTGTGTCTGCAGGCCAACTTTATATTGTGACTTGGTCCAAAACTAATCCTTACCCTAAGCCCTTTATGCCCTCTGCAACTGGGCTGTTGAATATGGACAATGCCTAAAGGTTTTGTTGTTATTTGTTTGGAGTCTTTTGGAACATTTCTCTCTGGCATGTTTTATGAATCTTAAGTTTTGACTGAGCAAAATAACCTTAGATAAAAGACTCATCTTGTGAAAGCATCATTTAAATGTGTTACAATACGGTAGGGTTAATAGAGACAAACTAACTGACTGCGATTTTTGAATGAACTGAAGGAAAAAGAGAACCTAATTTTCGTGCCCACGATTGTGCAGATACTTATGCTAATTCCAATAAATTTGAATATCTTTTTGTTTTCATTAGTGAAGATTTATGCTTGACTGCTGTCAATAAACATGCATACATTTGACAGTTATGAAGTTTTTCAATATTATAACATTGATATTTTAGCTATCGTCAAACCAGTGTGTTTTCTCTCTTGTTGATGTTGCAGCTACTGGCTGTCTTTTGAAAAATAGGATTAATGGAAAATCCGAATTTACTCTAGTATCTTGAAGGACTAATGTCAATATAATGTAAAATTTGTCAACTGAATCCGCCCAGTAGGATCTGCTTGAGGTTTCTGCTGACATCCACGCGCAGCCCAGATTAATGTGACCGCATTGTCTGCACGTGGTGGCAGAGACAATAACTCTACCAGCCCGAGGGGCTACTAAAAGAAGTTTATATCTCTGTGTGTAAGGGAAAGTTAGAGATTCAGGAGGATTCGTTGTAGGGAGAAACATGTGACCCAGGGACAGATTGAGGAAGAGGTCAGACCAGGAAGAAGTAGCCGGATGAGGATAGCTTACATGTCAAGGGAGTTTCTATCCTGCTTAACATACATTTGATGACCATGCCTGACTTAACATCTAACCTATCAACTCTAACCCACTGTAAGCGCAAAAGATCAGACCGAAATAATGAGATTTTAACTTACTGGAATTTGGTCCGACCATCTTGGATTCTAGCTCCTGGATTTGTTTAACCAGCAGGGAGATGTGCTGCAGCAGATCTTTGTTCTGGAGCAGCAGCTGATGGACTCGAGCCTGGGCCTCCAGCCGAGCCGTGGCCTCGGCGCTCAGCTGGTCCTTCAGGAGATGCACCTTCATTGATGGATGAAAAGGAGTGAGATTGGAGGACAGGTAGTAGAGATGAAACAGAGAGAGAAAATGGGTTGATCAGACAAGCGTTGTTACAGAAATCCTTTTGACATAGCCAGAACATAAACTACTAAATATGAAATCCAGCGCCACACGAAGCCTAGGACTCTGCTGAGGATTTAGCTTTAAAAACTTGGCTGAGTCTGATTAACAGGAGAGAATGATTGATCCTCTGCAGTATTTAAACTGCACTGAATTTAATCAAAGCAGTTTGGAGCTAATGTCACAAAACCATCTGAGTTCTCTCACAGCCAGAATGGAAAAGATCAATCGGTGATAATCCGGTGGGGACTACAGAGGTAGAATCATCGCTCAAGAGCAAGAGCAAGAGCATAATACCAGGAGTGGAAGAAGTTCTACATTTGAGAAACATTTGCACTTAGAAGAGGGCTAAAATGACTGAAAGAACTAAGCTAAGCTTTTGTTAGGGGATCATGCCAGGTAAAACACATTTCTCTGTGCTACCCTCAAAAATATACATAGTATTACCAGAGCAGGGGTGTCACTGTGCATCTTAAACAGTTTTGGACACCCAGCTCTTAAGAGTGCTTCTCCTCATTATGCACTTTTCTTTATGTCTGCACTTTTAACATTTTACAATGTTACCCCTGGGAGAATCTGACTGGTAGTGTACCTTCTAAGTAGTTGATCATTAACACTGATTTAATTAGGTTTTTACATCCTTATTTGGCATTGGCTTTGGATGCAAAAGCTTCAGACAAATGCATAAATATTACAAGCAAATGTGTGGAGTTTGCCTAGCAGTTTTGTGACTTAGGGTTTTAGGTGGTAAACATTCCTGCTGGCATATAACAACTGATGGAAATGTGGAGAAGTACATCCATCCGTTGTAAAGTGTAGTCCAAACTGTGAGCCTGCTTTTCACCCAGAAGGCCTGGAAATTTTGCAAAAGGCCAGAAGATCATAATAGAAATAGAAATAAAACTGTGGCATGAAAATATTACCCACAGACATAAAACCTGTGGTTTGAGGAGAGCAGAATGAAGTGATCCCTTTCATTCCTTGCCAAACTTATAAAATGGTACATGAGTAAAATAAATGGGTAAGGGGCTTACACAGAGTGTAACAGCAGGGCTGCTAATAAGTGCGTTGTGGCTTTGTGAAAAAAAAAAAAAAAAAAAAAAAACTTTCTTCACATAACTGTTTTCCGCACTGCATTAATGTGTTTAAATTAAAGGTTAGTTCTATTGCATTTTGGAGAGCTATATTATTCCCGTGCAGTTTGCATCTTTTATTTGGACAGTTTTGGGCATGTGAACTAAATATTTTATTAGAGTATTAATTTTATTAATTTGAAACTGAATATTTTAAAAGCTCATCTCTATGTGCAGAATATAATATCTTATATTAGCTATATTAGCACTTGTTATTGCTAGTGCAGATACAAACATACTAACGATGTAGAGTGAAGTAAAAAATGATACTGTAGTTATTGATTAGGAGATGTACACTGCTTAATTATGTTCTCTTTAGCATCCTGTTTTTATCTATAAAGATATGCAGTGAGTATTGAATTTCCTCTCAAATGCTCAAAGGTCTCAAAAGTTGAATGACTGCAGAGGATTTTAAGAAGATTCTCATAATGTGAAAATCGGGGAGACAAGATGCCGGATGCAAAAAAAAAGAGAAGTGACACATACAGCAGCAAACCCACTGCTTGATGCAATGTGATGTGCACACAACTAATCTTGACTGTTAGGTACATTTTTGAACTCTTTTTGATTAGTTTAAAATTAACTTCAGCATTGAAATAAAAAATTGAATAGACTGTCCAAAGATGTAAGATCTTTGTGCTGAAATTATTGTGCCACTATAAAATGTTCAAAGAGAGCACTCATGGTGCTGGAGTGACAGCTCTGATCCTTATGTAACCTTAATGTCATAGTCTGCTGTGGTTTGCCAGATTAAAGCAGACTCCATTTCAATTTAGGTATGAAAGGCTAAAACTAGTTTTACACAATGTATCATTTATTTAAAAACTGAGTCAGGGGAGACAGACACCCTTCAGTTGTTACACACAAAATTACAAATACATACTCATATTTGGTTCCTGCGTGAGCAGCGACTACCTTGTTTTCACAAATGTTTGCAGCACCACCTCACATTCTAACTCGACACCTTTGCAGCCATTTAACTGCTTTCAAAAAGTTCAAAGGAGAAAATCTCAAAAGTCTCTAATCTGAGAGAAGTTTAAAAGAGGCTCAGCATTCAAGAAGGCCACTTATTAATGATTTTCTGACAGAAGAGGCGGCACACTTCTCAATGATTTGATTTGGATTAACCTTGGAGCCTGGTCATGGCCCAGCAAAGTTTCAAACACTAGTAGACTAGGATGCAAAGAGGAACTGAGGCAAAAAGAGGGGAAATATTTCCAGAGATCCATGTCATGAAGAAAAAAACATCTAATTTTAGGCTGTAAAAGTCAGGAAGGGCTCATTACTTTTAATATTACCTTGTTTCCTGATTTTCTAATAGATTCTTGTCAGTAAGACATTTTATATGCTGCTTTGAGTGTAAAAATGACTAAATCACTACTAAGCCTGGCTGAAGAGAATCCCACCAATACTTATGTGAAGAGCAGACAGGTGCGGCAAATCAAGGCTTCTCATGTAGATACAAGTCATTGAAAAGCATAATGATTCCCTGTTTTTAGTGGTAACATGCAGCTGGTTACCGTGGCAGCACGGAGGCTCTTTGCTCCTGACGTCAAGGGTAACAAAAATCAAATAAGAAGACAGCAAAAAAAAAAATCAACAACCCAACAAAGTATTTGAAAATGGAACAATACACCAAGGACAGCTAAATATTACGATGCTGTGCTCTGAAACGTGGAGGATGGGCTTAAGAATTAGGCTGGTTCTGAGAAGCACTGAAATAGTTGTAAAATGATGATGAAAATAATTTTGATTAATTCAATCAGTTGCTGCGCTGGCTGTTTACTGAATAGTCTGCCACATTTTAAGTACACCTGCTACCAGGTTGGACACTTAAAATCAGACTTGCCTAAATTTGATGTGGCATAATTTTAATAGTCCATCGAAGGCATTTCTAAGAAATATTGTGCAATACGGAACACGATTGGAGTTACTGCATATCTGGTGCAGACTTTGGAGGACATTGCAGCACAATGAACAAGTTGCAATGCTTTGAAGCATGGGTGCATTATCCTGTCAGAAATAGCCACCATAAAATAGATGCATAAATTATGGGCATAATCAGCCACATTATGCTCATCTCTCTTCTTCTCCATTATGATACTTGTTTTAACTTCTGAAAGTTAAAACATTTTTGCCACAAAAATTATATCGTTGAGAATAAATAGTTCTGTTTTTTTCCCCTCTGTCTCTTAGCTATCTGTATGCTTGTAGATACATACATGCACTCACAGAGAGCACGCACGAGGAAAGCTAAGGTTAAATAATACATCCTCAAAACTAAGGTTAAAGTAAATGACACATTAGGGAACGCCCTCTTTGAGGCGTAGCATAGATAGAGGCTAACAAAGAGAATTACAAACTGCTGCTTGATGCTGTTTTGCTCTGTTAACCCATAAGGATAGCATGAACAAATGGACCAGCTGTATTCGAGTCTTAATAAATGGAATTCATGAATTCAACTCACTGACTCTTCTTCATCCTCATACATCAAGAACCTAATGGAGAAAGAATAATTCTCCACAATATCAATGTTTAACTGCCAAGTGATTGTTAACACAAATGGAGAAAAGACCAACCAATTTAATATAGAGACTGGTGTATAAACATTCTATGATGAATATTATGGAGACTTTAGTATTTACACACACAGATACTTTGATATCCCATTGTTACACAGGCTTTATTTTCCCAGTTAACTCTCCTTCTGCAGCTTCAACGCTTCTGGAAAAGCTGTCCACAAGGTTTATGAGTGTGTTTACGTGAAATTTGACCATTCTTTCAGGGGAGAATTTATGACTTCAGGCAGTGATGATGGATGAGAAAGTCTGGCTCACAGTTTTGGCTCCAGTTCATCACATAGGTTCTCTACTGAGTTGTGGTTGAGGGCTCTGTGCAGACTATTCATGCTATTTTACACCAAGCTCATCCTTATGGATATTTCTTTATGCACTTATGTGGAGTCATGTTGGTGCTGGTAGGGGTTGTCCCTCAAGTGTGAAATGAAATTTCCAAAAATATTTTAACAATTACACCATCTGTGTGCAATTAAGCTAGACATTGTGTTTCACTGTGAATTGAGCTGATGGTATAAATTAACTTTTCAATAATATTCTAATTCATTGAGCAAGTCTTTATGGCCCAGCACAGAGTTTCTTTCACTGGGATTGAGCCCCGGAGGATCAACCTCAACACTATGTTTCCCTCTCTGACACTTGGCACAATTCAGTCAGGCAGGAACTGTTTTCCTGGCAACTGTCAAACCCTGACTGATTCATCCGAATGATTAACAGAAAGAGAAACATGATTGTTCACTCCAGAGAACACTGTTCTGCTTTAGAGTCAAGTGGTGATGTGCTTTAAACTGATCCATCCAATGCTTTTCATTAAACTTGGTGAGCTACGATTTGGGGATCCAGCTGCTCAACCATGAAAAGCCCAGTCCTTGAAGTTGTTGGCATCACAATACACACACAAATGTGTTCAAACCCTCCTTAAGATGTTTAAGTAAACGTAGAAATGATTTTTTTTTTTAACTTAAGCACTTTAGTAATACATCAATAGTATTAAACCATTTACAAAGACAATATACTGTAGAAGAAGGTGCAAAACATATGCAGCTCTTGTGAGTAATGGTATTTCTTCTTTTTTTTTTTTACCAAACAGAATATTTGCCTCAAATCTTTTGAGTTTGGGTTCCTTTAGTAATATTTTCTCTCACTTTCCTTTTTCCATTTCTTTTCTACTGTCCTACATTTCTGTCCAGTAGGGGAACTTGTCAGTGATTTTTTTCTTTAAAATCCATGTTGTTCTACTCCTTGTTTGGACAGACTAAAAATTCACAGCTGAGGGAGAAAATGATCTTCTTTTACTAATTCTACAGTTCACAACAAAAAACAAGGAGTTCAGATTGTGTTGTGACCTTTGTAGAATTCACTTGTAAAGAGCGACACCCCAGTGATAACAAGGCTGGTGTAATTTGGCGCGGACAGGACCCCATCTTAGATGATGAAGAGAGAAGCTTTGCTAAGGACATCAGTCTCTGCTCTGTTTTTCATACATAATCTGAGGTGTATGTTTTGTAGTCATCCCTGTGGTTAATGCCTGCAGTGACTACAATTGAGACATTGATTGATTCTTGGTAGAAATGTGAGTAAACAATGCTACAATTGATTAAAAAATACATATATATATTTATTTTAAGAGACTTGCCCATGTATCAATGTGAGGATAGCATAATGTCTTATGAGTGAAGAAGCCAACCAAAATCAGACGTCAAAACAAGATAAAGCACAGGAAACTTCTAATTATTGTCGCTTCGGGTTGTAATTAGATTTAGTCAACCCACTGTGTCTTAATGCATCACAGTTTTCTTTTTATGTGCTTTGTATTTTCATTATTGCTCCAGGAAATAACATTAAGCACAAACATGAAGCATGAGTAACATTTTCTTACAGAATTACCCTTTTATCCCCAGTGTGTTTAGATAGCATACTATGGCACTAATTGAAAATTTTTACTAATCGTCAGTAGTAAAGTTTTATATTGCCCAAGACAACATCAGCTGAATCAGCAGACAATTAACCAATTCAGTGGTTCTAAAAATATCATCAAGTCAGCAGAAAGTACAAACTCTGAAAACTTTCTACTTTATAGACAGTGTCACAGATTGAAGATATTTTGCAACCACATGATTTAACCATCTTACAATCAAAAGAATCCACAATAAAATAAACTGAGTATCAGACGGCGTTTGAGGCCAACACAACTTATTTGTGTAACATGGATGAACAAAACAGCACAATGAGCAACAAACCAAACCATACCAAACCAAAACACAGAGGGTTAAGTTCAAACATCAAAACTCCTGCATGACGTACATTAAAACTCACATGTAGGTAATTTCCTGCTCATTTGGAAACAAATTCCTTTCAAGCTGAAGCTGAGAAAATGACATCTTTAACTAAAAACAAAAAGTACAGACAAAGTGCCAATTACAAAGGTGAATGACTTTTGTTTCACCACGATTGTTTCCAATAATGAACTTTCTGCAACCCGTAACCGTCTTTTCTCTTATCAGTGTCCTAAAATTAAAGAAGCTTGGAGCACCTGAAACAAGTCGTTAAAGCTCTAATTAGGGAGCGCTTTCATCGGTTTCACTGTTCAAAGACTATTTCCCAAGAGACCAGTACCAAGGACGGTTTTTGTATTCCTAATACATCATTTTCTTTTCAAAAGCTGGGGAATTCTCTATCAAGCCTCTTCTCTCACTGTCAACAATATATATATACTTATATATATATATATATATATATATATATATATATATATATATATATATATATATATATATATATATAAATAAATCTGACCACTACTTAACTTCCTTTAATTAAGATTCAATGATTTATTCTATTTACATTTGGTAAAAAAAAAAAAAAGGTAAAATAATGTTTAATTTTATTGTTGAAATAATTTCAATGAGATAAAATAAAATGTTATACAAAATTATGCAAAATTCACATTTCGCACATTTTTGCACTTCCCTTGGGGTTTTTGTTGCTTCTAAAAATAGCTTATTGCATAAATAAAACCACCCAGTTGATTTTTGGCAATAAGTTAATATTTTTTGGTGTCTGGAACCAACTTTGGTAACCTAGCACCCCACGCTGAGCTCCATAAAGTGTGACCAGCTGTTTTTTTTTCTTTCTTCCCCCACTGTATGTGCTGTACAATGGCTGCTGGAAAAGACAAGTGTTTTGTTGACTTACCATCCAGAAACCACTTTATGCATTCTTGTTGATTGTGCATGTGGCTATAGAGCAGTAGTTTTCAAAGATGTATTGTTGTATAATTTGCACAAGTCTGCAGCCATTGTTATGTGTAAGTGTAAACATTTAGTGGGGGTCCATGGCCAGTAGTAGCTTTTTTAGATTTAAAGTAACAAGAGGCCCTAAAACAAGTAATTGTGAAAGGCACTCAAAATAGGAAGAACTGACCAGACTAAGATCTCATTATCTAAGAAACATTTTGAGCAAAAAGTGTAATGAGTTTTGTATAGCCCATAGGCCTATCATAGTCTATTCCAGAGGTTCCCAAACTGTGGGGCGCGCCCCCTGGGGGGGGGCGTTGTGCCATTGCAGGGGGGGCGCGGGAAGCCTCTGGGTGAAAAAAAACAAACAAAAAAAACACATGGACGCTGTATGCGCTGGGTTTTTACCTTAGAACGGCCAACTCTGTTATTCCTATGTCAAATTGATACAGTAGGGGCTTTTGCACTTCCCATATCTGTGTCCTCTGTCACTTTTACCAGCAGTTAAAACTGTTTAATCCGTTGTTAACATGTGGTAACCTGTTTTTCTGAGCCGCTTTTAAACGCAACATGACGCTACGACGCTCGCGTTGTTTACACACCTGTGCGGCAGTGAAGGAGACCTGATGCTGCTGCTGGGCGGAGCTACAGGTGTGTTAGAATCATGGCTGCAAAACCAGCAAAACGCAAAGAACTTTTCACAGTTTTTCCCCCAAACTAACCGACTGAGTTGAGTGAAGCTGTTGGATGCAGGTAATGTTAGCTTAACGACGACTAGCTAATGTCAATACAGCACCTTAAGCTTAACAAGTAGCCTGTAGGCTACCGATGTTGTTGTCTATATTCAGCTACATACATTAATTTTGTATAACATTCTCAACAGATTTTAAACCAAAGCTGTTAAAATAATATATGCACTTTCCATTTAAGATGAATATGTGTGCCTGGAACTCCTCCAATGAGAGTTTTAGCTTCACCTGGTACAAATTAAGTAAACGAGTCATTTTAATCAGAATTAATTATTATTAAAATACTTGCAACCCTATAATAAACATTAATTTTCTGCCCTCCACCCCTACCCCCTAGCAGGGACAGGGGGGGCCCAGAAAATGTTTAGATACCACAGGTGGGGCGCAGGAGAAAAAGTTTGGGAACCACTGGTCTATTGAGTGAATCACGACAGGTCACATTTAAAACCAGTTTTCATTATCTAATGCTTTAAATCGCATAAACCAAAGTGCAAGCCCTTTTCTGAGAGCTCTGAGGAGCAAGAGTCTTGAATGAGCAAAGCATAGGAAGTCATTTATAGTGAGGACATTCTGCAAAACACAGATTTAAAATAAATAAAAGAACATTTTATAAGCTTCCGGATGAGAAGGATTTTTAACTAACAACAGTTCCTTATCAGACAAAACAGAAACACAGCGACAGAGTACAAGGGATTAGGATTGGTTGTGTGCTATGACTCAACAGGCTGAGGATGCACTCCTCATACAGGATTACCAGAACTGCTTTGCTTGCCCATGCCAGCTCTCTTTGATCTCAAAACGTTTGAAAACCCTCCAACAGCCGCTTCTCCAGTATTTCTGTCAATTTGGAGGAAAAGCTTGATGGGAAAAATGTCATTTTGCTCTCATGACATGGAAACCATTAGAAATGTGCTTATAGAGCAACTGAGATATGTGGAATATCTACATAAGAAAGGTGTGTTGGAGAAACAGTTAATGAAATGGAGAAGAAAATTGATTGTACCTTTAATCTTTAAACTGAAAATAGCACTACATTACAGTGGCTTACAAAAGCGATCATGTCCATTTTATAGATTTGACCAGATGGAAGAATAAACAAAGGCCTACCTTTTCTTTCTCATAGTTTGTCTTGCCTGACAAGGCAAGTACAGTACACAAATTGTGGAAGTATTCAGCCCTGTAGGAGCTCATACTTTGTAGAAATACATTTGAATATAATTGCAGCTGTAAGGCTTTTTGGAGGTTTTCACTCCCAGCATTGTGCTTCCATAGACTGAATTTTAATATTCAAAATTTCTCTGTAAAACAGTTCAAGCCATCATGTTTGAAAGTGGAGATGGTGAATAAAGGGTGATGAGCAACGCTAGCTCTCCATCTGTTGAACCTGCTTAGTCAAACATACTGATTGGATCTCTAATTCTGTTGAAAGACGAAAGGATTTCTGGAACTTTTGAAGCGCTACCTGGAGAAATTTAAGAATAACTGTTTGTGTATATGGCAGTTCTAAATTTTCCTGAAGCCGAAACTGAGGACCTGAAATCCTCGCTGTGTCCTAGTGCATTGCGGCTGTTCTATTTGAAACAACCTCTGCCCAGTTTTGCCCGGTTTACCTGCAAGGTGCTAAGCCAAGTCGCTGTACCAGTGATTCTGCCAGAGAGTCTCTGTGCATCCAACTACCTTTGTATGTTGGACTGCCCCTTGGACAGAATTTTAAATCTACTTGGTGTTGATCATCTAACAGTGAGGTCAAGTATCCTGGATGAGATAAGTTAGTTAAATAAGATGACTTAACCAACATTTATAATGTTGATTTAAAACTTCTTGTTGAAGAGACATTGACTGAATGCTCTGTTAATGTTGCCATGTGCTTGAAACAATTTGTAACCAGCGAAGTTTAAACAATGTTGATTTCTGCTTCTCTTTCTCCTTTTCTTGTTCCTCTCACACAGTCACTTTGTTGTCATACAGTAAACATGAAGAATATCAGAGGAAGAGAATACTATCAACGAAATGTATGTCCAACTATGTAATTACGATTTGGGGGTGAAATAAGTTAAGCACTCAGAAAAAATATGTGATTTGGAAGTTATTTGGTACAGACGCAGACTAGAGATGTATATATAAACAACTTCATTTGCAAGGAGCTGGCACATCCAGAATAGAGATCACAGAGGAGGAATGATCAAGAGTCAAGCAAGTACGATATGCTGTTACTGGGCCATTTGACACCTAGTCCAAACTGTGAGCGAAAGTCTTATCATACATATCTCAGATAGTATCATGAGCTCTTGAAAGAGATAGATAGGACTCTGCATTAGGTTGAAGGACAAGTTGAAAGAATATATAAAAGCGAGAAAATGAGAGAGTGAATTTCTGAAAATGTGAACTAAGACATGAGCTCCATCATGCAGCGACAGGGCAGCAGCTGCACTGCCAGCTTTCATCATCAAACAGGTAACCATCACACCCCCTCAATTTCACTACTTCATTAAAGATCTCAATTTCCACTCATCTCCAAGTGAGCTGTGGTTAGGGCTGGCCATCTCACTAATTTACTTCCATTTACTGCGACCTCTGCCCAGGCTCCTCATCGGGTCTCAACAACAAAAAATATTCCAGTTTTCCTCTCAGAGCCAAAAAATCAGAGGCAGTTTCAGTAACTGAGTGTGTCCACAGTGAAAATAGTCCCCTCTACACCTCTTATGATAATTCCTTTCATAATGAGCGAGCAGAAAACACTCTTCCTTTTTATTTTCATACAGCACTTTGCAGCTGGTGAGAGTAATAAGCCAAGATTTGTAAGGCAAAAACGGGAGACAAATGTGAAGGAGGTTATAGATGCAATGATTTGCATAGTGCATAAATAGGCTTACTGATGTAAATTGTGAACATTTTCATTCATTTAAACATCTTAAAAGATAAAGATCCTAAAAAAATGTGGTAAAGAGTTGAATCAGAAGACAAATGCACAAATAAGTTATTTATTCATGCCTCTATAGAATTTGGTCACGGTCACGTACTTTAGAAATAAGTCAACAATTGTGATGAAGCAGGGATACATGTACGCCTCTCTGGAGACAATCCACTGGGGATCAAAAACGCCAAGCTGTGAGGGAGTCTTTTGGCTCTTTTAAGCTGAAAACAGGATTTGTATCGTTTCTCTGTTTAACTGACACCTTTCTGTCCAAAGAAATCACAGCTGACTCATGGTTTTCTTGTGTAATACAGTTTCTTGTCATATTTCCAGAGCCACAGGAAAACTTTTTTTTTCTTACAGAAAATTACATTATTATTACCCAAGATAAATAAAATCAAAGTACCTAAATGAATAAAGGATTCATTCAGAAAAGCTGTTTTAGAAAAGGCTGTTTTAACCTGAGTAAATTTAGAAAAAAAAAATCTGTTTTACAAGCATATTGGAAATCTCATGATAGTGTCTCATTGCATTAGAAAAAAAGGTGTTTGTGCACTTTCTCTTAAACAGATGACATGTGAAGAAATCTTATTTGACATAAAATATTTTTTTTGTTTTATTTATTACAATTCTTTGAAGTTGTTTTGTTATGGTTATATAATTCGCCAGAGCCGCTGTCTCTGTAAAATCAGAGGAGACTTGGTGTTTTAGATCTATAAATTATAAATTAAAGAACATCAGTCTACAGTGTTTTTTGTGACGAGCAGAAAAAAAAATTCTGAAAACCTAGCAGAACCTGAAAACCTATGTCTTCCTGACATAAAACTAACACAAACTTCAGGGAAACATGTTTTCAGGGGAGCAGTTTGAACTTCATACGTTTTAGTTCTTCAGAAAACAAATAAACAAGAAAATCCCCAAAGCACAAAAACTTGTGCTTTAATGTGCAGTATATGCGTTCCTTCTTTCTTTGCATCTATAATGCAGGCAAAGTGTGAATACATTTATAGGGACGGATCTCTGCTTCTTTATTGTTGCTGATGCAAAGAAGTCAAAGGTAACTTATACCCAGAGAAGTTAGGAACAGTTTGTCTACCAGAGACAATGTGGACCCTGGATGTTTTAGAGCCGAGACAAACAGCTGTGGATTTGACTTTGTTCGCCTCCAAATATGGAGGCGAACACGCCGGTGTTGTTTGCATCTAATATAAATTCACCTGTCTGAAGACATTTGCTGCATGCGCTTTATAACTGAAAATGCTGAATGTCTAGGAGGTTCTGCAGCTTGGTTTTGTGTTTAAACTGGATCTTAAGAAAAGATGACAAGTTTAAAAAAGTACTGAGCTAAAATGAATGCAGTTGAAAGCAAGACGAAAAGAGTCTAACCCAGTGATCCTCAAAACAGGTGCAACCCACCTCAATCCAAAAAAATATAGTACACAAAGATGAAAATATTTGACAGACTCATGGGGGGTTTTGAAAAATTTTCATGAATCCTTGTAATAACAGGACTAACCTTCAAGATTTCATGCTTGGTCTTCTCTTTTTAATTGAGCAACAGACTGGAATTTTGGTTAAAAATATACCTATCATAAAAAAATAATTGCTATGTTTGAAACAAAGTGCTGTATTTTAGTAAAAAAAAAAGAGATTGTTTATATTGTATAATAATGTTCACTTTATACATAATGTTAATCTATAAAGGACAACAGCAGTTGGAGATGAAAATATCAAAGTCCAAATAATAGAATACACAATAAATGGGCTTCTTTTATCAATTCCAACAAATTAACATATTTTTGCACAAATAGTCCTTATCCTTCTCAAAACACTATTAAAGAGTTAACAGTTTAGGTGGAAAAAAATTAACGGCGAGGTGAGCTACGAGCTCCATTCGTTCTTCATACAAAGAACGAATGGAGCTCGTAGCTCCATTCAGCGCTACTGACTTGATGTATGGTTTACTTGAAAAAAGTAGATTACACAGAATTCTGACCCGAGTCTCCCAAACCTATACAAGCCGTTGATTACTGTCATTAAACTCTGCCAGTGTAGATGTGCTACTTCTTTAAAAGTAGATAAAAATGAATACATGGCTTCACAATGAACCATTGTGTTCACCTATGTAAAGAGGACATTTGCAGCAGACTATTAACATTTGCTTATTTTCTCTCCCACATGACCTATTCTAATGTAATAAATTACCATAAAATAATAGAGAAATAATATAGTATGTCATATTCACCTTCCTAAAATAATGGAGTAGGTTAAAAGTGATTTTATTTTTTTTTGCCTAAAACATCTCTTGGAAAGAAAGAGGTGGTGATTTTTTGGCCAAAATAATTTTTCACAAAACATTACGTAGGCCATTATTTCTGGAAGGTGACAATATGTAAAAGAAATAAATAAATAAGTAGGGTTAATGCATACATACGACTGTTAATATCCAACTTTTGGGTTGTATCATAGATGTCAACTTTACACCTTTATAGCTAGATATCAATGTATCTATAAACTTCTTTCCTTTTAAAATTTAGTTTAATTGGGTAAAGTGGACAACCAAGATGTTCTAAGCAGCAGATCACATTACAGACTCAGCCATTTGCTAAATGACATGAGATCCGAGGTCGGCCTCAACCACCTCAAAATCATGCACACATTTAACCAATATAAAGGGAAGTGAAGCACTTCGCTTCATGTGCCAAAACTCTGACTCATTAAAAAAATTTACACGGATATCACTGCCAGTGGACAGCAACCTCTGGTTTCTTCTTTATTTATGTATTGCTCTGCTCACACCAGACTTGTGAGCTATCAGCTATGGCAGCAGTTTGTTCACAGCCAGTCAGGTAAGAAGCTCAACGACTTCAGCGTGAGCAGGCGGCTAAAGAGCCCCTGAATCCGTTTAGGCATGAAGCAGAAGTTTCTTAGCCTTAAGGTGTTTTAGATGCAGAATACACACTCTGTCACTGTGGGAGTGTTGTGGGAGTTGATTCGATTAATCAAAAAGCAGTTTATTCATCCTTGTTTCAACTGTAGATGCTCAAGCTGTAAAATCTGTCAACTCCTCAGTAAATTTCAGTTTTCTTTCCATTTCAATTACTTACAGTATCATGCTGTAGAGGTATCTTAGCAGCAAACCACATTTACAATCATAAAAAAGCATTTAAATAATTATACATTTCCTCAACTTCCCTCAATATCAAAGGTGAAATATGCAGAAACTCAAGTGTGTTCAATGTGCTAAGAAGGCTTCTTTCATGTTTGTACAGCTCATGTGAAGACTGAGACTGGTGGTGAAATGAAGTCATATCTGAAATTTCCCTGAAATGTCTCTTTTTGTTCGTTTTAAAATCTAGCTATACAAACGTGCATGTAAAAGGTTCTTTTACTTTCTCCTAAAGTAAAAGAACCTTTCTTATTTTACTGTAGAAGAAAGGTTGTCATGACCCCTCTTGCAAACCTGCTCATAGTGACAACGTCTAGATTTTTAGAGGAATGTACATAAATAACCGTACCTGTGCTACAGCGACGTGAGTTTGCTGCTGCTGCTGCTGAAGCTGCTGCTGGAGCAGCTGGATCTGGTGGTGGACAGACAATGGAGCCCCGGGAGGCAGCGTGCCGGATGCCGGGAGCAGCATCCTGGGACTGGACATCATAAGAGAAGGCTCCTCCAAAACCTGAGAACAGGAAGAAGCCAAACACATGTCATCACTACCATTAAAAAAACAACAACAAAAAAACAACATCAGGGTCTAGTATGAAAAATCATTTTTTAATGGCTGCTTTTTACACAGTTTCCACAGACTTCTCGTACCTGATAATGTACACATGTTGTGTGGTATCATCTGCTATGTGCACCATATTTAGCTAATAGCATCTAGGGATTTAAGGTGCTCAAAAATCAGATTTTCTGTCCATGTAATCTTTGCGTTTACACTGAACTGAAATGTGAAATAAGTTGAGGTAGAAAAATTGTCTAAAGAAAGAAAACATGTCTAAAGATTATTTTAAATGATTAAACTGGTTCTTTTTAGTTTCCCTTGACTGTAAGTGTTTTTCCATGCTTTAGAGGTGGGGGTAAGAGATCTAATAAAAAGCAGTTAATGGGACAAATTTTACCAAGTGGGGAATATAACAAAGCTAGATACTGACAGTAATTTCTTAAATAATGTGTGGCTAAATGAGCTTCATAACAAAAACATGCTTGCAAAAGTTGCACTTGAGAATGCCTATTGGTAAAATAACAAAACAAGTGATTAATGAATCAATAAAAAGGACATGCAATAAGATCACCAAAATACCTTAAAAAACAAAAAACTGACTTGAAAATGCTGAGATGCTGATTAGCTGCTTTAGTGTGGATCAGTGGAACACACAGAGAATTGAGATGAGGATCACAGAAATACTTCACTCCAGTAATAATGAGCATTGGGACTCAGTTCTCATCCACTGAAAGGCGATTTCCTAACTGTCGTAAATATTTCATTAAAAGTTGCTTTTTCCATCACTCAACCTGTCAAAATCATTTTTAGTTTCATAAATCTTTTGCTTTAATCCCACCATAGCAAGAGCAAATTGTTATCTTAGAGGGTATCTACAGAATACAAGCCTCAGAACAGGGAATATTACTAAATAAATACGATTTAAATCACTGGTGCTTTAATTCCCTACCAAATAAGGAGAGGCGCTTTATCTTTTTATGGACACAATTAGTTTAAAAATTCTACACAACCAAAATAACATTCAAGGGATTTCAAGCATAGAAAGACTACATTAAGTTATTTAATTAATTCTTCCATATTTAATGTCATGCATTTTGTACAATTCAGTTGAAAAACAATTGAAAGTATTGGTGTGCACACTCTTGCACCAAGACTCAATTAAACCACATTTCATTCAATGTCTGGTCATTGCAGAATGTTAGTTTTGCTTTTTCTGTAGTATTTTTTTCATAAGCAGCCAATCCTGTCGACTTTAGTGCCTGTTGCTGAATGAACCTCAAAGTCCCAATCCCTAATAAGGAAACAACAGGTGCGTCAAAGTGACTGGAATTGTGACTCTGGCTAGAGTCAGCATAACAACTCGACACCTGATTATATTAAACCTTGGCCTGCCGTAAGGAACCTGCAAGAAGCCACATTAGCATCTGTCGCTCCTTAAGCACCTTCTGGCAACACAGTGTCAGTCATCTGCGCACACACATAAAACACACACTTGCGCACAAGGAGCCAGACAGACTCTGCAGGAGATGGGCAAATGACTGATGGCCTGTCAGAGATGGCTCTTTCAGGTTAGTAGAGGCTAATTATCCATCCTGACAGGTTGCTTGGAGACATGATGAAGGGAACAGCACAACAGGATATAGTCTTTCTTCTGTTAGTGGACACCAATCCATTATAACAATAAAACTACAAGTTGAGTGCTGCGTAGCTTCCTGTGACTGTTACCAATACAGGTATAGAACTCAAGGGCAGATCCTGATTGGCTGGATATCCTTTCAGTGCAAACTCTTCACACCAGATTTAGACAGTCCTGTGACCATTCAGAAATAGCTTGAATAAAAATCATGAGTTTTTCACTGCTTGCAATCCAAATCATATTTCCCCAAAGCCACTCTTAAGGGAATCACGTTTGCACAAAGATGTTTTTTAAGCTATTTCTCCTTGTGTGTGTGAAGTTTCTGCACCTCTGATATAAGAGCTGCATACCGTTACATGATAACTGTAACTTTAGCAGGTGAAATTAGATCATTAGTTTTTATTTATATTTGTGAGCCAATCAAACCAAGGCTCTAAAACCTGAAGTTATTTTGTTATGAGTACCGCTGTTAAAAATTATGCATTGGAAAATTTTAAGGTCAAATTGCTTGTAACAATGTAGCCTAAAAACGTTTCTACTCCTCCAAGTCTTGCAGAAACTAACACAGCCGAGCCTGGGTGCCGTTTGGAGGTGAGCAGAGCTCTTCCCAGCTGAAACTTGAATTCCACTGCTGAGTGAGGTCCATATCATTTCTGACCTATGTGTAAAGTGCCTGGGGGTGGCACGGTACACATTGATTGGTTTGTTGCAGCTGCTCAGTGGGATCCTTTTGTATGCGTCTGTAGAGCAAGGCCAGAATGCCCAATCTAGCATAACATTCTCAAATAACCAGGCTGTGCAGGTTTGCACTAGACCGATGGAATCATTTCATTACATAGGAGCTGGATGGGCAAAACACCACAGTCCATGGCAATCACCTTTTTCCACACAAATAGTTATGATCTGAAATAATAATTAAAATTGTTTTTTGTTTTCATTTAACTTTTAAAACTTAAAAAAGTTTCTTCCAAGTCTTTGCAAATCTCTTTTAATCGAGCTCCTGTGAACTTATTTGTTACATCAGATCTTGAGGTTTCCCCAAAAGAATGCAGCAGTGTAGCTGGATTATGTTGTCAAAATCCCCTGCCAGAGATTCAAATATTCTTACAGATCAGTGTGTATGTTTGAATGACGGCTATAGATCTGTCTTTGGATCAAAATAAAACGTTTGTGTTAAAGTAAGTCTTTAAAACCCTTTTTCTTTCCTTTGAGTTACTGTGAGATTCCTGAGCCACATCTCGACTGTGAAATAAAGGATGTTCAACAGGATTACAGCTGTGATGTTGAAGTTGACAGTGGTATTTAAGATAAACTAAGATTTAGTAAGTGGGAATGTGAGTCACATGAGTCAGCACTCAATAACAGAACAAAGTTATGACATGTTTGACTTTTAAGCGTTATGGGCACAGAAACAAATGCCATTTTAAGTAGTAAGAGGAATAAACACAGACATAAACGCTGTGTCAGTGAAAGTAGTACAGGATGATACAAAACAGATGGAAAATAAACACCTTCACACTCCTTCACTTTACTATGCTTCTATAAAAGCAACATCAGAACATTTTGTTGGTTCTATGTAAGCAACAAAATGAACTAGAAATGTAGCCATCTACCTGTAAAAGAGCAAGCCAAAATAACAACTATTTCCATATGCGTTATGAAAGAGATGCAATTATTAAAACCAAAATTCATCATCCAGGCCTGAGGAGAAAGTTCAAACTTGGACTTAACACAGTGGATCATCTGAGGTATTGGGGAAACTCAGACAAAACAGGTCCAATTTTTACAATGCAGTAAAGGCTGCAAAATATTTTAATAAGGCAAACTGTCATAATCCCACTAGCAACTTATTTTTACTCCACATATCTTTACCTTTAGTAATCAGTATGTGAATGTGTCTGCTAATGGGTAATTCACTGAATGCAGTGTAAAGTGGTTTAGGGTCCCCCTGAAAAGACTTAACATTTAGCATTACTAGGTTTTTTATGTTGTTCAAAAAATAATTGAGTGAAAAACAAAACAACAAAAGAACAGTGCAGCCTTAAACTCTCAAAACGTTGTTACAAATCAAACAGAACTGGTATTGACTTAGAGGAAATTAAATAAAATATTGGATTCCAGTCGTTTCCCTTCTTGTTAGCAAACAATCACAATGTAAACAATAGGAGATGAACAGGAAACTCCAAGTGTGACAATACACTTCTGGTTTCATTCACAATACAGATGTCTACTACATTTAACCAGTCAACTTGTCTTCTTCTCTGCACAAACTAAGTTATTCTATAACCAATCATTGTGAATCTGGATTGTACTATAATATAGAAAATCTCGAACATTAGCATTTTCCCCATCTGATTAACCCTAGTTGAAACATGTTGCCTTACATGTAATTATCAAACTCTCTTGAGCCAACTGCCATAACTCCTAAAGTACCAATTATTCCAGAAACAGTATAAAAAATGTATATTGGAAACAATGATTTAGAGATTTCCTTTGATCATGGGAGGAAAAAAATAAATATTTAACAACGAAAAAAAAAAAACCGAAGACGAGCAGTGATGCACACCCAAAAGCAGGAAGTGAGAAGTTGTGTATACACAACAGCTTCTCCCTCTGTGTTTTATATTTGCTGTTTGAAATGAGAATCAGCGATGAAACTCCTCTGGAGCATTTCCTAATGTTGTTTACCAGGTAAAAACTAATCAGGGAAGAGATGCAAGTCAAATTTCAAACTGAGCATTGAATTTAAATAAAGTCTGAACACCACCAAAATTCTTCAAAATACGTCTCCCATTCTCCTATTAGCATACAATTCCCAGAAATGCAGTACATATACTGAGACTCAGTATTTCCAGGTCACAGGAATCTTTATTCATTTTATGAGATTGTTTATGTAAGAAAGGAGTTAGAAGGAAAGGTAAATAAAGATAGATGATGAGGCCTAAAGGAAGTCGTTATTCCTCCTCCCACAGCCGTGATTACACTGGCTGCTCCCTGACTGTCAAACAGCCTGCTTCTTCCCACGCACACTCACAAACACACAGGCTAGAAGAGAAACTTGTCAGGTTCTGGGTTTTCTCACTGAAGACAGCCTTGGGTACAGATTTACAACTTTATCAAGGGCTCTTAAGAAACAGCATGTAGCTTCATTCTATATTGCCTTCAGTAACTTTATAACAAACCATTAAACATTAAAGTTAATGAATTGGAGCACAAAACTGAAGATCGTTCTTGAGTTAAAACATGTATTTGACACCTTTTCTAAGATCTCTTGTTTCCAAGAATAAACAAGTGTTCCAGATTTTTTTCTTTTTTCAAAAACAGCAAGACAAGCAAACACTGTAAATTAGATTTCTTGTGGGTTTAAGAGTACTTTAATTTAAACCAGAGCCACTATTTTTGGATGTAGCTAAATCAGAAAATAGAATAGGAATACAAATAAAACATTACAAATGTTCCCTGTTGAGGGTTAATTTGACTTTGATCCCCTGATTGTGTTTCCACTTCAACTTTTTTCTTCTTTGTTTGTATATTGAGTTCTGCATTTAAATAACTGCATACTTTTTTTAGTGTATTAAAGAGTCATATTACATCTGCTGCTCTTAAATACCATACTTTATTAAAGTCGAACCAATAAGTCTAATAAACGTAGATCTATGTTGGTTTTCATAAGTCAGTAAATAGTTATCAGAAAATATAATTTTTTCCCCAAATCTGGAGTCAGATCTATTATGTAGGTGTTACCTGTAGTGAAGGATGTGAGATTCTGTGGGCCTGTTTCTCTTCCAAAAGTCCTTTAAATCATTGTTAGCATGCATTATAATATGAACATCTGAAAAATTAAAATATCTGAAAGAAAATAGTGTCTAACCTCAGAAACTAAATAGATAAACTGTTCAATCAAATTTGGAGTTTAGGTTCAACATTCTAGCTGATATTGTGAAATGCATGGAGTTGCTTGCTTCCCTTCTCTTTACTTACAATTCACCACAAATTTGAATGTTAAATATGTTTTCTTGTGCCTTTAAGTTGTGCCTCAAGTTCAAATAACATTGTCAGGGTTCTTTCTTCCCCTGCGGTTTGTGACGGCGCCATAATCTCTGATGAAAGTGTTACCTTGAATCAGAAAATTACACTGGCTCTTGACCCTAACAACACCACATTAAACAAATTCCATATATGGCAACATCTAAAACTGAATGTGTTTGGAGATGCTTATCAAATGTTTGCAGACACTCATTTTAGTGATTTGACAGTGATTTGTAAATTGTATTTGATAAGTATAAAAGACAATTTTAAGGAGTGGTCCATCAGAAAGCAGAGGCTTCAGTTCATTTTACATATAGTCAGAATAGAATTTCAGAGAAGCCTTACAGCTGAATCTAAATACAAATATGTCAGTTCTCCTTTTAGGTTTGCTGGTTTGTCAAAGCCTAATTTTCCTCTCTCCAGGTGACCGCCACAAATGATCTCCTGCTGATGGAAAAAAAAGCAGCTCAGAGGGCAGTGATACTTTTCAGAAAAAGGTTTTTCATTTCATTTCCAATTTCAATCTGAAGTGACCAGCATCAGGTGGTCATTTTCTGAAAATGCTGAGTTTCAAGCCTTAAAGCAGCACAGGAAACATCTTTCTGCCTAATAGACACCTCACTAGTATTTAAATGGCACTTGCATTTGAATTATAATTTCCATAATGTGCTCTGAGGCCTGCTGAGTAAATTTAACCTGTCCAAAGAATAGTGAAAAAACATCAAGGGTGCAATTTAGTACATTTGCATAAAAGTATTGTTCTAAAATCTATGGCACAAAAAAGGCCAATTATAAAGAAAATTTGACCATAACAATCCAGATCAGGCTGAATGAAATTTAAAATCTCAGTGAGCTTATTAGTGTTTGTAATAAACAGAAGTGTCTCTATACCTAAATGATGATCAATAGGCACAAAAAACTCTTCAATGGTCTTCATTTCAAAACTCACAAGAAAACATTCTTTCACTTTTGTTAAGTGTTAACATAAGAACATCCATAAATGGAAAGGCTAAGACAGGTCAGCCTTACTGGGATTAAATGAAACTGGCATATGAGCACATTTCTAGGTACTGTATAAAGTGTTCATGGACTACAAACCCTTCAAGGATGAGGAATGCAGAACTTTGCACTATAGATGAGTATTTGTCACCTGACCTTGTGAGTCCTTGGGAGCGGGCAGGCTTTGGTTTTATAACACATTTACAAGTCTGCAAACGCAAACATGCACATGCATTCACATACACACAACTAGAAATAAAGTCTACAAATTAAAAGGGTATCAGAACAAACTTCCTAGGGTGCTGGTGCCTGCAATAAAAAAGGCTCCAAAGACAGTTTCATACAACCCCACTGAGTTTGTAGTCCTAGGAGTTGAGGGGGTGCTTTTTTATTAGCTGCTTGAGTATTGAAAAGATAAGTCTTTGTCTGACAAGACTGGAAGGGAGAGTCTTTTTGTGGGGGACACACATCTTTCTGAGTTTAGGAAGGAGGAGTAAATGCAGCTTTTGCTCTGAAATAAAAGGGCAGAGGTTCTGAGAGAGACTTCATCAGTGAACACTTCTGTCCGTCAAATGGAAATGGAAACAATGGCTTGCACACCACTGTTAAAATGACAGATTTCTGGGATTGAGATTTTTTTTTTCCATGACAATTTATAAGCTTTTTCCACCTGTAATGTGACGTTTCTTGTGATAATAAGCTAAAAATCAGCAAATCTGTTAGTAAAAGTCAACCCACTATTACATCAGGTCATTAGCTTTAAAAAATATATATGGTGTATGTATGTGTTATGTTTAATATTTCTGCTTGATATCATGTTGGATTATGATACAGTCTGAATAATACATGGTGCTTCAGTCCAGTCCGACAAGCCTGCAACTTTTAGATGCAGGCTTCTCCAACACACCTGAATCAAATGGCACACAAGTATCTTTTAGTTCTGCCCAGGTATAGTAAGGTTAGAGTTGGGTGTGTGGAAGTAGGGATTTATCTAAAAGTTGCAGGGTAGTAGATGTCAAGATCTTGACTTGGACACACCTCTGATTTAATGCATGTTGCTTACAGATAATTGTAAACTGCATATAGTCTCATATTGTATGGTTAACACAATGTTACTGTATGTCAACCATTTTCCTTGAGGAATGTTTCTTTAAAGAAAAAAGTACTTATCTAAACCAGCTGAGACATAAAAATTGTTAGCCTCACTAATGCCAACATAAGTGGGTAGTTTCCTTTTGAGTCGTCAGTGCTGGCCGACCATTAATTAGACCAGTAGTAGATTACTAAATCTTTTACTGAACTGGACTTATAAATGTGTCTGTTCTAATTTACATAGACGCAGAAAACATAACATGCCATAGCTTCAATAACATGCCATTATAAGACTTCGGACATAGCTTTTTTATAAAATGTATTTCGAAGCTAAAACGAGCACAATCTGTTTCCTCAGTGTCAAGAATCCAAGTTCTGAATATTTGTAAATAAACAAGGGAAATGCTTTTTTATAACTCATATCTCAAGTGCATCTTCAATCCATGCAACCTGAGAATTTCACATCTCTATCTCCTCAGCCGACTCCTCCAGCCATTTACAGGCACTTTGAGACATTTCCAAACCTGCCCTGAAGCATGATCTTTATAGTGTAACCTGGGTGTGCTCCGGGCCATAGTACCTGGCCTCTGTTTATTTAAAAAAAAGCCGAAGCCGAAGCAAAGTTACATTTTTCAGCGATGTTCACCACAGCACCAAGATGACAGCATTAATTTAAAGTGGTTATATTAATCTGTACTATCATCTAAAACCTCTGACTTCCCAACAAGTATTAAAACCGGTCAAATCAAACGCTGACAGAGGTTTACAAGCCTTTGCAGGGGAAAGTTTGTTCATTAATCCTGCTGATGGTAGGTCTAAATCCATCAAGACACACTAATGATGGGATGGGAGGAAAATACGAAGAAAGGGTGCTGTGAGTCGGGGGCTGCCAGCCTGTGGCACTACACTCATAGATCAGAGAGCTTACACCTGCCTGACAGAAGCTTAAAATGGGCCAGAGGCAAAACCTTGCAAAGGCTTTTGTTGTACACTCTCACTTTAAATGCAGGAACACTTGCCTTCTGTTTTCTCAGTCACACTGAAGGCAAACAGCTGCTTTCATTCAAGGTCCATTGCTATTCCCTAAAGGTATCCTAAGATCCCGAGTGACCACTTGGCCCTTATTTGTGAGACACCATGGCAGAGGTAACAGTATTCACCTTAAAAGCAGGACACTCTCTTGATAAATATGTATCAATTGTGAGTGGTTTTCAATTTAAAGGGGCAGTTTTATGTGTTTTCCAGCCACGTAAAATCATTTTATAGTACAATCAACAATGAACATAAAAACACCTTGACTCAACAATACTTGACCCTTACCTTAATCCCCCCAAAATGTGGACATTCAGTAGCTGGGTTTTAAGTTGTAAGGTGGAGAGATAGGGCACAGTCATAGAGATTAGTGGCAATGTGGGATTTGACCAGAAACAATTATGTTTTATTTTGTTGGTAACATGGAAGGGATTACAAAAGAGTTTCAGCTTCAAAATTAGGTTAACATTTTGTGTAATGTGGTGCTTTTTGTGTCTGCACAGTGCTCACTTATTAAAGTAATCAATAAGCATGTGCCTCTTGCCAGAGTAAAAGGTGCAACGTGTAAACTACACTTATCTCTAATCTTTGACTTTTTGGATTTCCAATTTGTCTTGAAGTAATACTGTTCCTAATCCCAAAGGTGATCACATCGGAAAAAAATAAAAACACCTTGACTCAATCTATGGGCAGGATGTGAAAGGTAGGATTGATGTGCGCTCTCTAAGTCCCCTGGGACTGTTTGAACGTGGGCCACTGAGGGATTTGTCAGTCTAATGGGAGCTGACAGGAAGAGAATGAACTTTAACACTCGCAGGCTGCTTTCCCTTTCATGAGCTCCCACAGAGCCCCTGCAGTGAATCGAATCCCTCTCCTCACAGCTGAAAACGCATACAAATGGCTGCTAATGCAAAGGCACAGCATACGTGCAAGTACCCATGTCTTATTCACAAATACATTTCTCCACTTGCCATAGCTTATTTCTATTTAATCTTGTCAAGGTGACAACGTATTAAAGAAAATAAATCTGAAACTCTACATATGATGCATGTACAGCAGCAAGACAAAGCATCACATACAGACACATGACTCCAGTGGTGGCCTGAGAGTGGAGGTCAGTGCAGAGGGCTCATTTTAGAGATTTCACGGCACGTTGCTTTTAATCAAGAGCTATAAGGAAAATGTCTCATAACAGTAGAGTTATTATCAGAGATTGATAAACAGCTGAAGAGATTCGTGTTGAGAGTGAGTTGAGATTCAAAAGAGGTAATGATTTGTTCTTCGGAAACCCTTCCATTTAGAAAAAAAAAACATGTACAGTAGTACATAAAAGTATTCATATCGCCTGAAACTTTTACTTCCATTTTCTTCTGTTATTCATTAATATTCCACAGAGAATATTAACATACTACTTGCCATACCAAGCAGTACATCGCGTGAAGTGGAATAAAAATAACCCGACTTAAAAGTTAACAGCTCCCCTGAATTACCATACTTTATTTATATTGCACTTTAAGAACACCACATGGCTAGCAAAGTACTGTACAGCAGAAACATAAAAACACAATGAAAACAATAAATATCACAAAGTCAGTTACGAATATCTGTCAATGCTTTGTAGAAAAAGCTTTCCCAGCAATTGCAGCAGCAAATATGGGGCAAGTCCAACTAGCTCAGCACATCTACAGGCTGCAAATGACCGTAGCTTTGGCTTATTAATCCTAATATTTTTATTTAAATCATTCCATTTTAGCTCTTTTTAATTGTATAGCTGAAAGATGATCATCTGCACACAAATCAATTAGGTCATGAAATTAACATGCTCAGCCTACAAAAGCACTTTTCTTATTTGCATATTTGTATTTTTGTCAATATATTTTGATGATTTATAGTTTAAATAAATATTTTAGTATAAAAAACCCTGCAACGACACAAATACCAATTTTCCCAAATGTATATTTTTTCCAGCTAAAGTCAGGAAAAGAAATTAAGAACAGACAGTCCTCTCTATAGTGAACCGATGCAAAATTCTCAAAGCATAGAGGAGCATAATATATTCATTACACATTGCTGTCCTCCCACTCCTGCCTTGATCAAAAATACAAATCCCTACTGCTAAACTACAGTAGTAAACAAACCAAGTAAACAAAAGTTACTATGCTGCTTTGTCAACTGAACCACACAGTTGTGTTTATAAACCACCCGACAGTGCACAACACATTTTCCTAGTTTTAAATAGAAGCTTGTGAAGATCTCCCAAAGGTCTGAGAGCAGACAGTCTGACGGAGCTGTATCAAATCTCTTACAGCACACGGCCACACAAACACAAGCACTGGATTACTTTTCTTGGCTTAGATGCCAACACAATGCAGATAGCCGCTGAAAAGTGAGAGCTATTTCTGCAGATGTGCCACACACATACACAGACATGGCTTTAACTGGATTAAACTGTGGTTTAATACAGGCACGTATCGTCTTATCACCAATCAGAGTAGGAATCTGCAGATTAAGTTCCTTTCCTATTTCATAAAAAATGCTCATCCAAAATACTTAAAGTGGGTTGCTGTGCTGCTGAGAAGTAATGGGCTGTGTCTTCTTTGAAACTCACTCATGGGTTTCTCCTGTTGGAGTAAATGCTTTTTTTCTCCTGGGTTTTCAGAAATGTACAATATTGTCATAAGCATTCTTTTATTTTTGTTCACGTATGAACTTGGGTTACATCCAAATGTTAAAGCCTGGGGTTTGCTATGACGCTGATCAACCCTTTGGAGATTTATAGCTTCAATTCTTCTGGGAAGGTATCTCCCAATGTTGATTATTTCTTCTAAAAGTGGATTTGCAAGAAAGGATGAAACAGCTTGGCTCACATTCTCCATTATAATTTATTCCAAACATGTTCCACCAAGCTGAATTCAGGACTCTGTCCAGGTAAGTCAGGTTTTTCTATATCAAAAATCAGTCATTTGTATCTTTGTGGACATTGCTCTCATGTGCGTTCATAATGCAACAAGGAGTGTTTATCCCCCGACTGTTTCCATGGAATTAAGAACGGCACATTTACAAGTTTGCTCTTTCTGCAATTGCAGGACTTAGCCAGATTCCTGAGCTGCACCCCTCTGCACCAAACTTTTAACTTGACAAAATGCTGTCATGCAATCCTGTTGTCCTGCCAACAGCTAAATCAAGAATACTCAGGCAGTGAGACATAATTCATCACTCTAGAAAACATGCCTTCAATGCTCTTTCAAGTGCAGTGATGCTTTGCGCCACTGCATCCTAAGCTTTGCATTGCATTTGGTGATGCAAGATTGGAAAGCCTCATTAAAACTGATCCCTGCAGCTGTGACATATACCCTCAGTAATATTTTGTTAAACATCCTACAGCATGTTTTCTCTCAAGCCAATATTTTGTGTAGAGATTAACAGGTTTGTGGCATAATGCTGGCTGGACATTTTAACCACTTTTTATTGCAGAACTTGCTGAGTTTATTTGTGGTGGATATTTTCTTGACTTTCAAGCATTGCTTAAAGTTTGGTTGTGGTTAGGGCTTTTGTAAAATGTGTCTAATCTGATATATCAATTGTAAAACTAGTTCTCCTTAGATCCTAGTAAGATAAGCAACTCATAACTCAGCATTCAGTCAATTTTGCATTTTTTGGTAACACCGTTTCCTTGCAAAAAGCCTTATACGTTTGAAAAGCGTGTTTATTTCTGTTTAGATTGTGACGCAATTAAAGGAAAATTAATTTGTTAGTTTAAGGAACAGAGTTCAGTTGTTCCCTCACAAAATGTGCTAGTGTCTGTCTGCCAAAAATCCAGACCTTCATGGCCAGATGAGGCAGAGCTTGAGCTTTTTGCCCACAAGAATAAGTCTTCCTTCAATTTCCTCAACTTTATATCATATCAGCAGATAAAAGGTTGAAACCTTGGCAAAAATATTGATTTTTGTGAAGGTTTCAACTTCTGAAACTATGCCATTTTCAGTATCGCATGTGGCATTTGAAAAAACTTTAACAGTATCTACTTGTAATCTGGACATGCATAAAATATCTGTATAATAAATTTATAGAAAATTATCTTTTTTTTTTAAACAACTTTTGCAACTTTAAGTTTCCTTTTATCAAAAATTGACTACCTATGTAAACACACTGTGTGATTTTGTGGCAATTGCATCTGCCCTGAGGCACATTATCCCCAACTGAACATCTGCAGGTGTGATTTACCTTATTTTCTGACTGGGTTAAGTCAGGTGTCTTGGCAGTGGCATCGAGATCTGTCACTCCTCTGTTGAGGTTCAGGTCCTCGGCTGTCGGCACCTGGACCACGTCTTCGGCATCAATGTCCGTTTCCTCCGCGACACTCGCTGGAGCCTTCTCTGCACCTGTTGGCTCGCGAGCTGGGCCGAGGAAAGTACACACACATACAGGTGGATAAGCACGCACGCCTACACACACGCATGGAGGCATGAGCATGTAAACACACGCACACATGGGTAGACACACATAAAGCTAGTAAGAAACATTATTGATACTGGAACAAGCACATACTGAAAGTGAAGAGTCTAACAAAAGTCTTCCAGACTTGGAGTATCTTAGAAACTGCTGCGTAAACTTATCCCATCACATCAATGTAAATCTTAATAAGCAATGTTTTAAGTGACAACAATCCAAATTCTTATGTCTCCTTTCATTTGTTTCCACAACTGAGAAAACTACTCAGATTTTTTTATCCTGGACTAGTTGCAAAGACCAAGGCTGGATTGTACTTTGTACTGTAAAAGTTATTCTGTTTTAGGCAACTTTACCACAGTGGTACAATAGTCCTCTTTCAATCAATACATTGGAGCATTTGATAAGTTCAGTGTGGTGTGACATCCCCAAAATTAAAATGAGCACTTTGTGCTTTTAAAGTTCCATCTTACAAAACCATAAAAAACAATTATTTCTTAAACCTTTGATTTATTTGTTAGTACATTTTGATTTAAAGTTGTCTCTCAAACTGAGCTTTAGATCCATTACTTCAAAACATGCATGACTCCTAAGATAAAAGCAACACCCACAATCAGTGGATGAAAAGAAAATATTGAGCATTAGCCAATAAACCACAAACAATCTCAATGAACATGACACTAATTTTATAGTGTGAAAACTAATGATTTAACTCTAGTAACAAATAAAATATCAAAATGTACTGAAATAAATGATTTCTAAACATATATTTCGATTTCAATAATGGAGATCATCCCAAGAGTATAGATGTCAACCCAGCTTGATGTTCCTGACCCTAATTTCAGCTAACACCTTTCTAGGTGGCTCGGTCATGACACACTGACATTTTTATTATTTTTAATTCGCATAGTTTCATTGAAGTAAAAAAGTGGGTGATTTGGAGTGAGAAGCGACTTTATCAGCTGCAGATTCATTTAGTTTCCTTCTTTTCAATAATCCAGGCAAATACAGCTCAAGTTTTTTTTAAAAAAGCTTAAACTTGATCATGTAGTGGAGCTTGTGTTTAGCTCTCCGATCCACATGTATGTCTTTCCCTCCAACTGCAATAACATCCACTATTTTCACCCTCCTCCCTTGCCACTGATCCTCTACTTCCTTTTTAAAATGACCACTTCAGTCCTCCCCCTCTACTTAAACCTAATTTCCAACAATTTGACAAGCAGCTACAGACTTCCCTCAAAAATCATTTTATTCTTGATATCCTGCTCCCTGCTGCTCTATTCTCTTTCTCCATTACCCCACCACCGCCCCCACTCTTTTTTCATCAACCCTGCTATCAGTGTTGCGCTCTGCTGCCCGTCTCTGTGCTATCTGTTGCTGACATGATTGCCTGCTGTTGTCTGAATTTCCTGGCTCAATTTTGCCTCTAGTCCACCAACACATTCATTACATTGACAGGAGAGCTTATTTTAGGTGTTATTTGGAGAAATAGTTATTTATTCAAAGCTCACTGACGAAAAGTTAATACAAATATGAGTGTTGATATTTTATAAACTAATACAGAATTGTTATTTGACTTTCCACTGTCCACTGGCCCTGCATAAATGCTCAGAAGGAGGAATTACTGCAAAGTCAAAACTCCAACCAATAAATCAATCAAGTTTTATTTGTATAGCACATTTCAGCAGTAAGGCATTTCAAAGTGCTTTACATAATTAAAATAAAAACAGCATGTGACAGTGAATAAACAGTTAGGAAGACAGAGAATTTTTTAAAAGGAAAAGAAAAGATTAAAAAAGATAAAAACATTGAAACCCCTTGTAGGACTTCAGTTAAACGTCTCACACCTCAGAGTTTTAGTTAAAACGCCAATGAACTGAATTTGACTCCTTTGTCTAATAACTATGACCAAATCGGAATATATGTATCTGACTTAGAATCTGTCCATATAATTGTATTGAACTGACAATATATGTTTATGTATATGGATTTGATTTGTTTGTCTTTTACAGTTGTTAGAAGAAACATTTGTTATCTGTAAATGAATTGCATGGGATTAAACAATAATGTAGGCAATTTTGTGTACTTTCCCCACAACTGGCCCACAATGTCCTGCGACTTTTTCTATCACAATTCAATTGAAAGCTGAAGATGGTAATGTGTGAAAGGAAAGGTAATTTACATAAATGCAAATATATTTTTAAATATGTATCTAGTGTAGTGTAGTTCTCTTTCCACAGCGTAGTTGGACTTTAGACATGACACAGACATATAAACACCTTGATTCTCTACAGCAGTGGTCCCCAACCTTTTTTGTGCCGCGGGGGGTGCGCGATCCGTACAGAGTCCGACAATTCTGTTGAAGGGGGGGGGCGGCTTCTGCCTTAGCGTTACGCAGAGCAGATTGTAACGTAGGACTCACCTACCGGGCCGCGATGTGTCTCTTTTCCCCCCTTTGCTGCTTGTGGCTCAATGTTGGCGCACAAATAACCAAGAGAATCCGGTTACAGGATTTTCAAAATAAAAGATGCTCCAGACTCAAATAATACGTAAAACGTAAATATTTAATTATTTCTTGCGCCGCGGACCGGTACCAATTGGTTCACGGACCGGGGGTTGGGGACCACTGCTCTACAGGATTTAAGAACAATTTATTTTAAGATTAAATAATTAGGAGTAGATGGGAAGTCACACATTTTATTTATACTGCAGTAAGGAAATGCCACTAAGCTGGCCCTCTAGAGTTTGGAGAAAACCAAACTTGTTCTTTTTAACAATCAGTTAAGAATTGAATCTAGTTCCAGCACAAGTGAAAAAAAAAGAATGGAGTGTACAGTAATAAAGAAAAAAAGTTAAAACCACAAAATTACTTTTGGCTTAGAACTATTTAAATGGGGTGTAATATCACATTCTTGTCGAAGAGCTTAATATTGTCTTTCTTCATTCTCATAATTGAGTTTTAAGACTTTAATTAAATGTCTTATTATCAAAGCAAAAACTACAATGTCAAGTATTACAAAAATAGGATATAAATTTTCATTAATACTGATGGCAATGTTTAGCATTTCCAATTTTGTGTTCTTTTCTTTGAAAAGTTAAATAAGTTTGTATTGTTAGCCGAGATTCTGTCTGTGCTATTGTTCTCGAATGCTTCCTCTGACAATGAAATTTAATCTACTTTCTCCACCGCTCCCTGCTGCTCAACCTAGTTTTCCATCCCCTCTTCTCTTTAATCAACTTTTACATTTCTTCTCCTTTTACCCATGCCCAGTTCCTTGCAAAATGCATTTTTTCTTCCTCTTCTGCTCGCTCCCCCTTTTAAAATTCTCTAATCCGCCATCTTCCTCTTTTCTATCCCCTCTCCTTTTATTGCTGAGATAATTAGTTCTCCAGATAAGCTCATTGGCTGTGCACGATGGCTCTTGTGCTATTTCACGCACCCACTCCGCCAGTGGGAGAGAGAGCATATGTAAAAGGACTCTCTCTGTATGCATGTGGGGTCCTCTTACATCTGTGTGGATGTACAATCAAAACGAGTGGGTGATCTCTGGGCTCATCAGCATGTGAAATATGGGCTTCCCTCTGGCGGGTTTGGGGTTCTGAAGATAACACATTGGGACTCTGCTCTATAATAACTGGAACGGCTGCGGTTAAAGAGTTTGTGGACTTTTTCTTCTGCTAAATCTCCATGCCCGTTCTCTCAGAACTCATTCAGAGCCACATGCCGCAGGGCTCCAGGGAAAGCCCATCGTGTCCAGGAAGTCAGCAGCAGATAAGGAGAACTCATGCCATCAGTATTAATGTACAGTAGGTTCTCTCCGAGTAAAATAATTTGTAACATTGGCCCCAGTGTTACCCTGCTCTGCCTGTCGCGATTAGATACTTCCATGTCAGCATCTGAGGGTTTCTGTGAACAAATAATGACCTACCTGTTTTGTAAAATCAGTTTAATAGTTGATTTCAAAGCAAGAACATCAGGAAAAACAGAATAAGCAAAGTTGCAGGTCACGTTTGTACTTTATGTTTCATTAAAATTCTCAAAAAGGCAAGTTTCATTGATTAAGAACCAAAAACTTACAAATCAAAGCATTTGGATCCAGATTATAATGCATATTGTTTTCTCTAGGATGATCTTTAGTCAAGCAGCATGTGAAAACTATGTAAGCAGTTGGTAAATAACTTAAATTGAGTGAAAAATAGCATTATATAACAAATGAGTTATTGTTCTGAAGAAATCAAGAAGCTAGTAAAGCACTGAGGCACAATCTGGCCAAACAAAAGACAACTTCTTTTCAGCAACAAAGATTAAAATAACATATGTCACATGACCACCAGAAGCAGGCTGGAATGGCAAACCTGCTTAGCTGTGGAGATGAAGAATACACCAGAAAATGACTAGTGACTCTAAGCAAATAGCAAAGTGCTAAACTCTGTCATGATAATTTAAGTAACTAAATTCAGTTTACCTTTCCAGCACAAATTCACAACTAATTTCGTTTCATCAACTTTACAACATAAGTCCATCCAATCCACTTTTGCTATACAAATTTAGAATCAGTTTAATAATACACAATACAATCATATAGTGGATCCATAGCATATCATGGATACGTCATCATCATTATCCTCCTCATCATCATTACAATATCAGTTTGTGTAATATTCACATTACAAAGAATTGCTTAGAGAGTACAGTAATTATTGGTTAACCATTCTCGACCGGAATGCGTCGCCGACAGCACGGCCAAATTTGCAGTACCGTAATTCCGCCACATGTAGCGCTATCTGAAAAATTCCAACGGTTTCTGAAAGGGGAGACGTTGCATTTTCCAGCCAATATCGGGTTATTACGGTAATTTCAGAGCTACAGCTACAGAGAGTGTAATTAATCCAGGGGGCACTCATTTAATAGAGCGTAAATTGCGAAAATAACTTGCTGGATATTGAAAGTTCCAGTTGTTATGGATACATGGGTAAGTATATCATTTCACAAGACATTTAAATAACTACTTACAATTAACATAAATATATAGGCTGTGCACTAAACATTTGAAACTTAGGCGTGAAAGGGTTAATATACTCAATGTGTTCTGAACATTGTTTATTGTAAGTCAAGATCAGACTAGAACATCGACTAGAACTAGAGCCTTAAAAAAAAGTGGGGAAGTGTGGGTCTTTCGAATCATTAGACGTCGAGGTAGAGCAGACTAACATGGTCTCTAGGGTAAATACACACAGACTTCTATGTAGTAAATGTCTACTGAAAAGGTTTTTGTGGTGTAGACTTAGGAAACTGCATTGAAAACTGTGAAAGATTTTGAAATTTGAATCGTTTTAAAGAGGCATACATACATTATAGAACTGCTCCCCACTCAGACAAGCTGTTAGTTCGACTCTTCCGTCAAAACCAATCTCTGTTTATCCAGACTGAGCTGTCTCTGATCACTGACTAGAGTAGGTAGGCTTGTTTCAACATCTTCAGAAATCTAATTCAAAAAGCAGACCCTCTGAAATATTACTCAGAGAAATACACTTCACCTTTGAATCTTGGATTATTTGATGCAAGCGCAGCATAAAAGTAAGACTGATTTTAGATGAGTTACTTTTACTCTGGAAATAATCAAAAAGTGGGTGTGGAGTTTAGAAAAAAAAATCTGAATTGTGCAGAGAATTAATTCTATACTGTTGTAAGCAAATGGGTTCATTTGCTTACAACAGTATAGGCAGTTTGTTTTTCTGTTTGAAACAAACAAAAAAGAATTGCTTTTCTGTTTTTTTTTTTGTTTAAAGGGAATCGAAAAATGGGACAGCAAACCCTTGACTGATTCTGTGCAAAAAACGAAAGTAGAAAAATGTGATGAGCGTTCAATTTTGATTGTTTTTTAGAAGTTCTGTGCTTACGCTGTAGCCGTGTCACACAGACTGTCTATATACAAACTATAGACGTACAATATTGATAGTTTCATGCTATATACTGTAGTATTTTCTGCAAACTGTAAGTCAGTTTAAGTTGTACTCCTGTGAGGAACAATTAATACCAGTCACCCATGAAAAAGAAAGGTTAGCCTGAGTTTTTATACTACAATGAAAGAAGAAACTCCCTTCCTCCAGAAAATGTCTGTTTTTAGGGCAGCATCTTTTGCACTGTCAGACCTTTGATGAAGAGGAGAAGACATGACAGAAACAGAGCCATTTTATACCGAGGCAGGGTGCTCAGGGTCAGAAGTTCTTATCGAAAGTGATGAATGGTACGGATAAACAGACTAGCTGGTGCCAGAGCTTCTGACCGGCTCATATCCCAAATGAGCTGATGACCTCAGCCAGCTTGTTTCCTCCTCAAGGTTAAGGTGCAACAATGACATTTACCATTTCTTTCTTAGACTGCTGTTAACACTAGATTAGATGTAATTTACTCATGTTATAGTATAAAATGTCAGGTTTTAATTTTTGGAGCAAATGTTTACTAGGGTTGGAAAAAATGACAATACACTAGTCTTTGTATGACAGATTTGAGAAACATGAGATGTCTCTCATTCTTACCATGACTTTACTTCAAGGTGCTTCTGCAATTACATGTATGCCTTTCAACAACTTTGATTAAAGCAGAACTAACCCTGAACTCTGTAGCTCTTTCGTACCTCCTTTATTTTTCTATGAAAAACAACTGAACAGACAGTATCACGGCTTCTTTATACCTTGAAGCTGGTAGTAAAAAAGTCAAAGCAGCATTAAAAAAACAATGAGTATCTTTGCTGTGCAAGTGATGCAAATTGACGTTTGAATGTGTTTGTGTGTTGCGTGTTTGTACCAGAGGAATCGCCACCATTTTTTTCACCGTTGCAGTCCGCCTTTCCATCTGCATTTTGCTGTGTATGTTGTAGACTCAGTTTATGACAAACCTCAAACGCCTGGCCAACTGTCCGGACGATGCGCATGGCCTGACTCTGGTTGGGGAATGAAAAAGAAGAAAGAACAAACAAATGAAGTTGAGACTTTCACAATAGAAAAGCAAACCTGCTTAATTTTAAAGACTGTGCTTCGATGCATGTAGGAACTCAAACTGACCAATAAACAGAGAGACGTTTATTGCGTTTCTCTTTTTTTCGCATTGTCAAGACGAAACCACATGGATCTAACAACTGTGGTTAGATTAACACTCTTAATGATAAGGGCTGTTAGTCAAAGAAGCAGATTATTCATTTATATGCTGTTTGCATTTGCATACATTTGGTTCCATGCTAGTGTTGCAGAAATTCTTTAAATGGAGACTACAGTTTTTTTTGCTGACCAACTGCATGAGACTATGCCTTTAAATACAGGCAGCTACTCACATAGTCCTTCTTATAAATACTTAAACTTTTGAAGCAGCGTAAAGAACATACTTTCATTGCACAGTCCAGCCATGAAAAAAGGATGAAGAAAAGCAGCCAAACATTTGTCATCCATCCTGGCCAATTTCTGCTTCCATATCTCATAAAAGGTTTTTCAAAATGTCAGGTTTTCAAGCAATTTTTAGCTACAGGTCATATTGTTCCAGAAGAACAAAGCACTGTGATTCGGTATCGTCTCCAAAAAGAACTACCTGTCCTGTGTGACGGACTAAACAGGATTAGGACAAAGCCAATTAAGGCAACCTAAGATCTTTGTCTAAACCATGCATAAGCCAGTGGCATAGGTTTATGTGTGCAAAAACAAAAGTGTTAAAAAACGTTCACATTAATATCAAAGTAACATTTAATATACAGAAAGATATATTTATCTATTTATGTTGCAGAATATCTTAATTTCACAAGTCTAGACACAGTAAGCAGAGTGAACCTCATTTCCATCAGGATAAGACACTTGATTCCTCCTGGACCTCCTTGTGTTCACGAATCCGTTGTGGATTCTGTATCATTAGGTCAGATAGTATCACTTGATATTCCACAGAGAGGTTGTTTGTGTTTACTATCTAATCTCTAAAATGTCACAGTGGGTTTTGATGGAGTTGTTTCTTTACCCACAGATGCACTGATTTGGCTGTGTTTGTTTATCTCTCAATTTTTTAACTGGTCCCCTGCTTCAAATTCACATCCTATGTAAAAAAAAGAAAAGTGATGATATCCATTTGCTACTGGGTTTCTCCCTTTACTGGTTTATTCTTGTACAGCAGTAAAGAAAAGGAAATTATTTTATTTTTAGGCACTGAACCCAGTCAACAAACTCCATTTATCCTCAGATTCAACACAAACTAAAAGTCAAACAAAATTTATAGGAAAATACATAAGTTTGATGTCAACTTTAAAGCAAGCTTAAATGCTGCCTCATGCAGTGTAAAGGACGCACGTGGCTGTGCAACCCCAGGCTCTGTATCAGATGTGGAAATTTAAGCTGGCTTTTCCAACATCAAGGTTTTGGAATACTGCTTCAGGCCGAGGATACATTCAGCATAAAGTCATAGCACATGATCTCCATGTCCTCTATTGCAAAATATAGGCAAGTTCAGCAGAATATCCATTTGTCCAGAAGGTGTTTAGATCAAGATGATCAGAGATTAATCAGCTCTGAAAATATATTTTTTTTCCAAAACATATTTCTGATATACTTTTCGAAATTCATTTTTAAACAGGAAATACACACAATAACTGTAAGTGACACTGCACACACTGACAGCATCATGAACTGAGGACTGTTTTAGAGAGAAAATAAGCTTAGAAAAGGCCTACTATATATATATATATATATATATATATATATATATATATATATACTATCTATATATATATATATATATATATATATATATACATATAAGGCTGCACAGTGGCGCAGTTGGTAGAGCTGTTGCCTTGCAGCAAGAAGGTTCTGGGTTCGATTCCCGGCCCCGGCCTTTCTGCATGGAGTTTGCATGTTCTCCCTGTGCATGGTGGGTTTTCTCCGGGTACTCCGGTTTCCTCCCACAGTCCAAAAACATGACTGTCAGGTTAATTGGTCTGTCTAAATTGCCCCTAGGTGTGCATGGTTGTTTGTCCTGTGTGTGTCTCTGTGTTGCCCTGCGACAGACTGGCGACCTGTCCAGGGCATACCCCGCCTCTCGCCTGGAACGCCAGCTGGAGATAGGCACCAGCACCTCCCGACCCCATTAAAGGGACAAGGGTGTAGGAAAATGGATGGATGGATGGATGGATATATATATATATATATATACAGTATATATATATATATTTATATATTTTTTTTTTTTTTTTTCAAAGCCCATCTAGGGACAAGTGCTGTGAATTAGCTGTTGCTATTGCACCATGATGCAAACATGGGACTGCTGTTTTATTCAGTTTGTCTATGTTGATGTGTGTCTGTCCCTATCAAATAAATTTTATTAAAACATATATGTGCCACAATTAATATAATTTATGTATTTTGTTGTTTAAAATTGCATTGTTTTGCTTGCTGATTTATAACTTTTTGACATCAGAGAATATGCATGTTTTTATTTATTTTTAGTGTTTTAATCTCAAAATTCTGCATTTTTTGGTAGAAATGTCTTCCTCCATGGTTCAGTGTTTTTTTTTTCTTTTATCTGCAGTAGCCCTAATAATCTGTCGTAGGGTTCTGTTCAAGTACAGATTTGTGTAATTAGTTTTAAGAAGTTTGAGAAAATTTGAGTGAAGTGAAATTGGCAACAGTTTCTGCACTGGTCCAATTTATTTCAGCACAACAGAATTGACTTATAATCATAGTTGTACATTCATTCATTTACTCTCAATTCAGTAACAGTCAATGTTGCATGAGTGTGTTCTGAGTGGATTATTGTCCATCACAGTTACGAAGCAGTTAAGTAGAAGATTTAGAAAAAATGTTATTTCCTTCTGCCAGATAGAAGGATATCCGATTTAAATCACAATAGGACTTTTACTGGGCCTGTGTGAAATTCTTTCTCTCCTTCTCCCCAATGCTCTCTCATTCACCCCCCATCGCTTCTCATTAACACTTTAATAGAATCTAATGAATGGGCTGGCCTCTATTATTCAGAACTGAAGTGCTAGTTATAGAGCAGTAAAGTATTCATCCAAATACTCAATTCTTCCATTGCTGAAAGGTCACTGCCTGCATGTGGTTGCACACTGTAGTGCTTTTTCTCCTGCAGAGGGAGTTTGAGCCCAGAACAGAGTCAGAGGTGGAGTTCCAAACAAGGGGTCAGGGCAGAGTTTTTCAGTCTGGGTGATGGGACTTCGTACTAGCGGTTTATGAAAGTGAACATTTCAGGATAGTATTTGATATTTTATAAGGTTAAGATTTGCTGTGATCCCTGTTGGCATTCTGACATTTATGGCAATTCTGAACTTCACATTTCAGAAATAAAAGGATCAGATCAGTTCTAGATTTGAGTTTCCAAAATAACTCTCCACTGCCCAAGCATTCCTGAAGATTAGTTTCCCTGTCTCAGATAGTTTTCTGGATTATCAATTTTGCAACTGTGATAGGCATGTTTTTTTTTCCTTTTTATATTTTGTTTCATGTCTATTGTTATTATTATTATTATTATTATTATTATTATTATTATTATTATTATTATTATTATTATTATTATATATTCATGTTTTTAAAATGTCCTTTTCAGCATTACAGCTTCAGCGATGTTGCTTCACTTGATATAAGACTTTGTGAGAAATTGTTTTGAGTTCATATAAAATGTACTGGAGAAATGAAAGGTGGAAATAAAGGCAGAAGGCTGGGACAAAACTTTAAAGGGAAAGAGGGAGACGGGAGAAAACAAAAGAAGCATAGAGAGAACACACAACATCATGCTTAGTTTTGACCATAGCTACAGTCATTAAAATATCCAAATTCAGCTTATGCAACAAATATTTTGATAAGCAGCTGCCTTCTGTTTATCAGAGCACAAGTAGGGAATGAAACCTGCTGCTAAAATCAGAAGATTGCATTAATTTACCCAATTTCCATATTTTACAAACCGAGTAATATAATTAATAATATTGTCAATAAAACCCAATTGTCAATTTGGGCTTCATCCAGTTTGAGCTAAAAAGATACTTGCACATTACATAGGACTTAGGGTGATATTTTATGAAAAATAAATAATGGAGATTACACAAAAAGATAATTGGAATATATTGAGATTATAGAAAAGCACATTTGTTTGCAAACTTAATGGGATAAAAAATAATTTACATAAAGAATCAATAAAAAAGCAGCACAAAGACAGAGAGTTGGTTATTGACAAAGTCTCTGAACTCCCCATATCCCAACCCAATTGAGCATCAATGCATTGTCCTTGAATAAGCCTGCTCCATACAGACTCTTCCTAGCAACCCTGAGGGCAAAGAGGATCATCTCCTTTTGTTATCGAGCCAAGGCACCCTTGGAGCCTCTGTTTTTATGCCCCTGCAGGACGAAGCTGCCAAGGCAGGACAAAATAAATCTGCACTGCAGTCTAAGTATTTTCTTTGTGAATTAGGAGTTGAAAGTCTCTTCACTGCTTACCTGAAAATCCTAGAGTTCACTCATGTTTTAGGATTTAATATTTTTTCAGGGATTTAAGAGCCTTACCAACTAACAAGAAGAGGAAACTTTGCACATCTGTTTCTAGAGACCAAATATGGAATAAGAATGAATGAGTGCCAAATTAACCTATGCAAGCCAAAAAAACACACAACAAAAACAGGTTAAAAACAGCCTTCATTATCCCTACACCAATATTGTCATCAGAAATAAGAACAGGTGTGAAACCAATCATCTTTTCAAATGCAAACTCAAATAATTACTTTTTAGGGTAAAAACAACTTTGAAACTGTGTTTTCACTAAGCAGTTTATTCATAAATCAGTCAAGAGCAACCTCAATTTGAGCTACCTCTAGTTTATCACAAATCATGATTCTAGTCATCAATATCTCTCTGAAATCAGGCCAGCAAAGCAAAACGAACAGAGGCACAGCTTGTTTGAATAAGTGTGTTGCACATAAAACAGATCGCAGAAAACTCCCAAATGCAGACACACTAGTGACATGCGACACATTTTCTTTGGGTTCAGCTCCAGTGTTTTGTTTTGGTGCAACTCAAGTCTATTCAGAGAACTTGTATATGGAATGATAAAGCTATTTGTCAAAGTTCTATAATTTCAGCAAAAATATTTCAAAATTTTAATTGAAATCCCAACATATTACAACCTAATTATTTCTCGGTGAGCAATTCAGAAAAAAAAAATAGTCTTGTAACATTACCCTCATCTCTCCTGAAACTCTCAAAGGAGTGAGTATAAACTATGGATGGATCTAGTTATTGATCCCCAAAATTCCAAACCAGCAAACCACTCCACTGAAATGATGCTGCCCACCTCCATTTTAAATATTCCCATCATTATACCAGACAGAAAGACCAGAGCTTTCGTTAAAGGACTGTTGACTTTGTGCTTTCCTTTCAGATGCAAATTAGAATAATGTATTTTACTTCTGAAACATTTGCACCTGTCCTCTTATTGAACAAGAGGGAAGAGTCCAGGATATTTTTAAAACTGCATAACCGTAGTGGTAGCCTTGCACTGTTTAATTCATTTTATTGGAATTCTGTGAGACGATAGGTTATCTTGTTTCTGGCTGTGGTTAAAAATAAAATTAAAATTAAAAATTAAACTGTCATGACAACATTGTGTGATTCAGATAACGTTTGGAAAAAAAATAATTTTCTCTGCCTCTCCCCTGTGGTTCTACTGTCATCTGCAGAAATGCACCATTGGGTCACAATCAGAGGCAGGGGGAGGATCTTAGCACTGTCGATCAGGCTCATGTACGTCACTTACACATGAAGTTTCAGAAGCAGGCATTTTCTCTGCTCAAAGTTTAGGAAATTGCTACCCAGCTCATCTTCCCCCTCCACAACTTCTTCCCATCTGCTGTTTTCCTAAGTCTTCATGATCTTGTTTGTTCATAGATATTCTCTAAGAAACCTCTGACTCCTTCACAAAACAATTGAATTTATTCTATAATTAGGTGACTTTTTATGGTAATTGTTTCCACAAGATTTTATGTAATCATATCAGTGTAAAGAGCACTGAACACAAATACATATCACACATTTAACATTTTTAATAAAGAGTTTCAAAAAATATATACTCTTGTAAAGTAACGTAGACAGGTCTGTCACATGAAACAACAATAAAATGTGCTGCAATTTGTCGACACAATAAGGCAAAATGAGAAAAAGCCCAAGGAATTTGTATGTCTTTGTCACATTCTTTTCACAGACTATCACTCTATTAAAGACACTCTCACTCTATGGTGCACAAGCAGTATAAACTCGATGGTCCCCATTCCTGTTGAACCTCACATGGTGTCTTTTTGCAGCAGATTCTATGCCATGCAAATTCAGTCCAACTTTATTCCATGATATTCACCAAATGATTTCTGGACATACCCGCAGACCCTTATCTTTGCATTGTCTTGAAAGGTTCATGACAGAATTGTCATGATGAAAAGAAACCTCTGTGGGTATTTTCCACAGATGTTTCCACATGGTTCTGGCTCTGCTGCCAGAGCCATCTCACCACTAGCAGGAATGGCTACAAACTGAACAAAAGTATGAGACATCTCAGAACTGAAGCAACCACAAAGCATGAGGAAAGCTCGGGGTGGAACATTTGGAGCTGCAGTGAGAGATGCTTCTGTAGTTGGATATAAAAAGTTAATGGTTTTAAGACTGTTGGAGGGTGTTCCTTGTTGTATGTGGTGTACAAGTTTAGTTTAACGATAGCAGTAGGAACAACGGCCCTCTGGCTAACCTTTCCTAATCCAAAGCAAAGAAAGGCTTTCAATGAGATCTGGAACATTGCCATAGCTGGGTCTCTGTATAAAACACAGGCTAAGCCCCCAGATATCATATTGCATCAAGCTAAGCCAAAAAAAAAAACTGACAAACCAGAAAGTGAGCAGGTTTTTTCAGGATATAATCAGGTCTTGTACAGGGTCTTGTTCGGATACAGTCCAGTTAAGATGATAGAATTTAGTGGCCTCTCAGCGCTTTTAATTGATTAACAATTTCCCAGTTAAATAATCCTTCTTTTTTACCCTCTCTGTCTCTCTCAGGCTAATTTGTTGTTACCTTTCATAACTACAGTCTTTTTTTCTGTAAGGAATGGATTTAAGTTTTTGTGATTTAGCTCGTTTTAATTTCTATTTGCTTAAAAATATAACAATAGTTGTAATATTGAGAGAGGCTGGGAATTAAGCCAGTAAATATATCAATATGTTCCCACATTTATTTGTCAGCATGTCTCCATACAACAATTACCTTTTGCTCAAGTTGATTTATATTTTAATATCTATCCCTAACCTTCCTGAAAATAAATTAAAGACCTTAATCCCTATTTTGCCATCCAATTTTGATTTTAAATTGAAATTGTATATTCTGTATTTGATCAAGGTTATTATTACAAAACAGTTAATGAATTAGTGTTTAATTGTTAACTTATTAGATTCTTAATACAATTATTTTTAAAAACTGTAATTAATTCCACATTGGATAGAGAAAGAGAATGAATCAGCTCATCATTGGTGCAGAAGAATATGGTAATATCTGTAATCAGAGGTGAATCCCTTAACCCTCTCCTTTTGTTTCCCCTGCCTTTGTCCTGGATTGCATTGTGTTCCCTTTTGTCCCCTTCCCTTTGTTTATTCCAAGACTAAACCTTGGTGGGGTTTTCCAGGATAAATAATACAATACACCTCTGACGAGGCCCTGTCCTATAGTTTGAGAAAAGTCATCGCTGTGAGAATCGAGCTTGCTGCCAGCTTGATGTATAGAGTAGAGAGAGATAAAATAACAGAGATAGAGGGAAGGTACATTTATTCAGTCTCACTGACAGAGGGAAAGTAATAGGCACAGAGAAAAAGACATAGTGACAGATGTCCGGCATAAAAACTATTACACATCTTTGCAGCGGAGCAAAGAGACTTTGCATGTGAGTGACAAATCACTTAGTGGTTCTGTCAGCTGCCAAAACTAGATATCACTGAGCGAACCAGCCCAGGGAAGAAATGTCTAGAAAGGGGACAACTGTCTTTATGAAAAATGAACTGACTGTAAAAGATGAGTGATTTGTGAGCCAGTGTCCTTTCAACATTGACAACACTGAGAACATTCTAGCAAGGTTTCATTGGACACGTCAGGGGTAATTCAAGGTTTTGGTATATTGGTATATTAATTACACCATGTCGTGCTTTAATTGGCCAGCAAGATGTGAAAAAGTATTAATACTGTCAGCTCATGATTTGGATTTATACCTTTGGCAGAGCAGCCTAAGCAGTTTGTAGATGTTATAATAAAGTTTTGTCACAGCAATTCAGAGCTGCATTGTCTAACAAATGTTCTGAGCTGTTGATCCTTTGCCCCATGATAAAGTGACCCATTAAAATATATTTAACCGGAGGTGGAAAGTAAAACTTTTATCCCTGACTGCAATCTCTTTTTCTGATTCCACCTTGTGCTGTCAACATAGCGCAGTAATTTAGAGACAAATGCAAAGGTCAAATCTACTTTTTCTTCCAGAGACACAGATACGCGTGTGCCTACTTATATCACAATTAAGCTTCACCGCTTTAATTCATCATTCCCTTTTCCCAAAGGAGCACACATAAACCATCTGGAGCTTGCACAATGCTTCTGGTACAGCTAAAATGTTGTAAAGCAGTGGTCCCCAACCTTTTCACTACCGCGGACCGGTCCAGACTTGGAAAATGTTGCTGCGGACCTGAGGGGGGGAGGGGGTAAGAGGAGGTAAGAGGGAGGGTGTATGGACGGCATCCGTCAGATAAGGCTTCTGCATGTTGGTGTTCCCGCTAAATCCTGAATATACCGAATTTCTGTTGTCTTCACCCTTTTATCGCAGCCTGTGGGGTTTTTCCCTGACTGGGAACCAGAACAACCTGTTGAATGTGACAGGTAGCCAATCAGAAAGCGCGGTGGCGTAAGAACAGAGGGGAATCCCAAACAGCTGACATATCCCGCAACTGAGAGTCTGGTGGATATCGGAGATGATATGTGGAAATGTTTATTATTAAATCTAAAGGTCATTATTATGTTTATTCAGTTAAAAATGTTAACTATGAAAAAACATATTCACCTCCAAATCATAGTGCAGCAAATAGAGCGGCTGCTCCCATCGTCTTTTATCCACCGCCTTTTATTTTTGTTAAATCTTTTATTTCTTAAAATGACTCCACAAACTATCACCATTGTTTCTACATCGTCATCCGTGTTTGGTTATTCTAAATTCCCGCCATGTTGGGGGTTTTGTGGATTTTCTTCTGGAATCGTGATGTTCGTGACTGGAATCGGTTTGTGTTGCTCCTGCCTTGTGGCTGGAGACACGAACCGATCGAACCTGTTATACCTTTATCAGCTCTGTGGTCACAGAGGTTTGAGGAATCGGCCGACAATTCTTAAATCTTTCCTCTAAACCAGACTTAAGACTCACAAGCTCTACTCATCTCCTCTCCACTGCCCAAACGCTCTCTGACTCTGGTCACTATGGTACCGTATACATATCCCTTCAAAATAAGATACAGAATCGCCACAAAAATGAAGATTTTACTTTTGTGAATATTTTAACTCTCGATAATGACTAACGAGCCCTGAGCTTGTTTCTCTGCAATGAGTCGGCTCCATCAGGGAGTGATGGGAGACAATGATACCCGAAGTGTTGCTTATATCCACAGTCTGCTTGGTCTCTATGTGGCGAAGCAGTTTGAAGCTTCATTGCCTCATTAGAAGCCGGCCGTCGCATGTTACGCAGAGCTGCTTGTAATGTGGGACTCACCTACTGGTCCGGGATAAATCCATTCTCTTGTCTCTTCTCTGTGCCTTTTCCACTTTGCTAAGAAACTTTCCAAAGACATCTGATTTGTTTCCAACTCATTTTGCTGCTTGTAGACTCAATGTTGGTGCGCAAATAACCGAGAGAATCCGGGTAAAGGATTTTCAAAATAAAAGTCCTCCAGACTCAAATAATACATAAAACGGAAATATTTAATTATTTCTTGCGCGGCCCGGTACCAATTGTCCACGGACCGGGGGTTGGGGACCACTGTTGTAAAGGATTATGCTTTGGTTTCAAAGGTTTGCACTCTAGTTTTAGCATCTTCATCCTGGGAAAATATTTTAAACCAGTTCTAGATATAGATGTGTTGAAATATATATGTATTATCTGGTGGTGCCCACACTCCAAAAGTATCATTCAAATCATGTGTACTTTTAGCCTTTTCATATCTTAAGGCACACACATATATATACTGTATATACAGATGGTCACATTAATGTGACTGGACTGTGTATATACTGTATAAAGTATATATAAGTGACAGACTGAGGTGATAAATTAAAAGGTATACGTCTGAAAAAGTATTAGTATTTGGTGCACATAGGCACCAGTAACAGAATGAAGAATGAAGTCTCCCAAGAACTGGCTCACCATGAACAAGATTCACAATACACACCAGAGATGATGAGGGAGAAGCTATTGCACGGCTCCATCAAATAATAACAATATTATTTGTACAGCTCTATACAAAATCAATATCTCCTAAGGCTTATGGACAGAATTGTAAGAAAAAAATGATTGAAAGAAGTTAAAATAGAAACATTTTATAAAAGATTGAAATGCTTCACTAAAAATACAAATTTTTGGTTCTTTCTAAAAGCAGAAAGTTCATGTTGAGGTCGGTTGGAATCTCAACTTTAGTTGAGCGGAGGGAGAGGGTTGTGGTTTGTGGGTTAAGCAGTCCTTTGAGGTAAAGAGGGACATTTTCATATGGGCATTTATGAGTGAGGAGAGATATTTTGAAATGAATCATGAAGGAGATGGGAAGCCGGTGCAAATTTTTTGCAATCTCATTACGATAGCTGCAAGGTTTTGGACATATTGAAGACTCTGAAGACTCTTTCTAGAGATTCCTAGAAGCAGTGATTTACAACAGTCCAGTCTGCACTTGGGAGATGTCGTTCTGGTATACAAAAAGACACTTTGGAAAATGGTATCCAGATGTGCATCCCCCACATTTTTCACCACAACCATTTTTTACCACAACCAATTTATCAATCCATCGTCTGTGCTGTAGTCAGGGTCAATGGCGGGCTGGTGGCCATATTGTGGTCAATGTGAGATGTGGGACACACCCTGGATGTGTAGCCAGTCCATCACACATTGTATTGTTAATACAATCAACAATTTTCAAACAAACAAAAGTAAATACATTTGCTGTAAATATTCACCATTCAAAGTTAATTTGTCTGTAATCTTTCACACAAATTCACACTGACAGTTTATTTAACATATGGCTTCAAAATCCTTGCTACCCAGCAGACATTTGGTATGTGACACTTTCCATTTTTCTGCTCAGAATGTGAAACTGCATGCGTTTGTGTGTGTGCGTGCATGTGTGGTGTGTGTGCCCGAATACTTATGGGTCAATGTCAGTCTGTATGGAAGAGATAATGAGGCAGTGTGTGCTTCACCCAGCTAACCCCTGGATTTAACTGACAAGTCCTCCGAAATTGGCTGCAGAAGTGGAAAACTGAGAGAGTATTGTCTAACTATGTGTTGTTTGTTCTTAGTAATATTTATTTATTTATTTATTTTTTGCTGTAATTTAACCCAAAGGACTCAAAATATTTTTCTCAGATCTCAGCAATGACAGCTTCACATCGAAAACAGGAATTACAGCTGCTTCAACTAAGTATGTTTTTGTATGGGATGTCACAACTTGACAAAGACTGAGGAATTGCTTTCAACTCTATTGCACTTACACACCAAGAAAATACTGAAAATAGCACTCTACAATCTAATTATTTCCGGCATACAGCAAAATAGCTTGAAATGAAAGACATGACTAAAAAAAAAAACTTAATTCTTTCACAAAACAGAAAAATATCATCTAAGGATAGCCAGTGATTACAGTATATTATCTAATCTACATTTTTACTTTAGACTAATTAAATACATCTGATAATAAGGTTGGGCGATTGGACGAATTTATTGACCATCGACTACAGGCTGCAACCTTCTATGTTTGTTTTTTTAAGAGCGATTTTTTATTTTATTTTACTTTCTTAATTGCCATAATAACAGTGCTAGATTGAAGGCAAATTATAAGCATTTTCAGCACAAATTATTGCTGATAGTGGCTTCATACTGAGCAGCGTGGTGATGCTTTACAGATTTTGTTTGGCTACATCTGGACAATTTTAGATCAGAAAAAAAATCTAGGTGGCCTTATCCAAGATCCAATCCAGATAACTTAAGAAAATAGTCTGAGTGGTCACACTAGTATTTTGCAAGATTTGAAAAGTAGGTATATCAGTGGTTTGATAACAGTCTCAACCATGCCCAATGTAAAAACATTGTGTAGACCCCATTTAAAAAGATTTCACTGTGAAAACAACACTAGTAACATCTAATGTACTTGCATTGATTTAGCTAATTTAATCTATATTTTCATCAACAACAACTGAAAATTGTAAACTGGTTAAACTCATGTTTTTGGCAAACTTATATAAGGGTGTGCCTCACCTTCTTCTTGGACTTGAACACATTACAGCGGAAAACATTGCTCTGACCATCTCTGGCAATGTAGCTGAAGATCTTCAAATCTTGTGAGTCATGAGAAACGTAGAATATTCTAAAAAAAAAACAACAAAAAACAAAAAGTGAAGTAGTTAAGAATGGATGTACAAACCCCCCCCCAACAAATCAAGGCAGCTCTTTAAAAACATATTTAGTGGCAAGGAGACATGAGATGAGAGTATCATAGTCGAATACATTTTCTAATGTATAACTTGTTTCGTTTTGTAAGAAACAAACATGTTAAGAAGTTACTCAATTTGGTGCAGTGGTTATTTTTAATAAATCAGAAAGACAATTTCTATTGCTTTTTGTTCAGCCAGGAACAGGAAGTTCACAAAAACAAAAAAGTGTAAACATAACCGACGTTTAGGTGGACAAATGTTCGCTGGTGGGGAAAGATTACAGTGGTGAAGAGATAAATAACATCCTGTGGAGCATGTAAACACAAGAAGAGAAAAGTCAGAAAAAATTAGGAAAAGGCAAAAAAAAAGAAACAATAAATAACCTGCAGGAGGGAGAAGTGTGTATGTATTGGGATCCACACATACCAATTCATGACAGACTATAGCTGGAAAAAATAAAACATGAAAGAGGGAAGAAAATGTTGAAAGATTAGTAATAATCAAAGTGTCTGTGAATATGAGGCTGTTTTTATTTTAACTTCAAAATAGACAAAAGAAAAACCCAACAACCTTCCGATGCTTTACATGACACCAGCCACAATTTTATAAGCTTAAAGGTCTTTGTACACAACTCAAGACTCCTTTTTGAAAGTCCCAAGCAATGTGAAACTAATTTGCATGCTCTCCACCCTTCTGTGAGATGCGTGAGACTGGATGAATATTTTATTTTGTTTTTGAGCACAATGTAATATGATGGTCTTGTGCAAAACCCAACATTGGCTCCACGACTTAAAAAAAAACAAACAAAAAAAACTCTTAGTTGTTTGCCAAAACCTTAAAACCATACAAACAGACATCTCCCCATAGGGACGCTCATTAAATAATACATCCAGAAATGCACTGGCCTCTTTAATTATCCCAAATAAAGGCCAAACATCAACTGTAAAAACTACAACTGAGAAAAAATGGTTTCAATCCCTACCCCTAAAACCATGGCTTAACTCTTAATCAACTTGAATGCAAGTACATACATGTACTTTTTTCCCCAAAACCTCATTTCAATAACTTATAAAGGTGACACCAATGTGCAGTATAGAACATAACCCCATGTAAAATCTAACATCTGCTTGGGTTTACTTAGTTCTTGATCCTTGACTAAGAATATACTTAATGTGTGCTTTCAGCAGTCGTCTATCTATTAATGCCCTCCATTTTCTTGCACCCTTGTCCCTTCGTGGGGTCGGGAGGGTTGCTGGCGCCTATCTCCAGCTGGCGTTCCGGGCGAGGGGCGGGGTCACCCTGGACAGGTCGCCAGTCTGTCACAGGGCAACACAGAGACACACAGGACAAACAACCATGCACACCTAGGGACAATTTGGAGAGACCAATTAACCTAACGGTCATGTTTTTGGACTGTGGGAGGGAACCGGAGTACCCGGAGAAAGCCCACGCATGCACAGGGAGAACATGCAAACTCCATGCAGAAAGGCTGGGGCTGGGTATTTGAACCCAGAACCTTCTTGTTGCAAGGCAACAGCTCTACCAACTGCGCCACTGTGCAGCCTAAGGAAATGGTTTTTTGTATTGATTTCAAACATTAGTCTCATTTATTTGCGTTTTCAGTCTCCCAAACACAAAATGATTTTAGTTTTATTCAAGGGGTTCTTTTCAGTTTACTCTCTTAAATAGTCTTCAAATTCAATTGAAACTAAAAGTCCCAGTTTCAAAGTTTTGAACGTAATGCATATTGTCACTAAAATATAAAATTTAACTGTGTAGGTCCCGACCGTCCCCTGAAGGATGCCACAATCAAAAGAAGCACACATTTCCAGTCTGAAAGCAGGATTTCATGTCTTGTTCTCAGTTTTTTAAATATTTGTGCTTACAAATATTAAAGCACAAATATCATTTGTGATACCAAATACCTATTTGTTTTTTTCAGTTTGAAAAAACAAATAGCAATAAACTTTTTGTTCCTATTGTATTCTCTTGGAGGACTTTGTTAGAGCCTTCAGTAAACCAATCTGCGACTCTATCCAGATTCTTAATAGGCTGCCTATTCCTTAACTTACTGACTGTTCTTAATTGCTCTATAAAGCCCCACTAGAAAAGTCATATGGATCCTTACTACTACAACGTCCTTGTTTATATTGCTATTACTGTCTGTGACTTGATTCTGATTAGGTTTTCTTATTGTGCTTTTTATTACAGTGAATCTGAATATCAACTTACTGTAGAGAGTATGAAACACATGAGGCAGAACAGCTTTGTAATTGGGTAATTAGAGCCATAATAAAAGGCCTGGTAAAGGATGGTTTGAGTAATTTATCACACTGAGACAATGAAAAACCAGACAGGAGTAAAAAAAAGAAAAGAGGGCGGCTATGCAAATAAATATATGCCTGCTCTAGCAAAATGCACATCTAGCTGTTTGGCCATGAGCAAGTTGCTTTTTGTGCATGAGATTGTGTACTTTTAATCAGGATACTCATCTGTTCACCCAGTGACATTTCTGTGGTATTTATTTGGGTGTATTTCCTGGAAGCCAGACTGGCTGAGGCTGCCTCGTATGGATGGTGTTCTTCGTCAACACAGCTTAGCAGATGGTCAAATGCCAGACACGGCTCACTGCTGTGACTCATTCAATCACGCATACAAACACCACTGAGCCAAAGAACTGGTACCTGATTTTTCTTTCTGAGCGATGCTGTTTTGAGGCTGTTCAAAGAGGTCAATGCGTACACATATGGACATCTAATAATCTTGTGGTCCTCCAGTTTATTTGAGCAGAAACGAGATAGGACAGTGGTCTCTTGTCATTACTGGGGGTTCTGTTATAACCCTAAACTTCTCTTCGACAATTATTTCTGACAGCCCGTTGTTTACACTGTAAATACATATTCTGTCATTTCACATTTTTTGGATTATCAGCAAGCAGATTTTTTTACTTCAGTGCGTTGTTGATTGACGAACTCAGTTGTCTTTTCCAGATGTCAGCAACAGAAAACATCAGTGTCCAAAACTATTTTTTTTCTGTCAGAGCTAGACTGAATGTGAGAAATCCCAAACAAGACAGTGAGTGAGTCTATAATAGTGTAGAAACATAAACTACAAGGACCTTACTTGCTTTTTTTAACCTGCTAGTTTCACATCCTGCCTTTATTATATATATGTGACTGCAGTGTAACACAAATCTGAATGATCCATTAGTTTGAAAAATGTAACAATGATTAAAAGCGCCAATGGAAAGTACTTACTGACTCAACAAGCATAATCAGGACTGGATTCCAGCACACAAACAGTTAGTGAGAGAGTATATAAATTAGATTCAAAATGTTCTACCCAAGACTGTCTAAATTAGAACTCTCCCATTTGTTTGGAGGAAAATGATTTTTGTCTTTCAAATAAAACTTTCAGAAATTCTAAAAACACTGAAGTACAATGATGGCCAAGTCAAAGCCAGTAGATGGCAATGAAGTGAAAGAAAACAAATTCTAAAAACAGGCATATTTTTTTTATCTTATGTGTGGTGTCTTTGCAACACCACACATATTGAGCAGGGAGGTTGTAAGTGGCTTGTAGTTGTATAGCGTCCTAAATCTCTTCACACTTCATTCAGTCATTCACACATTCATGAACACATTTGCACACAGAGGCACTACATTGTTGCTGCAGCTGCCCTGGGCCAAAGTTGCCATGCACGGGCATGACCTGGTTCACTGACTGGCATGACCTGGTTCACTGACTGGCATGACCTGGTTCACTCACTGGCATGACCTGGTTCACTCACTGGCATGACCTGGTTCACTCACTGGCATGACCTGGTTCACTCACTGGCATGACCTGGTTCACTCACTGGCATGACCTGGTTCACTTACTGGCATGACCTGGTTCACTCACTGGCATGACCTGGTTCACTCACTGGCATGACCTGGTTCACTCACTGGCATGACCTGGTTCACTCACTGGCATGACCTGGTTCACTCACTGGCATGACCTGGTTCACTTACTGGCATGACCTGGTTCACTACTGGCATGACCTGGTTCACTCACTGGCATGACCTGGTTCACTCACTGGCATGACCTGGTTCACTTACTGGCATGACCTGGTTCACTCACTGGCATGACCTGGTTCACTTACTGGCATGACCTGGTTCACTCACTGGCAACCCACCAACTACAGGACAAATCAGTGAAAAATCTTAAGCTGGTTTCTCTTCCTCGACCTTGTTGGAATACATGACGTAAAAGCCTCCTTGTTGTACCATGGGATTGTTAATGGACCTTAAAAGGTAATGATCCAAAACCAATTCTCAGATCTATAAAGACATTTTTCAAAACAAATCATTTTCGGCCATCTCAGTTCCGTCACCTAAATCTGACATAAAACCTGTTGGGTACCATGAGAAGAGCCGCTTATTGCTATAGATTATGCAAATAGAAATAAAAATGCCACCCTCTATATGTTTCAACCTTAGTAAATGCTTTTAAAAAAGACTGAGCTACTATCTAATTGGTATAGTCTGGTACAAATTATCAGCAGCAAAAGTAATATTTATGTCAACAGAAATGTTTTTGAAACATGAGCCTCTTTATAAACTCACAATTTCATCATAAAGCAGAATAGAAAATGTTCTTACCTATAAACAAATTACTGAAACAGATTCTATGGACATTAATGAATTACAGAGGAACAGAAAATTAAATTTCATGAATAGCTTTCTGCTATATCCTAACAATCACAAACAGAATATCAACACAATCGTATAAACAATCCTTGCTATCCAATGCTGGAATACTGACCATCACAGTACAGATAGATTTTAACCTTTGTATCTGTTTTGGGGGCCTTCACTTAAATCCTGCACAGTAAGTCAATAGGATAAGAGGAAATTCCCTGCTTTTTCTGAAGCTGGGAACATGCTCTTATGATCTGCCCAAGTCTTGGTTACTGTGGAAAACTCTCATAAAAATACAAAGTAACATTACTGGCTGTCAGACTGCTGAAGCGCAGCTGAGAGTGAGTAAAAGTGAGCTTAACTGGCTGGCTTAGCTGACAAATCCCTCAGCGGAACACAGATGACGGCAGAGATACATCTTTATCCACCGTCTCTCGGAGGAACAGCTGCCAAACATCCAGGTGAAGACACATCAAACAGATAGCAGCTTTGAAAAAGAGAGGTAGTCCTGATATAAATGCTGGTTAAAAGTGAAAATAAATCAAACTACAAATACTGCTACCAGCAAACTTCTTTATCTTGAACTTAAAGGGGTAGTCTGCCTTGTTTTCAGTCATGCTGTCTGTCCTCTCTTGAGGATATGTCACTATCTGCCGTTGCTGACAAAAATCACACAAGAAAATGTCAAATAAAAAAACAGCTGATTGACGAAAAGTTTCACAATTCAACCTTGAAGAGTATTCTGTGAATTAAAGAATATGGTATCAACTTGAACACCTTTCTGCTAAATATAATTCTTAAACTAAATGGGATAAACAAGTCAATAAGAATCATTTTTTTTATTTTAGATCATTCAGATATTGAGGAAAAAAATAAAAAATATATCAGATTTGAATCTTTGGCTCTGAGAAACATTAAAAGCAAATGGTTTCACAAGAATCAATTCTTGTTTTTTGTAATATTTACAATCAAACAACAGAATGTCTTACATGATAGATGAAAAGGTCAAGACTCTTCATCTGCAGGTGAGGACTTGAGCAATTATTCACAACTCTGATTGGCTTTTTTGAGCCATTTAATTAACATTTCATGAACCCTAAAAGGCCAACTTATTGACTAAAGGTTTTTAAATGTCGAACTTTTCTTTTCAGCAGCGCTTGACTGTGTAGAATTAAAATAATTCTGACCAACAGTAAACATTGTGGAAGGAAAAATAGATTACAAGTCATGCATAATATAAACATGCTGTTGTATTTAATTACATATGTTTGTTTATTTTTTTTGCTTAGTGTATTAACAGCAAATCTGAAGGATAATTACAATTAAAACATTACATGTGTACAGTGTCTACAAAATATGTAGAAATTATTATTTGAAATTTGGTTCAAATAAAAGCAGGACTTCGGGCAAAGTTGGAGGCATTGGAATTTAGTTTATGAATCTAAGACAAGGGACTTGAATAAGGAATGCTGGGTTTGTTCCCTTACTCCGTTTCCACGAGTTAACATTACCTCTAGTTTTGTCAATTGTGGTTCTGAGTTTATTGCTCCAAAGAGCAGACATCCATTGATGTATTTTTTTAGCACATTTAGTCACTGTCCTTGTCTAAGAAAATTGTGAATCTTCTCTGCCTTTTCAACAAAGTGTTGTTTGAAAATAGAATAGATATTGTCAAATCGTGGACATTGTTTGACAGACAGCACTGTCAGACTGTAACAATTGTATTTGACAGATTACTCAATCTGTCAAAAACATTCAAAAAAATAAACAAACTGAATATTTTAAGATTTTTTTTTTCATTTCATTTATTCAATGTCGTTACCAGCTTTGAATAGATTGTGTCAGGACTGTGGCATTTTGTACAGAAAATCAATGAATGACATTCATGTCCACGAATTCAAATTCTGGGAAGTTGAATAAAAGGGAGCAAACAATTCAAAATAGGTATGTTAATGACGATGGAAATGAGACATTTTCATACATTTATTTAGGATATGCAAGGAAGGAAACCAAAGGACACAAAATTACCAGATTTGGTTTGAATAATTGCTATTAAAGAATTGTGCTCAAGATCTGACAAGCAGAATGAAAGGAAACATAAAAATCTGATCATAGTTTGCAAAAAGAACAGATAATTCTAACTTGAAGTGAACCAGAGCAGCCATTTAGTGGAAAAAGGGAGCAATAAGGCAGAGAATGTGTGGGTGAAGCAGACCTAAAGGAAAAGCCTTATTTGGAGATCCTGCATGAATTGTGAGAGGGGAGCACAAGAAGATTCGCTGAGTTTAAATGGTGAGGTGGGAGCAGGAAAAAAACAAAACAATCTAACTAGGTCATCTCAAACTCACTGAAGTCCCAGTAACACAAAACCAACAGACCAGCCAGCTTCTGCTGTACAAATGTAAAGCACCTCAGCTTGGCACTGAGTAACTATTAACAGACAGTTTAATGCCGGATTAACCAGATTCTCAATGACCGCACACCCCTTCACACTCTTAACAGCTAACCATGGTAATAAGCCCTTCCTGTTAACAGGCTGAATCCATCGTGCAGGAGGCCTGCGATGGGATGTTTTAGTAATGAAGTGGGGTTGCTGCAGAATGCCTCGATCATTTTTCCTCCGATAAATTGCTGCCCGTGAAAACACAGGAGCTATAAATCAAAAGCAAAGAGGCAACACACACATAGACACACATCATCACCAGTGGCACAGTTACTTACGATCGATACAATATTGCGTCTGTGCCAGATCAGACTTTAGATGTCTGTGTTTGCCTGTTGCAGCACGAGCATCATGTTCGGGCATGAAATCTGAACTGAACAGTATTAAATATCTCTCCACATTAAACGTCCTGTTATTGGAAATCATTGAAAGCTTCAGTTTCTGCAACATGAAACATGTGGAACGACAGCACAGTGTCACCCTGAAAACACAGGAGAATCTCATCTTATAGCCATGAAAGCATCCCATTTTGGTTGAAGTAGAGAGGGTCTTTAATAGTTTGAGTCTGGTGGAAACTGCCTACTATCTTACTACATAGTGTGAGTAATATTTTGAGATTTAAATCATAGCACGAGTATTTATTTAAAATATTTCGATAATTATACAAGCCTTGTGGCTTGTCACTATGCACTGTGGCAAATTCTAGTATCGCTTTTTTATGCTGTGCTTTCAATATTGGTGTCCTCCTTGGTTTTCTCCCATCAAGTCCACTTTGGCCCAAGCCACGGCGGATGTACCTTGACCTTGGAGTGCATCTTTAATTTCTTTGGATTATCTTCTGGCCTCTATAGTTGTCATTTGTATCATCCTTCTCTTCAATTTGTTAGCATTTTTCCTTCTGGGGCCTTAAAATTCAGAATAATGTGTAATTGTCGTCAAAGGAGCATCACGCTGCTTGGGGATGACCTTACAGCCTGCACTTTCACATACCTCTATATAATTTTCTTTCTAATCTCTTGGAACATGTTCAGTGTGGTCCACACTGTGTCACCACACGGCCTAATTACAAGTCACCCTTTAAATAGGCACACTGACTGATTGCAAGCTTAAAAAAAACCTTAGTTTAACATGTCCCCATGGTTGAATTATTTTAAATCTTTTCTAAAGTTACCATCATTTTTATTCATGTCAGTTTCATTTGTTTACTTCTTAAAACGATTCTGCTGAGTCAAGTTTCAAAAGTAACAGGCTAATTTTAAGTAAGTTATTATCATTATGTTAGAACACTTGGAATATAAAACAATTGTATAAATAGTCCCTTGCTATATTAATATTGTGTATGCACATGTGTTGATTGAGTCACAATATATTGTACAGATCTAGTGTTTTAGCACTTCAACACTAGTAGAAAAAAAACAAGTAATTCTGAACAAACACAAAGCTCCCTACCTCTTCCTCTGTATTTTATTCCTCAGCCCAGTCAACGGCCTGAACCTAAAATGCTGTCCAGAGCAGGATGCATCTGATACAGATGTGACCTAACCACACAGTACAGACAGAGCAGTATTTTGATTAAAGAGACAAAGTGGCAGAAGTACAGGTTCATTATCAGAAAAGATGTTGTGTCAGCTCAAACTCTGCTTGCCAACGTAAAGAAAAGCATGGAAATGTTATTGCACAGACTTGGCAAATCTGAACAGGCTTAATCATGGAGCAGACAGCTGCATGATTAAATTCATTTAAGTCAAGGAGAAAGGTTAGCAGCTCAGCTTTATTTTAATATAAGAATCTTGCAATCTTCACTAAAATAACACATAAATGCCTGTGCCTGGACAAAAGCACATTCTGAGCTCTCGCATGTGAAATGAAGTCATTAAAGTCACATTTCTTTCGTAAAAACTGAATGAAACTTTGAAACACAAACCACAAAACTGTTCAAGGATGTAGGGAATTATTTATGCTGGTGTTTTTCCTCAACGGAGCTACAGGAGAGGCTGTGGTGGATCTCAACTTCCCATTTCTATGCATGAGTTTAAGAGAACGGAAACAACAGTCTCTAGTTGATAGATGAGCACTGTGCTTAAGAATGCTAATTTTACAAACACATAACATGACCCGTATTTAATCCTTTATCATGTTTAAAATCAATTTCATTGTAAAATGGAAGAATAAAATACATGTACCGTTATCTTTTTCTAGGCCAAATCTCCTAGAAAAAGTGAAGTAAGGGAAGAATAAATCATACTTAACTGGATTAGTCACATTTAGCTGGTGCTCACTAGGAAATATTGACCCCATTCAGTTTAGAAGAAGCACAAATCAAAGAGTCAAAGTGAAGACTGTGCTCACAGCACAGAAAAAAAAGAGCAGCACTTTAGGGCTGAAATGGCCTTATCTTGAGCAAAGGCTAGTTTCATGGAATATGCATGTATATTTATCAGGAATACTGTAAGTTACATTGAGGACCTGCAACAGTAAGAGAAGAGACCTTGTCAAGCAAAGTTTGAAATTTATGTTTACCAGCATATTTCAAATCTAGATGCCCTCCAAAAACCTTTAACGTCTATTATCACTGCTGGTAACTTAGTTAATGTTAATGTATATATTTTTTTCATGCTAAACATAAAAATCATCACTGTTAAACAAATACAGTGTCTTTTAATAAAATAAATAAATAAAAACTTCTACAATTGATTGATTTGCCAAGTCTGAATTTGGTTGATTCATTGGAATTATGAAACTTTGTTTTATTTCCAAAGAAAGAAAAGAAAACAAAACAAGCGGTGCTGGCTTATTTTGACAGCAGGAGAAATTCTGAATCCAAAATACATATGGTGCATACAGTGATTATGGTATAATTCTCATTTGTGCATCAAGCACATAGTTTGAATCTTAATCTTATTTTTTTACTGAACTCAAAAAGTTCACCCAAGAACATCCTGCTTGATGTTCTTGGTGGATGTTCTTGGAGATCTCAATTTTAATACATTTTCTAGAAAGGAGTTTTCAACATTGAACCTGCCAATCACAAGTCATACAAAACTGACCGACTAGAGATCATGTGCACCACATAATTTAAGAATAGACAGGTTCTCTGAAGGTCACCAGATCAAATGTGTGGCACGAGTTTTAATCCAACAAAATAGGACTGATGAAACAGAATGCCGCAACTGTCCTTCTTTCCAGAAGAGCAGAGAAATGAAAGGCAGAAAGAAAAAAAAACAAATCTTATAAAACATCAGTTGAACACGGGGAAATAAACAGAAGAAGCAACAAGCCATGAATAAGAGAAACAAAGCTGATGTGGAGCTTATACATAAGATCACAGGGAGAGAAGCGGATAAATCTGTTGACATTCCTGCAGAGTGTGCTCCAGTAACAACTCCAAGCTCTACCAGGATCTGAGAAGAACAAGACAAAAACAAGCAAAAACCTTCCCCGAATGTGAAAACATGAGTATCGGGGTGTTTTTATGGTAATATCAGCTTTTATTATTAATCTCCAGACCAAAACCTCCAATATGAAGGAAAAACCTTGGTTATGATGGGTATTTACTCTAAATAATTTCAAAACCTAATGAGTTTAGAACAGAAAGAACCATTAGACTGCAAATACACATTGCTGTGAAAATGTCTTGGTGACGTCAAACTGCAGCACATTTTAGATTTCTCATCATCATTGCTCTCTTATCTTCCCGAGCTAAGGGAGAACGTAAGCAAACTCCTTCACAACATTTTAGATTTCCTCTTTCAATTTGTGAGCTCTCCTTTCTTACTAAATACTGGGGATGTCAATGATTAAATTTTTTTTATAAAATTAGGAGCACTTAACCCTGTAGTAAATATAACAAGTCAAACAATATATATACATTTTCCCCCATCTTTATAACGGAAAGACGAATAATTTTAAAAGACTAATAAAGCATCACACATTTGAATCATACATAAGATGAAGCAAAAATAAATACAGCAATGTTAGCCCAATAAAAGTCTCTCCATGTAGTGTTCAGTATGCAGAGTAGATACTCGGTTAAGGCTCCTTCTGCATGAATTACTGCATCCACAGCATTACATGGAGATGATCAGCCCAGGGCTTTGCAGAGTGGTTAAGGAATCCAAAGTTGTAGAAGGACTAAAGTAAGCTTTAGTTCATCTGCATTATTGGTTTTGGTATCTATCATTTTCCCACCAATTTCTGGGATCAACATTCTAGAATGAAAGGTATATATATTTCTGAAAAGCAAACTTTGAACAACTAAGCAACAATCCAGTCATTCAACCATTTAGCTTAAGTAAAATACATTTAATATTTCCATTTAATATTTCCATTTCCAGCCCAGGATTTGGTCTGTAATCCTCGAGGTTGCAGCAAAACTCATCCGTGATGCTGATGCATCTTTTTTTTTGTTCAACAACTTTTTCTTTCCACACAACTTTCTACTATTACAGTTGGTTACAGCAGAGAGCAGCCAGCTTCTTTAGCAATTATGTTTTAGTAATAAAATATTTTTTATTGACTTCTCTTATCTAATATAATTATTTTAAATTAGCATTCAGCCATAAACATCAATGTGAATAGAAATTAATGCTTGAAAAATCTCACTGTGAAAAAAAAAAAATATAATAATAAAAACAATTTCCTTTGAAATCGGAAGGAAAAAAAACCTTCCAACTTGTTCCTTCTTGCTCAGTAGTAATTTTAAGTTTCACCATTACTGAAATGAATGAACTTTTTAATGGCATTCTAATTAACTGAAATAGACCTGGAATTCTCTGAATTGCCTTTGTATTTTTGATTAGAGAAGAGTACTAAAGCAAAGCTGCTCAATACTGAATCTGAATTAAACCTAAAATAAAAATAAATAAATAAATAAATAAAAAACAAAATAAAACAAGGGTTTGTAATGCTGAATTCAACTCTTTGTAGTCTCCAGCCGAATACCTTTTACAGCTTGCTCAGATGTTGCACAGCTTTCCATCCCTAGCCTGGATTCGCTCCCTTTGTTTTTCCTGTCTGAAACAAGTATGATACCATCAGCCTATTCTCCTGGTGAGTTGGGCTTCCACATCTCTGCATTCAGCTCTGCTTGGCTTCTCTCAGCTAATCTAAGCGTTATTCCCTCCAGCTTTCAATCTTACATCAGTTGCCCGGCGTTTGGTATTGCAAAAACACAATCTCACATCAGAAGCCAAACTTCTAGTCTGAAGTTCTAGAGTCAATTTCACATTCTGAAACCAAACACTTTAATATTACTATTATGTTTTTTTCATCAGCGTGATATATTATTGTTTCAATCAAAACCATCAGAAAAAATAAATATAAAGTGTAAAAAATGAGTTCAAGCATGTTTTCCATTTCAAAATGTAAAACATTTCAGATTACAGTTTCAAAAACATTCAAATTTCAATTCAAAAATTTTCTGTCCATTTCACAATTTTTTTAAAGAAAATATTTTAAGGTTTTCTGTTCATAATCCTGAAAGAAAAATTAAACAAAGAGAGGGACTGTGTTTTTTTTAAGAAAAATATTTGTCTTGCAAGTTAAATCAGCTCTACTTCAAATTTGCCAAAACATATTTGCCAAATTTGAAATTAATTATCCTAAAGATTATTTAAATAGCAGTTTCTAAATATTTTGTCAGTCCACACTGAACACTGCCAAAACATGACATTTTTAATTTTAACTAAGAGAATGTGCAATAACTACTTGTATGTGTGCTTGTGTGTTATTGAAAGACGTTTCATCTGCCTTTAATACAAACTGAGCAACAATCTTTAATGCTGTTATGCAGGCTATTTAGACATTAAAAGTAATTGATTGAGTTTCAGTAATTTGACAAACACTGAAGGTGTGATGTGAAAATTCAAAGACAACACAAATCAATCGAATATATATATAAAACCACTGCACAAAGTTCTAGAAACTTTTTTTCTTTTTATATTACACCCTCCATTACTTATCAAGCCTTTTCAGTTGTGACCTTTCCATTAAGACTGAACATTTTCTTTAATTGGCAAAAGATTGATGTTGTGTGTTGAATTTTCATTTCAACTGATGAAAACAAACCAGAAACCAGCGTCCTTCACCCAGCACCCTTCCTTCTAAAGACAAGTAACCGAAACACATTCTTGCTGATTAGTGTCCAAGTTGGCTCCAAACACAAATGCTATTCAGCTGCCGCACCCAGTTTCACTCAGGAGAATGTGATGCTGTTGCTAATACAGACTCACGAACCAAGGTCATCCAGACTCTCACACGTGAATGCAGACATAGTGCCCAGAGGCAACAGAGAGCAATCAGTGGGCACAGAGGAAGGAAACACTCTTTGAAAACTCTCCGTTGTCATTTACATTGAATTGAGAGCTGCTGCTGCAAACTACAAAAATTGGAGTCTTGCTTCTATACTTTAAATCTTTGGCTGGCTGTACGGCAGAGAGGCTCTGTAGTCAGGGAAATGATTGTTACCCATTATGACTAATGGGAGAGATGGTTTGAACCAGTAAGTAAGATCAAAAATATATAACATTTTGTAATTAAGCGAAAAACAACAACAAAATACGTAGTACGGCTTCACCTAGAACAGCGTTTCTCATCCCTGGTCCTCACCGCCCCCCTGTCCTGCATGTTTTAGGTGTTTCCCTTCTGCCACAGACTTGAATTGCATCTCTGGGTGATTAACAGGCTTCTGCAAAACCTGATGGTCATGCAATCATTTGAATCAGCTGCTCTGGAATAGAGGCACATCTAAAACATGCAGAGCAGGGGAGTGGTGAGGACCAGGGTTGAGAAACACTGACCTAGAACAAATTTAGAAAAAAAAATATATATTTTACCACCTTTTGCTTTCCAGATATTAATCAGTTAGTTACAGTGTACTGATATTAGGTCAAGCAGAAAGGGATGAGCTTCTTACATGTTGATATTAGAAGTAATATTTTATTTGCAGATGCACGCTTTGCTACAAAGGATCAAGCGTACATGAAGGAACACTATGTGATTGCATCTTAGGCAAGGAAATTTTATACTTAAAAAGGAATTGAAATGTTTGTTTATTTGCATTTCTTATGTTCTATAAAAAGGCTTAAGTGGTTAAAAAAAATCTGCACAATGTGCAATGTCATCAGAATAGCTGACAGAATAAACAGTTACTAAAATGCTGGTTAGTGGCAACCCTACTTGCCAACATGTTGGACATTTAGGTAACATTACATTTATCTCTGTCAGGCAAACAAAAGCAGATGCCAACTCTAAAATGTCACAGTAATAATTATCACTGTTTTTATGGTGTAATAAAAGCTCTATTTTTTTTTTTGTGGTCATTGTTTTTGTTGAGCCTCCATTATATTGTATTTTGGATGTGTACTTTGATGTCATGCTTTTTTCTACCATTCTCAATCTAAACAAGAAAGCACAAATGTTTTGAAATGAGCCAATTATGAATAAAATTGTCTAGTTTATGTTCAAATAAAGGAAGAAATAACTCATCAACTTTAATTCAACCCACTTACCCATATTACCTAATGTGCCTGAAAGTCTACTTCTTCCTGCACTGTTTCAACAAACTCACACAGAATTATCAGTTATATTGAAATGTTGGTGTGTTTGTCGTTCATCTAACCTTTTTGTAAGTTTGTTGAAAACGTTTAAAGACGCTAAGAGAAAGCAACTTTTGGTCTTGAGTTCATATCTTATTCATTTAAAGGGACTACTTCAAGAAAGCTTTGCAGTTCTCAAAATAATACATAGATCTTTTAGACTTTTTTCTGGTGTATAAATCTATCAGAAGGAAAAAAAAACTTTTATATGCATATATTGCTCTTGATTTTCATTACACCAAAATTGTGGATACAAAACCTGCTTGATTGTTTCTGTGTGCATTAGGGGAATAGAGCTATCAGATGGTATCATTGAAGGGTGTTTCAGTTCAGTGGAAATCGCTTGCTCTTTCCCCCCCCCCCCCCCCAGAGTTTTACTTCACTGCAGTTAATATGCTAAAAGATTTCATCAAATGTAGCCCGATTAGGCTGTGATCTAAAAGTACAAAAGGCTGAGCTTCAGCTAAAACAGAGACTGTATTAGATAATACTGCGTCGGGAAAATCTTCATGGCATGCATTTGTGTGTAATGAGTTCAAATATCAAAACGAAATGTGCTTGTGCGTGTGTGTGTGTGCATACTTCACATCAGAACATGTTTCAAATATCAGATAATCAGGGAGTTTCTGACATACACACAAACAGAAGTTTGACTCTAATTGGCTGGGTGTGAATTTCTCTCTGGAAGGTTTGAAGTAAGAAGGAAGGGGCAGAACTGAGCAGTTTTAGGACAGACTGTTCACAGGCGGCGAGGGCGGGCGGCTTCATGGAGGCTGACAGCAATTACCACAGCTGAAGCCAAGGGAGGTTACAACCAGGACTGACATGTACACAGACATAACAGAAAAAAAACGTCCAATCTTTCCCTGGTTTTTACTTTTCACCCAAACACTCACTTCCTAATTCTGTTCTTAAATGTTATATATCTAGGATTTAAAGCGATTACAAGTGATAGTTGATAGACTGGGGGGCTTTATACAAAAATAAACAGTCAAGACAGTTAAAAATCTGACATCGCTGAACCTTGGTCTCAAACCCAACAGAAAAAAAAAAAAAAAAAACGATAGCCTTAAACATATAATATATCTAGTCCTTTTCGTTCGAATCGCTTCAGGGTTTTTGTTTTTCTTTTGCCATGCCTTCCACATTTGTTGATGCCTCGAGGGAAAATGTGTAAAAACACTGTAAAACACAACTAACTTGTTTTTATATATTGTTGTAATATGATAGTTACGTCAAATACATAAATATTCTGGATACGACAGGACTTGGGTAAATGGGATGTTGGTGATGTCACCAGAACAAGAACTGTCTTTATTCTTGTCTAAAATTCAAGTTTGTTGCCAGTGCAGGCTTTTGTTTTTGACTACATAATTCTTTGCCACAATGGTTGGGAGCAGCATCTACACTGTTGGAAATAAGATTCATATCTTTTCGTTTTATCTCCTGCTCTATCTTACCATAGCTCATAAAAAAACCAAACTATTATTTAACTCCTCTACTTGAGTAAGTAAATCAAGACAAACAGATGATATATGCAGCTAAGAAGTCAAGGACACATCTATTCTCTCATGCTGAATCTCATCTTTAATACAAATTACAGCTTCTCTGCAACAGGTCTCATGTCTAATTTCAGGAAATCACATCAAGCATTCAGCTGAAAACAATATGCAAACGAATTGTGTGAAACCAATTTAGATACACAACATCACCAAGGTCTCACTTTTCTCAATTAGGGTCTTTGCTTGTGATTTAACTTTAAGAGAAGGATTGAGCTAAAATGTCATGGGAGAGCTCAAGAGCAAACATCACTTCTGACTAAGAAAAAGGCATTTTTCACATTTGAATCTGGTTATGATGTGACACAACATTAACAAACTTTATGCACATGATGTGCCTTCATACTCATGGTTTGGTTTTGCTTTTAACTTAAATGATTAAAATATAACATTTGATTAATAAACACATTTTAGATTAACTGCAACCTTTCTCCATAAATGCATTGTTTTAGCTTGAAGGGTTTTATTATTTAATTTAAAAGATTTCGTTACAAATAAAAAAGAAAAAAGAAATGAAATCTGACAGCCAAGCACAGCATAGGATGATAAGAAAGTGCTCTGATTAAACAGCCGTTTTTATGTGACTGACAGGCAAAACTATCCAACATGCTGGTTTAGAGTGCAGCACAAAGCAGCAATGGACAAAGCCAGTGAAAAAGATCATTGTATTATATCGTATTACATAAGCAATGATGAATGCTACAAATCTAAAAAGAGTTTTAGTCACTTCTAGAAGAGGAAACTCATGTGACCTCAATACCATTTCCATGTTCCCAAAATCATCATCTAGCATTATTTATTTCACTTATTTAACATGGCAGCCTATCTTAGAAAGCCAACTGTCCACAGTAGTTTCAGTGTCCACGTCGACCAGAATATAAAGCCACCTTTTAAAAAGAAATCTCCACAGTAGCTCTTCCTGATGTTTTACTTTGAAATCCTAATATAGCTTCTCCGACTCCTCCAGTTATCTGATATTTGATGCCAGGATGATGGACAAAAATCTGCTTCTGACTCTTGGCTTTAAATAACAGTTTTGTATTTTTTCAAGAATTGGAATAATAGCAGTAAACGCTTCAGCCATTACCAGCCAATTATCAGACTGCATCTATCGGTGTTGGCAGGGCTTAAACTGAACAATAGATCTTACTATTGTTCAGTTTAAGCCGTGATGATAGTGCCACCCACATACCAGCAAGCTTTTTTTTATTTTTTTCATATTAAGTGATGGATAGATTCAGTGTCAGGCAGCTTTCAGTTTAGACTAAAATATGGCTGAACATAAAAAGGAATTTAGAAAAAGAAATATGCTGGAAAAAACAACAATTCTCACAGGGACGTTTAAAACCGTCCAGGGTCTTTGAAATGCATTTTTTCCCCTCACATTCATAAAAATAAAGACAAATAAATATGTATCAGATTAGCCTTTTGAAACATATTATTCATACTTTGAGCCAACAGCTTTAATTTACACAAGTTTTATAAAATGACCCTATGAAGCCTTCTAATTAATTCACAGCCTTTATATGGCCGTATCACCCTTTTTACAATGAGGGGTTAGCATTTGAAATGAAGCTCTGAAACACACCACTCAATATCACACACAGGAAATGCAATACTTACACAACAGTCTGAATGAATCCAAGGTTGAAAAAGGTTGTTTCATTGGTTAACTTGTACACATGAAAACATGGGTGTCCAATGTCAGTCGTCCTTGCGTGTTTTAGTTCTCTTCTTGGTGACACTCAGCTGAATCAGATGATGGCTCATTAGCAGTCCTCTGCATAAAATTGACATGCTGAGGAGGTGGTTACAACTAGGGCGTTGAAGCAGGAAGGGAACTAAAACATGCAGGTTACGAGCAGGTTAGGACCAACTTTGGACACCCTGTATTAAGAGTTGGTACATCTGCCAATTCTCAACCTAAATGCAAAAAAAGATCTGCTCCTGAAATCGCACTGCTGAGTAAATAGCACATTGGGAGTGATGTGTTCATTCCGCAGATAAATTAAATAGTATTAAGGCTTCTAGAAGATAATTTGCCATTTGCTTAAGTAAATCGCAGCTAGGGTAAATTGTGTCACATTTTCAAAGATCAGCACTTTTTGCAAAACACTGGACACAAAATATGTTTTGTTGTTCTGTTGTCTGTTGTCATGCTGTCATTGCTACAGTTAATATTTTCTACACCGATTTGTCGATGACGATTTTTATAATCCTGTAAAAAATATGTTGGCAAAAGAACATATGTGTAATGTTCATCCTTAACATATAATTATATTAACAGACTAATAAATAAAAGACTAAATAAAAGACTAACAACATCAACATTTTTGCTTTATCCAATATGCAAAAAAATAAATAAATAAATAAGGAAAGCTAATATTCAATAAATGAGTCAAACTGGTTAAAGTGAAGACAGAAATTTGACAGTAAAAGGTCAAAGTCATCATGAACCTGTCATTGAATTGCAGTTACAAAAATGTATGCAATAGCGGACAACTCAGGCTTCATGGTGCCCTCTGTCCATACAAATCTACTCATTCATCCATCAAGACCGTTGTTATTAAACTCCATTGTAGAGAATTTTAAAACTTGGACAAAGTAAAGACAATCCAACTCATGTCAACCCTTGGAAATATGTAAATGTCTTCAAGCAACTAAAGAATGACTTTAGAGGTCCATATTGAAAGAATAAGGGAATAGTAGAGACAATCATCCTGTAACTCATTCAAACAGATCTCAGGACATGTCAGACTCACTTTAACAAGAAACAGTGACTGATGGATACGGCATACCCATCACACGCTGCCTCACTCTCTCTGTCCCTGCACTTCTCCACCCTCTTTTTAGAGAACTTTGTTACTGTAATAGCGAAAGAGGGAAAAAAAAAATCAAAGAAAGATGTGTGGCGCAAGTCACAGCGTCTCCAACCAAACAAAACTCCCAAGCTCAGAGATGCTTACTCAGACAGCAGGGCTGAATCCATCTTTCTGACAGAATCATTTCCAAAAGCCCCAACGGGCTCCCGGATGCGCTTCAGAGCTGTACCGGCTGGGAGGGGTGTGTCAGTATGCGCGAATGCAGAATTTAAAGTGTGGCACAAACAGGTTTCAACTTTATTCTTTCATCTCAATGGAATATAAATGGTATTTACTGCTTTAAATGTACACTTCCATCCTTCCATCAAACCTAGAAAGGTCACAACGTCTTTGAGTTGGACATACTAAAACACCCATCAGTCATTTATATACATAAGCATAAATCCATCATAAACTGCGTCTTTGGGCGGTGAAACTTTATGCTTGTGTGCATTGACAGACAACAGAGAGCTGATTTAAAGGTCAACACCCCTGCAGCAAATGAATTGAATTAACTCAAGATTATGGCTACAGCCATAGCCTTGAGTTATGAGGACAGTCTGCAGGCATGTCAAGCTAATGGATATGCCCTCCTACTACATAAACACACTTGTAATTAAGTTCTCATGACATATTTCCACTAAGTGTACCTGCTCATCTATCTCTTGATCAGTCTGAACTCTGCCATGGGCTGCATTGTTAAATCAACTTTAACACCTCCACAGCCTTTAACATTTTCTATCAAACATTCATTTCATATTCAGCTTGCAGATAATGTTGGTGTTGTGCAATAACCGTTTACATAAGTGAGACACATGGCATCTGAGAAAGGCTAACTGTTTTCTGTCAAATGACTGACAAAATATGATTTTATCCCAATAAAAAAGATTCAACAAATTGCAGAACTCATGCACAAAAAAATTGGAAGTGAGAATATAAGTCAAAGGAAAGGAAACACAGAAAACATTGTGAAAAATCTGATGTAAATAAAAAAGCTACAATTTTCAGTCAATGAGTTCCACCAGATGAACGGTTTTAGTACCTTTATCCGTAACAAATTGGAGCTTGCTAAACACATTTTCTCAAATTTTTCATATTTGTATTTTTTTTTTCTATATGTTGTAGTGATGTGGTATTTTTCAGTGCCTGAGCCAAAACACACACCCACAAAATGCATTGTGTTGCGTACAATCTCCTCCACAATCTTCAGTGCTTCAATAAAACAAAACAATGTTCTAAGAGATCAGTAAAAGTGAACACCAAAGAGCTACAATATCTTTGTTTCTCCAAAACGTCAAAGGGCAGGTGTGAGAAAACATCTACATTTTTGAACCAGCACAGAATGTTTAATCAAGTTCAGATAAAATTCAGTTGGGAAAAGAAAACAAAAGAACTGCCGCTGTTTGGAAAAGCTTTTAAGAACTCCACTTATTAGATGAGCTTAATTTAACGTTACGTTAGCAGACACTCGGGTAATCTTACCTGTAAATTGGATCCTGCATTACAATCAACTTGCTCTCATCCCAGGTCCACTCTTTCTTCTGCAAGCAAACCAGAAGCTTCATTTAGGCCCAATTCTAAAACCTTTTCACATTTTATCACAGTACAACCACAAATGTGAATGTATTCAGGAGGGACAGCATAAGGTAGCACACTCTTGTAAAATGACATATTTAAATGACAGTGTTCATTTTTACCCTTTTATTCACCTCCTGGCTTCTTTCTGAATAATAATATATTTGGTTGGACTGTCAGAGTAGATGGACGGCCATGTGCTTGTGTGTTTGCAATGGTGATAGATTTATAGATTTCATTTTTAAAAACTTTTATCATTGTTCTTTAGTTTCACAAGTGCACGATGCTTACAAAATAAAGTAGATTATGCTTGGTAAATATAACGTGAAAAAAGTAAAAACAAGGGTAGCATGAGTCTCAGGGACAAATGCAAAGACGCACCCCTAATTACATGCGATAGAAGAAAACCAGTGTAAATAAAAAAATATATTTAAAAAGAGTTGATATGTGCTATTCATTATTATTTTTTGGTTATTTGCGCATTTGATTAAATCCACCTTTCAGTTTAAGGTCACAATCAAAATGTCAACCCACAGGGACACAGGAATTATTCATATTGATTTCTGTCTCCACAGAGGGCTTTGTTGACTTGAGTCATTCAATAGCTCTCATCCACAACCTGTCAGTGCTCCTGCCATCCTCTGAGATGTAAATAGCTCACTGGCTGGAATGTGACATTTCAGATTTTAGAAGGCAAGGGAGCAGCTTACGGTATATTATCTATTAATGGCTTTAATTTGCTTGGTTTTTTTTTTCACATTTTGCTTAGGTTTTTTTTAATACCTATGACATCTTTTTACCAGATTTTTTTTTGACATTTTAAAAAAAGTTAAAATTAATTAAGTATTAAAATTATATAATGTAATTTTTATGATTTTATCCAAACACTGTAAACTTTGTTTGCTGTGCTGGAAGCAATTGTTCCAACTCATTAGATGACAATAAGCACCAGTTACTCTGCAAGTGATGAAACCACTCCTGTTTCCTTTAGGTTTATTGGCATCACTGAACTCCTTCAGCTCCTTTCATTTCTGCTCTTTCACTTGTTTCAGCGAAGAGCTTAAACAAAACATTAATCATTCAGGTATAATAAAAATAATTCATAAAATGCTGATCCTCAGAAACGGCAGCACAGCTGATTTAGTAATGTAATTATATTGGTTGTGTTACCACCTCCACACCACTAGAGGCAGTAGCAAGCCTGAAAGATGCGATTAAGGAGCAGATTTAGAAGAACACCGAATGCCACAGAATTTGGTAAAAACGGTGCGTTTTGCTGAAGTAATTAAAGACACAAGTTCAAATCCCTGCCGAGAGTGGAGCTCCTTCAATCAGAGCTCCTCTGCAGCTCTGATTGGCTAAGCAATGTAACGTGATCCTCTGCAGCAAGTGATGGCAAATTGGGACGTTACCACAACTTTACACAAGTGTGTCTTTACCTCCGTGATAGAGGCTCCGCCGAACCCCTGAAACCGGCTCATCGAACCCCTGGAGTTCGATCGAACCCAGGTTAAGAACCACTGCTTTAGACAGACACAGTCTATACAAATTGCTAGACAACCTTGTTCAGACATACTTCCCCAGCTTTACCCACTGATTTGTGGGATTGAATAAAGGATAAGTCCTTAATTCAATCAGGACATCTGCTCAGTCTGTTTCTGTCCCTGTATGTGCTAAAATTTGGAATAAATAGTGTGATTTAATACTTAATCAAATGGGTAATACACATTTTAAAAAGTTTCTAAATGTCTAAGAATAGATGTGCTCGAAGTTATGTTTTTGTAACAAACATCAGTAGAGGCAGAAGCTGCAGAGTCCGACTCAGGGCTGCCGGTGGATTAAAAATATTAAATAAATGTTGCTCATTTGTTTTCTATGCTCTCTGTTATAGACAAGTTGTAGGCCTGCTATTTACCCATTTATGCCCCATGCTTGACTGATTAGATGCCTGCAAGTATTAATTGTCAGACACATGCAGACATCTAATCAGCCCAAATAATGTTTTCGGTATTTTGTTGTAATCAAATTTGCATAAATAATTTGCATAATTAATTAAATTAAAACAAGACAAATTCCTAAATTATACATACTCTTAATAACTACTACTCAATTTGAAGTTGTAATCATAAGGATTATATTCCAACTGAAGGGTTCAAGAGGAAACAAAAAGCTTCCAGATAAATAAAATGTTTATATGGTGGGGTTAGGGTAAAGACAAGAAGTGATCTTCAAATATATACAGTAGTGGTGTTGCTGAAGTTCTGAATTTTTGGAATTTGAAAGTCCACCATTTCATGTTAATAGAATCCAACAAAAAAACAGAGCAACATTCACTGATCTATGCAGATGTTAATTTAATTATCCCTTGCTTTTAATGGAACAAAGCAAAACAAAAGAGAGGGATGAAAATAGAATCACTTACTTTTTTCTTTTTTCTCAAGGTAACCTTGACTCCGTCTGTTGACACAACGATGTGAACTTTCTTCTTCTTGATGTTTTTCACCTTGAACTCATACTGCAAAAACAAACAGATGGATGGAAGATAGTCAGGTTGGTTTAGCTAAATAATGACAAAATGAGCAAGCACATGAACAGAGTCCATTTTATTCCAGGTAACTTTGCATAGCACAGTTAAGCAACAAGGTAATTAAAGATGATTGGCACGATAAAAACATAAAACAAACAAACACAGCATTAAATTGCAGTGACATAATAAAGTAAAGTTAGAATACAGACTAAAATGAATGTTTCAGTTGAAATTAATCAAAGACCACTGAACTTGTGGCTACATAATAAATGTACAGTACATTTGTGTTCTTCATTGATGATGAATTCAATCGACCCATTTCATAAATACAAAAGAAAGGTGTATTTTTTTTCTTTCAGTCCATCAACCCTAGCTACTAATCTTCATCCAGACTTCTTTGTGCGTTCACTTGGTGTACTACATATTGATTTTATTCTTGGTTTTCTCTTTCCCTTTTCTTTCCAAGAAAAAAGTTCTCCTCTTATAGAAGCAGTATTGCACAAAGCTTTATGTTTGAAGGTTTGTCTCAATAATAACTGCTGCTCTACAGAGAACAGATTCAATTTTAAATATGTGCCACATTTAAACACAGAAAATAAAAGTTAACAAAAAAAAATTGTACAGCATGTTCAGTTTTTAGGACAAATGGACATTTTGTCGCAAACTATCAAACAGTGATTTTATGTCTGCGGATATATTGAGGATTATGGACGTGATAAGAGGGGTACAAAATAACTCTGCCTTTTTAGCGTTGCTTATGAAGGAGCACAAGAAGCTTGAACATCATAGTGAAGAAGCCCAATCAACTCCTTGCTGTGTTTGCTGGAAAAGTCCTGACTGCTACAGTTATAAGAATCAAGGTGTGTTTGTATGCAGCTCTGCCTGGATGTTTCTACCATTTCCAGAAGTGAAAAGAACAGAAGGAAAATATTCTATTTTCAGGTTCATGTACCTGCTCAGGATATAAGGTGCTTTTGGGAGGCAGTAACATTTTCACAGTTCTCATATGCTTTTACAGCATTGAAATTGTAAAATCATATAAAAACAACAATTGATATTTACTGGTAATTTATGTAAATTACACCCAGGTCTTTGTGCTGCACTCCAGCAAGCTGCGTTGCACAGACTGCATGGAAACAACACTGTATGCGGAAAGATGGTTGCAACTTTGGTGCATTTTTAAATAACCTGACATGCCAAGCTGATGTGTTTACACTCTGGAAATGATGTGCATAATGCTGTCCTTTGCTTCTAGTTAGGTCTGCCTGATATTTTTGGACTTAAAAGATGATGTCTTGCCTGCAAAGTGTCAGTAAGATGTACTGATTGATGGCGTCTGAAGAACTACTTGTACCTAGCATACATACCAGCAAATTAAAGTAATGTGTTTTCTTTAGATGCTTGAATTTTAATTTTTAAAATAGTTTCATCTCTGTCTGGAATTTTCTTCAGTCGTGTGAAGAAACACAGCACTATGCACTTATATTTTCTGTAATATCTTGTCAATATGAGAGATTTGTCACAACAATTTCTTATTCTCAAATTTTAATCTACAAAGATGTTCTTATGACTTTGATACCTTGTCTAATGCACATGTCGGCATATGCTGCAATGACAATTGTGCTGCATAAACATGTTTTAAATGCCTGATAGGCTGCATGATTGACCTCCACTGAAATGATTAAAGAAGCAATTTAAAAAATACATCACACAACATTTGACTGGTTAAGTGTGTGTGCGTCATAATACAAGAGAGAGCACTTATGTCTAATAAGCCGCCTATTCCTCACTGAACAGGCAATATCCCTGAATCCATACCGACCGTCGCAGGTTCTCCCTGGTGCCTTCAGCTTCCACCGCAATAACACAGCAGAGATCTGATTTGTATTGCAACTGCTGCAACACTTGGGGAAAGCGCAAATATTCATTTCACAATGACAGGGGTTCATTCCAATGGGGTTTGCCCCTCCAACGTAGCACCTGAGTAACAGGCAGGGTGCTCAGAATTTTTTATGAGCCATGAAGATGGATTGCGACACAGTCCAGATCCATATCCATAGCATGGCTCATAGTTGGGGAGCTGTTGCTGCCTAAATACGTCACTGCTGATGGTGAAAACAGAAGGAAAAAATGGGCTGCTGGTTATTATAGAAACGAGTTTTGCTAAAAAGTGCAAAAATGTGAAGGCCTATAAATGTCCCGCAATGAAAGAATATCAACATTTGTGTAAACACACGGACATTAATGGTGTAAAGGAATAAGCTCATCCATCAAGCTGCAGTTTTTGTCCTTGGACCACGTATTGTAATTGTGGATTCTTGAGAGTCTATTTCCTGTTTCCATAAATGAGGCTTCATTTTGGAAAACTCAGTGATCATCCCATGTCCCAATGGGGTCTTTTGGTAAAAGCTCCAACCTACAGTTCTGTTCATTACTGCAACTCATTGACAGAAATAAAGGTTTATGACTCCGAGGACAAATTCACATGGGCATGAAGATACAAGCAAGAAAGCCAGTAGACAACTGACATCTATTTCTGTTTCTCCATCTGTTTAGTTTTTATTGTAATATTTCATTAAAGTAATCAAAACGTATTTGAAGGACTTATGTCATAAAAATACTCAAATCTCATGTGTAAGGTGTTTAAATTGAACTATATTGTCTGAAAACTTTGAATTACACTCCATTCCAATATATTTTTGATCTTGTCCCTGCCTGGTCTGTTTCAACCCTGATATATAAGAGATTTTGATTCATGCTCAAGCCACAATAAATCTAAGTTTCCTCCAGTGGGTGTATATCATTTATAAATACACTTTTTCTTAACCCCAACTCCAGTCTTCTAACAAGCAACTTTTAGATCTAGTCCTGATCAAACACATCTAAACCAATGGATATCTCTGTCAAACTTGGAGCAGTGATGTACTTAAAAGTTACACCACAGTAATTGTATTTCCTTCTTTTTGAAATCTTCAACTTTATGAATGACTTATTGTGCTACCGTGCATAATCCAGTCCAGCAAAAATTTACAAAATTCTGTGCCATTCAAAAAGATGCAGGAATGATCTTCACACCCTGGTTACAAACCACAAAAAAATAAATAAATAATAAAAAATCAGGTCACACATTCATTATAGCTGAGCGATTGCTTCGTGTGGCTCATGAGCACCACAAGAACAATCACGGAATATGCATTGCGTTTCTCGTACTAAATCATTACACCTACAAGCCTACTTCTACTCCTTATCCTTCAAGCAAAAAACAGAGGTGGAAAAAGACAAGAAAACACATTCTTCATCTTGAATTAACCATTTAACTGATGTAGTTCAACAATTCTGTCCCAATGCAGTAATCCTTCTGAGTACAGTGCAAACTGTAACTTCCGACCTCATAAATACAATAAAATACACTCAGTCTATTTGTTCAAAACTGGTGCATTTTAAGCACCGAGGTTTTTCCCTGACCAATCTTGAGCACACATCTATCTCAATGACATCTTCTCTAGTGGGAGGGAGTAGGAAAAAGAGGAGCTGTAAAAAGAATGAGAATGTGATGAAAGGAGACGAAGGAAGACAAAGAGAATGCCGAGGAGGAATAGCCTACGGTAGTTGGAATATGAAGTTTAATTAAAAGCTCAGATCATTAAGTTCACTATTATGCCAATTCAAATTCTTAAAAGTGTATACTGTTTCACTGCTGCTCAATGAGATGAAAACCACAAGCTTTTAACCTCTGCAGAGAATCCTCTGCTCAAAATGTAGAGCATGTAGAATATTTAACAGAAATTCACACATTCAAGCTGCTTACAATAACTGAAGGGTGGGTCATCTTGTTTGATTAGTTTGTATTGCATGAGGAAATGGCATCCATGCAGCAACAACACACCTTTTTTTTAATTGCACTTTTTATGTAGATTAATGCTACATGTCTAGTAATATGAAGGGAATTCAATTTAAAGCTTCATAAAACCCAACTTAAATTGTTCTATTTGAATTTTATTTAAATTTATAACAGGCTGATATTGAGAATTGGTCAAAATACACCACAAAAAGTTTGTCTTTATAAACTAAGTCCAGCTTTTTTTCTTTTTTATTGGCTCAATACATAACAAATTCCAATAACTTCATGAATGTTGTGAATCATTTCAGGGCAACTGAAAGCTTCCAAACAGACAAGAAAAAATAGCTGTTGAAAGATAAGGGCAGACGGTTATTAGACGCTACCCAGGGAAAACTTCAAATGGCATGAAAAAGCAAAAACCACACAACAGTCAAAGCAGTTAGTGTACAAGTTGGGCCACTAGTACAATAATAAAGCTTTCTGTGTCTATTTTTCACCTCAGGAAGAAACTGAAGCACTCCTGGAGAGAGAAGAGGCACATTTTTAAACTATTTCACCCCCTGCTTCACTACAACCTTTATAGAGATGCTTTCTTGTTTTGCTGTTGTTGTCAGCTACTTCTATGTTCCTCAGTTTATCTTTCATGTTCAAAACAAGTCTATTCCTATGACAAAAAGTTATAATGCTAGCTGTGTGATATGTGTTTATCAGGATGCTGACATTCAGAAGCACTTTCAATGATCAGTTTACATCTACAGAGAAGAAAAAACACATTTAGAGTCACAAAATATCAATTTCACTGATCTTTTCAGCACTAGTGCTATATTCACCTTAGATTTGCTGTCTGGGTCAAAGCTATCTAGTTTCTTTACTTCTGCTGCACAAAATCAAACCATGCAACAACAATATAACTTTGACTATTGCAACAATAATAATTTAATTCAATATTTTTTTTTCCATTTTCTGTTACCATGATCTACATAAATCGCAATATGTACAGTTACAATGTTCTGATTGGTTTAGCTTTAACTTCTAACATTACACAAAGTTTATCAGGCCACAGAATAAACCTATAATGTTTATTGAAATAAATCACACTCAAAGCAATATTGTGGGTATTTTTTTAGAAACACATATTTGATATCGGAGACCGACTCAGATACTTACAAAAGTAAATGTTAAAACTTACTGCACCACTACTCTTATTTTTTTGTTAACCCAATATTTAATCAATATTTTCTTATGAAATCAGATTCTTCTTACTGCAAGGGGAAGAAGTCAATGGACTGAAATCAGTTACAGGATATTCTCACAAAGGCCATTGCTGTGCAATAAAGACCTGCCTTTGTATCTGTTGATTAAATCCATTTTCCACGACATACAAAGGAAGCTCATATATTTTTTCCGCCATCTCATGTATCTCTTTTTCTCGCCAAAGAGAAACTTTCAACATTTTCTATTAATTTCATATAGCCAACTTGAAATGAAGTTTGTCTTTTTATCATCCATCTTGAGCTTTCATTTTAAATGCTGCACATTCCAGTGAATCCTTGCTAATTTGCCCTGCCTGACCACTCAGTCATTCTTAACACTATCTACAAATATGATGGAGTGGCTGGCTCCTCTTGTCACATTCTCACTTGATCATACAGTTCCTATTTTCTCTCTTACTCCTTATACACTCCTCACCTCCTCTTATCTTTTCTTTACACATCTCCCCTTCCCTCCCCTCTTCCCATTTCCTCCACAGGCCGCTGGCTGATTCAATCTCAGGCAAGGTTGTTTATAAAAGGCATTTCATTTTCCAAAACCATTTGTGTTCAAGATGCTATAGGATCCATCAAGTTTCATCAATCTTAGTAATACAGTTTTGTCATGGAATCAAAAACAAAATTTTCTCCTAAATGTATAGAGTGGTTTTGTCAAACATGAATGCGCTCACATAAATGTAATAATCACATATGAATTTACAATCTAACAACCAAGGTAATGATGTAAGACATCATAAGTTAAAACTATTTTATCTACACTATGGCAATGCAAAACATTTTTTTCCAAATATTGGCATAGATAAAATAACATGCTCTTACATTTTACATTATTTTTACACCAAACCCAGAGCTACTGTAGTTGTTTTTCTTTTAAAATGATGTGAAATGAGCAACAAAACCTATCTTAAACCTGTGATTACAATTTGGAGGTACACATAAATAATTTCTTAAAAAGTCTAACGATATCAAGTCTTCACTCAACCAAAGGAAGCCATAAACTTCAAAACTAAAACAATTATTTATCTGCCTATGACAAAAATCCTGTGCTTAAGCAGAACACATTTGATGCGCTATTGACACAAGACGGTATGTTTTATCTTTTTGTTCAAAATCTCTCTTTTTCTTACTGCTTATTCAATGTCACATCCTGTTTTTATTTTTTCTTTAATTATGTAAAGCACCTTGAAATGCCTTGCAGCTGAAATGTGATATACAAATAAAATTTGATTGTTTGAATGATTGATTGATTGAAGACAGGCATTATGTGAATACATATTCACTCAGTAGAGGTTTTTATGAAAACAGATTCTTTGAGGTTTTTATTTTGATATTTAACACAACCTTTGAGGAGTGCCGAATACTTTTTAGGAATCATGTAGCAAAGTTAAATAAATATATTTATTATTATCAGATGTGGGCATTAAGAACAGTAAGAGTCCATTCAATGTTCCAAATACAATGTCAACAGCCAGAAAATGAATTCCCTTGAGGTCAGATATAATATGCATCTGACCAAATATTGCATTTAATCAATCACTTACATTGCAGTAATGAACACACTGATATTGTGAGGACAACTGGAATTCAATATACACAGTCCAGTCACATTAATGTGACCACCACGTACTTTCCACTTCAGAGTTAAATAACCAATCACAGAAGGCAGGTGGCAGCACAGTGCAGTTGAGCGTATATAAAGGGTGTGTGTGGGCTTCGGAAAACATTTCAATCGTTGGCGTAATGCAGAAACGAAGCGATTTATCCGACGTCCAAAAGGGCATGATCATTGGCTTTCGGGCCAAGGGTGGAAGCATTTCCGAAACGGCTGAGTTTGTGAACTGTTCGCGTGCCGCCGTGGTAAAAGTGTACCGTGCATGGCAAAATGGGACTGTCCAAAATCCACGACGTGGCAAATGTGGTGCACCACGGGCCATAGATGACAGAGGCGAACGACGGTTGCGGAGATGCGTTCGGGCAGATAGACGGGCTACCGTTGAGCAACTGACCACTAAAATGAACCAAGGGGCTACCACAAGTGTCTCCCAAACCACTATTCAGCGAACATTGCTGCGTCTGGGCCTCCGAAGCAGACGCCTGGTTCGTGCACCTATGCTGACTGGTGTTCATCGACGACGAAGGCTAGAATTTGCACGCCAGTACAGCAGCTGGACGTCCACTGAGTGGCGACAGGTAGCGTTTTCAGATGAATCGCGTTTTATGCTCCATCGGACAGATGGACGTTGGCGTATAAGGCGTGAAACCTCTGAAAGGAACCACCCTGCAACCATTGCAGGAACGGTCCAAGCTGGAGGCGGGAGCATTATGGTCTGGGGAATGTTTTCCTGGCATTCTCTGGGTTCACTGATTATTGTGGAAGGCACGATGGATCAATACAAGTACGCATCTGTCCTTGCGGACCATGTCCACCCCTACATGCGCATTGTTTTTCCTCAGGATGATGGCATCTTCCAGCAGGACAATGCGAGGTGCCATACAGCTGCCAGTGTACGTGCGTGGTTCGAAGAGCACCAGGATGAGTTTACCGTCCTCCCCTGGCCAGCAAACTCACCTGACTTAAACCCAATCGAGCATCTGTGGGACCATCTCGATCGAGTTGTTCGCGCCATGGATCCTCAACCGCGTAATCTAGCGCAGCTGGCCACGGCATTAGAGTCGGCATGGCTCAACATCCCAGAGAAGACCTTCAGGGACCTAAGTGACTCTCTTCCTGCACGTCTCGTAGCAGTTCGCTCTGCGAAAGGTGGTTATTCTGGCTTTTGACAGATGGTCACATTAATGTGACTGGACTGTGTATTACTCAGCTCTTTGTCAGAAACTTAAAAAAAAAAAAAAAAAAAAAGATTGTTTGATAAAAATCCCAAAGACAAAAATTTATTTTTCATGCCCTCAGCACTTCAAGACAAAGAGGCATGAAATCTTCTCATCTATCCAAATAAAATGAAAGAAGCCTTTTGGGTGAGAAAACAAAAAAAACACACCTTGCGTCGCCAAGAAAAGAATTCCAGCAGTGGAAACCTTTGTGTTGAAAAGTTTCCACATATTTACTTGAAAACAAATGCCCAGCCTGTATCAGCAAATGAATGAAACCATGCACACACCGACATGCAGCTGGTTTCTGCAGTTTTGGGAAACTTTCGATCCTGCAAAATATAAGAAAAGGTCTAGTGAAAGAAAGAAATTGCACCTTTTATTGCCTCGGGGGCATGATGCAAAGAACTACAGAGATTTTCTGCTGTAAGCTCCTCTAAGCTTGTTCAGTCAGTTCTGAGTTTGACGTATTATAGCTGCCATTTGTTGTGTTGCTCGGCATCAGCATGTGTTCATCAAAACTACGCACAGTTGGCAAAGAAGATTTCTGAGATCCTGCTTCAAAAAAAAAAAGGGAAAAAAAAAAATCAGACTTGATGAATTATAATACTGTCTAGACATGTTCACCTCATAATGCAATCCAGGGAGAAAAAAATTCTGCTGACTTCTGAGGTTTTAAAACCATTTTTCTAATACTGTGCTACCTTCCAATAGGCTTCTCGTCTCCAAGCCTTTCACTTAATGTGTGATGGAGCTCTGTTCTTCTTCTGGATCTGTGCCCATGTTGGATGGATACATACAAACCTCTAAAGTGACATACACTCATTACAACTTCTAAGAACTAATGTGTCTCTTTTTCGCTTTTACTCGGGTCATTCTTATCTACAAATTAGACCAATGCTAGACTGTAGATACTCTGATGAATCCGTTTGTACTTCTTCAATGATTTATTTTTCAAAGACAAATGGGGGGTGCTAATACACAGTCCAGTCACATTAATGTGACCATCTGTCAAAAGCCAGAATAACCACCTTTCGCAGAGCGAACTGCTACGAGACGTGCAGGAAGAGAGTCACTTAGGTCCCTGAAGGTCTTCTCTGGGATGTTGAGCCATGCCGACTCTAATGCCGTGGCCAGCTGCGCTAGATTACGCGGTTGAGGATCCATGGCGCGAACAACTCGATCGAGATGGTCCCACAGATGCTCGATTGGGTTTAAGTCAGGTGAGTTTGCTGGCCAGGGGAGGACGGTAAACTCATCCTGGTGCTCTTCGAACCACGCACGTACACTGGCAGCTGTATGGCACCTCGCATTGTCCTGCTGGAAGATGCCATCATCCTGAGGAAAAACAATGCGCATGTAGGGGTGGACATGGTCCGCAAGGACAGATGCGTACTTGTATTGATCCATCGTGCCTTCCACAATAATCAGTGAACCCAGAGAATGCCAGGAAAACATTCCCCAGACCATAATGCTCCCGCCTCCAGCTTGGACCGTTCCTGCAATGGTTGCAGGGTGGTTCCTTTCAGAGGTTTCACGCCTTATACGCCAACGTCCATCTGTCCGATGGAGCATAAAACGCGATTCATCTGAAAACGCTACCTGTCGCCACTCAGTGGACGTCCAGCTGCTGTACTGGAGTGCAAATTCTAGCCTTCGTCGTCGATGAACACCAGTCAGCATAGGTGCACGAACCAGGCGTCCGCTTCGGAGGCCCAGACGCAGCAATGTTCGCTGAATAGTGGTTTGGGAGACACTTGTGGTAGCCCCTTGGTTCATTTTAGTGGTCAGTTGCTCAACGGTAGCCCGTCTATCTGCCCAAACGCATCTCCGCAACCGTCGTTCGCCTCTGTCATCTATGGCCCGTGGTGCACCACATTTGCCACGTCGTTGATTTTGGACAGTCCCATTTTGCCATGCACGGTACACTTTTACCACGGCGGCACGCGAACAGTTCACAAACTCAGCCGTTTCGGAAATGCTTCCACCCTTGGCCCGAAAGCCAATGATCATGCCCTTTTGGACGTCAGATAAATCGCTTCGTTTCTGCATTACGCCAACGATTGAAATGTTTTCCGAAGCCCACACACACCCTTTATATACGCTCAACTGCACTGTGCTGCCACCTGCCTTCTGTGATTGGTTATTTAACTCTGAAGTGGAAAGTACGTGGTGGTCACATTAATGTGACTGGACTGTGTACATCCTATTTATCAAAAAGATTAGTTTGTTTTCATGCTTAAAGCTTTCATTTCATCAACACATCTAAGACAAAACACAATCAGAGTGGTTAGCCAATAGTTTTGAAGCTGCTTTGACATTATGAAATTATACATCCTTATTCATTTTAAAAATATCAACAAAATCACTTCAAACTTTACAAAATCTAATATTTCTACAGATCAGTAGTGATACATTACCAATGCCTTTCTTGATACTGGGCACAAGATAAGTGATCCAAGTAATGAACTTGTAATTCTAAAGGTAACTGTCCACAAGTCTTTCCATTGTCTCTGATTTCCAACTTTTTTTATATACGTAAACCTTTCAAATTTTTGCAAACATCTAAGTTTTGCCATAAGCACAACTAATTTTGAAAAATGCACTCCAGGATAACACAAATAAATGCAGGTAAACGAGATTAGGATGTAAATTAGATAAATTGACAAATTAGATGTCCATTTATATTAAAAATAACTGACACTTTGTTGAATATGCCAGGGAGAGTTAGGGCAGCTCTGAAGGCAAAAGGGATTTCAAACCGGTGTACCTATTAAAGGGGCCAGTATGGATTATATACATCTATACTCAGAATAACTGAATATTGTGTTTGAACACAAGCCTTTTTACACAAAAAAGGATGAAAACCACCCATTGCCTTGAAACCGTCAAAAAACAGTATGGCTTGAATGGCTCCCAGCTGGACGTCCTGCCTTTTAGACCTTAGGTTATACAAAAGAAGACATGTTTAGGCCACAGAATGGACAGCCGCCCTTGTCATGCACTGAAGACAATGAATGAATGACTTACACACTGTGTGGCATGAAAAGGTAACCGTCTGATCCTGTCTCCAGTTCTTCTAGTTCCTGTGCTATTTCTGTCAATAAACATGAAATCTTAAGCATCCGTCTTTATTCCTTTGAACTTTAAAGGAAGATAAAACCTGCCAAAGACAAGACTTTGAATCTGAAGGCTTCAGAAATCTACAAAGACTGCTTGGGACCAAAGATGATGTTGAAAAACTTCAAAAAGAGAAAGAAAATCTTCATTTTTTTATGCACAGGTGGCAGCTAGTATGTTCAACCAAAAACAAATCCATTTAAAATGCTAACAGGTAATGAGAATGAAATAGATAAAAATACAATGAATCACAGTGCGAATTCTGATTATAAAATGAGGATGCATAAATATAGACCTCTTCCATCAAGACTCCCATCCCTATATTTTCCTACAGTTACAATCAACTGTTACATTTATCTAAAGTTTGGACAGATGACTATTATTTATTTTAGGTTCCAAGACACAGAAACAAAATATGAGTAAATCCTAATCAGCAGGTCAAACCTAAAATAAAAAATGAAAATCTTAATAATAATCTTTTCTTAACCAGATAAAACCCGTGGTGAGATGTACAATCTCTTTTTCAATCTCTTTTAGTTCTCTCTCTGGTTTAATGCACCTGAATCAAATGATGGCTCATTAGATGGCCTAAGAAGAACATTGATATGCTGAAAAAGTTGTTACTACCACCAGGGAGAGAAGTAAAACTTGCAGGAGACCGACCCTTGAGGACAGACTTTGGGCACCATTGAATTAAGCTAATATTTTTCACCACCTTAGCAAACTCGAAGATTGCATAAAGAGCATTCAACTTTCATTAAAATATGGTCAGACAATCTTTATAGCATATTATAAATGTTCATTCTTCATCCTGATACACAACAGCCATAAAAAAACAGGGGTGTCCCATAAGGAACACGAGGGAAAACAAGATAACGGGAGTTTGTTTCACAAAATGCCATCAACACTTTTCACACTTAGATTTTCATACAGCAGGATAGTATGTATGCATGCATGTATGAAACTGCAGCTTTAATACTTAATACTTAAGTCTTTCATTTGTCTTACAAATAAATGAAAGAACAAGCACAGCTGAAAGTGTACTAATTTAAAAAGAGATGTAATGACAGGACGTCAGCCAGAATAAGAAGTGCATTCTCCTTAATTACATATTAAAGAGTGTCTACTTGTGATCATAGAACCCAGAAGAGATGTTAATTAGTCTAATTAAAACACAATTATAGATCAACTTTTTCTGACCACTCTAGTCTCTGGAATTTCAATGGGTTTTGTTCAATCTTTCATAATAAATAAATAAAATTGCCACACAAGTTCAACAAAAGCAGAGTTACTGTAACTTTTGAACCGATGTTCACCCGGTCCTCAGGGAGTGATATTGCCATTTGAGGAAGTCATGGATGGATACTGCATCAACACAGTTTTCTCTCCTCATTGTTGTTCTTTTCAAATTACTGCACAGCTATACACATTTCAATGTAAAGCTTCTCCAAGACTTAGCCATAAGCCTCCCCTAATCAAACCTCCAGAGAACGATGCCTAAAGCAAAAACAAAAGACACACTGAGTTTTTTGGTAGCTTTGCAACAACTCTTGCATCGCAGCTCTATCCTCATTAAAACAGAAAATGCATGTAAAGAAACACAATTACAAACATGATGCAAAATAAAGCAAGAGTGAAGACAACTAATTACAAAGAGGAGACTCTGCTGACAGTCTTGGCTAGAATTAAATCACAGCGTGTGGGGAGTTTGTTCTGACTGACTGTCGTAATAAAAACTGATAGATGACAGAGAAAAGGATTATATGTCCTCACAGCTTTAATTGGCAGTTTAATTAACTCAACCACAGAATATATGGTGGACGGTAATGACGAACATCCTGATAATGCACATCAATTTAAGCACACAACGAATCACGGGAGGGCATCGTTACAAGAATTAATATTAATTAATGATGTTTGAAACACGTAGAGAATGTCACGCAACATTGCTATAACACTGTTAAAATATAGTTTTAAATAGGGAATTGAATGTTAAGAAGAAAAATCTCAACATAAAAGCAAGATGTAAAACGATGGAGCATTTAAAAACTGGAACAGTAATTTACTTAGATATGACTCATTTTTAAGTGCACATTTCTATCATTATGTCACCTTAATAAAAATCTTTGCTTCCTTATTAAAAAGTTCATTTTTAGTTATTGTCCTTACCTGGACAGCATAGCAATAGAGGGTTATGAATAGGCTTGAATTGGGCAATTTATTCTGAAAAAAATGGATGTAAAGGAAATATAACTTGTGTTGGAATCATTTCAAAAAGTTGCATTTTCTTAAAAACCGGTCTGCTTTGTTTGAACCACTTACATAATTCATGTTCAATAAATTTCTTTGCAACACTAAATTTACATGTTAGACAGTTTATCAAATTTATATATTCATCAAATGATTAAGGGAATCCATTTAGAAACTGTTTATTTCAGTTATTTTTTTATATACATCATATTTTAATTTAAAATAAAACATGTATTTAAAATAAAATACAAATTCAATTATTTTTTTAAAACAGTATACATTTAAATTTTATACCAATATTAAACAAACAAGCTTCAACAAGAGACAAATGTGCAGTACCTTCCAAGCTTCAAGATAACTTGTTGTGAAATGGTTCCTTCCATTCATCCATCCATCTGCAAAAACATTTATCTTTGTATTTCATGGTGCACACAGAATAAAAAAACTAAACGTGCAAATTAAAGAATTATATGAACTTTAATATTTTAAATTCTGGGATGTAGAATTTCTGTGAGTAATTTCTGTCTAATTGCTGAGTACACATTTCTAAAAGTACTGACCTTATTCATCACCTCTAAAATTGCTATAGATTCAAATTATTCCACTACCAATTCCACTGGCACTTAGTGTTATTATTATTATAGTGGAATAAAATAAAGGATATTTTAAATTAGGTTCCCTTGCATTTTGAAGTCTTAGTGTTCACTTTGCCACTTTGCCTTTTCATTCATTCGCCATTACTGCTAAATCCATCTCACAAGTCAGTGCTGCTGAAATGAGCCAATACAGCTTGATGCTTCCACCAGCGGAGTCATATGGCCCAAATGACAGCTTCTGCATGCACAGCATCGTTTCAGTGAAATGTTCTCATCTTCCCAGACGCGAATAAACGACAAAGACACCATTAAGGGTCTGAACACATCCAGGTCTCCTGTTCCTGCCAATGTGCGGTGAGATTTACTTGAACAAAGCCCACTCTGTATTCATAAATGTGTTGTCTGTCTGGCAAAGGACTGAACCTGTACTATAAAGCCGGACCAGACACTTAATGAGTTACATTTATATTAAATATTCATTTGTAATGAAAACAAAAAAAGTTGTGTCAGTTTAAAAGCACTGCTTTCTTAAGCACTGCTTAACAAGCAAATAACTCCGATACTTATTGATCTTTACTTTTTTAACAAGTAATAATTAAACTTTGAAAAAACAAAGATAAACAACTTCAAGATGTGTTTTCAAACTTCCAAAATGCCTTAGCACAAAAGATTGGTATGTAGTACAACTATGAACAATTTTCGATCCACTTTAAAATAAATCACTCTTTCTGTCCAAATGCTTCTTTATCTCCACACATATCTGTATCTCTTCAGAAAACAATGTAGAAATACATAAAATCAATATACATATTTATCAAAGTATTTCATTGCCAGGACAAAAGAACAATTGTGGTGAAGTACACAGGACAACATAATTTACTAAAACAAATAAAATGAAAGCAGGTTGGGATAAAGCGGCAGTATGATTCCACTGGGAACCGGAATCTCTAACTGGAAGACAATATTACTTCCCCAGGCAGTTTGGGGTGCAATCTGGAGTATTGTGAAAAAGTCAAGAATATGTCACATGAACCAGACCACAGAAGGACTTTAACAAATACTGTAGATGTTATTCTATGACGTCTCTGTTTTGAAGTGCTGCTTTATGTTTTCTTTTTATCTGTTGTATATATATATTGGTAAATCACATGCTTGATTTAAGCACAAATACAAAGTTTGTTTTTATGATGTAATCAAACAGGAAGCTTATCGTTAACAGTATGCAGATCAATTTCCCATGTTTCATCATTACTGCGGAAAATGCAAATACCTCAGCCATTATGCCATAATAAGTAGGATGTTTATATGTCCTCTTAAAATCACTCCTCCCTTGGTACATCCTTCTTAGTAAGGGGAATGAGACAGCAGAGGAAAATAGAGCAATGAAATTCAATGTTGAGTCTGGCAGAGACCATTTGTTCATTATTGTGGTTCAGACTTGTTCAAATGTGACAGCAACTGTTATTTACCTCCAGACAGAAAAATTGTGAAAATACTCATTCTACCCAGCTTTGTCCATTCCTCACCATCACCACTAACAACTATTACAGCTCTCTCATGAAATCTTAATGCAACAAGCTCCCTTGTCAGACAAGGATGAAAACTTTTTCAGTTCCAGATATGAACTGTACAGAAAAACACATTGTTTTTCTCACTACCTGGCACCAAATCAGACCAAAGGCTTTTTTGTTTTATGTCAGTTAGGAGTATGCCTTTTTTATTATGTTCCTAATGCCAGACAAATGACAATTTTAAGTTTGTTTTTTTATATGTACTATTTTTACCTTTTTCAAATTCCTAAGATTAGAAACCTTTCTGTAGTTTTTGGTATTGTATTTTAATCTCTGTGACTTGTGTCAAACATGTTGGGTATCCTTCAAAGAGCTTGAAAATGATATGCTGGTCCATTCCTCCTGACACAACCGAGTCAAGAGGAATAGAAACAAATAAGGTATGTAGACCACCTTGTTTGGATACACACCTTTTCATTTCTGAAATCAAATGGGACTGAGATTAGGGATTTGTAACAGACTCCAAAATATGGACGCTGTTCTCCTTCCAACACTTTGCAGCTATTCTGGCGTTGGTAAAAACCAGTCCCTTATTCTACAATTAGCTTTGTACAGTTTGTTTTTTTGTTTTGTTTTTTACATTATCACAAAAGTAAGCAGTGTGTTGAGCTGAAATTTTACAACACATCCACATGTACTTCCTTTATGAATTAATCAGAAGCTTGCAAACACATGAAATCATCAGTTTTTCCAAATTGGTTAGAGAGTTGTGTAAAAAAAACATTTGTGTAAAAATATGTATTGGCAAATTCATAAATAAAATCTTTGTAAATCATCTAATTCTGGCATTTAGCGATATAAATTATTTTGATTATCCTAAATGCAGGATGCCATGCCTATAATACACTGGGGGAAACCCTGCTAAATGACCTTTGAGATTTGATGGAAAAGGCTTTGAACAATGGATAGACTCTCCCATCATCAATGCAAGATTTTAGTAAAACATTAATGGAAATAGATCTTGTGACATCGCAGAAGCCTGTCAAAACTATTCCACAGCAAATGTGTGCCACAATCAAAGCTAAAGTATATCTATGTGGGTGCGATTTGTTTTAAAGCCAAACTCTGAAAAAATATGTATGACTTATATTCTGGAAAATACGGTGGATCTTCTCCAGCTGCTGTCTATTTTGAGTGAGATCATCCCACCCAGTAATAATAATTAAATCTTCCAACAATCTTTCAAGCTGCTGGAACAACTCAAAGTATTGAAAGCTGTGGCGTCTACTACAGACAAAAATAAAAAATCACATTACTGTAGTAATGTGCTTTTTTCCCCCAGAATGACTCCTGATATTTCTGACTCTTCAGCCAGAGAAGTTTATCTGTTTCTGTTTGTCTTATCTCATGACATTTCTGGCAGCTAGAGACCAACAACCACCCCGTCAGCTGCACAATAAGAAAGGAGAACTTGTGTGACTAATGCTGGCCAGAGGCCTCATGTTCAACAGTCTTATCAGCTGTAACATTGACTGCTAAGCTTCTGGTACAGCTGATTGATTAAGTGGTGCAATCAGTGGTGCATCAAGCTGCCTTAGAATTTAATTAAAGCCCCGTTCAGACAAGCACTGCTTTCCAAAAATCAGAGTAAAACAGAGCATGTCAGTGTCAGGTCTGGATTGTTCTCCTGCCACATATTTAACACATTCAAAGAGTTTGTTGAGGTGATGCAGACATCATTTTTAGTCAGCCATCAAACCATAGCCGTTTGTGTGTGTGTGTGTGTGTGTTTTTTTAGTGGGTTTCTAACAAAAATCGAAGTGTTAGGAGTGATGGGTAAGGAAGCTTATTTTTCTGCCCCAATTAAAACCTTAGAAAATGAGATGCCCCTCACTGATGGCTTCAGGGATATTTTATTTCTATAGAAAGGGATTCAGTTTGTTTTACATGCGAGGACAAAATACTGTTATTGTTTTGTTCTCAGACAGACAACCCTACAAGAGTAGGATTAATAATTAAAAAATAAGATTCACATAACCATTTTTTTAGCGTACCACCCAGCCAACACTGATTAAATTCTGAACAGCACACAGAACAAATGAGACTGGTAATAATCACATAATCCATAGCACTGGCATTGACATTGTGTGGTCCTAGGGAAGAGGAGTTCCCCACAGCTGAAATCCATGTAATGTCAAGGAGATGGAACAGAATGAGTGGAGCAGTGTTCTTCCTCTTTTCCTGCAACAACCGCTGCATGGGGGGACCATCTGTGTGAACATCTTGATCTTGTTGGCCGAGTAGTAGACTGCATCTTTGAAAAGGAATCTTGGATAGAAGTTAAAGTACAGTCTGCCTGCATATCCGGAGACAGTATATTGGCCAAAAATAAGATCATCACCTGAAATTGTCTGTCTGAGCTCCTGCAGAAAGAATCTGAGAATATATTCTCCAAGAAGTCAAATCTCTCCTCTCATTAGACATCCTGAATCCTCACACCAGCCAGCAGGCCGAGAGCGGTCATCATGTCTCTCTGTCCAGTCGACATTATTAACCCTACATGATTCACTGAATTGAAGTATCAAGTGAGCTCTGGGAATTCTTATCAGCCAGGCAAAACAATATGTGTTTATTTTGTCATACAGTTTTCTAAAGATCTAAAAATAGATTTTTTAAAGTAAATATATGTCAGTGAACACCCAAGTTATCCTCCAGCATTTACTTATTCTCTGTTTTCATACGTTTTAATTTTTCATGACGCTCACTGAGCCATTTTACCCTCCATTATCATTATTTAATAGCCACATCAGTGGAGCATTAATCAACATTTTCTGACTCTTTTCTGACAAGGCAGACCATTTTCCCAAACACTGCAAGCACATAGCCGTCTTTGTTCTCCTACTCTATAAGCTGGGGGTAAAATTTGACACCTTGGAAAGTGGAATGAAAACAAAATTACGAAACTGCTGGAAATGGATCAACAAAGGTACAGTGGGTGGCTTTGTAGAAGATTGAATTTAAATGGCCTGGCACTCAACAGTGGTGATGGAGAGGAGAGAAAAAAAGCCTGGGAAAGAGTCTATAAAGCTAAAATTCATCAGGTGAATCCGTTTCTACGGAGCAAACAGTGCTTCCAGCTCAATCTGGCACAAGATGGAGAGCAGAAAATTGGAAAAGCTTGTCAAAGATGCGAAGAGAAATGTATCCATCTCTCTTCCTGTCAGCTTCCTTTCCTCTACCCAGACAAGTAATATTAGATACCAAATGGGGAATATGGCATTTGTGATAGCGATCCTCTGATCACTTCTACGAGACTAGAGTCAGCCCTAAAAAAGCTTTTTATAGAGAAAAACTGAAAATGAAAGTTGGGCCAATAAGAAGAGAAAAAGGTCAGTGTGGGAAAAGAAAAATATATATTAAAATTCTTGTGCAAACCATCCCTGCTTTCGTCAGATAAATAATTCCCAATAAACTACTCTGGATACATTTTCCTTCACAATCAGATATTGAGTACTACATGCAGAAATTTCCACTTACAAAGGGCATGGTAAATCCATCCCGTCAAAATTTTCCGCAAGAAAATCGGCTGTGATTAAGAGAGTTTTATCAAAGAGCCTTTGTGCCAATTAAAAATTCCTTCAGTGCTGCAAACTGATTATTCTGCTTCTACATGCTGAGTAAAGTAATCCAAGTTTCAACAACTCCGGAGGGTTTTAGTCCTTTTTAATCTGAATCCAAATGAATTCCCAAACATCTGGTGACGTCGACAAACAAAAACTGTATGCAAGTGCTGCACTGTGGCATTAAGCAAGTCGACAGGAAAGCACTTGACACGTGAATGCAAATTCGCACATTTGTACACGGCTTCAATCAAACGGATGATTTCCATGCAAACATCACCTTTATTTGCATGACAATGAACAAACTTTATTTAGTTGTTCTTTTGTTACACCACAAAGTTTGACTGCTGCTGTAGCACATCAGCCTTTGGGCAAAATAAATATTAATGAATCAAAATATTAATATACTATGATACACAAGAGAACAAAGATAAATATATAAAGAAATAAAAAACAGAAAAGAACTTTCATTGTAACATTTTTTCTGTACTGACTATACCACCAATGTGTATGCAATGCACTCAGCTAGCCATGTCAAAGCAAAACTCCAGACTTATGTGCATAGAGCTCCACTTCAGATCTCATACACCAGATCTGGGGTCTTACTCTACAATCACAAACGCTCAAACTGGTATAACTCTGATGCAATAGAAAATAAAAACTATAAAAAGCAACTTCAGCCTCAATATCTCAATGAATGAACTTCTTTTTTTAATACTTCTGCTCTGGAAGTAAAGGTTAAAACATGAACTTTGCTGTCTGTGGCATGCATGGCAAACAATAAGCAGTTATTAATGGATACTGGGCATGTTCATTCTGGTCATTGCCATATTTTTATGATGCAGAATCTTAACTCATTTGTCATCTGTTATGTCAGGAGGAAAACTGCTGAATTCAAAAGGAGTGTGATAGAAGTGTTTTTAAAATGTTTCCTTGGAAGAATAATTGTTACAGTCACATTGCTTCTAATCGTATCAGACAAACTGTTTAACTCTGTTACATTTAAAAAAATCAAAAGGTATTTTTTTAATTCTAAATAGATCTGAAAAGCTCATCATCCACAAAACAGTTGTGGGAGGGAATCCATGATATCCCTGTCCCCAGCAATGCTCTCATTCCTAGGGATTCTGAGACATTCAAGGGTAAAAGTCATATAAAGTTCCTTAAGTAGGTCTGGGAGTGTGTGGAAGACCTCAAAAAGGAGGGATCCATGAGCCATCCTGATCAAATGCCTAGGCCATGTCTACAAATTCATTTTGATATGGAAGTGCAGCTGTTCTACTCTGAGATTCCCTTAGATGACGGTTCCTACCAGGCTGAATCACCCGGGATATGTCTGGGACCTTCTTTCAGTGACGATCAATATCTTATGGCCACAGGTGAGGAATGTGGTTGAACTAGTATTAAGTGTCATGTTTTGGCTTTTTTTTCACAACTGCAGACTGAAGTGACCTGTGCTCTGGTGCCACATGCAACAATATTTACTAAACGTCTCAAGAAAATTTGGGGAATGCTATTTAATGTGGTGATAAAGTCATGCTTGCTACAATAGGTGTACAACAAAGCAATACAGAAACATTATTTTACCGGCACAACAGCAGGACATGGGTATTTTTATCATGACTTCTCAATTTTACAACACCCAGGATATCTTTGGTTTCAGGCAGTCAAATCATACTTTTTAGAGCTTCTTCTAAAACCAGTAGCAATTTAATACATTATAGCAAAAAATAAATAAATAAATTGTAAGAAAAAATATGTTGCTTATAATACAAAATATTTTTGTACACCTCAGTGAATGCATTCAGTACTAGTTGAAGTCCAATGCTCCATCCTTACTTGATGGTGATATGACTAGGCAGCTATTATACACATCTACTCTGAAAACTTCATTTCTGTCACCAAGTAATCAGGCAGCCAAAGTTAGTCTGGAACTTAGCCCCCCTCTTGACAAACACTCGAGTCACCTTGTTTACAACCATGCTCCAACGGCTCTCTTAAACTGATAAGAAGTAGATGATACACAGAGCATTGCAGTGATGAAGTCTTTGCTTTGTGAGGGATAGTTACGGTAATTTCAGTGCCTTTCAAAGACTCCACATCAACAGAAGGAATGGTATCAAAGCTGACAGCCTGTGCACAGACCACGGGTTAATGCACTCTGGCTTGAGATCAGCATTAAGCAATGACATTGCTGTCTTTCCTTTTTCTAGCAACTCTAACGCTCATCAAAGTGACTAGTTTAGTAGAGCCCGAAGGAAAAGACTGCAATGAATAGATGCATTTGCCTTTTTCAGCTTTCAATATATACTATTTTCAAATTTTCATGATAAATAGACCATGTAATAAGTGTTTATATGCTGAAGCAGAGGACTTGTTGCATAGAAATGCAGAATTTTTGGCCAATGTTTTAAAATTAGTCAAACATAGTTTGTCAGTGATCTGTTCTGTTTGTTTTGTAGATTTTATCAAGACAAAATCTACAATCCCCCCAAACAAAGACATAACATGGGACAAAAGGAAACCAAATTTATTTTTTATTACAGTAGATTCATTTGTACTTTTCTCGTTATTTTTTCACTTATCCACACATTTTTAATAAAAATTCTTCCGATAAGGTGTTTGGTTGAATTTTGTATGTCTGCAACAAACATCTGAATCATAAGTGAGAATTTTTTTAAAAAATGTTCTCACATATGAGTTTTTAAGAACAATTGTCTGGCTTAACCTAGGTGGGTTTTCATGTCTCAGCGACTGAACAATACTGTTATTTAAGTACATTTTTGCTATAAAGGTCAGATTTCAATTGGCTGGTGTCACATCTGTGGTAGGTCACGCCATGACTGTCTGACTAATACCTTCTAATGAGTTCAGTTTCTCATGGGACTCCTGAATATTTGTTTTTCATTCACTCTTTATTCAGAAAAGATTATCAATGTCTTGTACTTATTTTCTGAAATTGCTGTGGATTCTGCTTCAGAGGCATCAGACAGAAGCAGTGATATTTAGATAAAATGTCTTTACCTCGCATGATAAAATAACCGGAAGTGTATTTAAGCATGCAGATACATTTTCATCAAAATCCTCCAATCTTAATGGAAGTCCAAAATGAAACAAATTCCTGAGTGTGGAATTCATTTTATCTAAAAATACCTCACATCAGACAACCAAAGCTGTCCTGTCTTCCTATTCGTAATTCAGTTACACCTTTGCCATCTTCCTATGACTCCAGCTGCTGCCTGCAGACATTTGGGTTGGTAACAATGGTAACTAAACCAATATGGTAGCTAAACTAACTCGATTTAGTTACAATAACTAAATGAACAGTGTATTCTTCCTGACACCACTGTCACAACTGGACAAGTTGAAACCACTTCCTCCATCTTCTGACAGAATCTGCATGACTGGAGATGTTTTTATTTACCCTGAATCAAAAAATGCGATAGACAGTTGGAGCTCCATGCTGTAAGACTAGTTTCTCTGAAAAGAATGTGTGTGCCGTTTTTTCTTCTTCTGAACTGACAACCAGCAGTGATGGAAATTTTTTTTGTTTTGCTCGTCGGTGTCAGCCCCTGATTCGATGTGTTTAGATGCCCCACAGTAGTCACACTTGACTACCTTCAAGCATCACTGTCTCAGGGGGAAGTGATGATATAAAAATTTTAAAATAAATTGTTCTTACATTTTAAAGGTTGAACATAAGGAGGCCTGTGCCATGTCATGACGGTAAAAATGCTGCAGTTAATCTGCACAGCCTGAGGAGGTATTTTGCATTCCTCTGTCCAAATGGTGCCCACAGTGGGTCTAATGCTGCTTTGTGACAGTCATGAGAATGCTGCTGAAGTCGTTCATGAGGAAAACACTAAATGAAACCGTACAAATTGTGCCAAGAAAATAATTCATGCCAAAATTGTCTTCTTAAATCTCTCCTTCGGGTACATATGTATATTTTTACACATGATCCATAATGAAAGACTAAGAGAACATATAGAATATGCTTGGCATGCTGGTCTATAAACAACCATCTAACAGGATATATAAGCATTACTAAATCTGATACTACAATACTGTAAATAGCCCAGAGGAATGCTAGTAAATCTGGGCTCAAGGCAAAACAGCATCTTCAACTTTTTTGCTTATTTTATATTTAGTTCAATTTCACTGAAGTCCGTACACACTTTCAGTGCCTGACAGCAACCACAAAACTACAGACATTTAGGTGGTTTTGTAAGAAATATTTTTTGCACAACCAGACAGTATTTTACCCCCACTTTGTTTCAGTTTTAAACTGCTGCTGTAAGGTCATCCTGCTCTCTGTGTGTTGTCATCACTCTGTAAAAAAAGAAGAGCTGAACAATTGCAGGAAGACATAACATACTGCACAGTTACACACAGTTGAAGTATTAAGGTATGTGCAATGCAAGTGCAATGGTAGAAATAAAATAAATTATAATTTATTGTAGAAGATAATATTCTGGAAATGCACACTATTATTTCTCAGTGTTATGTCAGGTCATGCAATACACACAATCAATGACTGATCAGAGATGGAGTCTGCCTCCAAAAACTGGAAATTATCCACAAATGTATTGTTTATTAAGATGTTTTCCTTTGTGCTTTCATAGTGACATCTGATATGCAAATCAAGAAAACTCATGCATGCTGACCTCTACACCTCAACTTGCTCCTTAACATTACCATTAGTTCCCAGCAGTTATCTTGCTCATTAGCTGCCTATGATACAGAGCAGCTTCTCTTTCACACTGGGGCTCGGTTTCAGCAGAATAGGTGATGGATGAACTGAGTTAAAAACCTAACCTGTGCAGATCATTATGGCCATCCCATAATAAAAAGCACATTATTTCTGATTCGACTCAGCCGACTGGTCTTGTTCTGATGGATGGACTCAGGCCTATATAAAGTTTTGGTAACGAGACAGGGGGCAGGAAATTGAAATAGCCATGCACAACTTTGTCATTAGCTAACAGTTCAAGACAAAGTTCAAAACAGTTTAGAATTAAGCACTGTGACAAAAAAAGTCTTATTAGTGACAAAGGGGTATTAATAGGAGTCCAAATGGTTTTCAGTCTGGCGATAGGGCAATGAGTCTTCTAAATGACAAAATGGGTTCTTGACGAGACTGGATAATGGCAGCATATATAAGATGTATTTAACAAATGGAGACTATCAATATTTCAAAATGAAGATGTTGATGATCAAAATTAAAGTCTCTGCAAGGGAAATTATGTTACAGTTGGTGAAAGAAGACAAATAATTGGCTCAGTTGTTTAAAAAAAAAGTCAAGGACAAGTAAAAGATCTCTTTGTTGTGATTAACAAGAGTTAGCAAGAAGGAGGCATTCAGCTAAAAGTGATAATTATATTGTTCAAAGCACTTACAAGCCACTTTTTTTTAACCATTTTTCATTTGTGGCTAAAGCAAACATGTCTGCAATGATGGGATAGATGTCTCATGGCTCAAGACTGGCAGGTTGTGTCACTGCCTTCTATTAAAACAGCAAAAAAACTTGGCAGACAGATCAATCCTAATAAAGAGGCTGTGAGCATCCTGCTGTTTATCAGCCCAGCATTCACCTAGGGATCCAGACCACCCAGGCGAGACAAACTCTTCCAATTGGGTTTCATTTAGTCTCATGTTAGGATAATATAGAGCTAAAATGAATGAGGACAAGATTCAGCAAAAGTGAGAAATGAACAACTACAGCATGGTAGGTGAAAAACTAAAAGAAATAATTATTTTGTGGTTATGCAACATAATTGAAACACATTATAAGGTAACATCAAATCAAGTTTATATGAGTCAGAATATAAAAAAACCCAGCACTAAATAACTTCTAATGGACATCTGAAGAATGACACTGACATAAAGTAAGTATTCTTGATAAATTTACATTGCTTAAAATAGTTACTAGAAACAAGTTAACAATTGATTGTTTAACTGATTAACTGCAAATACCTAGAAAAGCAGTCTCTCCAGTAACGTTTGCTCAAAAGAATTTTTGAAGAAAGAGCGACTCAAATCCTGATGATCATTTTGACCCACATGACAAGTTTCAACTCCACTGCTTTCGCAAATACCAGGCCAACTAATGTGTGTTGAATACTGGATGAGGAAATGTTGGCAGTCTTTTGAAAATCTCACATAAAGTCTGTACACTCTACAGGGAACACAGAGACTGCTGTTAATTATGCTCTCTCTGTGCTAGTCATCCATCCGTCCCTTATCCAACACGCGGGGTACACCCTGTACAGGTTGCCACTTTATCGCTGGCCTGTGGCCTGGTCATGCTTACTGTTAATGTAAAATGCTAAAGACTGATTTAAAAACTGCAAACAAGATAATCTTATAATCCTTGTTTTGAAAATGTTTTAATTGAGATCATTAGTATACAGTACAAGGCACAATATGCCTGCAGCCTGCACAGGGTTGGTAACAAAAAGAGGAAGAAAATACAAACTTCCTTTCTCAGCTAGTAAACATTGTTTCAATAATTTCTCTTATCGGTTTGCAAAACAGGAACTCTAATCAATTCTAGATCATACACAAAGACAGAAAGAGCAGCCATAAGTCTTTTTGCAAAAGTAGTAGCTTTCCCATGCCAACCATTTTTAACCTTAATTGCATCTGGCTTTACTTCATCTGTGTTGGGGCTGAGCTTCCCACAAAAACAGCATGATCAACAAGCTATTTCTACTAAAGAAAAGTAAAAACCTTCACTAATGATGTTTTGATTTACTGAAGCAAAGAGGATGCTCCTTATCTGCAAAAATGTAAGGTTAAATAAACTTCAGCATTTATTAGAGCTTAGTATTTGGCAGTTCTGACCTTTTAGAAGCACCCTGAGGAAAAACCATCTCCCCTGTTTAAATACCAACTTAATCGTTTTCTTCAGGAGGATTTTTCACATGTTTGAGCCACACTGACTGGGACACTTTGAAGTCACTTTGTGTTCTTGCATGACACAATGTATACTTTATAAGTTTAAACATACTATATGTCAAGAACTTTAAATCATGTTCAGTATTCACATTGTTTTTTTTAAGACTGTAAAAAAGGCTCAACTGTTTACACATTTATAATAACCACAACAAAGGTGGCTGACTGACTTCAATAATTACAGTTGAAGATTTCTTTACTTTCTGATCAGCAGAGATATCACTGCTTGTATCTAAAAGTGATTTAGATTTCTTCTGCAAGCATTTCATCCTACTTGATATGTTGCATGGGGACCAGAGAAGAAGAGAAACTAAATAAAATATAGCTTTATGTGAAACATGTATATTGTATGAGCTCACAACTGCTGTCTCGTAACTGACGCTGTGAGCACTTGAACTTTAATCTCTGAGTATGTTGCTACCTACACAGTATTAAGTGATTGTAAAACAAGCATAAGCTTTAAAGAACCATTTAGCACAAAGCCACAATTGTAAAGTCAAATTCTCTTAAGAAATATATATAATTAAGATCAGTTCAAATTATGTAAACCAATGAGCATAGCCAGACCCTGAAAATAAAACCTAACTAGCCATGAATAATATTTGTAGTTCTTGTCATTGGGTAAAATATTCTGTTGAACATGAGTGAATATTTATTTTGAGTATTCCCAGTGATCCAGCTCAGAGTGTCAACCAGGTCATCAACACTATGGGAACATGGGGCTGAAGCTACATCCCATATACCTTACTAGCTGTGATCAATGTTTGATTATCATTGCTACAATAGCAATTTAGCACACAGACGCAAAAAGGCAGTTAGGACAGCAATTCACACACATAAGCAGCTGCCCTAAAAGGTCCATGAGAGGGCATGTGAATAGTTTTACAAGCCTCAATGTTGCCTTTCAATCTAACAAACATGCTGTACCACTTATAGCAAGGATTAAAATAAAATAAGGAAATTCACAACAACATGTGGGAAGGACTCGTTGCCCTGCACGCCACCTTGAGAACGGCAAGTTCTATGGTTTGAATGAAGTGCGCTAAATATACTTGTGAGGTTTATCAGCGGCTAAAAAGGCTCTGTTAACTGCAGTGGAAAGGTAGGTGGAGGATTTTAGCCCAAAAAAACAACCCCCTTTTTTGACTACTATCTCTGTAGTCTATACAAGTCTAAAGTGATTTGTACTGAGTGGTGATCCAAATAGCCTTATGTTTGAATATTGTCCAATAGGAAAAAAAAATGTTTAAATGCTTGCAAAAATAATGAAGCTAATAACATAAAACTATTAGCGAGGGAACTGACTATTGTTTTTACAAAAATTGGGTCTAGCAAACGTTTGGCAAGTAAATTCCGGAAATACCTGATAATTTTTCCTAATCAATCAAACAAAATCACAATATTTTCAGTACATACATACACTGAGTAAAATAACTTAGGTTGAGGAAATGTGCTTCAATCAGCAAGTTTTTGAACATTCTTAGCTATTTATATTAGTGTTATTCCAAAGAGTAGTGTTCCAAAACTCTGGCCCTTATGGACACTGCAAATTATAGTTTCGCCAATGCAAACAATCCAGATTCAAAAAACACAAATTTATTCCTCCAAGGCTTTAAGTTCACACATTTATTTAATTTAGATGTTTTTAAACAGGGAAACTTCAAAAATGGTGAGAAAACAAACCACAGAGGACTGAAGTGGAGGACAAGTAGTGTAGAGTAAAATGCCTAAGCAGAACAAATCCAGGCTTCTTAGGGTGTTTTAAACTACAAAGCCATTACATTATAAATAGTAGTTTTTTTATGAGTCATAGGTGTGTCCCTGACCAACAGCTCATCCTGTAAGTGAATCAATGGCCACCATGACAAACACTTCAAAACCCTTGATCACTTAATTCAAGTTGAGATAAAAGGTGATACTGGTGGAAACCACCATTGTTTAGCATGATTAGTCCACTTCTACATTGTTTCCTGACCATTCTCAGAACAATTCAACAAGCCTGCAAATCCCAATATTAGCATGCCAATGTACATCATCATAATCATCATAATAGAACGCTAAAATAGAGCATCATTCTTGTTTATTTTATTGCCTCACAGCTAGCTGGCTGTATTCATTTGACTTGAAGCACATTAACTTGGAATTCCTTGAGGTCGTATAGTTCTGAAGACTGTATATCCTCAAAGCTTAACACCGTAACCCAGTGCTAAAATATTTATAAGTCCTGCCTTGGGATAGCTTTGAAGTGTACCATCACCGGTTGGAGTAGCTTCTGTGAAGGAAGAGGCTTCTGTAACTAAAGCTGAATTTGAATAGTAATACTGCTTTATTACTAGCTTAATTTTTCATGTGTAAGGAACTAATTCATCCAATATCTTTCAACATTTTAATAAGAAATTCATTAATTATGAGGAAGAAAAGAAAAGGTTATGCACACATTTTGTACAACTGCTTTCAATGCTGACTCCAAGTGCTCTTATCTAAATTAGTGTTTATAACTGATAAACACATCCAAGAACCACAACAAAACTTACTATAATTCCTATATCTTGCAAATAAAATCCCCCCCATTGTTTAAACTGAAAATGGAATTGTGGGACATTTTGACACCAGTATGAGTATCAATAGTGTTGCAAGGCTGTTAGCACCAGTCAAAGTGAATATGCACCTTCACTGCATATTCACAACTCCACTGCAAATATGCAATAATTAAATAAAATGGATTGATAGATGTGAAGCTCAAGTGTTTGTCCACTTTGAGACAATTCAAAACAGTGTTTTAAAAATCCATAGAAAATCATTCAGTCCTGCTTCAGACAAAGACATGGAAGTCACTGACATGCAAAATCAGAAAAATAAGAGAAAATGGAATAACAATGTAAGGAGGTTTAGAACTAAAACATTAATTTTTTTATTTCTGATTTAGAAAGATTTTTCTATCTTATAGCACAAATTGCACTACAATTTATATGAATTATTTTTTCTCGCCATATTTTCACTTTAGTAAATTAAATTTTTTCAATCACCATAAATGAAAAAAAAAAAACAAATTACTTTCTTTTACATATAAGCTAGATTAAAGAAAATCTCACAAGTTGACACCTATGCACATAGCAAAAGGCCAGCTAAAATAATTCTTTACCAGTGCTGTTAAGAATACAAGGCAACTCAACATTTGACCATATATCTGTACAGAACAATATTTGCGGAAAAAATAAAATTTTATATATTGTAACACAGAAGGAACATCCAATAAACCATAGCAAAAAAATGGTTCCAAGAAATTAGACAGGGGCTTTAAGCCAATTACTCAGGAATTTTCAGATTTGTTTCATACACTGTCATACAGTACAGCCATTTTGTCTTACTGATCTGAAATGAGCAGTGGCCGGAAGGTAGTCCTTCGTTGGGACTAATTATCCTGAGTCTCTGGTGAGACAGCAAATTAGACTAGCTCCAGAGAGCGCAGAGGATCAGACCATAGCCTCTAACAACATCCCAAAAGCTCATTTATGTGACAGCGCAGTAAGAAACTACAAAACACAATTTAAAATATGCTTGAAGGATTTGGAACAAAGAGAATATCCCAAAGGACGCTTGAAAAGCAGCAGTAATAAGTGTCATTCTTACTAAGCAAATCTGACTTAATTTTTCAAATCTGCCATCTCTTCAAGCATTCAAGCTTAGACTAATTTTAGGCTTTCATTCAAACTTGATGTGTGGTTTCCTTTTATTCTTGCTTCAGGGTTCAAATAAAAAGTCAAATCAACGTTGAATGCTGTGTGAACTATAGTCAACAGTTAGAAAGACTGTTTAAGTGAGCAATGAGCATACAGTGAATTTGGTAAGTCAATCTATAACACGGTTGCACATATAACATTGCTTTTACTATATTTAAGTTTGTATCACATCATTTATCGGCAATGATTTGAGAAACGTGTGACAAATTTAGCAGTCCAAAAATAGCAAGTTAACTTATTGGGTTATTGTTATTATTTTTATTTTTTACTGTTAATCAAAATCTCTGTCTATGTTTATTTTAAATTGTGTAAAGCACTTTGAAATGCCGTGCTGCTGAAATGTGCTATACAAATAAAATTTGATTGATTGATTGATGAAAATGGTTGTAATAATAATAAAAGTTGCTATTCACCATAACACAATACATTTTAATCACACTACTCATATCTTTTGTAAGGCAAGGCAGCGCAATATTGAGAGGGTGACAAAACCTAAATGAATGCTGAATTGAAAAGGTGTTTTTCTATGAACAATAAAAATCATACACAATTTGAACAACTACTATCTTTATGGTCTTGTTGACCATTCAAGTAAATTTTTCTCATTTTCACCTAAACTTAGCTAAACTTAGAGACATTTTTGCAGCATGTCTGACTACACAATCCAAGAAGACCCCAGGGTTTCTCCTACTTCGTGCATATACTCACTTGACAACAATGGGTGAGTTCAGTGTCTTGCTTAAAAGTTCAACATGTAAACTGATGAAACTGAGACTCAGATCCCTGAACCTTTTACTTTGTACCTACCACTTTACCTCCTCACTAGGCCTGTCCCGATAACAGATTTTGTTGGTCGATTAATTGCCTAAAGATTTATCGCCTCAAGAAATTTTGTTTGGGGGGCGGGGGGGGTTTGAAAGGCATTCGTAGTAGCCGCTCTGATCTAAATCAGGGATTTTCCCCGACTGGGAGCTTAATGCTGAATGTGACAGGCAGCCAATTAGAAAGCCCGGATTCTCCTTCTGCTTTCTGATTGGAAATTACCTAGGGGAATCCCAAACAGCTGAAACGATGCATTTCAGCACTTATCGCACTTATCATGATAATTAAAATTATCGGGATAAATTTTTTTATTGCACGATTAATCGATTTATCGTGATAGGACTACTCCTCACCCTCTATTGCACCTTGCAAATCATTTATACTTATTGCGAATTCAATACTTGAGGCCCCTCTTTTGTGTTGCAAGATCAGTATCAGATTCCACAGAAGCTTTAAATATAAAAATGATAAACAGCACATCATAAAAATAACAGCATAAATTGTAGCTGTATCTAAAATCCCAATCTGTATTTAAGATCAAGAAAGTTTATCATTATATACTGATTTTGGACTGGCGACATGTCCACGCTGTACAACTTCTCTCGTTAAATGACAGCTGGAAATAGCAACCTTCCCCAACAAACTCCCACTAAGCTTCATAACCCTACAAGGAGAAGCGGATATAGACAAGAGATTGATAGATATTGATTTTTGCAACAAATAATCACAGAACATCATATTTATCAAAAAGGTTTGCTATCTTTAAAGATTTGAGCAGATGAGTAGAGCTTGTGAGTCTTAAGTCTGGTTTAGACGGCAAAATTTAAGAATTGTCGGCCGATTCTCCAAACCTCTGTGATCACAGAGCTGATAAAGGTACAACAGGTTGGATCGGTTCGTGTCTCCAGTCACAAGGCAGGAGCAACAGATTCTAGTCATAAACAATGCGATTCCAGAAGAAAATCCACAAAACCCCCAACATAGGATACTGGAATTTAGAATAACCAAACACGAATGATGATGGAGTCATTTTAAGACATAAAAGACGTAACAAAAATAAAAGGCGTTGGATAAAAGAGACGGGAGCAGCCGCTCTATTTGCTGCACTATGATTTGGAGGTAAATATGTTTTTTCATAGTTAACATTTTAAACTGAGTAAACATAATAATGACCTTTAGATTTAATAATAAACATTTCCACATATCATCTCTACCAGACTCTCAGTTGCTCATATCTCAGCTGTTTGGGATTCCCCTCTGTTCTTACGTCACCGCACTTTCTGATTGGCTACCTGTCACATTCAACAGGTTGTTTTCTCCTTCCAAGTGAGGGAAAACCCCACAGGCTGCGATAAAAGGGTGAAGACAACAGAAAGGTATTAGTGGAACACCAACATGAAGAAGCCTTATCTGACGGATGACACGCCCCCCCCCCACCCGGTCCGCAGCAACATTTTCCAAGTCTTAACTGGTCCACGGTAGTAAAAAGGTTGGGGATCACTGCTCTAGTGGACTTTATTCAACAGTAAATGGACAAGAAATATGTATTTTATTTAGTAAAGATTGTAAATGTCAATATAATTTATTTTTACAAAATATCTTACGAAGGGGGGGGGGGGGGGGGGGATATGTAGGTTTTTTGTTTTTTTAGTAAAGTTCAACAAGAAGATATCCAAGAAAATTCATTTTCAAAGCAACTCACTATTCTTCTTGCAAGGTAGATGCATTGTTTTTTTTCTCCAAACTCAGTGAGTAATGATGACTAGGGTACCAAAATAAATGTACTTAGATATTTTTCCATCATCGAGCAGCCCTCATTGTACTCCTAAGATTGGTGCAAATCTGAAAGCAGCAGTGAGCAGGTAAGCTTTATGTGTAACATTTATTTTGCTTCTAGTGAAAATCTTGCCAGAAGGTTATAGCTTCTGGACAGATACTGTAGTGAATTCGACTAAAAAGATATGAATAGTCGCTCCAATGTTGACACCAGATCTTGCCAATGCTTTTGGCAATGAATGACAACGGTTTGACTTTAAGTTGCTCATTTTTCTAACAGATAAAAAGCATCTGAAATCACTTTTGTACAAGAAATATGACAAATTTAGCAAAACTCCAATATGCTGCTGGTCTAACAATTTTGCATGACAAGTTAAAACCTGAAACAGGTCAATGTGTGCCTCAGCCACTTAACTTTTAGAACACTTATGTGATTTGAGGCGAAAGAAAGAGGAATAAGAAAAAGCAAAGCTGATTAGATAATGCAGAGAGGCAATGGTTAATGAAAATAAAATACTCCTCTTTTTCTTTTTTGCTCCCCTTACTCATGTTTGGAGCAGGTTGCAAACTCTCCTGCTGACGGTGATGCTATGCAAGCAAAATCCTAGCCAATCAAGTTTCTTTAATAAAAAAGAAACTTGTGCAACATTTGCAGTGAGTAGCACAATGAAACAAAAAAACAGTGCTGACCGGATATTAAGGACAACCTGTGATAAACACAGTGTGATATTTCATGCCCACTTTCCTTGTGCACCTCGCGATCATATCTTTAGCAGGAAAAGTTGCCATCTGCTTTGTGTAAATTAAAAGATTAAAAACTTTGTGCTAGGTCTTTTAAATAAGAAAGTTGGGTTGAAATCAAGCCTTTAAAAAACATATGTTACAACCATCAGGAATAGTAACCACTATATACCACCTAATGCTTAAAAACTTTTCAATATTTTAGAAACATGTATCCAGCTGACCGTACTTTGACCAAAAAATGACAGCTTTGTATGGATTGTATATATGAAGTCTCATAATGTAACAGCATGCTGCAATTACATGGCCTGAACACATACAAGCTCGAAAGAGAGTTATAATCATGACTTTTCCACCCACATCAACCTCAGGAGAACGGTCACAGTTTCAGCTTGAGCTACAAGCTGTTCACAGAGTCTTGCAGCGCTTTTATTTTGCAGGTTTCTTGTGGATATCACAGGGTCATGGAGCTACTGCAGGAGAATATTGCAAAAAAATATAAAATAAAATAAAAACTAAACTCAAGCAAAATAATTCCTCAGCACTAGTAGCTAACACACTGCCTAACTGTCCAGAATGAGCTATACTAAAGCCCGAAGTATTGTTCTAAATTTCCCCTCCAAAAAAAATCATCTTCCTGAACACATCATACACTCACACACACCCGCACACTTAAAGACTGTTGCTCATTGCTCAACTATGATTAAGAATTCAGCTGAAAAGTAGGTTAAGCCCATATGTCGACATTATACACATTCAGCGAACATAAGAGCACAAGAGGTAGTGTATGTGTTGGGAATAGTATAGGAGTGCAGGTCTACTTGCAGTACTTGTAGTATTCCCAACACATACACTAACTCTTGTGCTCTTATGTTTGCTGGGCTGTATGTTTTCTGTTGTAAGCTGGGCTTTGTTCTGTACCAAAGACATGACATCTCAATGTCCCTTATTCAAGTTGCACAATCTGTACGTCAACCGATTCTTGTGGAAATATATAAACAGATGGAAAATTCTGTCCTTTCCAACACCATGTAAATTTTGTTGCTATGGGATTTCTCATAGAAAAAAAACAGGGGAAAACAAAGAGAATATATGATTAGCTTTGATTGATTTTATCAGAAGTTCTGAGAGTAAAAATGCTCATTTGACTAAATTCTTCTGAATTATTACTGTCAAGTGTGAGATGATTTTTATGTAATCATGCACAATCATTAATACATTCAAAACCACAAAAAGCTGATTTGAACATGCACTCATTAGCTACTATTAAGTAAACCTTGCTAGTAGGAGATGCATTTTCCTTTTCAAAATGACCTTAATTTTGGAATTTTAATAGACAGAAGACACTGTGACGGACAGTGAATTGTACAGAGTGTTCAGTGACAGTGTTTTCTGTCTGCTAAAATTCCAATCTTTCTTAGAATTTGTTGTCAGATAGGGTTATGAATAATCAGCTTAAATGTTAGAGCTGATAGAAATATCTGCAAGTTTTACATCCTCATATGTTGTGACGTTTTTACCATTTCCTTCTCTTTGCTACATTTTTTTATTACTCGTCAACTTGCATATTCTTGTTACATTTTACATCCCCTGCTTTACCCTCTGATCAACTACTGCACAAGAATCTGCTCTTTGATCAGACAGAAAATCTCTGACACATAAGCACTTCTTTCTTTCATTTCAAACATGATTGATCAAATGTGCAACACAGTGTGCTTGGCCTCTGCTGTTTTTGCTTTCTGGATCTGTCCTGTCAACACAGCAGCAGGCATGTGAAGGCTCAGAAAATTCACACCAAAACCCGAGTCATTACAGTAACTTCTGGAAGCTTGGCAGAGGTTATCAAAGTACAGTTGGGCTCAGATTTTACAAGAAACAAGGGAAGCAACTAACTATCATTGCAATTTTACTGTTTGTTTCCGAGTCCCTTGTTATATATATATGCAACAAGAATTTAAAAAGAAAATTTGACTGCATGTTTAGAAATACAGTGCCAAAGGTTCTTTATAAAGAATAGTTTTGAATACTACAGAAAATTCCGTTTACAGACCAAAGTAGCTGATTTTGAGAAGGTGGACAGACAGGTGCACGTCCAGTGCATTTTAGACATAATCATAAACTCAGTGTTATTACGGCTTGAAAAATTTTGCACATCTGAGTAAGAAGGAGTTCAAGTCATGTAATCATGTCATCATACACAAAGCTGTAATTGCTGAATTGGGTCATTATATTTCATTACCTTTTTTTGCCAACTAGAAAGTGTATGCAGAGGGACTGTATGCGGTGGAGAAATATATAAGACAAAGAGTAAAACACAAGTAGAGGATATGGGAAACAAAATAAATGCAATAAAAAGCTGTTTGTACGGATGAGTCTTTTACAAGAGCAGCTTATCCACACATTTGCTGTGTGGATAAACTGACACAGACCACAGAAACCTGCAGCTTTAATGAAAGTGTCTGAGGAGCGGGAAAAGGTTTCATTAAAACCATATTGCAGGGCACCATCAATTCATCTTTGCAGCCTTCACATACAAATACAAACACATACACACACGTGCAAAATCCAACAATCCCTAGAACTGCCCTGTCCTCCCATATTTCCAGGAGTTTCTTTCATCTGTCCTGATCTGAAAGGCAAGGAAATTATTTTAGGTGACACCTGCCAGATGTGTTCTGATAACTTGAAGGGGATTTTCTCTTTTTCATATATTACATGTTGAAAAAAAAATCTGACACCTCCTATGGCATTAAAGTCAAACATTTTTTACAAAAGAAAACTAGATAGTTTCATTCAGGGATTAATGCATGATGACAGTAGCTTCAAATAATAAAAAAGTGTGCCTGGATTTAAAACAAAAACACAATTAATGTTAATACAAATCACTAGACACCACAAACCAGAGAAGATGGTCTTTGGAATCACCAGAAACAGAGCAAGAAGGAAGGCAGATTAAAAAGAAAAGGTTGACTACAGGATTAAGACAGAACCATACTGCAGAGGACAGATACAAGAATGTCTGGTGTTGGTGCTGAGATAACTCTGAGGTCTTGGCTGATAGATGAGAACAACTTCAAGGTCAGTTCAGGAGCAGCCATGACATGATTTTTTTTTTATGGTGTAGCTCCAATTGTTGGCTTTTTACACTTTTACACATCCCAATCAATACACTCAATGAACAGGGTGGTTGTATGCCATAGAAATATTCAACTAAATTTCTAACAGCACAAAGAAAAGTGCAGACTCAAACGAGATTCCCTCCAAGTTCCATCAAATAAAGATGGACTAAAATCAAAAGAGGAGACAGAATAAATGAGCTTGAAAAAATAACTGCTGATTCCAAGGTCCGACACCACAAGAAGTTTTCATTTGAAACACTAAATGTCTTACATGCAAGAGCAAAACTGTTCCATTTATTTTTCTTTAGCAGTTAGGTCAAATAAAATGCTGCCTTTCACATTAATCTGCTAAACTCACCAGCATTTCCCTCAATTATTTCTGAACACATTTAACCTTCAATTGCACTATTTCTACTTTTGACAAAAAAACATTCACAACCACTGAGACACTCACCCCTGCAACAAGAGGTCAAGATATGTTAGAAAAACAGTTGACAGGACAAAAGCCATGGTTAAGGATTCTGCCAAAACTACCAAAAGTTGAATTTAACAGTTTACCCAATTAAATAATTACGTACATAAGGAATGGTGCAAAGTAAAAGTGGAAACAATGACAATAGCTTCCCAAAAACTTTAAACATGGAAAATAGGTTGTTACGAGGGATTCTCCGGTCAGGTTTTTTTGTGGCCGATTCCGTTACCAACCATCCATGAGGCTGATCTCTGTCGATCACCAATCACTGCCAATCGCCTGGAATGGCTGTTAATTTTTTGCTTTATATGATACTGTTGGCTGGTAAAATGTAAAAATTGACTGTCAATAAATTCACCTAATTTAGACATAATAAGACATTTGTATGCATATCTAAAATATTTTTTTGCAGCTTTAAGCAACTGTTTGGTGTGAGAGTTCACTATCTGGTGGCAGTTGAGTGGCGCCAAGTCTGTGAAATATTACTAGCAGTAGCGCATAGCGGCGGTCCAAGGGAGAGAGTAGATCCCAGCGTCTTACACCGCCAGCTCAAAGACTTGAATTATTTTTCTGGTTATTTGTTTAGCTTTCTGCTAATCCTAGTGAGTGTTGGTAGTTGGTGAGCTGCTTTACCTGCAGTGCTAGATGGCCTTTTCTTCCTGCATTGAACCTTGATGTAGCCAAACTCCGTCGAGTGGTGGTTTTTTAATTGCTATATTAGATTTGTTGTGTTGATGAATTTTGACGTACTTCAGCCCCGAGGTAATTTTCCACTTCAACACGCTGTGGCACAGGAAGAGATGATATTATGGAAAACTAAAGCTTCTGCATGACCTTCCAATGCAATTGATATTGCAGCATTTACATAATACAACTACCTGGTTAGCCAGCCTGCCATGCACTTCAGTAACAACAATAATCTCACATTGCACAATGGAAATGGTTCACTTAACTCTGCATCCATGATGCTTGAAACTGATAGCTAATACCTCTTAATTCTTAGGAGCAATCATAAAGGACAGAAATTTAATTTGTGTCAGTTGATCCTTTAGTATAACAAAAATAAATGCTAAACACAGTGACTTTATGAAAAGATAAGGTACCAGGCCAGGACTGAGCAGAACACTGGGAAATACAGATCATTGAGTCCAGTATGTATGTACTACTTACCGCAATAAATCGCATTTTCCAAAACACCAGCATTTTTTGTTAGGTAGAAAAAGTGTCATAACACTACTCAAGAGTTTACAAATTAAACAATTCCCCGCCCCTCCATTTCATCCTTTTATCATGGTTAGTGTGACGGTCCGACCAGTAAATCCAAAGGCATATATAAAAAAATATTTTCTATTTATTTTTTTCAAAGAAATTCTTGACAAAAGGTTTCAACAATCAATCTAAAAAATATAACAAAAATGGGCCCAAAAGAAATCAACTAAGGCAAACATAACTCAAGATAACAAACCAAAAACTGACCTCCCACAATGAACACACACAGGGGATTTATACAAACAGGCTAGCCTACACAAACGAGGAGGGGTAGGGAAGGAGACAAAGACAAATAATGTATAAACATAAATGACTAATTTAAACTAAACCATTTTAACTTTAACACAACTATAAGAAGAAAAATAACCTCATACCAAAAGAAGGTTTTAGCAAGTATGCCATCATGGTAAAGAGAGGCAGATTGTTCATATCAAGTCCCCTGCTTCCAGGAGCCTGATGGACTGTTCCACTTCCTGGTTTTCCTTTCAGCCAACCCCCTTCTGTCAGCCAGTCCTTCAACTCAGCAAAACAAAATAGTTAATGATCTTAAAAAAACATAAAGTGTTTACTAAATGTGTGCACCCAAATTAGCAAACAACCTAACGCGATAACCACCAAAGAAAAAGTGAATTTCCAAATATATTAAATGAAAACATTTAAATAAATACTAACACTGAGAAAAAGGTGGAGGAACCTCTACAGTTAGATAATCTGCCTAGATTCTCCAAAGGGATAATCAAACATTAGTATACTTCCCAAGCTTATAATTTCAGCATTTATTGTTTCTAAATTTAAAAAAAATCTCAAAATCCATAGATAAATGCCTCCATAGGTTCCATTGGTGTCTTCCCTGTCTTTAATAGCACTTATGATCATGCTTCAGCTCACCCCAGTTTGCTAGTCAGAAATTCAGTATAAAAGGTTCTTCAAGAAGTGACGTCTCAAGTGACTTGCTGGTCTAACAGCCAACAGGTTTAAACTACAAAGAAAGGGCACTGCTCCCACACAGCAGGCCCACTTTCACTGCCTTTCCACTGTGTAATCAATGAAGGGAACAGGGAGGGAGCCCTAGGATGGGGAAAACAGGAGCGGCACATGGGACTGAACTGTTGAGACAAGGAAAGTAATTTACGTTCCAAGGTTAGACAAAAAATTAGGAATATGACTTTACTTTCTCTCTGACAGAGTATGTCTGAAGTAAAAAAAAAATGCACATTTTTATGAGGCCTTTTACAGATAACGTTTATTATAAACCCATAATTACAAAACATCATAAATATTCAAATCTATTGCATCGACTGTGTCAGTTTATCTATATATCCACCTCTGGTAACCTTTTATCTGTCTAAAAAGTATGACAGCAGATTGGAGAGTGGGAAAATACAGAAGAATGACTTGAGACTGTGTCGGACTGAGGCAGTCTGACAGAAGGAAGGCTGCCTGTGCCACAGAACCATCTTGCCACCACCAGCAGGCAAGGCTGGTGAAGTGTCTTGCCCAAGGACAATGACTGAGACAAATGAAGTGGACATTCAAACCGGCAACCCACCGGTTATAGGAAAAACTTCTACAATTATCACCATCATATAAAATTAACAATTATTTATAAAACCCCAGAAGACAAAAAGTTGTAATACTGGAGATAAGACTGGAGTATTTTGATTAGTAAAAGAGGTATCCATTGCATGACGAGAGTGTAATAGTTTGGACTGCTACAAACAAATGGTCTTCATATTTGACCTACAACATATTAAATATGTTTTTGGCTCAAAATTAATATACAGTAGTTGAGTGTACAGTGGAAAGAAATGGCTCTTGATTAGAGCTAAGACAACCATGTCAAGTGTAAAGGTAGCATGCAGAAAAGTCAGGCTCTTCAACAATATAAGACACTGTGGCAGGGTCGAGAGGTGAAAGGAGGTAATGGAGGAGCACAAAGGAGAGAAAGGAGAGGGGGAAGGGAAAGATAGCAAAATGTGGAGGGGAGGACTGAAAAGGGAAGAACCAGCAAAGAAAAGAAAGACAGACAAGTCTAAGACACAACTCTAGAAGAACAAAAAGGAGCGTGATAAGGGGGGAGGGGGATGGTGATGAGGAGAAAAGGAAAAGAGGTGTGAGTTGATGGAAAAGTAAGAAAGAATAACAAATTGGAAGCATGGGTGCTTGAAAAGAAGGATGAGAAATTGTTCATAAAAAAAATCTCAGGGTACAACATGAATAATAAAGAAGGGATTTTACATTAGGTATGAGGTTCTCCACCTCCTACAATCTATCATGAAAGATTTTGTGGTCAAGCTTCAGCTGTAAAGCAGATGCTGTGTAGATGATAAATAGGTCAGTGAAAATGGAGATGAGTAGTGGGAGAGCACTAAGGCTGAAAAATCGAGTGCTGAACCAAGTTTGTAATACAGTTCCTCGGGTCTCTTATATGGCAAATCAATGTCAAGAACTCACAGCGACCCTAGTATGTCTCAACTTCAGCAGTCTTGAATTGGCTACCTCAAAATACTATGACTTGAACCAATCATTCGCTTAAAAATGCAAGTTTTATTTCAGAAGGAAGCAGCTGTTTCTTACCTTCTCAGTCTGATTTTTAAAAATCTATGGACTTTCAACTAAGGTAATTAGGAGAAAAATGCCAATACTGGCAATCAAGAATTTTCATAAGACAATGTTCTTAAATTCAATACATAAAATCCACAGTTGGACAAGGTTGTTTTCTCTTCCTCAGTCTACCTTTGACTACACAACACAATTCATTTTTTTCCCCAATTGACTTTTTTCAGATGTTAGTGTTCTTGTTTTGTTTTGTCTTGGAATGGCTTGCCTGGACCACCTATGTATGTATATATTTGCTTTAATGACATTTAAATCCCAGAAGTTTGGATTATATCTGAACAAAGTTATCCTTACAATATTTAGAAATGGTTGGCAAAAATCCAATGACCAGATGGTGTGCTGTTCTTTATTATAATTCCCTGTCTACAAATTTTGTTTCTTTAATGTTCTGGCTTTTTTTGCAATTTCTGCATTCTTTTTTGTGAGATGTTCATTTATATAGACACTTGTACCTTTCAAATTTTTTCCTTGTTTAAGCAGATCAATTTTGTTTTCAATGATTACTAGAACCACACTACCTAGTATTCATGTGAAGATAAAAGACAATGCTTCCTTTCTCTTCAAAATGTTTGTATTAACCCTCCTGTGGTCTTAGTGCGACGCTCAGAAGGAGCGCGGCAAATATCGCGGGAAGCGGGGTAGTTGTCTCAACAAACAGTCAGTTGCCAAAACCACACACACACAAAAGATCTTGTAAAAGCACACATGGGGTCAGTGCGATCCCGCTGGTCCACGCACAGAGTAAAAATCTAAGAAACCCTTAAGGCCATGGGAGGGGTGAAACTTAAAATTTTCCTACCTTTTAAAATATGATATCTCTGATACGTCTGTGCATAAGTTGTACTACTGGCATTTTTTTCCCCACTTTTTGCATCAAGGCAGAAAAAAGCTGTGCCTTTTCATGCATTTTGTCTCTAGGTACATTTTGTAACTTTAGCCAAAATCAATACGTTGAAAGAGATAGACAAAATTTGATGTTGCTGTGAAGTCAAACTTTTCTCAGCCTTCAAGAGCCTGCATCTCTGCCAGGCAAAGCATCTTTTCTACAACACCTTCTCATGTTTATGCTGCAGGGCAACTGATGCAGAAATGCAACTGGCTCAGCAACCTAACATCCTCATCTAGCTCTCCTGGATCACTGTTCTCTTGCCACCCACCTCGGGGCACAGCCCAAACCAATTTTTATAACTTGCCTCTGACATTTATGGGTGTCAGTGGGGGAGGGGCGAATGGGGGTTGAGGTATGTAAAAAGGGAGGGTAAGAAATACATCTCCAAGGAAAAACTTGGATGTAATCTTGCTTAATCTGTGTGCTTTTACATATCTTGTCAGAGAAAGACAATGTGCAAGAGAAGCATTGGGCTGTGAAAAGCAGCATGAGACTATGACAGAAATGTTTGGAAAAAAACTAAGAATTGTTACTGCAGTACAAGTAATGCTGCTGACAACTCAGTTTGAGGATGTTTCCCTTGTTTGTCATTGCCAACTTTGTGGCTTAGGAAGAGATCTATCATACACCAGATTTAATGTACCTGACAGAGCCAGCTCGTAAAACCCTTAAAATCTTTGAGATGCGCAATGCCCCTAACTTCTTTTCTTGGAATTGAAGCAACCACCAAATCATGTTTTTTTTTTTTTTTTTTTTTTTTTTTTTACCAAGGGGATTTACAGTTAACAGCATCTGCAGTTTCTTCAACTTTTGGTATATTTCTTAGTTAAGTATTTACTGCTCACTAGATTACAATATTAAAATTGTGTCTAACCAACCGTTTCGTGGTATGGCAGACGTAAGTTACGAGAGGCAAGGGATCAAATTAAACTAGTGCCTCCATTAGTTACAGTTGAGATTGAAAAGGGCACTTTCAGTTCTAAGAAAAGACGCCGTTAATCAGCTGCAGTTTAGTCAGCTCTGATGAAGTGCAGGGCGAGGTGACAGGCTTAAAAGATGGTTCATGGAAAAGGAGACTCATCGCCTTGAACCAAGAGATGGACAAAACGACGAGGTATGAAAAAGGCTAAGTAAGGAACAAGAAAAAATAGGCCATTAATGAAAGGGAGAAATATTCTAAAATAATTCTGTGACCTAGCATAAGAGACATCTAAATCACCATCTAGACACAAAGACAAACAACTTTTAAGATGTAATATAAAGTTCCCATAGAGTTTCATGGTGGTAAATTGCCTTTGTTCATAGTATGTGATATCCATCCTTTTTTTCAATGGGCAAAGAAAAAGAAGCATATAATCCATTATTTTATATCAAGCAGCGTTTTGGAAATCCAGAATGCTTATCTGAAATGAGGCAAGACTGGTGTTGACATTAATTTGACATGCTCAACTAAATAAAGCTATTGTTAGCAATTGCCATTTCTGTTGCCATTTTGTAATACTTTTTGAGGAAAAACAAACGATCTTAGTCACCAAACATATATTGTGTCCAGTGTGGAATTGGGGCGACTCAGAGTTAATCCAACCAGCCAAAAATACTTCTGATATTACTGCGATCTGATGCAATATCCAGCTATAATTGAAATTGAATGAAATTAAGATTTGTGGAATATCGAGATCTGGGATTGTCTTCAAAAGGCCTGTCACTTTTCATTTGTTTTGAATGGTGCATATGTATTGGGAACAAGTTCGCAAAAGTATGAGATGTTTTACTTTTGCAGCAATATCACCATCTTATTTTCCCCCATTGTTTAAGAGTCAACTTGGAAATTAGGTTTTTATGTTCTGATATTACCTGCAAGTGATAAGATAATTATTACCTAAAAGCAATAGGTCACTTTGACATTCAGTTTTATGTACCTGGCATTCTGAGGTAAATAATTCTTCCTCAGTGCAGACTAAGAATTTGCATCATGTTTTATTAGATTAAATTACATGTTTTCAGCAATAACATACACTGTAACGGCTACTATCCTTTTCACAATAATACAAGAAAGACAGATTCAACTGTTTAGAAACTGTTCGAGTTGCAAAAAAAAAAAAAAAAAAAAACATGGACAGTAATGTTGCTACTTGTTACTCCAAACAAATCACACAGCAGTATACCAGAAATCTATACTACCAACATTTTTTGTCAAATATTTTGAAAAAAGTATAGAGTTTCTGCATCCCAGTTACCTTGTTGATTTGCTATGTACTGCTCCTTCGGTCTCTGTTTTCAATTGTTTGAGCTGCGTCACCATCAAAATATCAGACATTTTTGTGTTCACAAACTCACTGAAATGTATCCTTGACTTCAAGATAGGCATTTTTAGTTAAATTTCAGGAAGCATCTAAGGTAGTAGTTAGAAATATCAAGAACAAAAAGCGAAAGAAGTTTAGATAATTTCAGGAATGTACTGTCATATTTAATAAAATCAGGGTTTCCCCCAGTGTATTATAGGCTCGCGTTAAGTCTGTGCGCCCCCGCCCCCACGTGCCCCCTCAACAGAATTGTCGTACTCTGTACGGATCGCGCGATATAAAAAATCCTTACTGGATGCTTATTACACTAAGAATTATAGTTTGTCTAAAGACAGTTTTAGCAAATTCTCAAATTTACACAGCCACTTTTAGATTCACTAATCAAAAAGGTCTTGCCATGAAACAGTATGCTAAATAAATCCCTCATATTGCAAAGGATTAATTTAACATTTTTAATTAAGGCATGCATTTAAGCCTGTAATAAAATCTAAGTTAAATAATGCATAGTGCTTGTTTGTAGCTAAAAGAAAGGGAGAAACCCTGAGAAGTCTTTCCTGTCTGAGTGCAGGAATATCAACGGCTCACAAACACATTTACAATGCGCCAAGTTAAAGATTAGCTGCTTCTTCAGTACCATCTTTACAGAATATAAACCATGCCTTCTATACCTAGACTGAATGGAAACTGCTTAGATAAATGTGACACTCAGAATGTGCTGAGTTACACATTAATGAGATTTACAGAAAGATCCATCATGCCCAATCGATCTAGCTGTTCAAGAGTGTCCAGAGGAGAATTTCAGAAGAAGTGGAGCAAATGGAGAGTTAATGAACCACACATTGGCCATTATTAGTCTTTTTCACCTCTCAACTGTGACCTTTAGTTAGGAAAGAGAGTTGAACAATAAAGTTGTACTTTGAAAAGAGCAGATGAGACTTAAACACAGAGTCTATAACTCTTACAGAAATTGAAAAGGTAACAGAATGGATCAGGAAACCAGTAGCTAGTACATAATGGTTATATTAAAAGCAACTATTACATGGTCCAGTGGAAGTGATTTAATCTACATTTCGGTCAGGTCTAAGTTAATAAATCTCTGCTTCTATTTTTGTCTTGGCTGTCCTTCCTTTCTTATTTTTCCTTTTGTCTCTGAATCTTCCAAGACAAATTATTTCAAGTGTATATTAGAATAATGTATTGTTGTCACTTTCAAGCTTATCTATGGAGATTAGAGATCAGTTTTAACACACTATAGTATAATGGTGCATTAAAACTAAAACTCAAATTAAAAAACTTAAAGTGTCTTCATGTAAGATTATGTAAGTTGATGAAAAAGAAGTCTTTTACTAACGTGTGTTCATTTATATTTGCATAAAGATCATAAATCTATAAGGTTTTGATTAGAGAAAATCCAGTTGGTTGTAAACACTGACAGGTTCTTGGTATTTGCAATGTCTGTCCAACATGATACAGTAAAACTTGCTTTGGCAAGAGTTGTGCAAAGATGCAACAGGATGCTAATGTCTGGGATGTGTGAAGTGTCCACACCAGTATGACAGCAAACAGTTTTTTATGAACCAGTCTGACAACGTCTGTTGACATTCAGACTTGGCTTGAGGTTAAAATCGTAAACAGTGCTTACTCAGACTGGTCGTGTAACAGATAGATGGGATCAGTGTGCAAGGTCGTGTTCACAACAGAATTACAGCTCTTACTCAGAGTGACATGACATATCCCTCAAAATGCCAACCACATTAAAGAGGAAATAATTAAAAAAAGAAAAGTTCACATATTCACACCTCTACCTGAAAACAACTCATGTTTGACAATGCCGTTAGTTAAATCTTTGTTGTATGCATCTCTTTCACAGGGGATTGACTGAAACACAGCCAGTGAAAAATAAACTGTTGAGCTTGTTTTGTTCTGACCTGACATGGCAGTGTTACTCCTTAGAGAGGGACTCTGTCTCACCTGTTACTCACGTGTGGCAAACAGAAAGATGTTGTTTCAGTGTTGCTGTGGTGAAGGAACATTTCATCTTTACATGTAAAGAGAATAGCAGCACAGTTTGCAAAGCTCTCAATGAACTGCATCGTTTCAAGTCACCCAAGTGGTACCCATAGATGTTTTTAGAGAAAACCCTGGCTCTATGAGAAGTATTGGATTTAGAATACCTTAAAAACAATTCCTTTCTGCATTAAGGTAACATAGAAGATCAGCCATAACTCATGATTTTTTTCCTCATCTCCTTGCTGTGGTTTGATAAGGAGACTGCAGCATTCTGTGCAGTTCCAAAATACTGCATATTAATCCAAGAATAGAGCTTCATAAACAGCATACAGATGATTAGACAAAGTAGAACATAAGCCTCACTCAAGTGCCACATAATTATACAATTGTAAATGCAAATTTTTGTAAGTATCGTTAATCACCGCACTCATAAATGATAGGACAGGCTAAACACAATGTAATAAAATTAAATCACTAAATAGATCATCGACTAAATAGCTTACCATTAACTTGAACAAACAAATTGCTCAGATCACACCTATTTTAATGTATACATTCAATTTAAAATACCTGACTTAAAGTGCATCTGGGAAGTATTCACAATACTACACTTTTGTTCCACATTTTGGTATGTTACAGACTTATTACAAAATGGATTACACTTATTTTTTCCTTAAAATACCTCATAATAACATTGTGCTAAAAAAGTCATATAAAGGTCCCACAGTTGACACTGCATGTCTGAGATTAAAAAAAGAAAAATCCCTTGAGACATCTGAGACAGGACTAGGACTATCACAAGATACAAATCAGTGCACAATATACTGTATTATATATATATTACTGAAGCTCAAAATGAGCACAGTGGCCTTCATGATCCATAAACAGGAATTCTTTTGGAACAACTAGGACCTTTCCTAGAGCTATCTGGTCATCTAAACTGAGCAACCAGGAAGAAAAGCTTTAGCCAGGGAAGTGAAGAAGAGTGTGACGGTCCCTTTGTCAGAGCGGTAGCATTGCTTTGGAAAAAGAGGGGAACGTTCCAGAAGGAATGAGATAAGATGCCCATCGATAAGTGTGCCAAACTTGTGGCAACCTATCTAAGATGACTAAAGTCAGTAATTGCTCTCAAAAATATGTGATTTCATATTTTTTGTTTTGTTATTATCATATTTTTTAAAATGTAGGCACTGTTAAAACTTTCTGGATGAACTGAATTCTTCAAAAGTAACTAATTCCATCATAAATGTAGTCTCCACTGTCCTCCTTCCGTCATTTAGCTCAGACAGCCTATGAGAGGAACTAACATAGGTTCATATAAACAGCGTATGACCTTTTCAAAGAACACAACTTCAAAAATGCCAAACAATCACTCAACCAGAAATACTCCTGAACAGTAAAGCTTGTCCTTACGTGAGAAAGCTGGCTTTCTTCAGAATGCTTACTGACAGAAGGCAGCAACATGTGGGGGATGGGGCATCAATTGGCTTCATATGAACAGAGAAAACTCTGATCCTTTTTCTAGACTCTATGATATCAATTTATGAGGAATTTATTAAAAGTATTTGAACGTAGTTAAGGTTTTGATACTCTAAACCCATGGCACACATTGATACCACAATATGATCCATGCCAAACAAATTCACACAATTCAGTTGCTCTCAAATTATGCCTGTGGGGGGTGGGGAGGTGGCTGCCTTATAAAGACCAACAATCATCTAATTAGTTCATGGCATGGATTAGCTGAGCTGTCATATGTAACTGGACTTTTAAAATGAATGTTTATAGTTTTGTCATTTTTATCTGATACTGCATCAATCATAGCCTGGACAGTTTGTCATGCTATGCATCATTCATGCTATGTATATGTATAATTTTGGAGTAAATTATACAGTTTGGAGTATAATTTACTCCAAACTGATAAATACAATTTGTTTCATTCTTTTTATAACGAGTTCCACTTCTTCCTACCGGAACAAACATGACACTTCATGTAAACTTTTTGTGACTTTCACCAAGTTTCGTTTTTCTTGTAATTTTTATAAATGTGAACTCAGAAAGGTGCCAGTTCAGTCTGGCAGAGAGGAAGATGCACAAATTGCCGTTTATCTCTCACATCTCAGGCCGAGCAACACTGCTGTGCTCTGGCAGTCTCCACTCACAAATCTTCAGACAGATCTAATCTTCTCACCCCACGCTGCTCAATCTTCCTACATACAGTTAACCCAGTAGAGACAGATTAATGAGAAATTAATTCATTTAATTCATGGTAAAGGTCTCCCATTCTTTTAACCAGTTAAGATGCCTCTGCTCTTTGCCAGATAATGATAATAATAATACATTTTCTTTACAAAGACATTTATATAAGAAAAGATCTTCATCTTAAAGTTCTTTCAAGATAAAAAGAAACATAAGACAGAATTGTGATGGTTTTTTTAATGATTGGAGTTTGAAACTACCAAATCTACATCTGAGAGAAATGGGACTTAATCTGATTCTGCTAAGTTTCCTGCAGTAGTGAGCAGTTTGTTGCCATTTCCTGCTTTGCTGTGTCCTTAATTCATTATCAGCTACTGTTTCACAGCTGACTAATACACAGGATGAACAATGACAGCAAATGTTGAAATGTTTCCAGCAAGCCAGCATGACTCAGAGTCTACTGACACAAAGGCAGTTAGAGATAGATAAAAAAATAATGTATTTTATTTAAAAAATAAATATTGTTAAAAAAAGTTTGCTGAACGATGTAACTACAAGCCAGTAGTGATGTGTCTTTGCATCAGTTGTCATCTCATTAAATTTAACCAGATTTTACAGCTGTCCATGAGTGCATTACATGAAAGACTTAGCGCCAGTGCAAGGTGACAAGTCAAATTCATAAACTTACATGAACAAATTTTAATCTCTGACTAACATGAGGCTATCAGAAATACGATCTATAAATTCAACTGCAAAATGAGCCTGAAGCAAATGGTGGAAAAAAAATAAATAAAATGTTGACACTTTGATTGTGAACATGTATTAGCTTTTCAATATCACTGCTCCAACTTTAGGGCCTGGAAATATGTGACAGCCGCTAAAATTGTGTGTTGCACTAAATAGTTGTGTTGTAGAAGTCTTGTCTGAAATAGCAAACATAAGACCATATTCTTATGAGTGTTAAGTGATTTTTATTGCAAATGATGCCTATTTCTAGAAATTATTTTTTTAATCATACACTATTCAGCTCAAACTAAATTTAATATCAGAATAAAACAGCCAAAGTATAGTTACAAAAAACAGTTTTCAAAAGATTTCCTTTATCAAGTGAAAAATAAAATAAAAAAAAAACAGACCATAAATTAATCCCTTTTTCACTGTGTTGAATCGTGAATAAATTGATTATCTTGCTTTATGGAAGATCTGCAAGATAAATGAATTATAGAAAGAAACTCTGCCATCTTCACCAAAATAATATGAACACTCTGTTCATGGAGAATTGTTTCACATGTTTTATTTTATTATTTTTGTCTTTCTATTCAGAAACCTAATGGGTTTCTGTTTTTTTATGTTTTATAAATAAGTGGAAGTTTAATATATGAGAAAAAAGACAATGTGATTTAATACAGCCGACACAAAAAAGTTGTTAAAATATAAAATTAAATTCAACATTTAATGAAAAAATTAAGTAAAAAAAGAAATATAGCGCTCTGTGTTATGGAAAGCTGGTTGGCCCCCTGATGCAAGAGAACACTCAAATTTGATTTTCATGAACTTCAACTTCAAATTAACTTGGTTGAGAACTCGTACCGTATTTCTTACAGATTTTTTTTTCCTGATGGGATATTTTTTTAGATCATGAAATAGTTTTAATTACCAGCAAAAATGACACGAGTAAAAGAGATTAGTTGGTTTTCATATAATTTAATTTAATGTGTAATTCTGGGGGGCAGAGAGTTTACCCAAAATCAACCAGGCCCTATGTAAAAAGTTAACTGCCCCCCTTGTTGAATCATATATTATAAAACTCCATCAAAAGTCAAATTAGGTATAAGTAAGTATAAGTATAGTATAAGTAAGCAAAAAATGTTTATGCCTATCAGTTCCTCAGGACAGGAAATACATAGGAAAACATCCTTAAAGACACTGACAATAAATGAGCATTTTTTTTTCCTTGCAAAAAAACTAAACCAAGAGTCTTCGTCAAGTCACTAGATGAACGCCAAAAATCTGTCTAGCTTAAAAACGTCATCATGGCTTCCCCACTTCTCTCAAGATTTCCATTTCGACTTCCTCTCCGAGTTAGATACCTTTGGCTTCCTTCCATTGTGTTGTCAGGCCAGTGTCAAACCATTTTCATGCAGGAAGGGCCAGACCGAAGCCCATTTTCCTGCCAACAACAACAGAACCAGCAAATGCTGCTATGGCAGCACACTTGGAGGTCTGCTTCATATAAGCAGCTCACTGCTTCTTGTAGAGAAGCAAAATGTTTTTGTATTTTTTTCCAGGCTGCACCTTAAGCCGCTAACTGTTGATGTATTTCATTAGGGTTTTATCATGTGTGTTCTGTGTAGATCTCACAAAGAGCTATTCATCCATCAAATGAACAATGAAAATGCAGTGATAGTCAGGAAGAGGTACAGAGGTCCACACCTTAGGTTGGAGCATATTTACTGTATATGGGAGAAGTATTTCTTGAAAACTCCATAATAAGTCGTTCCATATACAAAAAGATGCATTACTTTTTTGACCATTACAGAAAACGCCATATTTACAACAAAAAAAAAACTACCATTGAACACCACCCTGAAACACAATTTCTAATCAGACATACTCCATCCAATCTGACAACACCTGAGTGTTTTTGCAAAGAAGAATGACTGCAAATGTTAAGTTATAGATGTGCAATGCTGGTAGAGCCATACCCCCAAAAACCTAGAGTTGCAACTGCAGCAAAAGATGGGTTAAGGCATCTTAAATCAGGAAGGTTTAATACAAATTGTACACCGCACATCTCAATATTAAATGTAATCTCTTTTTTTTAAATCTTGAGCATCATTTCACTTAATTTAACCTAGTTTGTCGCATAAAATACCAGTACAATACTTTAGAGTTTTGGGGTTGCATTGTGACAAAATGTGAAAGTGCATAAAGGTAAAAATGCTTTTCTTTTTTGCACTGTACATTCTGCACTATATTGCTTCAGACAAACACAAAGGTAAATATCAGCAGAAGTGGCTCATGTGGCTTTGTGTGAACATGCGTATGAGGTTTAGAAAGAATCCTCCATTAATCGTTGTAAACAGCTGAGGTTTGCCAAAATCCTTAACATCAACACCACTGGCTTCACCTACAGCAGCTTGCTTAAAAAAAGAAAAGTCTGCAGTCAAATTGGCATGATTAAGATTAAGTCTACTTCCTGGAATTGAAAGCTGTAAAATATAGCTTCAGAGAGCAGAAAAAAAGGAAAGAGAGAGAAGGGAGGGAAATCACAGTCCAGGCGCAACTTCAAAGGAAACCTTCAGAGCAGTGATGGAGCACATGGGAGACCAAGCCTCCTGGCAGGCAAGCCGACCACAAGACAGTGAGCACATTTAGTTTACAACTAAAAAACATCTAGTCATGCACAATGTTTCATCATTAAACTTTTCTTTAATTCTGTATGTGGTTCAAAGTGTTACGTAATACATTTATTGAATAACAGATGTTTTAATAAGTATGTTTTCCGTTCAAGACACAACAGCAGAGACAAACTAAAACACCAACACTTCGATTCTCAGCCCAGTTTCTCGGCTCTACATAGTAAAATCCAACAGTTCTCAAACTGTGATAGAAGTCCTGCTTGTCATATTTGGGATGCGTTAAGTGGAACTCAAAACAGGTTCCGGTTGGAACTGTTAGCAAGAAAAGCTCAAATTCAATGTGCTGTGGAGTTAGGACTATAAAAGCAACAACAAGATGAGTTGTTCAAGCACATAAACTATTGCTACATCAGAAACCTCTTAAAAGAGAGGAGAAGGGAAGGAAAAACTCAGTATAAACTGAAGTTTACACTGCTTTCCATTTACCCCTAAAGCGTGGCACCAAATTAAGAGTGTATATACACTAAATTAAAATTGATTGTGCTGTAAAATTGAATCTGCAAATTGTTTACTAATAGGATGAAGTTAACAGTTTGGAGGTCACAGGAAGGAAGATTTTCCTGTAAAACTGTAAATTGCTGGAGTGATATTTATTTTATTTTTTTAATCTGAGGAAAAACTGATGCAAACAACTGTTTGTTAAAATAGGATAACAAGTCAGCTCAGCACAAAAGTTGACAACCACACTGCATCCAATTATTTCAAATGCAGATCCCAAACTGTATCCCGCGCACATGTCTGGAGAGCATCGACATTAATGATCACAGAATTAAACTGGGTTTTTATTTTGTTTGTTTGTGTTTGTTTGTTTTCCCCGGTTCTGCACTCACCCGGATCCGTCTCATGGCAGCAACAATCTCCACTCTGCTGCTCGGCCGCGTCACATCCAGACTGCCGATATACTGCCGCCAAGAAGGTGAAACATGACAGGTACAAAAGGTGCGTTAATGACACAACAGTCGGAGTTTACTTTGTATCAACCACAACACGTCGAGAATGTACTTGAATTATTACTTCTATGGGCACAAGTTTAGTTTGTCTGTTAAGATCATAAATGACTTTCCCTGAGAACAAAACCTCACAGAATTTGTTTACAAAGTCGCAAAATGAGATTTCTATCATCAGTTGTTCATGTTTTAAGGTTTCTTTAAAAACAAACGCACAATTTTCAACTCGACAACACCGCAAACACTGCCGCATTTTCACTTTGAAGGAGTTGGGGGGGGGGGGGAAATTCACCTTTGCTTCGAAGTTGATCCCATGCTGGAATGCTTCCTCGTTGTGCAACGGGATCCTCAAATCGTGTCCGTCATCAACGAGGTTATACTTGGTTTTCCCAGGCATTTTCTCCCCCCTCCAACTGTTTATATGTCCACACTATAGTAGAACGCGACCAGGATAAAAAAAAAAAAACCCAGGTCGACTGGAAAGGGATAAATCCACGAAAAAAAAAAACAATCCGAATATCCGGTCAGTTAGGTGTTCTTCATAGCAGCGAGGCGTCCCGAGCGCAGCGACGCCGCCTTAAACAGCAGCGCGAGCGGCGGGGAGAACTTCAGCAGCGCTCCGGTGAACTGCAGGAAACGCTCTGAGGACACATGCAGGCCAAGACAGACGGCGTCATGCGGGGGAAGATGTGTTTTCCCGACTTTTCCTGTTCGCAACGTAGAAGAAGAGAAGTTGGGTTGAGTCCTGCCTCCGGGTTGTGGACTTCTGCACTCTCCACCCCGCTTCCACAGCACAGGGCGGGTTTGATTGGAGAGTTCGGGAATCCCACCTGTTTCCATTGGAACAGGGGCGCACCGGGCGTCTGCTGGAGGAGGGGCTCAAGCTCCCGTACCTGCCCCCCCCCCCCTCTCCATTCCACCATCTCTTCCTCTTACATTCTCACGCGTACACAAACATATAGCTGGGAGGGAAAAAATTAATAGAATCTGAATAAAAGACTAAGAAGTGGTGCCATACAATTTATTGTTTTTTTAGAATTTAGCAGAAGTTACAAAAACTACACCCCCTTGTTTCCAAACTGCACTATTACTCATGAGGAATCCATCTATCTATCTTTTCATTATTTAATTATTCTTGTAATTTGTTTGTTAGTAATAATAAAACTAGCCATTATTATTATTGTTATGACTATTATTATTGCTGTTGTTAGTAATATGAATTGAATATGAGCAAAGATGTTGACAATTATGGATAAAGATTACTCTAATACATTTAGTTGGGAATAAATACTGATGATAGAATCAAATCAAGAACCTTGCACATCTGGGAAGAATATGCAAAGACAAGGCTGCCAACTAGTGGCTAAATGTGATATTACATCATTGGTGCATTATGCGCTGATATTTCTTTGTCAACATTTGAGGGTGTAAGTACCTCTTTTTTCTGCTGCTTGTACCTTATTTAAAGAACCCAGGGCAAAAGCAAAAATAAATAACTAAATAAAGCCATAGATCAATGGAATTCATGAAAATTAGTGGGACAAAAAGTGTAGCCTTTGAAGTCATCAAACTGTAAAAATCCCCTTAATTCTTTATCTCTTTTTTGCATAATTAGTGGAAAGGCCACTGGGATAGTAAAGTGTCTAAGGCAGAGCTTTCAAATATATCTTCTGTAGTTTCACTTTTCTCATTTTGGATTATAATGACTTTATTTAAAATTAATCCGCTTAATTTAGAATTAATAAGAAAACTTTAAGCAACTTCAAGTTGAAACTTCTATTCATTACTAAATATAAAGAAAATAAAAGCCTACTTTGCCTCATTCATATAGGTTTATATTTTTGATTAATATGCTAACTTGTCTGAGGGGAGTCATTGGTATTACAAAGTATGTGTGTTGGTGTACAAAGTGCCTTGTTAAAGTATTTGTGCCATTAAATTTTTATTATTATTTCATTTTATTACCAAAAAAATCTGAAAAATATGTCATACTTTTGCATGCATTTCCTTTGACTCAATGTTTTGTAGAACCATCCTTTGCATTGACACATTAATATGCTCTGATATAAGCAACAAATAAAAAAAGAGCCTTTGGGGAGGTTGACAAGGAATTATTAAAGTTCGCACAGAAACAACTCAAAAGTTGAGTTTAGAGACAGCAGCTGCAAGAAAAAGCTGGAGAGCACAATACAACTCTGATCACAATTCATTTCACACAGGCTTCAAGCAAAAGGAGGATCAGAGAGATGGAAGTCTGCAAGCAAAAGACCGGAAGACATTCTTCAACAGATGTAGTTCAGGAACAACATCATCATCACTCTCATCACCCTTAGTCAAACAAATATCCTACCCTTGTTTGCCTCGCTGCTTTCTTGTCAGTAGATGTTTTATCTTCCTCAACAGTCATGTGACAAACATCAAGTTCATCTTTAACCAAGTCAGCTCCTTCTGCCTCTCACAACCCTGCAGGTCCATGGAGTTGGATTGAAGATGCAATCATACACCTGCTTCAACAAACCCACTGTCATCAGGACAAAGAGGGCAGCACTGTGAGGATCTTGTTAATTGATTTCTCCAGTGCATTTAACACAAGTCAGCCTGATTTGCTGTGTCATAAACTACAAAATACACAGGTGGAGGTCTCAACAGTTGCCTAAATCTATGACTACCTGACAAATGGTGGTCAGTGACACAGAAGCACCACAGGGGACTGTACTCCCACGTTCCTTTTCACTCTGTACACTTCAGACTTCCAGCACACATCAGACGCCTGTCATCTGCAGAAATACTCAAATGACTGCAGTCGTCGGTCAGGTGGCTCAGAGGTGGACAAGAAGCTGAGTACTGAGAGCTGGTGACTGGTGCTCTGTGACACGATGTGGAAACAATTATCTAATCTTGAATGTGAACAAAACAAAGGAGATCATGTACTTTGTATTAGTATGTCGAATGAAATCCCCTCAAAATATTTTGAAGATTATGACTGTAACATGAATATTTTTGAAAAGCACAATAAAACATATCTTTCTATCAAGCAGGGGTCACAGATATGCTTAACTGCTGTGAATAAAAGCCTCATCACTGGAGGCACATCTTTTTGTGGTCAGTAGAAGCAGTATGCCTCAGTTTAATGCTGTTCTTATGTTTTATTACGCATCAGTCATAGGTCTTGTCCCATGAGTAGAGATGCTTTGCTCCCTGTAAGGTAGTCCCAGGCGAATAGACAAGAGGAAGTGGGGTGGAACAAATTCACTTTCTCACAGCCTCTTTTAAGAGATACAAAGCACTGCTCCTAACAGCATCTTCAGGAGTGAAGCCGTGCACGATTTGGCCCAGAAGCAGTTGGCTTAAGAGGTCCATCTAGCTACCAAATTTAACTTGGTAACTAGAATCCCCTGCCTTTTTTGATAATTTTTGGTAACAAAATTAAGACAAATTAAAAGGGCCAACATGACTCTTTCAACTGTTTCTTTGCAACAAGAAAGCTTGTGTGGATGTTGTACTTTTAAACAGGATGAACAGAAATATTGTGAGATAAGATCCATGGTTTAAGTGATTGACATGGAGTTTTTAAGTTCATGTTTTCTTTCAGGCAATTACAGACCACAAACAGCTATACAGGGGTTTGCAAAGAATCCATACTCTGGAACTTATCCCAGTTTTACCACTCTGCAACCATAGCAATCAGTGATTTTATTTTATTTTATTGTGATGGACCAACATGATATAATGTGTAGTTATGAAGTGAAAGGAAAATAATCCATATGTTTTATTTTTATCCTCTAATAAAAATCTGAAATAAGTAGCATTCATTTTGATCTGAGCCCCTTTACTTTGATACTCCTAAATGCAATCCTAAAGCATTCAACTGCCTCTTCAAGGGTTCAGTAAATAATCCCCATTGGTGTGTAATATAATCTCAGAGTAAAAACAGTGGGTCTGTGAAGGCCTTAGAGAGCACAACAAGAAGGTTAAGGTGTTTTAAAGCAGTACTAAAATATAAAACATTCCAAACCTGTAGATATCTAAGCAGTTCTTTCAGTCCTATATATTTTAATAGAAAAGAGTTGCAGCTCCACTCTTATGCCTATGATGACATACTGGGTAAGGAGTGCATAATAGTCAAAAAGGCATCACAATAAGTCTGGAGGAGTAGCAGGGGTCTACAACTAAGCTAGAGTAATATGTTGATCAGGACTAGTAGCCATACACTCAACAAATCAGACTTATTTTTTCAAAGAAGTAAATACGGAACGTAGGGAAAAAGACGTACTGTTTGCTCTTTACCACAAACTATATAGGCGACACATTCAACTTTTGACTCAGAGGAGCAGAATACTAATGCATACCACATGTCTATGATTTTGCTCCTATCAGATTTTAAAAACCATGTATCATTTCCTTTCCACATCACAATTACACACTCCTTTCTATGTTAGTCAGTCAGACTAAATCCTAGTAAAATTCAATTTGTAGCAAAACATGAGAGTTTAAGAAATTCAAGGGGTATCAATGCTTTTGTAAGGTACTTTAAATGTGAATATGTGAAAGATGTTTCCAGAAAAAAAAATCATTACATCTAACTAAGTCTTTAAGCCCTTGGATCATAACCTTTCCCTCCCTATGACAATAAACAAGGTTCGAAGCAGACAGGAACAGCTGCTGTCTCTGCAGTTATTACAGAATAAAACCAGTAACCCTCCACAGTAACCCAGTGTCTTCCTAAGACTCCCTTGAAAGGACACAGTGTAAATTACTTACTGTTCAGTTTATTGAACACATGGCCGTCTGTTGGATGTTGGCTTTTAAGAATGATTCTCCTTGGGAGCCAGCTTGTGGAGATCAGTGTACAGTCTCAGCAGGGTTCCAGTGGAAATGCTGCAGGGGAACAGACCGCATGGGGCTACTATCTGAAGAAAACAATTAGTTTATAATTCAAATCCTCAAAAGCTTTTGAAAAGACCAGACTGTGTCTATATCTGCAATTTTTTGCACAGTATTAGATTGGATCATAGGGACAACTGGTCCAGGAAGCGAACCAGGACATTCCTTTTCTCAGTGACCTCGGGCCAGAAGTCTGCCCTGAGTTTGCCTTTAAAAATGTTCAAAGGGAAGCATCCTGTCCTGATTTGATGCTTGAACCATTTTGGTTCAAATCGGTGCTGAGTTGCTGCCAAGGTTTGACACTCCCAAGCATGAAATTTATCCCCACCCACACACTAACCCCAAATAGCATTTGTGAGAAGTGAAAAAAACAAAACTAATTTTTTATTTTCTGAAAATGAACAAATAACATAGAGTGAGGCCCATGTCAGAAAATTCATTGATATTTCCCATGTACAGACTTAAGTTAATATTCATCATTAACTTGACATTTGGCCAATTATTATTTTTTTGCTGATTTACCAAATGCTCCAGGAGTTTTTAAAAATTTTAAAAACTTCTTTGACAAAAGAAGTTTTTTGACAAAAAACTTTTTTGTCAAATATGGGGATCATATTTTTCTTTCCAATAACACACAATTCAGATTTATTTAGCAAATCATGTGATGATTCTGAGCTGGGTTTTTTCATATTATTTACAAGAAGGTGTAACCTTTCTGCATATGATGCAAATGATTTGTGAAAGATTAAAAAATTATGTGAAAATATCAATTAAAAACATTTGCAATCCTTTGATACCTTTATGTCCACTTAAGTATTTTATTGTTGATTCTGAATTACAACTGCAAAAACATTATTCTGCTTCGCTGAGGGAAAAAAATGCAGCTGCCTGCATTCCCTAGCTCTTAATCAACTACAAACACATACCACTGTGTGGGGGTGTAAACAACTTCCAGTGTGGTTTTCCAGGCATGTACACATGTTTAGGGGTGTTTCAGCTACAGCAACAGTGGTGGTGGTTTACAAAAAAATGTGGGACACACAACAAGATAGCTAAATCCACTTTTACTTTCAGAAAGACTGAACACAAAAAATGGAAGCAGCAGGATGGATAATGAGACCAATGCATATTTTACCCTGAGGCGTTCTCACAGCATGTGATAATAGAACAATAAAAAAGGTGGCTACAGCATACATTCATGGATAGATTAGATTAGATCAAATCAGTCTTTAATGCACATTTCCCCCAACCAATTCACATCCAGGGCTGATGCAGCAGTACTAATTAAACCATGTTTGATCATACTATTGAGAGCTAAGACAGAGGACTCCTTAAATTAAAAAGGTGCACAGAAATCCTCCAGATTCCTCAGAAAAACAGCTCCTTCCAAAAGTATTCACTTGTTCACATTTTTTTTTCCTGATTTTATTTTTTTTAAACAAAAACATTGGGAAAGTGTGACGTGCCCAGGTGTTCAGTAATTCTTAGTCTATACTTTAATTGCATTTACAACAGCTCCAAATTCAGCTGCTATTCTTTGTGCTCTCTGCCAACATTTTCCATTTCCATAGACTCAAATTGATGTTAACCTGGTTTGAAGTGAAAGGCAGTTTATCTTAATTGAAGCTGGAATCAACTGAACGTTCTCTTTATTTATTTTACCCAACCGGTTACTTAGTACAAGACAGACAAATACGTTTGTTGAGACAAAGTGGGAGAAAGGGGGACATCTTGTGGACAACAGTACAAACATAAAAAGACATATGAATATAATTTAAATACAAGGAGATAATAAATAAAATAAATTATTTGGATTTTCTTTAAGACTTAATTTGTGGGTATTCAAATTTTAGTGGATAAAATACAGCAGCTACGCCATGAATGTGTGGAAATTCTCTTTTCACATAATCTCTTTCTTATATTCTTTTACTGCTAAAACCCATCTTAACTGCCTGCAATCTTGCATTTTTTAATCCTAAACTGGTTTGGTGTATGATGGAAATATTGTACATTCTGTTGAGAGTCAATAATGATCTGTTAGTCTTTTCATAATTGATGTCATGCAGGGTCTATGCAGTTATTACCACAGCATCAGGCCAGTGGTGGCCATCATGCGACAGGAAAGGCAGAATTGCCATTAACAAGCCTTTTGTCTAACTTAATACTGGCTGAATGCAGAAGTGGGAGGTCAGGCATTTCAATCAGGTGAATGAAAGGAAGGGAAAGCCTTGGGCATCTCCCAGGAGCTGTGATTGGTTAAACACAGCTTTGGCCAAAAAAATGGGAACATTACCCAAGGAGGAAATGATAAGTGTGGGAGTGTGAGAGGAGTTTTTCTCTTAAATGAAGATTAAATTCTTTAGAAAAGGATAAGCTTAGTGACAACATGTCAGATGTGCTGAAATTTGTTAGGCCATTAACTGTCTTCTTAAAGATATTAAACATTTTGTCTGTCTACACTAGAACTTGAGTTCCTGGACTTTTCTTAATATAATTTGCCACAAAACATTCATATGCCTGAGTTTCAAAAGCATCTTTCAATAGTAACATCTGAAGATGATTTGGAATTGTAAGGTGTCATAATGAAACTAATAAAAACATTTATTGATTTATTTGCATGTGGCAATACAGTTTTATTGTTTTGTGTAAAAACCTTGAAGGATAGGCTAATGTTTTGTCAGTTTTTTTTTCTGTAAAGCACTATCAGATGACTTGTGTGGGATCATGACATAGATCTCAATATTGCAAAGGTCATCAATTAATCTCATCATTGCAGTTTGATGACTTAATGATCAAGTTAAATTAAGATTTAATTTTTTTACTTATGTAAAACAACTTATTAATAATTGACCTCACTTGCAAGGAACATATATAATTTTAATTTTTCTTTAGCTCAGCTCTGTAGGACAGCACCACAAGGTTTGAAATCACCTTCAATGCTGTGACAAGTTCTGATTTCATATGAATCAGATCTAGCATTTTTGTTGAACTTTGCAACAATTCTCAGTCATGCAAGAATGATTTTGTTATCCTTGCACAATTAAAACATAATTACTGATGCATTAGCAATTCATGTAGATTGTTCTTTCATCTCAACAGGGTACTCAAAACTATTGCTAAATACTTTACTGGGAAGATTTTTAATGGACATTTAAGTGCAGAACTATGTTTAAATATATTTGTATATGGTTAATTTTCCACCTCCACCTCTCTGCATGCAACTGTGCTGAGAAGCAATAATTTTGCTTGAAAACTGCATTTGAACTGTGAAAAAATAAATCAAGTATTTCACATCATAAGAAAAAAAATTCAATGTAAAACATTCTTTAATCAAAGAATTAGTGAAATGCATCATGTTACAATAATGACTAATAACTCAGGTTTATGCCATCCTACTTTTTAGTAATAGTTCTTTATACCAGTTTCAAGTAATTCCATCAAAATATAAAACATGTATCGTTGGAGATTAAACAAAGATGAATCCAGATAATCAGAGCAGGGGGCTGCGTAAACCAAGATTGTGTCTTCTAGCCCCAGGACAGGAGCTAGCAGTTGGGGCTGATCTGGGAGTGGCAGGCTCGAACACAATTCTGCCAAGAAGGCCTTCTGCGTTGGAGACAGTGATGTCTGAGTCTTGCGAGTGCTCATGCTCATGGTGGTGCAGGTGTGTGTGGTTGTGGTGATGTTGCTCTGGGTGCCCACTAACTGCTTTAGCATGGAGCTGCTCCTCCACTGTGGCAGCCTACAGAAAGAAGAATAAAAGAATAATGGTTTCACAAATGAACACCTACAAATTTCGAAGACAAAAAAATAATAGACTTCCTCCTTTCTGGGGTTTGAACATTTGTTTTTCATAATTTTTGTATCCATGGTGGTTTAGGAGTGAGTGGCGGGGCGAGGTCTCATCTCTGTCTTTTAAGTAGTAGAGATAGTTTAGAATTTTGGAAACTTTGGGAAGTTTCCAAATGCTAGGGAAAGTTTTTGAATAATTTTTTTTATTTGATAGCTAATATTTTTTGTTATGAGCATCATAATGATCAAAGAAAATACCTGTGGTTCATAGATTTCACATTTCACCTCAACAGATTCTGCTTTCTGAAAGGAGCTGGCGTCTTTTCCAACAGGGTTTATGTTTTTAAACGCCTCCTCGTGAGTCATGTGTGAACCAGTACAGAACCCCCTGTGCTAAAAGAGAAATTAAGTTAGTTAGTTAGTATGTGATTTGTTTTATTAATCAATAGTCTACATTCACATATTCTTGCAAAATTAGACTGTAAGGTTAATATCCACCACAGTACATCCACATTTTAGAATGCCAAAACATTTAATGTTAGTAGCGATTTGCACATTTGTAACAGGATTATGTTTGTTGCTCTGGTCGTTTTGCTTTGGGTGACTTTTTGAGTGTCATTGATCAAATTGTTGGATATATTGAAGCTGTAGGCTTATATAAAGGTTAATCAAATATACTTTATTTTATAATTTTAGTGCTCGTTTAGGAGAGCTTTATCTTTTATTTTGGTGATATCTTGAAAGTCCAATAAATATATATTTTTTAATTATTATTATTATTGCTAAGAACTAAACAAAAAAATAAGCTCCTCCAAGTACTACTATTTCAATCTTTTGAAATGCATGATGTTCAGCCAAAAACACCAGGAGGAGGGTTTTAATTTTGTCAGCCATGCCTGTGTATGGGATGCTAAATGTGCTAATGGCAGAAAAACAACTTACCATTAACAAAACTGTTTTTCTGCCATAATTCTTTTCAGATTAAACTAAAGAAGAGCAGAAGGTTTGGCATGTTAGAAGAAAAATACAAAGAAATAATTCAGGTCTTATAAGAACATGCTTATAAGACCTTACATTTACTGATTTCTCAAGAATATTGGGGATTTATTGTCTGTAAGCCATAATAATAAAAATTAAAAGAAATAATGCTTTGCAGAGAAAGCACAACATATAATGCAGAACCCAGGAAGAATAGTCTTCTGCGATAGAGACTAATGGGGATCCTTAATTAAACAAACAAAAAGAACAAAAAAAAAACAGACTACTAAAATAAAACAATAGTCAAACAGGAACTTGAAGTCAAACAACCTAATGAACAGAACAAAACCAACAAAATTAAGCTTTTTTAAAAAAAAACTTATGACCAAATGAGGTATGACTAAAGACTTTACTAACTTCCACGTGTCTGTCTAGGATTAGGAACAGACAGTCTGAGATTAAGATTTTGAAATTTAGTTGAATTGCGATGTTTAAATCTGTTACTCACAGCAAACCGACAGTTCATTGGTTGGCAGTGGGTCACCTCACTGAAATCAGTTTCTTTTGAACACTCCGTTTCCAGAACAGTGAACTCTACAAAGTATGATGGTCCAACAACCCACTGGGAAAACATACAAAAGTATAGTACATACACTATTAAATTGACATCCATAACATTTTTACTGACACAATCATATAAAATTTAAAAAATGGGGAATCAATTTAACAATCATAGGTTATTGTTTGGCCTCCCAAAATCCATTGAATTTTGAGGTTGAAACAATAGATGATGCAAAACATTTTAAGGGTAAAAATATTTCTCAAAGAAACTTGGCCTGGATCTGAATTTTGATATATTTGTAAATTTGGAAAGGTCCATGCACTTGTTTTTACCTGTGAGCTGGCTTTTGTAATATTCAATAGAGTGAAGTAGTTTGCAAGATGACTTTCCTTATTAAACTTCTGCAAAGCAAGCTTGGCTGTCTCCTTGATTACTGGTTCATTCAAGTTGTCAGCCGTAGGGCAATCCGGACACACATGCACAACAGCAGTAGCTGCAACTAAACAAGGATTAAAGGTGCAAAGTCAAAGAAACATAGCAAAAGAAACCAAATGTACCACAATGATAGGAACTCAAGTCTGAAAGGTTAATTTGATTTCTTGTTGCTACAACTGTTAATCCACAAACGTTTTGCACACACAGGGGTGTTGTAAAGAAATTCTGTCAAACTTTGTACGTTCTGTTTAACAATTGCAAGGTTTGGCAATTGAAAAGAAAATGCAGTGGGTAGAAAGGAAAAACAAACAAACAAACAAACAAACAAAACAAATCCCAGAAATATTTCCTATTATCATTCAGAGAAGGAAGAAAAAAAACAACTCAGAAATGACCAAAAGATGCTAAAAGTAAACAGTAAAAACACTGTATGTGGGAAGGCAAGATATTTTACTAAAATGATAAACTAAATAAGACAAATGAATGCAAAATATACATTTATTACTATTAACAATAAAGCAAAAAAAAAAAATGGCAAAAGGCATTTTTCATGTTCTGTTCACTTACATTGGTCTTCTAATTTATAATAATTTTGGGGTCAGTAGAGTGCAGGGTCTCGACAACCTTGGCCAATAAAACAGATTCTGATTCTTTCCATTCATTTTAAAGCAATCAATAGAATCATGGATTATGAAAGAATCACACATGTTTAGATTATTTTCTTGTTCTTTTTCTTATGGTCATTCACCCACCTTCTCGCAGGGCACAAGAGTAGCTCTCAAGTTTGACCTGAGAATCAACTTGAACAGATGCCTGACACTCTCCATACACCTGAAGGAAGCAAATATATTTACACATTTACTTTGTATAAAGATGACTAAAGGGAGACATTCCAGAATTGTGAAACAGTTTGTAGATTAATTAAATGTTATTATTATTATTATTATTATTATTATTATTATTATTATTATTATTATTATTATTATTATTATAATAAAAAAAACCCTGTTTGTGGTAACATAAACAGGCAGCAGTGGTTGCCAGAATTTTACTGTATCTACAGTATATGGTGAAATTCGGGCAACTACAGTTGACAGTATTTTACTATAAACCAGAGATTTTTTTTCCTTTTTACTGCATATGTTTTTGTATTCATTTTTGATTAAGGCAGTTTTAGGACTACGTAGGATCAGATCGATCAAAAATAATAATAAAAAAAAAATTAATTAGAAATAGCTGAATTTTAATTGTATTTTTAGGTATAACAACTGAAAAAAAACATTTTTGAATAGCTGGATTGCCTCACAATCAATAATGGACAACAGAAAATAAATAGAATTTGAGGACAAATGCTAATGAGCACATTAAAAAAAATCTAAACACAACAGTGTTGGGTATTTGTGTGCGTGTGTGTGTGTGTGGGGGTGTGTGTGCGTGAGCTGTAATTTTACTGAAGTATAACACAAAACAGTTTTGGACTTACAGGGATATCTCCAAGATCTCTGACTTCACATTGTTTCCATGGTTTTTTGCTGATGCTGTGGCACTTGGTCTCCAGCACATCAATAGTCAAGTTGTAAACTGAACCACTGGTCTCCTGGGTACAACAATAAAATGTGTATTCTACAATTAAAAACCAAAAGTTAGAGAGAGAAGGACAGAGAGAAGAAAAGGGGGAGAGCAAGAGTAAAGGTTCCCAAGTTGGAAATTGAACCCAGGATGGCTTCATCAAGGACTACCTTCTTTATATAGGGTGTCCGTTCTTCCTATACACTAATCTATTAGGAGTATGGTTAATTAATAAATATTGCAGATTGCAAAGGCAGCTGGACTAAAAATGTGAATAGTGCTATTAAATTCTCAGAGTATACTTTCTTCTGCAATATTCTTTCTTTGAGAACCCAAAATGTTGTCAAAATGCTAACAAAGTTGTACATTGAAACCTCATCTACTGTACATTAATTCTGTGCATGAATATTTTCACCCTAACCTGATTTGATATGCTGGAGAGATCGTAGAGTCTGTTGAGAGTTAGGATGTATCCATCAGTCCTGTCCTGGTTGATCTGCTGCAGGACTTCTTCTGCCGTTCTCTCAACATCAGGGTTGTGACAGCCTTGAGACTCGACTTTGGCTTTTCCGTTATGGAAAAGTAATCCCAGTAACAGAACTAGAAAAGATACACTCATGTTCTTCTACACATGCACAGTCTCTCTCACACAGGAGCAAACATACAATTGAAAAAAATAAAATCCTAGTTTTCACAAAGACTGTTCTGACAGACAAGAAGGTAAATGCTAGACTTTCACCCCTCCTGCAATGGATGAGCAAACAGCAGATTGCATCTATTGCATGAAAGGCCAATGCCTGTCCGACTGAGCGGTCATAGTTCAATGGGATATAAAGAACTTCAAGTCAGTGATTGAATAAAAAGGATATTCAACTCTGTCATTCAAATAATTAATGACCTCATTTAATTTTGTCACCTGATACTGATTTGCAAGGGATATTTCAGTCCAATTCAAAAGTGCAAATTGTATTTTAAGTCACTTGCTCAATTGTCTCACAAGGATCACATCAGGAGCAATCATTTAGAGCAGAGCTGCAATCAATCTGAGAAAAATCTTGATGCTCAGAACTAACTGACATGTCTGCTTTAAACCAGGGGACTTGAACCCTAGTTCTCAAGATCTACTGTCCTGCAGGTTTTAGACTGAATAAGAATTCTTATTTTTAGGGAGATCTTGGTGTTTTTCTTTTTAATTTCTCTCTGAGGATTGTATATATTAAAGTGTTCTTAAACTTTCTTTCTGAGGTTTATTTTTCAAGCCAGGGAAATTCTACTCCAGACCTCAAGGGCCTGTGTCCTGCAATGCTTAGATGTGTCCATTGTTCAGCAGAGCCGGGGCAAAGTGACAGTTCTGTTGAACATTTGTGCGTTTGTGATAGTTTCTTGAAAACAACTTTGTTGTCTTTCAGCAAAGTTGCTACTAATTTGATGTTTCATAATGGTTATGATCCATTTACACCAAAAACTTTTGCTTCCATTATGATGCAATCTACTTTGCGAATTCAAACTTTATTGTGATTCTTTTTAAACAGCTCACCACAACCTTTAACTTGAAATGACACAATAGGTCAGTCTAGGGAAAATGTTGTTTTTCAGTTTTGCAACTGAAGAGGCCCACTGATAACAACTATTTGCTTTGTCTGGAAATCTGATTGCATCGGTAAAAGTTCACAAGGACAAGGTGTAAAGACTTTTTTTCAGTTTTAGCAACCTAGAGCAGACGTTCAATCTCGAGTTGAAAAAAGTAGAAATTCTTCTGTTTTGGATGTTTTTAGCAACCCCCCCACCCCAAAAAAACACAAAAACAAAAACAAAACAACAACAACAAAAAAATCAGTTTCAATATGATTACAATGAAATGTTTGCAGAAACATGTTTCTGTCAATAAGGTTTGTGTCCTTGCTTGTTGTTCATTTTTGCACCCACTAGACGTCGCCAGGAAGCGTGGAGGGGAGTTAGTGAGTTATCACTCACTAACTGCTGTATATGAAGAGCTGGCTGCCAGTCCTCCTTTACCTTATTAGACATTAAGCCCAGTTGATCTAGTTAGAGGTGGCATTGGTATTTAGTTTTGTTGGGTACCATCACACAAAGGAGTAAAAGGCACAGAACAGGCAGACAGATTAGCTAAAAAGGGCTTTAGAGAGCGTAATAACTATTATTTTTCCTTTTTGGGAAAAGGGAAGGCAAATTAGTTAAGAGTAAATAAATAGAAATATGGCAAAAAAGGTGGAATGAAGATAAGAAAGATGGTGTTTAAACAAAAGCCAATGTGAGTTAAAAATTTTATTGAGAGAAAGGGAAGATTAAGTCATACCTGTTAAATGTCATTTTATGTGTTATTGGTTGGAAAAGTAGTGATAAATGTGAAAGATATGGAGAAAAAAAATGTAGAACATGTATTGATGAATTGTAAAATATGAAACTGAAAGACAGAAACTGAGAAAAAATAGAATTTAGTGAATGTAAGGTAGCATTGCTTCACATTAGGTGGCAGTTTTCATCTGAAAGTTGCTTGTGATTAGCCTTAACAGAAAAGGAGAAGAAGAAGAAGCAGCCTCCGATGCCTGAGTGTTATCCTTCATGATAAACCAAACCCTCTGTGTCCCTGTGTTACTTTCCTGGCTTGTTGAACCTTTTTAGGATTGCTGTGCTCATTTGGTCACCCCATTTGAAGTATTCTGGATTCCCTTGATCAAGACCTCATCTGAACCATAAATGTTGGAACCCATCTCTGTTTCTGGAATTTTTTTACTCTCCATCATCCTCCTGAGTGCTTAACTTGTCTGTCTTCCCACGATCACCGCTTTCTGTCTTGTCATCTGTCTGGCTCAAGAGTCATCTGTCATTGTCAATACACAAGGAGAAACAACACTCACTTGTCCCTGGTGGCTCCATCTGCAACAACTCAAAGTAAGCTTGTTTCATATTTTATCGTGCATCTCAAGTCAATTCCAATCTAACCTCTCATGTCTCAACACAGTGTTCTTGACTTCCAGTTCCTTCCAGAACAGCCTAAGATTCATTGATAATTTTCTTGTAATAAAATCTTTAGATTTTACTTGTCTCCTCCATGTCTGTGCATGTGGGTCAGAAGATTAGATACTAACATAACAGTCTGACATATATTTACTAGACTCTGGGTTAATCTAAAATAGTGTGAAAAACTCCATTACAACCCTGCAAATGTAAAAACTGCAATTCAGAGTTTAAATGTTTTCTGCACAAAACAGATTTGATCATGCTTCTTGGGGACATTGAACTAACACAAAACAAATAGCAACAAAGTAAGCAAACTATCTGTTCAACACTTTTTGTGAAAATTATCAGTTATTTGAACCCTTCAGAGACACTGGATTTCTTTGTTTTATTTAAAATCTCTGACACGCATGATTAAAACAAAAAAGGTCAAAGGATCCTGGTTTTATCAGTGCGCTTAATTTAAAAAGACATTTAGGGACAGCCAGCTATACAGTTGCCATTTTTACCAATGACCCATTTACAGACTCTGATCTTTGTTGTTCAGAAGCAAATGACACAAATTAAAAGAAGTTTAATTTTATACACTTTGTCTTTATTAAATGGTCAAAATAGGTGGCATTTCACAAGTTACGTATTCAACAATGACCAGGAAAAGTATTTGTTACAATACTTAGACAACTAGTATCTGAATTCTCTCATAAGTTTTGCTGTCTTTCAGGAGCAGTTAAGTCCCATCATGCAGCAGGCTTGAACAAGGGATCCTCTGAAAAGAGTGTGTTCACTAGACTCTTTCCTCCTGCTGGATTGGCACACTGTGCTGTGCGAGAGGTAGGGAAGGGCAGGATGGTTGGTTCAGTCTGTCCCGGAATACTGGGGTCAGGTTTGAGGGGTAGAGTGACTCCAGCTCCAGGCCCACCTGCGGGAACGTCGGGGAAGGAAGGCAGGATCATTGGTTGGTCAATGGCAGGCAGAGTCCTTATCAAGCCTTCTGGTTCGTCGTGATGTTCGGTCTCATGCTCATGCAAGTGGTGATGGTGGTGATGTTCGTGCTCATGCAGGTGAGCATGATTATGCTCATGGTCCAAAGCATGCTCATGGTCATGGTCATGGGTGTGTGTGCCTGCAGGATGGCTGTAGTTATGGTGCTGATTAGGAAAGCCACCAGTGTGGTTTTGTGCCTTGGCATGATAGGCATGAACGTGATCATGATCGCTGTCAAGTCCATGGTCATGTGAATGAGCATGCCCATGCCTGTAGGCACTGCCTGGCTTATGATCGTGGGTGTGGTGATGTTTGCTCCCAGGAGGGTGTGGGACATCATGGTCAGAGTGATCCTTGGTGTGGTCATGGATGTGATCGTGTTCACTTAAACGTAAATGTCCCCGACTCCCGTTATGATGACCGTGTTTGCGGCCCCCGCCCTGACCATGTTCGTGGCTCCCGCCATGATGACCGTGTCCGCGGCCCCCGCCCTGACCGTGTTCGTGGCTATGCCCATGACCATGTGAGTGACCTTTGCCATGCTCTTTGTCATGGTCATGGCCCTTTCCATGTTCATGTCTGTGTGTGTCATTGTGTGGGTGGTCAGTTGCATCACCCCTCAGATGTTGTTCTTTTTCTCTGTTAGCAGCCTGTGGAAAGTCAGAAAATCAAGATTTGTATCATGTGGAACATTAGAGCAACACATTTCAACCTGGTATAAAAATGACACCAGTAAAAACGTTTATTACAGGAACTGTAGGTTACCTCTTGCTCATAGATTTCACACTGTACACTAATCTCTTCTGTATTCATTGGGGTGTTCATGAGAGATGCCTTACAGAAGCCCTTGTGCTGAGAACAGAAGCATATTTTAAATGTAATATTCCACTCCATTCATGTCACATAGTGAAAGCACATGTAAAAGGACCAATACAGATTTATGACCACATAAATTTTAAGGAAAATATTTTGATATGACTCACTGAGAATTCGCATGTCATGATAGGACACTTTTCACCTGCTGGTGGCTGTTTATACTTTCCGCAAACAGTCTCCTGAATAGTGTACTCCACATTGTAATACATGCCCATTGCCATCTGGAGATAAATGCAAGAAAAGAGAAAAGGTTTGTGTTTAAAGTAGTATACAGCAGTAGAAAATATATATAATCAGGAGATTCTCATAGACCATAGACTATTCAACTGATGTAAAATTTCAACTAAAGGCATCTTTTACTAGAATACAAAATAAGATGAGATAAATAGTATACAGTGCAATGTTTGTTTGGTATTATTTTATTTTTTTCTAGTTTTTACTTACGCCGGCAGAAGCGCGTAAGATTTTGAGCAGAGCAAATTGATTGTTCAGTCCACTTTCATTGTTGAACTTCTCCAGTGATCGAGACACAGTCTTCTGGACCTGTTCACTGCCAAAGCTGATGAAAGTTGAACAGTCGGGGCAAATCGCTGTCACCCTGGCTGCAGGAACTGAGTAAATAAAAAAACTTCCTTTTAGTGATTGGATATTGTTATAATGTGTTGCATTTGGTAATGCTAAGCTTGCAAAGTTATTTTTTTTTTATGAGAAATCTTAACTTTTAGCACAAACCCCCCTACCCCCACACAAAAATATTTAATTTTTTTTTCATACCTGGCCTAATAACACAGTCATATTTGTAGAGACGAACCACTCTGTGTGGCTTGTTGATGTAGATGGCAGCCTTGCATTGTCCATACACCTGCAAAAACACAGTAATGTAGCTATATGCAGTATATATTTGTTTGGATTTTTTTCCCCAAACATTGTTTTTTGTATTCCAATGGATTAGGAGTAGAGTCAACTTTATTAGTAGAAAACAGAAAATATCTTGTAAAGTTTTGTTTTAAACCTTCAATTAAGAGGTTGTTTGACAAATAACTTTAAAATTAGAACCATGGTCATAGCTGTTTTTATTTTTGCATGAGGCATGCATTTGCAACCTCAACACCAGTGTTGTTACTTTAAAGATGGATAGTGGAAGGAGTAGTTGTGTAAGAATTACCTTCATTTGTTTCCAAAGTAGGAATTTGGGTCTCAGAAGGATGTCAAACCTAACTTAATCATGCTCTGGGTGCAACTTGCAATGTAAATATATGTTGTTAATTATTGGGGGAATTAGTTAGATGTGTTACATAACAATAATAAATATTAAGAAGTTCTGCATATTTATCTGAAGTAATGAGGTATACACTAGCTGAAGTGCAACAAAATTGTTTTCTACTGTGGTTATGATCTATGAAACAGCTACTTTTCTTTATCTACCAGGGTGTATCTGATGAAACCCATCACACATAGTGTTAGCTTAGATTTTTTAAAATATTGATTTAGAAATGTTATGTTTTACTTCTCCACAGGCAGAGGAGTAACGATTATTAATTTCTATGCCTGCTCTGCCTATGTACTTTATAATAATTTACTGAGCTGCCATTAAGTTGCTTTAGTTGCACCTTAAGCAGATGATGTGAAAGGAGCCTGTTTGTGCTGACACCAAAAGTTGGCTATGAACAAATAAGTGATAAAGAACAAGTTGAAGGACAGAATTTATTTGTGTGTTTATGTGTTAAGAGTGAAGATTTGAGTTCTAACCGGCGTGTTAGTATCAGGACGAGCCTCGCATTTCTTCCAGTCACCCCTACTGATAACAGTGCAGTTGGTCTCCACTACATCCATAGTCAGATAATAAACTACTCCGTTTTCTCCCTGTAACACACAAATAACAATATATAAAGTAACAATGAGTGATTTGTCATATCTCCAAAGTTTTATCTTACAATCAATGTAAAAAAAAGAAAAAGAAAAAAAGAAACAAAAAAAACATAGAGTGCATTATATCTTACCAAGAAATACTCTTCTGTGGGGCTCAATTGGTTTTACTTACATGTCTATCCAGGTGGACATTGGAAAGCTGGTGCAGGCTGAAGATGTAGCCATCCACTCGATCAAGGTTGATCTTGCTGAGAGCTAAATGAGAAGCGCTCACAGCTGCTGGATCTTCACAGGAACCTGGCTGGATGCCACCCTGCTCAACCGGTGCGCTGTAGACGCTCCCCACTACCAGCAGGAACAGGACACAGGTCTTCATCGCAAAGCCCTGTCTTGACCTTATCTCTGTCAAACTTACTATGCCTCTTTCTCACACACCAACCAAGCAGAGGAGGAGAGAGGAAAATGATGACCCTTTATATTCTTGCTGACTATCATACCCACTCACAAAACCCATGAATCTCCTTTAACCTATAGTCAACACAACCCTCGACCTCTGTTTCATTCCTAAATAAATCGTCACATCTAAGACTTTGCTCCTACCTCTCCACCAACCAATCAGCTACAGTACAGACTTGCACAATGGAGTTCATCAGCCTCATCTCCTCTTTAGGATCAATATTGTCGGGCGGTTGGGAGACCTTTGGTTGATTGGTGGAAGTCACATGATCTCCTCTTGGCGCTAACATTTAGTTCACTCAATGGCAAGGCTGATCCTAAAACTCTACAAATGAACATTTGCAGAAAGTCTTTAAAGCTTTAGTCAAAATTCAAAGACAAGCAAACTGAAGTCTATAGAAGTGATAATTGGTAGTCAGTTGGAACATGAGACCATTTTGGTTCAACACTTTGTCAAATTTTGAGTTATTCCTTTTCTGATCTGAATTTGGAAAACAAGTTCATATTTATTTTCAGATTTTGCAGAGACGCCTTTGACCTTTGTCCAAATAAATAAACAAGACAGAAAACCATTTACTAGAAAGCAAATATGTATGTGCAAAAGTACACCTAAGTAACAAATTGATCACAAAGACCTGTTTATATTAATTTTTGAATAGCTCAATGTTGACTGAATGACTGGTAAAGATAAACCTCTGAAAGCAAATAGCCCTTGTACATTACACCATCATCTAAATGACAGAATAGTAGAACATCCTTATGGCAGTATACTTTATCTGTTCACAAAAATTATATTAGATATATTTATTACTGAGTAAAATTTTTTTCATTGGATAAATGCTGAAAATATAATTTAACTTTATTCATTTAGCGAATCTGCCATTTAAATCAAAGCAAAGACTTAGAAGGTGCAAATTTCTGTTATATACAGTGCTCCATAAAGTATGTGTTTCAATTTTTCAACATTTTATGGGTGAAATTACCTTTTATGACATTTTATCCAAATTGTAATAAATCAATCTTTTTCATCAAACTTCTGACACGCAAATACTCCATTATGACAATGTGGAAAAAAGTTTTTGCTAATTTATTAAAAATACAAAATCAAGACATCAAATCTAAGTGAGTATTCCCAACTGTTGACATGGAGATCAACATTTAGCTTCTACTGATCATTCTTGAGATGTTTCCACAGCTCAAATCAATACAACTTGTGGTAATTTCAGTTGACAGGGCATGTCAGAGTGCAAACAAACAGCTACAAAACAGGATTCTCTTGAGGCACAAATCTGGGACAAAGATTAAACTCTTCGGTATGAAAGACAGGGATTGTGCGCGCCTCATCACCAGACGACATACCATCCCTGCAATGAAGCCCTGCAATGACCCAAATGACAGGGGTCACTCAGAGGAGTGGCTTCAGAATTATCTGGATTGGCCAAGATGGAATTCAGATTTGAATCCGATTTAACATTTCTGGAGAGATCTGGCCGTGTACAGATGTCTACATGAAACCTGATGGAAAAGTTCTGCAATGAAGACTAGGGGAAATTGCCTTAAGATATGTGAGCTAAGTTTGTGGCATCATATTCAAAACAGCAAAGTATTGAGTAAAAGCTGTAAATACTTATATAAATGTGAGTTAGTGTTTTTATATTTTTATAAATAAGCAAAAATCTCTAACTTTTTCCCACATTGTCATAATGGGGTATTTGTGTGTTGAATTTTCAGGAAAGATTCATTTATACAATTTGGAAAGGCTGTAAAATAACCAAATGTGGGAAAAGAGAAGTGATGTGACTACTTCCTGAATGCACCGTAGAAGTTCAAATACAATTGGAAAAAGACAAATCAACATGTCCTTTTATAACTGTAAAGGCACAGAGTGCCTGAAGCTTGGAACTAGTGTCCTTAAAAAGACCAGCTTTTCTGCAGCTGTCTTCAGTTTTTTTTTTTAAATGTTTGTCGGTGGTTTTGTTGTTCAGTGGAAAAAATGCTAAATGAAACTCCTGCAGAATATTTTTTATTAATCTTATACCTAAATTCTAACCTCTTAGCTTGTTTGTGGTCATTTCTGTTTATGCACACACAAAAAACAGATTTTAACTGTTGCACATTTTTTGTTGCTCATTAACTCAAATAAAGAAAAAAAAAGCATACCAACTTTGCTATCCTAATCTGTAAAAAGGCTGTTGTTTGTACGTGACTCAAATCACAAACTTTGAGATAAAAGCTGTACAGAGTTAGAATTGCTCAATGGCCAGACTTTGCTCTTTTTACTGATTATTGCGTTTTTCCTCCCTCTTTCATAGTTCCATTGCTTAATTTAAGGCGGTGGTTGTTTGTCTGTTCGGTTTCCATCATTCCCACCAATTTCATCCTAGGCCTGAGCAAAAACACCTCTTCATAAAGAGCTGCAGGTCATTTGCATTGTGTTTTAGTTTCCTTCGTCAATCCGGCTTCAAGTCCATTCAGAACCAAATTAGCACAAGGCAGTGTTTCAACATTTTAAAGTATTCTGAACTTACATTACAACATTACAAAGGAAATTAACTCCTTTCCTTTGTAATGTTGGCCATTGGCCTGCAAACACCTTAAACATGAATAATCTTAATAAGCTCTGCTTGTATTTTTTTATGAATCTAACTAAAAACATTTACAACATGAATCACCTTGTTTCTTCCTTCTGTGTATTCGTCTATCTGTCCATCCACGGCACTGCTTTTGTGGATGGATAGATCATTTTACAAAACTTGTTCCAGAACAGTATTATATCTTGGTATTTCCATGGTATATATACATAATTGTATGAACAGATGAATGTGGCACCTTGTCCAAACATCTGTTGCCTGCTATAGTATCGTAAAGATGCAAAAGTAACCATTTTGCTTTCCTTGCTTTGCTGACTTCCCACTGAATGGCTTTCAGAACATCCTCCACATAAGCTATCTGAAACTCACAAAACAATGACATCATCCGTTTTTGCTAAATAGCATAAAAGCGTAGCAGTCATTACAAACATCTCAATTTAACAAAACTAATGTGAAAATCTAGTTTTTTTGTCCTGTCATAGGGATATAACTTTATTTTCAAAAAGACTTATTTCAAACACAAGATGGTGCTGGAGTCCAAGTCCCTGTGAGACGTGCATTCAACAAGTTGCTGACAGATTTAAATCAGTGGTGCAGTGAAAAATTATATGTTTGTTTAGGTCTACAATCAAAAAACACTGAGCAAAATTCACTCCAGAAAAAAATGACAAATAATAGTTTCTGTTCCACTCATCAACATTACTAGAGAGACCAATAGTCATCTCAGGAGAAAAACACAGACAGAGCCTAAATTGTCCTCAATAAAAAATTATGATTAGAATCGTTTGAGTCTTCACCAGTCAGCATATGTTCAACACTTCAAGCATTGAAAATAGAGGCTGGATCGGTGGTCAGCTGTGATTTGCAAAAACGGTCTGTATGTGTTGAAAATTGAAATAATGATGAGCTCAGGGGCAGATGAAGAACAACTGTGGCTCTTGGCACAAAGTCGTGACTGTGAAACAGTTTATCTCATCTGAGTTTCAGGGACAGGGAGTATATAATAACCCCTCACTATGCCCAAGACCTGGACAGTTTTCAGGCACATTCTTTGCAGTATATACATGACACATTTGGTTTTTATTGCTTTGTATTCAATTTAAAAGCTAAAAACCCTTTCAACTAATATGAGTAGTAATATGAGAGGGAACACATACATATGGGGGATTGTTTCTTAACCCACAGCTCAGATATTTAAATAAACACTAATTCCTGCCTAACCCTCCAAAAATATTTACAGCTTTGCTGATTGTGAAATGAATCTGAGAACTTAAATCACTCCAGTAAGACTCCTTATAAAGACATTGTGATGCTATCGCAAAACCTTTAGGCTCCAATTCTTGCCCAGATGCCACAAAGTCTACCTGACAGATTGTTCTTGGAAAAGAAATAATCAAATTATATCCTTGACGCGTATAAAAATACGTAAATGTATTTTAAAAACTAGTGGTTCAGTCTGTGTTCCATTCTATATGAAAAGGAAAGCTTCAAAATATATAGTATGAATGTTAAGGAGCTGTTTTCAGAGAAGCAAGAAACAGAGTCTCACAACAGATGGTTTTGTTCCTCTAGGGTTTGATCAGCAATGAATCAATCAGTCCAGGGTCAGAATAGCTGACAAAAACTCCAAATCCAAATTATACTTGGTATAATTTAGAAATGCTGCTCATTCCAGATGTAAATGTAAGCTGCTTATTTGGTTTATTTAGAATCCAACAATACAAATAGAGCAAATGTGATTAGATTTTTTTTCTTTGCAATGCTGCAATACTTCTACTGTTTCTAAGATTGTTCCCAAGACAAGCATTAGTACCAGGCTGGTTAAGATCACATTTGTCTAACAGATTCTGATCTACTCATATTAATGCAATTTTATTTTTTTCCCCGAGATCACCCTATAGTTTTTGAATACATGAGGAGCTTGGGAAAAGCACAGTTCAGGCCAAGATCACTCAAACCCTTGTCAGATTTTGATGTGCATTTTTTAAATCAACCAAATCAACCAACAGTTTCTAACCTCAAATAATCCACATATTTCTCAATAGATAAAAACATAATAATAATAATAATAATAATAATAATAATAATAATAATAATAATAATAATAATAATAATAATAATAATAATGAAAATATTGATAACAATAAAGGGTCAAAATATTAAAATACTATTTTATTTATATTTAGTCAAAACTGCACATTAATAGTTATTGAAACCCGACTTGACAAACAATGAAAAAAAAAAAAATCATTTATTAGTAATACTTGCTGAGAAGTTTTTTCATGTTTCCACTATTTGCACTTGGTGGCGGTAAATCTTTGATGTTGAAAAGTCTCCTTGCCCAAAACATCTTCAGTTTGTTGGTTATCCTGAGCTCTGAAATTATGCTGCTACAGTTTTAGGCTCCTAGAGGACATACTGACCATCTACACTCACACTACTACTACTTGCTCTAACTAGTAATCTTTGTGTTGCCTCCCCTTAGAAACTACACTTTGCTCAGTGCCTCTGTATATTTTGTGACTGACCTCTTAGGCCACAGTCAGCTGGCTTATACTGAGTTATGGTAGGAGATGTGCTTTGGCCACAAGCTTACCTAGGATAAGGGATTACTGCAAAGTCCACAACTTGATGCATTCAAATAGGCTTCCTTAGATCAGATAAATATTTACCAACCTTTTATGATTTGACTATAAGTCAGATCATAAAATGAAAGCAACAGAAAGGCATTATTTATTAATATAATGCTTCATCTGTTGACTGTATGTTCTATGACTTTGTATTTTTGTGTTTTTATGAGATAAAGCACTTTGAACTGTCTTGTTGCTGAAATGTGCTATACAAATAAAGTTCACTTTAATTGTACCATATTATGATTAGGAGCAAACTAGTCTGTATGCATGGATTTAATTTGCACCATATTGAATTCAATAAAACGGGAAATTAAGCCAACTGTCTTGAAACATCCATCCATCCATCCATCCATTTTCTTGACACCCTTGTCCCTTAGTGGGGTCGGGAGGGTTGCTGGTGCCTATCTCCAGCTAACGTTCCGGGCGAGAGGCGGGGTTCACCCTGGACAGGTCGCCAGTCTGTCGCAGGTCTTGAAACATGTCTTAGCTTTATTTGGAATTGGAGGTTTGTAAAACTAAAGTTATAATTAAAAGCCAATGTCTACTGTTTGGCATTTTTTTAAAGAAGCCAAACAAGCCAGAAAAATCAAACAAACCCCCCCATCAGTTTAATTTTCTTAAAGGAGCAATGTTATGTTTTTTTTAGCTTTACATCACATTATAATGCCATTCCCTCATCAAAAGCATACCTGGAGTATTGCCTTGAATCTTTCATGCTTGTTTGAGAAATCCTCTAATCTCCCATGACAACCATTCAGCTGTGCAAAATGCCCAGAGGAAATTAGCACCACTTTCGAGAAGCAGCTCCTCCTGAGCTCATTACACAATCTACTTCTCAGTGAAACCCTGGTAAAAACATTGTTAAAGGGTAAATAGAAGAGCAAACTCTGTTGACTTCCGGAAGACTTCCTGAGTTTAAAAACTCAGAAGAGCATGGGCTTTTAAAGAGACAGGCCCAATTTCAAGGTGTTAAATTAGGAAGTAAAATTTATTTTAAATCTTATTTGATGTCATATCAAATAAGATTATATATATATATATATATATATATATATATATATATATATATATATATATATACAGTATATATATATATATAAAAATCCCTTCTCACCCTCTGCGGGTGGTCTCTTTCATCCTCTGAGCTCGGGTCCTCTACCAGAGGCCTGGGAGCTTGAGGGTTCTGCGCAGTATCTTGGCTGTGCCTAGTACTGCACATTTCTGGACTGAGATATCTGATGTTGTTCCTGGGATCTGTTTTAGCCACTGCTCCAGTTTGGGGGTGACTGCCCCGAGGGCCCCGATGACCACAGGCACCACTGTGGTCTTCACCTTCCAGTTCTTTTCCAGTTCCTCCCTGAGGCCCTGGTATTTCTCCAGTTTCTCATGCTCCTTTTTCCTGATGTTGTAGTCACTTGGTATTGCTACATCCACCACAACGGCTTTCCTCTGTTCTTTATCCACCACCACAATGTCCGGTTGGTTCGCCATTACCATCTTGTCTGTCTGGATCTGGAAGTCTCACAGGATCTTAGCTCGGTCATTCTCCACCACCTTTGGGGGTGTTTCCCACTTCGATCTCGGGGCTTCCAGTCCATATTCTGCACAGATGTTCCTGTACACTATGCCCGCCACCTGGTTATGTCGTTCCATGTACGCTTTCCCTGCCAGTATCTTGCACCCTGCTGTTATGTGCTGGACTGTCTCAGGGGCCTCCTTGCACAACCTACACCTTGGGTCTTGTCTGGTGTGGTAGATCTGAGCCTCTATTGCTCTGGTGTTTAGGGCCTGTTCCTGTGCAGCCAGGATGAGAGCCTCTGTGCTGTCCTTGAGTCCAGCTTTGTCCAGCCATTGGTAGGATTTCCTGATATCAGCCACTTCAGTTATTTGTCGGTGGTACATCCCATGTAGGGGCTTGTTCTCCCATGATGGAACCTCTAGCCCCTCATCCTGTGTTCCCCATTGTCTGAGACATTCCCTGAGCATATCCTCCGTTGAGGCTTTGTCCTTGATGTATTTATGAATCTTGGATGTTTCATCCTGGACAGTGGCTCTCACACTCACTAGTCCTCTGCCTCCTTCCTTACGGCTCGTGTACAGTCTCAGGGTGCTGGATTTGGGGTGGAACCTTCCATGCATGGTTAGTAACTTCCGAGTCTTAACATCCGTGGCCTTTATCTCTTCCATTGGCCAGCTAATTATTCCGGCAGGGTATCTGATTACCGGTAAGGCATAGCTGTTTATTGCACGGATCTTGTTCTTGCCATTGAGCTGGCTTCTCAGGACTTGCCTTATTCGTTGGAGGTATTTGGCTGTTGCTCCTTTCCTTGTGACCTCATCGAGGTTGCCATTTGTTTGTGGTATTCCCAGGTACTTGTAACTGTGCTCTATGTCTGCTATTGTTCCTTCTGGGAGTGAGACCCCTTCTGTGCGGACGACCTTCCCTCTCTTTGTAACCATCCGACCACACTTCTCTAGTCCGAATGACTTCCCAATGTCAGTGCTGTATATCCTGGTGGTGTGGATCAGTGAGTCGATGTCTCGCTCACTCTTAGCATACAGCTTGATGTCATCCATGTAGAGGAGGTGACTGATTGCGGCCCCATTCTTCAGTCGGTATCCGTAGCCAGTCTTGTTGATGATTTGGCTGAGGGGGTTCAGGCCTATGCAGAACAGCAGTGGGGACAGAGCATCTCCTTGGTATATGCCACATTTGATGGACACTTGTGCAAGTGGTTTGCAGTTGGCTTCAAGGGTGGTTTTCCACAGCCCCATCGAGTTTGCAATGAAGGCTCTTAGAGTCCTATTGATGTTGTACATCTCTAAGCATTCAATGATCCAAGTGTGTGGCATTGAGTCATAGGCTTTCTTGTAATCTATCCAAGCGGTGCACAGGTTGGTGTGTCGGGTTTTGCAGTCTCGGGCGACTGTGTGGTCTACAAGGAGTTGGTGTTTGGCTCCTCTGCTATTTAAGCCGATGCCCTTCTGTGCCATACTCATGTAATTATTCATGTGACCACTTATCTTAGCCGCTATGATGCCTGATATGAGCTTCCATGTTGTAGAGAGACAGGTTATTGGCCGATAGTTGGATGGGATTGAACCCTTTGAAGGATCCTTCTGTATCAGGATTGTGCGACCTTCAGTTAACCATTCAGGGTGAGTCCCATTTTGTAGCAGCTGGTTCATTTGAGCTGCCAGTCGCTCATGGAGGGCAGTGAGTTTATTTAGCCAGTAGGCATGGATCATGTCAGGTCCTGGTGCTGTCCAGTTTTTCATACCCGAGACTCTTTCTTGGACATCTGCCACAGTGATGGTTACCGGGGCTTGTTCAGGGAGGTTGCTGTGTTCCTCTCGTAGAGAGGTCAGCCACTTTGCATTGCTGTTGTGGGTCGCCTCCCTTTCCCATATGCCTTTCCAGTATTGTTCAGTCTCCAGCCTTGGTGGGTCTGCTCTGTTGTTAGTACCCTGCCATTGAGAGTACACTTTAGCTGGTTGGGTGTGGAAGAGCCGGTTAATCCTCCTGGCTTCATTCTCTCTTGTGTATCTCTTCAGGCGGCTGGCCAAGGCTTGGAGCCTTTGTTTGGCAGTTTCGAGTACTTCAGGTATGGACATCTGGCTGTACTTCTTTGGTACTGATCTTTTCATTGCACCTCTTTGGAGCTCTGACAGTTGGCTCACTTCCCTCCTTGTTATCTTGATCTTAGCCTCTAACCGTCTTTTCCATGGTGGGTATTGGGTCTCATGATTGCTCTTATAGCCAAGCATCTCAAGGATCACTGATGCTGAGTTGTATATCAGCTCATTGGTTTCTGTTATGGTGTTGGTAGGGATTGTTCTCAATGCTGCATTCACATCTTCAATTAGACTTTCTGGTGGTGCTTCACTCAGCCGTTGTAATTGGCGTCGGGGTTGTCTGGTGTTCATTACGGCCACGATTCTCTCTCTCAGGTCAGTTGCTGCCTCGTTCAGCTCTGATGGTTCGTTCATTACTGGGGCTACATACCTAGTCTCTGGGTGGGTTGTTAACTCCCCTCTGACCTGGCGTTCTGGCTCCTCCCCTTTCCATAGCATTTGTGTTGAACCTCGTCAATCTCAAGTTGTGACAGCAGTTGCCGTTTGCGGATGTTGGAACACTGAGCCACTAGTTGCTTAGCAGTTAGTGTTGACTGTGGATGTCAAAGTAACCATTCCTCCCACAGTCTTTGCATGTAGCCCCTCTGACTAGGGTTACTTGAGTAGTAGCATTCCAACAGATCCATGTTTTCACCTCTCGCCCATTTCCGTCTTGTTCCAGTAGCCCATTTTTCATCTAGGTGCTCTGGTTCCCCAGCACCTGACGCAGACCTTGTTTGCCCGGGCGACGTCTGAAGTTAATATAGTTATACTTGATTTTGCTATAAAATGACATTATGTGACACTCATTTCAGTTGCAATACAAATTTACTACTTAGACTTTATCCATCCATCCATCCATCCATCCATCATCCATCCATCCATCCATCATCCATCCATCCATCCATTTTCTTCCGCTTATCCGGGATCGGGTCGCGGGGGCAGCAGCTTCAGAAGGGAGGCCCAGACTTCCCTCTCCCCAGCCACTTCTTCCAGCTCCTCCGGGGGAACCCCAAGGCGTTCCCAGGCCAGCCGAGAGACATAGTCCCTCCAGCGTGTCCTGGGTCTTCCTCGGGGCCTCCTCCCGGTGGGACGTGCCCGGAACACCTCACAAGGGAGGTGTCCAGGAGGCATCCTGACCAGATGCCCGAGCCTCAACTGGCTCCTCTCGACGTGGAGGAGCAGCGGCTCTACTTTGAGTCCCTCCCGGATGACCGAGCTTCTCACCCTATCTCTAAGGGAGAGCCCGGCCACCCTGCGGAGGAAACCCATTTTGGCCGCTTGTATCCGTGATCTCGTTCTTTCGGTCATGACCCAAAGCTCATGACCATAGATGAGGGTGGGAACGTAGATCGACCGGTAAATCGAGAGCTTCGCCTTTTGACTCAGCTCTCTCTTCACCACGACAGACCGGTACAGCGCCCGCTTCATGGCAGACGCTGCCCCAATCCGCCTGTCGATCTCCCGCTCCCTTCTTCCCTCATTCGTGAACAAGATCCCCAGATACTTAAACTCCTCCACTTGAGGCAGGATGACCCCCCTGACCCGGAGAAGGCACTCTACCTTTTCCGGCTCCGACTTAGACTTTAGAGCACAACATTTTTTTTTTTGAAATAGCTAATATAATCTGTTAAGGCAGGTGTAAACAAAAATGTGTAGTTGAGCAACTATGCTGACAATATTTTGAACAATTATTATCTTTATACTGAACTCTACTTGGGCACAGTGTTCAAGTTAAGAAAACTCCTTAGTGTTAGAAGATTCAGATAACGATATTGCAATACAAGTATTAGATATCATAGCACACATTTATTTGAAGAAAGTCAATTGGTTCACAAAAACAGCTAAAACTGAAAAACCATAAGGTGCAGGAGTACATAACATCTGTTTTGATTACTATTGGTCCTTCATAATGTCCCTTTGGGATCTGGTGTGCTTTGTGCTGGTGGACGCAGTCTGTCCCCCCAAGGAGACATAGCACCGGTCATTGAATGTTCTCTCTATGTCACTAAAATATCACTGAATCCCACACAGCTCTTATGAATATTATATAAAATATCTAGGCTAAAACTGAATTTACCCATGTGACTGTAATTAATTTCATTAGCCTGGTGACGCACTGTAACTGTAGCCCTGAGCATAATTTGGTTATCTCCCATGTGACTTTGATAGAAGAAAATCTGCCATAAACAGTGTATAGTGGGCAGACTGCATGTGCTTCAGATCATTTCCACATGCGCTAATTAACCGAAGCAGTGTTTATTCCTAGCAGTTGCTTACCATACAATGTACAGGTCACTAGTAAATAAAAAAGGGAGCCACATATTTTTTTTGGTTGTTTTTATTTGCTAGCCAATTTTTTAAAAAATGACATTTTTGTTATTTTGTTTGTTTGAATTGGATTTTAGGACATTCATAAGAAACAGTTCTTTGTTATGTCAACTGTTGAATCTAAAATTATTGATTTCTTAAAAGAAACATGTCATTTTTTAGTTCATACTCATGAAATGTACATCACAACTCTCACTTGCATAATTTTAAGCTAGTTAAAGTATTTATTTTATCATTTGCACTGTTTTGTAATGGTATTTACCTGAACTCCTCTGAGTAGTTTTAAAGATTTTGGAAGAATCCATGAGTTGATGGAAGAAAGGGAAATGGACTTTGTTCTATTGGGTTTAACATAGATTTAAATGAAGAAATTGAAATATTTAAAAAAATATTAAGTCACATTTGATACTGTTTACACAATTGTGTTTTTGGATATTGGCTGGTAAGATTATTATAATGCATAAAATAATTGTACATTATTTTATGTAGCTCTAATTCCTAAAATTCCCATATATTACACTTACATTTGGGGATTAAACATGACAGGACAGACAGCTAGGAGGATTTGTTTTTGAATCATTTGTATAAACAAACAACCCAACATTTCTTTCACTTTAAAATGATAAAAATTACTTTTTCTGCATCAAAGTTTTGTGTTTCAAGTTGGGTTTCCAATTAAATATATACTATTATATAACATGTTCTCATCCAGGTCATTAAATGTAGATATTTAACAAGTGTTTGGAGGAAAATGGGCTGAAATAGCTTTTTTCCATTACAACAAAAGAGAGCCAACATCATCACTGTGGCTTAATGTTCCAAATTACACACCTCATGACAGGCTAATGGGGGACTTTGTGTGACTATTTAGTTGATTGCAAATGGACAGACACACACACACACAGTGACACCTTACCTTCAGGAACATGCGTAGGAGCAGAGAAGATGCTTAAATGGCAATTTCCTTGAGAAAAAAATATTCCAAAACAAAAATGCATTAGATTTTTCAAAAATTAGCACTTATTAATAATCACAACTTCAATAAAAATTTGAAATATTTACTTTTTCTTAGATTTACAACAGGTTAATGTTGTTTGTAACAGTTGCAAAATGAGGTTTCTGTCACTGAAATTACCAAGCTATTCCCTGACGTCAAAGTTACTTCAAAATCTTAACATTACCTATGTGAGTTACTCCTGTCACTGTTCCTTCCTGTCCCAACATGTTTGCTTGTTTTTAACCTGGAGATTGATCTTATGCTGTTTAGACCTTCTCTTTAGCCTGAAGACTTCTGAGACAACACAACCACCTTACCAGAGTCATAAATAAAGACAACTGCATTTTTGTGTGTTCGTTGTTATTTCTCTTTGCATGCGAGCTGTTTGCTTTTAAATATTTTCAGAAGTGTTCCCAGTCCTCTTATGGTGTTTACGCCACAATGTTGTGTCTGTTTTCAATAAAAATGTTTGTGTAGTATAATAAAATAAGAAATATTTGTAAAATTGTTTGGCCTCTTACCCCAACAAAAACATTTTGTTTAAATTTTCTATTTTTTATTATGATTCAATCATAAATTCTTGTTGCAATCTGATGAGTAGTGGCTTTTGTTAAATTCTGAATTTTTGCTTGTGAAATACTCCTAATTTTGTGGAAGCTCTTTTTATCTCAGTTCTGGTATAGAATCTTCACACTAATTTTAAAAGGTATTAGATTTAGCTGTTTATTATTACTGCTCATTTTTCCTGTCAACAAAATATTTTTGACACCCATTACAGAACAAATTCCCCCAGTAATATCTTATCAAACAAAGAAAATATATTTCAGATAGCTTAGCTTTGTCCACAAGGGTTTGACAATAAAAAAAGCCACATTAAAAATGTGACAATTTGCGAACTTGCCACATTTTTTTGTATGATTCATCACCATATGTAATGTAAGCTATGTGTGCATATGATTTTGGGAACGAGATAGAATTCTCTTTTTGGCACTCAGTCTCTTTACAAACACAAGCAATTCCACATAATGCCTCCTGGCAATTTTGAGGCTTTTAAAAACATTTTAATACACAGCAACATGCTGTAACAACTTAAAAATATCACCAATTAAGGTTGCTCACTAACACTTTGACTCATTCGTCATCCCACTGTCTCCACGTGAGAGCAAAGCTGTGAATGCAGGCCATTCCAGTAGCAGCATTTTTGATAACTCAACCTACATGCTGTTCCTCACGTAGCCTCATCAGAGCTTATTATGGACGGACATGAATGACTTACTGACAGGGCCAGTAAATAATCACCGCAGTCACCCTGTGTGCAAGCACAGTGAGTTCAATGCCACAGGTCATTTAGCCGAGCCTGGAAAACTGTACACCGTTGTTTGTGTTCGATATGCCTCTCTCAGCTGAAAGGGCAGAATGTACCTTTCTAATCAGCAGCTGTTTCTCTTTTCTCACAAAAAAGAGAAAAATCCTGTTCTAACTGTCTCCTGATATGTTCTGTAGCTCCATCCACATGTATGTTGAAGTACAGTGCAGTAAAACAAAAAGTAATTCTTTGCACCAGAAAGCGCCTGTGCTCAGGGCACCAAGATGACTAGCATTGACCCTGTTAGAACAGGTTACATGCTAAAATAAAAAAAATAAATAAATAAAAATAAAACATAGATATTAGAGAGCAGCATATTATACCAATATGCTGGAAGTGCCCTGCACATCAGGGGTTAATGTACAAAGGCATCTGCAAGGGATAAATGTTAGCATGCTTGAGTTTCAAAGTGGATTAGAGTTTAAAACTAGATTTAAAGGCAGAACTGCTCCTATGGCTCATTACGCTGATTCACTCTGTTCACATGTATTTGAATGAAAAACTGACAATATTTATTTCAATTGCTGACAACTTTTTTTATCATTCTCGCAGATGAGAACTGTTTGCATAATTTAAGTTGCACAGAAAAAAAAATACTTTATCGTCAACAGTTCTGATAAATTTTAATTCCCTTTTTTGCTCCTTGTTAGCAATTGATCTTTGCAACTCTTTTTACACTCTGATAAAAAGCTGAACAACAACAACAACAATCTTTAGATTCTTTTGTAAACAAAACACCAGGACCCCCTCATCTTCAACTAACAATGTTAACTTTTCCATGGACTTGATTCCTGGAAACCTTTTCTCTGTGTGTTGACGGAGCTCTTTTCCTATTTTTGTTTTAGCAGTACCACATCTTGGCAAGATTAGATGTTAGGTTGCCTAAGGCTATCTCAGTTTTGCAGCATTTGTGTCCTGTCAGAACTCTGCAGTCTTTATCTTGTTTGATCATTTTGGCAAGGTGTTCCTTTTAGTATAGGCTTTTTCATTTTTCTTGAGATTGGAATAAATCATCTGTTTACAATGCAGTGTTTTTCTGTGTGTTTTCAGCAATGTGAAAAATCTAGTTCCAACTTGTTTCATCTGACAGTCCAGACAAAAACAACGAAAAATCATCCTGTGGCCATTTGATTTATTTTACTTCCTTTTAAATATATGAAATAGAAAGATGCATTATTCTGTGACATCAGGATGGATGTATTATGAAAGAGGATAATAAAGTGCATCATGCTCTGACGCACCTTTCAACTGTGTCATAGGTGGGAGGATGTACAGCACTCTCAACATTTATTGCTTCCTTTGCTAAAAATTGTGTGTAAAAAGCCTTAAACTACATTCATCCTTTATTGCAGTAACATAATCTCATATTGTTCAGTAGGTAAAGAAAATATCATTGTATGAAATAACTGAAATATAGTCTGGTGGCTCTATAAGCACCAAATGTTAGGATTCATATTGCCATGTGCAATATTATAGAAGAGGAAATACAATTGTTCCGCAGTGCAGAAATTTCAGTGTAACAGCAACATCTGTGATGAGACGGACTATGGCAGAATGTTTAGAAAACTTCTGAAAATATGTAATTGGGGACCTGATGGACATGTCCACAGACTAGAAGCTGAAGAGGAACAATGCAAGCATAACTACCTTCAGGGCCCCCGTACTGCAGACCATCTTGTCTGAAGCACAGACCTGTATCCTCACATACTGTGGGTAGTTAGTGGGGCAGGCCAGCCTCCACTAGCTGGTCGTTCACTGCTGACATCTCCAGCTTGTCTCTCAGACTGTGGGTGCTGTGCAGAGGTGGACTGAACTTCAACCAAAAAATGACCCTGGCATTTTGGTCATGGTGGCCCACCATAATTATTTACATGACATGCAAACGTACATGACATATCAGAGGATACGTGTTGTTTCAGCCTACAAGGAGGAAAAAAAAACATGTGAAAAACTTTACGCATTCTCTCACCACACTTTTCATCTTGGAAGAGATGGCCACAGTGTTACAATTCTCATCTTGAAATGGATGGCAAAGAAACTGCAACGATGTCTTGTCAATGTTATATGAAATAACTGAATGGGCATTACTGACATATAAATACATTATTCCCTGAGCAATAAAATGTCTTAAGTATTGCTCCTGCTTCAACTTTAATTGCCTAATAATTAGAATCATGGCCAATATGGACAGAATAGTTTCAATGATTTTTTTCTCTGTCATTGACCAAGCTACAACCATATAGGTAGACTACAATTCTAAAGCAGCACAGAGTGTCAACTACTAAACTTCTCCTCCAAATTCAATCTGAAAATTGAGCACAATGGGAGAAATCCAGATGGAGTAGTGAAGAGAAATGAGAATCAAGCAGAATTGCATGAGGCGGGAATGGCCAGGCCGGACACCTGACTAGTGAAATGAAGTGACAGAGAATGGAAGCAACTTTTAAGAGTGTGATCATTTTCTAAATGTTAAAATAATAATGATATATATATTTTTTTAAATCAGAATTTTTAAATTCACTGTATCTAAGCTGGAATTTTAACACTGGAACTCATGACTGTTTCTTTCACTTCCTCATTAATTCTCAGTGTATTTCTGGTCCTCACTATTATCCTTTCATATTAGCCATTCTCTGAAAAACTGATGACAATAATGTACCTTACAAAAGAACTCTATCATGGCGCCATGGAGGAGCAGTTGAATTGAAGAGAGGCGTGCCAAAGATCATTTAATGAGACAGAGCGACTTTTCCGTGGCCATCCCTTGCCACCTGATGTTGTTTATGAGAATCTATGACCAGTGAGTGAAGCTACAATGATTGCTTTTTACCTTTGCACCATTTCATATAATACTAAATGAAATGAGACCCTGCAGTTTCAAAACAAACTGTATTTAAACTGATACCTGTTACCAAAAACAAGTCCATTGTTCAGTGACAACAATTACTCTGAGATAATTTGTTTTGCTCAATATATCAAATCCCAGGATGGTTCACCAAAGATCCTTTGCTTTGGATACACAACCTACTCCAAATCTCTTCAAACTCACACTTTCGAGTATTGGGAAATATAATGTGGTGATTTATAAAATAATGATTTTGTTAAACAGTAACTCAAGTTCTGTACCACTAATATTGAAGGTGATCCATAATTAAAAATATCTATGGGGAAAATGTAAATTTCCCTTTTTTTAAAGGATTGTTTTGTAATAATTCATCCAGAGTCCAGAGATAGATTAGAAAGAGGTTTGTCAAAGAAGTTAACGTCTTTAGCCTTTGCACATTTTGCCCAGTTACATGCATGCATTTGTATTTTATTCAGATGCACAAAGTAAAGTCAAGGTTATTTGAATAACAAATTGAATCTATTAAGGCAGCTCAAAGTGTCTAACACAATGAAAACATAATACAGAAAACACACCAGCTGTTCCATGAGCAGAGCAGTGAAGGCTGCCATGAGCCGTCCTAAGCACTGCAGACACAGTTGTCATCCTGTAGCACATTGTCGCCAGAGAAGAGACCCATTCCACTCCATGTCAATATAGAAAACGAATCACTTAATTGCAAAGCTGTGTGATGCCATTGATCAATGCTCATCAAGGTTGTGCTATTTCAACTCCTGACTCGCCACTGGGTGGACAGGGCTGTATATCTGAGTGAGATGGTTTCCGAATGCTGGACTATGACAAAGTTCCAAACTGTCGGGCTGCAATGAATAGGGAAATTCAACTGGTTAGCATTATTCTACATAGCTCAAGTCTATGGGCTAGCAGCCACAGTCATTATAAACATATAATCAGAATACATACACAGTCCAGTCACATTAATGTGACCACCACGTACTTTCCACTTCAGAGTTAAATAACCAATCACAGAAGGCAGGTGGCAGCACAGTGCAGTTGAGCGTATATAAAGGGTGTGTGTGGGCTTCGGAAAACATTTCAATCGTTGGCGTAATGCAGAAACGAAGCGATTTATCCGACGTCCAAAAGGGCATGATCATTGGCTTTCGGGCCAAGGGTGGAAGCATTTCCGAAACGGCTGAGTTTGTGAACTGTTCGCGTGCCGCCGTGGTAAAAGTGTACCGTGCATGGCAAAATGGGACTGTCCAAAATCAACGACGTGGCAAATGTGGTGCACCACGGGCCATAGATGACAGAGGCGAACGACGGTTGCGGAGATGCGTTCGGGCAGATAGACGGGCTACCGTTGAGCAACTGACCACTAAAATGAACCAAGGGGCTACCACAAGTGTCTCCCAAACCACTATTCAGCGAACATTGCTGCGTCTGGGCCTCCGAAGCAGACGCCTGGTTCGTGCACCTATGCTGACTGGTGTTCATCGACGACGAAGGCTAGAATTTGCACGCCAGTACAGCAGCTGGACGTCCACTGAGTGGCGACAGGTAGCGTTTTCAGATGAATCGCGTTTTATGCTCCATCGGACAGATGGACGTTGGCGTATAAGGCGTGAAACCTCTGAAAGGAACCACCCTGCAACCATTGCAGGAACGGTCCAAGCTGGAGGCGGGAGCATTATGGTCTGGGGAATGTTTTCCTGGCATTCTCTGGGTTCACTGATTATTGTGGAAGGCACGATGGATCAATACAAGTACGCATCTGTCCTTGCGGACCATGTCCACCCCTACATGCGCATTGTTTTTCCTCAGGATGATGGCATCTTCCAGCAGGACAATGCGAGGTGCCATACAGCTGCCAGTGTACGTGCGTGGTTCGAAGAGCACCAGGATGAGTTTACCGTCCTCCCCTGGCCAGCAAACTCACCTGACTTAAACCCAATCGAGCATCTGTGGGACCATCTCGATCGAGTTGTTCGCGCCATGGATCCTCAACCGCGTAATCTAGCGCAGCTGGCCACGGCATTAGAGTCGGCATGGCTCAACATCCCAGAGAAGACCTTCAGGGACCTAAGTGACTCTCTTCCTGCACGTCTCGTAGCAGTTCGCTCTGCGAAAGGTGGTTATTCTGGCTTTTGACAGATGGTCACATTAATGTGACTGGACTGTGTATAAAAGGCTGTATGGGGGTTTAGTTGGAAGCATTATTGCCTTGCAGTTGTGTTTGAGTCTCAATCTCAAGTCTTTCTGCATGGAGCTGTTCTCCATATACATGTATGAGTTCTCTCTGGTTTTATGCCAAAGTCCAAAAAGATGACTGTGTTACAGTGAAGAGATAATAGAATTACCCTTGGGTATGAGTGTGTGGTCATGTATGGTTGTTTTGATGTTGCTCTTTAGTGGACTGGCAGCCTTTCCAGGGTGTACCCTGCTCTCAGTGACTGCCAGAGAAATGCACCATATAAACACCAGATAACCTGCAAGGATAAGCAATTGTAGATAATGGATAGATTAATAGGATAACTGTGGGGGTAAATATTAGGGAGCTATAGACTGATTGTGCAAGGCTAAGTTTTTTAATATATTCAATATATTTTACTTGAGTTACATTTGCTACAGAAATATAACCTCTCATTGGTTTTCCACTTATTTTTCATTTCAAACAAGTGAAATAAATACTTTTTGGCATTGTTTTTTTTCTTCTTTTTTGATCAAACCCACACTTTACCAAACCAAGTTTTGTACGAAATGTTGAGTATTTATTTACCAAACCAAGTTATTTATGTAGTATTTATTTTATATCAAAAAATTATTAACAAAGGAAACTTAAAGTCCTGTTCAAGTTCAAAATGATCTGTTATAAATATTCTGTTATACAATGCAAATCCATCAAAACTGAATGATAATCCTGATACAAATATGAATATAACTTTTTGCAAATTGTATCATCCGGAACATTATGATTACTAATGCTTTATTTCCATCTTTTGTTGACTAAAATTAGAATAGTTTTTCTTCTCAAATTGGATGTTTTTCCAATTACTGTCCTGTTACACCTGCATGATTGTGTGTGACTTTGTAAGAACCACAACCACACAGAGGCACCGTCGTCTTTGCCTGCTGCGACTGGCTGGCATCTGGGGCTCTAATTGCATCCTGCTGTCTGGATCAGGCGTTTTTCAGCTGCAGGTGGCTGCGAGACAGACATAAGCAGCTCTGTTGTGGTAGAAACTAAGCAGACCTCCGTTATTTGGGCCCTTCACATATATTTTGAATATCTAACTAAAAGACTGTGAAAAATAGAAAGTGGGTTGCAGTCTGTCTCATACAAAAACATGTACAATTCATCTAGACCTTGAAAGGCTTGAAAAAGTAAAAAAAACTCTCTTGTAGACTTGCTCTAAAGCTGGTGATATGTTGCACATCGTGATAACATATCGCCTTAGATAAATTAGAGAGATTATAAGAAAGACCAAATAAGGGAGAAAAATTGAGAACAAGCTTTTAGTGAGCTTCATGGGTGATAAGAATCTCTGTCCAGGGTGGCAGCACAAAAATGCTTTCTGTCATTTACGTCCATACAAGCTTTTATTTATTGTTTCCATTTTCAGGTAATTGGGATAAAGTGATCAAAACAAATTGAACTGTGGCTAGGGAATGATGCTAAAGTCAGTATCTGAAATGTCTAACTAACTCAGGGGTACTTTTGATTTCAATGTACGTGCTTCTACAGTCAGAAAAAGACTTCACAAGTTTGACTTTCAAGGAAGATTTAGGTTAAAGCAAAAATGTCAATAATATTATTTACTTATCTTCCAGAATAACCAAAGGCATATTATTTAAAAAAATAGAGGTTAATTAAAGCATGTTTACAAGAAGTCTCTTGTGATCTTTAGAGGATGATATTTGTTCCGTTGTCTTTGTGAATTGACCAACTTAGCAAAATAAATAGAAAAGAATCCTCAAACTGCATTATCTATTAGACTTGTGGTTTTGTAAATAGATTAGGGTCTGTGGCTTACCTGAAATATGTGTCTTTGCATTACAGCATAGCTTTAATGATAAACAAACAGGACAACAGAAAGCCTTCAGGGACCTACAGAAATAGACAAAAAATCAAGAAACTAAACACAGAAAGAACACAAGGCCAAACATTTCTCAAACTAATGAACACAGAAAATTAAACTGTATACTGTGGATCATTTTAAACAATAAAGAGCTCAGAATTAATCAAAACTCAAATGAAACACAAACACCAGAGAAATAATAACAAAAACATCCACTGTTATTTCCCAGTGAGAATTTTTGGTGTCAGTGGAGACAGCACATTTTCAAGGACTTCTTCTGTCATTGTAATTGTTTTTTTATAACACCAGAAACCCTATTAATTAAACCATATACATTCATATGGGTCCAATCTTTTATACAGTGTTTAATATTAATCAAATTCAATTCAATTTATTTAAATAGTGCAAATTTACAACATACTTGCTTTAAGTTTATTTATAGAAAAGCAGATTTTTGTTGACAGTTCCACTCATATGTTCCATCAACTGCTTTAAACATTTGTTCCAGACCTATTGTTGACTGATAACACTTGCATAAGATGAACAAATAATCAGACAGCTAAACTTACGTGGGAGTGGAAACTCAAATGTAAATATACATATCAGACACCTGATAACAGAAGATATTATAAACAAATCTAAAATATATATAATCAAAAACAGTTTATATGTGTCGTTTGAAATCCGAGGATATTAATAAAAAAACAGCCAAATGCTGTAAGTTAACATGCTATTTTGAATGAATTACTCTGACTAATGCACAGACAATGTTATTGAAGGAATTTACCCAAATGTATTTAACCGTGAAAGTTCACTGCAGTGACATTTATTGAAAGGGACTCTTTCAATGACAACAAATGACAATGGTTTTGCAGAAATACTTTAAGTGCAGTAAAAAGAGCACACGCATATGTCACTGTCAAAGCCTAGGTTAGATTTATGAAGGCGATAAATACTTTTTTCTTTCTCCTTCTTATGAACACCTTCTCAAGTTCCTCAAATACCCAAATGACCAAAAGAGGAGGAGATCACCTTTTGTTCAGGTTGATTTGAATCCCATCCATTTTCAGTTTCTATTGTGTCTTCTCCCTCTTTTTCCTCCCTCACTCGACTACTACTTCTGTGTCTCTCTCTTCCTCTCGCCATCTGTTGTGATTGGCTGCTTTTCTCTCAATGCTTTCTGCTGGTATAAATCACTGCTGGGGGTGGAGATAATTTCAGCTTGCTGTCTAAAGCTGAAGGACAACGCTATAAAAACTCTGCTGGTCACAATTGCTCAGTTTCCTTTCTTCTGTCATTGAGAAAAGCAAGTTGTGACTTTTGAATTTTTAGAGTCCCATCATGTGTAAAGGACTTGCAACACTCCCTGCAACCTGCTTGAAAAGGTAAGATCAGTGTAATTAATACAATAAGAGGGAATAAGTTGTTAGTTGTTATGCTAACGGAAATCAAATCAAATACTGTCTGCTCTTTTTCTTTAACTGTATATTTTTAGAAACAGAATACTAGTTTGTATATTATATTAATCAATGAAATATAAGAGTTCTTGACCACTTCTATGCTTCTAAGCCATTCTTTTGATGTTTTTTTAATGCTCATATACTGAAATCTTTGAAATGCATGTTTCCACAGTGCTAAAGACATCAAGCACAAAATAAGCTTCTTACTACAGAAGCCTGAACCTCAAGCTGCAGATCAGAAGGAGATAAAGGAGAAAACTGCAACGGCTGTTACAAAGAGGTCAGAAAGATTCACATGGTTTTGTTTTCTCTTTCTTTTTCTGTTAAATTTGATATGTCCCAAAGTTTAGCATGTTCCTTTTCCAAAAGATAAAAAAAATATAAATCCTAATGCTCATTGTAATACACATGTTGCATTAAGAACAATACAAATATTCATGTAGGATAGAGTAATGTGGATAAGCATATGTTTTGGTTTGTTTGGTCTATTTTATTTCAGTCTAACATTGTTTAAACACAATCATAAAACATTTGTTGAGGAACAAAATCACCTGTAAAGTGCTTTCAATGCTTTCTTATCCCACAAGATGTTTTTTTCCCTCTTACAATAAATAATTGAAACTGAGAATTCTCAGTAGTGAGAATGCCTTTTATTTTGTAATTTTGGGAGCGATAAAGAGAATTGATTGATTGATTGCTGATTCGTGTTACAAGAAACCTTGCAAAGACGTGCTCAGCCAGAAAGTCTGAACTTCATTAGAAAATCATTGCTCACATGTCTGAGGTTCTTTACATTCATTTAGTCTACTTAGTCTTTTGTTGCTGTTTGGACCAAAAATACTTATGCCTCTATTATGATTGCTGGTGTTTTGACTGGAGAGTTAAATTTAACATCAGAACAACAGATCTTGTTTTGACCCTGATCTGCCTGCAGGTGTAATTCTCACGGGAAGCTTGTAATTGTCCTTTATGAGAAGGTGATGGTGCTGACCTTTACTTTCCGGTAACACCTAACCAATCCATTAACAGTGATAAATAATTGATATTTAGTTCATGGAGTCATTTATATGAATACAAAACATGCTTTTGTCCCCTCTGGACATAGCTATTATTATTCTTATGACTTTTGGCTTTGCCAAGGCAGAGATATTTTTGTGGAGGTTGAAGTTTCCATGATAGAAAGGTCAGATGTTACTATCAACGCTGAATTCTGAATAATACACTCAATAATTTATAAATACTCGGGGACAAAAAAAAAAACATATTCCTTTATGCAATATTGAAAATAAATCATTCATCCTAATCGTAATCATATTAAACCTTATTTATTGAGATGGTGGTAATAGAAATGAAGAATTTGTATGTGAGATAAAACAAGTCTAAAATAAAACAAAACAGCGGAATCTTAAGATAAACCTGAATAAATATGTACCAATAAAAATCACATGTATATTTGAATATTTGTTTTTTTTCCCACATATATCTTTTCTGCTACCTTTAAAAAAAAGCTATTTGTCATATTGCAGAGTCCCTAAAGCTGCCGAGGTGGAGAAATGGAAGGAGTCTTTCTGTCATGTAATGAGCAGTGAAAGTGAGTATAATATTACAGTTTCACATCTATAAAAAATAATTTAAAGTAACAAGGCTACATACAGGAACTGATACAGACATAATTCAAGCTGAAAGGACCTGATCATATCCCAATTACATTGCTTCTCACTGTCATGCTGGACTCATTAGTTCTCAGCAGGAGGTCCTTGGGGTTTATGTAAAAATAATAAGCTCGTTTATATAGGCTGAGTAATGTTTCTCAGGAGACACCATGGTGCTTCAGTCATGAGAACATTATCAGACAGCAGCCTGACAAACACTTTACTCATTAACGGTCGTCAATATGGTTTTTGATGAGAGCAGCATGAATTTATCTCTGTTCCACATTTTAAAGATTTAAACCTAAGAAATAACAAAAAAGTGGAAGTTTGTTTTTAGGGTTTCATTATCATAATTATTCATAAAGTGAACAATGAAACACTGTTTTTCATCAAATAGAACTTAGACTTCACAATGTTAGAGGAACAAATTAAGTACAAACACCCACAGGCACTTCCCAGTTAATTCTCAGGCTCTGGGCTTTTGCTACGTGTCACGAGGCACAACTGAATGGCCCCTCAGGGCGTTGTGACTAGTGCAGAGTGTGTGCGTGTGTTTGTGAGCAAATGTGTGTGTGTATTTGTGTTTGTGCGTTTCCGCACTCTGAGAATCTCGTCAAGAGTATGCAATAGACAGTAGAGCATTGGCCTTGCGGGAACCAGCTGAGTTCTGACATGATGCATCCCATGAACCTAGCCACTGACCTCCAACATTGTCATGTCTTCCTTCTGCCTCCAGCCGTCAGCTTCTAGTGAACTGATCTTCTTTTAGGAGACTTTGTTTATCATAAACGGTTTCCACTATCTGTCATTTTAGTTGTGCGGAAGTTTGAATAAGCACAGCTGCGTCTGTTAAGTTTTATAGTATTATGTCTCCAGCAGAGGCTCACATCTGTTTGCTCTGCAGTCTTTAAATAGTCTTAAGTCTGCAGTCTAAATATCAGATGATATTTAGGACACAGGTTAAACAAATGTTGATGCAGATGTCTTTGTGTGAATACTAATTGATTATGATCAAATGACACTTCATTTTATTCCTTTTGTTTGAACACAACTGATCAGTACTGCATGATCCTACATGGCTTCTTCTTAATTTTCAGATTTGGATAGTAGCAATGCTTTTACTTGCTTTAGATATGCTGTAAAAGTCCAAACTGAGGCTGTAGCACATAGTTATGACAATTATGTCTTCAATATTTAATAGCCAAATGTCTCCATTGTGGAATAGTTAAAGTCAAGAACGGCTCACCTTGTAAAGCATGAGATTTTCTAAAGAAGTCTATATGACAAATTTTAATTAGCTAACTGCTAATTTAACCTTTATTTGACGAGTTATGACAAATGAGAGCTAGTTCTCATTTACAAAACCAACATGGGCAAGGACCAGCACAAAATAGACATTTTGCCATCCTAAGCTATTAAAAGTGTAATTTTGGTTACTTAACTTAATTTGGCATTGGCTAATTTTTTATTGGCGTAGTAACAGATATTATTTTTTAGTCATCAATTGCATTTTATTGTGTAAAATTTGCATGATCCTCTGGGTACTTTGGCTTCCTCCTACAGCTAAAAAATATGGGCAGTCCAGAAGTATAACAATTATTGATTAATTATTATTTCCCTTAGATGTTAGTGTGTGTCAAAATGGATGGATGAACAAGTCTATATCACAAGTCTATATCTTTTCTTTCTTACTCCTAGTGGGTCGCACAGTCTTTACCAGCTTCTTGAAGTCAGAGTTCAGCCAGGAAAATGTTGACTTCTGGATTGCTTGTGAGGACTACAAGAAGACTCCACCTTCCAAGATGGCAACCAAAGCCAAGCAAATGTACCAGCAATATGTTGAGGCAGATGCTCCAAATGAGGTAAAGATTTTTTTTTCATTATTTGATAAAAACACTTGAATGAAACCAGTAAGTTTGCTTGTTATGTAAACATACAACACTGTCTTAAACATCACTTAAGACAATAAGTTTTAAATTAAGACTTATTGTTGCATATTTGTGAATGAAGTCTATAAAGAACTAGAAAAGGCAATTAAATGAAAGGAGAAATGCACATAAATGACATGGTTAATGAGTATTCATTATATTTAATTAAAACAAGAAAATCTGATAATTAAGAAGAACTTTAATTCCCCCCAGGAAATTCAACAATGAACAGTGTTACCAATCTTGGTGAAACCAGCTTTGTGCTGAGCTCATTATTTTTCTTTGGCCATTTATTTTTTACTACATTCTCTGAAAACATAGTGTTTTATGACTTGGAGCAAATAACTTTGAGAATTTTTTTGCCACTTTTGAAGCCCCCCTCCCCCCCAAAAAAAACACAATTTTAAGATTTTTCTGGATATGGTTTGCAGTTTACTAAGAAGATGGTGTTCCATTTGCCCTACATCTGCACCTGTAAAATTTTATCCAAGTTTCCTGATTTTTACTTTGCCTCTTTTTTTTAATTCAAGGTAAACTTGGACGCAGCTACTAGAGAAAAAACAAGGCGGGAAATCGAGAGTGGCGGCCCATCCTGTTTTGATGAGGCTCAGAAGATGATCTACAATTTGATGGAAAAAGACTCTTATAGAAGGTTCCTGAAATCCAAGATAATTCAAGAAATATCCCAGAAAGAGAGCTGTGCTGCTCAAGAGAAGAAAGGCTGTGACTGGCTTGACAGTAGGCAGGTTTTAGCTGGTGGGGCCTAAACACTGGGGTGACATAAAGATTTAAAGCAGGTGCCAAAGATGGAAAGTGCAACAGAGTACTAGACTGAGAGGGACAGATTATCACAAAGAGTTTATGTTAATGGTGACTCATGTAGGTTTATAGAGGATGACTTTTATTTACTTATTCAATTTGCAAAGTTTAGTAGTCATATATTTGATAAGATGTAATGTTTTCCATCTCTGAATTCACAGTCTGCTGTATTGTGGTTTTCTGGAGAGATTGGTATGGTCAGACCTTACACGCTATTTCCATTAATATTAAAAATATAGTTTTTACAAATATATGTATAGTGACTCCAAATTACAACCCTGTAGTGACTATAGGTCAGACATTAAAACGGATTATGATCAATCTACCTTCAACCAACGAGCTAACCTTTGAAAAGCTCTTTATTTTGAAAGACTGGTAACACTTGAAAAAAGGTTAAAAAGACAAGTACGTTCCATAGACTGCCTAAGCATGTCCATTTAATGTTCACATGCGGTCTGAATTTTTGTGCAGTTCCAGCACAAATTTAGTACAAAACTAAAACTCGATTCAGTTTATCAACCTGCCAAGACACTTCCTTGCACTTTAGCAATTTTTTGACTTTTCTTTGGAATTTAAAAACCTAAAATCTGGCAAATTTTTAAATAGAAGCAAATACAAACACATCAATCAGATCTTATGACAATATTACTATTGGCATATGGTTTGATTGAGTACAAAACTTCAGTATTTCAGATACAGCTAAAAGCACTGTGCAAATATAGGTCATCACACAGTGATGTTTGAATACAGCCCAGCATAACATTATAACATTATATTTGTGTTGGTAAACACAAATATTAAGTATTAAATATTAAGTTGGTTGGTAACTATTCACAAACAAAACAGTATTACGACATAAAAATATTAGTATAGTGCACCTTAACCAAATGCATTGGAATAAACATAAAGCCACTTGCTTCAAAATGAGTTTTAGTGGCAACAGTAAGCAGCAGAATGTAAGATACAAACACTCTATGGCTTAACAATTTAGGGTTTTCATTTTTATAATCAATGTTTATGGTGGCTTGTGCAACAGCAAAAGAAAGTATCTGATGCCTGTTCTCATTGCTTTGTAATTCCCAAAATTCAACAAAACTATCAATTTTACTGTGCTGTTTGAACATCTGGACATGAGCTCTACACTGTGAAAATAGCTTCATCTAATATCAGAATGCCATATTTTCATGCTGTATACTCTCTAAACATGAAATAATAGCTAATAGCTAATTGTTTTTTATTGAGGTGTTTCAATCATTTATATGTAAGCCATGCTGCATTGCCAAAAAAAGAAAAATGGATGGTGACTTGCTAGATATAAAAGGAGCTTGCAGACATGTGTGTTAAATTAAAATGTATACAGTGATCATTTTAAAAAATATTGATTCTGTGTGTTGATATTATTCAATTATGGTATTAACCTATTTATCTGTCTGTGACTGTTCAAAATAAAGTTGTGTTTCAAAAGCTGCAATGTTTTGTTTGCTGTGTATTATTCCATTTACATTCCGTTCTGCTTACATACTTGATCATTTAGTCACCCGACACATTGGGGGCATACCTGTGGATGTATTTTTAAGGCCACACCTGGAACACACTGCTTTCTTGTTAGACATAATGCGAATGTCAAAAGAGGTCAGCCAAGATATGAAGAAGAGAATTGTGGGGCTGCACAAGTGTCCAGAGATTTCACCCACACAGGCAATGCAACTAAATACTTAGGAAAGTAAACTTCTGATTTTGAAAAAATTAAAACACTAAGAGTAAAATTGTAGCAGTTATTCTAAAAGGAACAGGCAGCCAGTGTAAAGTGGATAAAACAAGAATGAAGCGCTCACATCGAGAAAGGCTTCATTTTGTTGATGAACCTCAAATGCTAAAATCTAGGTTGAGATATAACTATTAATTATTTACAGGCATTTTGTCCACATGGCTGGTAACTGCAAGTCAGCTTGAATGCCCTGTTTGGCTGATTGAAAACAAAACCATGGCAGTCTCAGTTATAGGTGAATGTGTGTGTACTTCAAGCTGGTAACAGCCCATCTTGTTATCCATCCATTCATCCATCCATTTTCCTACACCCTTGTCCCTTTAATGGGGTCGGGAGGTGCTGGTGCCTATCTCCAGCTGGCGTTCCGGGCGAGGGCGGGGGTACGCCCTGGACAGGTCGCCAGTCTGTCGCAGGGCAACACAGAGACACACACAGGACAAACAACCATGCACTCACACCTAGGGGCAATTTAGACAGACCAATTAACCTGACAGTCATGTTTTTGGACTGTGGGAGGAAACCGGAGTACCCGGAGAAAACCCACCATGCACAGGGAGAACATGCAAACTCCATGCAGAAAGGCCGGGGCCGGGAATCGAACCCAGAACCTTCTTGCTGCAAGGCAACAGCTCTACCAACTGCGCCACTGTGCAGCCTATCTTGTTATCCAGTGGACAAATATTAATAGGAAAACATAAAGATGTGCTTTGTTAACTTTGCTAGCTCAAGCAATAAGCTCCTCCTGACACTCAATCATAGTCAGAGACGAGCAATAACAAAGCATGGAGATAAATTTTATAGACAATGTTGCCATAATATTTAATCAGCAGATAAAGAAAAAACAGAAAAGGGATTGAAGGTTTATTATTATTATTATTATTATTATTATTATTATTATTATTATTATTATTATATTATTATTATATTATTATTATTATTAATTTTTATTTTCATAATGGGCATATCAAAATGTTTATAATCTGTTACTGTCAAAACAGGTAATTATGCTGGATTTCTAATGTAATTAGAATTCATAATCATAAAAACGCATTTGCCACAGCCTATTCATAGATTTGTTTGGTGCAGGAAAGTGTCTAAACAGGACACTCGTTGATGTTTTGACCAAATTATTAGTTATTAAAGTGTGTCTGTCCATGTTCATGTGTATTTAATCAGTTTTATACTTCAATACATCAGTAAATATTGGTCTGATTTGTTTACTTGAAGGTCTTAAAAGTAAAATTGTTCTTTTATTATTACAGTAAATGTCTGTGATTTGCAGACCTACATCATTTCCAGTAGTGACTGTGCAGTGTTTTCAGATTACAGATCATTATCAAAATGTAACAGTATCACCTGATGATAATCAGGGCACAGAGTAACTTTTGTCCAGAGGAAAAGGTGTAGGTGTGTCTGTTTACGCATATCCCTGACTTACACATATCAGATGATCTAATGTTAAAGCACTAGCTTAAGGACAGCAACAGTGGATTGACTTACACTTAAAGCACTGCTTTCATCTAATTCCCTCAAGCTGTTTGACCTCTGCATTTAATTATATGTTAAATATGGCTTGCGTTTATTTTCAGTCACATGGGGACATGTCTACTACAACTTAAACAGAAAGCAACTGAGTTTAAGGCTGTTTTAAAGTCTGATAGAGGAATCATTTCATAGGAGAGGTAAAGTCTTAAAACATGTTAAAAAAAGACAAGAACAAAAAAAACAGTAAACAATTTCCTGGAAAGCTTTTTATATATTCAGCAGCATGTATCCGAACCCACTTAGAGAGGGACACTTGGGGTGGATTTCCATGTCATTTTCAAGGACACTGTGACATTTTCAGAATGGTGGATGGATAATTTTATATAATAACTATGATGAATGTTTTAAACCTCCTTAGAAAATTAAATAGAGAATGACCCAAATCCCCCATTGAATCCTTGAGAAATGTATTGTAGATGGTGCAAAAGCTTTTTATAGAACCTTGATGGAATTGTATGTCTACACAGCTATGTAATTATCAATTCCTCATAAGAAAAGAAATGAAATAGCTGGTACTAAGAAAAAATAAAACAAAATCTCTCTCTCTCTCTCTCTCTCTCTCTCTCTATTGTTCTCTTTCTTCCTCTCTGTCTGTCTGTATAATGCTAACTATTAAATGCTGGTTTACCATCAGGGTAAGTTCACAGACCAAGCTACATTTCCAAAAGCCTAGATGTGCCTCTGTTAACTGGACCAGTAACTTTGTTACAAAAACATAGCAACACTGAAGACCAGCATGAGTTATAAATAGAGGTAATTCTTTTTAGTTGATGAGGTCAGATTTAAGCAGGCTTTCTTTCGGCTTCCTATTCACCTTTTAAAGAGGCGGAAAAAAGGGATTCGGCCTTAATGGTTTGCTTTACTTTGTGACTAGGCCAATTCATTTCTGAGCTCTGAACCTCAGCTCTGAGTGGTACGGCTTGTGTAACCCCCAAGACTGATCTTGCGCAACTCCTGCAGAACACCACAAAGGAAAAACCTCTGATGACCAAAGCACAACAGCAAAGACTAAATGAAAAACACTTTTTACCTCAGGCAAAGTTTGGCCCACAGGTTATCAGTCAATGGATGTTGTGAGGAAAAAAAAATCTGTAGGCTTGAGCAAAGTTCAGAAACAGAAAACAATATCTAGTTGCTGTTTTGGGGAGATGGAAAGCTTTACAAAGATATGCTTGAAAGAGATGACATATGGGAAAGGGAATGCTGGAGACAAAGGTTACATTCCGATAGTAATACAATGATAAATTGACAAATACGTCATACCAAGGAATTTAAAGATACCAGGGGAGAAAAAACAAAATATTTTTAATAATGCCTACCTGAACATGGTAATCTACTCTATTTGTTGTTGCTGTTTTTCAGGAATGTAAGCAATTTAAAATAAAGTTGTGAAATAATTCAGATCTCATATGGTCCTTTTTCAGATTCCACACTTCAAAGTACAAGATAAACAAGCAAGAGGATTAAGCGCAAGAGATGTTATAAAGAATCATCCACTATCTTGGCGTTCGATCAAATGCACAACAAATACTGAGAGCAGCTGTGGCTTTTACTGGAAGAACAAAGAAAGTAAATGGTATGTGACTTGAAATGAGGGGTGAAAAAACTAAGTTTAAAGGGAAATAATAGGACACAGATGTGACTGTTCAAGGCAAGGTCAAGCAGTCATGGAGGCATAAAGCACATCAAGTGAATGAGTGATTATGTCTTATTTAGCACTAACAATACAGAAAACCATAAACCCGAAAAGGGACAAAAGAAGAAAGACAACATTGAACAGGAGACAGAGAAATTAATTTAGCTTTTTCAAATTCCTTAATAAGATTATAGTATGCTTTTTCTAAATCTTTGTGCTCCAACTAAATAGTTCAAAGTCAATTTATCCAACTGAGAAAACTGATTTTTTTTTTTTAACATACTATCTACTTGTAAAAACACTGTCACATATCACACTAGATAGATCATCGTCAGCTTCCTTTTCTCACAAGAATCGACATTAGGCAATTCCACTGGCAGGGTGTTGGAAGCATCCATGCATATAAAGAACCATGCAAGGTTCAAAAACACAAAGTGAATACTACAAAATTATCACGTCAAAGAACTGTCGGGGATCCAACTTCAGACAACAGCAGGAAGTGCATGACTGAAAAAAAGATTTTACTAACCATAAGTCAGAAAACAATATCTACACTGGAAAGTCTGAGAACTGTATGCACCCTTACGTGACTAAATAAAGAGATGAGAAACAGCTGCAGACAAATATGAAACTAAGTTACTAAGGCAGTGTTTTTCAATCCTGGTCCTCAAGGACAACATATGTTTTGGATGTTTCCCTGCATCAAAACAGGCTTTTGCTGAACTGGATTAATCTGAATCAGGTGTGTTAAAGCTGGGAATGATCTAAAACATACAGGACATTGTGGCTTGAGGATCGTGGTTGAGAAGCTTTAGAGAATTTTCAAAAAAACATTAGTGAACATCATCATGAAGACCAAGGGACACAGCAGACAGATGAAGGATAAAGTTGCAGAGCTTAAAACAGTACTAAAAAAACAGCTCAGTCTGACTCACTGAGAACTATTATATCCATAATTAAAAAACCTGAAACAGACAAAGTGGTACGTAAGTTTGCAGCTGCAGTCCCTTCAACGACTCTGCCATTTTTGAAGGGGCTCCAGGGATGCACACCTCAAGCAAAACAATATGCTGACATTATGAATTACACGTGCATACTAACTATATTTATATATTGACTTCCTTGGAGGCAGTGTCTGCAAGGCCTTCTCTGCAAACCTATAAAATATCCATTCAACATGCATGTCCCTATCTGGGTAGCAAGGGGTGCTGGTTCCCACCCCCATCGCAGGACCGCACAGAGACAGACAAGACAAACAATCATGCACAGACATGATTGTTTGAGGCACCAAAACATAAGAAGAATTTAGATTAAGATCCATCAACCTGACACTTTTGTTTTTGGGAAAAAGCCGTGCATGCAGAGGGAGAACATTCAAACTCCATACAGAAAGAACCTGGGCTGGGATTCGAACCCATGTTTTGCCCCCCTGTAAAATATCCATGAATGCTTATTAAAAAAAAGTATATATACATTGTCAGTCCAAGACCTTTTATAGCTTTCCCACTACTTCCTGCTTTTTTTAAACTAAAGCATCACCAATTACATTTTTAAAATAATTTGTTGCCAGAGTCAAATAAATCTACACAGAGAACTTCACAATCATTCCTGCATATAACTGTAGAATAAACTGAATAACTACTGTTTCATCAACCAATAAAATTTAGAGTTAGTGACACCAAGGCCTTGTAGCAGGTGTAATGTGACATCAACTTATTCACACCCCTTGATTGGATGGCCAGAAAGTGTTCTAGCCAGAGCTAAAACCTGCATGTGGAGTGAACAAACTTTCAAACATCAGTTAATGACTTTTGAGAGAAAGAGAGTAAATATACAGTTGAGCTAGCAAGTGCACAGGAAAACAGAGCTCCACAATGAAATGGAGAACTGAAACAGATAAATCTTTTAAAAAACTGAAAGACTCTCTCACTTCTTTAGGCAAGGAGGAATTTCATTTTGGAGGCACAACAAAAACACTGCATCCAAAAGCAAAGGAAACTTTGTGGAGCTTCTTTGTGTCATAGATGTACGCAGCGCAGATTTACATTCCCGGCTGTCCACTAGTAAAGTGTTTAGTGGAACATCAGGCAAATAAAAAATGATATTACTGCTGCTATTGCTGAGGTGATGGAAGAAAAGATCATAAGGGCAGTTAATAAAGCATCGTTTCTGTATGTTATGGTGGATGAGACAACAGATGTGAGTAAAGTAGTGCAGCTGGCATGGGTCCTGCATTGCATAATGGACACAGGTGTCAAAGAGGGCTTTGTCGAATTTGAAGACGTGACCCATGGGAAGCGAGTGGATGACATTGCAGGTCTTATCATCCAATTTATGGTGGAAAATAAAAGTCTGGGTAAAGTTGTGGCATAGTGTTTTGATGGTGCAGCAGTTGTGTCTACTGGATTAAATGGGGTCCAAGCTAGGGAAAAGGAAGGAGCATCTTTGGCATTATTCATACAGTACACTACAGAAACAATTTAGTACTGGCACATCAAAGTTGAAGGAATGCAAGATCTTTCCTACGCACCTCAATGGTCTTGCTGCAGTTTTTTTTTAGATCGCCAAGATGCACACAACCACTGGATGAAATCTACCAGCGGACGTGTGGCAGTTCACATCAGGATTGGTCAATATAGTCTTTGAGAACAAACTGCTCTAAAGCTCTTCCCCCTTTTTTCCTAAACATGTAACTGTTCTGTTTTGGTTTTGTTAAGCAACATGATGTGTCTCAAAAATTAAGGTCTTTGTTCCTGAGTGCATTTGCAAACTCATATTTGTCTCTACATATTGCTTTTGGTTCAATGAATTCCCTCCGAGGGGATTTTTAGGCCACCTTTATACAGGACTGTTTTTACTGCACGTAATGACACTCTTAAACCAGCTATAGCCTGTTATCTTTTGCTATTGTTCTGAGGTTAAAATCTTTTTTGCATTTCTATGGGTGTTTTATGCACTTTATCCGAACACCTGGTTTTATTGGTAATTACCATTCCTTTTTTCTGATGACAAATCAGTTCCCTACAAAGTTTCCTAACATTGTAGGAAACTGTTTGACCTTTGTTGTCATTTTCTCTTTTGTATTTTGTAGCATTCTCCATCTAATCAGTGTGCTCTGTTCTCCTCCTCCTCTGTCTCTGACTGGTACTGTGATTAGATTAACTCCTCTGTAAACAACACATTGATAAAAAAAAGTCTGGTTTAATAAAATCAAGTAAAAAATCTAACAATAATCACCAGCATTAGTTTGTGGATAACAGAAAATAGTACAATGTCTTTGTTAAGTATGTTTTTCTCTATATAATTCTCGAGGTTTTGTCTTGCAAATATGTGTGTTTCTTTGCTCGCAGCTGTAATAATGCCCAGGTCCTGGACGGGCTGAGACACTCTGGCCCTAAGCGGTACTCCATTTTGAATTAACCTGCTTATTGGTGGATTTTTTTCTCGGGGCTTTCAAACGCTGAGCAGCTGTGAGCTTTGATAATTGAAACCTGTCAGGAGGGTCTGGAGCTCTAATGTCATCATGCGCACAAGAAAGCACGTACCCTCTGATACACATGGACACAAAGGCACTTATCTCTACCACACGATTATGCATGCACCAAGTACATATAATACACACATCCCTGTTGCCACATGTCTGCATGTGTGGTTTAACATCTAATGATGTTTCATTTATAAACGTTGCAGAATAAAATTGATCTTCAGAATATGTCTGCACACTCTCGTTGACTGTGGCAGTGTTGCATAACGTGCTTGCAGTCATATTTGCTAAATTAAAACATTATTAAAAAGTTTAATTATTCCCACAGCTCATATCTTGAGGGGAGATAAATGATCTGGATGGCAAGCAGACTATTGTTTTCAAGCCTTTAATTTTCTTTTTTTATTTATTTAATATGTTTAAAATTAGAATATTGCCTCAGACTTACAATAAGAAAACATTTGTGATGATGTAGCCTAACAAGTATGCTTAATAAAACTTAAAGTTGTATTTTACTTTGTACAGAAATAGAACTGAAAATGAATTATTGTTGGTGGCAACAGCATAGACGAGGAAAAATGTCAGGTACTCTCTATGTTAGGAGTGTCATTACAGGCATTTTCTTTGAAATAAGTCTTGAAGTATTTTAAAATGTAGAAGTAACCCACTGGCATTGTAGATCATTTTACTATGTCATAAGCATAGATGAAAACAGTCTGGACTGCAACACATACAGGCAAATCAGGCCCATGGGATCTTTCAAAATGGGTAGAGGTTCACAGGGTATATTATACAAAATCCATCAGTTTAGTTTGCATCAAAATAACCTAATAATCATGGGATGGGAAGTACAGTTTTTTTAAAAGGGTAAATTAGTGAGCAATTGCTTTTCAGGATCGCATCTCTGCTTTTTGCGGATGATGTGGTCCTGTTGGCTTCATCAGATCGTGATCTGCGGCTCTCGCTGAAACGGTTCGCGGCCGAATGTGAAGCGGCCGGGATGAGGCTCAGTGCCTCCAAATCCGAGGCCATGGTCTTGAGCCGGAAAAGGGTAGAGTGCCTTCTCCGGGTCAGGGGGGTCGTCCTGCCTCAAGTGGAGGAGTTTAAGTATCTGGGGATCTTGTTCACGAATGAGGGAAGAAGGGAGCGGGAGATCGACAGGCGGATTGAGGCGGCGTCTGCCATGAAGCGGGCGCTGTACCGGTCCGTCGTGGTGAAGAGAGAGCTGAGTCAAAAGGCGAAGCTCTCGATTTACCGGTCGATCTACGTTCCCACCCTCATCTATGGTCATGAGCTTTGGGTCATGACCGAAAGAACGAGATCACGGATACAAGCGGCCGAAATGGGTTTCCTCCGCAGGGTGGCCGGGCTCTCCCTTAGAGATAGGGTGAGAAGCTCGGTCATCAGGGAGGGACTCAAAGTAGAGCCGCTGCTCCTCCACGTCGAGAGGAGCCAGTTGAGGCTTGGGCATCTGGTCAGGATGCCTCCTGGACGCCTCCCTGGTGAGGTGTTCCGGACACGTCCCACCTGGAGGAGGGGAAGACCCAGGACACGCTGGAGGGACTATGTCTCTCGGCTGGCCTGGGAACGCCTTGGGGTTCCCCCGGAGGAGCTGGAAGAAGTGGCTGGGGAGAGGGAAGTCTGGGCCTCCATTCTGAAGCTGCTGCCCCCGCGACCCGACCCCGGATAAGCGGCAGAAAATGGATGGATGAATTGCTTTTCAGGACCAGATTTTTGGCCAAACAGTTTTTCAAAGCATAGTTTTCATAACAAACTAAATGCCTTTTAATCATAATAATAATAACAATAATAATACTAATAGTCAAATGTGGTATGCTATGCTGACTTGTGGAACTTTATGTTATGCAACTGTGAATGTTGATTGTTTCAAAAAATGAAAGACACTTAAATGAAACTTAAATGAACATGTTTAAGGACCCACAACACAACCTCATAAGGGAGCCAACTGCTCATAAACTGTTTTGTTTCCATAAAGTACATTTTCAAAACAATCTAAAATTCCTAGCTTTTCTTTCTTTTTTCATGAGATCGCTAATGTTCATCCTGACAAAAAAGGCTGCCATAAAACTATGGTTGCAATGGAAATTAAACCTGCAAGCGCAATTGGATGGTTATTGTAGGTCAGTGCCACTCCTGTCTTGTGGCGACCACACCACCAAGGCACCATCTCCATCATTGTCTCCCTTGTCAGGGTTCTCTATCTTATAAGTTGTTGTAATACGTCAGTGCTATTCCGAGACCTGTCCACAAGGTGGCCCTTTTTGTGAATGTTCCAAAACACCTGCAGTCCCGTTTGGTGCAGACCCAGGGCAAGCCTTAGAAGATTGGAAGTAATCCAACCTTACATTTTTGTCACCTTCTGTTTGAGGGCAAATGATTGGCAAGGACTTCCTGTAGGCAGTGGAGCAGATGATGTCATCGCGTTCTCGCTAAAATGAGAAAAGAAGAGCACATCGCCCCAGCTCTAATGTCTCTCCAAAAACAAACTTTCAGAAAACTTTAAAACAGCTGAAACACTGACTTAATTTACATTAAGAAACCCTCCCACTTAGAGTTGCCTTTGATTAATGTAAATATATTGGATGCATTCTTGCTTGATGATGCCATTGAAGCATTGTAATATTTATTGCTTGTTTCAGAATTTGCTACAGTATTATATGTTTATGCAGCAAAGAACTTGGAATTTCCTTGTTGCTGAAATATGCTATGTAAATAAACTTAACTTGACTAAAAAAAGGTGATGGAAATTAATCAAGCAATGTTTTGGGTTTGGGGGTATTTATCCCTTGACGTTTACGCTCAGACAAACTTAAACTGATTAAACTGAGTGTATTATGAGCTTTCTTAGAAGACACATGAAGGTTAATCAGACAAAGAGAAGCAGCTGGGTAAGCTGTAAGCAGTCTGAAGCTGATAAGTGGCAGGCGTTAACAGGCAGGTTGACAAACAAAGGACAGCTGGTCAGCAGGTGAGACATGACTGAATATGGAAAAAAAAACGTATCTGCTCAATGCTCTATAGAACGTCACTCCACACTAGGTGAGATTCACACCTGTGACTATCAAGTATTGACTGTCAGCATAGAATCAACAGATTAACAAGTTATGTTCTGCACCAAACATGAATTGTCACCACAGAAACTGAAGAATATTACACTCCTGATCTATTTATATCATTACTGATATAAATTTGTTATAAAAGTATTACTGATTGCACTTAAAAATTTAGATAACTTTATGTTATTAAAGGTAAAGTTTAAACAGTAATGATTTATTGATTAAGGGAAACATTTTGTGATACTTAAATGATCTTTACTTGTAACAAAACACATTTTATATTGCATAGTGAATTCAATAATATTTTTCATAGGAATTAAATGTATACATAAAGTTTATGAATGAATGAACTGTAGACAATAACACAGCTGCTATACCAGTTTCACACGCCTTGCAAGCCTTAGCAAGATAATAGTTATATTGTATTCTGGAAAACACAATTGTTTTTTTTTTATATATTCAGCCTTTTCACATGACATAACTTTAAGACTTCACATTACCAGGTTTCTGGAAATATTTCAAAGTACTGTATATGTTTCAGCTAAACAAAGTTCCAGTCAGAAAGTCACCGACCTCCTTTGGGGACTAAAAGTATGCAACCTTTTCCATTACGCCCAAGAAATCTTGTCGTAACTGATGCGTCCTTGGAACTTGCTAGTTCTTCAGTCGCATCTGCTTCTGCTCTGCTCTTCAAACTCTACTGACGTTTGAGTTTCTTACATGAAGCCTTTTGCTATGTGCAGGTTTTGATTTGTGTTCTGTTCAGTCCACCATTTAGACAAAACTAACGGAGGTCTTTAATTTATTTCATTAGGTTATCACTAAAGTTGTCATATGATTTGCAAAATACATCGTTTTTTTTTCTCTTTAACTATTTTGAGCTGACATTCATTTCGAAACAAGTTAGGTTTAGTCTCCTTGCAGTGAGAATAAATGCTGGTGTCTACCTGCAGAGGAACAATAGCCTTAAAACTCTTCTAGGATTTTTTCTATTTAAGATAATTGCTTTTTCCGTTTGAATATCATTTCACCAAGTCTTCCAAACCTGCTATAACATTTTCATCCCCATGACAAAAAAGTAAGTCTTTGCATCCACAAAACTTTATGGTTTTCTAGTGAAGAAAAACAAAGTGACAAAAGAAAGTCAAAGTTTGTTTTTATAACAGTAGAAAGATCCTATGAGCTCTCTGCAGCTCTCCATGAAAAGAATCATTTACTCCATTGCTGTATTGAGAATAACTTAGAGAGATATTTACAAATATAAATAAATACATCTTCAACAACTGTATGCATTATATATATTTTATGTGATCCACTACAAAACATACATGCAAGGCTACATGCAATTACATATTTTCAGCATTATTAAAGCCCTCACATTATATATTTTATGATATTGCACTGATTTATTAGCTTCTAGGGTTCTGACACCAGACTGGTCAATCTGTGCCCCTACAGACCCTGTCGTCAATTCTCTCCAAAATGATTGGATAATTGATGTACTTGTCATCTTGTGCAGTATATAGGAAGTTTAAAATTTTGTTAATGACTTGAAAATAGTTTTAAAAATAAACCGTCCAAAATTAGTGAGCTGTATTGGCATGTTGAGGGCTTAAAATGCTGAATATATCAAATATAGATTACTTTTCAGTGGTGGTTAAAATATAATGATTTCTAAATTTAAAAGAAAAAAAGAGTACATATTAGCACATTTAATGATTAATACATTTGTCAACAATCAACTCATTGCAAAACACTTTAAACTTAAACATTGCACTCTTACAACAACCTTTGCATTATATCAGATTATCTTGACCAAGTGTACCTGGGTGATTTATGATTTCTTGTAGCTTAAAAAATATTACTTATGGTTTAAATGCTGTATGATGAAGATAATTGTAAAAGATAAAATAAAAAAACTACAGGATTTGTAATTTTGATAATGTTTCTCCTGTGGATATTCATTTGAGTCTTAAAGTTAACTTGTAATAAGTGGATTTGTAAATATAATTTCCTACATGGCATGGTATTAAGTGCTGCAAACCTTTAAGTTCCTTCTCCCATGTTTTTATTAACTGGACCTCTTAAAGTCCCTATGAAAGGTCTTCATGAGACCTGTCATAGGGACCTGTCATTTTACTTGCAGTAAAACTTTAGTTTTATTACATGGGAAAATAAAAATAACTTTCTTCATGTAAACCCACAACTCTGTTTATGCCGTTTATAAAATTGAGATTCCCTCCTACGTGGTTTTCCCATCTTAGCAACTTGCATTTTAGTGGCAACCCAGGGGTTGCTCCACTGAGCCAGCTAGTCAGCACGCTTCACATGAATTGCTCCCACAGGAGGAATTACAACTAAAAGGTGGGTTTGGTATTAATCCAAGTGTGCTAATAGTGGAAATGTGAAACAGTTATGTGGAGAAACAGGAAAATCCATATTTGTGCACTGATACAGCTTCATACTTATAAGTAAATTATGATGACAAAGGATTTTAAATGTTTTGCCATTGACTTGCAACAGCTTCCTTTGCATGTCTTTCTTTTAGATTAATGACTAATTTCTCTCCCGGACACTCAATAAAATAAGTGTTTATCATATAATCACATAAGCATGATATAGTCTTACATTCAGTTTTAGAAAACTTTCTCATGAAGACTGTCTTAACTGGCCATCGCATTTTGTTGGTCAGTAAGAATGAAAATAATGAAGTTTGTCAATTTGCATGCTTAAAGTCTTTTTTGGGAAATTACTTAATTTATTAATTATTTGCTCTGAAACTAACACTCTCAAGGCTTACTTAAAGTTGCAACTATTTACTAATAAGCCATCATCATTGTTTTTTTTAAATAAATGTTTACAACCAAAATATTGATGTAGAAAGTCTTGGAACTTAAATTTCTAAGGTAAAATTGATGGATTTGTGACAAAGCATTTTTTTTTTCAAATATCTCATAAATTTTGACCGATGTAACATATGTTTTTAAAGGGTCTTCAGATGTTTTCTCATCCCAAATTAAAGGAGCAAATTGAACAATGAAAATGTTTCGGTTTTCTAACCTGTTTTTATTTAATTTACTTTGAATATTGAGGAGATATATCTAACAGATATACCAGGGGGAAACTTTAACAGTAACAGGTTCAATCAACTTCCCCAAAACCTTTAGTTCAGATAGAAATTCAGGAACATGTGTTACATGGAAAGATGGGGCTGTTTCAAGATGCAGTTTGTCATTTTATATACATTTAGAGCCAAATTTTGAAACCTAATTTTGAGAATAGTTACCTTCTTTACTCAGTCATATGCAGAAGTGCTTTATAGATATTTGCTTGAATCAAATGTGTGAATTTGGCTTCATTTTTACAAATCAGCTGCTGTTTGAAACCTCCCCACCTTCCTGGCCTCTTTATTGGCTTAGTTGACCAGAAGCTCCTGGTACTGGTCAGAACGGAGGAAACGACCAAAGGAGTCTTTCTCCATCAGGGCATAAATTCTCTTTTGAGCCAGATCAAAGGTCGAAGATGACAAATCCACCAGGTTCCTCAGGGTCACATCCTTGGTGAAGTGGTCAATGTTCACCTGTTGAGGAAAAGTTATAAAATCTGCAGTTAACAGAAAAAAACAGACATAAATCAAATCTAACATTGCTTAATGTCCACGTACAATATAAATAGCTTATTCTATTATTATAGAATATTAATATAGAATATTATATTATAGAATATAACATAGGAATGGGCATTCTCTGACCTCTCGGGGTCCCTCTGACTGGATGAAGTCTTCATAGATCTTTTTGGCCTTGGCAGCCATCTTCACAGGATTCTTTGTCTTCTTGAAGTCCTCACAGGCCATCCAGAACTCGATGTTTTCATCACTGAACTCAGACTGAAGGAAACTGCGGAAAGCAGCCAGGCCGTCTGACAAAGACAGAGGGAGTTAATAAAATCAATGAGGAGAACACAATAATAGGTTTGCTTTAAGCATTAGCTATACATCTACATGACATTTGAACAAAGCAAGTTTGCAGCCACATTAATTACATCACAAGAGGGAAAAAAAATCTTTGGGTTGGTTGCTAGTTGAATTTATAACAAAGGAATTACTTAACCTATAAAAAGCCACTTATAAGGTTTTGGAACTCTATTAAATGACAGTGAATTGCAAACAATTGTGAAAATTTAGACCGATGATGAACCTTCCTAGGAGTCGCCAGCCTTCCAGTCTAATCAAGGAGAAAAAAAAACAGCAGACACACATTTAGAGCATGATGGACTCATTTGCCAAATATTAGGTTATCAGTTATCCTCAATAAAAAAGAGACTGGGAAAAAAGGGCATTTAAGGAACAACACCAGGGCCAAAAGACTAAGTAAAGACTCATGTTATCTAGAAAGACATGTTGAAGACTTCAAAGCTTTAGGAGAGTATTCCATAGAATGACAGAATGTCTTGTAAAGTGTTTCATCTCATTGTTCTTACCAAAACATATTTACGTTGACCAAAATTTCCCCAAAGAAGTTTCAGTTTTCTTCACTTATTCAAATGAGGCCTAAAATATGGTTGTTTTTAATAACTGCGCTGTCCTAGCACACCTTTTTTCTTTTTTTAATCACTATCTTAAATTAAATCAGACAAAACGTTCCATGTTTAGGTGACATGGATTACCAAAAATACTTATTATTGAACTGCATTCTTTTCCATTTGGGAAGATTTACCTTTTGTTGTTACTTCATAGAATTGCATTTTAACTATGTACTTTCAGGAACGATTTGTTATTTTCAAAGTAAATGCGCTGTGGTTATCCCAAAGCATAAGATCCACACATCTCAGCCAGGGTTATTGTGATTTCACACAATGCTGGTGAAAGCTCCCATTGTCTGAACAAACCGGTGTTGCAGATGATAAGCAATCTGCTGTGGCCTTAGGCTTTTATCTTCCATCTAAATGGCGGCTTGGTCCAAAATAGCTCTGAGTCGCAATCAAGCTCCAGCTTTTCCTTTTTTTTTGACAGACCTTTAGTACTAGGACACACATACGAGGAAGCACACATTCACAGGCATAAATGACAAACACTTTGTCTATATCAAAAATTAAAGACTGTTTAGCTGAACAGCTGCACAGTGGCGCAGTTGGTAGAGCTGTTGCCTTGCAGCAAGAAGGTTCTGGGTTCGATTCCCGGCCCCAGCCTTTCTGCATGGAGTTTGCATGTTCTCCCTGTGCATGGTGGGTTTTCTCCGGGTACTCCGGTTTCCTCCCACAGTCCAAAAACATGACTGTCAGGTTAATTGGTCTGTCTAAATTGCCCCTAGGTGTGAGTGTGTGTGGCATGGTTGTTTGTCCTGTGTGTGTCTCTGTGTTGCCCTGCGACAGACTGGCGACCTGTCCAGGGCGTACCCCGCCTCTCGCCCGGAACGCCAGCTGGAGATAGGCACCAGCACCTCCCGACCCCATTAAGGGACAAGGGTGTAGGAAAATGGATGATGGATGGATGTTTAGCTGAACGCTTGTGTCAGCAGAATTTCGATTTTATTTTTATTACTGGTTGGTTTCAACACTAAGTGAAAGAAATATAATTTTCCTGTAAGAGCTTCTTTGCTAATGTTGATGGAAAGTCATTAAACGACCATGACACAGCGGGTAGCAGCAACTGCGATATAAATGAGCCCTGTGGACTCTGTCTGATGTCTCCCTAGAGACGTTACCAACACACGAGTAACCTTCATGGGCAGCTTTAAACACACGAGCATAAGTGCATACACAGACTAACTCAAGCATGCAAAGGCTGAACAAATATATCTTTGAGCTTCAAACTGTGCTAAAGAAGTCACTTAGGAAGGTCTTTTGCCACCCAGTGAGCTCCTCAGAGAAAATGTTTCAGTGTACACAAATCAGCTGTTGGGTGACATCTCCACGTGGTTTTAACACCAATGACTTATTAGCAGGATAGTTTACATGTAAGGATAAATACCATTAACTTTTAGAGGTAATCATCCGTCTCACCAGTTTGGCTTTGTGAGCACTTTGTGAGGTAAACAGTGGAGCAGGAGGTCTGCTTGTGGTATGCTCAGAGAATATAAATGTGTTTTCCCCCACTGAGCGTTGCTAACATTTCTCCTAGTTTAGATTGGCACCTAAACTAATCCAATGTTAACATCATCTTTTAAGATTTTCCAATGTAAATATTTCCTTGTAATTACTTTTTTGCAGGCTCTATACTATGCATAGAATTAGTCACGGGTCTGTGTTTTTCTGGGTGGTTGCATGGAGTGAATGTTGCTACAAAAGATGCCTGATTATTTTAATATGTTGCCCGGTAATAGAAGTTTCTAAAGGTTTCTTCTTTCTTTCATCATCATGTCCCTGTTTTCATAGTACAAATAGAATGACACAGAACTCTTTGCTTTCTAAAAGTTGCTTTCTTCCTTCCAGCTGCTCATCAGTGAACACAATTCATTGAGCCACATTGAGCTTTCAGTAGTTTAAAACATTGACCCAAGTTTTGTCTTGTTTATGAAGATGTTAAACTACTTGATCAATTGCACATGCAAATTTATTTAAATTGTTAGATCTAAAAGTGTACACGAACTGGTTACAAATCTAGTTTTTAAACTTTTTCATTGCTGGACCATTTTTGCACTTATAAATTGAAAATCTGCTCTTTTTAGTCCTGTAAACCTTAAGCAAACTTAGTTGGATGAGATACTAAAAGAAAAATACCCTCATCATTATATTTTCCATTACTAATTTCAATTCTAACTACTGTCATTCAGGTTTTTAAACAAGTACACAAGCTGTAAAATGTTTATGGAAACCAAGCCTTGCTTGGAGTGCTGAACCTGTTTAAACAAGACAAAGACTGGGCATCAGGAAAGGACTATATTCTGTTTAGACATCAGTGGCTCTAGATGCTGTGTAATGGTGTGTATAGAACAAAATAATGATGCATTCTGCAGCATCTTTGCTTGGCTGCACTCCCAACGACTCAAACCCGAATGCTGCAATGTGTCATTTTAAAATTGCTGTGTTATGTGCAATTTTTAGAATTCAGACACCGAAACTGTTGAGATAAAATATGCGAGTCACACAGTTTGGAGAAAATATCATAAGAAAAAAACAAATAAAAAACTAAAGTCTTTAATAACCAGTATATACCAATATGTTTTTTTGGGAAATAATTTAAAAGCACTACTTGTAACACTTGTTTTCAAAGAGACATAATTTGTTCTTACAAATCCAGGTGTGGCTACAAATAAAATCCACAGTAACTAACATAGCCACTGTTGGAGATCAAGGAAAGAACGAGACCTACAACTGTTGTTCAGGACTCGCTCCAGACTCTCACGCCACTGAGCAGCTTCCTCAGGAGTAGGCCTGCATGGAGAAAAAGGAAATAAATAGTAAATATTGAATTTATGGATATTTCTGGTGGGGGTGCTTAGTAAAATTTGTAAAGTTTTATTTTTTCTCAATTGAAGAACAATTTTAAGAAAAATCTGCTGAGAAACCATAGATCAGTGTGAGATTTGAATTTTAAAATAAAGAGAAGCAATGGAGGACAGGTCTGAAATTTTGGTTTTGGAAAGATGTCTCAACTTCCACACTTGCCTGACTCTACTGCCTTGTAATTTCAACAAAACGTCACGTCTTAAATGCACCTGGAAAGATTAGCGATGTAACTGTAAGTATTGCAATCAAACGATTTGTCAACAGCAGTCTGTGTTGATCTGAGGATTCCAGTTCCATGATTGCTCATTAAGGAACTACATCTGAGATACATTTTTATGTTTTTTCTTGTCGTTTAGCTAAGATAAGTACAGAAATATCCAATATTTACAAGGTTGTAATGCAACAGAGTCAAGGCAAAGAAAAGACAAAACAAAAGAAACAAAAGAAGGAAGGTCGAATGTCTCCCACACAATTTTATCTCCTAGAAATCTCTTCAAGGTATCTGCTTTGTAGCATTTGACATCTGAGCCAAATCAATGTCTGGGCAGGTCTAATCTCTTTTGATCAGCACCTCTTTGTTAATGCTCAGGGCTCTGTTCTTCCACTTCACCTTCACTTATCTGGTTAAGGCAACAGGCAATACACAGGCCACATAGCAGGCACAGCCAATCATTAGTCTTGTAGAACAAAACAGAACACTCACTTCTGCAGCTTCTCCGGCTTCTTGTCAACCTTCTCTGGGTATGGGATGATGAGGTCGATGGCATTATCAGGCTTCTGAAGCAAAACTCCCAACTTTGACTTGATCTCTTTGGCCCTGGGTTAGGCAAATCAGGAGCAGATGTTACGGTTTTGGTTTGACGTCTTGGAAAAAGTAACAGTGATCCAGTTAAAGTCCTCCAGATATAAATCACCATTGTGCAAGCATGCTGATAACGTTGTTTAAAACCAAATAGCTTTCTTTTATGATTCTGATAAAGCTATAGTAGACAAATAGATTGTGTTGATCTCAAAGTCACTTTAAAAAAATTATATAAATTTTAATTCTGTTACAAATAATAACAAAAGGAATTTGAAGAGCCTCATAAAACCAGAAAAAAAAAACTTTTGACAAGATGTTAATCTGAGATAGAGAGAAAAAAAGCAGAACTGATCTGAACTTCCCTCGAAACTTTTCAGCACCCAAACTGAGTAACAACACAGTTTACATCTTGTTTTGCACAGTTAAAAACAGGTGATTAACGCTCTTACCTTTCAAGACAGGTTTGTGGTAATGCAGCTAATCCTTTGCACATTTTCAGACGCTTTCAGTTGCGGCACTTAGAAGAGAACTGTTATTTCCTGTTTGCCCTCTGCAAGTCTCCTTGAGCTTTGTTTGCTGTCTGTCTCTGGATTTCACCACTTGGGGAGTTTTTATACAGACGCCCTTTGGGACGGAGGCCAGCAGCTAAGCCAATCAGACTTGAATGTCTACAGCATGGGCAGCTAAGCATCCTGGCTGAGGAAGGGTGGGTTTTCAGAAGTGAATGGATGTTTACCTAAGGCTTTCAATTAGCCAAAATCTCCTGGACACTTCTGCGGGAAGAAGAAACAACATTAGTTATTGCAATTTTACCTCTTGTGAAAGACATATGCTTTGAAACAATTGCACAATTTTAATATTTATTTAACTTCTAAACTAACTTTTATTTATACAGTACTTTTTATATACATCCTCAGAGTAAATTATAACACAAAGTGCTTTACATGACTGCATACATGAATATATTTTGAGCTCAATATGTGAAGTATTTTACTAGACTTTTTCTTCTTTTTTTTCTTTCTCTCAATAAGGTATTTCCTTATAATTAGACTACCTCTCCATCTTTAAAATCCATCCATCCATTTTCTTTACACCCTTATCCCTTAGTAGGGTTGGGAGGGTTGCTGGTGCCTGTCTCCAGCTCACCCTGGACAGGTCGCCAGTCTGTCGCAGGGCATCACAGGACAAACAACCATACACACACACACTCACACCTAAGCACAATTTGGAGGGGCCAATTAACCTAAAAGTCATGTTTTTGGACTGTGGGAGGAAACCGCAGTACCCGGAGAAAACCATGCATGCACAGGGAGAACATGCAAACTCCATGCAGAAAGACTGGGGCTGGGAATCGAATCCAGAACCTTCTTGCTGCAAGGCAACAGCTCTACCAACTTTGATATTTGCCCGTTTGGAAGTAAAAATATTTTGAGAACATTTCCACATAAAGAGTGTAAAACCTAGTCTAATCCTGCCAGTCCCCTGACTCTGATAGTGGCTGTGTTCATGCATGTCTGCAGGCCTTTCTACATCACCTAAGTGACTCAAGAAGTACTGAAGGGATCATCAAACTATGTAAATAACATTTCTTCCCTGAATAATTTATAGCCTTGTCAAGCACATAAACATCTATGCGCTTGTTTTTTGTTTGTTAGTTACTGGACAAACTCATTGAATGTGGGAAGGGGATGGCAGTGGCTCCTCTTGAGTAGGGATTTGTCATGTGACCTTTGGGTTTTCTCAGCCATTGTGCCCTTCAGGAAGACACTTCACCTGTCTCGCCTGGAGCCGGTGGTCAAAGGTGCCTGATGGTGCAGATTACAGCATCCCTAGTTCCTGTCAATATAGCTTACTGCCATAAAGTGCTTGAATGTGTGTATGAATGGATAAATGACTTCATGTAGTATTGGAGTCCTTAGAAGGTTGGGGAAGGTTTTACACCGATCAATGTTTTCTCCATTTGAGATAATCTCTGTGGTTTGTTGGGGTCCAAAAGCCTTTCTAACCCAATAGATCTCAATGACTTAGTTTTTCATGTTTTCTTCTGTTTCATGGATTTCTTGTTGTCTTTTTAGCATATTTTGCTAAGTAAGATAGGTGTGTTGTATGTGCTGACTGTAAGCAGAATAACTGGTATGTAGTTAAAGTATAAACACAAGCCAACTGTGTTTCACTTAAAGTTTGTGAGATGATGTCAGATTTCCCTCCCATTTTCAACAACTCAGCATTCATCTTAAATCATCCCAAAGAGTTTCCATATTGCTCTAAATTCTATTCATGTTTTGTAAAATTCAAGATTGATGAGCATCTAAAATTCTAATAAAATATCTTTGCATAAAATGATTCAGGAAATGTATCAATTTCCTGATATTCACTAAATATTGGAAGGTCTCTTACACTCTGTGATTGATACGTTACATGACTCTAATTTCGAAATGACTTTGTTTCGTTTAATGAAACAAGACAAGCACATTTGAGTGTTGTTAGTCACTGCTCTCTCGACTATATTTTTATCTCTATATTCATTACTGAGCTATATTATAGTGGTTGAAAGTGCTGCTCATAACACAGATAAAAGTGAGAAAGCAATTATCTCCCAGCTTCTAAGTCAATCAATATTTTGATCTTTAACAGAATTATTAAAAAGCGGTTTTGATATATCTGATGTCAAATTTCACCGTGTGTTGGGTGAGTAAGTCGTTACACCAACTTTATTAAGATGCAACTCATTAATCTTTCTTGTAATGTTCTTTAATTAAAGTGTCTCCAGCCAACTGAGGACAGACAAAAAAAAAATCTAGCTTTTAGGAAACAAAGGAAGATGAGCATGGCTTGATGCTGCTCATTACATGGACATATATCGCCTATAAATATGCAACAATTTTATTTTCCACTTTGTAACATTCACTGCTTATTTCTGACATTAGATACACTGAACCTCTCACTCACTTAAGGCAATTTTTCTATTTGGGTTGCTGATTTATATGCAACACAGAGCATTGAAAGTAAACTGCCTTTAAAATTTGATTCAGGGATAAACCCCATGAGATGGAAATCCAAACATATGAGCCAGAACAACCTCGGAAAATTTCTAATTTCACACAGTTTAACTCCCCTGTCAGATTAATAAACACCCTGTCCAGAGAACATTTGGGACCCTGCAATAAGTTCAAGTTCAAACTTCTCAAATGAACCTTGCCTGTCTTATTAGTCATTTTTTCTAGCCTGGAGCCTTAAAGGGGATCAGCGTTGTGGGCACAGTGGTTTGTTGGGAAAGTGCCTATCCCAGCACTACTTGTTCTGTAGCCAGACAATAGACTCTTGTCAATTACGTAACAGGAACACTTAAAAAAATTGAACAAAATGTCAGGGTGACCAGGTGTCCTTTAGCTCAGGAGCATGCCAAAAGTCTACAGGTAATTTCACACACTTTCTTTCACTTTTTTTTTAGGTTGGCTGCAAATCCCTAAAACACATAAATATGTGGACAAGCTTTTTTTTTCTCTACATTTTGTCTCCAATTTCAAATGCAAAATCTCAAAAAGTATATGTACTTCTGTACACTTAAAACATTTTCAATCCTGCAGGATGCATGCATCTTGCTCTGACTGTTTTCATACTGGTAACCTTGAATAATAAAAAAAAAGGTTTGTGCACATCATAATTTGCGTCACTATGCTGAAAGACAGACATGTGAATACATTTCACTTGGAAAATCTGAGGAGCGCTTCCGCTTTGTGACTGCTTTTGTATTTTCTTTGCAGACAGCACATGCAAAGATGGGAGATTTGCTTTCTTTACAGAATTTCCTGGAAGCTAGGGTTCAGGAAGGGGCAGCCCTTTGAGTGAATGAATGAATGCTAAAGCCAATGGCAAGAGCTGGACCGTTGTTTAAATAAACCGGCAACAGCTGGCAACCAGATGCTTTGTTTATGATGTTGACAGAGGGTTTATTTATCTAAATTAACATTCAGAATAGACATGTGAAAGTAGGGAACTCTCAATAAAATCTGTTTTTCAGAAGTAATTGACTCAAAATGGCTCAATAAAAGTGCAACACATGAAACAGTAGTTGGCTGGTGTCAACAAGCATTCTAGAGTAGATATAAACTCATTGAGCTGGGATGCATTACAGGCCATACAGTTTTAAAGGCTTTAAATTCATATTTAGCACAACTCAGTATACCTGTTTCTTCTGTCTGAAAACACATATGAATACCCTCTTCAACTACTTCTAAAACAAATAAACTCATAAAAGATGTTGGAGAGATTTTTTTATGTTTAAAATAACAAACACCTGCTTTTTGTTACAACTTTTTGAATTTAACTCAATGTATTTATTGCTACATCTAAAAAAGAATGTTCCATTTCAAACATTAATTTTGTTTGCTTTTATGGTTTGCTTCAGCAGAGGATCCAAAAAATGTCAGATAATTAGAAAATAAGCTAGAAAATAGATTATGGTAGTAAGATTGTTTTCTTAATAGAAATATGGATTTATTAAGGTAGAAATGATCAGCTGTAGGTTTAAATTTGTATAAATCTGTAAAAAGCAGTTGACACATTAATCACTATTAATTAATTAATTAATTAATTAATTAATTTAAATTATAATTAATATTAGTTTAGGCTATTTTAGCTGAATCATACAAAGCTTGAAGAAAAAAACACACAATTGAACATAAATGGCCAATGAGCTCGGAAATTTTTTTAGGAAGTTCTCTGCTTACTCTGCTTACAAGCAACCTGCGGCTATAAAAAAAATCAAAGGTCAAGAGCTTCCTCCAATTGATCATTATTCCTTACTGGAAGACACAGCTCAACAAAATACAGAAACATCTGTTTTAATTAGTAACAGGAAATGGGATTCCTTTGAGACCTATAACATTGTACTGTATCACCAGCATCCAGAAACAAAGCTTTGCAAAGGACTTTTTATGGTATGCTGCTTAATAAAGTGTTGTTTTTGTGTCTGTTTGTTTTGCTTCTGTGTCTATAGTCTGTATCTAATATTTTTGGTTGCTTTATTGCATATTGTATTTATTTATTTGTACAGACGTTGCTATTGATTCTGATAGCTAGTTAAAATTATTCTGTGGGATCTGAGCTTTTGGAGCGCTGCTGGGTAAGAACAAACAAACAAACAAATGGCATATCCATCCTATGTGTTGGGGAAGAAAGAAAGGACAGAGGGTGGTGAGTATCAAAAGTTATCAATAAAAACATTGAAGTTTTGACACATTCAGTACATTCAATTTAACTTAATGTTATCTTCATGCTCTGATTTGCCCTGTTATGACTTGCCAGATCAAATCAATATTAAGAGCAACTTTTCCTCTCTGTTCTCATACTGAACATCACTTCTCAGAGACCTGTGCACATAGTCAGTGAGAGGAAATTAAATCGCTTTTCCCACAGCTTCATTAATTATTTTTTGTGAAGTTGTTTATTTGCTGGGGCTTTTCCGGTGAACCTGGCGCTAACACGGGCCGAGTAAGGCTACAAAGACTGCTTTCTCTTGCATAATAAAGGATTTGTATGTGACTGACTGTTGCTCTAAACAAGCAGCGGGGTGAGTCTGAGGATAAATATGCATGTAACCGTTAGCATTCCAGCTTTAGAGAAATAAATTGCATTCTTCATTAAGAAAGAAAATGGATTTTCCATTGGAAGGTCAGCACTGAATGTTAGTAACAGAACATTTGCTCAGCTGCTTCTATAACACGCTTCCTCAAAGCTAAACCCAGAGCTAGTTTGGTAAAAAATACTGGTACATTTCTACATGTAAAATTACAAATATTCATATGAACAAAACATTGTGAAATCATGAAGATTGAACAAACATTGAAAAAATTGAGCATCAATCTTTTCGTGTGTGCTTTCACAGTCAAGAATCTTCCTTATCTGTCCCATCAGTTAAACTAGCAAACAAAGAAAAAAAAAAAAACATAGCTAATGACGTCATTTAATTTAGTACTGTGGTTTATTTGGTATTCGAGAACATAGCCCTTAAATCAGACCAAATAGCTTTAAAACTGAGAACATAAAAGCCAAACCAAACATGACAAAGTTAGATCATGGTAAAAGAAACATTTGTGTGGTGGGAAAGCCTGTTTCCTATAGCGCTCACGTACTTCATGTTTGTCATGTTGACATTTTGGCAAGGTTAATGCACTGAGGAGCACTTCAGGATGGGGTGGGGGGACAAGATTGCGACTGATGGTTGCTTCAGCACTCACTGTTACTTACTGTAGGCGTGTGTGTTATTGCATTTGCCACTAATGGGCTTTAAGATGGAATCCCAAACAAGGTTTTAGTATATCACTGAGAATAGTTTTTTTTTTTCTTAGAATGATTTTATTTTTCTTTATGTATATATACATATAACCTGTAGATATAACTTGTACAAGTTATATATCTTGTAAAGTGGACACCTCAGTAAGCTTCCTTGCATCACATTTTATAACAAATAACATTTTTTAGAGGTTTTAGCTCTGTTATTTTTCAATGTCTTGTTAATGAAGTTCTTAAAGTACAATGGACAAACTAGGCAAGATGGTCTAAATAATAATTTTCCAAGAATGAGACGAATTATTGCAATGCCTTTGTGTGCTTTTGACACCTCACTTATGGTTTACCTGTTACATAATTCTATTTTTCTTTCTTGTCAACTTTTAATGATTCAGATTATTTGATAAATTTGAATTTCAAAGAAATGAATGCAAAGTTCAGTTTTCAAATGATAATCATATTGTCAATGGAAAATCTACAGACTAGCATTTTTTCCCTTATCTGCTTGTTCTTGCTTTGTTTTTTAGAAACTACCTTACCAACAAGTAATGAGAATGAATATGGCTCACACAGGAATAATGGAATTAGAGTTTTTGAGTAACAATATGTCAGTTCTGGACACAGCCAGATGGCCTAGCATTTTTGCAATTATGGAAATTTTTGTTTTGAAAATTAATATTTTCAAAAAAGAATTGGTAACATCCTTGAACTACACACTCTAAAACTTAAGTAAAAATATAGTGATAAAATATATGCATTTTTTTCATAAAATGAGAAAATTATCTTTTTTTCAAGGTCTAAAAAGTAAACAAAGCAAAAGTGAGAATCCAAACCTTAACGCCCTCTGCTGCTTTCACTAGAATATGGAGGCCACTGGGCAAGCAGATGTTACTAATCAATTGTAGTGATTAGCAGATGCTGCTAATCAGTTGTATTGATTAAATGATTATCATTCTGTGAGAGGTCTTAAAAAAACAGCAGTTCAGTTTATCTAAAGCTTTAAGACTATGCCGCTGTTGTTTGAAATAGACTTGGAGATTACAACACATGTGGCAAAACAGAACAGAGAATCTCACAATGAACTGAAATAGAACCAGTGCAAGTCTTTATATGTTAGTGAACCCAAAACAAAAGAAAAACAATCTGTCTTTGCTCCAAAAAGAAATATAAAAAAAAAAAAAAAAGCTAATTTCTCCATATTGTCACAATGCGGTGGTGAGAGAACGCAGGTAGACCCAGGATATGATGTAAATGATGAGTTTAATGAAGAGCTCACAGTCCGGAAACACAGCTAATACCGGTAGCAACTGATTACAAGGAGGACTGAAACGCGAGCTAGACCACCCAGGACTTAAACAGTTCAACTGGTAAGCCAACACAGACAACAACTGACATGGATTGACACATGTACGACAAGGACCCGACGAGGAATACAGACAACAAGGGAGACTAAATACACACGAGGTAATCAAGGGAACGAGACACACATCAACGGGGAAGACGCAGAGACAGGACTCACAGGGAACAGAATCACACAGAGAAAGCTCAAAAATAAACACAGAAAAACATGGATCATAACACATATCAAACTTAGTACAGGTAGTCTTTTAGATTTTAAAGCTCATTTAGATGTCATTATAAGGATTACCACAATTCAATCAGGGGAGACTCACATGTAGAAAAAGCAGCAATTAGAGTTTAATTTTACTTGAAGACAGATTTCTTTGCTACTCTGACACTGGATATTGGATAGCCTGGTGCAAGGAGTAGAGTCAAAGAAACAAATAAATTGGCACAATAAAAAAAATAAAATAAAATAAATGTTGAAGCATTTTATTTTACAAAAGCATAACTGGTACTTATGTTACAGCCCAGAGTCTTGCACACCTCACAGTTATTCAAGGTGATCATAATCTCTGTTTATCGAAGCACTTCTCAGGTCAAATACAGGGTCATTTGTCTGACATCCTGGATGAACACGGCTGTCAGTACAGTACTATCTAATACTGGCCAACAAAATAGCTAAAAATAAGTTAAGAACAACAGTTTGTTCTGTAAAGTTCATGCTGTGGTGTGATCTCAAGAAGTCTCAACAGAAACGGACATAGTGACACTGTGGAGGACAGTGAAGCTAAATTTCTTTATATAGGGGCAATATTATGCAAAATTGACTCTTTTCAAGGTCATCTAAAGTCTAGATGACTTTAAATCTAATATTATTCTCTCAAAAAAAGCATACCTTAAATGTTGCTTTTATTCTTTCATGTATGTTTGAGAAATAATCCTGTAAAATGTCACACGAAGATGACATTGCTCTGCAAAATGCCTTGAGGGGGACCAAAGCGTAGCTCCTCGTTTTTCAGAGGCCCAGATTCTCGTCGATGCTGGGATTTCCGATCTTCCACCTCACAGTGCACCCCCCATAGACTCTGCCAATCAGCTCCTTCAGAATAGCCAACAGCAATTAGCAAACACCTGGTTGACCTGATTGTTTCTGCTGAGTTCATTATAAGAGCTACTTCTGAGTATACCACTGGGAAAAATGTTGTTAAAGGGTTAATAGAGGAGTAATTTGTGGAGATAAGAAGTCGACATTTCAGAAAGAGCAGGAGTTTTTAAAGTGAAAGATTTACACAAATTACACAGTCAAATTTCTTTTAAGTCAGATTGTATATATGGAACATTTTTATAATAACTCAAGGTAACAGTCACTTGTTTGTGCTGTCAAATGCCACTATAAGCCTGGAACATACGTAATACTGCTCCTTTAGATAATAAAAGACAGACCTGTCTAATTGTGTCGTCCTTTCAAGTTTTACCCGCTTTTTATTAATTTCAAGGCATATATTTTAATATGTGCTGAGACTTGAAAGAGCATGTGCATACATTTAAACATGTTCAATAAGCACATCGTATTGAAGAACAAACGGGTTCAGAAGAAGAAAGCTGCAGAAGATGGATACAAGAAGAAATGATATTAAATTGTCCCTGGTAGAATTCCACTACTGTCCTCATTTTCTGATGTAAAGTGTGTTACAAGCTGTCTGTCTTTTCCAGAGCACTGGCTTCTGCCAGATTATGCATGCATTTTTATGAACTAAATAGAACTGCGAACAAATTAAACAGTAAATGTTTTGACCTTGCCTGAACTTTTCCTGAATAATGGCTGTTTAAGCTCACTTTACAAATTGCTGCATTTATTTCCTGTCTGACCCGGTTTGTGTCTTGATGTATTAATTGTTTTTCTGATCTTGAAGTAATCCAGCACAAATATGAAATAATGAGAATGAAGGAGCTCTTTATTCTGTCTAAAATCTCTCATAATCATAAGGCATGTAGGAAAGGCTTGTTTGTTTATTATTGCACAAATATGTCATCTTTGTTACTGAAGTTTCAGGGAAAGAATGTATGTAAACATTAGCAATGATAAACAACTTGTGATTAGATTTGTTACTCAAGACTGTTCATAATGTATACACGACCACTAACATTGTACACAAATTGTGTAAAAATATATTAAAAAATTTTGCAAACATTTCCAGAACATTAGGAAGTTCAGAAAAGCGTAAAGGTGGAACGTAGGGGAAAAGTACAAAAACAATCTCAGATGGAGAAACACTGCAGCTGCATCCAAAGTAAGCTGAATTATATCAGAGAGATATGGTAGATTCCTGCATGAGGACTGATTTTTAATCAAGAATCTGTGAAGGAAAAGGGGTTTTTTTCTCTTAGTTTATTTCACAACTACATTTTACTCCATTTAATTTTTCTAAATCTTTTTTCTTGATAGCTTTGACTTTCTTTTGCATGTACAAAAATGCAGTTGATATTTTTGCCATTTCCAAACACTGAGAGTGTAAATGCTTGTATGATATCTGTGCTTATAAATATTAGATAGTTACAACTTGTGAAAAATAGGTGAAAAAAATGAAAACATTTTTTTTTGTTTTTAAATGATAATTAGTCAATCATCATTCAAAAAAGAATAACATTCAAGCTTATCTGACTTGGAGTTAGAAAATGTACCTAAAAATTATGAAAGGTCAAAATACTCATTAAATAACTGTGCCTTAGACATTCTTTATAAAATCTTAGCAATGACATTACCACATTAAATTTTAAATATTATAAAAATAAGGGACACAGTAACTGAATGTCCAACAGCTTGCTTTGCCTCCAGAGCTGAGCGTAGTCCAGAGGGGACAAGAGGATGTGAACCCCGAGGAACTGAAAGTCATCAGAAAGGACAGTTTTGTCTTTTCACCAGGGACCCACACCAGGAGATTTCCCACGCTTGCAGGATAATAACTGTTTCTGTTGCATCCCTTCACTCTTGTCTCTCTCTTCTCACCCACTCATCTAATATGGTTACCATGGAACCTCTCCTTATCCTTTTCTTCTTCTTTTACTCTCAAGTGCCTTAATTTGAAGTCTTGATTTCCTTTTCTAGCCATAACAATCAAATAATTGTATGAAATGTTCCCTCAACATTTCTTTATAAAATATAAAGGAAAAAATATTATGTTCAAGGTTTTGTGCGATTTTGTCAATTCAATCTTTGTAAAATAAACTCTCATATTGGAAAGAAGTACCTTTTTTTTCAAAATAATTTCATTGTAATCGTCTATGTTTAAAATGAAGCTGTGCAGTGTATTAAGGCTATATGTCAAATGTCGTGCCAGTGTCTTTATTAGATATGAGGGATAGTTTGAGGGCACAGACTAAAGGTCCTTGGAGGTTCGGGCCACACTGAGGTACGTATGCAGTGCACATGTCTGCCCCTGGGGAGACAGTGAGGAATGTGCACACAGGGTCATCTGCTCCCAGTTTGCTAATGTCTTTATGACCACGATGGGAGTCACCCTGTATCCCCAATGAGAAGTATGGGACTCTCTGTGCTCTGCATGAGCGACACCTATTTTAATCTCAAGGACAAGGGGTTCAAGCACAGCCAGATGAAGATGTTCATGGCTTCCATTATAATGGATATGCAGCGTGTGCTTACAAATATTGGTTAAAAACAGTCAGCATGTAAAAAAGATCCAGGTTTCTTCTTTAATATGTATTCTCCTAACATAAATAGATCCTGTTGTGGTTGTTTTATACAAGATGTCTTCAAATGTTTTCCCTGTAAGATTGAGCTCTCCAAATACACACTTTGTTAATATACTTTATTAATGCACCTGTTCAATTTCCTACCAACGCAATGGCAACACCGTCCAATATGGCAGACGTTTCAGGTATCTCGACATTTAGACAAGGAAGGTGGGATTTAAGAGACATTAAATATGGCAGAGTGAGTATATGCTGTGAGTGTAACAAATAAATTGGCCTGTGGAGATTTTAACCAAGTTGAAGAGTCAGCAGTTTATGTGAGTTTCCTTCCCATCTTTTTCATCCTCACCTTTTAATTGTCTGTGTTCCAGCTCGTCCAAAATTCGACTTCTAACGTTATGACCAACAAAAGTGGAGCATGTCAGACCAATCCATGTGTCACTGTAGTGGCTTCTTGCTATTTGTGAAATATTAGATTATAATATCTTGTTGAGGTTTTATGAGGCACTGAAAGGGCCAAGAAAATATCATATTGCTGATGAGAACCATTAAGATCACTCAGGTCATCAGAGACTTCTGCACTCAGTATTTCCAGGACCAGAACAAAACAAAAGGAAACAGTACTTAGTTTCTATGTTCTCCATATGTTGAACAAGCTCCCAAAAATCATGAAGTGTAAAAAATGTTGCTTCTTTTGAATCAGGACTGGAAGCATGCTGTTTATTGCACCTTACCCATATAGGCCCAGTGTTCTCTTGTCAGGTCATATATTTTATGTCTTAGTTTTTCATTTACATCAATTGTGCGTTTTATTTTTTCTTGTTGTGTGAAGCTCATATTTCTACAGCAGTTATTTTTACTTATTTTTGTGTGTCCTTTCTCTGTTCCTTTGTTCCAGCACATTGGATAGCCCTGTGTGTGAACTGCTGCACCAATCAATATTCCTTCCCTTACCAATCATGCTTTAACCTATGCATGTTGGACAGAAACAAATGTTTGAGGTAAGAAAAACAAATCAAATGCTGCCACCTAGTGGAGATCATAAATATGGAATTTAAAATCCAGTTTGGGGGACGTAAGATGTTCTTGTAAATTCCATCCACCTTCTTACACCCTTATACCATTGGGGTTGGGAGGGGTCCTGGTGTCTATGTCAAACTCAGGACCTGCTTGCTGCAAGGCAAGATTAATATCAACTGTGCCACTGTGAATCTTGTAAATTCACAAAAAAAAATCTTTCTCAACTTCTGTAAGAAAGTATTTTCGATAAGGTTTGCTTACATTAAAAATGTGAAAGATTTTTTTTAACAAAGTGATTTTTCTCTTAGTTTGGAATTATTTTATATAAACAACTATTATTTTATTCATAATTTGGTACCCAGAGAGCATATATATTAACTTCATTCCTATTATACAAGGTACAAATCATATGAAACATGAACTTTTTCAAAAGCCTAAATTGTACAGTGATGTTTGTGTGAGCAAATACAGGACCTTCCTCCATTATTGGCACCTCAAGTAAAGATGAATAAAAAGTAGGTAAAGGGGGATAATATATATTTGCAAGTCTTTTTACAGCAAGATCAAGTAAATATGTTATCGTCAGTTATGGAATTACTTTATATATCAAATGTAACTTGCTTCTGTCTCTTTAAAAAGCTCCTGCTCTTTCCAATGCTCCACCTTCAGCATGTCATCACAGGAGCCTGAGTCTCAGGGATTTTTCAAACATACATGAAATAATCAAGGCAACACACCTGGTATGTTTTTGATGTATGAGTAATGTTATAGCATGATATAAAGCTAAAACAAAAAAACCCATCTGTTTTACATCAAATCCCTCTCACCCTCTTCAAACCTCTTAACTGCTGTGGTGACACCTGTGTCATCATGAGGGTAACATTATGAGGGTAACAATTAAGGGATTAACCAAATAGTGTTTCATAGCTTTTACAATCTGGAAAAATGTAACCTTTAGGTATATTTCGAAAAGTAAGAAAACAAAATCATATAATTTCCTGTAGCAAAAAGAGGTGTGTAGGTTTCACCAGGCTCCCTTAAGAACAACTTAATCTAGACTTCTGTATTATTGCTGAATAATAATATCAATATTTGTCTGTCTGTCCATCTTTAGGTAGTCAAAAATATTAGTAGGTAAAAAAAATAATCATAAACTGATAAATTAATATTCAGATGATGTTCTAGCTTGCTTAGTTTTAGCTTAGAGATGTCTAGAAATAATAATATTCCCTAAATATCACATGAGTGTGATTATAAGTTAGTTTTGGTCTCACATTAGAGGAAAATAAATATGACAATTTTCACAGAATTTTTAAAAGAAATCATTATGAAAACCTCTATAAGTGTCTCCTTTAGTAAATTTTGTCTAAGCCTTTACTTAATCATATAACATTTCGGTGATAAAGTGGAAGTTGAATTATAAATTAAAACATACAGTCTTCTATTTAATCTTAAAATTGCAAAGTGTTATTTTAAAAGCAGAAACGTTTGTCTTTCAAATGTTTGATGTTCACCCATCAAACCACTAGATGTCAGTAAAATGCTACATTAAAAAAAATCAAAGCAAACATTTTTTTAGTTAAAACAGCAAACACTTTGGAAAAGTATTGAAACAGTTGTATAAAATCATGTCATTGAAAATGCAAGGTTTATAAAATTTAAAGTTAGTCTTCTTCAGACATAAATGTCACTCGTTTGTATGGACAGAGCAAGTGAGCTTGAATTTAACTTTGAATTACGTTGGCTCCATGTACCTTTTTTCTTTTCATGCTATTTTATACAAAATAAGAGATAAATTAAAAGCAAGACAAATTTACAAAGTATGAGGTCAGTCTTGAGATTTTAACTTCTTGTCTGGAGAAGCCAGGTAAGCTGTGTGTTAGCTTAGGGCCCAGTGCTATTTTTATTCATGTACTCAAAGAGAAGGGGAAAAATGTTTCATTGTGTTGTATTTATTACATTTCTCAAAGAATATGGAAAAAAAGTTTGATTTTTTTTGTAGTGTGGGTTGTCAGAGGATACAAATCTACCACTTTTCTTTGCATCTATATCAAATGAATCTTAATAAGAATGTAAACTGGGCTTTTGTAAGACTGGTAATGAAGACTGGATGAATCTGGTAAGGACTAAGAGGTGTGCAATGCAGAGAAGGAAAATGCTCCTTCCTGGATTGGAGGGATTCTTTCTCTGGAAATGAGATCCTAGAGACATCTGTCCACATGAAGCTTGTGGTTGGGGTTTGAGGTTTAGAGTTTCTCGAAAGAGATCAAATGCTTTGAGCGTCTCTTAATTAATTTCCACAGACATGAGCAGAAAACCTCCATGGATGAAGTCACAATTCTTTGGAAGACCACTCTGAGAAGGAATTGTAAAAAAGAGCTTGTTCGTGCTTTGAGGAGAAATGTTGCAACTCATGAGGCAACGGTAGCTGCAGAGAAAAATCATGTACATTTTAATGTAATCCTAATTAAGGCACATTTTTGGGATGTTTGGATGAACCACTCACAAACTTTGAAAAAGCAATAACTTTCTCCAAACAAAATTTGAATTGCTGAAATATTGAAGCATTAATCAGACAGAAAAAAAAGTATATATGTATGAAACTAAGCTTAAACTACCACTTGATGGTTGTTGTTGCCCAGTTTGGTTTAAATCAGGTTATTATTATGTATTTATTCAGAGTTTGTTTGATATTAAACTTGCTAAACTGTCTGAAACACTTACATGTAAGCAAAAAAAAGCAAAATTAGAAGAAATCCTTTACCTACTGTTAAGCCATTACATTTGTAATAAATTTTAGGTTGTGTTCAGATAATCTACTAATTAATTACAGCTCTTCTGACATTAGATTGTCTCTCTTATGTTGCAAAGAGCTGTTTTCAGAGCTTGTTATGCATGGTGCTTGCAACAGTATGTATATGCTGAAACCCACGAGATTTGGAGCCAGTATTGGATGGTCATTGCTGTGCATGGATCTGGACAGAAATGTCAGAAGGTTACTATAGGAAAGCAGGCAGCATTATGAGATGTACATATGGATGAGGCCCCATGGACCAGCTGCTGTCCACCTAACATTGGCTCCACTCTACGCTGATGACATCTGAATACACAAACCTGACACTCGGCCTCATTCTCTGCTCTGAAGAAAATCTACCTCAAAACAGTCGCAACAGGAAAAAATCATAAATTTTATCTAAGAAAATTCACAGGAATGCACCTTATTCTTTTGTGCTATTTTGTGGTTAGTGTGAGGCTGCGGCTGTGTCTCATCCTGGTGGCAGCTTCACTGTTATATATTGCCTCTTGTTGATGACCTGTGCAAACAGTCTCTAAGGTACTGCTGAAGTTTACAGCCACTCCTATTACGTTATTGCAGTCACATCATCAGTTCTTCTTCCTGTTTGCTAGAAAGCTCCTTCTTATTTATAAGACACATGACAATGGCTCATAGCAGCAAAGTGCCACTGTCTGAGTTCTTTATGGCACTGAGTTGAGCTGTTTCCAAGGTGAACAACAGCTATGCATCACACCATCGACAGAATATCTCGTAAAAGTTAGTAAATAATGGATGTCATTGTCATTTCTTTATCAGATACTATGAATGATTACATGGGGAAGTCTAGGGATATTTGCACAATGTGCCCAGTCAATATTTCATCTGTCACCTGGGTAAGCGAGCTACCCAGGTACAGTTCATACCCCCTGAACTGTGGTATGATTCTCTGTCAAGACTAAATATTTAGCCCTGCTAAGCAACACAACTTAGGATCTATAGATGCATTTTGAAACTCTAAGTTTGTGTAATGAAGACACAAAGATGTATTTTTTCACAGTTTATTTTCAAAATAACTTAGATGATTTGTTTGTATTTTAAAAAAAGACAAAGATATAAAGACAATTCAACTGAAACAGACATTTTTGTATCTTTGTTTTGCAAAAGTACAACAATATTGAAGGCAAATAAATACTAATAAATACAAATTTATAAAGTACCATACAGATTAAAAAACAATGTACATTTCATTGCACATCACTACCAGAAAAAAAGTTTGCCTAATGGCTAACAAAAGTGCTTTTTCCTCGTTGTCCTCTTTGATTGTCATTCAGCCAGTTAAGTTCAACTTTCTAATGACAGTGCTTTTAAACTTCATCTGCGTTGGCACATTAGTCAACTTTGTGACAACAGCGCTCAACTTTTCAGTCATTTCCTCTTCCCCTTTCAGTGTCATACTGTCTTTGCAAGAATAGAATCTGCACCACTGGCCCATTAGGTGACACTTTCCTCACAGAAATCTTTGCTTCTGCTGTCATGTCAAAGCACTATCTTCTTTATACAGCAACAGATGCTGTACATTTCATGGGTGCTTAAATTTTAAGGATGCTTAAAGTCCCTTGTAAAATCAGGAGAAAAAAAAATCAACTTCACACTGTTTTGACCTGATGGGGCAGATTGGTGGGTTTTGTGCTCGGTTTAGCTTGGCACAGTAGATCCCTATAAACTGGAGAGTGGAGGAAGCGAGGGTAGCAGTCTTTGGCCATCAGCATGTAGATCCTGTGCTGGGCTTGGTCGAAACAAGACGGTGACGGGTCCTGCAAGTTGGCTTTAGTTATGTCGCGGGTTTCATGGTCAATATTTACCTACAAAAGACACAAGAAGACAAAAAGTCAGTTTGTCAGTTTTTCTCTCAGACATTTCAGAGACCGTCATTAAATCTGTCTCTTCTTACCTCTCGTGGAGCTTCACTGCTGATGAATTCACTGTAGATCTTCTGGGCTTTGGTGATTAACTTGGTAGGACACTTGGTTCTTCTGTAATCTTCACAGGCGAAGTAGAACGCAATGTTCTCCTCACTAAATTCTGAAACCAGGAAGGCTGTGAAGGCACACAATCCATCTGCAAATGGAGGAAATTTGATTAGTAATTACATCTGATGGAGCCGCGGAGGCTGCATACGTAATCATGTGTATGCGGGTAATTTATGGGAAACCAAGCACACTGTGGTGCAAAAATATGATAAAAAGCATTAATTCAGAGGTGAACTTACATCTACTGGATAGTAGCTTTTCAAATGATTCTTTCCACTTCAGGCATTCCTCCAGGGTTGGTCTGAAAATAGTGAGAAACATGCTTAGATAAAGATGGAATTTTGTAAAACACATCAAGATCTATTTTTTTTTCAAAATACAGCAATGTCATGTTTGTGTTAAACTTACTTGTTTTTCCCTATTTTGCAGCAGGATAAAGTCCAAATGGGCTTTTGCAGAAGAATTCCCAGCCTTGCTTTCAGCTCCTTGGCTCTGAGAGAGAAAGAGGCAAACGGTTGGATGCAATTTTCTAAGTGACATCATTTCATATTCACAGAAAAACCCACATTAGAACTCAAGAGCTAAAAGCTTCACTAGTATAAAACAGCTTAAAATGAAAATCCCATCTGAGCTTCTCAAATGCCCACACGCATGTGCAAAACCTGCTCCTCTAACACATAATCCACAGAATCAGTCTTTTCATAAAAATGAACGTACCTTTCCAAGCAGCAGGCAGGCAGCGATACAAGTCCTTTACACATAGCAGCAAGTGGGAGCTGGCGAGGGCGGGAGTCTCTTGGTTCAATGGTGCTTAAGTTTCCTTTCAGCAAAGCTCAGTCAGGAATGAAATTGTCTTTGCCTGAGTAGAGACAAGGCAGAGGTTTTATAATCCTACCGCCCACACCTTCTGATGTGTCACCAGCTCTGTCAGCCAATAGCAAAGAGGGTCACAGGCAAAGAGAAACAGAGAGGGAGAGGGAGAAATGATGAAGTCAGTATATGGGGGAGAACATGCAAGGCTGGGAAATTACGGTTTAATGATAAAAGCCTCTGATAGCTGATGGATTGTTTTTTTTGTGTTTTTCTACTCCTAAAACAACAACGGGATTTTTCGGTGTTGTTTTCAATATTTTTGTGGGTTTTTTAATTTACAAACAAAACCCACAAAATATTATCAACAGATCCCCCTCTGTTGTTTATGTAGTTTATGTCAAGTTTTCATTTTGCCCAGTTCTTTAACATTTTCCTTTGAGTTTGTGACATAGTAATTTTTAGCAAAAAACCCAAATCTGTTGTTTTAATTATATAAATTCTCAAAGAATCAATCCACCCATCCATTGTTTATACCTGCTTGTCCTTGCTGCTTCAGGGGGGCGCTGGTGCCGATCTCCTGTTTTATAAAAACTAGTCAAGTTGACTCAAATGTGAAGCATCAGAGCAGATTAGGGGGAAATTCAAGTCCCTCTAAATATGTAAAGTGTATTGATCGTAATATCATGTCAAATAAATTGTAAGTGTATTGGGGTGTATGAGGTAAAATGTACAATGTGCATATGTTTATGGGCAGAATAAGTTAATTTCATCATGACATCACCTTCTCAGTCCATCTAAAGACCGACTGAACTGCAGGCTGAACAATCAACACATATAAATGTAAATATTCCTGAAAGGTTTATTTACGTTAGTAACTCAATTCACTACTCACTTTTTGTTCATTGCTGTCAGCATAATTTCTGTTCACACCTATTTCACAGCTGTTGACTTCTGTTTTTGTTTTCATTATGTAAAGCACTTTCAACTGTCAGGTTATGAAATGTTCCATGCAAATAAGTTTGGTGGATTGATTCAATAAATTAGAAAATCAACATATTTATTCTTGTAACTTAATGCACTAAGGGAAACACAACTACACAAATTGATAACACAAGGTATTGTTTTCAAGCCTTATGTTCTGTTAATTATGGCTGCTAAAATCAATGTCTACAACATTACATATTTCTATATGGCAGATCAATAAAAAAATTATGTTTAATACAGAAAACTGGGCTTAAAAGTTTATATATTCTAAAAGGTTGTTAATGTTAAAATAATACTTTAAATCTGACAACGAATATCGTCAGCTCTTATGTTTCATTGTACCAAATATGACTGCATATGTGGTTAGAAAAATCATCACTGCGTTACTTGAAGTGGACATTCTGTGTAACTCCCCTCCTGAATGATTAGCATCTGTTCTAAACTCCAGTTAACTGCTAATTGTATGTGAAAAGCTTTGATTTCATGTGCACTTTCACAAATAAAATGTTGTCTCTTCAGATACCTTTTAACTTTTCATGACCAGACACACTATCAAGCAAAAACAGCTAACTACTATTAACATAAAAAGTCAAAATTCCTTAGAAAAAATCAGAGAATAAACCTGGATCCTAAGATGAGTCAGAATGAAATCCATAGTAAATGCATAAGTATTACATTCTCAGCACAAAAGGAAATTGGATAACATTCAGAAGCTCATCAGCTGCCTTTTGCACATGAAAACCCAGTGGCCTTTTTGACATCCTGTGTTGTCCTCTTAACAGCTGCTTAGTTTTTATTCTTTTATAAGTAAATGCATTCACACCTCAGTCTTTCTAGAATGTGATGAAAGTGTTCATTCCAGGAAATTATATGAATGAAATCTTTAACTCCATTGCTGAAAGTAGGCGGGGAAGATGTTCAGCTGGTGAACTCGATAAAGCCACAGTGAGTGCTTCACGGTTGGTGGGCAGTAAGTTGCTTATCTCGACTTGTTATATGATTGAAATTAAAGTGGCATTTGAGGAGCTGAGGCAATACATAACTGAACAGCGGCAGTGGCATAGTTTCAGATAAAAAAAACGTTGACATATAGGACATGATACATGTTTGTTACTCTCAAACAACCTCCAACTTAGAAGTTTGAAGTGATTGATAACATTTAATTAGGGATAAACTCTGCAGGCCTAAAAATATGCTCGAGTTGCTTGTATTTTTAACCACCTCTAAAAATACCCAATGAGACAGAACCATGAAGCCAGATACTCAGATGAACTGAGTATTGTTGGCGGTAGAGAGCTGTTGCATTATGTTGTTCAAATTTAGCAGCAAAACTATTCCTGTGGCTTCATGTTTATCTAATGAGGTTTGCTTTTGGGTGCCACATGAGCCCTGACCTTGGGGCATTTTTCCTTAACCGAGCACTTCACTGATCAGCAGAGATGAAAACAGTTTCTTTTTTGTTATATTTTATAATTAATGCTTCCAATTCCAGATAACTAGATTCGCAGTGGGAAAAGGCCTGGAGCCACAGCCTTTCTTATAGACAAAGGAAACCTTCATTATGCCGCTTATGCAAGGTTTTGACTGATGGTATTTCAAGGAACTGAAGACTAAGTTTGGCTAGTCTAAAAATCCTTTTTTTTAAGCTGATCACCAGTCAGCTTAAAACATCTGATCTGTCTTCTTTATTTTTCAGTCCAGCATTTTCTTCAATTCACAAAAACATAACAAAAAGCAGAAGAAAATTGTAAAGTACTAATGCATAAAAATGAGATTTAAAATTGTATGTCTTAAAAACTAACCCACACAGTTTAAATAATCTAATCTTTGCACTTTTGTAATTGTTGCTCATAGAATTTGGATCAGCGAGGAGTTACATGTGTTTAAATGTGAAGATGCTGTTGTACGTACAACCATTTTAAACAAAATAAATTGTGTACAAATTCAGTTGAGAGATTCATTGTGTAATTATTTTGCAATTGTTATGCATGTATTACAAATGCATAACAATGTAACTTTTGACAAACATATATGCTTACATCTACATCTGACACCAAATATTTACATGCAATGTATTTTACCTCATATTACATCATAACTGCCTTCCTTATTTCCCAAGGTTACCAATAATTTCCAAAATGTTATTTTTTTCTGAGAACCAGATAAAACAAAGGTACCAGCGCTACAATGGTCAAACAATGGAAAGACAATGCTGAGTTAACATTTTGCCATCTCTGGCAAACTCTGAAAATTACAAACGCTGGGGTTACTATTCTTTTAAAAAAGTCTGGGAAAGCCCAGATGATAACATTACTGCCTCATAAGCTTCTGGTGTGTAACATTTCCAGATGACAGAAGGCGTCATGTCCATCTGCAGAAATATATCAATATAAACTTCTCAGGAAAAATCCAGTCATCTTATTGCTTGGGATGTAAGCAATAAGACGGCTGGATTTTGTCATCACTGGTGATGAACTGGTGTTGGTCCAAGTTGTGCATATCAACCCTAGAACAGCACAGACCTTGTGAACACACTGGCTGAAGCTGAAAAGCGTGTCTCTATCCATAGTAAAAATAAATAAATACAAAATAAAAATAAAAAGTCTTTCTGTATCAACAAGTGTCGAAAGAGCACATGTTGAAAAATATGAAAATTCACAGCATGGTTTGCAAATGAACACAGGATAAAGACATTGATTTTTGAGACATGTCATGTGATCTAATAAAAATGCATACAATTAAATAGTGAGCCCATAAAAAAAAATTACATTTGCGAAGCTGGTAAGCCTGAAAAAACACCACATGTAAAGTATAGAAGTAAAAGCATCATGTAGAATTCATGTTTTCCAGGAGGAAGAGTTACTTCCATTACTTCAAGTTAAGTCCATTACTTCAACAAATAAATTCTGTGTGAGGAAAGAACATTGTGTTAAAACACTAAGGCAACATCAGCAGGAAGCTAAAGCTTCCATTTGGAAAATCACCCCTAACCGGCCACCAAATTATGTACAAAGTGGCTGAAAGACGACAAGCCAATGTCTTGGAGAGGCAGTCAGAAAGCCCTGATCTCAGTTGCATAGAAACGTCTGCAGAGCTAAAAAAGTGACCCAGAAAAGGCTGATTCAGTTACAACAGTTATGAGAGTAGGAAACTCAAGTGAATTCAGCAAGAAGCTAGATGTGAATTTAAAAGGATCTTATAGTGATTACTTGGGTAATGTATGTTAACATCTGTATTTTAAGAAAAGAGTCAACATAATCGCCCTGAGATAATCAAAAGATACGCACTTGTAGACAACGGGTGGATGACGAAACAGTCAGATGAACTGATGTATGGGTGGATAACATGTTCTCTAAACATATTTTGTATTTTTTTTTTATTGAAAAGCAAATTAAAAACTTAATGTCAATTTTTTTTCAGGTTTGGTTTGCTGTGCAATTCCCCACTTGAAAGGGATTGTTTCCACTGTGAAGCTTGAACTGGATTTCACTCAAAGAGCCTTTAATTTAGTTGACTCATCTTTATTTTTTATGTGATGGTCCACATAACACATATAGCACATAGTCCATAGTCCATAGGTGAAAAACCTCAAAAGAAACAGAAACATCTATTACATTCTGAAATTAGCAAGATAAATACATTGTGAGTAATCCGATTGCTACCCTTTTACCCTTTAAACCAATTATTTCAAAAGTATAATAAACACCAAATATGTTATGGTAAAATTCAACAGCAATAAATAAAATATCATTTTTATTAATATTTTGTTAAATATTTTCACAAACATTCTGACCAACATTTCTTTTCTTCTTTCTACTTTAACCAATAAACACCAAGTGTATTTTTTACTTCTCTTTTTTTTTTAACATACTAGCTCTATTGACTTCAATAAGATTAAACAATTTGATACAACAGTCGATCAGAGTTCATTTGCTGATCTAATGAAATTCAGCAATGAGCAGCAGCATTGTGAAGCTTACCGGCTGTCTGTCACAGATTGTGGAAACTTTTACACAGTTCTGAATTTGCATGCTACCAGCACTGTTTACTTCTCATGCTCTCAAACAGGAGTGACAGGTCAGTCACACCAAAAGTAGCTGAACTCTGATTGCTAGGAGATTGAATCCACCTGGTTCTCCTTACTAACAGGCAGAGAGGAGCTGCAGAAAGGTGCAGCAAAGGGGAGTGGCAGAGGGGAGTGGTTACCTAGCAGCACTTAAAACAGGAAAAGTTTGGTCTGACTGCCAATGGGAAAAAACGTTATGTGCCTTTTTATGTAGTGTATCAGAAAATATGGTTAAAATATAATTTATATAAAAAGTGCTGTAGTCATGAAGGAACTGTTAAAAACTGTCCTCATTGTGTTAGTGATATGCAAAGATGAGTAAATGAAACCAATACGCATCATTAATATAACATCAATATCTGAATCTATAAGAACAATTTATATATGTGTCAGAATTACATTAAAAAGGTAAATAAAACCTATTAAAGTTAAAGATTGTGGCTGCAGTTGCTTGGAAAATTTAGCAAACAAAAAGAAAGAAGGATATTTTGTTGCATAAATTCACCCCAGATATCAGTCTGTTAATTTTGTAAAACTGTGTAACTGCATCCTTTAGATGTACCACCATTTCTATCTACTTTATTGAAATAAACAGATCATTTGCTTGTTTCTGTTAAACTTGAAGACCTACTCAAGGAATTTTTATCTCTTGAATCAGGTGTTTGGAGGCAGGAAAACATCTGCAATTCAGGGCTTTGGATTGACAGTGCGATGTTTTATAATTAAGCAAGGTCAAGCTGAGGTCACACAAACAACCTACTTACTGACAAGACAAAACAGGTCTAGAAAATGGATGGATTGACTTACCCATGCCTCTTTTGTTCACATGGAGGTGGGGTGTCAATGGAAAAATGTTACATTCTTTGCTAAATGGTCACTTCTACTTCAATAATTAGGTGTTCCCTGCTGGTAGAGGATTTCACAAGGATTTTTTCCATTATTGAGTTTGCATGTTCTTCTCCCTGTGCATGCGAGGGGTTTTACAAAAAAAAGGTCTGTTAGGTTAACTGGTCTCTCTAAATTCTCCTTAGGTGTGGGTGTGTTGATGGTTGACCACTGGAGATAGCCACCATCATCCCTTGCGACCCCACAAGTATAAATGTGTAGAAAATGAATGGATGGATATATGTGGATATACAGTATATGGATATACAGTTCTGGAAAAAATAAAGAGATCCCTTAAAATGATCAGTTTCTCTGATTTTACTTTTTGTAGGTATGTTTGAGTAAAATGAACATTGTTCTTTTTCTATGATCTACTAACAACATGTCTTAGAAATTCCAAGCAAAAGTTTAGTATTTATATTTGCAGAAAATGAGAAATGGTAAAAAAAAAATAAAAAGCTGCAGTGCTTTCAGACCTCAAGTAATGCAAAGAAAACAAGTTCATATTCATTTAGAAACAACAATACTAATGTTTTAACTCAGGAAGAGTTCAGAAAGCAATATTTGGTGGAATAACCATGAGCAAAAATACATCAATACATAATGCAGTGAAGATGGGAAGAAATATTTCTGCCTGGGGTTTACCTGCCCTTTGTGTAGTCATTGTGCAGATGTGGGGGAGGTAATTGTACCATTTGTTGCCATCTGAGAGGGAGAGATTGCCTGAGGCAACGGGGGGAACCTTACCACCCACTCAACCACAGACGACAGTGTGATGTCAGGCCTCTCCCTCCAGAACCGATGACAAAGCCGGAAATTGCAATAAAGGTGTAAAAAAGAACAACAAATATACATAATATTGCTTAACAAAGGGCACTTCTCTGAGAAAATGGTCACTACTTAGAGCTGTGTGATGCCTTCTGACTTCCATTAGTGCCTTTTTCATTTAACTGCTGTTACAAAATAGCAAATAATTTTTGCTCCTTTAGATGTTTATTTTTTGACTGAATAATCCAACCGAGGGCTGGTTGTAGTATCTGGGAGAAATTTATGAAATTGGATTTTAACACGTGATTGTTGTTTGTCATTGTTCTCTTTAAAATATTCTTTCAGAAAGAAACCTTGGTTATTAATATTATGGTTATTCTACACACTTTAGCTAGCCATGTTAAGGATATAAAAAGGAATAGTAAATTGAACAGAACATAAATGCTAAATTAGAAAACTGTGCACATTTGGTAAATAATACAAAACTTAGAACCAAAAACACTTAAAAAAGAAAAATGAATAAATCAATTTATTTTCATCCTTCAAATTACAAAGCACATAAAAAAATAGGAACGTTTAGAAGATGAAAATCCAATGAATATAGAGTGACCTTTACGTGTAATAATGAGTTTCAGGCTAAAGGTCACATCTCCCGCTAAGCTTATTTGATCATCTTTGGAACACAATTGTAGCTGGAGCCAATCAAGGACAATGAAAAGTCATAGCCTTACTTTACTCAATGTCCACAGTATGTGCCAGCATGTTCACCTTATGTTACCTCATATGCTGGAGCGTCTTAAGATTCGGGCTCACCTTTGTCAGAATAAAAAGGCTCATCTACAACACAGCATGCTACTTTCAAGAAATAAAGTTCATGTGGGTTCTGCTACTCAAAAGAGAGGATGGGATTTGGATCATCCTCTGATCAGGTGGTGATGATACAATGTCCTCCCAGCTGCTGTTGCTTATGAAGAGTAAAACACAGATTAAATAGTTCCTCTGTTTCACCCATTTCCACCTCCATGATGGAATCAGAGCAGTTAAGGGCAAAAAGTAAAGTAGCATGCTGCATTTTCCTGTGCAGCACTCTGCTTTACTTTCCCTAATTCTGAACAGGAATATTTTTCACCATCAACAAGTCTTCTGGCCCAATGACTTTTTTTAAAACATGGCAAAGGTCAGTGCAAAAAATTATTTTCTACATAAAAAGGACTAAAAGAAGAGTTTTGAGTCTGAACTCTCTTCCTTTGTGGAAAGCCATATTATATTTACTTTGAAAACATTTGTTTTTACACAAAATATTTCATTACAAATGAAGCGAGGATTATTCACATAGCCATTGTGGTTGTGACCCTTTCCATGTTGCAGCAAATCCTAAGAACTGGTTGAATCTAAAACTAAAATCTTCAGTACCATCAGATTTTAGTTCATGAAACTGTCAAATTATTTTGCCAGTTTCTTGTTGGCAGTCAGAGCTTTTTGTGTGCAAAATAAACACTATAGATAAAACAGATTTAGAATGTTGATATCGCAAGACAATGCTGAATATTAGGAAAATCACACATCTGCCTTAAAACAGTCCATCTGATCATGTTTGTCTGTTTATGCAATGGTATTAGCCAATCTCGACTCTCACATCTGCTCTACCCGTGACAGAGGGCCATAAGTGAGACCACAACTTGTTGGACTAGATTTTCCTTTTTTCACTGGTTCTTTGTTTATTTTAGAAATAACATCCTGTTGTTTGTTTTTAAGGCATTTAATGGGTTAGCGACTTCTTATGGTACTGATCTTCTGACTTTGCTCTCTCCTGTGAAGTCTCTGAGGTCAGGTGAGCAGATGCTCCTGGATCCATTAAGGAGCAGAAGATAGATTGTGATTTTTCTTTAATTGCACATGAAAAATCATCCCATTCCACATTAGAAAGGCAATTTGAAAAACCTTTTTTTTTACCATCTTTTCTTTTTTCCTTACCATTTAATTGAGACAAAGTTGGAACACATCCTCAGTCTTGGTTATTGTTCTTTATTTATATTTGTGCATTTTCGCTTTTATTGATATTTTTTTTATTGCTTTCCGTATTTTTTTTTCTAGAATGTATTCCATAACTAACACTGACTATGAGCAAACAGCTTTTGTCTGGGATCTTCAATAGATTACTCAGCAGTAGAATTAAAAAGATCCCTCTTGGCAATGTGGTGTAGATCTTAATGGGCTTTTATCTGGTTAAATAAAGGAATGAAAAGATAAAAACTGAAAATTGATGAAACATAAAAATAATTTAAAATTACAAGTGCTTTTCAGTATCATAACAGCTTGCAGAAAAATGCTGTCTAACAGTCTGGTTGCTTTTCTTCCCTTGTGTGGGTGTAAGTCTGCAATTTTCAGCAAAATGTTCCTATGGTGGCTCGGAAATAAATCCCGGACAGAAGGTAGGGAAAGTCCAGTGACCTTCTCAACTCCTTCACTTCCCTCTGATGGCCCCTCTCATCTGCCACATTGCAGATGGAGAGACACTCAGTGTGTCTATAGACTCTCAGCTATGCTATTTCTTTATGAATGCTGTAAGGATGGAGGTAAAGAGAGATGTTTGCTTGTTTTATATGCAAGTTCTCTCTGACTACAAACATACAGTTTGTGCAACACAAGCTGGAAAAATGTAAAGAAAATATGTAGTGGAAAAAATGTCATCAAACCACTTGCACAGATGTAAATGCTTCACATACAGCACTCTCAGACTTATTGCTAACTATAGCACAATGCACAAAAAAACTGTCAAACTAACTGATCTTGCACAAAAAATAGCTGGTTAAATCCAAGAACTTTGATCTTAGTTTTAATTTTTATACTGATCAGTGTGCCAAGAAACGTTCAATTAGTCAATTCAAGATGGAAACATGTATGGCAGTTATTTTATTCCCTATGTGTGCTGTTGACTACTATGTGTCACAGGGCTGGTATCTGTTAAACACCAGAAGGTGAGATAAAACCAACAACAAAAAATAACATGCTGGCCTGAGATCAGGGCCACAGGAAGTTCCTAAAAAGTTTTCCTGGTATTACATTTTCATGTTGTTGTTGTTGTTGTTGTGTGTGTGCGAGTGTGTGTGTGTGTGTGTGTGTGTGTGTGTGTGTGTAGGTGCGTGTGTATGTGGGTGTGTGTGCATGTGTCACGTGTGTGCTTGTTTTGTTTTCAAAGGTCCTCCAGAGGAGTGACTCAGTCCAGAGCGGAAGGGGAGAGCTAAAAGCTCGTAAATTAAGAGAATATGAATGACTGGGAATTTCTTGGCAATGAATAAGCTTGACATTTTTTAAATAGAATAAAAAAAACAAACAAGGTAATAAGGTTATTTTGGGTTTGATGCTTGGAACGTATTTATTGACTTTGTAGATACTGCGCAGTGATTCTCAGCAACAGCCTTGAACTTTTCTTAGAAATGAAGAGCTATTCAAGTCATTCAGTTTACATTTATGTATAAATTATAAACTTCTTTTTAACAAATTAATATTCAACATGTTTATTACAATTTTAGAATTAATAATCTCAATGATGCTATCATTTCAGTGTTTTAGTGTCTGCATTGTAATAAAACCTTTGGGAAAATGGTATATAACAATGGGAAGGTAATAAACATTTCACAGTGCTGAAGATTCTTAGAAATTTAAAGTGAGACAGGTTATTCCACAATAAAATAAAAAGTCACAGTCACAATAAAATAGTTTGTCTATATTTAGGACCTTGACACGACTGAGGGTGAAGTGTAAACATAAAGAAACACAAACATAAAGTGTAACATAATGTTGATGTGCAGCTTTATTATGCACAGATGCAGTAAAAAGTTTCCATGGATCACAGACATGTAAAGAGCACAAAGTAAAGAGGGCAGAAAACCAACTACATTACATAGCTTTGCATAGCTAAAGTTACAGGAGCTATTTATAGCTGGAGTTGCTGAGTCTAATAGGCATTGTTTAGATTATTAGACCATTATTGGTTGACTCAAAGGGAATCAAGGATATATATATATATACATATGTATATATATATATATATATATATATATATATATATATATATATATATATATATATACATATGTATATATATATATATATTTTTTTTTTTTTTTTTTTGTAATGTACATAACAGAAGCTAGACCAACTCACCACTTTGCCAAGCAGCCAGGCTGGGGAATTAGGAAGCTACTAATCAGCACATATCAGCGTTATCTACCGGATGTTAAAAGGATGTAGCAGCATGCAGAGTAAGGAGATAAACAAGTGTCATACCACTTTATTGATTAAGTACTGATATAACCACAATTTTGACCAAAGAACAGATAAATTATTAAAATTAAATGAAAATATGTCTGTGGTAAAAAGGAGACAGCAAGTGCAACCATAATTTGAAGGTCCACAAAGTTTTGCAAGTCATATGTCTTCAGCTGCATGAATAGTTACCACCCTATTTTCTAATGGGAGGTTATAGTATTAACGATGAATTAGTTTGTTTTAATGCGTACAAAAATGTACTAGTATTTTGACTTTGAGGAATCATTTCTTTGAAGTGTGGCTAATCCTTTGAGTTGCACTGCAGTGTAGCCCAGGAGGAAAGTCCAGCAGTGTGGTATCAGTTCGGATTATTGGCTTACTTAAAAGAGTATTTAAGGAGTATTTGATGCTGATTTTGGCCCAATATTATACCGGTCCACTAGTTTGTTTAGTTTAAATAAAATAAAGACTGCTTTTGTCTATTCCACCAACCAGTTGTGATTTTTATTTAGTCTTCTTCACTTTAGATATTAATATTTCAATATTTAATACTTTTTATTACCCATGGACATAATAAAATGTAAAAACTAACAAGCAAACAAACAATAAATATCCAGAAATTCTGTAACTTCTTTGATAATTATGAAGTAACACAAAAACAGATCACGTTTTGTTTGCGTTGGTCAATGTGTGTGCATCCTAATAGCTGCAATCTGTCCAAGCAAAACTCCACCAATCAAAGAGCTAGGATTTGTGCAAGGGCATTCAAACATTTGTGAAGTGGTCATGTTTGGTCTCTGTGGGACTTTGTCCGACAATGTGCATGAGTGAACCTCAGGTTGCTCATCTGTCTGATAATCCTCTGGGGCAGAGAAAAACAGCCTGCTGCAGGCCCAGGCCAGATGCTCTCAGAGATTGTTAAATAATATCCACTGGAGTGTGTTGTCTTTCAGCAAAAATATCATCCACAGATATTCCCCTGAAAGCTTTGCAGACCATGCAGACCTGAGCCTAAAATACACTCAAAATTCTGGGATTAAAATGATTCCCATTTGTAGCTGATTCATTTCGTTGGTGTATTCAGTGTGTCCAACAGAAGAAAAAAAACCACACTGAAATTATTTTTTATCTGGAACTTTAAATTTCAGATATTCAAAACATTGTTTGAGTTCAAATCAGGCTAATTTATAAACTCTGGAATGGGTATGCAAATCTCAAAAAGGTTTAAGTTGCACTACCTTCACATACTGATGTCAAAAGTACATGATTTTTGAAATTATTTGAATTTTGCATTTGTTTAACAGATAACAGTAAGCATTCATTCATTCTTTTCCCTCACAATATCAACTTTAGCAGTCCAAAACAATGACTCTTTCTGCACTAAAACACTGTCTCCCATCTGTTTAGCTTCCACAGAAGTGTTGTTAAGATCTGTCTAGCTCTCAAGTGCCTCTCAAAATTTCAAGTGATAGACTGTATCATCACACAAATGTAATTTGCATTTTTTTTTAGTTTTCTGCACAAAGACTGTCCTTTTACTGCTGAAAAAATCAGGCTAAAACAACTGTTGAATTGGTCTTTGTCCAACTGACAGAAGACAAGCTGTTCATCAGAAAGTAGGAGAGAAACACATGATAAACTGAATCTTTAAAAGCATTTTTGTTTAAGGAAACAAATGTCAAACAAAGCTAAACTCAACTTGCTTCGTATCCAATTTCTCAAGAAATTGAGCCGTTTAACATTGCTACCAAACAATTTTACATAGCATATGTGGCCAGTCTCCTGCATATGGAACTACCTGGAACATTTTGCAAAAGTACAGCAGTAAAATTTCAGATCCAACAGGAGCGACAACCTCACAGAACGTACCCATGGAGCCCTATGCTAATGCTGAAATTAGAATGGGGCTAATTTCAGCATTAGCTGGAGTTGATACAAATGCTCCTGTTTAGAAGTATTTTCCGGAACAGCAAGTTATTTTACTTGACTTGATTTGTGTTATGTAAGTCTCTAAGTCACATGTGTTCTTTCTTTTACCCAAATTAAAGTCGCTATTGAGTTAATAATGAAACTTTGTGGAGCAACAACAAAAGGTCTTTTAAAATGCCTTTTGGTGTGCATTTGTGCAAGGCTGCATTTATGGTAGGAAATGGGTGGGAGTGAGTTGAAGAGCAATCAGGCCATGCTGAAGCAGATTAGAGTCATGAATAAAATATAACCATGCTGATATTCTGGACAAAAGCACTTTCACATATTGAATGAGTGACAAAAACATATAAGTTGTCCTTTTACCAGCAGGACATGTTCCAGAGAAATTACTCATACCCAAAAGGTGGAAATTATCCTCTAAACACAACTGACATCAGATCCCTGATGTCAGTAAATAGCATGTACATGCTATAAATGTAACAGCTGATTTAGAGATTTTGATTAAAAAAATATTGACATAAGACAGAAGCAGATATTCAGTTTCCACAGTGTGTGATTGCAAATAAGATATTGTTGTGTGATGGAACAGAAATTGTGTCTTCCGTGAACCTTATTGTTACGGCCTGCGCAGGACACAGAAACATAAGGAGTCCAGACCAAGTTACATAAAACAAAAGGTTTTATTCACTCCATGGCTGGACCTAGAGGTACTGGGGAATCGTGGCAAAATAAACAGAAGAGTGGGACCATTCACAAACCAGCCAGCAGTTGACCGTCGGATTCGGGTCGCTCCCCTCACCCTGCCTCGCCGGATCACTCACCCTACAACCAAAAACCGGAAAAAGCTCGGCTTGGCCAACAATCCCCAGATCTGGCAACACAAAAGGGAGGCTAACAAACAAAAAATAGCATCGATGGAGCGGGAGCGAGGCTTGGAGACACGCCACCAACCAGGACATTTTCCAAACTTCCTTGCTCCTCTGGTGGGTGGGGTTTGACCCCTTTAAACTCTCCCCAGCCAATCAACTGCAAGAAGAAAACAGCAATTAACCAAGGATTCATTCACAACAGTGACAGGAGCTCGTCACACTTATCAAAGATTATGTTGAACAAAGGATAAACATTTGCTTGTCTCAGTTAATGTCAGTCATTACACAGAAATAAGAAGGTCACAGGGAATAAAAATATTTCATAGCATAGTTCAGAGGCCAAAACCATTTCTGAGCAAAAACAAAAATAAAACCCCTTTAAAATATTCAAAAAAGAACATTGACTGGGGTTGCAGTTTTTTTTTTTTTTTGGTCAGACAAATTTTGACATATCAGGCAAGCAAAAGTAAGCATGAAGTAAATAGTTACATAACCCATTCTTACATTTGACAAGCCTTCACAATAGCACAAAAGCAAATCCATTCGTTCAAAAACATTTTCTGAAAAAAAGAAGATTTTGTTTTGCACTGGAAGAAGAAGTTGCAAGAAAATGTGAACTTTCAAAGTGATAGGTAGGTTAGGGTTGTAAACTATGTGAAGGGCAGAAAGTTTACTAAAATACTAAACAATAAAGATGACCTTTCAGTGTATTGTGCTGGGAAAATACACAGTTTTTTTAGACAATAGTAAAACTAATGTGCACATAAATTAGAGTAATATTTAATATTTAACTAAACACCAAAATATAACCAGAGCAACTTTCCAGAATTAACTGTCACTTGCGCCGCTGTTCTTGAGTATGTATTTCTGGAGGTTTATCACAGCACATAGCTGAGCTCAGCAATTATATTTTGAAGAACGTATGAAAAGAAACAACTGCTGATGGTGTAAATGAGTTATTTGATTCAACTGGTTACAAATCAGACAATTCAATATTTTCTTGTATTTTCTCCACATCCTGCTTCTGTTGTTTGGCTCAGGACAGAACAGCAGGCGCAATCAAGTGTTCCCTTTTCCTCCCTATGATCCATAGTCATTGCAGAGCTGCACAATAGGCATTGTGTTTACAATTGATTGAGACACAGGGAAAAAACAGAAAAATAACAAAGTAGCAGCAATAATTGTAAAGCAACAGAAGCAAGATGGTCACATCCAGGAAAGATGAACAAGACGTACAATTTGTAGCCATTTAATTTTTCCTCAAATTACATTGTTTCAAAAATATTTGATGCTTTCTAGTGTGATTTTATTTGTGTGTGTGTGTGTGTGACAGGCCAACAAAAAGTAACACACGACTATTTGATGAAAGTTATTTAGGTTACAAAGGTTGCAGGGTCCTGTTTGATATAAGTGATCAAAAATCCTTGTAGAAACTTAGCAGATAGTTAAGTGATGAAGCTGTGGAGAAATTTAAATCAGGTGAGACTTATAAAAACAGAGTTTATTCACACTGGTGTAAAATGACTTTGAGGTCATTTGAGCTTTTATAGCTTATGGTCTATGGTAAACTGAACTCATAGACAAATCTGTGTCAGCTGTGTTTGTCGTCTCCTGGCCCAGATAGGCCTGTGTTGTGTCTACTCAGGGAATGTCCCACATTCACCCTGCTCTTTGTTTCCAGAATGACAAACACATTAAAAGAGCAAAAATAATATAAATGTTCTGGTATGTAGGCAACTTCATCCCACTAGTGCTTGATATATTTATATCTCTATATGTAATGAGATGTAGCTTCTTTTTTTTAATGATGGAAAGTAAAAATAGTGAAAGAAATAATACATTCAAGTTTTATGATGCCCAGGATCAGGCAATGGTGGCTTAAAATAGAAATCTAGTCACTACTTCCTTCAGTATGAGTCACTGCTTCTAAAACAGTGAATATAACAAAAGGTCATGTTAGGATGTGGAAAAGTGTTCTTTGCAATCTACTTCAATATACTTTTTATTTAGCTATTTATTTATTTTTTTTTACCAGTAAACCTACATAAAAATTTTGAAAAAAAAAATTAAAAAATTAAATAAAACAAAATGAAAACATATCTTTTAAATTTGCGTGTCCTTACTGAAGACATAAAATGTCCTAGAAAATTAGGTTGGTATTCTAGTTTCATAGCAGTAATACCTCACTGGCTTTCTAAGGACAAAACAAAACCCACTCTGATTTATGTACACTCTTTTGATTTTTATTCATAAAATATACGGGGAGGTTACATTCATGTGAAGCACAGAAACATACATCTTTAATCATGTTGGGGTATTTGGTAAAAATACTGTAAAGAAAGCAGTTTTAATCTTGTTATTTAAGGGGTAAGAATATACTGTAGTTTTTATAGCACAGTGCACGTAATGGAGCAAAGTTTCATCAGGTATTGACAACACTGGATTTATTTATTTTTAATGTCTATCCATATGACAGCAGATATATGCAATAAAAAAGAAATACATAAAAATTAAGCATATACTCATGCTGTTACTAAATAACATCCATATTAAAAAGAGGTGAAAATACAAGAGACAAGGATTCTGATTTCTGAGTACAGCTAGTAAGTCACCCACAACATATGCAACACTTAAATTTTTTTTTTACTGTTTTCCCTCAGTAGTTAACCATTTCTCTACTGACTGAAGTAACTCAAGATAAATTGGATAACTCATTTTGTGCTCAGACATGACAATTTTCTTCAGACCTTTAACCCTCCTGTTGTCTTAAGAAGAGGTAATTTGGACCCCACCAGCTTTTTATTCTGTGCGTAACCTGGTGGGGTCACCCTGACACATTTGTGAGACTATTTTATGTGTGGTTTCGGGAACTGAAACTACATAAAACAAGTTTTGATTCCTGTCAAATTCTCTTAATGTCTTCAAGCGAACTTTAACAACCTTTTTACTGTTGTGAGCTAAATGCCACAGTTAATGAATGCAAATCACACTTTACAAATTTAGACATTGAATCTACTGCATTTTTAATTGATTAGGGATTTCAGTAATATTTTGGTCAGTAATTATAATCTATCAACACTTAATGTTCACACCAGTATTGACCAGCCTAAATAAACTATGCACATGCCCTATTTTGCAATTTCTAAAATAAAATAATTTCAATGACCATCATTTGTGAGTCTGTGTCCTCCTGCTGCAAAACGTAAACGTTTTACAAAAATAACAAACCTCCACCTTTTGGAATAACCACACTTAAGAAATATATCAATAAAATCTGCTCAATGTTCTCACTATTATACAATTGTTCCAGTTTAAAATACAGGACTATCTAATATGAATTCATATATAAATAGTTTTGCTTAACACAGATAATAGGTGGTCATTTTGTTCATTTTCACTACAGAAACTACCAAAATTTGCATACAAGACTTTCTACCTCACAAAGAAAGTGGGTTTACTATAACTGGAAAGTACCTTGAGATGGCAAGACTGTAAACCGAATTGCAAAATTTTTAAAAGAAAAACAATGTTTTGAATAATTGGATGATTTGAATAAAAAAAAATAGAAAAAAAAACAATATCAGTTTCATTGATGTATTGAGTTTATGTAAACCTCCAACCACAACAATAATTATGTAAATACACCTTTATTTTCAGCCACAGTGAACTGTGAAGGAAAAAAAGAATCTCTTCATATCAAATAAAATTAAAAGAAGAAGAAAAACACTCACCATGTTTAATGCAGATGCAGTGCTTTAGTAGAGGTACTGCAGTGAAACCCCTGGGCACTATCTTCTTCTAATTGGTAAGGGTGGTCATATTTTACAGTGATTGGTTTTACTCAAAAGATCTCAAGCAGTTTTAAAGATGCTCCACTCACTGTAGTAACCTGACACAGTGATCATCTGTTTTTCACTTTGACAGCACCTCTAGTGTCTATAGTAGTAGCATGTAAATAAAAGGAGGAAGAAAAAATCTGCAAAAAAATTTAAAAAAGTAAAGTAATTTTTTTGAGTTCTGTTGAAACAAATGAAAATTTTAATTTATCCAGAAGGTTCAAAATAAAAAAAAAAAAAAAATTTTTCATTGTTTTCATGTGTCATGAATGTGTGAATGCTAGTGCAGCAGTTGCACTAGTACTTATTAGTTGCAAGCACTAGTGCACTTTTGGCTAATAATGGCAGATAATTTTAAAGCTATCATAAAAACCTTTCAATGAGAGATTTTGATAAGGTTGATATTTGGAATCAGAGGCTTACTAGATGGCACAACAAGTTTAACCAGATTTTAAGTGTGTAGCTGTTTGTCATCCCCAGTTTTATTGGAGTGAAAACAATTATTTTCAATGTGACACTGCATGCATGCAGGAAGAAATCTTGGCACCATGCAGCATTGCTTTAGTATCGCACAAAGAAAAACATCCAAATTGAGACACAGTAACACATTGACAAGAAGTGACAAAAGGTAAGTGCTATTTCTCCTAGAACACATCCCAACAGATGACATCAATTCATTTATCTCTATTCAGTTTAATAGAGATAAAACATCATTTGTCTATTTTATATCACCGTGAACATTTTTGATATGACCTGTACATCAATAAATACGTTTGTTGAATGATGCAGATTTATTTCAGGAAATGAATTTTCCCGACATGTCCCTCAGGAGTATCCTTACTATATAATGCAATTCAAAGAGATATTATTTTTCTATGGGGATTGCATGCTTGTAACAGGTGTACAGAAAACAGTCAAGCAGGTCATTTCATTCTTGCTTATTCACAGTATTGATATGGTGTCGAAGGGACAAAGAATTATATATAGGTCCAGTTTTTGGTCCACTGTGGTCTGCAGTACTGGTCAAACAGACCTCCGTTGACCTTGCGCATGTGCCCTGTTGACAATATCCTGGTACATTTTGGACCTGAGGAATCGTGGGTAAGAGTCTTTCTCCATGAGGCTGTAGATTTTACCCTGGACTTCATTGAGACTGGCTGGAGTGGGATCTGACAGGCTCTGTTTGGTCTTCTCTCTTGTCCGGTAGTCAATGTTCACCTGTCAAGACAGTATGAGAAAAACGGATCATTTACATCTGAATTTTAGAGAAGCAGCATTGCGAATTAAAAAAAAGGAAAGATAAAAGATTCACAATGCTATCAGGAACGAAAGAAACAGAACAGTTGTCAACTTTTTACGTGTGAACAGGAAGCAACTAATTTTGTTTGCCTACCAACTTAATTTTTTTTTCTCTCCAGTGAAAAAACACAATTCAGCCTCACACACGCACACACGCACACACACACACACGCGCACACACACACACACGGGAAATATCGTGAGAGTTAGGTGTGGCACCACTATGTGACCATGGACCAAAATAAAACAAAGCCATGGTTCAACTCTACGGTGGCCGTGAGGTGCAAAGCAATTACAAATTACAAAATCACTACAACATTAACGAAAACACTACAACATTAACGAAAACACTACAACATTAACGCAAAGCAATTACAAATTACAAAATCACTACAACATTAACGAAAACACTACAACATTAACGAAAACACTACAACATTAACGCAAAGCAATTACAAATTACAAATCACTACAACATTAACGAAAACACTACAACATTAACGCAAAGCAATTACAAATTACAAAATCACTACAACATTAACGAAAACACTACAACATTAACGAAAACACTACAACATTAACGAAAACACAACAACATTTACAAAACGGAAAAGGTAGGTCTCAGTGGAGACCTAAGAAATCGCTGATTGGACTACAGCTCGTTAGAAAACGGAAAAGGTAGGTCTCAGTGGGGACCTAAGAAATCGCTGATTGGACTACAGCTCGGTTTACTTTTGAACCGGAAGTTATTCTGGCTTTACGTGTTTTTTTAAAACATGAATGTACTTGGTGATCCACACATAGACATAATATAAGGATAGACGCCTCATGCTCCGCTCTCCCCTATTGTCGCTGACTAGATTTAGGGCGGCCATCTTGGAGCGGTAGACCACTCCACTCAGCATTATGTGTTTAGCGGGCAAAATGACATATCAGCGCATTTAATCGATCATAACACACTTTTTTGTCACTGGAAACTATATTCAGACATCTATCAAAGCTACATTTATAAATAATTGTATTATTTAAGTATGTTTTAAATACATAGTTCAGCATTTTTAAATATGATTAGTAGCTATAACAATAGAATAGGAATGGAATATTCTGATATCGATGTATGATGAGCATATTACAAAGCACACAGCCGTGAATAATTTATGGTGAATGGCTGTGTGTATAATTTATTATAATAATACATAGTTATACAACTATACAATCACAAATAAATGATTAATACTGAATAATATATATTGGATGCATGTTAATATGTATGTATGTATATATATATATATATATATATATATATATATATATATATATATATATATATATATATATATATATATATATATATATATATATATATATATATATATATATATATAAAATCTTAGATTGTAAGCAAAGATCAAGACAAATATTTCACTCAACTGTCAGTTAACATCTAATTTGTTTTGTAGAATTACACTTAAATACAAATTAATTTGCACAAATTTCATTAAAAAATATATGTATACATACATACATATAAACATGCATCCAATATATATTATTCAGTATTAATCATTATTTATTTGTGCCATTATTAATTAATCATTATTTATTTGTGTTTGTATAGTTACATAAATATGTATTATGTAGTGACCATTTGTCCAAAAAACTTAAATTCAAAAATCAAAAAACTCAAAACTCAAAGGTGATCAAAACAAAAGGTGAATCAAACTCAAATAGTCACCTGATGCACATGGATTCTTGTTTATGCAGCAAAAAGAAATCAAAAGTCAAAATATGGTTCTTTGGTTTTATTTGCAGATCAGGCAAAAGGTTCCAGGTTCTGCTCCTGTACCTGTTCACTGACAAAATGAAAACCGATGTGACTGATTAGCTGGTAAAAAACCTTGTAACCACCACATGCATAATAAGCTACTTAAGACCCACCTACTTATACCGTGAAATACCCACATTCCAATCTGAAATTAATTAACTAATTAAGTGAATCACTAAACAAAAAACTTATTCTAAACAAAAATTAAAATAAAAATTCTAATGATAAATCAATTAGAAAAAAAAAACAAATGCTAAGAATAAACTAAACAACTATAAATTCTAAGATTTAACAAAACAATGGGAAGAATAGCTCCTACAGGTATATATATGTCTATCTTTGTTGTGAAATGTTGTTTGTGGAGCCTGACATCAATAATCCATCGATCTGAACAATAATATCCCTGTTGTTTTGATTGGCAAAGTAGGAGGGACTATCGCTCTAAGATGGCCGCCGTATGTCCTGCGCCGGAGCAGCCAATGCGGGGTCTACTCTTATATTATGTCTATGCTCACTCAAACTGAGCGTGCCAGAATAACTTCCGGTAAACCAAAAGTAAACCGAGCTGTAGTCCAATCAGCGATTTCTTAGGTCTCCACTGAGACCTACCTTTTCCGTTTTGTAAATGTTGTTGTGTTTTTGTTAATGTTGTAGTGATTCGTTAATGTTGTAGTGATTTTGTAATTTGTAATTGCTTTGCGTTAATGTTGTAGTGTTTTCGTTAATGTTGTAGTGTTTTCGTTAATGTTGTAGTGATTTTGTAATTTGTAATTGCTTTGCGTTAATGTTGTAGTGTTTTCGTTAATGTTGTAGTGATTTTGTAATTTGTAATTGCTTTGCACCTCACGGCCACCGTACAACTCTTCAAAAACTGCACTTCAACTTTCCATCCTCTTTAAATTTAATGTTTCAATAAGTTCTACAAACTACCAGGTCATTAGCTTTAAAAATATTTGTTCAAAGTTTCCTATTAAAATTTTAAAAACCCTTAACACTTCCTAAATACTGATATCAATACAAGCCAATTTTATCTTTCTCAGCTTTTCATGGTAATAAATCTTGCACATCAACATTTTTTAATGCTTCTATGCAATATTATGCAAACTGCTAGAAAAGTAGTATATTTTTATTTAAATGTTGCCAAATTTGTAAAGAGAATGTCTTAGTAAAATAAGCTGCAAAGCCGTACTTATTGTGCATTAAAAACTTCTGTAATGCTCCTAATATATCCATTAGGATTAAAGACAGCACACTTTTTTTACATCAAAGTAAAACGCAATGCTCAAGTTCTTAGGTTGACAGGTTGACATTTCTGAAATGGAGCTATAACTTTGTCTTGGCCGAAGGAAGACAGTTGTAACACAGTTTTAATGTTCAATCTGTGAACATCAAAATACAGAGATAACACACCTCTCTTGGTGACTGAACCTCAATGAATTCCTTGAATATCTTGTTTGCTTTTGACACAAGTTTGGTGGAGCTCTTGATTTTTTTGTACTCCTCACAGGCCATCCAAAACTCGATGTTTTCATCGCTGAATTCAGACTTGAGGAATGTTCGAAATGCTGCAAGCCCATCTGCACATAGATAACACAGACAGAACAAAAACATGTCATGAAACACATACAGTGATTAAGAAATGGTTTCACTGTGATCCATAAAAAGTGTAGCTTGTGTTTAGATATTTTTTTGACTGCATTTTCATGAGAGGAAGTTGGTCATCCATTACTCGTTAAAGCAGAAACCAACAAAAAAAAAAACACTCATCACAAACATGTTTGGACGTTTTAAAATACTATATGTGATCAGTTAATGTTCTCACAAGTGATGCTGACAGAAGAAGAGCATGTTTTTCTACAAGCTTGTGTCATGCTGACCTTGAATTTCCACCCTGTTCATTTCTGTTGTTTGTCTGACAAAGCTAGTAAGCACGAATGGGCTGTTTAGCCAATTGTACAGTAATGCAAATGGGCATAGGAGGATAACAACACACACAGTGTTGTCTACTATGTAACCCTCCTGTTATGTTTGTTTCTGAGGTACAGCAATAAAGATCCTGGGTCAATTTGACCGGTGGAATGTTTAATCATGCAATAATGTCGGTAAAAAAAAAACAAAATCCACCAAAATATTTTTGTGTCTGATTATTAATTCCAATACTAACCATTTCAATCAATATTTGAAATGGTACAACATATATAAAATATATATATATTATATATATATATATATATATATATATATATATATATATATATATATAATAATACAGTATATATATATATATATAAGGAAAGGATCAATGATGACAGTTTACTCATTTGAACATAAAAAAGTAGTTTGCATATTTTATTTAAAAGTCTACGCACAAAGAAACAACAATTATACTGGAAATTCATATTTTGTAAAAAAAATGTATATTACATTATGATTTTTTTTTCAAGGGGTGATCTTTATAATTAAACGTGAGACACGTACTCCGTTCTGGGTCAAATTGACCCGTTGATTAAAATCAGCACAAATGAGTCATGCAGAGAGTATTTATGTTTCTCCCACTGCTGCTGAGTGTCCACTCAGTGTGGGTGGAGTTTGCCCCCGGGAACAGAAAAGGTCCCCATCAAAAGTTGAATGAACACCTGCTTTCTTGCAGTTTCCTTGTGAAGTAAAGAGAGTAGCGAGAAAGTGGGCTTGTGTGTGTGCAGGTGTGTGTGTGGTGTGCATGTTTGTGTGGTGAAATATGATTCATTTGTTTCCGCTTTTTTCCTTTCAGCTTGACTGGCGGGTCAAATTGATCAAACAGTATCAATGTAATATGTAGATTCAGGGGGGGTTGCAAATGTGTAAAATGAACCATTTTCAATTTGTATCTAGAGTGTGCATATTAAGACAAATAGAACAAAGTTTCATGCAGAAAAAATGCTTCCAACTATTTAAAAAAATTAAACTTTAAAATGAGTCAGTTTGACCTGCAACATAACAAGAGGGTTAAAGTTCCATATGTGTCAAAAGATCGTTCTTCTTCTTAGATTAAAATGACCCAGCATCACATGTAAGGGTCATATTTTTAAATTAAATAAAGTGCCAAAAGTGTAATCAGAAACTGTACAATACACAGAGACAGTAACAGTTTATGGCTGACAATTTCCTGTCCTGAAAGTGAAACTCATTATATGAGTTTGTGTTCAAACATCCAAAAAGTGTTTATTTATGTAAAATCAACAGCTTGCTCTATGGGTATCAGTTTACTCAGAGATACTGTCAAACTGTTACTATTGTCACTTACAACATAGTTCTCTTGTCTGATTTTAAAGTGTTCAGTAATATATATCAGACAACAAAATATTTATTTTCTCCACCTTAAGCCAAAGTGCTGAAGTCATTTGAGGTAAAACGCTTTTGTTAGCTAAGCGTTGCATAAGAATTTGTTCTGATTGTTTTTAAAGGTTAGATTGTGGAGCACCGATTTCACAGCTGAAGGCAGCTGAGCAGCGCAAAGGGACTAGAACAGACAGTCAAGTTGACATAAGGACAGATGGAGAATGAGCTAAGATAGGAATCCATACCTCGTTAGAAACAGGTTATGGAGAACTGAATTATTTACTTTAAATGCGATAAAATAAAAATGACTGAGGCTCTGCAGAGACTAAATTTTACTGCAAATAAATCAGAGTAATCATGAGCAGCTTGAAATAGAAAAGACAAAGAAAGCTCAGACAAGTACAAGAGATTCAGGAGAAACTGTTTATTTTAAAGTATTCAGACAGCATCTCTGATGCAATGCGATTAAAAATGCCTGCTGACTTTATAATGTTCTTGAGTCAAACAGGCCGGGAGTTAACTTATTATTATTTTTTATTTATTTGATAAAATAAAGGCTTACGTGATAGCATTTATTATGAAACACATGTGCCTGTCTGTGCACATGCATGCACATGTTGTAGTGGACATCGCTAATGCTCAGTCAACTGTCCAGGACACGCAGGTGTGTCACATCATTTTGCATCAGCGAAAATTTCTACTTTTGCCTCTGTAAAAAGTCCCATGCTTATTTTGTTTGTGTGTTAAACCAGTGTTGTGTTATGTCATAACCTCAGTCAAATGTAAATAGATTATGTCAATACAACACTTTTTTTTTGCTTTGATAAGTCTGCAAAACCCTCTCCAAGCACCCAAGCACAGTCACTTTTATAAAAAGGATGCAGTTGATAAATTACATGAATTCTGTTAGCGAGGAGGATTTACAGATGAACTCATGAGGCATCATGAACACAATTCAAAGTATTAAAAGTAATAAGAAAATAAGTGATACATCATCAGGGAGTTTGAAAAACAAATGTATATATATGTTTAATAGTTGGCTTGAATAAACAAAAATTTGTCACTGGTTGCAGGTTGATTTAGCATCAACATGCAACAATAGTTGGATATAAATTTGTCTCACAAAATGCTGCTGGAATCAGAAAATACTAAGTGTTGATGATTATGGAAGCACAATTTTCCTAATGAGTTTCCAAGGAAGACATTTGGTCAATTTCATTAAATTACTTTTTTAAAGACCTCAACTGGTTCGTAGTTTCAACAATAAATTAATATCTATTAAGGCTCTTCATTTCACTAAAATGAAATTACGCAATGTCTGTGAAAATAAGTCCTTATTCATTCAGGAAACAGGTCACAAACTTATAGTACTGAAACATTTCTCAAAGGTTTAGCACAATTGATTTTTTACATTGTAACAGATTGATCTTAGGTCTCTGATCATGTCCCTTTTCATTTGTCAGTTCAGCTGGTTTGAGGTCATGCATGCTACGTCACATTGCTTGTTAACTGAGAATAAACACATGACCTGTCAGTACAGAAGGAACTGAGACAATACGTCTGTCCCAATTTGTGCTTGGTCCAATGGGGAAGGTCAGTGACAAGTATGTGACTCATTATGTAGTTAGGAGCCCTGATAACACAGAAATAAGATGCTTACATAAGAAGAGCTAGAAAGGGGGGCGACTGGAGTTAAGTCGTGTCAAGAGGAAACCTCACTTACAAAGAGAAGAAGTATATTATTACGGGCACATTAAGGTGGCCTTACTTTTATTTATATATATATTTTTACTTTATGTTTAACTTTCTTGTATGACCATAAATGTTTCTAATAAAGAGCAATAAACAGAAACTTACACTTGTGAGCAAGAAGGTGATCAAATGACTCAGACCATCGAACAACTTCGTCTGTTGATAGTCTGAAGGAGAAAAAGTCAAAGAGAACAGACTCATTAAGATGATAACAAGTCATTATGCTTTGATTGAGTTTTGAACCAAACATGGGTCTTGACATTTTGATAAAGGGATTATTTTGTGATCTATCTGCTGCTCTAAATGAATCTTCTTCTCCAGATGGTGAAAGACCAAAACACAATAAATTACATTGAACTTTGTAGTTGCAATATGGCTGTCTTGAATACTCCTGAAACCATGCAACATTTTATGTCTACTATAACAGGTCACACTTTCTCCTTAAGTCAAGAATGGTATTTTACAAAAACACTTCCAATAAATAATCACAGAGGAGCTCCAGAGACCAACACTTCATCTGTGGAAATATGGTATTTGGAACAAACAATTTAAAAAGTTGATGATGCAAATTGTTGGCCTAGAAAAATGAGTAATCTACTCTAAATATCATACTGGCAGAGCATATCATGTTTTAAGTGGAATGGTTTTTCATTCATTGGCCTGTGAAAGTACTTGACAAACAGGAACAAAACGCTGTGTTTGTGCAGTGGACTCACTTCAGACATCTTGCTGTGGTCTCATGAGCAGGAGGCAGGAACTCCGAGAAGTCACTGTAGGAGTCTGATTTCTTGGAGAGACAGCCTAACCTGGTCTTCATGGTGATAAACCTGGTGATAAAACATGTGGGTGGTTCAGAAATGACATGCAACATCATATTTCCAGTTTTCTCAAACTTATGGAACATTTTATAGGGAACATTCATAGTCATGGCATCTCTACAGCTGGGAATCTCCAAATAGTTTGACTGTAAAGAAAGTAAAGTAAAAAAAAAAAGATTTTTCTTTCCAATTTTGTCATTTACAGAACAAGAAACCATTAACCATTTGAGGAAATAAACAGTTAAACAAAACAAAAAACTAAAACATTTTATCTTTATACCATCTAAAATAATTAATGTATTTTATTAATTCGCAATTTGTCTTCATGTATAACATTTTATGAAACTAGGCGTTGTTGAAAGAAACATTTATTTTAAAAAATGAAATAAAAAAACTATTCCCTCACTCCACCTGAGCTAAAAATACACTAAAATAAACCATACCCCCTAATCCCTATCACAGTCTGTCTCAGCTCATTTGTACGCTGCTGCTGTCTTGTTCTGTTTGTCAGTGTTCTGCCTGTGGGACACATGGGTCACAACAGATGGGGCATGACTATAAAGATGCTGCATCACAAGCCACAGACTTCTTTTAACACTAGGGTTATTTGAAACAAAATTAAGTTCCCTTGTTCATTTTATTATAACAGTTAATATTTTTGAATTTCATCCACATGAACAAAACTATGTCTTTCTTTGTTTATACTAAAGTCTCGCCATATGTTTCTTGACTGCTTATCAAGGATATAAATGTCAGATACACATAAGTAATAATAATAATACATAATATGTCCATTTTGAACAAATGGTATTTTACTGCTTTCACGAACAGGGGTGCTGTGAAGCTGATCAGGTTTATTTATTTTTGCAGTCAAAAGATGTGTACTCAGAGAGAAAGGAGGGAGGGTGGGCAAATTAACAGTTGGTACATTGTGTGAACAGAAAAAGAACATCAAGGTAAGCTTAAAAACATAGAAATATACTAACAGCTTGGGAAGAAATCATTGTTCAATCAAGACTGTGCTGTCAAATAAGAGTCCCTGCACACACCCAAAAGAGCAAAGAACTCACTAAATGATCAATTAATTTGGAGACTCAAATATAATCTATCAAATATCAATTATTCAATATTTAATGTTTTTATTCGACATTTTACAATCTGGTAAAGGAAACTTTACAGTCTTTAGAAAATAAATTGCTAAGAAACAGTAACTCCGAGCAACAATTTTGTTTGCATCAAGAATTTGACAATCAAGACTTAGACCTTTGCTTGATCAATTCTAGATTAAAATTTAGTTAAATAAATTAGACATATTTAGCAAATTTGCTCACTGAAAAGCATGGAAACCATTGAATGCATGTGTGAATTACAATTATGAGAAAAAAAATGTATATTTTGGCTAGGTATACTAGATCCACAAAAATACTCAAAGCAAAAACAGGGGTAGTCCTATTTTGCACTGTTCAGTCAAGTCAAGTCACATATTCTGCTATGTGAAAAATAGCTTTACAGTTATTAATACAAGTAAAAAAAGTTGCAGCACAATACTAATATACACCAAAACTGCCCTTTACTTTATGTTTTTGTTGACAAATAGTTAAAGCAATTTTCAGAGATGAACACAAATTATGGCAATTGATATCTTAGTTATCTGTCACTATTAGATTGAAGTCAATTATTTCTATCTGAATAATTACTTCTGCCTATGATTCTTCCTGTTTTCATATTTTCAAGATAGTGTGAAGAGAGTGTTCTCTATGGAGTTAGATTTGTTTCACAATTATTCAATCAAAAAATATATATATCTCAACCAAAAAAAAAAAAGTTTCAACCAAAAAAAAAATCATCTCAAATAAAAAAAAAAGTTTCAACCAAAAAAAAAATCATCTCAAAACAAGAAAAAAAGTCATAAAAACTATTTAATGATAAAAATATTTTTTTTACGAAACGAAAACATTTTTAAAGATTTTTTTTTTTGATTGAAGTAACTAATTTTTTGATTGAATCTCTTTTTTTTGGTTGAGTGTATTTTTTTTTTTTGGTTGAAACTTCTTTTTTTGGTTGAGTCTATTTATTTTTTGATTGAACTCATTATACAGCTTTATTTGCTTTGGGGAAGCTTACATGAACATTCTGGGCGGGGCTTACGGACGAGCAATGTAAGACGTGTTCCGATTGGTTAGCGCTGACTAAAGCGGATGACTCCCTGAGATCTCAGAGCCGTCCCGAACTGCAGGGCTTCGGTGACGGACACAGAATGTGAATAAATGGTAAGTAATGTTCACAAAATGACACCGTTTAGCAGCTACTAAAGTCTCCACCCTGTTTCAAAGAAGAAATCTTACACAACGTATGACGACAGTCACATATTTTGTCTGCCGCGATCCCCGGTAGCATATTATTATTTATTCTTTGAAACAGGGTGGACACTTTAGTAGCTGCTAAACAGTGTCATTTTGTCAACATTACTTACCTTTCATTCACATTCTGTGTCCGTCACCGAAGCCCTGCAGTTCGGGACGGTTCTGAGATCTCAGGGAGTCATCCGCTTTAGTCAGCACTAACCAATCGGAACACGTCTTACATTGCTCGTCCGTAAGCCCCGCCCAGAATGTTCATGTAAGCTTCCCCAAAGCAAATAAAGCTGTATAATGAGTTCAACCAAAGAATAAATAGACTCAACCAAAAAAGAAATAGACTCAACCAAAAAAAAAAGTTTCAACCAAAAAAAAAAATACACTCAACCAAAAAAAAAGAGATTCAATCAAAAAATTAGTTACTTCAATCAAAAAAAAAAAATGTTTAAAAATGTTTTCGTTTCGTAAAAAAATATTTTTATGATTAAATAGTTTTATGACTTTTTTTTTTGTTTGAGATGATTTTTTTTTTTTGGTTGAAACTTTTTTTTTTTCGTTGAGATTATTTTTTTTTGATTGAATAATTGTGAAACAAATCTAACTCCATAGTTCTCATTATAGGAATTCACCAATATGACAAAGCTATGCCTTTTACAGAAGAAAAATGCCAATACTAAATTTTATGTCTTTTGCTTTATCCATCCGTGCATCTATCTTGACACACTAAAAATCCCTGTATTTTATGGGCAGTTTATATGAAATTGTTATCCTTGATCATAATGCTGCTGCAGAAAAAAAATGAAAGAAAGGACTACTTTGAAGCTTGGAACTTAAATTGGGAACATTGCATCAAATGTACAGTTCATTACACAGCTAAAAGCCATTTACTGAAACTAATGGGCTACACCTACCACATAAATTCCAAAGCTTTTAAAAATTTCACTCAGTGTTCCCCACTCAGTCATTAAAGAATATTTTAATATACTTGTACATTTGAAAAAATCGTGCATTTGCCTTCAGACTGGAACAGCTGTACGTCAGGTTTTGGTATTAGCTAATAACATGAATTGTTTGTCACCCTACTTTGTGGTCAGGATAACTGAGAGGCATAAATATATCCCCACGAAGAACCTTAGTTTGCGTCACTAAGAGTTAACCCCCTACTATGTTGTACTGTTTTCCAAACCTTCCCTAACCTACTGCATGTAAACCTCACCACACTCAAACCTCCTGCAGTTTGTTTAAATAAACCACAGCACTGATGCTGTCTGACCCAGAAACACTCATGTTATATACAGTATAATTGGTAATGGATAAAACAGATGCAATGAACTAGAAAGGTAGGTTGCTTGCTCATCAGAGTGTGTCATAATCTCAAGGTAGACTCACTTCGCTGATGAATAGTTATTTTCAGAGTGCTGCAAAAACAATAGGTAGTGAATAAGAATAACAGTCTATGTATAGAAACATTCCTCATCAAAAGATCGTAAGAGAGTCACAGAATAAACATGCAACATAATGAAAATACTAGTGTATCATGTGATGTAAAGGGTTTTTGATCTGAAACAAAGATGTGGAGGAGAAAAACTAGTGCTAGGTATTCCTGTTGGTGATATAAAAGAAAGTGACAATCATCAATTAAGATGCATTTCATTTAATGTTGACATGATACAATTCTTTGAAATTCTCAGTTTTGCAGATTTGCATGAAAATTACTTGTTTCACACCATTACAACTTAAAAAATAAATATTCCAGACATAATATTGTGATCTAAAATATTTATTGTTATTTTGATTTACAGATCTATCAATTAGACAATAAACTAAGTCTTACATGAAACCTTTACCTGTTTTAATAAATCTGTTTCCATGGCATGGCAAGTGCAAATTTTCAAGACTGAAAATGTCGCACAAAACCCAAATTTTCCATGAAGATCTTTCTGACAGATAATCCACAGACAGCAGCAACAAGTTGGGGAAGGACAACAAAGTACTGTTATTCACTCAAATGTCATGTTTACCAGCTTGTCTTTGAAAGAAGCTATTGGAATGTTATAATGGAAAGTTTTTATAGGTTGAACATAAAAAAAAGAAAAGAAAATTCATATCTTGTTACCAGTAAACAGCCTAGAATTACTGCTGGCAGATTTGGAAAATCATTCCAGTAAAATGATTGGTTCTACTAAAATCATGAAACCCACTTTAAAACATATTATAGGGCAGTACGTGCTTTTTCTAGTGGACAAGGACAGTCACAATACAATTCATGCAGTTTATTTATTTATTTTTTATGTTTGTCAATCTCTCAATATCATAATGTGTCTCCTCTGCCTATTTTCTTGGCTTCTCTGTGTGCTAAAAAAAAAAAAATCAGGCTCCATGGCTCCTGAGTGCGCTGTATGCTGCAGACACGTGCTACTGGGCTATTTATAAAAATCCCTGACATATCCATGTAGTCAGGAGGAAACAGCGCATGTTCTATTCAACCATGCAGTAAGGCCGACTCCTGGAGGAAAAAATACATCTAAAAACAGCTCCAGCATTTTAATGTCTCAGACATTCACAAGCACTTCTTGTGTTAAAGATTGGTCAACATTGCCTTGTCCTCTAGTTTCTTTGCATGCCCGATGAGTAAACATTATGAGATAAAAATCCATATGTGTGTTTTAGCATTTCTCAACTTGTAAAGTCCATTTTTCCAACAGGTCCTTTATTGTGAGGGATTACTGCCCAAGAAGAAGTGATGTTTTTGTGTTGGGGGTTTAGGTGTAGGAAAAAGGTATGAATTGAGTTTAAGTTCGGTTTGTGGTTAGGCATATACTGGCAATGAAATGAATGAAACATGAAGTAAATGTGAAGTTCTTGTGTAGACTGAAAGACGTGTGTGTTTGTGCATGTGTGTCTAAGTTGGGTAACTCAATTCAATACAGGTTGTTAGATCTCCGTCCCTGTCCTGGTTTTTTTAATGCTAATGAGAGATATCATCAAGTCCAGTTCAGTGGATGTGTATTTTTAGCTGGTGTTTTGTTAAAAGAGTTCACAACAAATTCGCTCTGAATTCATTAGTGTGACCTGAATTGAGCAATATGATAATTCACTCTGCAAGATCTACAGCTGAAACTATTTTTTAACTATTTTTGAGTTTTCCCTCTGCAGTAAAAAAGTAAAATTTACACCACAGACACAAAACATCATAATGTATGCAATGATCTTAAGTGCATGTATTTCCAGTGATGTTGGTTCCCAGACAAAAAGGTCTGGTTAAAAAAAGTTAACTAAACAGACATGCTAGAAGGATTGCTCCAAGCTTGTTTTATGTTAATTTTATATCACTTGATAAAGATGAGGAATTCTTTATCATTTATGCTATTTGCAATTGTCTTTGACATGCATTTATTATAAAAATCATACTTTATGTCATACAGAAAAACTGAGGATCTTTGTCCATTTGTCTGGATAAGAGCTTGTTGCATGGGATAGGGCTGACTGATTTTTTTAACTACAACTTTCCACAACATCAGATATTAACGGTCATTTTTCCATCTATTGATTAATCGCTTGTTAGGCTTGGAAATTAACTCAGCTACTCAGGATCAGTTTCTCGGCTCCCTTGCCAACCACGTGTCTCACTTTCCTGCTTCTGCATGTGATTCAGATCTTTGTCTTCAGACATAATTAGCTTATTATTTTAACTATTGTGAATATGAAGAAGTACATGTAATAAATGCTTCTATCTAAAGTAACTGCCTTGTAAAAATATTATAGGTTTTATGTGAAGACAAATAATGAAAAACAGTCAATGTATTTAGCAAATTAATGTCCTTTTGAGAAAACTAGAGCCGCTGCACACACAAACACATACAGTAATACATTTAAAATGGCTCAAAGTCTGTTAAAATTGGGATGGAAAATTTATGAAGAAGTGAATTTTACCTTAAGTGTTCAATCTATCTTCTTTCTACAAGTGAGTTTCTGCTGTTTCCAGACTAATTAAGATGCAGAGTGACTCAGATGAGAGGGACTGAGCAGCAGCTACGTGTTTACAAAACCTTGCATGTTTCTTTCCTCCCTGCTGCAAATATGTCAGTTTTTAGACTTGAGTCACGGCAGAACAACACCGGTCTTGAACTTGTGTGTATATATAAACACACGGTACTGCACCGTAAGCTTGACAACCCACAAAAAATATGGATCTAACCATCTGTTAGTAACAACAAAATAGGAAGCGGTCTGACTTTGGGTTCATTTCCATTGTCATAGATATTTCCATATTTTGAAATGTCTGCAGAAACAAATGGTTGACCAATACCATTTGGGCTGCAGAAATGCTAGCTGCTATTCTGATCCTTAATTGCTATTGCTGCCTAGAGAACTTACAGTAAATTTTCTTTGTGCATAAATACATTTTGCTTCAGAAGATTTTGCACTTGACTTCACTCAAAGACCAATTATTAATTCTTCCTTTTCTGTCTTTTACTTTGAAAATTGTTGAGGTAAAAGTGGAGGGCAGCATCCTGCTAGATTTACAATTGTGACATACTTTTTTTAATATATATATATATATATATATATATATATATATATATATATATATATATATATATATATATATATATATATATATATATATTAATTTGATAAAGTGAACGTTTCTCTGTGAAATATTTTAGGCTTGGAATATTGTTTTAAACTTGTCCACAACTCCATTTCTGACCTTTGTACTGTGTTTCTTGGACTCCATAATATTGATTATTCACTTATGTTCTGTAGCAAATCTACATGTTCTTCACAAAACAGCTGCACTTAGAACTCCAATGAAATCACACAGGTTCTCTCTATTTGATAATTACGTCACTTTTTGTGACATTTGTTAACACTGAATGTTATTTATTAGTGTCTTAATAAAGTGAACTTAAATGCAACTGCACATTAAAAATAGCTTCTTAGCCTATTGTGGCTGAAACAAAATGTAAGATGTGGGAAAATTAAATGGGTATATCAAAATAATACAAATAAAAGAGCTGCATTTCATCGATTTCTCGCAGTGCAATGTGATCTAGTGTAAGTCAGTATTTTTTTATTTGCATACTTTTGAACTGCATGGAATGATTAATATCTCAACAATAAAACTGCTAAAAGTGTAGAGATATATTATTTTTAACTCATGTTTTCTCTGACTCTTTTACCATTTGCAAAATAATGTAAGTTGCTGATTTCCTCTGTTATGTCATACTTTTTCCAGTGTCATGTGATAATGTGCATCGCTGTTTATAGTAAACACAGCTCTGTTGTGTTAATGTTAGCTCTGAAAAGGCTTCTGGGAATACAGACAAATTTGATGCAAAAGACTTGGGGTCAGAAATGAATGAGGTTCTAATTCTAAGGTCAAATTATGGAGTTTGTGTATTGTTCTTGAGTCACAATTCCTTTTTTATTATTATTTTTGACACCTTGTTAACATGCTGTTTAGTTATTTTGTTGTTCGGTGAATGTATTAAAAATATCAAAGTGAAAATAGCAGTTGTGGTTGCTGGTAGGAAATAAAACCGCTGCTAAATATAGCCAGGGCAATGAGGAACGGGAGATTAAATTGTTTTTGACATTGCTGGGAACCTTGCTAATGTGGCAACAAAACTGCACCTCTGCTGTTCTTTTTGTTAGTGAGGATGTTAAAATAATAATAATGTTTTTATTGTTATTATAACTATTATAAATATTGTTAAGACTTTAAAAGGTACAGTTATAAACAATATATTTTTTAAAAATCTGACATTATGGCAGATATTTCAAAATAGGATATGTTAAAAGATATGGCATTGTCTCACCATTAATCCTTTCCTTTGACTACACCTGAACTCTTTGTCGATTCTAAAAGTCAATTTGGAATAAAACCAGCTGAGGGATTTGAGCCATATAAAGACCTGATATCATTTCATCAAGTTTATTTGCAGAAAAGTTAATTCATCACGTATCACAACATCAGTATCACACCTCTGCTCCATTGGCCATTTCATTTTCTACTTACTGTACATTAGCATAATCATGCCTAGATTAAAGCAATATATACTGTTTACCACTTAACCAGCACAACATTTTTCTCTTGCCATGTCATAGTGTTGGTCATTATGATTTTTCTGGTTTGCTAACAGTCCACAAAGCTTTAAACCTTATTTTCCCTTTATGGTTTTAATTCTAAATTTTGTTTATATTGGTGCAATTATCTTCCCAACTGGTTTTGTCTTCAGCTCTCACACGTTAGGTGAATTAATTATACTTATTGCTATGTATTTTTTGTTTTGGATTCCAGGCCTTTTTCATTTGCCGTTTGTCATGACAGAATTTTATTCCTTGCATCTTACTTTGACTGTAATTTGGCTCTCTTGGTTTCTTTTTATTGCATAGCCATCAGTCTATCTTTCTAATTTTTATAATCCTTTTCACATTTGTCTTCTATTTTTGTCCTGTTCAGAATTTAAAAAAATGAACCCCTTTTATGTAATGTAGCTCAAGATGACTTCTCTATTGGTTTTTAGGAGTAGCATCTATTTGCAACAAAAGTCATTAATATTTTTAGCTAATGCCTTGTTATTTCCAAGGCATAAGCCTTGTAAATATTCCATAAATACTGTATATGTACATATATTTATTCTGAGCCTTGCTAAAGTACCGCCATTTGTACTTCAGCTATATCTTCAAAAGCCTTGCACTATTTCAGTGTATTCTTAGAAAACCTTATGATAAAGCAAAGCTGTGCCAGCAGTAAAAGAATATTGACCAGTCACCTGAATTTATTGTCTGCTGATAAGAAATGTCAATATTTAAAGCAGCTCTAAGTATTGTAATCTATTGGCAGAACATTCATTATGGATTGATTGTGCTGATAAGGTTTTGTTTTAGCAACCAGATCCCTGTTTCTATAATAGAGGAGGCCGCTCTTGGTAATAAATGTTTGTAGCTTTGCTGCTATGACTTGCTTCTTTTGGGCAAAAAAGGTGAAATGCTTTGACATGAATAGGTTTTGTCTGTCCGTGGCTTGATCAGACTATCAATAGCATTGCCAAGGCTGATGAGGGCAAGCCAATGTCTTGCCTTAACTGTTGGATAACATTTAGCGCCGTGATAAAATTAGAACATGTCATTTACTGTGGGCTAAATCTGAACATGATCTGATTTAACTAGACAGAATGGGTTTTTGCATGAGCTTGCTAAATTTAACCTTAGAGGCACTGGAAAGTTGGTTGGACAGCAGGGACTCAGTAGTGATGAATCACACTAATGTGTGATTATAAATGGCACATAGAAAAAGAGACAGTTTAAGGTAAAGCTGCCTACCTGTCTTAAAAATATTGAGGTCAGAACATATTATGGCACTTAATGAATTAATGCTCAGTAATTAGCAGAAAGATAAAGCCACAGGTGTGCAGTGTTTTTCCCAGTTAAATGGGTCTTTTGGCCAGGGTGCCAAACTATGTTCTTATGTATGGCTTTAACTGTGCTACAAACTGAGGATAGGTCTCTCACCACTCATCCCGCCGTTAGCCATTTATGTAATCAGTTTGTGCCAGGGATTTATTTTAGATTGCAGACAGTGGCTTTACTCCAAGGGTTGCCACTAAAAGCATTTCTCTTCTAGGGGATTTACTAAGTTTGTCATATTAATGTAAGCAGTACACAGTCATTTAATATTATGTTGCCAAGCTTATGGTGCAAATGCTCATTTACATTAACCACTGCATTGGGATTAAAAATTGGAACAGAACCCAAATCACAGATTTCTTTTTAGATTAAGATTGAATGAGTCTTAGAAATATTTTTTTTATATTATTTTTGGCTTTCCACACTTATTGGCTTTGCTATGGATAGTTTTGACTTTTACTTTGCATGGCAATCCAGGTCATTTATAAAGTAATAATAAAGAGCCTGCAGGGAAGACGACTTTCCTTCCCTGGAAAATCTTCAGGGGTGACACAAAGTTATTTGTAACTTTACTTGAAAGTAAAGTTACAAATAAAAATGTTTATCCACATAACATTGATTAGGAAGCACTCAGAAGACGAATTAAAACGGAATGCTTATGCAACCACAATACATTAGCAAATCATTTTTCAGGAATTTTGATACTGTTAGGATTATGAATTGTCTCTTTATTTTTAGATTTCCTTTGTTGTTGATGGGTGGGATTGGAGCTAAACGAGGAGACAGCAGTGAAATTACATGCCAAAATGGGGCATTAATACCATTAACCTCAGCCTCCTGGTTCACAGGGACAGTCCTGGATTATGCCCTGTCAAATACTCAGCAAAAGTACAAAATGCTCACTGAAAATATTATACAGACAGACACTATCATTAATTTATGACAACTTTATATTTTAAGTACACAACTGCTAATACCAATTGCCGATTACAACAACTGGCACAAATCATTTGAAAATCACTTCAAAAAGTATAGAATAATAGATGCAACAGCACCATATTAAGTATAGTTTCAATAAGACTTAGACAATAAGCATTAGTTCAGCATACATAGGTTTTCATTAAGGGATTAGGGTTTAAAGTAAAACATTTTCTAAACATGTCTAATGTTTTGGTCACTGATTTCATAAAAAAAAAGCAATCTTAAATCTGATTAAGCAAAATGACTTGCAAACTTATCAAATCTCTCATAAAAACCCCTCTAGCTCCACAAAGAATATAAATTGTTTACCCAGACTGAAAACATATTGAGTATACAAACATAATTCCATTGTTGTTCTTCACATAATACAGGCCTATCATAAATTATTTTTATAACCTTAATGAAGTATTCTTTGTTCCCCAATTAGAGCTAGTTAAATACTTCATTGTACGTCTCTTGACTCAATATCCTATTTACAAAACTTTAGATGTTAATGAAACGAGTTTGCAAATGTTGTGTGTTGTACCAAAGGCCCCACTTACACCAGTTCAAAACCTCATGTCCAGGACAAAGGCCTTATGGTTAGAAATCTAGAAAACCAATCTGTAACCTAAATAATCAACTTTAAAGCTGATTATTATGAATCAGTCTATTGACAAATAGACAATATTTGCTCCTCATCAATGTCCTCCTTACTCTGTAACACACCCAAATACCAGGCTAGGATTCATGAGTCTGTTTTCATTTTAACTACCATTTGGAAAAAACTCAAAACTTACTATAGACAGTCGGGAGTTTGATGCACTACTAAAGAGCAGGACACCGGATTGGACCAGAACCACTGTGGGAATCAGCTGTATTGCCAAGAGAATTACATTAGAATATGTGGAGCACTGCCAGGCCTGGTGAGGGCATGATTAGCTCTTGTCCCTGGTTAAAGCCCAGCTGCTGCATCCTTTCTACACATCATGAATAAGTGACCACCGTTTTTTTCACACTCAAATACATCAAACACACCTTCCTGATTTGGGCGCTCGATTTAAGCTTCACAACCTCCAGCTGCAGTCTGTGTTTCATGAGATGCTCATGTCTCCTGCTGCAACCTGCTGTCTTCTTCTCCTCCCTCGAGTTTCTGCTTGATTCTCTTCTGTCTCTCCTCCACCCAACAACCCACCCTTGGACTTCAGGATCAAGAATAATCTCCTCTCTTCCTAGCATGTTAGCTTATGGCCTAGAGATGTACTCATCACTCTATGAGACGTTGAGTAGCATGATGAACTCTGACCAAACTCAAACTTGTACTATATCAGTTAATGAAGAAGTATTTGTACTTTTACACAAGTTTTCTGAATTAAACTACAGTTATGTGTAGAGATGCATGTGGCCCTCTCAATATTTAGTTTTTCACAACAAAATGATACAGATTTCATCTAATTGTTTTTATTAAATACTTTATTTTAAAAAGATATTAAAAGAGCATAAAACATTCCTAAGCCTTCCTGCCAGTAATTATTCATTGATAGTTTCTGAATAGGTTAGCTAGGAGGAGATATAATTCTTAACAGCATATTTCTTCCATAGCATATTCAGTGTGAAGGAATCTACAGAATGGCGACGCTTACTTCAACTCCGAAATTTCCAGAATTTTGCCAACATCTCCAGGTTCCATGCAAACAGGGCTTGAAAGCTCAAAAACAGAATAACTTTGCTGTTGTTCATTCAGCTTTCCTCTTATACTCTGAAAGTCTTTTTGAAAACTGAGGAGGAAAATTAAGAAAGGAAAGAACATTTTCAGGAAGACAATGGAGAACACAGGAAACTGTGACTGAGAACAGTAAGTGGACTCAGAACTTAGTGAACAGCAGAACCACTTCTTGATCAATGTGGGGAAAGCCAAGGCGCTTGTAGTGGACTTCACAGGTGCAGACCCACCACAGTGACACTGCAGACTGAGATATGTAGCTGGGCATTCACCTGAACAATAAACACAACTGGTCTTATAACACTGATAGCATGAGAGCAGATACCTGCTGAGCAGCGAAGGTTCTGAAGACTTTGTGATGGTGTTAGACATTTTCTATACTTTCATATGTTGGTGAAGCAACTTACCTAGAGCTGAGAGGATGTTAGATAAGCTAAGGAAGGCCACGAGCTAATGGAGATAGGATGCTTTATTAAACCAGTGCAGGTGGTGGGAGACTGGAAAACTCCACTTAAAATAACACCACTGATTGATAACGTCTCCCACCCTATGCATTAAGCTGGTGTTGAACTGGAGAGCTCCTTCAGTGACTGACTGCTACAGCCTGACTGCAGAAGGGAGCAAAATAGGAGATCCTTCCTCCCTTCAGCTGTTAGACTTTACAACCATCACTTCTCCCAACATATTCAAGTGTTTACATTCATGCTGGGATTTGTACAATTATTTGCATAGTTTTAACTTATTTTAAATAACATTTCTGCTGGAATCTGAGTATCCCAGCTGTTGCAGTTGTTGTTTGTTACTTATTGTAAGTTATGTGTCTTTAATCCCAAACACACATGCACAGTTTTGAATATTGTTAAAATAGCCTACCCAACTGAATATTCCTTTGGACTGTAGTACGCTATCTTTAAATAACTGCACAGTATTATTGTTGCAATTTTGCCATTATAATATTTTAATCTATAGCTGTTTAGGCTACTGTCTAGGATACAGACAAGTTTCAGCCAAGATTCACTTGCGAAAAAAAGAAAAAAAAAAAGAAACTGACATGCATGGGATTAATATGCAAACAAACTGTGGGACATTTCATGAGCTTTTGTTTTGTTGCCATTGTTGACATTGCTGTGCAGTTGCTGCCTTGTTTTATAAACCATATTTCTACTCGTATTTTCTGAAATAATTGTACTGAAGCAGATAAAACAATAATGTCTTTCACTCATTGTTATTATTCCTGCAATATCGAAGCATTATGTAATTATTACGCATCAGCTTGTTCTTTCTGGCAGTTCCCTGTGGTCTTTATAAAGCTTTAATTAACTGTGTGGAACATGTTAGTACAATTATGAAAAATAAACCGGTCTTAATGTCATCCAATAATAGGCAAAATATACATTTAAATTGAAATGGCATTGTTTTGACATATGTATAAATCAGGTGTACCTCCAACCATGATACTGAAATCAGGTATGTCCATTTGTGCGTAGAAAAGTCTATTTTTAGATAACTTGAAGATCAAGTTTTATTATTCAGAATACTGTACATTTTGTTGTGATTCGGCACATGGCTAAACACTACAAGAAACAAGCATTTGTTTTTGTAGTTCTGATAGATATACCGCTTAGGAATTTTGCTGACAAAGAACACGGATAAGGCAAGAATGACTGAAGCATGTAGGTTCTATGCGGAGATTTCAAAACCCATTGCCCTGAGATGGCATTTGACTAGGTTTCAAAGCATGACCCAATCGTTAACTCACAGTGAGTGATATTTATTAAACTGAAAGACAACAGAGTATTAGCATCAAGTGAGGACAGAAGGGAGGATTTAACTAGATTAACTGCATTAACCAGAAATCACATGATATACAATACAGAATTTTGATTATGCGGCATGCACATGGATGAAATGTAATTGAGGGATATCAATAATCAATGCCTGCCATGCATTTATTTGGTTCATATTTCAATGTTAGCAGCAAAGACAACAAGTTACTTTATTAAGTGTTTTCCTGCTTGAACAGTAAGCATGCATACTATGTAAAAGATAAACACGGTAATCACTTGGGAATTCTAAAGATTAACCAAGCCCCAAACATTGCTTAGAGTTCAGTGTCAATAGAACAACTACATAACAGTGTCATACAATAAATTAACATGGATCATTTACCTTGAGCCTGATGTATGAGAGATCAGCTGCACTCTCTTCCCTTCCTGTTTTACCACTACCTATCTACCACTGTGCGTTTTGGCAGAACACAGATTCTGTCTAGCCAATGCTGTTATTTGTATGAAATTGTGTAGCTCAAGACTAAAGATATCTCGTGTTTCTGATGCCAGTGAGTGGGAGCTACATGCTGCACTCTCATTGGTGTGAAATCGAAGGGAGAAGAGAGAGAGAGAGTGCGGACAGGCGAGATGGATGGAGGCAAGGGGGGGGGAAGTGTAGTCAGAGAGCAAAACAGAGGGGGGGAGAAAGCTTTGTTTGCTTGGGGAAATCTCCAAGGACAACCCTGAACACATCTGTGAGGTGGAAAAGTGCCATTTGGTGATGCACTGTTTGAAAAGGTGAACATGTGAATATAAAAGGGGGCAGTAAATAGGTTGAATGCTTATCTCTAATGAAGGTGATAATTCTACAGCAAAAGAAATATATTTTTTTGTTTTGACAAACGCTTTTCAAGTGTATTAATTATTTTAGTTATGACTTATTTGCTTACCTACATTCATTTAAAAATATTCTGGTGATACACAAAAATCATTCCTGAAGATTTTCCTAGCATGACAATTTTTTGTGCTAATTTTATTTTCTTCAATCAATCAAATTTTATTTGTATACCACATTTCCGCAGCAAGGAATTTCAAAGTGCTTTACATCATAAAAACCACAAAATCGTGCAACATAGAATCAACGATCAAAACATTACATTAAGTCAAGTGCCATGGTTATATTCGTAATTGACTATGTTTCAAATACAACTCCAAACAGGTGGGTTTCATCTTTCAAGAGTGGCTGACATCTGTTTTGTTGAGATTTTTTGCCCCCCTCCAAAAAAAACTAACTTAGTGCTATAGGATTTAATTTCTTCAAAGTTTTGTTTTTTAATGTTTGTAAAGAACTGAAGTACAATGCTTCTCAATAAAAGGACTCTAGAATTTATGCTTTTTAAAACTTCTTTAAACCCAACCTTTTATTTAGGTTGTCTTTAATCAAATAGCAAAATTAAGCAAACGCTATAAACACAAACCCCTCTGAATACAAAACGGCCCCTGAATGTCCCCAAGAACATTCAGGGGCAAGAACATATTTGTGTCAATCTTGCCCATCTGCATTGCATTTTTCTCCGCACATTGCATAGGATTATTGTGGTAATTACACATTCCTCTCACAATCACAACCAATACTTTTTTTTTGTGTGTGTGCAACAACTTACCTAAAACTATGGTGTTGGATCACTACTTGGAAGAGTATCTTTCTCCCTGTAAACACTTCTCTTGGGCCACCTCATGCTAAAATGTTGCTGTGTTTCTTATCTGTCCTATGACAGTGATGCATATTTCTACATAAGCCTAATAGGAGACTAGATGGATTTCAGCTGTTTCTAATTAAATCAACTATATGTTTGAATCTGATTTGCTATTGGTGTGTCCTGAACTGTGCTTTACATGCTATTCAGATGGAGTGAGAGAAGACAATTTCTGATGTCTTTAAAATTATGTGTCCAGTGCGCAAAAAAGTGAATACATTCTGTAGCATCAATTGTACTCTGAAAGACAATTATGTCTTATTTATATAGATTACCAAAATTTGCCTACAGATGCCCATTAAATGTAATAATAACTCAAGGATGTTTGAGGAGGTTCCTTTCAGTTATCTTGACGAAGGAATGAGAAAATCTCTGACTTTACATTCTAGCCTTGTCAACAGCCTGACTGTGTGTGAGTTAAAATGTTCTGGTAAAGTAAAAAAAAAAAAAAGCCCTACTTCAAAGACTTGGATTTGTTACTAATTAAGCAACAAATGTATTAAATTGGAAACACTGCCTTTGGGATGATGCAATGCCCTTCCCAAAGACAGAATTGAAAAACATTTTGCATCCCAAGAACAACCATTTTCTATCCTTCAACTTTTAGTCATGTCCATTAGCAGCTGAATGTCTTTGCAAAGTTGTTATTTTGGGATAAATCATTTACTGTGCTGAACTAAATTGTGATATTGAGTGTAGAGCATGTTTTTGTTTTTGTTTTTTTTAGTAATACTTTTTTTGTAATACGATTAGAAGTCAAATGCTTGGTCTGTTGATTTGTATCAATCTTGCCCAGCTTTCTCAGGAACATGCAAGGTTGTTACATCCTTGAAAGAGGTTGTGTAAAAGAATAAAATACAAATTTTTACAATATTATAAACTTTTGGTTTTATCTACATAGTTATTATTCCATGCTTGGGTATTTACACACAGCATACTAATAAAATTCCTGAATCTTATTAAACTAAAAACACCACATGGTAATTTATGCCTCAGTGCAAAAAATGTTATGCAATACAGTATCCATGATGTAGTCATGCACAACTGGCTCTACGTGATTTGGTTGCTAACAGCAACCAAATCATCTCACAGCATCTTTCATCAGCTTTGGTGTCCAAGGCAATATTGCATATGCACAAAGAAAACAATCTTGTTTGCACCTTATTTGTTTGGACCTAAAACAGATAAGGTGGCAAACGTCAAGCACTGGGCATATCACTGCACAGATTGAAGAGACGGTGAGCATTAATGTTATTGTGATGTAGAAAGATATGATCTGCAAAGAACTGCGAAGACTGCAGAGGAGGCACTCTGGCAGAAGAAGGAGGATTTCTACCAAGGAAGAGATAACCAAGTGTTATATAAAATTACATGCACGCACACAGGCATACAGAAGAGCTGCCTACACACAAGCATCCTTGTCCATCAGCCACTCTCTTCCTGAGTTTCCAGACATGTACAAGTTAAACTTTGGTAAAAGTAGCACAACTCATGTACCGTATTTTCCACACTATAAGGCGCACCTAAAAACCTTAAATTTCCTCAAAAGCTGACAGTGCGCCTTATAACCCAGTGCGCCTAATATATGGACCAATATTGAGCCACAACAGGTCTAGCAACTACGGTAAGCAGCTGCCGACTTCATTTTCCCCGTAGAAGAAGCGCGCAGTGCATGCTGGGATAGTTGTCAAAAAACTGGTTTGTTAATAAAGTTTGACTGACCGATCTACCCAGAGACATGTCTATGTATCTACCTACCCACCTGATAATCAGGTGGTCTGCAGGTCATCTAGCATCACGTTCTCTACCAACATGCTGTGCGCTAACGGAGACGGGTGACCATCGTCCAGCCCAGACGCCCCATTCCAGTCGCTCTCCAGGTTCTCCTGGCGACCGGAATCGGACTGTTTTGTTGACATTCTTTATGTCAACAAAGTAGCTTTAGACATTTATCCGGGGAGCTTCGGCTAGAGTTACCAAGGGACCAGCAGCTATACATTTAAAGCCGTGGGGGTCAGTGGAAGAGAGACAGAGGCTGCGGCGGCAGCGTGTCGGTTGGTCTGTGCTAACCAGAAAGCAGTTGGGCACAATATCGCAACACCAAAACCGTGAGTGAAACAATGACTGGTGCAGACTGCTATATATTGTACTCAGGACCATTTTTTTATTATTAGACATTCATATTTGTAGTGAACGGAACAAATCATGTCCCGTTCAATACCGGACGGGTGGCAACATAACTGTGGTGTCTATTCTATGCGCCTTATAATGCGGTGCGCCTTATATTTGAAAAAAGTTTAAAAATAGGCCATTCATTGAAGGTGCGCCTTATAATCCGGTGCACCTTATAGTGCGGAAAATACGGTAATTTACGGTTGGACACCTCCAAAAATGTGAGAGATATCAATGACATTTAAAAAACAGAGGGTTGAAATAAAAAGATTAGGATAATTTTTTAAAAGTGTATTTTCCTCCAGGTAAACACCTTTAACTTGAGTGACATGTTTTTTTCTGATTGCAGAATTCCTATATCTTAATTTCAGAGTCATTTTTTGTGTGTATTTGGGCCCAAGCTGTTTGCATTGTTCTTTTTTTGTTTTTCTCACAAATCATGAAATACAGTTCTGAAGGTGGATGAACAGTGAATTCAAGAGCTTGTTCTCTGGGTTCCAAAACCAAATCCACCTTAAAATGTGGATTTGGTTTAAACATAGGAGAAAAAAATCATCTAAATATCAATCATTGAAAGAAGCCGTACTGGTTTCCAGAAACATTTTTTCTTAATATTTTAGGTTCAAGGTTATTTTTAAAAATTGGATCTTAAAATTAGCATTTCCTGACATGTATTTAATGTTGACGTTTTCGCCTTTCTAAGAGTTTCCAGTTTTTAAGATCTTTTTTTTAATTAGATGAGAAGTGAAACATCCCTTAATGCTTTAAGTTTGAGAAGCACAATAGATAAACATTATCTAAAAGCAGTTAGATAACAGAATTATAGATTAAACATTTATGCAATATGGATTTAAAATAATCTGTGCTGTGCATGTGAAAAGAGCATATCTGTATATTCAGAGCTAATATAAATTGTGAGAGCTTGTGGATAAAATGTAAGGTTCTACACTACTTCGAATAGTACATGCTGTTCCAAACCATTTTAATTACTGTGGAGGCAAGTCATTCCTAAAACAAAAGAACTCATTGATCATTTGAAGCTGCACATTGCAGCAGCTTAGACCTCAGAAAAGGGCCATATTTAAACACCTTTGAGTTCCAGTGGCCGAGGTATAAAACATTTGAATAAAATACAACATTTTATGTCCTGGTTTGTTTTGAGGTTTGTTTATTCTGTAGTCTCTCTCTTCATTTAGATTAGCTTTATTTTTGATTTTACTTTTATCAGCTGTTTCCCACCACCTTCTCAGAATTAATGCAATGGGTTTTTTTGGGGGGGGGGGTGGTTGTTGTTGTTTTGTTTTTTTTTTTTTGTTTTGTTTTTTTTTACATAACAAAACAGTATTATGTTTGGCATGTGGAATTATGTCACTTTACATGAAGAGCATGCTGGAATCCCTACCAGTACAAGATAAATAATGAATGATACAAATTCACAATGATTTCTTTTGATACTCTCTTTGCTAAATAAAAAAAAAAAGATGACATCCAGAAATAATGTCTTGATACAGAATATAAAGTTGATAACATCAGATACTATATGTCTATGCTCCCATGGAACAGTTTCACACCTAATTTTGCTAATATTTAGTCAGGAATAAATTCTGTTTAAGCAGGACATGTGTCTCAGTGGATGAAGCGGCACTGAAGGGTTGCACGTGGTTTGTGGCAATGCTTTGGCTGGTGGCATGTGTCATGTCCCCACTGATGTCATGACCTGTGTCACACTCACATTTAGAACTTCACACCGCATTGGCTCATTATATTCTGACACCGCATTTAAGATCTATTTCCTTTCCAGGTACGTGATGAAGCAAAACGTGGCACTTCACGAGATCTGAAAGGAAATGTGATCCATGAGAACATTGTCTCCCATTTTTTTCTGACACATATGATGCTTAGTTAAGGTAAGAATCTTGCAATGTACATTTTGTGATTCGTTTTAATGACATTGTACTATAATAATGCAACACCTCATTTTCTAATTTGTTACTGTGTCTTTGATATTGCTGTATTTCGTGACCCAGGTTTAGTCATGCTTCAGCCATTACACGGACATGTGGTCTTACTTTACATTTACTAACTTTAACTTTTTGTTTAACAATAAATTGTGCAGTTTTAGTGAAAGCTCCCTGGTTTTTTGGTAAAGCTTAGATCAGAGGTTCCCAAACTGTGGGGCACGTCCCCTAGGGGGGGCGCAGGAAGCCGTCTGGATGAAAACAAAAAGCAAAAAAACATGAACGCTGTATGCACTGGGTTTTTACCTTAGAATGGCCAACTCTCTCTTATTCCTATGTCAATTTGAGAAGCTACACTTCCCATATCTGTGTCCTCTGTCACTTTAATTAGCAGTTAAAATTGTTTCATCCGTTGTTAACATGTAGTAACCTGTTTTTCCGAGCCGCCTTTAAACGCAACATGAGTGCTACGACCCTCGCACTGGGTTTACACCTGTGTGGCAGTGAAGCAGACCTGCTGCTGCTGTGCAGAGCTACACAGGTGTGTTAGAATCATAGCAGCAAACCAGCAAAACACAAAAAACTCTGCACAGTGTTTTTCCCTCAAACTAACAGACTTAGTTGAGTAAAGTTTCTGGATACAGGTAAAGTTTGCTAAAAGATGACTAGCTAATATCAATACAGCACCTTAAGCTTAACAAGTAGCCTGTAGGCTACCGATGTCAGCTACGTACATTCATTTTGTCCCGCAAAAAATTGATCCATAGGCCAGGGGCAGAATATGTTTGCGAACCACTCCTGAGGGCGCAGGAGAAAAAACTATTTCAAACTTTGGACATGCTGCCATGTTCTTTATTTTAAGAAGCTGCAATGTCATTCTTACTTTAAACAGGTCTCTATATTTGATTAAGATGTTTTTGTTTGGGAACGCTCCACCACCAGTTACAAAGCACCGCATTGTAGTTTCTACAAGACCGCGCTATGGTACAGTGTCACATTATGTGCTGAGATCAGTAACACCAATAGGAACCAAAAGGAACCAGTGGCGCAAAAAGTGGGTATGCAGCGCATGCAACGCATAGGGGCGCAGCATCAGAGGGGGCGTCAAAACCCCGTCTGGAGGGGGCGACGCGCCGATGATGCCTGCGCATACACTTCAGCGCGCCTTACGCTCCTTCACCTCGCACACCTGACAGGTAAATGTGGCAAGTTTTTGCCCTTCACATATCCGTCTGGGTGTGTGTGTGTGTGTGTGTGTGTGGAGGGGGGGGGGTGGGGGGGAATAAAATTAAACTGAACATTCTAATTTTAATGTAAAGACAAGATTCCTATGGCTGCACAGTGGCGCAGTTGGTAGAGCTGTTGCCTTGCAGCAAGAAGGTTCTGGGTTTGATTCCCAGCCCCGGCCTTTCTGCATGGAGTTTGCATGTTCTCCCTGTGCATGGTGGGTTTTCTCCGGGTACTCCGGTTTCCTCCCACAGTCCAAAAACATGACTGTCAGGTTAATTGGTCTGTCTAAATTGCCCCTAGGTGTGCATGGTTGTTTGTCCTGTGTGTGTCTCTGTGTTGCCCTGTGACAGACTGGCGACCTGTCCAGGGCATAACCCGCCTCTCGCCCGGAACGCCAGCTGGAGATCGGCACCAGCACCTCCCGACCCCATTAAAGGGACAAGGGTGTAGGAAAATGGATGGATGGATGGACAAGATTCCTATACAGAAAATATGTAATTTTGCAAACACAAGCAGTGCAATAATTGCATATTAATTTGACAAATTAGAATCTATTAGTATGAATAAGTGTCCTAGTAGTCTAGTTTGAACAACCTATGGCCCACATTTTCACAGATCTTCATCACCAGGCTTTTCTGAAGCCTTGGGGACAATGAGTTTCAGTGAGGAAGAAAAGACACAGCAAAGCATTATGCTTACTTCTTTTTCTGCTTGTAGATCCCATTAGAGTCATAATAAATGAAGTCAAACTCCTGGAAAACAGTAAATAGATCTTTAAGTAAGTATATCAATTTAATGAAAAGGATATTGAATGACTGTGAAGAGAATTTCAGGGATTTCAGTTAATAAAAACACTTTCAACATCTCGAGAAGCGGTGAAGTTATTCCAAGCATCACAGCATAATGCCAGAGAAAGTTGGCTGCATTACAAAATGTGTGGGATGGAAAGCAGTCAAATTCTGTTACAAGAACTGTTTTTTCCAGGACTGTTTCTAAATAATATCAAAATTACTAATACTATTGCCATTTACAATTGTTATTTTCTCCTAATCAAAAATGGTAAATCTAAAAGAACTTAAAATAATTATTCACTGAGGTTCTTCTACAGGAGTGTCAAACAATGAAATTAGGAAGTGGAATTTGATGGATTTAACCAAGTTAACTTCTGATTACACATAAGGTCAGTAGAATAAAGTTATGTTTACAGTAATAACAGTGCTAAGAAAAAAAGATGTTATCCTGCACTTCAGCTGCCTTCAGCTAGGCCCATGAGAAAATGTAAGGGCGTGCAAACCCATGTGAGGACCTGTAAACCTTGATTTATGGATATGGATTTATCCGTAAGAAGCTTTATCCCAAAAAGTAGCTTCTTGTTTACATCGTTTTTCATTTCCCTCTGCAGATTATTCCAATACCCCCAAAATTGCGCGTTTTTATTTTTCCTTCATCAGGAGAGGAAATTATATCTTTATGACCTACTAAGCAAAAGATAAGATGTCTGATGAGCTGGTGTTTATTTAGCAAAAGGTTAACACCGTTGTCAGCAGTAAATGTTGTGAATTCGTTTGTTTCATCACTAAGCATTATATATATTCACTTTTTTCCTCTCATACTGATGACAACAACTAAATACTGCAAACAAGTAAAAACAACAGCGCTGTTATGTGAACGCTTAAATTCACATAAGTGTTGCAAAATCTGCCTGTATTGTGCTTGCAGGAAGCCTCAAGTGTTTCAGCTCATTTCAGAATCTACCCTTTTTAAGAATATGTGGCCAATAAATTAATTTTGTGATTTCACATTTAAATTAGTTATCTGCTCACATCTTATATAGATAAAACAACCTGATTTTATTTCTCTTTTTTTCAACAAACAACATTCCTGAGAAAGGCTTCACCTCTTCATTGCATGGACATCAATTCACCCGGACACATGTGATTCTAGACCAGAACGACTGGACAACTTTGCTCAATTGATCAGAATTTTTAGTTCTGCATCTAAAACAGCTAGTTTGATGTCACCCCACATGTTTTGTAATTAATTTACCTCTATGGTTTGGGTTTGCCATAAATGCAAGATGCTTCCTGTTTATGGTTGTCTTGTTGAAAAATCTGTGCACTTGGACTTTTAATATGAATATTTAAAAAAAAAAACATTCTACACTAATATTACCTTTAGCACCACATCTGTATCTGACTTCCACAGAATATTACAGATTTTTGCAGAAACTCAAAAAGAAAGAGCAAAGTACAAGTTTTAGAAAGAGGTTGGCAGAAATAAGAAAAATTCTCAACATGACATAGAGACTACAGTTGAAATTCCTCTAACAGTACATTTCCAAAATATGTAATATTGCGAAGCAGTTTCATATCTTTTCTCACTCATCTCAGAAATCTATGCATTATACCAAGAAATTCTTTATTGATCTTAAGTACAACTAATATTTCCTGATAAGCTGGATTTTGGGTTTCCATCATCTGTAAGTCATCACGAAAAATTCAATATATAAAGTCTTGATCTATCTCACCCTTTGTGTAACTGATCTATCAAATGAGCTTCACTTTATGAAATTAATGACAAAAAGTTAATGTTTAACAATAATCACATATTTTAGACATACATGCTGTTTTGTATCTGTTAAAACCAAGTTATTTTGAAATGGGGATCAGCATGAGAGATGTTTTTAGAGAAAACAGACCTGCTTTTTCCAGCAATACAGCAGTGATACTCACACAAAGAGCTGGAGCATCATTAAAGTGTTATTCATGCAAACATGGAATTTTATAGCAGACAGAAAACTTTTCTCAAATGTTTGGTCCAACAACCACATGAACACTCAGATTCTCATAAAACTGGAAGATTTTATGAAAGAGGTTGTTTAAAAAGTTTAATCGTACCTTTCATTTCTTCTTTGGAACCCATTAAAAGTAACATTAGCAATTTTCATTCCATAGCAATATTTAATGACAGAGAACATGGTTGCGGTAAATTACTTGCCAATATGCTGGCTCACATTTACAGAAAATATTAAAAGGTGCAATTCACTTCCAAACAATGCAACATAACACAACACCAAAGGTTCTGATAGAAATTTATGCTGGGAAGGAAATTTACCCCTTTTTCCATAACTGTTGATTGGATCCTCAATCAGAAAACTGCTGGAGGTCAGAAAAGGAGATTCTCTAATTCATATAAATATATGAATATATGTGTGTGTGTGTGTGTGTGTGTGTGTGTGTGTGTGTGTGTGTGTGTGTGTGTGTGTGTGTGTGTGTGTGTGTGGAGGGGGTGGGGGGTCCGTGTGTGTGTGTGTGTTCATCCTTTGAGCTCCTTTTCCTAATGTTAGATTCAAAAGCAGACAATAACTTGAAGGGCAAGGGTTGTGCAGTCGTTTAATAGCTGTAAATATCAGCTTCACAAAAAAATGTAATATATCTCAGAAATCTATCTTCACCACAAAGGCACATGATACCGGGCATCTGTATAGTCTTTCATAATATCAAAGCAGATGGCTGGTATCAAAAATACAATCACAACTATTAGAACTAGAGATCTGACCCAATATTGATATTGAACCTGATATTGCTCTAATTCCTTGGTCAGATATTGGAACACTGTTAGTTAGATTCACTGCCCACAATAACTTGGTGAACTAATAAAGACTTGTCCAGAGTGAGTGAAGTGAAGAAGACACCTAATGGCAGATGATTTAACTCACTTTCCAATGTCTCTCTGTTTTCTAAAGAAAGAAAGAAATCCATATATTGAGTCCAGTACAATAAACTAAAAGAAGAATGAGTACAAATGTACTTGAGACAAAAATGTTGAAGATGCCGTTTTGAGATCGATCTTGCAGCCTAATGTAGAGTTGTGCTGTTCAAGTATTGAGCACCATCTTAACACAAATCATTGTCACCGTAGTGCTGTGTTTTATACAGCTACAGACAGAAGGTTCTTCTTTGCTACTCCACAGAGTGAGTAGCCACTTTAGCTATCATAGCCATTTTAGCTATCTGCCGGCTAGATTGTTAGCAACTGGTGCATTATGGCACTGCGCGCCCTCTGCTGGCAAAACGTACTACACTTTTAAATAAAAGAGACTAAAAGTAAAATGGGGGGCTACTTTTTTATGTACCTGTCTATTTCACAGTGCCACATCTGGATTGCAAAGTTCAACTAATCCCACAAAAATATTGAAAAGGAGAGAGTCAGCATCAGAATGTATTTTAAGCTACCATTACATTCTGGAGTCTGTTGCTCCCCTGTTCTCTTATGAAGTTGCTTGTTTTTGGACTACGGACACAATTGGAGATGCACACAAACCGTATGTTCATATATGTATTGCATGTCTTTGCTTATACAACACCATGACTGAAAAACAAAAACACACATTTTGTTAAAAGTGATTATAAACACCAACAGTCCTATATGTAATTATAGACTCCTAACTTTCTCTCTGTTTTTTATATGTTTTTTTTACAAACAAACTAGTCAAAGTGCCTCTAATCATAACATTGTTTTTTTTTATCTTCACTTTTTTTTCAGACTCACCTGCATTTGAAGTATGCCACATGTTCAGGTGAACACTGAGTGAGTTCAACATCTGTCATCTGTCATCTCTGGATGCACATTAAAAAAACATAAATATACTGTGTACACTTTGTTCTGTATTAAATAACAGAATCTTTGTAGGCATCAAAACATATCAGCGCATGATGAATACCTGGATTTCTGGTAAAACTCTGACTCACTACAGGCAGACTAAAGGTGCTGTATATAAAAATAGTTTTTAAGCTATTTTTAAGTCTTTTGGGTGATGAAAAGACCCTGGTCAACATCTATATCATGTGTGTCTCATTTGCAGCCCCATTCAAACCTGCTGGACATCTCAAAACCAGGTGTTTATTAGTTAGTCTTCATGACACATATGAAATGCCAACTCATTCCAAGTAATGGCAGCACCTGTTATTCATCATTCATCAATGTTAACCATGATTAACATTTTGCAGTTATAAATTGTGGGTCAGACGTGACTGTACATGCATTATGAAGGTACTCACACTGGGTCATTTCAATTTCTTTAATTAGCCACTGTAATTCCTGTGTGCTTCTTACAAATGACGTCAGAATTTGTTAACCAGCCATTTTCATGAACATGCAGGATTAGAGCATCAGGTTTAAACAACACCTGCTGAGAATCTCAGTGTGATACGGACATTAGTGCAGTCACTTTTCCTAGAATGGTGATTACATAACATGTTTTCTCACTTGTTGGGGATTTTTTTATTTTCAAAATTTAAAAATAAAAAAAAAACAAACATGAATGATATGACATGAATGTGTTGTATTTAGGTTTTTACCCTATTTGTATTTATTGCTATGGATTTTGCAGTCAATCACAATCAGATTCATAATAATTAATAGCTCTTTTTGCAGTGAAGATAAATATATTTTAGACTGATTATAAATAACACTATGAGCTAACAGAGCCAAAGCAAACCATAGAGAAATTATTTTGTTCTAAAGCATTAAACATTTTAACATTTAAAAAGATTTGACAAATATTTCTATCATATGCCATATGCATGAAAAATCAAATGATCAAGTATTTGACATGTCCATCAAATTTGGTGTCCATCGAATGTACTTTAACGTATTAGAAGAGGTGTATCCTTTTCACATAGAACCTCACAATCCTAATATTTATTGACAAGAAGCTGGAACAAGTCAGCAAAAGATTACAGAAAGAATATCAGAATACCCTGTATAAAAAGCTGTTATCTATTGATTTTAAATGTGAACATTTCTAATGTTGCTTTACTCTTCTTTTCCCAAAAGCTGATTTTTACTTGTTTTGCACTGTGCTTATACTGCCATCAGGTGGCTGAAATTAGGTAAAGCATTTTTACAGTTTTGATCAGCAGAATCTTACTGCACACAGGCAAAAACATAGTACAGCCACAGCCGTTATTTGATGGGTATCTAGTATCAACAGCAGAGACAAACTGGTATGGAATTATATTATACGACGTAGGTTTTTTGGGCAGATTTTAACCTGTTACTGCGTGGTACCCTGCAAGAAAATCTTTTATGGACACTCTATAAATCCTGAGAAAATGCAGTTCATTCTAGAATATATATTTTCTGTGATGACTCCTCCCTTTTTAAAGCCAAGACTTCCTAGGAGAAGGTGCTGCTGATTTTTTGTTCATGCAGCTTGCCACTTTGTTGGGTGTTTGACTGCTGTAAATAGCTTTCTCTTTCTGTGAGCTTTTGTAAACTTTGATAGCTTTTGTCCCTGTGGGGATTTTGTATCTCAACTAGAGATTTGTAGTTTTTTTTTTTTTTTTTTTTTTTTGTTTAGCCTTAGTTTGGTTAAGTTCTTTGGTTTGCAGCTCTGATTGTTTTGTTTGGTTGTAAGCTCCTTAGCTTTTGATTATTATGTATTTTTTTTTCTTTTTTAACCTTGTTATTTTGTTAAACCAAAACAATAAAGCCCAAACTGTTAAATCTTTAACATCTAAGTTTCTTTAATGTTACTTTTCCTTCCCCGTGGCTGCACTGGGTCGTAACAATGGAGTATTCCCTCTAAGCTGTAAGACTTGCATCACATTTCAACTATAGTTCCAAGGGTTTCCCACAATAATTTGTGGCAATTTGTTTCAATTTCTCATTGCAGAACTGATGTGACTGTGATAGATTTGTGTGTCGGTTTGCTCACACACACCCTTTAGTTTTCTTCTAGATTTTTCTATTTTTCTCCTGTTAGTCTCAGATCATGGCTTGTTAAAACAAATAGTCATGTATTTTTTTGGAATTTTGAGCAGCCTACTTAAAGCAGTGTAACTAAAATTAAAATATTTTTTATTTTCATAGTCATTATTTTTTAGTTGCTTCTTATAGGACATTCTTACTCATACTTCCAAATGAGAAGTCAACATATACAATTCACACAATTACATGGAGGAAAAACATCATTTCACCCACTTAATCTTTTCATCTAAGATCAGGTTGTGCTAAGATCTTATCTTATTTCCTTGCCATGGTACTTAAATCGAATAAGTAAAAGCCATTTTCTTAGTATAATTTGTTAATAAATTCATTATTAACAAATTATAATGAAAGGTAAGGGTTAGGGTTAGGGCTAGGGTAGGGTACTCTGTGTAAATTCATTACACAGAGTACATTTTAAAATAAAAATAAAAAAACAATACAGAACTATAACACTGTGCAGCTGATCAAAAATTCACAAAGCTATTTTGAAAAATGACACAACTGAGAAGAATTTAATTTTAGTCTACTAAAACATAAACTTTCCAACTAAAAGACATTGAATGTCATTGAGTAAGCATTTTAAAACTATCTTTATAACCAGGTTTACCATTCACCTTTACTGCCTGAATAGTTGAAATAACCCAAAACATATTTTTTAAAAAAGGTATTATTGACTTTTAAATGTGTGATATTGCTGGCAACTCTCTTTTTTTTCTTGTTGGGCGCTAAAGTCCACCAAAATTCAAAGCTGAGCAACGATTTGTGGAAGTGATGTTTTTATTTCAACCACAAGATGGCACAACAAAACCCTAAGATGTCCAAAGTCTTTTTAACTAGATTCATTAAAAGATGTATGAGGCCTTTATGTCTGTGTATGTCTGTGTATGGACTTCAAACAACTGATCTTTAGAGCATTGATTATTTTAGGCCACCATTATCCTTTTTATCTTCTGGCATTTTCCTCTGGTTTTGTTCCCTTGGTCTCTGTGCCTCCCTCTCACATTGATTAAGCATCTTTTCAGTGCATTCAACTTGTTTCCCTTAAACAACAGAATGGAAAAAAAATGTTCACTCTAATTGCTGGAAGTTAAATAAAAAAAACTTGAGTTACTATCAGTAAACACACCGAAGTTAGACTCCCAAAAGATAAAGATCCCCTTGTGCTCCTTATTTGCTCAATTACAAACAGTCTATATCTTTTGATTTCTGGTTTGTTACTGATTAATCAGTGCTAACAGTTCAACAAAAACACCACCTGGGTCACATGCAATCATCTGAGAAGTTCCTAATCAATCCCCATGGTGCTGATTTTTGGTCTAAGGTCATATGTAGACTGAATAATTAGAGCAGTTTTCAGAGCTCTGTCAGTTGGAGGCTTCAGGGAGTCAGGAGGCACCATCTGTATGGGCTCACAGGGAGGAATCAATATAGCAAGGTTGTCTGATATGTTTGCACTGTAGGACTTTGTATGTAATTGATAAACTTCTCATTTTAATTGGAGGTTTTTCAATACTCCAGTGATGCTGAATGTGAAAGAACATACTGAGGTTCTTATAGGTGGGAAAATCTACAAAACCTTATCCCTCTAAAAGGTGCTATTAAACTTCATGTTTAATTGTGCGTATGTTTTGAATTGATAAAGATCTGTTCTGCATTTAAATTACTCCACATTTTATGGATGATTGCATAGCAGATACATTGTTTTGAGAGATTAACCCTACAAGTAGAAAACCTAATTAGGTTTAAACACAGACAAAATGAATTGTAGGTAACTATCTGTTTCAAATCACAAAAATGAACCCTAAAGAGACACTTTAAAATGTCTTCTACAATCAATAATAACACATTATGCTCTCAAAACATATATAATTTAAACCTACTAAATATTTCATTAGGGGAGAATACAGTTGATTGTCACACTTTTTTATTTTATCCAAATGGATTTTTTTCATTTAAATGTTTTATTGATCTTAAATTTATCACATTTAATAGAAGCCTACTAAGAAGGATAGATATGGGCTAAATGGGCAGTTACCCAGGGCATTATTAGAGAGGGACACAGTGTCCATGAACTAGTAAAATGAAAAAAAAAAAAAAAAAAAAAAATATATATATATATATATATATATATATATATATATATATCTTCTCTATTTATCCTTTTTATTTATTTATTTCTGTCAGTTTTGCTCTGAGGAGGTCTGTTTCTACTTGAATGAATGTAGGGTGGAGTAAGTTTCCCTTGCTTACCTCTAAGTACTGGGAGACTAGGATTCCTTCATTCTGCCAAAAAAAAGAAAACCATTGTGTGGTTGTTATTCCAGAGCTAGTTCACAGTTTCATTGTGAAGTACACAATATGATGCTGAACACTGTGGTGATTATAAAGAAAAAAAGGAAAGTACAATCTTGCTACATTGCTATAAATATGTCAAAAGATAAATGTAGTCAATGAACAATGCTAACAATTTAAATATGAACAAATACATTTGAATGTTTAGTTCATAATCATGCAGAAATCTATCAAAAATCCACAGAGCAATGGATACATTTCTAACCTGAAGTAATGAATGTTCTACATGCATTATTTATGGTAACAGGTGTTTGATATGGAAAATCACTAGTAATTACTTCCAAAGTCCCCAGATCATCAAAATGATCGAAGAAACTCAGTAAAAGCCTCTTCTGTTTGAAAAACTACACCATGAGGAAACTTTGCTCTGTGCTGCATACATATTTGGTTTTGTCCTGAAACTGATGACACCTAAAGCATCTTTTCAAACTCTGGGGCATCCAGTCATTAATATGTTGAAAATAAACATAATAAATTTAACTGTGTTTTGCATTCATATTTCTTCATGTCGGCAATCCCATTTTTTGTTTTCTGTTCTGTATCAGTTTGCACCACTTACCTTCCTCGGGATGTTTGTTAAGTGTGGAATCTTGGAAAAAAAACTGAACAGGAATCTTAAGGGAAATATCAGCCATGGGCCCTACAGCTAGACGGCATGTTGGGCAAAACCATTTACAAGTGAAAGGCATACAGCTGGATGTGGTTTACACAGAGTAATTGCCTTTGGTTTCAGGGGAATACAGAAATGTTTCTGTACTATAATCAATAAAAATGCACTGGCTGGATGTCAGCAGCTGCTCCACTCATATGGGGATAAGAATATTAAATAGATTAATTAATGCTCTTCCTATTGTCTGTGGTGCTTTGGGGCCTGTGAAACATACATTTCACAGGACTGTTCTTCAGTCCCTCTGTGTTTATTCAGTTCAAGTTATACAGTGAAATGTTTTTCACCACCTAAGTGTTAAAAAAAAAAAAAAAAAATTCTCCGGAGGTTTTTAAGCAGAAAGAAAAAAAGTTTGTGCACATTAATTATTGTGCACTCTAGTGAAATATCATGCACTATTTTTCATGCTGCTGACAAAAATATATATATCATTAATAATCTGAATACTGTTGCAAAATACGCTGGTTTGAAGAAACACAGATTTTTGTTGAGGTGCTTTCTAGGTCTTGCATATAATGACTGGTTCTATTGCCACTTTTATATAAATCCATTTTGTGATTAGTTATTTTCTTGTGGATCTTCAATAACAAAAACAGTATATCATGACAATGGGTTAAATTTGCTGTATGTCTATAGTCAAACTAAAGGTTTTCTAATTACTGTATTGTAGTGGCACATGTATCCTTTCTCAGTTCAATAATTTACCTTACTCTTTGGCTGAAGTCCTGAGGACACTCAGCCGTGGAGGCCTCTATGGAGCTAATCATACAACAGAAACCATAGATCCGAGAGCACACTGGGGCCCACCCATCCGGCATTGCAGGACATATAATGGGCTGCCCAGCGAGACCTGTTGCCACACTCCCTGCTCCAGAGTAAAGCTAGTCATTCCACTTCCACTCCTTGGGGAAGCCTGGCAACAGCCAGTGAAGGCACAGTCTAATTTAAGCTCTTTAATCTGTTGAGATATAGAAGTTCCACATAAGGCCAAGGTGCGACAGACTTTGAGGACCAAGTCACCTGCATTGCCATTATTATTTCTCTCCTCTGAAGATTGCCTGGCTGCAGCAGGATGGTGCAAACCACTTTGTTGTAGCAAGTCAACACATGCACTGAGCAGCTTACTTTATAGGTGTTCCTACCACATTCAAATACAGAATAATTTGAATCTTTTAAATGAATATTTAAAATTAGGGCCAAAGTCAGTGCTTGAACCAGTCATAATTATCTTTATATTTAGTATTTTATACATGTGACCTTAAACAAAGTTTCCATCTTAAAAGTGAGCTTACTGAATTCATGGCATTGTAGGGAAAAAGAACAAGGCAATCACAACCATAATGAGAATTACTGTTGCTCATAATTTAAAATATCCAGCAGTGAAATATGAGTCATCAGCAGGGTATCAACAAAAAGCTCTGCCTTGGCTTAAACTGTCAGACTGCCTCCAGGACATCACTCTGAGTATTCAAGGTCAGCAGAGCAAAATGTAATTCATATTCATACATTTCTCATTCAATGTCATCATATTTATTGGTTCTGCTTATGCGACTGTAGCTAAACGTTGCAAATAAAACATTCCAATTTATTATGTTATCTTTTATTATTTTCTGTTACTTGTTTTGGTCCATTTTTTTCAATGTAAACAGTTTTGTTCAAAATAATAGAACACACACATCATAAACCAGATAAGGCAGGGTTTTAGGCAGATATTGTTTTTTGTGCATGGCAAATAGTTTTTTACTAGGTTCCAGAATGCTTCCAATTTTGTTCAGAAGAATGAGATACTTTGCTTGAATAAAGGCAAAACATGAAGGCAAAACATGATGGGCTACTGAGAAAAAAACAATCTCTAGTTCTTTCAAATGTAAACCAAAAATCAGAAACATCTGGAAGAAAAAAGAAAATGGCAATGTCTCCAAAGATCAGCTAACTATCAGCTTCAGGTTGATCAAACAGAATCCATAGTTACTTATGAGCACTGTAACAAGAATTACATACACAGTCCAGTCACATTAATGTGACCACCACGTACTTTCCACTTCAGAGTTAAATAACCAATCACAGAAGGCAGGTGGCAGCACAGTGCAGTTGAGCGTATATAAAGGGTGTGTGTGGGCTTCGGAAAACATTTCAATCGTTGGCGTAATGCAGAAACGAAGCGATTTATCCGACGTCCAAAAGGGCATGATCATTGGCTTTCGGGCCAAGGGTGGAAGCATTTCCGAAACGGCTGAGTTTGTGAACTGTTCGCGTGCCGCCGTGGTAAAAGTGTACCGTGCATGGCAAAATGGGACTGTCCAAAATCAACGACGTGGCAAATGTGGTGCACCACGGGCCATAGATGACAGAGGCGAACGACGGTTGCGGAGATGCGTTCGGGCAGATAGACGGGCTACCGTTGAGCAACTGACCACTAAAATGAACCAAGGGGCTACCACAAGTGTCTCCCAAACCACTATTCAGCGAACATTGCTGCGTCTGGGCCTCCGAAGCGGACGCCTGGTTCGTGCACCTATGCTGACTGGTGTTCATCGACGACGAAGGCTAGAATTTGCACTCCAGTACAGCAGCTGGACGTCCACTGAGTGGCGACAGGTAGCGTTTTCAGATGAATCGCGTTTTATGCTCCATCGGACAGATGGACGTTGGCGTATAAGGCGTGAAACCTCTGAAAGGAACCACCCTGCAACCATTGCAGGAACGGTCCAAGCTGGAGGCGGGAGCATTATGGTCTGGGGAATGTTTTCCTGGCATTCTCTGGGTTCACTGATTATTGTGGAAGGCACGATGGATCAATACAAGTACGCATCTGTCCTTGCGGACCATGTCCACCCCTACATGCGCATTGTTTTTCCTCAGGATGATGGCATCTTCCAGCAGGACAATGCGAGGTGCCATACAGCTGCCAGTGTACGTGCGTGGTTCGAAGAGCACCAGGATGAGTTTACCGTCCTCCCCTGGCCAGCAAACTCACCTGACTTAAACCCAATCGAGCATCTGTGGGACCATCTCGATCGAGTTGTTCGCGCCATGGATCCTCAACCGCGTAATCTAGCGCAGCTGGCCACGGCATTAGAGTCGGCATGGCTCAACATCCCAGAGAAGACCTTCAGGGACCTAAGTGACTCTCTTCCTGCACGTCTCGTAGCAGTTCGCTCTGCGAAAGGTGGTTATTCTGGCTTTTGACAGATGGTCACATTAATGTGACTGGACTGTGTATTAGACTGTGTGAAGCCAGTGTATTGACTTGCATGGAAGAGGTTATAATTTGGCAAGCAACGCATTGACTCTCTTAGAGAGAAATTGAAATGAGAAAAGCAAGATTTTTCTTTCTGGGTCTAGTCAGTTTGCCAGACCCTAGGGTTGTTTTCTTTAACTTTGGTTATTTCTTCAGTACATAAATCCTGAATCCATGGACCTAAATTTAAACAAAAGAACCAAGATCCCACAATACCCTAATATCACCACAGTGCTCAAGCTCCTGCGACAATGACTTACAGGTATATTTAGCATTTAGTGGAGCCCATTGTTCTATATCTGTTAAGGCTTGAAATAATTTTGTTCCAGAAAATGTCAGTGGATACGGCGCCTAATGTCCCCAATAACACCCAGCAGTTCCTCTGATCACCCAGTTGTACCTTGCTCTTATCTGAGGACTCAAGAGACTTTTGCCGCTGCTTTTCTAGCCCCCACATGATAAACTGGGCCCCTCTGGGAGACAGATTCAGCAGACTCTCCTTGGAGGGTTTTTTTTCCACCATAGTCACTAATGAGACCCTATTAATAGTCAAAGTGTTTCTGTGTTTGACTTAGTGGGATCATGACTCTGCTTGTGTAGTTTTATAACTATTTGATCATCGCTTTTTCTTTTCTGCCCTTTATAATTGTAAATTATTTTGTTAGATAACAAAATAATTAAAAGTACTACAAATGTAGACCAAAACCTTTCTCATAAATCAGTTTATGCTGTCAAGAGGAAAGTTACATCAATTCACAGTCATGACATAGAATAGTGGGAAAGCTAATAACTTTATTGAAAATAATTTTAAAGCGGGAGCATTATGTATTATCCAGGCACATAGTGCCATTTTATAGCACAATAAAGTAACTATGCTACCCTTGGTTGTTACAAAAATGCTGGATATATCAAACATAGCAAAATATACAAAATAACTTAATAATTTAATCTGTCTCTTTAAGAAGCTCCTCCTCTTTCCGATACTCCCCCTTTGGCGTGTCGTCACAACAATGTTCCTCCATTAAGCCTTTAACATTGTTCTTAGGAGAACAATTTCACTGAGAAATAGTTCACACAATCAGCTCATCAGATGTTTGCTAATTGCTGCAGCCACTAGTCTCAATGAGCAGATTGTGGGAGTCGTGAAGGCCAGGTGCTCTGTGAGGCTTGGTTTTCAGACTGCAGCTCAAGGAAGGAACTGTGTGGAGAAGACGGCACTTGGTGAGACCAAGTGTTTTGCACCCCCGAATGGCTGCCAAACATATTTGAAAGAATCAAAGCAACACTCTCCAGGTATGTGTTTTACCTGGAGAGTTATTCCCTTTTTATGAGGGAATAACATTAATTTCTGTGTCGCCCCTACCGGCTTTAAAAAAAAAAAAAAAAAACGCCAATGTGGCGCTGACTCTCCTTCATACGCGGCGAGCCATTCGCTGAACCACAGGCTTTCACGCCACGTTCCCGGGTACAATAGAGCGATAATATTTCAGGCTGATGTAAAGCTCAAAAAGTCTATTCACATAAGACAACCATTTTAAATGTTCTACTATTATACTGTACTTTATTTTCTAAAAGTATTGCCTGGATATAAGGTACCCAAAAGAATGGAATACAATTTGTTTTATTAATTTAAAAAGCAACATCCACATGGAAACATCATTAGTTATTCTACCAACAATTGAGGAATGGTTGTCAGGTTGTTGATCTCTCCTTACCAGACAAAGAAACTGGATTTTTCTTGCAACTCCGACTGAGTGGAGGGTAATTTTCAAGGATTTATGCCTCGACTTTGACTATGCCATTCTAACATATGAAAATGGTTTGATATAAACCACCCCAATAGTTAAGGTTGCTGTCTCGCTGAAATGAGCTCCTCTGCCCTAATCTTATATTTTTGCTACTGCTTACTTGTTTTATATCATTTTTGACATGTATTTAATTTTATCCAAAGTCAGAAAAACTGATCAGCTCTGTGTTCCTACAGCATAATTCTGCAACTACTTTGTATTATTGCAAAGACATTGTATTCTGGGAAACGTGCACTGTACAATAACAAGATATTTATTGTTGGTGTTAACTGACCATGTAGACCAATCTGGATTTTATTATGTAGGAGCAGGGAAAACTATTTCCTGATTTTAAAAAAAGCATGAATCATTTTCATACCACTTCATAACTGTGTGCTAATTTGTCTCAGCTCATCACAATAACAAACTTAACTGCATGTGAAAAAATTGAAGTGGTGTGAATACTTTGTAACACACTGTAATTTTCACTGACAACAAGAAAAGTTGTTAAAAGCTGCACAAATACAACACAACAGCAACATACTGTGGTAATATTGTCAGACCTGAAACTCTCTATTCTATATTTGTTTATACATTAAAACTAGATGGACTTTCCTATCGTTTTAAAAAGGATGGCTATGTCCTCTTATTCTCTCCTTGTAAAAGTTGGAGTTTGCTGCAAGAATGTCAAAGTTGCTGTCCCCCTGCTTCCTCATATGTACCAGAAGCTCATGGTGAAAAATGTGCTCTGGTGTTTCATAATGACTCTCACAGAGTCCAAACCATAGGAAGCGATGGTAGGTACGTAAATGCATGAAAAGGCCTGCTGTGCACAGACAGGTCAAATGGAGCACAGCATGGCGAAGGACATCTAACGACTCACAGCACTGTATTCCTGTTTGTCTCTTGCACGTCGACTGAGAAAAATCCATAAAAGTGGCCATGCGAAGCAGGATTTTCAGTCTGAACATAGTGTGTGACTGACACTTTATTGAGCAAGCTCTGAAATGCCCTGGTTGACATCTGTTGAGTTCGAGATACCTAACAGACTTTTTTTTTAAATGAACTCAATGTAAAAGCACAGCACAGATACAGCACAACTTGTCTTTAAAAGCTGCTCCTGTTAAAAGCTCATCTTCATCAAAGAAACTTCTTTCTCTGTTTCCTTTAAGATGGCACTCAGTTTATTTTGTTTCTTAGCATTGGCCTCAGTTAAAAATTCAATTAACCTATTTATCCTTTGGTACTCAGCAGATGTTCAAAGCAAACCCAGAAACATTGATTGCCAATCCTTCCTATGCCCAGGCCTTTTCCTACAATCTCATTTTTTTCTCATAAGGCTGGTGCGGTATTTGCGCTCGACTTTGAAAATGACTGTGCTTTCAGTAGGGATGGGGCTGAAGGAATATATATTAAAGTGTTTGTGAGGCAAAGATAAACGAATTTGAGCAGCATTAACCATAAAAAGAAAAAAACAGAAATCCCACTGTGTCGAGAAGATAAAGTGTTGAAAAAACATTTTGCTCTATTTTTTGGAACATATTTTCAAAATTTACTGCAATTGACTAAATGTCCTCACACAAAAGCAGGTGAACCAAATTGTGCTGTTTTTTTGTTTGTTTGCTTGTTTGTTTGAATCTTGGAAATTTCCCAAGATATGCATAGTGCAGCACCTAATTTGGAATGGCATATATTGCACCAATTTCAGAAGTTAAATAAATATTGAACTTAATGTGACATAGTTTTTCCTGCTTGAACTCATGAGCCAACACTACCCTAACATAAGTCATACATAATACAAATATGCTAAGATATTATCAAATCTGCAATATTTACATGTGTTAGGATCATCCTTTCAAAAATAAATCGTATTTAATACAAATAATTATTTTTAGAAAGTATTTATAATTTCCACTTTTTAACTTTCCATTTACACTATTTACAATAATGATTATATTTCTTTACTAATACGTTTATTATTAAAGTCTTTTTTAAAGATAGAGGTGTCAGTCATAATGAGCACAGCACTAGATGGAGCTCTTGTATCGTACTCCTGTGACATCCCTGCCCGTCTTTGTGAGTTGGGGCGCTTGGGGCACTTTAGTGACAGTTTTGACAGCTTCAAGCTGAGAAGAGCAGCTCATGATTGACATGCTGATGGACAGACAAACAGTGAAAACCTCAAAAACCAGCTGTCCTTGCCATGTGGCCATCTGTCGCTTCCTGTCTAATTGGAGGATGAGAGCTCTGCATGAAGTGCTGGCCCGCTTGCTTAAGAATTTATTCCCATATGTTTTAAGTAATGTGGATTTTTTGCGGTTGTTTCTATACAATGACACAATATGAAGCAGAGTCGTTATTAGTCAGAACAGGGAGTGACTGTCAATAGAGCCGTGCTTCAGCTGAAAATACCTACAATCTATTGACATGTCTGTGGTGAAGATATAACCTGGATCACAGAACCAGATAAAAAGCTGAGTTGCAAGCTTACAGATAAGCCCCTCTGACATTTGGTTCATATAACCATAGAATTCAAGATTTCACAGGATGCCGGGTTCACCTAGTGTAATGATAAAAAAAATAAAAAAAAACATAGGTTTTTTGCCCTTACTATGACCTGAATCCATAATATGATGGACACATCCATTTAGGCAGCTCGACTATGATCAATACTAGAAAAGACATGAATCATCCTGTGCAACAAATCTTCCTCTCTCTCTCTCTCTCTCTATATATATAAATTATATATCTTATATATATATATATATATATATATATATATATAGAAGAGAGAGAGAGAGAGAGAGAGAGAGAGAGGATTAAATATATATATATATTATATATATATATATAATGAAGTTAGGAAGTCATCAAAATAACCTGAATGCCTTCAGATGCCATATATAAATAGAAGTTTTCAGCAGAGGCCCTTCTGTGCCAAAATCTGCCTTATATATATACATTTTTTTACTGTGGACAAGCAAGTAAATCATGAAATGCAGTAGCATTATGTTGCAGTGCATCAGGAATAAAAGCCATCAATCCAAATGGATATTGGTTAAACAGAAAAGAGAAATTTGTGGTATTCAAATGTCACTGAATCTTAATAAATCAAAAGCACTATGGAGATTGTGAGGACCTGCTTCCGGTCAGCACTTCACATTTAGGCTGAGTGGACCCATGTCTGTGAGAACTGAACCCCACTTCGTGACATTTTAAAAGAAAAATAAGAATGATAGTCTTTGCTACCCTCATAGCACAAAGATGCAACATCCCCAATATGTACTTTTTGTTTAAAGAAAAACTCCCCTCATTTGCCTGTCTTCTTCTAAAATGTTTCTGTTATGATCATAGCAGTTAAAATCAAAGGGAAAACACACTTTTTTCTCACAAGGGACAAATTGTTTTATCATCGCCTAAGATCACATAGAATGAGGTCAGCGTGAGGAAAGTCCAAGAGAAATTTAAATGGGTCATCATGGTATCTGGTTGCATAGTTTGCATTGTATTAAAGGGCTCCCTTGAGTTGCTTAAGTGCATTGGGAAAATTAGTGTAAGCAAAATAAAAGACACTGACTTACAAAGGTAACACTGGGTAATATGGAAGACATTGATCTTTTGAGATCAATTAGTTTCTGGTTTGTAATCCCAGTACTCATATGTATTCAAAGAGCAATAAAGAGTTCTTCTCATGTTCAACATCAAAGGTCTCTTTTCAGGTTGTCCTATAGAGCTACAATAGTTTACCAACAGTAGAGCAGCAAAACTCCTACCATACTGTATTTTATACAATTCTTACAGTTTAGACATTTGAAACTCAGCACATATCTATCTATTTTTAAATAAAAAACAAACATAATCTTTGAAACACCTGAGCTGACCACAAACCAGAAGTATTTCATGGAGTGCCACGAAAATGATCCAGATTAAAGCAAAGTCTGAACAAACTGCAAGTTGTAGTTTGAAATTCATTAAAAACCTGCTTTATTATTCATAAACATCATCTCTTTGTAGCACTCACAGGCAAAATGAAGATATTTCAACCTTCAAAGAACCTCTAACACATATCTTGCATTAAAAGTGAGGTATGTGGGTTGTGTATTATGATATTCTGAAGTTCCAAGAAGACAAAATGAAGGTAAACTGAAAGAACTTAGTATTGAGCTGTAATGTATACCTCAGAGATATGAAAAATAACACTGTGTTTGCAGATGATTCTTTTTCTACTACTATTCCTGCTACCCCTACTACTACTACTAATAATAATTATATAAAATGTATGCTGAAGTTAATGCCATCTTTCTATTAATTTTGCAGACAGTAATTATGAAATTACATTTTCAGAGTGCAACTATTTTAAGAGTGTACTTAATCTGTGTACTGCTATTATTACTTCCCAATGAAGGGAGAATTTTAGTTGTTTTGTTTTTTTGTATGGGCTAAACAGTTTTACAACAGTGTAATGTCAAGCATTATGCCAGTTTGATCCAAGTTTTCACAAACTGATCATAATTTCAGAAATGTCCTGTGGTTTGAATGCTCTATTTATTTATTTATTTACATATCTATTTATTGTCAAGGTTTTGCTTCACAAAGGGATGTCAAGATAAAAGCTATCCATGGAGCAAACTTAGACAAATAGCTTTGTAACTCTTTAAAATTTGAGATCACCTTTAAGTACCCTCTAAAATAAAATGCATAATTTGAGTTAACATAATTTTCTCTGGCACAATAACCACTGTAATATCTACTGTGAAGTGTTCTGTTATATTACATTTGGGATTATAACAGTAAGTGCCATGGGATAAGGACAAGGACTACACAACTGGGTATGGATGGATGGATAGATGGGGTAGATGTGGTGCTAGGGACAGTGATAGGATTTAGAAATGGTATTCAGAGTGCTGAACACTCTAAAATAAGGCTGGACTGAAAGCTTAAGCAGAGGCGGTCCTAGCCTGTTTGGCGCACTGGGGGAACAATCCCGTCGGTACTACAGCAACTGCACTCCAAAGGTGCTGGGGGTTGGGGTAATTGGTAGTGGATGCATTAGACTCTGTCATAATATTCACATCCCAAGCATTGGTGGAGGACTGGCATGTCACCCACAAGATGCCACTCTGGGAGGTTGCCCATGTCGCCCATATCAGGACCTGCCACGGAGCTTAAGGCAATGTCAACATTTTGAAGCTGCCTTATAGGCAGATAATGGTAACATGTTGCAGAAAAGAAATTCAATACAGAGGTGTAGAAGATTCCAAGATTAGTTTTCTATGAGGCATTGGTGTGAATTTCCAAGTTCAAGGCACACAGAGACGCTATCAGATTCAAAATGAGAAAAAAATCGTCATCAGGCAAAGTTCATTAATTGGAAAATCAGTAATTCTTAGTTGTGAGCTCTTTGTGTGTGAACAGAAACTTCATCTAACCTGTGCTTGGCAGCTGTACAAAGGCATCCACAGAAGGCCAATAATGGTGGCAGAATGAAAAGGTTCTCAAAGCAGGTCACTAAGATTCTGATCTCTGCATTCACTAACAGCAAGAGACATCAACCTGTAAAGACCACCTCCATTGTCAGGAAGATGTCCACCCTGCAGATGAAATAAGTGACAAGACTTGTCACCTGGGGAGAATATTGACAGGAAAATAAAAATATAAAGCTCACAGAAAAAGCCAGACAGTAGATTTGGTTGAAGATGAAAGCTCTGGCGCAAAATGTAGTTTATTGCACCTGCAATGCAAGCTGGGGACTCATCATCACCCGCTGAGTTGTCAGCGAAAAGGTGTGGGGTGTTGAAAAAGTCACAGGCCCCAATGTTCCCCAGGATCAGTCAGTAGTGATGTTTCTAAGATCAGCCCTACAGAGAATTTCTGAATAAGAAATGCCCTGCTTATCATTTACAGCAGTGATAGAGTGCTGGAATATAAAACGGCAACAGACATGATAGCAGCTCTATCCAGCAGTGCTTACACACAGTGTTGCTTTGTGATATAGATTATACAATTTACAATAGCAAAACAACATAAGCATTCTTTTAAAACAGAGTTATTTAATATTTTCATTGGCTGCAGATTATAAGTAAGATTTAATTTAAAAGCTTGGTTAAAGGATACAGTTTTTCTGAAAATCAGTTAAAAAGGGGTTAACAATAAAAGTACAATGTTATAATTATCCACTGTGTCTTTTGTGAAGTTTTGACGGTATAAAACAACTCAACGCTACGGATAGTCTGTCTTGTCAGTAGATATCAATGAATACTGTTGCATTAAAACTCATTAGAGCTCATTTTGAAGAGATGGGGAGTCTTTGGCACCAATCAATTAAGGTCAGTGCTAAGATGATGCCATGCCATAGCTGGAGGGCTCTTAAACTGATGAGTGTCAGCAGCTTTGGTGATCGCTGGAGGGCTAATGTTCACCAGCCCCACCCTTATTCCCCCACTCCTCTCGGATGAGTGCTGCTCTGACAGAAAGAGCTGCAGGAGGATAAAGGAAATAAAGGCTGATACATCAGCATGCTCTCTACATCTTGTCAGAAGTGTCCTCCTCTTGCGCACCAATACAATATCTAACCCCTTGTTCTCTCTTTTGTTTTGTTCTGGCAACTCTTCTACTTTTAAGTTATTCAAACTAGTTTTGGTAAAAATACAGTTCATTAGATCAATGTGTGGAGGGTATAGGTACAAACTACATACACACTTTTGAACGTTGTTGAGTACAGAGCATATTTTCTCTTTATACACATTCTTTATCTCAATCAGTCCCTTTTAATTTATTGGATCCAGTCACAGTGACAAAAAGTGAATTGGATGGAGAGGAGTTCAACAAGTGAATACATTATATTATTTCAGTAGTTCGTTTGGGTTATGGGATGTTTTTCTTTAGATTTATTTAAGCCAGTTTTACTCCTCATGTTCTTGTCCTTTGTCTAAAAGTTTGTATCCAGACCCTTCAAAATGCTTCCTTTGACAAATCAAGAAATATTTTTCTCCCCCTTTTTATGCAGAGTACTTCTGTAGGATTTCATCTCATTTGCCTGTATCCACAGGCGAATGAGATACACTGTTAAAGATCACTGGGTTTATTTGAGAGCCATACACACTTAAGCAGGGTTTGAACTCCAATAGTAATTTGCATCATTTCCTTTAGTAGAGTCTGCCCAGTTCTTACTAACACTAGATACCTCAAGCATCATGTATTGCTAATAGTCAAATTCCTGCTGCGTTCCCAGTAAATTTGTCACTTTACTTTGTCTTTTCTCTGACAAGCAGTGCAATTTGCAGTCGTCCCAATTAAGCCTTATATGTTAATCGGGAACAATAAAGACCACAGGAAAGAAAGTCCAGGAAAGCTAATCAACAGTACATTTCAGGAAGTTAACTATAAGTTCACTCCACTCTAGATTTAGGCATTAATTATTCTAATGAGAGCAGGGAGAGTATTTTAAGGTCAAACCGAGCTACTGGCAGATACGTTGGGACAAGAAGTCATACTGTATGTTAATTAATTCATTCGTCTAAGAGAGCTAATCGCTGCTTTCTGATGACCTTGCCGATTATGTTAGTTTTACTCCTAACAAGAACGCTTTATTATGATTTGTTCTGTATTAGCAACCAGAAAAAGTAAACTTGCTCATTCTCTGTGAACAACAGTATTGAAATAAAACCCAAATTTTATCATAACAATAAAAAGAGGCTAAATTTATATTGCTTTTTTTCTGTTTCAGATTTTCTTTTGTACCGTGTTTTCCGCACTATAAGGCGCACCGGATTATAAGGTGCACCTTCAATGAATGGCCTATTTTAAAACTTTTTTCATACGCCGCACTGCATAATAATTCGCATAGAATAGATGCTGCAGTAGAGGCTGGAGTTACGTTATGCATGCACTAGATGAAGCTGCACTAAAGTGAATGCCAACAAAAAAGTCTGACTCCAGTCGGCGAGGAGAGCCTTCTGCGACTGGGCTGGGGCGGCCGGACAATGATCACCCTTCTCCGTTCGCCCACAGCATGTTGGTGGAGAACGTGATGCTAAATGACCTGCAGACGACCTGATTCTAGATGGTCGGTAGGTAGATAGGTCAGTCAAACTTTATTAACAAACCAGCATTCTGACAACTATCCCAGCATGCACTGCACGCTTCTTCTCATACAGGCAAAATTGAAGTCGGCGGCTAGACCTGTCGTGGCTCAATATTGGTCCATATATAAGGCGCACCGGATTATAAGGCGCACTGTTGGCTTTTGAGGAAATTGTAGGTTTTTAGGTGTGCCTTATAGTGTGGAAAATACGGTAATTGTACTGGTTTTCTTGAATTTTTTTGTAATGCTATTGATCCAATTTCATTCACCAGACAATACATTTTATTTCAATTTAGGTTATTTATATAGCAGCAATTCTCAAGCCACTTTACAAAGTAACTTGAGATGACGAAGTGGGATGTAGTTTTGCGTAAGGTCATCTGTGAGGTAACCAAACTTGGATATTTTTTAGTTCCTCTAACCTTCTGATTTTCTTTTTATAAACATGAAAATTCTAAGTAAGACCTGCAGAATGTGAACTGGGATTTGAATGCAGTTTTTAAGAGGCTGAGGTTAAAGTTGCTGGAAACCAAGAGGACTAGCAACTCTTCTCTACTTATAAATAATATTTCTCACTGTAAAGTGCCAGATTTTATACTGTATAGATATGAAGCTGTAACTTTTCCTAGACTGAAGGAAAACAACATTTGCTTTCGATCAGCAGCTTTTGGATGCTGATTTCCCTCCAATAATATCACTCAGTTTTGTTTTACTATATAGGGAGTCGTGGACATCCTTCAAACCCTGAACTAGAATTATATAGAACTACTATTTCAAAGATTGCTTGAGTGCAAAAAATAAAAAAAAAACACATTACATGTCATGATCAAGGCAGCAACTGCTTCATTTTCTGAGTGACTCACCACTCTGGTTTACAGTTTAATCCGTGCTTCACTGGCAGTGCTTCATCTTTGTTCTGACATATGACAAGCTGAGATATTTTTGATTTGAGAGCCCATGTTGGATTTCCCAAAGTAAAGTATTTTCATCTTTGACAAATAAAATGTGAATATTGTTTCTTAAATGAAAAATGATGTTAACAAGCAATTTTGTTCTCTTCTTGCTTGGTAAAAACAACATAAACTATGTTGTAATTTGTAGGAGTGGTGGGTTGTTTTCTATTTGATTGATAAAAAGCTTTATTTTAGTCCAATATTGAACAAGATTCCCTTTTAGACAGTAAAATGATACACAGACACAAACTATGGCTGTATAAACTGTGTAACTTCACTCTTTCCTCACACTTCACTTTAAAAACGCACATTATAACACATATTTGGAACTTGTGAATGTGAACATCTGCACCTCAGTGAGCACTTGGTTGCTTCTTTGGCAAAGGGGAGAAGTGTTTATGAACTTTGTGAACTTTGTGAACTTGTAAAATGTTAATTTGAACCACTGTGCTGTTTACTTCGGTGATTATAACAGCTCCACACGTTTGTGCACTTCTGCCACTTCTGACGGGATAAGATCAAGATCTTATCCCATTTTGTAATAATTCTCTCTGGATCTTTACATCTCAGAGGGTCAATACAGCTTTTTTTCTCTAGTTTTATGCTTTATCACTGTACTAATGTTAAGCAGTGTTAAGATAAATATCGGCACAGATATTTTCCAACAATGGAAAAAAAAAAGCAACAACTTGTACTACTGTCTTTCCACATAATCCAACAATAGAAATGATTTCTAGCCAATTTAGTTTCAAAATTAAGTTATGGTTTGGCTAGCATTTTGAAAAAAATATTTACATTTGCAAATAAATTGGCAAAAACAAGCCATGATCTGAAACAAATATAAATCCTCTAATCAATAATCACATTGCACATATGCAATCAGCAGAATGCAACCAAAGAACTGAATAAAAACAGCTAGCACAGTATGATGGCACAGAAATTCCAAAGTGTATATACCATATGCCATACTGCCTCACCTCACCTGGTAGAAATTCTGCATGCTTTGCAGTTTTTCACTTGGGTGAGGAGAGGGCTGAATGCATTCAGGAGTACTGAGATAAACTGAGCTTCTAGTGACTTAGAATAAGCTTTTACGTTGTCATTTAAATTAATAATGCTGTAATTTTACATCCTGAGAGTAAATAAGATTAAAGCTTCATCTTTTCTGACTCTGACTTTGTGCTCACTTTGGGTCTACATGAGCAAACAGTCAACCTCAAATTCACCTCTAGCACTGCTGTTACCATTGAGGATAAGTGCTCACACCTTTTGATAGTCTGGAGTCCCACGTTTGCAAAAAAATAAATAAATAAATAAAGATCAAAACAGTTGTGTGTTTTGCTGGAATGGTAATTCTGAGTGGATTTCTTGTTGTGGTGTAACGTGTGTGGGTAAAATCAGATTTCAGAAAAAAACTGTTGGGGATTCATTATTTGCAACATTTTTGCCAGTGTGGTGGGTTGACCCAGAAAAACTGGAACCATCATTTAGTTTTATACTTACTAATAGCAACCCTGTACACAAATCAAATATGAGGAACCAATATTTAGTTTTATACTTCACTAATCAGGAAACTTTCCTAGTTTATAAACTGTGGAGTACATATTACTTTAGACCAACATTTAACCTGTACTTTTAATATCTGCGCAATACCTGGAGAAGGTCCTGTTAGTTTATAAATGGTGGAGTGCCTATCAACCCAGAACAAGAATCAAACAAGTAGTACTAACATTTAGTTTTTTGTTGTTGCTATCCTTATTCTTTTGTCTTTCTTTTGGTTCTGTTATTTTGTTTGTAAAATGTGATATATTTTTATTTATATGTCAAAGTAAATATATTCCCTTGTATATTTACCTTTTCAGCCCTAAAAGGTAGCATTTTACTAATCTAGATACCGGAGTTGTTTGGTTTTCCAAATATGCTGATGATATCTCAAATTTAGTTTAGATTTTACGTGAAAATTTTGCAAAAAGGTTTTACACTGAAGAAAATGCCTACAATGTAGTATTGTAGCTTGATTTTTCACATCTCTCTGTTTTGTTTTATTTTATTTCCCACAATACCAGTAAAGACACAGACACGAACTAATCCCATATTGTCCAATGAAGGACATGAACATTCTCACTTAGGTGTTCTCACTAACTCTGGCTCATATGAAGCTGTTCTCCTGCCACCTTATTATGTCTTGGACAAACTCCTCAGACTTTAAATTGAAGCTGCCAACATTTTAAGACACTTTGCCCTTAAAATTTCATCCCTTCAAATTGTTGGTTGAAAATGCCAAGTTGGCTGCTCCTGCAGCTGGCAAATACTTGTTTCTGACTAGGAGGTTAAGAGCACAGCCAACAGACTGGGTTATTTTACATGATGATCTCAGGGTTCCATTTCCCCAGACAAAAGGGTATGAAATATAGAGACAGAGCCAAAGAAGACATCTATTAATAATTAGTCATTCAAGCGCTCCTCTGCAGTAAAATATCCTGGTTAAGGCCCAGTGATAAACAAACAGCCGCTAAAATTCACTTTGGCTACACCCCACCTTCTGACATTCATCTAGACAGTAGTTTGAAATTTCCTCGTAAGTCTGGTTGCACTGGGCTAGTCCATTAGGAAGGCACCAGAGTGGAACATAACATTTTCAGTTTCAATTAAGTCTATGAGGGCATACATAATGCACAGCAGAGGTTTAGTCTCCTCGGAATGTTGAATCTATGAACTTGTGGAGAAATTATGCCCGGTGGTCCAAGGAACTGACCTGCGTTGACTGTTTCACTTGCATTAAGCTGTTAGATTTGTCAACCTTAAGTGAATTAGTATGTGCTCATTGGAATGTGAAGATAAATTTGAAGTGGACATTAGTATGAGTGTGTGCTCGTTTGAGAGAGGGAAGCTACAAAAGAAGGAAAACTGCACCAGACAGAACAAACTGAATTATACTAAAGCTCATCAAGCTAAAGTTACCTCGCAATGATTTTTAGTGCGTGTCACATAATGCTTACCTCATTCCTATTGAATTTTATTATTAGAATTTTTTGATATTTGTCTTTCTTCCAATTTAGTCAGAGGATCTGTGACATTAAAGTTTGTGTATTTGGTATCAGTGCTTGAATCAATACAGAGCACATACCTTTTACTTTGCAATTAAAAACTCGAAAAAGCTGCAAAGAACAGCATTTGTATTTCACATGGGTGTTGGTATTTCAGGAGACACAGCTTTCTGTACTGGGGAATTTCTCTTCCAAGGCATCAATATGTATTTGCAAGTGGAGAAAAACAACTTCTAATCATGACAAAGACGCCAAGGTTTTTATACGCCCCCTAAATTACTCCAGACCTCAAAGGATTCACTGCTACTAATCAGACACCTGCATAATTTTAGGCAGGTGGCTTTCCTGCTGTTGATTAATATAGTGATGGTGGAAAAATACATATTCAAAACTTCATGAAAAAAGTCTAAGAAAATGTACCTTCTGGCAGTAGCAAGTGACTTTACTACTAGTACTTGAATCTCTATGTCTATTTGTTAAGCATTAAAAGTAATCAAATTAAAACAAAAGTATAAATTATGGAGTCTCATGTTGTTGTATGCTAAAGAGCATAACACAGTTTCTCATGGATCTACAACTGTAACAATCACAAACAACTGAGATCACTGTAAGTGCAATGATGTAAAATGCCTAATTTTAACAATACTGTCTACTTTGATGCAGTTTATTGAGATCACCTCAGAAAGGCCACAGATGCTCAAAATGTGTTTGTTGATCTGGATATGGGATTTTGAACTTTATCTGCATGTCATTTCAGCAGCTCTATGTTCTCCACTCACCAATCTCTGTCTTGTTTGAGTGGCATGCTTTCCACCGAGATGTCTTGATGTTTTGCAACATCTGATATTGACCTTAGTAATCCAGTTAACATCATAATGGGATAGAATGTATGTGAATTACTTGTGACTGCCAGGTTTAAAGCACATCTTTTATAACCAATTCTTCAACTGTCCAGGGAGTTCTTTAGCCAGAGCTAAGAACTGAACTGAAAATCTGTGGGGTCATAAACATGTGCAAAACCTTCGGCAGAAAGAGTGTTCATATATTCATAAGTAAAGATGTGAGTTCTTACCAAAGAAGATTGTTAAATTTACTATAATTCCAATTTTAAATTCAAAGTATTTAAGAGTCTCTGCACTTACTTTGATTGCAGCTAGAACTTCCAGGTTTTGTAGTTTTCAGGATTTTTCCCCACAGATTTTTTCTTTTTTTTTTAAGGATTTGTACAAGATAAGAGTTGCATTAAAGATGGGGAAACATATAGTTTTTTTTTTAAAAAATATACTGTGGTCCTGTGGTTTTAGACCACAAATCTGTTAACATCTCAGGGTTGTGTTTATGTTTTCTATCCACTGCACATAGAATTGATTTGAATGACTAATATTTCGAAACTGCCAATTCTTAACTAGCTCAAAAGGCGATCGTGAGAAAATATCCTGACGAGGATATTTTGTCTAATGATGAGTCTGTCTTGATATGATGTCTTACATGAGTGGCAATGTTAATTGCAATATGGCTTTTCACATGACTATGGACCTTTTTTATACTTTGAGGTGGTACTTAATCCCAATCTTTCATTGAAGGAAGATAGATGTAAGGATTTTCAAAATGTGCCAAAAAACATTTTTTCTCCTTTTTTTTTTACAAAAACAAGGATTGGCTTTTTTTTTTAGTTTGATTGCCAAAATAATCATCACTCTATTCCATTATTTTCCATTATTTTAAGCATAATGTTTACAATGTGATTTGTTTTTGGTCTTAGACTGAACCATGTCTTGGATGTGAAAAAAAAAACAAAACAACGGTTTGTCTTTTTCTCGAAGCAATCCTCATTTTGATATCTGATGGTCCACAGACAGAATTGACCCAACAACAGTATGAACAAGCTACGGGCCAACTAACCACCCATGGCAGGCTCTCAGTTTTTGTATTTATGTCTTCAGTCAGCCCAGAGAGGCCAAGTGTGGCCAAACGCCTGCCTCGACCAGAGCAAACAAGACAGGACAGAACAAGCCATTTTCTCCACCCCCCTCTGGTTAAACTCCCTATTTTCACACAATTTGCTTTAGAATTGCTTTGTCTCTCAGTATGAACAACATCCTGATGGCACAGTGAGGGAGTGGGGGAAAGCCAGACATGAGCAAGAAGTGGGCAGGGATGGGTGATCAAGTCAAATGGTAGGCCAAAGAGAAGAAGCTGATACATTTCCAAAGGCTTAGTCAAGCTTTGGTGGCTCCAAGAACAAACTATTTCTTGAAACACATAGATAAAATTTGGTATCCCAAGTATTTATTTTTCCCTGCTGTTGTTTACTCAGTTTAATCAAAGCCAGGTTGAATGTTCTTCTCCTTTCATGTCTCAAAGGTACATGTGACCTTCCTTTGACCTTTCCCTGAGCCTGAGTGGGCACCAGCTGCATTTTAGCTCTGCACGTTGAGCAGTTTTCCCTCAGATTTCCCCCAGGTCCAGTTCAGTACCAGAGGATTACAGGGTCAAATACACTGACTTTATTTCACACCTAGACTGAATGTCCCGAGGGCTAAATTGTTATGAGCTCTCCTACCAGTATATTACTCAGATTGCAGATAATGATGGTCAAATAAGCACTGGTAGGGGCCATTTATACTCATTATGCCATTGTACAATCATGACCCTTAACTATCATGACAATTAAAAAATGTATCCCATATTTATTTCCATAACTTGAATTTGTTTATAGCATGCATTAAATGAATCATACTATAGATTTTTATTTATTTTTTATCAGGTTTTTAAATGTGAACATCACAGTCTGATGTACCAGAGTTCACAACATTAACTTATCTTAAAATCTGTAGTATTTACTACTCTATATATGCGTCTTTAGGTTTAGCAAAGGTAATTTTTTTCTATTTTTTCAGATTTTCTGCTGAATAATAACAAAAAAAATCTAAACTATAAAGGGGAATATTCAGAACTACACTATTTATTTCAGTTATTTTTCTAGGGTATTAAAACCAGCATATAAGAATAATATTTTATGTAGGTGCTGGCTGTGCAGTGGTAATGTTTAAGTCTAACTTTTACAGTTAGACTTAAATATGACCTTTGTCAAAAATTGTTGCAAAGTTGGGATGCAGAATTTTGCTGTCAACTATTACTGTATTTTCCCCGTATAGACTCTGCGTTTAAAGTTTGACAAAGAGAAACAGAATAGGTACAGAAAGCAGTTGTTAAATACTGATTTGATTCATTAAAGACAACTGCTACCCAATAAAACCTGGCTTTAAATACAAATTGAATTGTCATCCTTGTTGAATCATAAATTACCTGTGATGAACCAGATTTTTTATGTTTATGTTCAGTTTCATTCACAATACAAATGTCTGATTACTTATTCACCTTTAACTTGAGGAAATCAAGGTTCAGGGTTCTTTACTGCTATTCCACTTTTAAATGATATGAAGTGCTTGTTTTTCAGCACTGGCAACACTGAAATAAAACATGATTAGAACTAAAGGTTAAGAACATGAACAAATAAATGATAAGTTATAGCAAGAAATTCACAGAAAAATATGGATAATTATTTTTGAATATTTACAAAAAAGTCTGATAGTAAATAGAACTAAAGTGAATAACTTGAGTTGCACCATATAACGGCAAACTGGACAGGTAAAGTTCTCTACCTGCTAATGTTCATACCCTCTATTCAGGACATTCAAGCGTTTTGAAAATTTACTTTTCCTTCCACTTCTCAAATAGGCAGCGCTCTGTGTTGGTCTAACATTTAAAATTTTCGTAGAACAAACTGAAGTTTGCATTAAGTACATGGACAAATGTGAAGAGGTAAAAGAAGTATGAAAACCCCTGTAAGGCTGTTTTACTGCTGTAAAAACATGGATATTGAGCTTTAGCTCAAATTCCTTTGTTAAGTTCTGCTTCCAGCAAATGTTTACCAACCTGCTTTTCGAACCAATGTCTACTTCTGACTGCACCTGCTTTGGCAGGTATAAAAGATTTATTTATCTGATGGACTGTGAAGGCTGAGAGCCTCTTTCTACCAAGTTTAGGAATGTGGGAGACCTCATAAATAAAAGCCGTCTGACAGTCAATGGATCTTTATTTAGACTAACTTGAGAGGCAAATATTTACTGCTTATTTGTGTTTTCTCTTGGCTGCACAACTTCTAAAAACCCAGACTATGAGAAACATATTGGAATGCATAGGCCTACATAATTTAAAGAAATAAAATACTCTTGAAAGGAGAGAGACATTTACAAAAATGCAGCTCTACAAACCGTTTGATGGAGAGATATCGTCATCCAGCCCAAAAATAAAATCAAACAACACCTCTGTGTAGGACATTCACGGAGACATGTTACCTGGTCCAGTTTCTTTTCCACTCTTTTTTCTCTGAAATATATTCACAGTTTTCTGTTGCTTTTTTTGCACATTTAAGATTATATCAAAATAACTGTAGAACCTGGTCTGCCATTAATGTTGTTTCAATCACTCACCACTTCATGTTGTGCATCATTCACTACAAAATCATCATTCTGTGCAGTTTACATACCTATAGTTATATATGTATTTTACATAGGTCAATTGCATGTTGACCTATGAAATATTGACCTATTCCTGTTCATCCTGAAAACAAACAGAAACAGAAACACACTGCAGTGCTTGCTAACCAACTGTAGTCCAGCTGCTTGGTCTTGTGCCATCACTGATGTTGGCCACAGCACCACAGAAAGTATCTGCTAGTTTTGGCTGCATCTTGCACTAACTGTTGTGTTTCTTTTCTCTCCAAGATGTTCAACCTCACCTCAACCTAATGCAATTGGTTCCTCTTTCTTCTTTTTTTTTCAAATTGGGAGGGACATCTAGCATATCTTCTCTAAATATCCGACATAACCAAGTATGACCTGCCACTGCCTATGAAGCGCCATGTCTGTGCAGGGCGGTTGTGTGGCAGCGCTGATGCCTTTATTTATGGGGATGAAGGAAAAAAAAAAAAAAACACATTCCGACCAACGGCCTGGTCAGCCTGGAACAGACCGGCCATTTGGGAATCTTCCCAAGCCTCTTGAAAGCCAACCCGGAGATGTCGGTTGTTATCTAAATAAATTAGTTTTGAGGGAGTTTACTTTAAACAGCTCCTCAAAGCATGCTAGTTTGCTTTGCATAGCAAGTTTTCGAAAGTGGATGACACCATCTCTAAGGAAAACCTGTAAAGGGTTATCAAAGGACAGCTGCAGAGGCCTCTGACCTACATAACATAACTGCCCCCTAGCCTGTGACTCAGTTGTTTTGAGATTTTGTCTGCATGCGTGTGTGTGAATGAGTGTGTGTTGGCATTGAAATACTGGCAGGGACTAATCTGAAATACTGAAATGGCTTTAGACTGAAAATTAAAATGGCTTTGCATTGATCACTGGATCATTGTAGATATCAAAGCAACCTGGAAAATAACTGCAAATTATTTTGCATAGCTTGTTGTTTATTGCTGTTGTTACTATGCAATTACACTTCTGGGTGGTTTAAGGAACTCTAACTAAAATACCTTAATGAAAACTAGCAGATGTTACTCTTATTACTGCCCCTTGAAAAATGTTGCCCACCCCGTTGCCCCCTTGTGTCAGAATTAAACACTCATTCCTTCTAACTCTTTGTGTGCCACCACACAAAATGAACACATAAAACACTGTAACAGACACCAACATGCTAAATATATATAACAAATTATATTAGCAGTCTACATTAACACATTATCAAATAGTATTTTAATAAAATGCCAGGATCCTTTTTACAGGCCTCCCATTAAAGGGTTATTGACCAGCATGATTTTATTATAATATTTTTGATTTAATGTCTGATGAGCTTTATGTGTGCAAGGCAGAGAAAAGCAGCAATGGTGTTTTCATTCATTAGCAATTAGCAGTGCGTTCCTTCTGTGTATGTAAACAGCACACAGTAGTGAGATTATGCTCAACAACATATTGCAATGAATAATTGATTGCTAGCTGTTTGGTTTGGAAAGGCACAAGTTGCTGGGCCAACCAGCACCGTTTTTGTCTATTTGTTGGCTACAAACACAAACAGATGTCAAGACTGTGATAAGGCTCTCTAATTGACCTTGTCTAGTCAGGCACTTGGTTCTGTCTATTTTCTACCATTAACCGTAATACGTGTTGAAATCAAACAGAAACAGAGATGCGGTAATATTCAAATGTCTAAAAGGTGTTAAGTGGTTACTGGGATTCTTATACATCGCAGAAATACTTTGATCAGATATCATGGCTGCAGAAATGAAATACTTCATGCATGGTTATTCAGTTTTTCTTTGATTCAGGTCTATGTCAGTAAATTTTGAGAAAATACAACTTATTCACCTTCAAGCTGATATAGATCTCTTCTCTAAGTTGAAGTCAAACATAGGAAATTTAGTAGAATGTGCTTAATATTAGCCCGTTTAATAGAGTGGTATGAAAAAGTATTCTTCTCTGTGAACCCCACCTACAACTGTGTCATTCAGGGCTGCTGCAGGACCAGCCCGTGACGTGTCCTAACACTGCAGTGTCTCATGTGATCCCGATAAGGTACATGGGAAGTAAAATAGATGCTAACATTGATGAGAGAAAATCAGTTTGTCCACCTGATTTTTTCTACAATTTTTTTTTGATAATAAAAGATAATTTTATGGTCAAAATGTGCAAGTTTATGCACTGTCTTTCAAACTTTATGAAATAAGTGGTAGTGCATGCCCATTGCTACCTTTCTTTATATTTCTAGTTTGAGCTATAATTGTGCTATAGGAATCAACTGAAAATAGATCAAACAGCTAACAAAATGGAATGTTTTGAACATATGTCCAAATAACATACATGGTGTTCTTCTTCTTGAATATTTCAGTACACCTCACATTTTTCAACCCCAAACATTGTTTCTATGATGTGCTGCAACCCACTCTTACCAAACATAGGAATCAAAGTCCAGAACTATTGGTGTGTAGGCGGTGTGACGGTGGCTTTGCCTTTTTCTAACAGCAACATCAGACTCTGACAGCAGATGGACCAGATGACTTTGAGTCATATATATATATTCACTTTTTTATGTTTCTGACAGGTCTCCTGTCGCTCAAGTGAAAAATAAAATATTTTTAATGTAACTTGAGAACCTGGCTTTATTTGTTTGTTTAACTGGGAGATTATTAATACTTAGAAATATTACATGGGATTCTACATGTGTAAATGTGCATTCCATAGACACTGGATATGAATTCAGGTTGCTGTTGAAAACAATGCAAGGTACTTCTGGTGCAAAGCTTTAAGAAGTAGAGATATGATGGTGCGGCTCCACTATACTTCATTTAAACTCTACTTTTTTAAAGTTGTTAGTTTAACAGAAAAACGACTTTGAAGACATGCATAAAAAAGCTTTTTCTGTCAAGCAGACTCTAAGTAGTAGTCATACTTTTATCAAGGTTTTCTGTGCACACTTTGAAAAATCACATTAGAAAAGGTGAATTTTCTCAAAAGAGTGTTTATGCTAGCTTGAGGTGGTGTTTGACTTTACCTATGAGAGGCCCAACAAACTGGGATGGAAGTGGTGGAGCCAGAGGTTGCATTAAATGAATATTTTTAGTCTTTGACTGATTTTTTAAAATAGTAACATGACTAGTTGGTGGAGATGCAGACATTTTCAACTTTACACACAAAGTAGATCACAGCAGCAACTAAATTCACCAATAATAATAATACATATAATCTAAATATCATCTCTGACCTCAACTACATTCATCTCACTATCTGAGAGCTGACAGTGTGTTGAGTAGTTATGTACAGGATGCATCTGCTGCAGAGGGAGCACATTCTCCTGCATCCACAACTTTGCTGACTTCAGATCACTTCAATTTAAGATTAATTTCAAAATGTTGTCCTTTTTGGCCTATTGGATTTTTTATGCCGTCTTCTGAGCTTATCACAGTGTTTTTGTAAAATTGGTGAGATTTTATGTACTCCTGGTCAATGCATCATTCCTTGTCATCTTTTTATTTAAAGGAATTTCCATTTCATTTTTTTTTACAAATTGGACCTGTTGCCTAATTGTTTCTCATCCATGAAGTTTGTTGTATTAGACTTTTCTGTGTTCATTAATAAAATAAAACAAAAAACTTAATAAAACTAAAACTAAAACAAATGTATTAGAATGATTAACAATCCCATTTATAACATATCTATGGGATTACAAAATACAATTTAATGGTATTTTAAGTAATGGAATGCAGTGTATTACCATTCAAATCGGAGCAATTTCTCTAAGTGGCTTAATTTGCAGCAATACTTTATCCTAAATGATTATGTGGCAACATCTAGTTACATTTGCAGCAATCCCTCAAATTGAGCATGCTTGTGGTTACAGTGGAAAGTAATATATTGCATAAAACTGCTCTTCTGGGTAGACATCATATATTGGAGTCACATACACACACTTCCATACTACATAGTAGAATCTTAAACAACAAATCCTAGACTGTCAAGGTGAATATGTATATCCACCGAGTTTTTCTGAACTGACTAATCATTGTGTAAATACCTTTGGTGGTAGTCGTACTTGCAAACCTCCTGCGCTAAATTACCAAAGCTGTAAATATGCAAAATGATGAGGGGATAACAAAAGCTTTTCAGAGAAATTGTTTTGAGAAAAAAATCTGTTTGCAATTGAAGGGTTAAAATTTTCCTTAAGCTCTTCAGGGTTGTTTCATCACTGTAACTTCTGTGAATACACTTAATGAAATCCTCCATATGTTTATGGCAGTAGGCTAATTAGTGAACAAAAGAATGCTACATGAAAAATTGCAAGCTGTTAAACGGCAGATAAAAGCTGGAAAGTTCCAGCTTTAATATTTCTTTTAAGATGCATTCCAATACCAAACATCTAAAATGCAAACATGCACAATTTACTACAAATCTGTGATAAGATCGATGCAGTAAATAAGGTAAGCTAAGCTGTGTTATAGTTGTGTAGTACCCTTGTTATATCAAAAGAGTATAAGTCTAAAGCACCCAAAAACATATTCAGCCAATTATCTCTTGCACTCAGTTTTTGGCCATTCTGCACTGTTTTATAGAAACTATTTTGGATGGTAGTTTTGAGACATAAGTAACAGTGAAAAAAGCTTGTCACCTTCAGGTTTACAAACACAAGCTGTGAATCGAGGAACTGAAAAGTTATTTATGAATATAGTAGTTCTCACATCTTAATTAGAGTACTCTTGTGTTAGTGGGTTATTAATTAGTGAGCATACAGAACAAAAAAGAATAAGTAGCCTGAGATGAGATTTTTGCCTTCCAGTGAATCCTTGACTTTGATCTTACTGGTCTAAAACATGTTGAACGTATACAGATGTTATGTCCTACTGAGAGCAAAACTTTCTCTATTCATTTTTCGGATTACAAATCTCCTTCTCAAAGCTTCCGGTTCCTTTGATGCTTTTAAAATGAAGAAAAGCCCTTAGGTGTGCCTGAGTGACGCAATGTCAAGCTGTTCTTCCTCCTGTCAGTGGGAACAAAACAAATGGGGAAATCAGGCTTCAAACAAAACTTAGATAGGGACCTTACACATATCCAGGTGTATGGATGAGTAAAGATGGCAGATGCTCTGGGGTGTTTTCCATTCTTTCCCACTATCTTCCCCATCTACCTCTGACGCTGTGTTCATTAATCAGCCCTTTATTAAACAAAGGGAGGCTCTGCCGCTGCCCGAAAGCCACATTGATAATCGTGACATAAAGACAGAGTATTTATCCTCTGTACCCTCTGGTCCTACAAAGCTTTCTGCATGGTAATAGAGGAAGACACTTTTGTGGTATATGAAGACTGATTGAAAATACTCACATTTGTAAACATTGCATACCTTTGAGGGGTTGTGCCTTAGAAAGCTGAACATCTGTTGCTAAGTACAGTCTGTTCAGAGAAATTTGATGTGTTGGACAAAATGAATAGTGAGCTGAATTATCCACTGTGGAGAGACTCAGCAATTTAATTACTGCTGCTTGACACTGGTGTTTTTTAAAGGACACAAGCAATTTTGAGATTCATTGTCTAAGTACTCGCAGGAAGAACAATTCAGCCAAGCAGGGCAATAAAGCATCTCACAGCAGGGAAATCTGGGCCAGGATGTACTTTCTTGGAACAACAGGCAATTTAGAAGTTTGAGTTTACCACTCTGTGGCAGAGGCAGTGAAGTAGGAAAGAAACAGTGTGTATGGGTTTGATGTGTATAACAATGACAATGAGCCGTCGGACTGGAAAGCAGCCCTTAATAGGTACCTGTCTGCCCCAGGGACCACACTCGCCTCATATTGGTCATCCATTCACAAGACAGCACTGCATTCTCCTAACCGCCAATCAGCCAATTACAGGTTCCATAACAGGAGACCTGCTGGCAGAAAGGCAGTCTTTACAAGCCCTGCGTCGCAGGCAGAGGAGACGACCCTGCCATGGAATCATAATCATGATGAATATGGCCGCAGGTTTACGGGAATGCCACTTTTCCCTGTAATGTGAGCTGGGTGTGAAATGGCCTTCCGTGGTGACCAAACAGTGTGACCTTCTGTGAACCACTGGAAAACAATATAAAATATAGTGGAAGGGTTGAGAAGTGCAGGAAAAAGAAAGCTAATCTGGATGTTGTAAACAGTTATTGGTACTGGATGAAAGGGGATGTTGCCATACACTGGCTGCTAATGAAGCCAAGCGTGTGGGAGACAATAACCTCTAAAATGGCACATGGAGGGAATAATATGCTGTCTCTGGTCTAGTGCAAGCCTTCTATAAAGTCACCCCAGTCTGTTTTATCCTGCTATTATTATCTTCCCATTTCTATTAGGTCTAAGTAGAGTGTGATTACTATCAGCCTTCTACTTTTTTTGCTGGCATTGGCAATAATTTCACTGCTCATTACAGAGTCCTACTATACTGCTTAAAGTTTTCTTTAAAGGTTTGCGTGGCACAAGTGGTCTTTAATTTTGGACTGCTGCACTGAGGACTGTTGTGTCTGCATATGTCCAATTGTGCTACAACTGAACTCTTCACATGTTGCAACAAGCCTTAATGCATTTTAACATGATTTTTTTTGTGACAGAGCAAAAGAAAGTGGTGCATGATTATGGGGTTAATTTCTCTTTTGAGAGACTGAAATGTTTTCCCATTCTTCCTTAGAAAATGGCTCGAACAGTTTAATGGATTTTAGCAGTTTGAGCTCGAACAGATTTAATGAAGAGTTTCTGCAGTCATATAATCCTTCGAACAGACTCTGATGGAATTACAGCTCAACTTAGATTGCGCCATTCAATGATATGGATAGGCTTCTATTTAAATTTGTATTAACATGTTACTCCAGAAGTATGTTTAGGACATTGTCCTGCTGGATGAAAATGAACATTTTGCAGCCTTTCTGTAGTCGTTGTCTGCTTGCTTCTGTCAGCTTGTACCGGGAAAGGTACAATAGAAATAGCATCAATGTCACAGTCTTCACTGTCTTTGTGCATTTTGTTATCTGAATGTGGGTTTTACTTATTAGCTGGTAAAGTGATTCTAACACAAAATCTATTTCAGTTTCAAAAAGGTCATTTCAACATTACCTTTTAAGCATTGTTGTTGTTTTTTTAATTCTCTTTTTGTTAAATTTTCACAAGAAATGTAGGGTTCCAAAAGTAGAATGTGTTTGGTTTCTTGGTACTAGAAATAAAGCTTTGCACAGAAGTCCATTTTTGTCAAGGCTCACAGATAAAAAGTGGGAAACCGCACTGTGGCACTGAAGGAATTCTGGCTCTATCTGTATTCTTTACTGCTTAAAACAACTTCCTTGCTTGATATTTTTGCTTGAGCAGTTTTTAATACACTTGGTGGACTTGCCAACATACCCGAAAGAGATGAAAACAGCAGATAGCTATACTATCAGCACAGAGGGTGTATCCTTTGGTCAATGTTAACAGAGCAAGGCAGAGATATCCTGGACCACTGCTGACTCAAATAAAGACTTTTGACCTTTCTCTATCTAAATCAGATATAACACCTGATAAAACATTATGCGAATTGCAAAAGACTTGTTTGACCACATTAATGTATTCCTAGTAAACAAACACCTTTACCAATGTCAGTTTGTTGTATCTTTTCACTATTTGTTAAACAAATTTAGATTTCTAGCTATTAGTTTGAGTTTTGGTTACGTTTTTTCAGTAATTATGTATGTATGTATGTATGTATCAACTCATTTATCAGTGAGGGCTTTATCAAAATCAAACATAACTTAGGCCATTTTATACGTATTATAACGATGTTGATGAATATTCAAAATGTGTTTTTGTTGCAAAATGTTTTCAAAAAAGCATGTATTAATAAGTCTTATTCAATTCTTTATCAATTTATCCATTATTGTGTGTGGGATTATTAACATGTCTTAAAAAAGGGGCAGAAATAATATAGGATTTTTTATAAAGGATTACAGAATCTGCTATTAATTTGTGTTTTTTTTTTTATTCTTTCAGGCTGCTCCATAGCTTCAGTGTTTTTTTGCTCTGTTTACTTATGTCCTATTCTCTGTGCTCACAATCGCAATGCCTTATTGTTGAATTCCCAATAAAGCTGCTCTCATTCACACTTTTGTTTGTCTTCAGAAATAAGATAACATCTGAAATTTTGATTGAAAAGTAGTCCATTGAAATTATATTTTTAATCCCAGTCACTTTCATGGCACTGGTATGCTAATATGCTCCACTTTAATAAAATTGTGATTTTTTTATTTAGAAGAGTGACTTTTGATAAAATCCCCACACATAAATTAAAGATATATATTTGCTTGCATTTTCAGATATTCTTACATGTCCAATGACTGAATAAGAAGTTACAAATAATAGACTTTTTCAAATATGTTTTAACATCCTGATGCTTTATTTATTTATTTATTTATTCATTCTTCAGATCGATGTGAAAAGCAGGTCCAGAAGGAGTTTTGGATTCACTCTGTAGCTTCGGCATTCTTTGTATGTTGACTGCCAAACCACACACACAGGCACAAGTTAAATGAAGATTTTGTTTGGCGATAGCATGAACTTTCAGTGTTTTACAAGAGGCGTTCCTTTTATGGATGAGTGGTTCAAGCAAAGATTACATGTCCTACAATAAAGAATGTGTGACAGCCTAACGACAGAGTGCAGACATAACAGACACCTAGCTAAGTCAGAGCTGGGGATTTTAAGGGCTCTGGTAACATTGGTAGATGTCCTAGACTGACCATGATAGACAAGAAAAAAAACCTAAACATATCTGGATGGTGATAACTTACCATAAAATGACAAAAAAATGTTGTTTTTTATTTGGATTTAGATTGTTGTTCTTCTCCTGCTTAAGTAAACTTCCTTATGCATGTATAATTACTCTTCTTTCCAGAGTCTGATACAGACTGCAGAGTGTTTAAGTGGACATTAATCTAGTATTGGAAATGACCATTTGAAATGGAATGTTTTTTGCTTGTTATTTCTTATCGGCACAAAGATACTTTTTTTAAATTCTAATAATGCTAACTAGAGTAAAAAGTCACACCTCATAAAACCCAATGCTGGAGATAATAGGGCATGTGAAGCATTAATATCAGAATTTAATGTCGTAATACAATGCAGCTCTACTCTTATTTGTTGAAGTCAAATGTAAAGTTGTTTTGTTTGTGGGGAACAAATGGCTATTCCAGGGATTACAGCTTTAATTAAAATTATCTTAGTAAACATACAGTGAAATACACAAACTTGTACATTTTGCATTTTTTCCCCCATTGTCTTCTTTTTGACAGGAAATTTGTCATAGTAAGATAATATAAAGTTTTTCAGAGCCTAATTAAAGCCACAACCATGCCCATTTCAAGTTTGCTCATTAAAATGCATACTCATTTGAACATGTTTGTGCACTTTAAAGCAATTTAAGGGTTGGAAGCCCAGTCCAATGCAGGTACACGACAGAAACATCTTAACCTATCGAATGTTAGCATGAATTCACATGAGTAAAGACTGTCTTGTCAATTGCATTTGCTGAGTGTGCATACAAACTGCGGTGAAAAATTGGGAGCTCTTCAAATGAGAGCAGTGTAAGAACAGATAAGTGTGTTCTGGGATTTGCTCTCTGCAAACTAATTAAGTACTAGGCTATGTGAGGCAGGCATCAGGGTATTTAGTCTCCATTGTTGATTAAATGAAAAATCAAACAAAGTAATAACTTTATTGCGTGAAGCATGTGGCAGTGTTTTGTTACATAAACCTGCTTATCAACAGATTACCGTGCACAAAAATATTTATAACCAAAGTTCTATCTGACAACAGTAATTATTTGTTCCTTTGGTAATATAAGGACAAATAAGTCTTGTTCAAGAACAAATCTAATATAATCTACCTCTTGCCCAACCTCTTTGACAACATCTCACATTACTTGTGTCAGTTGTCACCAGCTGACAGCGTGCTAAGTGTCTCCAGCTCCATATGAATTTGCCTTTCCTTTTTCCTGAGAGAGATGTGGTTCCCCTTTTGCCACCAGCCGCCTGCCTGACTCACCCCAACCAAAAAATACTTTGATGTGTCACTTCACATCTATACCTCAAAGCTGTGAAATCTCAATTTTCTGATAAGAGCAACCTCAATTTGTCAGGAGATACTATTTATAGATCTTACAGAGATAGAACTGCAATAATTTTTAACAAGCACTTAGGGACCATTGTCACGATTGTGCGAAGTAGAGGCTGTGCTGCTCCAGTCAATTCACCTGAAACAGATGCAATAAGGAAGTGGATTTGAAAGAGTGTAAGCCAGCACTTTTAATTTGCCCAACTTCCTGTTTGATCTCATACCTCAGGAGGATTGTAAATGTTTAAATATCTGAATCCAATTGTGGAGTTTTGTAGACAGTTCACTCTCCTTCAAACAAGTCAAGATGCAAAAGTAGCTCAACCAGCCACTGTAAAAATGCAGACACGTATTATTTGCCAAAGCTGCACATTTCCTAATTAGGACCAGCAAATATTCTCACAAACTAAACCTGATGAGATGCTAAGTGATGAAAAGGGCTTACTTTTTTCATTGAGAAAAGCACAAGGGAAAGTTTTCATTCAATCAGTTCTTTAAAGTGCAAGTTCAAGCATCAGAGATTTGAAGAAGTTTTCAACATTTTCCCTGCAGAAGTTGTGTGAAAGATGTAGGAACTGACTCAGCCCAATGTTTTTGTATTCATAATGTCATCAAAGAGATCATTTTTTTCTTACCTAGTCTACCCATTGATTCTGTATGTGCATTGCCACTTCAACCATTCTGTGCATCACTAAAAACAAAGACTGAAAATAAGAAAGTCAAAGAATTAAAAAGTCTTCTGTTATGCAGATATATATACATCTAAAATGCAGCAGTCATGCAAAGCAATTTATATTCATCTTGGCTTTGAGTTAAGAGAGCAAAAACGAAGCAGATTTAAAATAGTGTCTTGAAGAAATGCCACTTGAAAGGAAATGGAGTAGAAGAAGAGAGTAATACATCTGCCAATAATAGACTCTGAAGTCAAATATGAATTTTAAAGCACATCTGACTGAGTCATAGTAACTGGAATTGATTTCTTCTTATGAAGTTAATATTACAGAGATTTTAAATTCAAAACCTTCAAATGCCATCAAATCAAAATGCTCATCATTCACACTCCTACACAGACATTTAATTTCACTTTGGGTGAGATGTACTTATGTAAATGAAAGTAATTTACACATATTAATATTTTAATACATTATCTGGATGATGGCTTCCTCGTGTCGTCCAGATGAATATCAGCCAGATGGTAAAATAGATGAATAAAATAATGAACAGTCTAATGGTGCCAGAAATGTTTATCCCTGTTTATGAGAATATAAAGTGATAAAGTGGTCCTTACATTTCACATTTAAAACAAACAAACAAGCTGCCAAACACCAACTGTCTGCACAGCTTGGAATTATGAATTGGTGTATGAATAACATGCTGAGTAATGTCGCATGCAATAATTTGATTTTTTTGAAACTTTATATTTGTGATTTCACATGGTTGATAAGCACAACTCTGAATTAAAGGCTGAAAGAAAAGTTTTGTGCTCAAAGAATTTATAATCAGGTTAAAAGGGAGTGCTGGAAACATTTAAAATGTTACTCTTGAAGATTTTCTCGACAAAATGAAATACCTAATCCCAACCAGGGTTTTTTTATATGATGTTTGTCGGTTCTCCCTCAGGATTCCTGGGTTTTCTCTCCTGGTGCTCTGGGTTCCTCCTGCAATCCAAAACATGAGAACTTGTTGTGTTCATCTCTGCAATGGCAACAATTTTCAACAATCAAAGGCCTGGCAACCTGACAAAGCAATGTCCACGTGAGGAGTCAAACAACTCTTCAATTCATCAAATAGTACACGCTGTAACATAATACCATGATCACAGACAAACATTCAAACATTAAGCAGACATACTTAATGTTTTAATTTAATGTTCACTACCCTTAAAAATATTTATAGGGAAAAAACAAAACATTTAATTGGTTAGTGTTGCAATTGGAAATGAGAGAAATAATGATTTTCTAAAATCATCTTATTCCTGGTGGTGTAGATGTAGGAATATTTGTGCTTCCAACATCTAGTAAGATAGCAGCAGCTTCAGTAAAGCAGTTTGTTTCCTTTGCTAATAGTATGTAATGAACCTTAGTTTTGAAGTAACTAGTTTCCATTAGAGGATTGTTCCTATGTGCAATGGATAATTCTCCATCAGTTGCCAACAGATGCAAAATCAAGACAAATGCGGCACCCAGATTGGAGGGAATTAGTGAAAGCCCTGTGTGTTTCTCCTTTTACTCTGTCAACAAAAGGCCCACGGAGGAAAAAAATCTTACCGCATGTTACAATTTGGCTCTGACTGTCCACTAAAGATACAATAAGAGCTTCTGAAAAAGATTAAAAACACTACTGTGATCAGATCAGATGTGATTTCAGGTTTCCAAAAACTCAAGTCATGTTTCATGATCGATAATGCACCAGTGTATGAAATCAAGTCTTTTCATCCTTGGGCACATTCTCTGCCTACTGCAGATAAGCACCACTTCAAATGGTAAAATACACTATTAATAGGCTTCATTGATTTAAAAAAAATACATATCAAAACATTATATTAATGTACATTTCAATACCATTTCAATACATCTTTGCCCTGGTTCTTTGTTGACAGCAGTTAAGTGTATAAGGCAGATGTGATTTAGAAGTAATGTTAAATTATTTCTTCCTGTCATCTTCCCAATATTGGGAATCTGAACGTGCATCTGATATCACATATTCAAAGTTTGGATCTAATCTGTATATTGTCATCACATATATTAAATACTGTATGTGTAATATGGAACTATGTACATGTATATTTAAGCAGAGGCTATGGTTCTTGATGTAGCCCCTGAGACAGAGACTGATACTCTGTTGCTGTTCTGTAATTTTCTTTAGAAACTTTCAAAATATATCAAGTGTTTTAAAATGTGTTCAAAATGTTAAAAATCTAATTATTTAGACCTTAAAATCTGTCTTGTGTTGACACAATTATAAAACAATATATGTTATAGATGGTAATTTTTAACCAAAATGACAAAAATAGTCCAAAAATACAGATTTTGATACTGGTCATTTTTAACCCACATATTTAAGAGTGTAATGTACTGTCACTCATATATCTAAGAGTTAGTCAACAATGTCTCCCCACCAGACTGCAACCAGGGCAAACAATAGTTGTTCTGGCTGATGGGCGTCATGCTAACCGTTGCTTCCATTACTGCCTCAGGCTTTACCTCTGAGACATGCCACAGATCCAGGGCTATCGGACTGTACCGCAGACCTCTGTAGCTTCTGTACTTTTTATAAGGTGCAGTAGTTTTAGAGAGAAAGTCAAAAGTAACAAAGAAAACTCAGTAGTCTCTCACTTATAGGTATAAATGCTCCATGTGTAATTAAAGCTGTACATAACCTGTATTATAACCCAAGGGGTGAACATTACCAGGAAAAAGAAGTGGTGTAATTGTTTAATGCTGTTCAGCCTTAAGCTGTGCCTGCCTAATGACTGTGTTGCCCAGCGTTTCTGAGCACCCTACGTTCTGTGAATCTCTACTCAAGGGACTGAGGCCTCCTCAGCAGTTTGCCATGCAATTCTCCCTCAATAACAAGATCTTCATCATATTCATATTTCCATTCCAGCTGTCCTTTCTTTGCTGTATCTGCATCCAAAAGAAGCAAAGAGTAATAGTGGCAAAGTGGCAAATCCCTCATGCTCGAGCTTTTCTTCAACTCCCTATTGCTGTCAGGCAAATCATTTATGTACAACTGTCACATAGTATTACATTTGACTAGTGTTTGCTCTGCCTTCTTGTGCATCAGTCTACAGAACAACATGCAATGTTTCTAGCTCTTTAGAGATCATCTTACTTTCATCTTGCCTTTTAAGTTAGGTTGCATGTACTGATGTCAATTGGGAGTTTTGGGGAAAAAATGTTGTGCACAATTTAATCTGACCTAATTATTGTTTCCCTATCACAGTTTGGCTTCTTTGAATTTGTAGGAATAACAGGATCTAAATGTATGCTTTAAAAATGCCATTGCTGAGGCACTAGGTGGTTCGGTTGGTAGTGAACCAACTGAACCAGCAGTCCACTACGTGGTTGTCCATGGTTTGATTCTTAAGCTTGATTAATGTCTTCCCCTTCTCTCTCTTCCTTATGCTCTGTCCACTACAGTCTGAAGAAATCTTTGTGTACTACAAGATCAATGAATTTACCAACCATTTGACACAACAGAGTACTACGAAAACGAAGTTTGCACTTTGTATCTTTAGTACAGTGACTTTACATCACATATCTTGACGTGGATAATTATAAAATCATTCAAGCTCAAGACAGGAGTATTTTCATCTGGATATTGATAGTAGATAAACATTTTTCCTAAATCCCAGCATACATGACACTTCAGTGTGTCAGAAGACTTCATAGCAATTTTAGAAATAGATATATTGATCATGTGGATAAAATCCTAATTTTGCCAACCTTTGGGCTACAGATGGCCTACTTTGTCTAACTTGGACTTCGACTGGAGAAAAAAACCTCCATTTCAATGTCAAAGTTAACGAAAGAAAATGACAAAAATGTATTTTCTTACCATTTACTAAAATACATTTTCAAGAGACAGCGGATTTCCAAAGAAATTTGGTCACCTGATGCTGTGGAGAAAGAACACGCTTAAAAACAGATTGACTTTACACTCCGTTTCTCACATCTTTTGCTCTTCTCATACAATCTCATTGTTGCTCATCCCAAATTCCCTCCATGTATGTGTGTTACTATGAGAATAAGGCAATAATATTCTCCACAGAATCAGCAGATATGAAAAAGACAACTGGCTTTCTGCCAGTTTGTGTTAATAGTTAATATGTATTATCTCTACTATGTCTGTGTATGGGATTTGAAGAGAATACATTTGACTGGCAGACAGGTTCTGAAATGAGATCCTGTTTGCATTTTTAATACAGCAAAGACAATGCCGGTCTGACTGGTGTTTGTTTCCTGTGTTGTCCCTGGGTGTATTTTTGAAGCGGGGAGAAAAAAAAATGACGCCAAGAAGGGAAGACAAAGAAGACTTGGGAGCGAAGGGACACTACCTGCGGGCAATGTCATTCTATTAACTGCACAGTGTAGTGCTCAATTGAAAGCACTGTGCCTTCATTCCATTCAGGAAACCTATGTGTTATTATGTATGTACTGAAATATGCCTTCTTCATGTATCAATTTATCACCAGACCTTTTAAAATGCCTCTGCAATACAAAGTGACCCAGAAATGTCACAAGAGTCTAGCAGAGGGTCCTAAGATGGGAAAAATTATGCGAGGAACAAACCTTCTGGCAGACACGATCAACTGCAAATTATTCTATTCAAATTCACAAAGGATGGGCTAATTTGACAGAGTGACACCAATTTCCTACAGGCCATCCAGCATGCTTTTTTTTTCATCTATTTACTCTAAAATTCTAAAAAAAGTGCTTCTCGTGATCAGGCATGAGAGAGGCAATAATGAATTCCATTCAGATTCTGCTGCCCCCAACCCTCTACTACAACTACTTTCTTATAACAGTAATACTGCCTTCACAGTTTTGACACACATCTCCTAGCAACCACAGCTCATACCATCTACCACTGAACTCCAGATCCAGAGGGAATATCATTAAAAAGAGAGTTCACAGCCATACAGGCAGACCATGCAGCATATATGATGGGATTATGTGGTTAAACTAAAAGTATGAAAACAAGACAGAAATAACAGTATATTTCATTGATAAAAAAAACTAAGTAGAGTTTTAAGTCCTAGAAAATGAATGAGAGGGCACGTTTATGCTGTAAGAGCATTTCAGAGAACTGTTACTATATTAGTCATGAAATGGGATCATTTTACTATTAGGAGGACTGTATATTCACCTGGGTAAAACAAACAGCATACAAATTGAAAAAAAAAAAAACATAAAAATACTGCTTCCCAGAGGCGTGGACACCAGCAAGCAAGATGGCTGTTAATGTTAAATCTGTATTTGGAAGTGTGGCTAATATGGACTGAATGGCTTTGTTCCCCTCTTTCACTGCAATTGCTGACCTACAGGCAGACTATAATTCTAAAACACCTCGGAAAATCAATGTCATCTTTCACAATGTTTCTGTTTGCTGATTGGCCTTGATGAAATTCTACTGGAGAAATCCAGCTCAATAGAAGAAAAGCCCAGAAAAAGCACTGTTAAGATGAGAATCAAACACAATTGAACAGGAAGGCAAAAGCCAGGTTAATTGTATGTAAACTTGTCAAACATCTTTGCTAAGATGAATTGTGCAATATGTAGCCATTCATAGGACAATGGAATAGTTATATCCATCTATTCAGTGCATTTAGGTAGAATGAAAAGAACTTGCCTAAATGACTAAATGTAGGATGGCTGTTGGTGCTAGACAACATGGTCTGAGTATTTGAGAAACTGTTGCTCTGCTGGGATTTTGTAGACATTTGTCTTCAGTCTTGGTCTACTACATGTAAAGCTTACCCAAAGTCTAGAGTGGATTTTTCTTGAGAATCATCTTCAGGTTGTGATACTTCCTGTTGCATCTTTCCTACCACACTTCTTCCTTCCACTCAATTTTCAGTTAATTTGCTTGGATACATACAAGCAAATTAACAACAAGCTTCTCCAGCAACGACCCTTTGTGGCTTATCCTGGTTGTGACGGGTGTTGATTTCTGTTTTCTGGACATCAGTCAAGTCAGAAATCTTTAACAAAATCTTGAAACCTACTGACCCCGGAGGGAGAAATTGTTTAAAGGATCAGGAAACCTTTGCAGGTGTTTTGAGTTAATTAGCTGATTAAAGCGTGACACCATGAGTTTCTAATAATGACCTTTTTAACATGATTCTAATTTCCTGAGACACTTGATTTTGGGTTTTCATTATCTGCAAGACATAATTATCACAATTACAAGGATCAAAAGATTACAATATATCCTTCTGTGTGGTGATTCTACATGAGTTTAACTTTCTAAGAAGAATGGCAAGAAATATTATGCAGAATTCTATTTTTTTTTTTTTAGATCTACCAGTAAGGCAATCATAAGCATACCACTATCTAAACTTAGTTTGAAACTTTACAGAGCATCTTTATTTCTTTGCAACAGGTAGATATCAAATTAAAATATGCGTAAAAATATGTGTAAATTAAGATACACATTTTATTAGCTTAGGAAATGTATTTCAATGACACAAGCTCATAAGGTATTAATGTAGAACTCATATTTCTTTTCATAGATTCATTTTGTTCCCGCAGTAATCAAAATACAACTTGCCTTAATGTTGCTTGCTCTTTTGATTTCAACCGGCCACTTTACACAAGCAATATTAAACCTTCTGAAGGGAAGATTAAAAGATTAAGTATGGATCCTGATGTATTTTAAGACTAGGTCAAAATGACTGCATGATTACCATTGTAGGTCATAAGGCACAAGCTCATAAGGTATTAATGTAGAACTCATATTTCTTTTCATAGATTCATTTTGTTCCCGCAGTAATCAAAATACAACTTGCCTTAATGTTGCTTGCTCTTTTGATTTCAACCGGCCACTTTACACAAGCAATATTAAACCTTCTGAAGGGAAGATTAAAAGATTAAGTATGTGACTCCTGATGTTGTTTAAGACTGGAGTGTCAAACTGACCTGCATGTTACCCATTGTGGTCGTTTATTTGGAGGATGTGCTCCACATGCCCTTGACATTTTTCTTTCTCTGCCTCTGTCATGCTTCAGTATCTCACTCATTTTTCTGCACCATATAACCAAAAAGTGTGACAGCACTCCAGGGATCATTTTACAGCAAGTTAACTATATGTCAGATGCAAGTAAATTTAGATCGGGGCAGGCTGATCTATATTCCATATTTTTGTATGGCGAGGCGGTGTGAGGGGGGTGCCATTGAAGAAATTAATGGAAGTTTTTCTACGATTAGTACCGGTTATCATTCCTTAAAATGAATGTATTATTTATCTTTATCAGCATCACTATATACTGAGTTCATAACCAAATGATAAATATTTGCATTGTTGCAAATCACAAAAAAGAAAATCCAGTTCGTAAAGTTCAATTTATGAATTTTATTTTGAGTGAAAATAAACAGAATGTAGACATGATAGTCAATTAAAAACTAAATCTCAAAGGAGAAGTCCTCAAATTAACTTCACTCCCATTTACTGTGATGCCCCTAAATAAAATTCAGTGAATCCAATTTCTTACCACTCACCTAATTACTGGATATTCCAGCCACAATGCTCCAGAGAATAAGTCACATGAGTCAAGAAACACATCATTAAGAGGAAAAAACAGACATAGGTCACACTGGACTTTAAGCTGTATTTATCAATGTTAATGATTTGATCAAGTGACACCCGTTCAGTTGCTTTTCACCAACTCATGAAAACTGTTGACTTTGCCTTGGAAGTCTGCTAGCAGTCTCTGAAACACAGATGTCTGTTTTCTAACTCAGGGTGGTCAGGAACGACTCTGCTGTGCCTGCAAAGTGCTGCAGAGACGCATGCAGTGTAATGGGTCACCGACAGGTGGTTCAGTTGCATGAAGCTGTAACACCAAGAAGGACCACCTGCAGTGTAATTCATATTCATCTCCTTGGCAACTACAAGGACGTCGAGACACTACTCCACCATTCACAACAACACTTTCATTAAGCACCATACTGTGGACACCTCCAGCTCTGGCCATCTTGCTTTCAGCCAGTGATTAGCTTTTTCAGTGTGTATCCAGTAGCTGTGTGAAGCCTTCAAGTATTTGCTAGAGAACAAATAGTATGTCAAAACATTTTAAGCACAATTAGATTATGAGATGACATCCTAAGCTTTGGTCTTCTCATTGAGGTTATCAAAGTTCAATCATTGAAAATGGAATTCCTTTTAGGAGTTTTTCACAAGACATGTGGGTGATACAGTAAATATGTGCAAGACATTGATGAGTCCACAATAGAGCTTTCTGGTCTAGTACCAAAAAGGTAAACTGTGGTGAAAACTAACACTGAGCATTATCCAGAACACAGTAGTCCTATTGTAAAACAGGGGTTACACCATCCTATTTCATGCTGTTCTTTACAGAAAATCTCAATAGAATAAACTGACATTTGAGGTTTTACCATGACAAATTATGTCAAAAGTTCAACGCATAAGCATACTTTTCCAAGCCACTGTATTTTCCGTTTTCTTGCTTAAACTGCATAGCACTGTCTTAGAAAAAAAAAAAAAGAAACTAAAAACAAACAAAAAAAAACCTAAAAAAACCCAAACCTTTCTGGCAGAAAAAGGATTTGTGGAATGAACCAGCTCAGTAGGTTAAGGGGGCTAATTGGAAAGAAAAGTTAAAAGGCAAGCTAAATGAGTGGATGTACCACATTGCCAACTGTTGTGTCCTGCAAAATTGTGATTTGATTGTGGTGTGCTAATAAGGCTCTTTTTTGACAATAATGCAGTGCCTTCATCTACCGTAATATTATTCAAATGAGAGTCCAATGACACATTTCTCTAGGGTGAAAAAGAAAATATCACTAGCCTTTGGATTAGACAAGACGTCCCATGAGAAATGTGCTTGCCAAATGGAAAGCTTTTTATTTAAAACATCATCTGCAATGAAGGACAGTCCTCACAGACACTAAATGACATTTCTGTCAGTTGTCAGCAGTGGTGTTTCCTCACACGTAAAATCATCATTTTGTAGAGGAGAAGAAAATATGCCCATATAATTTCTGGATTTTCAGTTGTGAGATGGTTTCTAAATTAAAAAGCAAAGAAATAGCCTTAAAAAGGCTCATATTAGATGATATGAAATGACATTCATTCTTATATAAAGGATGTTTTTTCTTACACTGGCTGCTGTGCCCACTAAATATCAGCTATTACCAATAGGTGGCAACCTTTCTTGTCACTCTGAATACAGAATGTTACAGCTTTTCTGCAGAACTTTAATTTAACCCAAGTGGGACTTTTATAGCTCTACGTGAGGGGAAACAGATGAAGAAATGTTGAGGAGTAAGACAGAAAATTGTTCTAGAAGGGGAAATAAAGGATAAAGCAGGACATCGGGGTGCTGAGTGGTCAAAAGGTTTGCTGTGTCCACCTGCTATGCCTTCTGTTGATAAGAGACCAAACCCCTTTGGTGTTTTAACACTCCTCATGATGAGCACACCTCCCAGACTGCCTCATGTTTTTATGTCCTCTTGTCGCTCTCAGTGCCACAAGTTGACCTGCTCTGCATAAAGTTGGAGGCAAGGGCAAAATGGGTGTAAGACGTTTCACTTGTTCCTCATTAAAAGACTACCATCAAACGTAGGCTTGAGGGGGGGCAGAGATGTAGCTGATGATTGCATATTTTACTGAGGCAATGGTTGTGACTGCACAGCTGGCAGCTCCAGCACAGGGGTTTCAGTCAAGTCAGTCTAAAACAAACAGTGCCAATCAACCTAGTGCCTCTGGATGTCTTGCTGTGAGAGTCAGCTAAGTAGAAGTTGTGTCTTAAAAGTTTTTAGCTGCTCATTGGTTTTGCAGCTTCCCACATATCTGCACTGACCTAAGTACAGAGGAGGAGCAAGGCAATATATCAGGTGTGCACTTGAAAGTAACAGCATGGAAACTCATTTTAAAGTAATCATTCATAAACTTGCTCTATGATTTGTGAAATAAAGTAGTTTATGTGCACTCTCAAACTTTAGGACCTAATATACAGCATATCTGATATTGCCACATGAGAAGTTAATTACACCACTTTCTGCCATCAAGTGCCGTAAACGAAATGTTGAAAGAATGTATGAAAAGAATCATGTGGCTTCTTTCTTAAAAAAAAAAAGTTTTTTAAAGCATGCATTGTGCATCACATGAGGAGATCTCTAACTATTAATAGCACATCACAACTAGTATTGGACAATGGTGGTTCGGAAACATATTTTCAATGACTGTCTATAAGAAAGAAATAATGTGCTGTCTTATGGCATTTTAACTCTGAGGCATGCTAGATGGAATGAAATGGCTGAGCTATGCAGTGCACAAAGAAAAAAACAAAGAGTATATGTTATCACTGAGGTGGATAAAATGCCTATCTCTTCACCTTCCCCTTGATAGAAATCAAGAAATAAATACATAAAAGCAAGAGAGAGAAGGTGGAGACAAACCGGGCTGAAGAGGTGCTCTCAGCAGCTCTGAATATATTTAGGAAAGGCCTTGGGGAAAAAATTAAAATAAAACAATGCCTTCCTCTTTCTTTAAGATGCCACAACTTCTTTATAGGGGATTCTCAAATGAAAATTCATGTGGACAAAAGGGAAAAATTTAACTCCAGTATTTTATTGGTAGGAGTTTCTTATGATGTTGTGGTGAGGAGGAATAAAGGATTTGCTGCTATGTTGCAACTAATTAACCTTGACATGAATAAAGAATTTGTTATTGTCATAAATAAAGAAGTGTATAATTTTACACAATTCTCTTAATGCCTCTCTTTGCAAAAAGTCAGATATCTGTTTGCTGAGATCAATTCAACCTCATAAAAACAAAGGTTAGGCAACAGAGCAGGTGAAAATACTTTAAGCACTTTTTATGAGTGAATATTTAAATATTTATATATAAAATAATAAGCAATAATGTATCCGTGCAATTTTATTGTAGAAAATGGACAAAATAAGCAGCTAAGTATTCTCTCTCCTGATAGAAATTATCCTTAAGAATTTAGGCGGCAAATTCAAAATGGATTTATTCTTAGAGCTGGAGAAGATCCAAATGCAGGTAGCTGCCGGTTTAACAAAAATAAATAAAAAATACAGAATTGTAGGGGTGGACTAAAGATGCATAACAAAGCCCAGGTCCATAGCTATGATTTTGGACAAACACAGGTCCTCAAATTCTTTTTTGTGGTAAAATCAGTAATAATAATATATCATTACCTGCATCACTTGCAATACTTTTGACTGACGGTTGTGGGTCCACAGCAAGAGCTTCCAATGCAAATCTCCGTAATGTTATCTGAGTAATCTTTGATTAAATTGCTTCAGGAAAGAGAGAAAAAAAAACAACCCACTTGTCCTTGGAACTGGACAGATATGTGTGAACTATCATCCTTTGAGCCCTGTAAAAAAAAAGAGGAATACTCTAGCTAAATGAGTATCTTTACTAATCTTAAAAATTTTAATATGAATTTCATAAACTTAAAAACGAATTATCTTTTCTTCCAATCTATAGTTCTATTAGGGTTGGAGGAATTACAAAAAATCTGTTTGGTTCAGCTCAAAATTTTATGGCAGTTTCTATTTTTTTTCCCCCATTTGTGAGCTCTCCTAAAAATGCTCTGTCAGCTGCAAAAAAATAAAATAAAAAATGACACATCCGATTTTAAAATACCAGTTTTCCAAAGGCAAATCATGTCACTGTGAAATCATGTCAAAGATTTAAAGTATAAGATATTATAAGATCATTTTGTATGAGAGTGCAAGGCAGCCAAGTGAGATTATTACTGAGTGAAATCTATTACACCCTGCAATGTGCAAAACTCACTCCAATTTGGAAACATTTTTTAATTTCAACATGTTTTTATGCAATCTACTTGACAAGAAAAGGTTTAACATTGTCTTAAACCAATACGAGTACATACCTCACTGTCACTGGGGGGTCACCAAGTACCTCTGGTATCTGTGTAAATGAGCTAACATGTTGGAGGTGTTGACGGGTGCCTGAGCACTTGCTGCACAGTCCTTGCAGATGGTCACAGTTTTGAGTTTTGCTCACTCAATGGTTGCATAAAAAACATCAAGAGTTTTCATTAACTGTCAGTAAAGTGCTGCAAAGAAAACATTTGCTCTGAAACTTTTTTCTTTTACGCACATTGTCAACAAATATTGATGCTATTACCTTTATGTTCTCTGACGCACTTTGTTGTTTAGTCTGGTCATTTAATTTAAAGAGCTATAGATGTCTCTAGCTAAACATTCTGTTCTTCAACCAGTAGGTTTTTCTACTGGTTATATGTTTATCTTTGTTTCCCTCCTATGAAGCCATTAACCATTTTACTTTAAAAAAAATCATTGAAGATACCTCTGAACCAGTGTTTATTTTTGTTTGTCTGCTCGTTTTCCTAAGCGTCCATTTACATCAGATGGTCACCGATTCTGACAGGTTCTGCTGGGTGTTTCTTCCAGTTATAGGGAATTTTTTTCCTCTGTCATCAAATATCTGTGTAACATGAGAAATTGCAACAAGATTAATGACAGTCTGAGTTTAATTAGATAAAAAACCTTTTTACCAATTGACATAATGAACTGAACTTCATTGCATTTTTCTATAACCTCAATAAAATTGGAGTATTGATTTTAAATAGAGTTTTAAATAGAGTGTTGATCTGTCTGTATGAGTGGGCTGAATTGACTAACGCTATAAAGTGGCTGGTTTTAAAGTGGTTCGAGACTAGCTTTATTTTGAATCAGCACTGTATCTTTTAACTGAATTGAAATGACTTGAAAATTGCCACATTGGACTTGTTAGATTGACATGGCAACCAGTTCTATACATGTTGCTAAAATGCCACAGTGGAACGAACTATTATTTATATAAATGATTTTTTTTTTTTACCAACATGAATGCAAGACAAAATCCAAATGTATCCTACAGGACAATGGGCTTTCTTGTAACTCTTGGCCTTTCTTGTCCTTTCTTTTTGCCAGTCCTGTTTGCAGAACTTTGTCCCTTACTAATGCAAAATCTTTCTTTACACATGTGTTAAAACAAACATTAAATGCATATTGAAAACTCATCACCGCTTTACTATAGAAGAAAATTCCTTTGTATTCGCATTTACATGTTTGAAATTTTTTCTGATGTTTCAGATAACATCACAGTCACCGACTACACTGTCAGACTTACAATAAAAAAGACATAAAGAAAGTACACAGTTGTGAGGAAAAATAAAATATTATTGGCTGGTTTACTACCATGTTAATACCCAAAAAAGAAATATGTATTTATATTAATTGCAAGGCAACAACTTATATTTTCACCAATTGTCATTGTTTAGAGGTCATGCTGACTCTACTCATGATTATTTAAAGTTCAGTATAAATGTGGCTGAACACTTCTCATCTTTGCTGGGATTACGTCAGTGTAGCTGACACTGCTAAGCTCTACCTCAACAGACTCCATTACTTTGCAGCGAACTTCCTCTCAACTGCAGCAGTTATGCTATATCACTTGATAAGAGCTGCATCTTATCCTTAGATGTGCCTGCATGGTGAAAACTTAACAAAATTGTATGTCAGCACTCTTCAGTTCCCCTAAACTTACCGATCCGGCTGTCAAGCCTGTCACTATTAACAGTACCCTGATTTCCGAGAAGCGACCCTGTATGTGTCAGTTTGCCTTTACATGCTTTGCTTGATGGTGCAATTAAGTGAAGAAATGTCTCTCACTTCGGAGTTGACTGGTCAATCAGGGCCTGAAACAGATTTGAACAGACAGTGTGTTGACACTGATGACTGTTGTGGAGCTATAGCTCATGGGATCGCAGTGCCAAACTCCCAGTCATGACCTGAGCACTCGCATGATCATGATGGCTGGAGGATTGTCATGCCCACCCCTGCTCGCTGTGTCTCCACATAATGAGCACTGGTGGGTTGCTTGTCTCCAGACTGCTGAATGTTTCTGGCCTGAATTCAATAGTCAGTTACAATGGTGACAGGACTTCAGGCTACTGGATGAATGCCTGAGCAGCTGTTGTGACCCTGCATAGCTGACAGTTTCTCTCCTGCAGAGGGAAAAGCAGGCACGTGAAACTGGATGTATGAGCTCGTTTCTGATTTACATTTGCATAACTGACTTCATTAGACTGTGCTGCTTATTCAGTGATGCACTATGCATGAATTTAAGGAGTACAGAAGCTTATGAACATCATTGCAATGGATGTGGTGTAAGATCTGATAATACGGTTGGGTTGTTCTTCCAGTTATGATCTCTTGCTGAAGAACAATGTATTAACTTTTTGATCTGACTTTTACATAAAAACATATTTAGTGTCATGTTATGTTCAAATGCAGGTCAGACTCTAAAACCATGTTGTTTAAACAATGATTTTTGAAAAAGAAATATTAGTAATTTGCAATCAGTGTTAAACATTCCAATCCAGTGACTAATTCACAATTTGTGATGCATGTCTAATTCTAAATTGGTCCAAATAGCAATAACGAAACTAAAAATGTCTTTTACTATGAATTAAATCATTGAAAATGATAGGTCTTGTGTTCTCACAATTACCATTAAGTCTATATCTAATTCAGTGCAGATAAGATGTTACATTTTTAAATTATGATAAAATGCAATCTTGTGGTGCTGTGGTGGTGCAGGGTCAAAGCACGACCCACATGTAGAGGCCTTAATTCTCATGGTGGTGGCCACAGGTTTGATTCCTGGCCTGGCGACATTTGCCGCATGTCTTCCCCCTCTCTCATTACACTGTTTCCTGTCAGACTACTTTCAAATAAGCTACAGCCAACAAAAACTAAAAAAAAAAAATCCAATCCTGAAATTAAAAAAACAGAGACCTTTCAGTTAATGCCAAAGTATTTCACGCAAATTTAATCCATTAAAAACAGAAAATGGCCAACTCTGTCAACCATCTATGAATCAGTCTTGACCCAGATGAAACGTTAGCATAAAGATTGTTAAGCATATCCCTAAGGTTTTTCCTACTGTTTGCTGCTGCAGGTTGCTGGCTTGCAGCAGGTAATTCAGCAGTTACAGAAATAGTCTCATCTCTGGCTGTTGTCTGCAGACAACATTAAATCTGTTTGGGGAGTAACCTTTGATGTTTTAACCTTTCAAGGAGAGCCACAGCTCAGAGATTGTCTCAATATTCTCAGTGAGCCTTTCACCATCTGTAGGGTAAAGTCTCAGTGGGATAAATGTGAAAAGCCCAGTCAGTGTGATGAGGTTGAGTGCAGGAATGAAGGGGTTTGGGTGATGAAAATAGAAATGCTAATGTGCAATGTCTAATTGCTTGTTGCCTAAATTGGCCGACATGAGCATCCATCTGCTGAAGGTGCGTAGTGTTGGAAAGTGCTTGCTAATTAAAATACTTGAAAGATAATTTGGGGAATTGAAAACTATTTAATGCTCATTTATGTAATTCCAACTCAATGGAAAAAAAAACTGGATGGAAACATCCTCTTTGTTAATATTGAGTGTGATTATGAACGGAGGAGTAAAGGTAACATAGGAAGTTGGAGCTGAAGGGGGTGGTGAAAGAAAATGCACAATATTTATGAAGCCCTGTCAGGTTAATATCATGCAGCATTTATTGATGTAGTAATGTTTAATTTAGCATATGCTTCTGTAATAAGCCATTAGGTGTTGTGCTATGATTCAGAGTTTGATGGCGCTGTAATGACAATCGAATGTCCTTGAATATTTCACTAACACTGTGTCTGCTGCAATAAAAGGTGGGAAATAACAATACATTAAACTGATTGCAGGATGGGGTACAGTTGTGCTAGCTATCGATAACGCCAGGAACTTTCAGTGACTGGCTGTGTAATATTCTAAATATCAGGCCAAAATGTAATTTGATTAACTTTGATAATGGTTGTAATAAAAGCAGGCAGTGCCCGTTTAATAAATTTGCCACTTTGCCAAGGCGTAAAAAAATATATATAGAAGCATTTTGGTGAATGGCAACAACTCTAGCACACATCAGATAGATTAGTTGAGAACCACAGTTTAGCTTAAAACAAGAAAACAATCAAGGTCAGCTCAAGGAGGGTTGAACTTGGTGATAAAACATCACACTTCCCACTGTTGCCTGTGATTACGCAACACAAAGAGAATGACCAGGTGTCCCTTTGTCCTCTGTGATAAATGCTTTTAATTTGCTGGTACCTTAGCTGATGGATTGTGTCGTGCCGGCTGTCTGTTGTGAGGGAATCTAAGAGATGTCTTTTTATACCGAGTGGGTGACAATAATTTACATATGGATTAAAGAATACATTATCATATCAGATACAGACATGGATCACTGAAAAAAAGACTCCATGAAAATAGAGCTATCAGCTGGATATCGCAGGATGTGATGCATATGAATGAAGATTGTGAGATGTGGCTCTTTTTCTGCTCTGCGGGGCGTGAAACAATGCTCCTCTTTTGCAACAAGCTGACCAAAAGCTGTCTTCAGAGGGACATCAAAGTTTTGTCGATCATTAATCTCAGTGCTGGCCACTGCAACAGCTCAATATGCATGAACTAATGATCGCATTGTTAATAATGATTTTTTAAACTGATGTACAACTTTAAACACCCAGTGACAATGATGAAAAATATTATATTTGTGAAGAAAATCTCAAGAATTATACATTCCTAGTTGCCCTTTTTTTCTTTTGAAATAACTTATTGTTTTGTTTCCTTGAAATATGCTGCAAACGCTGTTATGCTGATGATGTCCCTCAGTATAGAAAATGTATCTTTATAACAGATCATTATCCATCTGCCAAGGAGTAGTGGCACTAAGATTGCAATAATACTGCTTGATTTACCTAAATGGCATACTCCATTAGATCAGAGTTCAGTATATTAGCCCAGAAGGAATCAGGCTTGCAGAAAGGGCTTGCTGTGAAATGGAGAACATGTGCGCTGTAAAATTGCTCCATTATCAAAGTTACATCAGAGGGACATTATAAACAATCCCTGCCAGGGGATTTATTTGTACATATAAAAAAAACTGAAGAGAGTTGTGGCAGTAACAGTGGCCCTTTTCACTCCTCTGAAAACCCATTACTGTGCTGATCTGTGTAGTTACGTCAAGTGAGAATAATAATGAGAACCATGAAGCGGGACAAAGAAAAAACAAAGGAAAAAAAAAAAAAAAACAATAAAAAAAAACATCTCACTGCATAAATGCTCTAGTTAATTTGTTTTTCAGTTTTAGTCTTTAGTGTTTTACATTTATAATTACAATTTTATGTGACCAACTAGTTTATTTGGTCAAAAACCAAACACACCTGTCAAATAAATTCATTTGGCAGGTGTGCCAAGAAAAACTTTAAAAAAAAGGAAGAAAAAAAGAAAAATTGCTTATTTGACAACCATATGTAAACACCTCAATACATTTCGACATTTAGGACTTTAAACATAATGAGGACAATTCCAGAAGTTCAAACTGAGCATGTGAATGGGGGTAAACAGATTTCTGACTCTAAATGTGGCACAGCTTTTCATCAATGTATTTACTGTATCTTAAATTTTAATTTTAATCAACTGTTGAAAGTCAGAGCATTGTGAATAACAAATTAAATAATTTGTATGTACAAATTTCACTCTAGTTTACAGTGGGTACCAGGTACCATGCAAAAGGTGTAAATATCCAATGAAAGAACAAGGGAGTAAAATAGGGGCTGAACAAAACCAAATCCCTAAAACCAAGTCAAATATTCTTAAGGTGAAATATGACTGTTTTATAGTGAGATACACATAAAATTTGCTATAATCTAAATAGGATAGCTCAAGATGGAATATCTTGAAACAACTCAATTAATAACTTAATCTTGAAAAAGTTTCACCTTAAGTTAATAAAATCAATGATGTATTAAGATTACACTTCTCAATTAAAGTCAGCTTAACCAACACAGAAATGTCTTTTTGCTGTGCAGAAAGGCAGGCTTGGGAAAGACTCTATCTCTGGGGTGGCAGGTTTTTGCAAATATCACTCAGGAGCACTGATCTGATATTAAAAGTCTAAACAGTAAAGGGGGAGTGGAGTCTGCAGAGATATTAACTGCCCTTTTTCTGACCCTAGACATTTACAATTGATGGATGGAGGGAAGGTCACTTGTGACGATCCTCTCTGTTGACCTAATTGTTTGTTGCAGTCTAGACCTTTCCTGTTCTGTGGATGAGCCAATCCACATAGCAATGGATATGAGCAAGACAGTCTGAATAATGGCCATGAAGAAGAAGACCAGCTGCTCCTGGGGAAGGATGTAGTCCTTGGGTTGGTGCAGGAAGTACAGTCTCTGCTGGGCCTTATTCAGGCAAGTTCACCAATCATATACTGCACTTAAAGTTGCACTTGGTAACTTTTGTAATATTTTTTTTCTTACATATTTGTTAAAACTGTCACTATGTCGTGACAGTATGATATGAGACAAATATTCCATCCATCCAACAATTTTCTAATACCCTTGTCAGGGTCGGGAGGGTTGCTGGTTCCTATCTCCAGCTAACTTTCTGGGCGAGAGGCGGGGTCACCCTGGACAGGTCACCAGTCTGTCGCAGGGCAACACAGAGACACACAGGACAAACAACCATGCACACACACACCTAGGGACAATTTTGAGAGGCCTAACAGTCATGTTTTTGCACTGTGGGAGGAAACCAGAGTATCTGGAGAAAACCCACACATGCACAGGGAGAACATCCAAACTCCATGCAGAAAGACCGGGGCCGGGAATCGAACCCAGAACCTTCTTGCCGCAAGGCAACAGCTCTACCAACTACACCACTGTGCAGCCCCTTGACAGATATTCTGTGAATAAAAATTTAGTTCCTCTGCCATCTTCCAGTGCCAACTAGAAACAACCAATCAAAGTTAGGAGGCAGGACTTAGTGCAATCAATCTCGCTCATCCTCCTTTTTCTTCCCCCTTGTTCTGTTGTGCTGCAGCTAGTATACCCTGTTGTGAATGCTCAGTTTAATTGGCATTCACAACCTCTGATGATGGCACTGTTTTCCTGCAATGATAAGTTGTTTCTCCACCATTACCATATTTAGCAGCAAGTACATGGGTTTGATTAGCAGTGCCAAGACCCTCCTGCCAGCTCTGATTGGTTGTTTTTGGTCAGAAGCTATGCTTTTTTTCAGACAGTAACAGCAGCTCAGGGAGGAGGTAAAGGAGCTTTATTTTTTTTCACACATTTATATCTCATATCATACAGTCATGACATGGTGACAGTTTTAACAAATGTATAAAATACATATTCTTTATGAATGTCATATAATGCTGCTTTATTGAGCCAAGTTCGTGTTTTTAGCAGGTATAGCTCAGGAGTCACCATTCTCTTGACCTGCTTTCACATTTGCGTATTGCAAGAATGGACTTGCTGCTTTCTTGTCACACTTTCCTGTAGCTATTCTCTGCATCAGGGTGAATTGAGATCTATATCTTTATGCAGCCTCCCTATCAGATGACTCTGCAGTTGTGGTGTGTCTCAGTGATGGACAACATTCTGGGTGAACCGGTTTCTGACGGGACATAGAAAAAAATAGCCTCATATTGATTGTGAACAAGACAAAGGAGGCTATTAAAGACTTTTGGAGAGAGGTGTAATAAACCAAATACTATTTCCATAGGAGAGCCAGTGGAACACTGCAAATACCTCACCTGGACAACAGACTACATACTGAGGATGTTTACAACAAGGCAGTGGACAGACTCTGCTTCTAGTGGAAGATTAGGCCATTCAACTTTTCCAGCAAGATCCTGCACATCTTGTACAAGTCTGAAAGTGTAATTTGCTTTGCAGCCATCTGTTGTGGCAGCACTATCAAAGCTGGTGACAAAAAGAAACCGAATAAGCTTAAGATGGCCCACTCTGAGCTCCCCTTGTTTACAGTGAAGCTTACTTTTTTAAAAATGTACTATAATGAGAAAGATATATACAAATATATTTTAAAAATGTGTATAATTATTTATGCTTTGGTTGATCACTAGAAATAAGGACATCTGTATGGTTTACTATACCATCATAAAAAATGAAGTGTAAATTATTCAACATTTATAAACTTTGTAAAAATGCCACCTGTACCTATCCATTTGACAAGAACTGTGAAATGCAAAGACATTGTGCCTGGTTTTCCACTTTTTGCACAAATAAATACTTTTAAAGTGTGGCTTACATATTCCTTAGGATCTCCTGAGTGCTTGTAGAACCACCTTTTATTACTATTTCTTGTGTGGGGAGTAAAGGTTGTGTGAAATAGCTCAAACTCAATCCCTCTGAATGCAGATAATTTTTTGCAGATTACATTTTCAAAGATTGCTTGTGTTTATTACCCTCAATTTTTCTATCAAGCCTGACCAGCTTTTTTGACACTGATAGATAAAACCATACCAACGACAGGACAGTAAAGTGTCTGTCACAGTTCTAATCTCAATCCCATAAAATAATTGTGGACAGAGTTGAGAAGGTGTATATGAGTAGATAATTTTAAAACCTAACCATAATAAAGAAATACTGTGAGGAATGGGACCAACAACTGAGAGGTTTGTGGAATAGTTTTGGCAATACTAAACAGGAAAAATTTTGTCAGATTTTTTTGTCAGAAAGTAAGAAAAATATTGTCTCTATATAAAATGTACATATGTGAACATCTGGTTTCAAGTGTTACACTAATATCAAACTTTCTCTTCTAGTTTTGTCATTGCATGTGATGTATGCAGCAAAAATAATTAGGCTAACTTTAGACATACAATTGCTTGCAAACACTGGGCATATGACTTTACCATATCTAAACAGTAAAGTTTAATACCCTTCTTTTCCTTCTGAGAGAATAACTTAAGACAGGATTCTGCAACATGTGACTCCAGAGCTGCAGGAAGCTCTGTGCCTCCTCCACTGTGGTTCTTACAAAAACAAATATATATATATATATATACATACATATATATAAAAAAATTTCCTTCTCACCCTCTGCGGGTGGTCTCTTTCATCCTCTGAGCTCTGGTCCTCTACCAGAGGCCTGGGAGCTTGAGGGTTCTGCGCAGTATCTTGGCTGTGCCTAGTACTGCACATTTCTGGACTGAGATGTCTGATGTTGTTCCTGGGATCTGTTTTAGCCACTGCTCCAGTTTGGGGGTTTCTGCCCCGAGGGCCCCGATGACCACAGGCACCACTATGGTCTTCACCTTCCAGTTCTTTTCCAGTTCCTCCCTGAGGCCCTGGTATTTCTCCAGTTTCTCATGCTCCTTTTTCCTGATGTTGTAGTCACTTGGTATTGCTACATCCACCACAATGGCTTTCCTCTGTTCTTTATCCACCACCACAATGTCCGGTTGGTTCGCCATTACCATCTTGTTTGTCTGGATCTGGAAGTCCCACAGGATCTTAGCTCGGTCATTCTCCACCACCTTTGGCGATGTTTCCCACTTCGATCTCGGGGCTTCCAGTCCATATTCTGCAGAGATGTTCCTGTACACTATGCCCGCCACCTGGTTATGTCGTTCCATGTACGCTTTCCCTGCCAGCATCTTACACGCTGCTGTTATGTGCTGGACTGTCTCAGGGGCCTCCTTGCACAACCTACACCTTGGGTCTTGTCTGGTGTGGTAGATCTGAGCCTCTATTGCTCTGGTGTTTAGGGCCTGTTCCTGTGCAGCCAGGATGAGAGCCTCTGTGCTGTCCTTGAGTCCAGCTTTTTCCAGCCATTGGTAGGATTTCCTGATATCAGCCACTTCAGTTATTTGTCAGTGGTACATCCCATGTAGGGGCTTGTTCTCCCATGATGGAACCTCTAGCCCCTCATCCTGTGTTCCCCATTGCTTGAGACATTCCCTGAGCATATCGTCCGTTGAGGCTTTGTCCTTGATGTATTTATGGATCTTGGATGTTTCATCCTGGACAGTGGCTCTCACACTCGCTAGTCCTCTGCCTCCTTCCTTACGGCTCATGTACAGTCTCAGGGTGCTGGATTTGGGGTGGAACCCTCCATGCATGGTTAGTAACTTCTGAGTCCTAACATCCGTGGCCTTTATCTCTTCCATTGGCCATCTAATTATTCCGGCAGGGTATCTGATTACTGGTAAGGCATAGCTGTTTATTGCACGGATCTTGTTCTTGCCATTGAGCTGGCTTTTCAGGACATATATATATATATATATATATATATATATATATATATATATATATATAAAAATTCCCTTCTCACCCTCTGCGGGTGGTCTCTTTCATCCTCTGAGCTCGGGTCCTCTACCAGAGGCCTGGGAGCTTGAGGGTTCTGCGCAGTATCTTGGCTGTGCCTAGTACTGCACATTTCTGGACTGAGATGTCTGATGTTGTTCCTGGGATCTGTTTTAGCCACTGCTCCAGTTTGGGGGTGACTGCCCCGAGGGCCCCGATGACCACAGGCACCACTGTGGTCTTCACCTTCCAGTTCTTTTCCAGTTCCTCCCTGAGGCCCTGGTATTTTTCCAGTTTCTCATGCTCCTTTTTCCTGATGTTGTAGTCACTTGGTATAGCTACATCCACCACAACGGCTTTCCTCTGTTCTTTATCCACCACCACAATGTCCGGTTGGTTCGCCATTACCATCTTGTCTGTCTGGATCTGGAAGTCCCACAGGATCTTAGCTCGGTCATTCTCCACCACCTTTGGGGATGTTTCCCACTTCGATCTCGGGGTTTCCAGTCCATATTCTGCAGAGATGTTCCTGTACACTATGCCCGCCACCTGGTTATGTCGTTCCATGTACGCTTTCCCTGCCAGCATCTTGCACCCTGCTGTTATGTGCTGGACTGTCTCAGGGGCCTCCTTGCACAACCTACACCTTGGGTCTTGTCTGGTGTGATAGATCTGAGCCTCTATTGCTCTGGTGTTGCTCTGGTGTATATATATATATATATATATATATATATATATATATATATATATATATATATATATATATATATATTATATATATATAATATATAATATATATATATATATTGCCACAAAGGCAATAAATAATGGTTTTAATAGTTCTTCTGTATGTGTTTATGCACTACAGAGTTTCTACAACAAAAAGGAACCAGTAGAACAATGCATTTAAAAGTAATCTGATTTTTTTTTTATAGGCTACCTATCTTTCTTCACTTTCCATGATTATGGAAATGTCTCACTCAGCTGCTATTATTCTGCAGAATTAAGAGTTATATGACCTGAAATCAAAAAATAGAAATACATTTTGCTTTAATTTTCTTATATTTTTAAATATCTATTAAATCAACTTTTTACTGAAACCTTAGATACATTTTATTTGGTAGCAGTTGAAGTGAACGTGCCTCTTTTCAAATTGAAAGGGTTGCTGACCCTTTGCCTAAAGGAAGCCAGTTGAGGGAGACAAACTCTGCATGCAGGCCGCTAACAGGCACAGTTTAGCAGGTGGAAATGCTGAAAATGCTCTTTAAACTTAACTCAGTCGTCAAGAACACCTGACACCTGCTTCTTGCTTTGTACATTTTACAAAGAAGCATCTTCCACCACAGGTGCATCTTGGAAGGTACAGGGTTGATGCTACATGAGCTAATTTCTGCAAGCAGCCATTATGCTCCCCCCAAATATAGCATTATCTGAATATTCTGTCTATATACTATTTATAATTTTTGTTCCTTTATTTTATATACATAGTAGTATTTTGATATTTGTGTCATTTCTCTTTCATTCTGAATGTCTTTGCTAATGCTATTGCAACTGAAAATTTTCCCCAGTTAATCAAATTAATTTAATCTAAAGTAGTAAAACCGGTAACAAACTGGCTAAAGCAGACAAAGTCTCAATGATGAATAGGCTAGGCGATGAAGTTGGACCAAATAATTCAAAACAAATCTGGTATAAAAGTGGGCAATAGGATTTATGAGCACACAGAGTACTGTGAGTGAGCGGCAAATAAAATAGAATAAATAAAACCCCTGAAGTGGTCAATTTGATATTTTATAGTGTGTGGACATGTAAAGAAAGCGTTGATGGAAGCAAGTTTGTGCATGAAAAGGAATCTGCAGAAGCAAGCTGAATGCAGGATTCGGATGTTTACACTAACTTCCTGGCAGAAGGGACATATTGGCTGAGTAAGCTGAAGCTCTAGAGGGGAAAAAAAGAAAAAAATCTCTCCATGAGCCACCATCTTCACTTTGAAAGGAAAAACTTTGTCTGTTTTTCCAAGGCTATATTTGCTTCTATTCATAAAGCTAGAAGCATAAATGTTGAATGATGAGAAGAGGTGAAACATTTTGTTCGCATCAATCAAACTGAGTGAAAGGCCTCTCAGTGCAGAAGCTTATGAGTCCTATAAGAAAGGTATTCAAGATGGGAAAAAAAAAAGTTTGAAGTATGCAATCAGCAACTGCATCAGAAGATGAAAACATCTTGAAAATAGTTGGAGAGGTGTTTGCTTCACAATTTTTAGGTAGGATCATGTCCAACTGTGTAAAATGTTCTTTTAATTCTCTGCCTCTTACAGAAGGCTAAATTTAACATTATTAAAACAGTGTTGCCTTAGTAACAGTGATGGAGTAACACTCCTTTAGCCCCGCCTGAAGCAAGACACCCCTCCGCCCCCAAGATGATGCTGTTCTCGCTGTCCTTCACAGCTGAAATAGTGTTCTCAAACTTCCAAACTTCCCCTTTTCCCTCCAATTTCCTTCAGCAGATGTTTCGTCAGACCGCATGTATTCAAAGATTAAAGTGATTGTCTGACTGACCTACAGCAGAAAATGGTAACCCTGACTTAATGTTGAAAAGTGAGAATAAAGATTCCACAACACAACAGAAATTATTTTATGTGGTTTCTGTGAACATCTAGATAGTGACAAAGACAAATGCCATAGAATATTCAGTTATTTGACTCAATGCTTGATTTTCTTCAACATAATAAAAGTGCAGGCCTATAAAAGAGGAGACACTAAGGATGTTAACATTTCAAAAGCTACTGTTCTTGATGTTGCTCTAGCAGATTATTTCTGGGTAGGCTTTGATCTGCCTGTAACACCAGAAATTAATATTAGATCTAAGACTTCTAAAAAAGACACATGAGAACATTGGAGGAATTTTTTTAGAATACTATCTTATCTAGATCTCTGACAGATTCACATAGACTATTCTGATTTCATTTAATAACATAATCTACAATTTTAATAGGATTCATTTCATTAAGATTAAAATGAATTAAACTGATGTAGGGAGACACATTTTCTGCTCAAGGAAGAGACTGATTAGAACTAAGCTGCAACATCACACCTAATTAAAAAAGTATACATCTTTTCAATTACAAGGTTTTGTATCAAGAAATCCACACTATTGAGTATTTCAGCCAGGATGTTTGTTAAATTTAGATATAAGCTCAACTGAAAATTAGTATTGTGCTTATTGGTACCAAACATGTAAACTTTAAAGTCCTACTGCTTGCTTCCTCTTAGACAAATCCCATACTTTACATACTGCTAAGAGAAAAGTTTGAGACACAAGCAACTCGGGGAATAAATTAAAATCAGGAAGCATTTTTTTTAAAACTTTTAAAAGCAAAAGCAGCAAGAAGTAGTGTTTCTTTGCAATAGTGCTAACTTACAGTGATCTTATTGATCTGTGTTGGACATTGTTGAAATGTGGCTAGTGCCGAGCATGACCTATTTTTGAGTAGATCAGCAAATAATTATTAGATTTTTTTGTGGTATTAATTTAATTTGTCTACTGCATTAAAAACATATATATTGTCATCAGACACAGCTAATGTAAAGTACATTAACCAGACAGGATCCAAACAATTTTACAGGCATCTTGTCAATATCTATCTATCTATCTATCTATCTATCTATCTATCTATCTATCTATCTATCTATCATCTATCATCTATCTATCTATCTATCTATCTATCTATCTATATGATTTTTCAATTTTTTTTATGTATGAATCATGTGAGATATACCAACATGTCATGCATGCACACACACACTCATATCAGTATGCATTGATAATTTTGATGCAAAAAAAGATTTGCCTTAAGTTATTTTAATTTTCTAAAAGCTTATAAGAAAGCCACCTTATTATCTCGACCCCACCACCAGCCATCACTCCTTCCTCCCCTCATAACAACTAAAAAGAAAAAAAACTACAGAAAAACTACATTTGATATTTTGTTAATAATAATAATCTTCAAGTAGGAGTGCTTGAACAGTTTTAGCTTTCAGTATATGGCATCGTCCTTTCCTGTCGACTGTTCAATGCCTTAACTAACTAAATATTGAGGTTTTCTAGACCAACACAAACTAATTCTCAAGGTGGGGAAGCTAAAATAACACAAGGCTGCTTGCCAGGGAAAGTATCAAAATGGTATTCATTTTCTGTCATTTTCAACAGCATTAGAACTAAACTCCTCAGTTGGCTGTTTGTGCTCTGGCTTACTACAAATTGTGTTTCTTTGATCTCACACAGTGAATGCAAATTACCTTTAATGCTCCATCATGAAAGTATCCTATTTTAGGTTCTATGATTGCTTGGAAAAGCATAGGGAAATTCTCACTTTGCCTTGAAGTTTTAAAACAGCAGCCATTTTGACAATGGTTGAGTTTTGCTATGATGTGTCTAGTGACAGTAAAAATCAACTCAAACTTTGTTTCGTGGAGACTAAAGGTTTGTTTAGCTCAAGAAAAACACTTCTGAAATATTTTTATATATAATATTTAATTATAAATTGCAACCTCTCAATCATTTAAGCATCTTCAGAAGATTGTTTGTTGCCTTTGTTTGTATGTGATGTTTTGGGATCAAGGGTCTGGGGGATTTACAAGCTTTCAAGACAGAAGCTTCCAGTAAAAATAAACACCAAAAAATAAATAAATCTTACCCAGACTCTTCATTAAAAATGAATTTTTTTGTTGGACAAGCTAGTCAGTTAAAATTACATTATTTAACACCTTTTGTGGTTTGAACAAAATCCTTGATAGCTAGTTGACATGAAGTGTGACAGAAAGTTTTAGATAGATAAAGCCCTACATATTTAATAGAGATCAAAGCATATCAAAAGACTCTGCATATAAGAACTTAGAAAATTGTGACACTGCAGAATGAATGTCAAGATTTGCTTATTTTTTTAGCAATATTTTTTTCAATTCTGACTGTACTTTCTGTGGCTACAGCATTTTAAATATACTCCTCAAGAAAATGTATAAATCCTGTAGATGAAATAACGTTGGACGGGTTAGTCAGTGTGCTCTTTGGATGATTTTGGTCAGACTAAGATTTAAATACATTTCATGTTTTGAAATGTGCTTTCAAGTGTGCACAAAATAGAAAATCTGATAGGGCAAACACTTTTTCACACACCTATATGTTTAATTGTAGGTAATGCAAGTAACTGTCATCAATGTGCATTAAAATGATTGTTGTTCTGATTAGATAAAAACCCATGGTCATTCAAGGTCTTAAAAAAGGAAGTAAGTAGACAAGCTGAATGTATGTGTTGCATAGACACTTTTAAATTCAAAGTATCATTTGACAATCAAGCTGCACAGGTGGTGTGCTGAAAGCATGATGCTTTCTGGATATCAGCAGAGTCACGGTTCTGTTTGTTCCATAAAAAATTTAATCTGTGCTGCAAAATTACAAAGTTCAAGTAGACCTACTTCATGTAACTACACAGAGTTACGGAAATTACAGAGAATACACAGGACTGGTAAAATTCGGGATGCACCGATCCACTTTTTTCACTTTCAATACCGATACGGATATTGGAGGTCTAGGAGCGCAACAGCTCAGATGCTTTCTGGATTGATATGTTACATTATTTTAACACGAATAATAATCATAATCATAATACAAATAAAAATAAACTTAGTTCTGAAGGTGTGGGCATTTATTTTGATGTGGCAGCCCTTACAGAACTTTCACATTCTCACGATCCTCAATCTAGAATTATTTTCAATATTGGGACCAACAATATCAGATTGTTGTGTCTCTAGATAAAATGTTGCTAAATGTTTCATATACGTTAAAAATATAAACCGTATTAGAACAATAATAAAACCCTTAATAATACAAATTAAAAAGTCCAGCAGATGTCCTGACAACAGTTAAACACACATGCACACACATAAATAAACTCTGGCTCCTAGTACATCAAAGTACTCTTTCCACTTTGATGCTCAATCCAGCCTTGATTTAGTAAAATCACACAAATAGGTTTCCATCTTTGTAAGGCAAAACTATCCTGGCACACGTGGGCAGTCAGCTTCTCTCTATGGCATGCCTGAAATACCAAGATAGGCCATGTGGAAGGTATACAAACAAATAACTCCCTGGTATAAGTCATCAAATAATTAATTTTCCCCTTGAGAAGGATAAGAATTTAATCTGTCCATGCCATCTGCTGCACTATGCTGCGCCCATTTGCTTTCTTGAGATCTAAATTTTTGCGCATAGCATGGTGAAAACCAGATAATATATGAGGCTCTAATCCATTCAAAATAGACAAAACAAAAGCAAACAACCTTGAGACAGAGGTATGGACTTTGCAAACAAGACTGATGGCACTAAAGTTTCCCATAATTTTTAAAGAGACTGAGCAATGCACATGAAGAAAAATAAAATTAATTCTGAAATACGTTCCCTCTTAGAACATTTCACACACAAACATGAATTGAGCCAGATTTCTGAAATGGTGAAAAAATTTATGACTATCCTCCAGGGTTGTTTGAAGGAAGACTAGGTAGATTTTCTTATCACTTTAATTTACAATACAACCTCTTGTGCTTCAGTGCCTTTGGCCAGATCTGCAAAAATGATTTCTAAACAAATATGTAGACATCTATCATAGTTATATTGTGCAGAGGGAGGCAAACTCTTATTAATGAGATAACTAAAGTGTTTGCTTGGCTCATTGTATCTTAATGTATGATTCATTAGGACCTAAAGTGACTTTGAACCTCGATCATGTCTGACAGCAAAGGAAGCAGTCGTGGCGTATCCCTGGGAAAGACAGGGACCCTGGTAGTTTTAACACAGTTTGTCAGCACGCTCTTCTCAAGGTCGACAGACCACCAGAGCAACAGCAAAGGTTATTTCATTGCACTTAGCCGCTGACTACATTGTGTCTCACCCAAGCTCTGGGCTGCTTTCAACAAGCCTGTCCTGCTGAATTCTTTGTAACATTTTTCCAGAGCAGTCTGACATTTGTTATTTTCTCTGGGAGTGTAATGCTGTTTCGTTTTTCACTAGAGCAAGTGTTTGGTGCAGATTAGAAAAAGCACACACAAACGTACCCAAAAGCCACTCCAATCGAAAATGTAAGGGCAAATTTCCCATCACTTCAAACCATTGTGCTGTCACTTTGACTGGCCATAATACTTAATAAGCTGACATGATGACTTGAGCCTCAATGAGAAAAACATTTCATAACGGCCTGAGTTGTGGCATTGGTAAACGGAGTCGTGGAGATAGTAGAAAGGGAGCTTTTCCTGACCTTGAGAGAGGGTTTATGAGAGGAGGAGGTGATAGTTTTTGTCAGCATAAACGTATTGTGCTTGCAGCTTTAACAGGATGATGTCCTGACGCTGCAGTGCCTGGAATATGCACTCTCTTCTGGTAAACCCACGGATGGAAAGGGCAGCAGACCTAAATATGATATCTGTGGATAAAACAAAAGAAGATTATTTGTGTCAACAGCTGCTTGCCTTATCCTAGTAAAATAACTGAGTTGATAAAATCAGATATTTTAGGCATCCTCATCTTTTTTAACACTCAGTTTTCATTAGAGCAGAGCGTAGTGATAGAGTGATTGATTCCAAAATGTGCTCTGTGACAATGCCACCGGCTGACACTGAGCAGGAAAACAAGAATATTGCATCACTTTTTCTGTCACTCAAAATCATCCGAAGCTCTTACATCATGTGGCAGACCAAAAAATTGGACTGACAATGCCAATGAAAATGATGCAGATTAAACAATAAAGAAATGAAAAGGGTTGGAATTGCTCCTTCTCCTTACAGAGGCAAAATGTAAATTGACAGAGAGGTTTCTTAATTTAAGATCTTGGATAACAATCAGGATTTCAACCTGGTTGTAAAGAAAAAAAGCTTACCAATTCTTAAAAAAAAAACAACATTTTTAGGCAACACAGATTTTTTTAAATTATTTTTTATGAACAATAAAAATATATCAAAATTTACATGAATTGTAATAATGCATGTATGCACATTTTTAATTGTTTTTTGTTTTTATTTTCTCTGTTGTGATAATATAATATGATACAGAATTTGTGAAAAAAGTATTCCTGCACTTTCTCCTTGTCCTCCTACTGCTAAGTGAAGTTAGAAAAAAAAGTGCCGGGAGGAGGGTCTTAGTGCTGTCAATCAAGCTTACACATGCCACCAGTGACAGTTTTTTCTGTTACGTTAAGCTGTTTCTCCACCTTTAGCACAGCTGTAGCAAGTCTGAAATCTTGAGCAGCTCATGCGCAAGCATGATTGACAGTCCTAATACATCCAAAGGACCACAGGGAAGAGGCAGAGAACCCTGATTTTGTCAAAACATAGTGACAATATTAACAAATACGTAAAAAAAAAAAAAAACATTTTTTATAAAAGTTAGATACTGCAGCATTTAAAGTACGCATTTAAAATGATTACAACAGATGGATACGATTTTAATTTGGCATGTAATAGCAGTTTGAAAGGAAAGTTGAAACGCATTTCTTTATGGAAGTTACTAAGGCTACAGAGGGAAATTCTGGAATCACCAGCTGAAAAGCCGCTTGAAGCTCATTAACAGCATGTCTTAAAGTTTTGCTAGCTTCTATTCAAAACTTCTAGAAAGCTCATAAAGATGCCTCGATTTGTCCAGTTACATAAATCATAACCGTATCTATCCAACACAGTTATACTAGCACAGTTGAAATTTAACAAAGTCCAACCACTATTTAAATCAGGAAACACATCTCGTGTGTAACTATAGACCTATCAGCATTTATCTGTGTTTTCTAATGGAAGTGAAATCCAGACAATTAAAAAGACAAATATGCGGGTATCTAAGCTTCAAGAAAGCTTTTCTTGTTCTTCATGGGTTACTAATAAAGTAAATATTAAATTAGTAACTTTCAATAAATCAACAGTGAATAAAACATAGCCAATGCAATAAATGAACAAAAAATAATTCTAAGTGATGGTTTGTCCTGGCTTTATTAAATAATCTGACTACAGAAGACCACTTAATGCTATTGCTTATCTCTAGTTAAAATTAGAGATTATATAGTTCCATCCACATTCTTCCCAGAGTTCTTAGCTTCAATGTATTCCCCATAAAACCTCAAACAACTCAAATCTGTCTGTGGCAAACCACCAGCATCCTTTGCCAATTTCATCTTATTGCATATTGCTATTTAAAACCACCTGTACATGTGCCACCTGTCAGTTCTAACACATGTTTTGGAACTAAATCAGTTAAATTTTTTAAATGAACTGGTCTTATTTCATAAATGTGCTATATTCAGTTTCAGTGTTTGTTTCCTCTTCAGAATCATAAATAGCAGGAAAAAGTTTGTCTGATTCATGGTTACAGCCTTCACATTCCTGTCAACCACAGTGGAGCCAGGAGAAGAAAAAAAAAGACGCAATACCGCATCTAAAACAGGAGACTTAGGTTGTCACAGTATGGTGACATAATGTGTTGAACATCATTATGCTAATGAACATTCATTTTCTGTCATCAGCACCTTGTGTGTGCCTTTCCTTTTAATGTACTTTTCCAAAGCTAACGGTCTCTGACAGTGTTATTTATTGCATTCCATAGCGCGGCTATTTCTGGAAATCACTTTAAAAAATTCTGCTATGGAGAATATCTTGGAAATTTATATCAAAGCACTATCTCACAATGTATTACTGGGTGTTATGGGAAATAAACCGTCTTGAAAGTAATAACTTCTACCAAAGCCTTGTCCTTTTTGTTGGCTCTGTAGAAGCATTACTGCATGCTTTCAGAGTGAAAGATGATGGATCTTAAAAATTAAAAGCACAAACAAGGTGCAGCAGAGCACAACATCTCAAAATGAGCTGAACAGCCTGTTTAAATCTAGCATGAAATAAGGTATTCATTCCTTGATTGCATATGCCCCGCTCATTGAGGGATTGGGTCACCTTAGCACCTTAACAACCCGTAATGTTTCAAAACCACTGCAATCATATGGCACTGATGCATGAAAACATTATCATTTAAAAAGCCCCCACTCATCTTACCTGAGAACAAATGGCAGATACTCTCACCTCTGGAGCAATAAGAATTCATTCAGCTTACAGTCAAAGATTCTTAACAAAAGCCGATGTGCTGTACTGAAACTTGACAAAATTACAAGTTCTTCCAGGCACAGTAATTTAATGACTTTCACATAACGTGATTCTAAAAACCAAATTGTCTGTATTTATTTAGCTAGCACTAAGACCCATCCAGAAATGAGTCACAGTTTATGTAGATCTGGGCTGCAAACCGATCCTAAAACGTATTTACACCAGCAGACATGAAGACCTGAGGTAAACCTTGATATGCGTTACTTGACATTTACAGTTGCCGTAGCAACACATATGAAACACACAATATTATTAATTGTTATTACCAGAGCTATGGGAAACTGAAATATCTTAGCAGCACTTTACATTCATTTGATAGAGAAGAGCTTTTCATATTAACTGCCAGAACGTTTAATTTGTTTCCATAAAAATAAAATGAAATAACTGCTTAGCCATTTGGCATCTTGACAGGTGAAATTTTCCTAGCAGGATGAAAATTAAGAAAAAATATATTTTCCTGAGATAAAAAGTTTAAAATGGGGCTCACATTGCAGCCCACAGACTAATTCAAGATGACATTATGACAAAGTGTCTCTGAAGATTTATCTCTGTTCTGTATTGATTACCACCTTTGAAAGCAACAGTGGGACAGCTTATAAATCAAAAAGCAAACAGAGTAATTTTCTTAGCGCCACATAAAACCAAAACGAGAACGAGAAATAAATGAGCAAAAAGGAAACAAACAACACTAGTGGAAAAAATGCTAAATTTGAAACTTAAAGTACATAAACTTATAGCAAAAGATGCTCAGTGTTAATAGCAGACAATAGAAGTCAGTTGATAATTTATATTTGAGCCCAGATATTTTTCTAACAGTTTCTTTGTTGGTAATGCCAGTGCAGCCTACACCACTTTTTATTGGATGTTTCTTTCCCCTCTGATGAGAAGATTTCCCAATTCCCACCACAATTACAGAGTGCAACGTCACAATGCTGCGCTAGTAAATGTATCAGTGGGGATTCTAGGATGTGACTTTTAGGGGTGCGCAGTCTCCCGTGAGCTTGGTCAGAACAATGGGCTGCCATGTTTAGGTCAAGTAGAATATCAGTGGGACTGGCAAAAATAAAAATAAAAAATCAAGATTACCTTTAACCTTCCCCTTTAGACCTTCTGACATGTTTAATTTAGCTAATTCACCTCAAAAATAACACGTCAGTTTATTAAAAAACAAATATTTGTGTATCATATTTTCTGTTCCAGTGTGTCACTATATAATTTATGAGGTGTTACAATGCCAATATCATCTTTCTATCACTGGGCATACAACTCTAATGTAGATTAACTCATAAACCTTCCTGTACCCCTTCTCATTTCAATTGCCTTGAAAAACAGGAAGCAAGTATACACCAGAAGGAGACCAGCATCTCCTTGTACTGTATTGTAGTTTCCCAATTTTACACCTGAAATATTTAAAAATTACTCATGACTTATGTAATGCAGTGATTCTTGAGAATAGGGACAACATGGGTTTTAATTTTCCCTTTTTTTGTTATTTCTCAACCTTATGTATGCAAATATGACAAATAATGTTTTGGAAATGTAAAGATGCTAAGGTACATGCTCCTAGTTGCGACATTTAAAAAAAAAATACATTTTTTAAATGACCTAGAACATTGTCATCACTATCTGACAAAAATAAATAAAAAAATATTTTTAATGACCCTATTAGTGATATTTTTAATCCTTTTACAGACAAATGCTTCTCAAGAAACAAAATAAATATTATTTAAAACAAAAAACAAAAGGCCATTTGACAGAACTGAAGGTGGTGACAAACTAGTGAGTAAAATGAAAAAACTTGGCACATGTGAAGTAATGCAATTTATGTAAAATACATTAAAATGAATTAATTACACATTTAAGTGAGATTTGACAACAATTTCACTGAAAGAGTCAGAAAACTCTGATGGAGTTGACAAAAAGCCAAACTACCTCAATTTATATGATGTTATTCTGAAGGAGGCCATATTGTAGCTCATCAGGTCCATGAAATCTTTACAGTAAACTAAAATTAAGCTTTTATTTCACAAAATTTCATCAAAGTTTTGTAAATTGTCAGTTATGGTGTAGACACATCATGGTTGTGACAAACAACTTTGGAATAAAAAGAAGAAAAAAACTAAAGAATAACATAAGCTAACCAGAGCTAACTAGCCCACTTAGCAAAGGAAGAGAAAGGAAGTGGTCATGGGGTCCTCAGAAGTTGTGGTGCCCCCCAATAATGCCTGATTTTTTTTTTACATTGTTTTCATTTCTGACGGTGTTGACAAAATCTAGGGACAAATTTCAATGGAGTTGAAAAATATACAAAAATGATTTTTAAATATTTTTAAATGATTTTATAATTATTTATATAACTACTTATACTTAATTGTCATAATATATCATTTTAGTATTTCTTTAATTGCTTCAAACTATTATAATGTATTAAGTTCTGCTCCTGGACAAAGGTTTTTACAGGCATCATCCACCGACTACAATATTTAAAATAAAAAAAATATTCAGAAAATACCTGAAAAATATACTTTGTTGTGCTCACATGACCCAGGTTAGTTTAGTCAGATATTTGAAAAAAATATATATTTTGTGTAGCCTATATTTTATTCAAATTGTGTGCTTTATCCATAGGACCTGTTTTGTGCAACGCTAAGGAGCTTATCGGAAATTACCTGCGCTGTAACCAACCATCCTCTGCTGCAAAGAGAGAAGCGCCGATCCGAACGAGGGCGCTGTTAATGTTAATTCAATGTTTGGAAGCGTGGCCACTGCTTCATTCACTTCCAATACCAGTTTAACTTTGAAACGTAACATATTTGAGTAATTCAGTCGTCATTTTGTAAGCAGAGAAGCAACATGGTTTATCCAGTGATGTGTAAAAGTCACTCAGGCTGGACTAAACTTATAAAGAATTCCCTGGTAAGTTGAAACTTGCTACGTTTGTATACAGTGTGCATTCGTGTTGTTTTTCTTTTCTGCGTAAAAATGATGCAGATAGTTTACTTAACATGGTGTCGACTGACTTTCTACAGAGTATTTCTGAATCGATTAGTGTTTTATTTCTGCCGGATTTTCAAAAAATATCAGCCACGACAATAGACAGGGGAACCAACAAGTTCATGTCATCTTTTTTGGACGATGTCAAAGTGTTTTAGCCTCCAACATTGTGCGCGTCGCAGCTAAAAGCTACCGGTCAATGAGGAAAACAGCAGATCCTCAGACCCTCAGCATAAATATAGCTGTGGACAAGATCACTGATGCCTATTGTTCTTGCAAGGCTGGGTAAGTCGGACATTCATGGTTTAGAGGGTGATTTTGAAATGAGTGATTTTTGTTGTTTGCAAATGTTGAATGTGCCTCGGTCTGCTCTGATAGGACAATGCAGAGCAGCTGCTAGCAGCGGTACTCGGTGGCTAACACGGTTACAGTTTAGCAAAAAGCCTTTTCAGGTGAAATAAAATCTTTAATGTATGTCAGATACGGAACACATTGAATATTGATCTGTTCAGCGACTGTAACAGGCTTCAGGATGTAGAAGTTGTATCGGTGCTGCCATTATGCTGTACGTGGCTAAAAGGTTTTCATAATGGACGTGTTTATTATTGACTATTATTTTTATTCACTAAACACAAAGAAAGCAAAGTAATACTTACGCAGCAGACAATCCTTTGTTCTTATTGATCCTATGACAGTTGAGCTGCAGATGCAGTGAAAAAGTTAAATCCAAGCGAGGCTTTCCGTTTCAGATTTTGGAAATCTGTGAATTTTAGTTCCACAAACACGATCAGGATACCTGACATCACCTGTACAGATACTCCACTGACGGAGAAACATTGTTTTTTGAGTCCTGACGCTAAAACTTTCTGTCGGTCCGGTACTGAACAATGTACACAGTCCAGTCACATTAATGTGACCACCACGTACTTTCCACTTCAGAGTTAAATAACCAATCACAGAAGGCAGGTGGCAGCACAGTGCAGTTGAGCGTATATAAAGGGTGTGTGTGGGCTTCGGAAAACATTTCAATCGTTGGCGTAATGCAGAAACGAAGCGATTTATCCGACGTCCAAAAGGGCATGATCATTGGCTTTCGGGCCAAGGGTGGAAGCATTTCCGAAACGGCTGAGTTTGTGAACTGTTCGCGTGCCGCCGTGGTAAAAGTGTACCGTGCATGGCAAAATGGGACTGTCCAAAATCAACGACGTGGCAAATGTGGTGCACCACGGGCCATAGATGACAGAGGCGAACGACGGTTGCGGAGATGCGTTCGGGCAGATAGACGGGCTACCGTTGAGCAACTGACCACTAAAATGAACCAAGGGGCTACCACAAGTGTCTCCCAAACCACTATTCAGCGAACATTGCTGCGTCTGGGCCTCCGAAGCAGACGCCTGGTTCGTGCACCTATGCTGACTGGTGTTCATCGACGACGAAGGCTAGAATTTGCACGCCAGTACAGCAGCTGGACGTCCACTGAGTGGCGACAGGTAGCGTTTTCAGATGAATCGCGTTTTATGCTCCATCGGACAGATGGACGTTGGCGTATAAGGCGTGAAACCTCTGAAAGGAACCACCCTGCAACCATTGCAGGAACGGTCCAAGCTGGAGGCGGGAGCATTATGGTCTGGGGAATGTTTTCCTGGCATTCTCTGGGTTCACTGATTATTGTGGAAGGCACGATGGATCAATACAAGTACGCATCTGTCCTTGCGGACCATGTCCACCCCTACATGCGCATTGTTTTTCCTCAGGATGATGGCATCTTCCAGCAGGACAATGCGAGGTGCCATACAGCTGCCAGTGTACGTGCGTGGTTCGAAGAGCACCAGGATGAGTTTACCGTCCTCCCCTGGCCAGCAAACTCACCTGACTTAAACCCAATCGAGCATCTGTGGGACCATCTCGATCGAGTTGTTCGCGCCATGGATCCTCAACCGCGTAATCTAGCGCAGCTGGCCACGGCATTAGAGTCGGCATGGCTCAACATCCCAGAGAAGACCTTCAGGGACCTAAGTGACTCTCTTCCTGCACGTCTCGTAGCAGTTCGCTCTGCGAAAGGTGGTTATTCTGGCTTTTGACAGATGGTCACATTAATGTGACTGGACTGTGTATATTAGCTTGAGTTTGTGAGACGGTAACCCACTGATCGCTGCGCTGTGACGTCAAATGGGCATTAGCCAATGGAAAGGTCGGGCTGGGATAAGGCCCATTATTATTAATTTTAAATGCCCCGGTGAACCAGCTACAACTTAAAAATTTTCTAGCTTTTATGGGTAATTCTACTGTGACTTGGATTACTATTACTATTTTTTGATGCAATTATATTGGTAACTGGCTAGTTGCATTAATATGTGAAAATGGAAAAGGTATTTTCTGTGAGATGGTTCATTTATTTAGTAATGTGGCTAATTGTACAGCTATGAAAAATGAATACTTTTAAAGGTTTCGAAAGGCCATTAATTTGGGAACTGAACTACACACAACTGTAACAGCTACCATGTCTACTCTACCCAAAATCACCATCATGTTTTGAAAAAGTCTTGTTTCAAGGAAACAATAGAGCTTCAGTTTCTTTAGTAGCATCAAATTATGGCTAACTATGTGAGTAGAAGCCCAAATCCGATGACTGGGTCGTTCAACAGGGAACTATTGCACCTCAAAAAGCACATTTAACAAGGACCTTTGTTGTAAGAATTAACCTGCTAGTTGTGGCAATTTTATCAGTTCTCAATCCTTCTAATAATTATTGCAATTACTTGCAAAGAAAGGTCATACTGGAGGGACTACATTTCTCGGCTGACCCAGGAATGCCCTGCATTTCCTCTGGAGGATCTTGCCCAAGTGCATGTGAGGGATTTTTAAAAATTGAAATTAGTTTCCACATTTATTGGTAAGTGTAAAGTGAACACTCCAACTTCCAGACATGTTTCACATCTGCATTTTCTAATAGGCTTGTTTACATAAAAAATTTGAAAGAATGTTTAGGTTATTTTTCTCTACATTTGACACAATTTTACATAAATGAATATTATTTTATTTATAATTTGATACCCATATAGCAGATATACAACATAAAAAAAGAACAAATGATGGAAGTGTTTCAGTTAATACAAAATAAAAAAGAGCCAGTGATAAAAGTATTTCAGTTAATAGTTGTATTTTTATATTTTACAAGTTAAGTGCATCCCTGTTGTTAAAGGGCAGACTGAGTTGAAAAATGAGAGTTCTGAGAGATGTTGTCAGAGGCTGCACCTGCACACCGAGCTGAATAATGCACTCGGACCTCAAGGACACCTGCCGTAGCCTGTACATCTGGCTATCGTAGACACACAAAATAAACACACATAAACACGCAGTCATGGATTTCAGCACACTTTTAACCATGTAGCATGTACGCACAGATGCACTTTAAAAACGACGGAGATGCTTATAAAGGTTTGTGCACGCAAACGTACATATTCACACACCTGCTGTGTTGAGATAAATGCTCCTAATTGGAGGTTTGAGGCAAAATTGCAAATCGTCTGTCAGACAGAGGAGAAAACAATCTTATTTCATCATAACTCTTCTTTTGCTCAGTTTCTGTGGGAGAGATGAGTAAGATCCGTCATTATAGATTCATATAGAACCCTCATTTCTCAAAAAACGCCTGTGATTCTCCTGAGAGGGATGCAGCGGGGGGTGGATTTGAGGGGATAAGCAGAGTTTTTTTTTTTATCAGAAAAGACCCCCGATGCCTGGCACAGCTCCACCATGCTGCACTGGTATTACATTTAGCAAGATTGTTGGGTGAAATTGGGACAGTAAACAAGCTTATTTTACCCCTTTTCTTTTAAAGGAAATCATGTCATCTCAGCTGGAAAGGGAAAAAAAAACAACATCCCCTAAGTGATCACAGATTTAATTATTGATAGCTTTTCGCTGTTGAGAAGCCCATCAGTTGGTTGTCAAGCTGAAAGCAAAGGTTGACAGAGGGAAGAGAGGAAGGATCTTTCATATTTTTTATGTTGACAATTTGAAAGCAATTACACAAGAAAAAGCCTTGGTAAGAGACTGAGTGATGGGTGATGTGTAAAAGGGTTTTTTTATTGTTTGTTTCTTAGAAATATGCGAGAGGTTGTGTTTCAAGGTTTGATAAAAAGAAAAAATAGCATCTTAGAGGTAAAGGGGAGAAAAGGAAAGAAAACTAGTCTGAGCCATCTTTGCATATTTCCTTAGCTTCAGGCTTCTGGCGTCTTGTGTTGAAACAGTAAAGAGCCTGAATCATTAATACTAGATGAGTTATATCACTGTACCATGCAGGAGCTGTCAGTCTGAGCAAGTACACAGCTCTACTATAAGCAGTTAAGGGTTTACTTTCGACAGTATCACCTGTGCTGCACTGTTTTTAACAAAACTGCAGTATGAGCCTTGTAATTTTGTCAGAAAAGAGCGTGAAAGGTTTAATTATGCAAAAAAAGACTTGTTTTTAAAAGAACTTTAAAGGAAGTTAACATCATAACTTTTATTATATCGTAATGAAATAATAGAAAACGCAATACTTTATACATATTCTTTAATGTACCTTCATGTAGTTACGAACGTTTTACAGAAGCTTATTCTGATACTTGTATCAACAAAGTTATATATATATATATATATATACTAAATGCTGCAGAGCAATGCTTTGTGTTTCAGCAAAGTTGAGATGTAGATTGCTGCATTGGAGAAAACAGCCCAACTACAATTATAAAGCAGTAATAATCAACCTATAATAAATCTTGATATAAAATAAATCAGTAAGCAAATTGTGAAGGCTTTGAAAAGCCTTGGGGTGTGACTCCACATTTTGCCTCATTTGGCGAATGAGAATCTATGAATATGCTAATTTGCTTCTGCCTATATCCCCAGGGTCAGCGGTTGACATTGGCCTTCATTGTCCCTTCTGACTGCAAAACTGTCTCTGTGTCGGTACTACTACAATACAGCTCGGAAAAGGAAGACGACTGCTAACGGTAAGCCAGCTATAATTTATTAAGAGATATCATTTAGAATTTTATATATATATATATATATATAGGCAAGATGTGTTTTGGGACACAGAACTGAGAGTTATTGCAAATAGCAAAATTACTTTTTTTGAGACTTACTGATGTTAAAGGCTACAGCAGTTTTACTGTTGACTTTGATGCCATTTCAACGGTTTTTGTTTGCAAAAAGTTGTTTTGATGTGCATTACTGTTCTGAACATCTTTTCACCACTTTGTAGATACTTGTGTAGTTCTGTAGCTGATTTTGTTACTGGTACTGGTAGGAGAATTCATATGCTGAGTTGCCTAATGTACCACAACAAGATAAAATTCTATTTCAGAATACAAAAAACAGATACAATTTAACCCTTGTGCATGTGAGGACTGAGGCAAATGATACAAGTGATAAGGATGTGGGGTCGGTTGGACCCCATTTGTACACACAAGGGATAAACTGAAAAATACATAATGCTTTCTCTATTATAGGCCTATCTTTAGCTGTAGGCTATAGTATATGTTTCATAAACACTCTTTTCAGAGTAAAAACTTGAACTTTAAGTGCTGCTTGTTTTTAAAGTATTCCAAACAAAATGGTGAGGATAACAGAAAGAGATACTTCAACTTTTACAGTGGAATTGGACAAATAGTACACATGAGTTAGAAAAATATAAATCTTGAATGTGCAAAGTTAAATGTAAAACTACTTTTGCCTTCCCTGATATATTAACATGTTCAACACAACTCCCTTACATATTGTACATTTTGTTGGGATCTGGTCACTGTCACACTTCAAGATAGTTTCTACTTGTCTTGACAGCCAATGTTTTAAAGTCTTATAAATCTCTAATATCAACTCATAATCTACAGGATTGAAAATGGTCATGTGATTCCAAACAGAAATACCTAATAACACTCAGTTGCTGATAGAAACTTTTGTTTGGGAAGAGGCTTTATTTGCCATTTCATGTTTGTTTGTGGATATGAACTTATTAGAATTGGACATGGCTACAGGTGGCTACAAGCAGGTGGGTATGGATTGGTAATGGAAAGAATTGACCCAGGGCCCATAATTACAGTTTCATAAACTACTGGATTTGCTAATGTTTGCAGTCAAGTGAAGCTGTAACATAGAGGATCAGAATTGTTAGTTTGTTCCTTTCTGCCAGTTGTAGCCATGTCACAAGTTTGAGTGTGAAAATAATTAAGACTAGTAATGTGATGCTAGAGTAAGCAATGAATGCTGCCTTACCTAATTTCTTTGGCTGTGCAGTCACTGGAGAAAAATAAATCCAATTTTTACAAGCATATCGGCTCAACATTTTGACACTTGAATATTTAAGCAAACTATGAGAAAATGTGTTTGATTGAGACCTATATCTGTCTCAGTTTGGTGCTTTCTCAAATGTGACCCAAATGTCTTTCAGCAGGGGAAATATCATGAAATGATGCACTTCAAGCAATAGATGAAAATCACTCTCATTTCTTAAGCAGCGCAACATGGAAGATATATTTTTATTGTACTATTGTTTTAACTCTTTTAAAAAATCAGTGACCAGCAATTAAAGGACAGAAAAGCCATAAAAATAGTTGGTTGTGTTCGGGTCTTTGCCTAAATAAAGCCCTACATTCAGTGTCTCCTCTTGCTCTGTTGGTATAAATGAATAAAGCTAATTCAACAATGATGCTAAGATCCCCAATGTGCACTGCTGCCCTGGAAGAGCAGTGTTTCCAGTTGGATAAGCTGATGAGTTTCAGTGTGACACAGACACTGCTGCCTGTCAACTTCCCAGGAAAAACAGGTGTCTCGATTTTAGAGTAGGGCAAGCACTTGTATATGTTGACACATGTGGGTCCTGATATAGTGTTAAGTCCAAATGTATCCATACTTACTTGGATTAAAACAGTGCTTCTCAATTCCAGTCTTCAGACCCCCCTCCTCTGCATGTTTTAGATGTTCCTCTATTCCAGAAAAGCTTATTCAAATGATTGCATGACCATCAAGTTCTCCAGAAGCCTGTTAATCACCCAGAGATACAATTTAGATGTGTGGCAGAAGGGAAGCACCTAAAACATGCAGGGCAGAGGGGCTTGAGGACCGGAATTGAGAAGCACTGGATTAAAATAAGTTTAATTCAGGCAAGGAGTTTGTCATAAAGATAATGCAACAATGTAAAGGACCAGTTTTGGAACAAAAAAAAAAAAAACAAAAAACATTTTATTAGTTTACATTTTATAAAACAAGAAAAAAAATGGAATTATGTCAAAATTTATTCATACCCCTTCTCAATATCCAAAAAAAAAAAAAATAAAATATATATATATATATATATATATATATATATATATATATATATATATTTTTTTTTTTTTTTTTTATATATAAGGAACATGAGAAGTGCTGTGCTGGACTGCACTTCCCATGTTTCCAGTGTTATTTTGAGTTATCGCTGATGATTAGCTCCAGGTCTTTGGCCCTGGTAGGGCTCCATAACATCTTTTAACATCTTTCTAATTTTCACCTCATTCCACACATTCTCTATCAGATTCAAGTGGAGACTCTGGCAGGGCAGTTCTGAAACATTCATATTTCTAAACCCTGCATGCTGCCACCACCAGGAAAGTGTTTGGAGTTCTATCTACCAGCTTGTACAGTCACATTCAATAAATTAGAATATGAATCAATGTCAGATTGAAAGTAACTTCTGAAAATGTACCGTCTTTTAGAAGGTACAAACATACTTTTCACTTTGACTACATTTCTGTAATTAAAAGTTGTTGTTTTTTTAAGTGGTCAGTAATATTCCAATTTTTAGTACCATGGTTTAATTATAATTAAAAAAAGAAAGGCTTTCAAACATCCATCTGCATGTAATTATGTAATTACTCTATATGTGTTTCACCTAGGGATAAAGTTCCTGAAATAAATAGACTTTTCAATAATATTCTAATTTATTGAATTTATTAAACTAAGCATTTGCAATGACATTGTTTGCTGAAAGCTCTAAATGGATGTGAGTTCTGAGGTGTCACTGATTAGATTTTTGTTTTTAAGATTAAATATTTGTTCTCATTTATTTTGCTTTAGATTTGTTACAGACTCTGCTTTAACATTAACAATTTCTGACATATATAACACGTGCAAGTGAAATGAGTAAACTGGAGAGGGCTAAACGTTTACTAGTAAAGACTGGTCTTTGTTTTCCAAACGAATCCTGAGCTACAAAGAAGTCCCTCGAGCAGCATTTTTCCATTTCAGCAGACAATACGACAGGCTCATGTGTCAGTGCACATGGGCCAAAACTAACATGGCAACACGCAATTAGAGCCCTAATAAATTAGGGCACATTTAACAGCAGCAGCATGTCAACATGGCCCAGAATAGGGCCTGCGTGCAGCATATCGAAGATACAGTGCCTATGTGCTGGAAACAAACTAATGGGAAGCAATTTGGAATTGGCCCAAGATTTAATTACTGTCCCCACCTTCTCTGTTCAATGAGGTCTGCGGCCTCCTGGGAGAGGCCTATTTCAGTCAGGTAATGGAGAACCCATGCCCAGAAGTGGATGATCAAATTGTCTGAAGCAATCTGCTTTTTTGCACTTATATTGTCCCCAAAGACTGAATGAGCTGACCCAAAGATTTCTAAGCCAAATTTTAGAGCAGTTCTCCATTCATTGCTGTTTAGTGGTGGGATTGTTTTTGGGATTGGATTTGAGTTAGCAGCCAAACCATGTGAGTTTACTTTGGTAAACAGGACTATAGAACAAACATACATCAGTTTTGGAATGAATTACCCCCATAACACGGACAAGCAAAGCATGACTTCATATGAAAATAAGCAGTTCAGCTTTTGTTTTTCCATTTTTTGAGGATATTTGTTCACGCTGCCATATGATGTTACAATATCCAAAGCTAAAGAAAAACATTAGTCTTAAATGAGAATAAAATTATTCAAAATGAAACCACTACACAAGTGCTTCTATTAAAAACAAGGATTGCAGTAAAAAGGAGAGCTCTTGCATAACAAACATCAAAAGTGGTCGTGGCTGGTCTTCTGTATAAATTACACGAGGAGTTTTTATTATGTTCCTATTCTTATTGGCACACAAGAAAAGCACTTAAGGACAACGAGGTAGCACCAACGGCAATATCGACAAACACTGAATACTGATAAAAAAAATAGATATGTTCACGTTCCTTCTCTTAATACAAAGGAAATATAATGGGTCCAGATGAATAATGCAGAATTGGAACACATTTTCAAGCATGTATTACAGACTAAGATCAAAAACTTAAATTGTCAGACTATTTTGCGGAAATCAATAAATGCAACACATCATCCTATCAAAGAACAGAGGGAATTTATTAAATGCATTTTTTAGGTTTTTTTTAGATCATGTAAAGTGAAATAAACTGCAGAGAATACAGTCACTGTGAATACTGTTTCTATGTTCACCAATAATTACCTTGTATAACAATAGCGTGCAAAGAACACAATTTCAAACAGCCTCAAAATGTTTGTTAGGCTATTTACTTCTTTTTCTTGATCTTTAACATTCGAGAGGGTCTGGGGTGTGTATGAAATAAATGTATTTTTCTATTCATGTTTTTATTTTTATTTTAATTAATTATTCACTGTCTCTTTCTGTTTTTCTTTTAATTTTAAATTATGTAAAGCACTTTAAAATGCCTTGAATCCTTGTAAGATACAAAAACTGAGGTTTGAGAATCCTTGAATGAAGTCGCTAAAACTCTGAGGTTTGAGTACCCTTGTTAGGCAGCGTCCTACTAAAACTCTGTAAAGTTCTCTAAAACTCTTGGGTTTGATAATCCATGTATGATGTTGAGGTTTGAGATGTTTTAAAATGTTTTTACTTTTAATTTTTACTTTTAATAATGTTTCTATCTTTTTCTAATTATTTTCAAAATCTCTGTCTATTTTTGTTTTCATTTTCATTTTTTATTTTAAATTGTGTAAAGCACTTTGAAATGCCTTGCTCCTGAAATGTGCTATACAAATAGAATTTGATTGGTTGATTGATTGATGTAAGGGAGGGGGTGATAATCTGGCGTAACTGCAAGGAGCGCCATGATACGGGATAGTCACGGGAAAATACTAATACAGGAGCATGGCAAGAAACTGAAGTTTCTCGACCAAAATGGAAGTCTTGACAGGTATGCACTGTAGCGGTTTGGAATTGTCTTAACTTGGTTTCTGATTTTAATTACAACGGTATTGACTCTCAATACATGAAATGCCCCTCATAAGTTATTATTAGTAGGCCTCATAAATGTCTTGGTGCTGTGTAATGACGATTACATGTATAAAAAAAATTACAGAAGGAAATCTCTATGAGAAAGTCGTCTAGCAGTCTTCTCTGCGTTTTTTTGTGAACATCTCAGTTAGGAAGATCCATGTGGCCACCTACGACTCATTTAGATACCTGGGCTGAGAACCCTTGAAATCCAATCACTCAGTGCAGACATTGATTGTGTTTTCCCCAATTAAATTCCTTGGGTATTGTGTAAAATCAACTTTTTGAGCTTTATCGTGCATTATTCTCTCAAAAACCTATCTGGACAGTTGCTTTGATTCTTTCATGCATTTAATTGAATGAAATTTAATTTAATAATTTAAAGGCTTGTTCATACAAAGTACAGTTTATTTAAACAGCTCCACCTGACGAGCAGCAACAGCAATTAGCAAACACCTGGTGGAACTGCAAATCTGCTGAGCTTATCACACTCCTCAGTTCAATGCTCATGAGGATGATCGTAAAGGGCATCATGAAGGAGGAGCATGGTTGTCATGACATGAGGGAGAGTCAGAGTAGTAGCCACTTAAAGAGACAGATTGCAAAGTAATTTTTATAGCAACTGAGCATAACAGTTGCTTGATTGTGATACATAATGACTTTATTTTCCTGAAATGAAGTCATTACTTCAGGCAAATGAATTAAATAATGACTGGAAAATACATAGCAAAACACGTAACACCTATTAATGCTGATTATACGTTTCAGTCATATTCAGTAAATTTGAATATTTGTCAGCTAAGGCTTGTCAGATTAAAACTATCTTCTGAAATAACAACCTTCAGGCAGATATTAAACATTTATTCAACTTAAGCCCACACTTGTGTTTTTTTTCTCATCAGTCTGTTATTTTAATCATAAGTGCCATGTTTCTCTTAGCTGCAAGTGAAAAATCTTCATAATTAACAAAAAGCTTAAAAAATCCATGTGTAATCATGTGACGTTATACTTTGTGAATTATGTTACAGCAACAAATTAAACTTATGAGCATAACAGTGTCTAGCTTTCCCTTTCCCACTGCTTTTCTAGATTATTGTTCCCATGTTGGTATTTCCTTGATCTTTTGAGGGCTTAATGTCTGATGGATTTCCAAATGAGCCCTGGCATGCATATAAATCAATGGTTTTTGTACAAACAGATCTAGATGTTTGGCACTGTACTAAATAGAGGCAGATGTATTAATGACTGCATTTTAGGGAACACATATGTGGCTACTTTGTCATTTGTGGTTTAACAAGATCAAAGGCAATTTATTAGCAAAATGTCTCATTAACTAATTTGTATGACAGAATAAAATACACAAATAATTATTCTGCCAACCCACAATACTGAATGATAAAGGGAAATAAAAGGTAGTACATCTAAATCCATGCCACACAACAATCACATTGTTTGTTGTAATTAAACTCTGCAATCCCCAGTGGATAGTGAAAGAGACTTCACTAAGAGGAAACATGTCACAAGTTCCCAAAGGGTTGTTTGTATTGTCAGTGATGGTTTTTCAATGCTGTGGATCTTAATCTTTCTTTCATTGGCACATGGTCCCCAGGCCTGTTCTGCACTGACCTTTCCCAAGTCTTATTTTAAAGACCATAAATGAATGAATGACTCCTGATGTGAGGACAGATTGTCTTTAAATCCCTGTGGAAATTAAGCTAAGCACAAATGTTTAGCCTCTTTTACCCTCTTTAACAGCTTTTTAATGAAACTTAAAGAAACCCCTTAAAATTAGCAATCAACTGTAAAACTTGAATGTTTGTGAAGATGAGTCACTTTTATGTTTTTTTTTTTTGCAATGCTGTGTAAAAGAAATGGCATTTGTGAGACTTGAGGTCACATCTGATTTAAAGCTAGATATAAATATTGCACTGTAAAACAAAGGTCTCAATCTGGATCATACACTCTGATGGAAAATGACCAACAAAAAGCAAATATATTTTAGCATATCTCAAACAACTGCATTGCTACTTTTGCCCTCAAAACACAATCATAGCACCTATATTAGAAACAAGCAGCTGTTGGAGAACATTTTATCATAATCATAAACTCCTTCCCTCAGGGTGAGCCTCCACTTCTTCATGGCGCTTTGACACCAGAGGTTAGTGAGAGGTGAGTGTTTCTCTATCTTGAGCGCATAGAAGACTGAATTTTCACATCTCTGCTGGCCCTGAAGGCTATCAGGTCTCGGCATCTGTGCCATGAAAATGCTCCGTGTCCAGTGTCCCCCTTAATTCATCATCACCCTTATAATGTCTGAAAGAAATATGCGGCTGTAAGTATCATCTTTCACGGATGTCACAGGTTGAGCTCACCATTTGTTCTGGATGCCATAAAGTTCATGTAGGTTTTTATGGCAAAAAGTGGAAGAAAATATGAGTTCAGCAGTTAATTTCATTTTACAAAAAGAAGGGAAAACAGCCATTGTCAGTTGGAAAAACATTATAATTCTTTAGAGGAAAAGGATGAAATACTGCTTGTAACACAAAATCTTGTTTTAAGTTAGTTTTTGACTGTCCCTTTCTTTTATTTCATTATTTGGTCCTTGCTCTCTGATTTAAAATGCTTTAAGAATCATAGGAATTGTCCCTTTTTCTCTTTCATAGGTTTCTGTTCAAATACAAGATTTTTTATTTTTATTGGGTCCTGTCCTCACAGATTATAAAAACAGTATGGTGAGTCTGGTCACCTTTATACATTGGGGTCCCTTTGTTCAACAAAAGGGGAGAACAACATATTTTGCCTGTGATATATGGCTTTATTAAGTTAGTCATAAAACAACCACATTTGGTTCAGGCAGTGATGGTTAGTCTAAATCCACCAGAGCTATAATGAGTAACTGTATTTCAAGATTTGTTAAAATCTTGTAGCATAAAACTGTTCTAAAATTTTACTTTGTCAGTTTAGTTAATTTACTCTAAACTGTAAATTTGAAGAAAATTTACAGTTTATACTTGTAAAAGAATAAAACTATAAATTGCACAGTGTATTTCTAAAACGCAAACATGCAAAGCTAGAATGGTGTAAGACTGTAGCAAGCCTAAAATGATGGTCAGCTCTTTTTATTTCACTGATGGAACATAAACTCCATCTGGTTTTGCTAAATAATTAGGGATCTCACATGGCGATCAGCATTTTTTTTTTTTCCTTTCCAGACATGCAGGAACAAGGTGAAAAAGGTCCTCACAACATGGGGGCACATGGTTTCACACAAATAGACCACACTTTTTTCTGTCCAGATGGATATTTACATGTACTTCCTTCTCTACCTTTCTATGCTTTCTTTTTACACTTCAACTGTAACCACTGAAAAAGAATGAAACACAGCACCTTTACTAAAACCACTACAATGAAACACTATAATTTCTTTACAGTGAAACAACCTTTCCTTATTGTGGCGTCACTATAATACACATGGTAATAATCACATCCACCAATGTGCGCACATTTGCCTAGAAGGAATGGTGATAAAATAATGAAGAATTATTTCATTCACACTGATGCACGATGACAACAGTGCAAAAATAGCAATACGCTTCGAGGGAAATTATACTCTTTCTGTTTGGTTGAGAGTGACATGACCTGAGCACACAACTCCTCACATCTGCTGTCAGAGCAGAATATTTGGAGTTTTAACATGGACAGTGACAGTAGGCATAACAATGTATAACAGAATAACAAAAATATCTATGAAGCTATTTCAGCAATTTTAGTTGGGTAGGAATAAATCTTTAACATCCATGTGTCATTTGTAAATGCCTTACCTTGTCTGTAGTCATGCTGGGGAGAGTTTTTTTATCTTAATAGAAAATAAATCAACTGTGGACAGGTCAGCAGTCCAACCCAAAGTTGCTGGATATTTGGTGGGAAGTAAAAAAAAAAAAAAGCTTTAAGCTGTAACATAAAAAAAAAAGAAAAGAAAAAGTGCCGAGATATTACCAGGTATTTATTTTCCAGAGTCTGTAGACATGTCTTAACTATGATTGACCAGACAGAAACTTTTTTTTTTTTAGAAAACCCTTTTATTGCTGCTTATTTTGTCAGATAATTGTGTTTAACTCAGTTTACAACAGTATCTCTCATAAAATAATATAAAATTGGTAAAAGATAATGAACTTGTACTGCTTAGCATACATTGACAGGTAATTGCTTTGTAACAGAGTGATTTTCTTAATTTTTTTTATTTTTTCAAACCCCATCACATACGTTCCCTGAGCTTCACATGCACATGAAGCATAATAATTTCAATTGGCACCAAAGCAAGACTGTTATGGAATTATTTTTTTGGAAATGTCAAAACATTCTTTCATTTCTTTCTGTTCCGGTGAACTGCTAGGTAACCACTCCCCTCTGCCACTCCCCTTTGCTGCACCTTTCTGCAGCTCTTCTCTGCCTGTTAGTGAGGAGAACCAGGTGGATTCAATCTCCTAGCAATCAGAGTTCAGCTACTTTTGGTGTGACTGACCTGTCACTCCTGTTTGAGAGCATGAGAAGTAAACAGTGCTGGTAGCATGCGAATTCAGAACTGTGTAAAAGTTTCTACAAACTGTGACAGACAGCCGGTAAGCTTCACAATGCTGCTGCTCATTGCTGAATTTCATTAGATCAGCAAATGAACTCTGATTGACTGTTATATCAAATTGTTTAATCTTATTGAAGTCAATAGAGCTAGTATGTTAAAAAGGGAAAAAAAGAAGAAAAAATACACTTGGTGTTTATTGGTTAAAGTAGAAAGAAGAAAATAAATGTTGGTCAGAATGTTTGTGAAAATATTTAACAAAATGTTGATAAAAATGCTAATTTATTTATTGCTGTTGAATTGTATAACATACTGTATTTGCTATTTATTATACTTTTGAAAATAATTGGTTTAAAGGGTAAAGGGGTAGAAATCGGATTATTCACAATGTATTTATCTTGTTCATTTCAGAATGTAATAGATGTGTTTCTGTTTCTTTTGAGGTTTTTCACCTATGGGCTATGGACTATTTGCTATATGTGCTATGTGGGTCATCATCTACAAAATAAAGATGAGTCAACTAAATTAAAGGTTCTTTGAGTGAAATCCAGTTCAGGCTTCACAGTGGAAACAATCCCTTTCAAGTGAGGAATTGCACAGCAAAACAAACCTTGCACTTTCTCACGTGTAAGTTGCAGAGTTTGGGTTTCATCCTTTCCACCTTTCCAATCCAAACAACATGCATCTTCATAACCAGCTTCTCTATTTACATCTATTTCCATCTACATGGGACCCCCAATGTCCTCGCATCAGCAGTAGCATAATTAGCTCCATCATCAACACTGGCAGTATTGCCATTGTCACTACCTAAGCAGCAGTCGTCATCTGTTTCATGTCACAGTCCTCTTGTGAGTTTGCAACTGCTCCTCTTCCTCGACCCATTGTTTTCAAATTTTTTTTGATTTGTCTTTATCTTGGAATTTTCAATTACTCTTTTCATATTCTTATATTTAATTGTGAGGTGGAGGGGTTGTTTGTGGAGCAGGTTTGGTAATGCAGCATGTGGTGGACTGAATTTGAATCAGTTTCTTATAAACTAGTCCTCCAACCTTAAGATATGCAAACAGCTTAGCCTGTCCAGATTTCTTCTTGTCTACTGGTTGGATCTTATTGTGCATCTGAGAGGAATTTGCCTGGATTAAGTTATGGAAATAAAACTTTGACTAATTTTTCACTGTAATCTACTTTGAAAGGTTGCTGCCACATAAAAAGGCTCAGTGACAGCAAATCCATCAACATGGCAGTGATAAGAAATATGAATTAATTACAGACATTGTTTATGAAATTTTAAGATTTTACACTTGACGAAAATAGTAAAATATTGTGAACTGAGCCATAATTTGCTTAGTTTTTGAACTTCTAAAATGTGTCACAATTTCACTAAATATATCATGACACTGAAAAGATATATGAAATAATTTAAGATATCGTTGATGCAATTTTAGATGTTTATGCACAAGAATAAAATGGTGAAATTTCATCAAGTCAACCCTAATCTGTTTTGCAACTTCTAAAGCTGGGATCTGCAACTCCAGTCCTCCATTGTCACCATCTTTGGATGCATCCGTGCTTTAACACACCTGAGTCTGAGTTACCTTCTTGGTGTTTCAGAAAGTCTTGCAGAGAGCTGATTATTAACCAGAAAAACCAATTCAGGTGTGTTGGAGCAGGAACACATTCAAAAGCTGCTGGACAGAGGTACTCAAGAACTCAAGAATCCAGTTTGACTTAAATCACATTCTTTAAAAAACATTACCCCAGCCGTCAGACCTGCCTGGCACTAAGGGGGATCCTGCTGGACAGGGACAGCTCAGTCCTTGCAGCCCATAGGGAGTGCGGAACATCTCCAAGAGCCATAGGTCAACATCCAGATGTACACAATATGACAAACACCCACACAGATTCCACCACATCAGTGGGGAGAGGAATATGTCCTACGCCACCCCCATAATATTTGAGTACTTATTGATCCCCCACCCCAAACTTCCTTCACAGTTGCTGTGTAATATGGCATAAGATGTAGGGGGATGGCATGGGTGCTAAGGTGGCAGGATGGAGCCCCTGCTGGGGATCAGCAGATATATCTTTAGCAAATGGTTTTGGATACTTTTCAGAAACACTCTGTTAAGTCTTAATTTCTTTCCCGCTGGCTTTACACATTTTCATTAAAAAAACGATAAGATCCACCGAATCAGTTACCCATGAAAAAAAACCGAAACAAAATGGTAAACTTCACAAAAGAATAAAATACATTTTATTTTGTTGTTATAAGATGTTTGTATTATCTTTTGTTTTTAACAAATGCTAGCTTATCATATTGGTGTACTTCATGTGAAGACAAATTCATGGAGCAAAAATATCTGCTGATGAGCAGTTCATGGACTATTGTCGCATCAACAGATTTAAAAGATGAGAGATGTTGCTAATTTATAATCTGACACATCTGAGGTGATATTTGGCCCAATTCCTGGAAAAACACTATCCAGTCAACTGAATGACATGATGATGCATCAACTACAGCCACAGTTTGAAGCTGCTGGGCTAATTATCACATCCATCAGCTTTTAACAATGTAGCGCTCATTACTCGAGACCCAGCATCTGGAGCCAATCAAGCTTACAGCACAACTTCTGCAAATGATCTATTCACTGTAGACTTCACAGGTTCAGTCTTTTGCATTATTGGCCAGTTCATGAATTTGTCATCACCAAACTCATCACTTCTAGCTGAATCAAGCCTGTTGTACATTCTAAGCAGAGTTTATTAGACAGAAATGAACTTTTCTTTTGTACTGCTGCAGTTAGTTCTTGTACTTGATTAGTGGGGCCTTGAGTTTTTATTCCTGTAATGCTTATTTAATTTAAATAGCACAACATGACAAATCATCTTTCTTCATGTTCCAGATTCTTATGGAATCAAATAGAATATGACAATATCAAATTAATTTTTTTGATGCTCTAATAATATTTGTATATTATGTCCCATAACTGCTGACATTAGAGCTTTATTTTTTCTTCACAGAAATGCAATTGGAGCTTAAAGAACGGTCAGAAAGCAGTAAAAATAAATATAATTATTGATTTTCGCTCCTGTTATGAACTAACTTTAATTCAAAAACACTGTTGTTACTTGTAGTTTTCCCATTTGCATATGTAAGCTTATACGCTGACACAACTTAACATTTAGCATTCATGATGTGATGTTGTGAATTGTACACTTTATGAATTCTGGGGTCATTCCTATCCTGCATGTAAATGTAATAAAAGCAAAGTTGATATCAGTCTGCTAGGCATCAGTGGATGAAAAGGGTGCATTATTTTGTTTCTTTTACTTAGAAAAAATACACACACAAAAAAAAGAAGTCTTGGGATTAATGCAGTTCTTTCCATTTTAAATATTTATTCTTATTATATCTGAGAGTTTGAATGCTTAGTGTTTGGATAAAAAAACATTTTCTGTTTTAATGGCATTCAGTATATTGACACAAGCATTGGCGGTTCATAAAAGAGTTAGACAAAGAATTCATTATCTCTGAGAGCCACACTGGATTAAAGCAGGATTTCAAGAAAAGCAGAGAGTAGAGAGTCAACTAGTCATTGTCATCTAAGAAATAAAAAAAATATATTTTTTTTTAATTGGAGCATTTTTATAGTTTAGTGTCGTATACACTGTCGATTTTGAGGAATTGTTAGAGATACTTATACAGTAAGAGTCCATGGTAGGGTGACATCAAAGGTTGCTAAATATTCATTTGCTATGACTATATGACTTCTGCAACTCTACAGTAATGAAGACATGGCAATATTTTATGTCCATTCTCAAAATGGTGGGTGCCTGTTCTGTTCCATGTATTAAAACAGGACCAATGCTTTAAAATGAAAACTAAATTACATGGTGCAGTTGTGACCATTTCCTGCAAGAATTCAGTGATGATTTGACCTTTTCTTGAAAGCGTGAAAAATGGTCAGTAATTACTGCGGCTGACTGGGTAAATGGGAGTACCCTACATACAATTTGATCATTCTGTCAGTGGAGCTATAAGCCTTTTCCCTGAAGTATACAATCCATCATGCCTATATATTCTGGCATGTGCCTGTTACATGTTGCAAAGAGCTCAGTAATCATGAATGTAAAAGCCAAGGTCTTTTCTTTTTCTTTTTACACATTCTGAAAGACAAGTTGAGAAACCTCATGTAGAATAATGAATTCTGGAGTTTGATTACTTACATTTTTAAAAAAATATGGCTTCATAGATAATATTCAATATGTTTTCACAGAAATTGCACATGACCACATTACAATAATTTTAAAAATAGATAAAACAACATTTTACAATTTTAACTACTCGAGTGGACAAACGCTCAAACACAGTCTGGGGAAACTTATATTACTATTTAAAATCTTAGATTGTAAGAATTTTGTTGCAACTTACTGCCACCTCACAGAACTGATCACTCATCACCTGGAGATGGCCAAATGCACTACAACCTCATTTACAGAAATCTTAGAAATAGCCCTTGGATTTAATATTGAATCAAGAACTGCAAATCAGCTACAAACTTGTATTGTAAGCAACAGATGGTGTACACCAGTATTTTCCTGCAGTGGCTGTGCCCTTAGGTCATGACACCCTAGGCAGAAAGTGATACTGCCCATATTGTACCTATGGATCATTTTAGACACAGACGATTATTGGAATCATGCTTGATATGCTTGACTAGTTTCATACTTTTAACCTAGGACCTTATTGCTAGGAGGAATTATGCGTCTGTTCACAAAAATAAACATTACCTGAAGACCGTAATTGTTGGATGCTTGCTAAACATAAATATATATTATTATAGTGTGTAAACATAATAGTTTACACACTTTTTAACCTGTGTTAAAAAGTGTGGTATTAAATTCTATTTTTAATACTTGTGTTAAAAATAGAATTCCAGTTAATAAAAACAAGTTGTCCTTATCTCATTATGTTATGTTTTTGCTGTTTAAAAAAAAAAAAAAATATATATATATATATATATATATTATATATATATATATATAACAAAGGGTATAACAGTTTTTAAAGTTTATGTGGAAAATGCACATATTTATATTTATTGTCATTATCATACTTTGGGGAAACCTTTTCCAAATTTTACACACATTATGTACAAGATAACCAAACAAGGTGTAAACAGAAAATGCCACAGTCAGTGCCATTTCTATTTTCAATATCAATTCTAATTTAAAACAACCAAAAGTATTTTTTTCTCTGTTCTGAGAGGTAATAATATTGTTACCATCAACAAGCAGATACTTAGCTTTTCTATAATAGGTAAGAAATCTTGTGAGAGGTGCCAGAACAGACATTACTTTCAGACCTTAGCAGTACAATGTGACAAAATCATTTTCTTCATGCTCCACCTTGAGGTCGATCAGGTAGTTACGTATGTAGTTACACTGAGAGGACAATTACTTTTTTTCTTAAAATTTTATTTATTGTCTTTGAAATTGTATCTGCAATAGGATATGTTCTGCAGCCTCAGCAAATGCAAAGGTCTTATTGAAAACCTTTCACAACTGGCTGGGAATCTCTTTGCAATTTTCTGAAAACATGAATATATATGTCATAGGTGACTATAAGATATTACTCTAAAACACAGCATGTTTTTACTTCAGTGTATATGTAAATGAAAAGAGAGTTGTGTCTCAGGACACAGATCATCATGACAGTTTCCTTAACTACTGTGGACTGTTTTGTAAAACATTACTGTCTTTAAATAGCCTTTGGAACACTTTGTGCCTGCTGCACAAGGAACACAAGGCAGTGATCCCACGAGAAAGTATAAAAGAACATTCTTACGTAAATGTCATGTCACAAACATAACTTGTCAAGGATCCCATGTTAATTTTGTATGCAATATGTGATAAAGCAAGTAATATATTTTTTCTCTGATCTTCAAGATCTTGTTTGAACTATGTTAAGCTGCGGCAGTTTTGGAAAACTATTTTCCAAAAAGACAAGCAGGACCTTACTGTAGCCCTTTTTCATTCCTGTTGATGTGTTCTTGATCATTCTATACTCGGACTGATATCCCCATGGGGATCGCATATCCTTAGGGATATTTTCTGTGTATTACATTAATTTGCTTTACAAATCCCATGTGCAGCTTCACATGCTGTCCTCTTTCTTCTCCCTGCACATAGCACTCATCATTACCATATAACATTTAAGTTGCAGCTAAATAAAACTTTGCTAAGTCTCCCAGAAACTTATCCATATGCACAATTTGTAAAGGAGATCACAGCATCCCAATATCTGCAAGGAAAAGGCATGCAATTTGCATCGAGAGTGCTCAAACATAAGAAGAAACTGAACAAAAGATAATTTCAATGATTCCATTTTTATCAAGTATATATCCACTGAGCTCCAGGATCACGCCATTCAAGAACACACCTAATGGATGGCTGCACTCACTCATAAATTCACACAACAAATACATTTCAGTGCTTTACCTTTGTCAGCATTTTTTTTTGTACTGTGTGCAGCCATTGTCTAATATACAGTACATTAACATAGGAATGGGGTGAGGCACGCTTTTTGTAGCTCATATACTGACAGCTTTTTTGCATGAATATCCTCTGGAGATCCTTCTTCATGGGAGGTGTCTTACACATTCCTTAAAAGAGACTCTATAACAAAGTCTCTACCCCCAGAGACTCTCTAACAGACACAAATCACTTTGACATGTCTCTCTTCTCCTTCCTCTTTTACTTACAGGATGCAGACATTTCAAAAAGTGACCGGAGCTATACATCACAGTTCGCACACCAGCAGCAAGTAATCACACACACTCGAACCATGGCAGCCGAACAGGATGGAGAATTTGGTTTAATGACATAAAATGTTCCTTTTGTTGCAGTTTTTGTTTCACTTAAGTTTTTTATTAGCTCACATCATGTGTCTCATCCAGACACTCTTACACTACTAATGCAAATCCAGTGCATATTCTGCTGAATGTCATTTATGTAGTGAAAGCTTACCCAGTCGAATGGTGACAGTATTAGTGTCATCCTACATCTGAAGAAGCTGTAACCTAGAAAGAAACTTAGGAGTGTAAAACTTTAAATGAAAATCACTGTTCTTCCACATGTTCTCTCCTGCAGTTCTGTTCTTCTTTATCACTGACACTATATGAACATATTCAGTCATCTTTCAATATGCCTGTGGTGATGTTAAAAAAATATATGTACAGTGCTGATATATATGTCAGCACTGTATACAAGCTCAAGTAACAGTGAAGTACAGCAAACAGAGAAACCTTTAACAGGAATGTACAATGGTGCAAATGAAGGGCAAACCTATCCTGTACCATAACAAATTCAACATGATGGATTTCAGGTAAATAAGAAGAACCAAGATGCTTTTTTTAGAAAATATAAACAACTCTTTGAACATCTCTGGTGACCAGCATGTCTGGTTCTAAAAAATTTTTTGTTACTTATTTATTGCATTTCTCTCTCTGTTTTAGCAAACGACAAGCATGAAGCACTTATTTTTAACTTATTAAAAATCAGATAAATAATAATTAAATAAATGTGGTTACACATTATTTCTGGGATATAATAGTGGTCCCATAGATTACTTATATTTCTTTGGAATAATATTGTAATTTTTCCTAAAAATCTGGAAAAATTGATCACTAATCACACCTAAAACATGAGATTGTTGATTGATATTGAATCCTTTGATGTTAGCAGAACCTTTCATAATCATATTTGTGGTAGTTTTGCATAAAGCAAACATGTTTTTTGTTGTATTTTGTGCTTCACTGATTCCTATCCTGTTGTGCTGGAATCATGAAGAACAAAGTACACTATAATTTAACTTTCCCTGCCCTTGTTCACAAATTTTCAATTCGGACCTGTACAAGTTCTGTGCAATAGCCGTTTGGACTGTTGCTTTAGATTTTATGATTTCTCCTTTAGTCTTACATTTCTGAGTTTAAATGTGGCTGGCATCCCTCTGTGCTGCTACATCCTATCTATTAATAAAACATGGCCAACTTCTCTTTTTACTGCCATTTGAAACAAATACATGATCAGTTTGTATTATACTCTAAGCAAGAGGTACAGTTTTAGTTATTTACTTTTCATTTTCTTGAGTAAATTTCAGTATGAAGCTTTGGTAAAATGCTTATGGCATTTTTTTGTGTTTTATTCCTTTGTCAGATGATAAAATTCTAGCAATGACAGCCTACATGTTAACTTTTAACTCAATTCACATCACAGAATATGCAAAAGCCATTATGGATCTGGCATTTTAGCTGCAACAGCAGTTCTCCTCAGGTCTCTGCTAATATATTTATTTGCAGATCTCAGACATCCTTATAGACTTTTTGCTTTTAGAAATTTTAAGTTTCTTGGTAAGAGGTGGGGTAAGGAAGTAGATGCAAAATGAGGAAAAAAGAGAAACCTCTTCACTGTGTTGTTATGCTCTACGCATAAGTATTCTACTCATCTTTGCTTCAAATGGAATTCATTGGCTGTTATCAATGAACATGGCACTTTGTGATGTTCCATGCTGTCCAGACCTTAGTTAACAGATTGATAGTCAGTTCAGGTTTATTTATTGCTATTGCTATATTCAAGGCATGCAGCTGCATTATGTATGCTGTTTTACGTACCAGTTTATATTCCCGGATGGGAATAAGGCAAAATGAATCAAATCAATGCTTTGCTGGAAATTCAGAACTTCTAAATTTCTCTGTGCAAAGTTGTTTTTAAACCTCTTCTACTGCTCACTTTCTCTTTATCAGTCAAATACCTCTATCAACCACCCAACCGATATGGACCATAACTCGCATCACAATAATATGTTTCCATCTCTACTGGAACTTATGTTTTATATGTGCTCTACAGAAATGATGTACATTATTTGATTTTTCTGATATCCGGTGATTATAGGTACAGTGGATCTGAGAACTATATACAGCACGATAAAGCTTGAATTTTTGATTCAGTATCTACTAAGAGTACAGAGAGCTAATGTAGTACCTGTAAGGTGTGGTTGGTAATATTTGCACCTATATTATTAGATTTGGAGGGAAATCACCTGTAATTTCAAAGTTGAAGTACTTGTGTCATAGTTACAACACTAAAACAGTTTTATGTTTGTTAAAAAAAAAACAAACAATCATAAGAAGATATTGATTTGTGTACCCATTGGAATCTCCCCAGGTTTGCACCATTGTTCAAACGGCAGTGATGCAATCATTTAGCCCCTCCTTTCCTTGCAGCAGCATGCCATATGTTTAATTTCTAGCTACCTATTCACAGCCCCTTTGCGATGTCTAGCCAATCTGTGGTTTCCTGTCGAGATGTTTCCCAGTTGCTAAGCCACCACTAAGCAACCATTCCAATGTGGCTGTAAATTAATGTAGAAAAATGTCACTCGGTAGACAGCTCCATTAATTGTTCACACTGGAAAAAATGTTTTTTATGGACCTGATTCTTGTATAAACTAACATCTTGCTTAAAATTTATAATTAAAAATATTAGGGTCCTATAATCCTATTGGTTCCTCTTTGGGAAAATGTATTTGAATAAGCAGCGCAGTGGCAGGCAAGTGGAAGAGCACAGATACACATTAAAGATAAGCAATGATAATTTAAACCTTATTGATTTTACCATAGTGCAATGAAAATATTGTCATTTTATAACTTATATTTTGCAGCTCCTTTGTAGAGAGAAAAAAAATGCTGTGCCTTTAAAACAAGTAACTGCAGTATTAAAAATAACCAGTATCAAGTATTTTTCTTAAAATTGGTGTTGAGTTTAAAGTTTTAGCATTGTGACAACCCTATCAGACTGACTCTTCCTTGAAAGACGACATACTTCTTTTGTTCTGTGTTCAAATAATTTCTGTCTGGATTCTAAACTTAGATCATCACGACAGTAGTTCTTCTCCTGGTCTGTTTCACAATGGTGATGAGGGGGGGTTGAACAGGATATCAGTAAATCCAGAGCCTTCTCATTTCCTGACCATCCCAATTTCTGAAATATCACTTCTAATCAACATGAAGCACTACAGCAATTACCAAGGACACATCATATTTATTCTTACAGTGCTAAGTCTAAAGTATTTTACTTCTATGGTTGTTTTTAATGTAACTGTACCTTTTTTAATCAATGCTATGAAAAACGATAAATTAGTGACCAATAGCACAGAGGTAACTTGTGAATTGGGAATAATAAGTATGTAACTCCAGCAAATTCAGGGATGGGGTACTGGTGCCCATTTCCAGGGAATTCTTTTGTTGTTTTACAATAATTCTTTATTTATATTAAGAACAAACTTTTTTTGTGTGGGAAAACTTTTTATAGGCAAACTGGGGGAAAATCTATGCCAGGTCTTGTGAAGAGGAATTTCTTTGTGTGAATGAGGGGACGATAATCGTTCTTAGAGGAGTTGGAATGAGAAGTAGTTCATATGATAAGCTTAGCAGACATTCTGCCAGGTGTTTGCTAGTTGCTGCTGCCGCTAGTCTGATGGAGCTGCACAATGGAGGGTGTACAGTGAGGCAGAAGCTCAGCTAGAAACTTCAACTCAAAAGAGGAGCAAGCATAGACACCTTGAATGGCTGCCACAGGAGAGTCAAAAATGACTCAAACCTGCATGAAATATGAAAGCAACATTACAGGTTTGTTTTTGATGAGGAAATATCATAAGATATCCAGGAGGATTTTCCCTCATGGCAAAACAAATAGTTGAATGAGTATTGTGTTTATATAGAAGTGGTGTTAACCCAGACCTACACACCACAGCAGTTTTAACTTACTTATCTTTTAAAACTGCCATGCTGCTTGCTGTTGCCAAAATAGATTTTTATTATAATGCTTTTGTAGTAATTTTAAGAGGAGTCCAATTGTCCAATAAATATGTTTTGATTAAATGCTAAAATCACATCTGAATTGGGGACTTATTTACATTCTGCAAGTGCAGCATTTGAGTGACTTTTTAGTTTTTAGTTTTTAGTTTTTTGGGGGGGTTTTGCCCTGAGATTGATTTTGCCAGCAGTTATTTGAATGACTTTGATGGACTGTATTTCTTCATTAACATCAGCAAAAAAATAAATGACTTACAATGTAAATTTTGTTTTCCTGAATATTTTTTCATCTCCACATGGAGAACAGCAGCAAATAAGTGTTGACGTTCATGTCAAAGCTTTAATTTTCTTGTCATGAATGATCCCCTGCAGCAAACTCAGGAGAAGATGCAGCAATTAATCACATTTTTGGTTACACTTGAATTAATGCTGCTCAGTGCGATGTCTTGTTACTGCAGGCTTTGGCACCGGAATAGGAGGATCGGGGTTCCACTGGCCTCCCACTTTACGGCCCTGCCCAGATGCATTCTGGTTCCTCCAGGGACTTTATGCAGGCTGCACCCGGCCACAGCTGACTTCTCTTTCTCTCTCTGTCTCTTTCTCTCTCTCTCTGTCTTTGTCTTGCTTTCTCCGTGTCTAGACACAGACCTTGAACATATAGACAAATAATTCCATGTATTTTTTATGCTTATTGTGTGTCCCAACGACAACTGCACTTTGCAACTGCACTCCACTCGGATTGCAGGTTGCTATGTGGACAAAATGGGGACGAAGAAAAATTACCTCCTTTGTTTGTGTAACATCTTCATATTAACAGAAGAAAGAATTAATCAGGACTAGTAACAGCCAGACATGGTCATTGTTTCACTATTTGAATGTAATATCACTCAGAAACATCTGTCACATTATCTTTCCATACATGCACAAAATATTTTTTTCCATTTACTGATTGTCTTCTGCTTTTTTATTTTATTTTTAACACAGTAGTACTTAGTGTTTTCAATGTTCTGAAATGAAGAGATGCAACCTTCTGTATTTATCAGGTAATGCCCAACAAAAAAAATGTCTAGCACCGTGGACCCAGCAGGATGCATCATTGATGGGTTCAAGGAAAAGCTGGAATCTTGAGCATTGGATTAAATTGCACACACATCATGACCATGATTATTTAAGGATTTATTTTTTTTCTATCTTTTATTTTCCAGGGTTTAAACATTAGGAAGCAAACTGAAATTGTAATACAAACAGAGCTAAGAGCAAAGATTAATTATATATATATCTATATATAGATATAGATAGAAAGATATATAGATGTATAGATATATATCTATATATCTATATATCTTTCTATCTATATAGAGATATAGATAGAAATATAGATATATATCTATAGATCTATATATCTATATAGAGATATAGATAGATATAGATAGATTATCTATATCGATATATATATATCTATATATATATCGATATAGATAGATATATCTATATCTATCTATATCTATCTATATATATAGATAGATATATAGATCTATAGATATATATCTATATAGAGATATAGAGATATAGATAGATAGATATATAGATATATATATGCACTCTGATAGGCAAACTAAGTGAGGTTTATTTCCTGCCTAAATGTACAGACTAAATGGCTTATGAAGAAAGATTTTATGGTCACAGCAGACAGACTCATTGGCTTCATTGACATTTTTGTAGACATTAAAATGTGTCTTTTAAATCTAACACTGTTGAGCATGGCAGTTTTTGCATTATGCTGTCCACAAATTGGTTGAAATTAGGAAAACTGACTGTCTGAATGTTTCAACTTCAACTCAGACCAGACCAGCAGATTGATGAAATCTGAAAACAATTAAAATAAGTTTTCCACAATGATGACAATGGTTCCAAAAACAGAGTGACAGTTGAAATATTCTCTCCTTCAATTCTAAGGTAAATATTTCTCAGCAGTCTTATACTTAGCCAAAGACGGAGTGTGCATTAAGCCAGATGATGTATTCTGCAAAAAAAAACCATCAAAAAGCAGGAACATCACTGACACATGTCAGTATCTATCTCCAGTTCTCTTTAAAAATGCTCATACAACCTGTCAAAATAAGATATGCATAATAGACAAACTTTTAATGGAATTCAATATATTAAAGCTATTCCTCACTGCCTCAATGAGTTTAACTGTTGTATTACATTTTAATGGGTGGTCATCTGACCTTTGCATTTCATTAAAACCACCCACTTTCCTAACAGCATTTAACACTCAGATGTAAAACAAAAAGTTTAAAAGCTAGTACGGTCCACATACAAAAGAGAAAACCATTCATTTGATATACTTGAGAGAAATTAGATGAACTGAAGCTCCATATCTCCATAGTCAACTTAAACAGTTTATTGAAATAAATCAGAGTATTGCCCTGTTGATGCCTGCATCTTTACTCCTGAAGATGATGGTGATGATAATTTTATTATTAAATGGATTGCAGATGTTATTGTGAAATGAAGGGAACAGGGGTTCACACATACAGTGGTTGACATATGGACAAAAGACAGATTATATTTGCTTGACATATACAAAAAAACTGAACATTAAACGGCTTAAACTACATATGTTGTGGTATAGTCTGTGTCCTTTTCTTAACAAATATCCCTGTCTGTGTAATTTATGCATTTGCACTACTTTTTCTTGTTTTAAAATATTATTTAAAAGACACTTAGCTTTAAAGCCTCTGGCAAAACAAAACACACTTCTCATGTGACTTTTTTAAAACTACAATTAGTGCTCTATGTTAAATCATAGAATACATAAACAAATCTGATGAGGGAAAGAAAACAACTGATAATTTCCCATTTTAATTAAAAATGTATGCCTAATCCCACAACTTTTAGATAAAAAGACATGATAGACATCAAGGATGATTTTATAAATAACAGATTTTCGAAAAAATAATGAAAATATTGTACTGTATTTGATGGGTATTTTCTTGAACCTTCATTAAAAAGAACCACAGACAACGCATGTGAATAATTATGACAAAGCTTTTGCAAAAGGAGAAGACTCAACAAACGGCTTCTACAAGCCGTTCACCGAGCGTTCTAAAAAACCTTTGGTTACAGCTCGTCTTTTATTATCAAACAAAAACAGGGAGGATGGGGGACGGAAGACAGCACAGACAATATTTATCACTGCACACAGGCAGTTTCTAAAGTAGGGAGTATTTAGTGATAAGACCACCTGTGGAAGCGTAATTTAAGGTTTGGGAAACAGACAGTTAACTGTTTCACATAAAGATTTACAGGCAGACGTGGCCTTCAAGTCAGTTCAGAGACACAGAAGTAAGAGACCACTTTAAACTAAAAATCACAATCTATATTAACTATTGTTGATTAACATTAGACTGAATATAAATAAGTAATAACAAAATGATAATACCAAAAAATCTCTAACAGTATTTATACCTGCAAATAGACTAACCTTTTGGTTACTAATAGGGAATTCTCTATGTTGCTACACCTAACCTTTTCTGTTTTGTTTTCTTTTGTTACTGACTTGGCTTAGAGAACATTTTGCAAAGATGTCACATAAGTAGCCTGACATGTGCCGTTCTTACAACAGCTTACCAAGTGTCTCTATTGTAGGGTTGCTGTGGCTCTTAGAATAAGAGTAAAACTTTCAGTTGTAAGTTGAACTTGAAAGTAATAAAGTAGCTCTTGATCCCCAAGTAAAGTTGGTAAATATACAATTTTATCCAAACAGTTCTTTGCTTCTTCACTTGCTAACTTACTTTTTTTTCACTGTGGGGGGAACCACAATAAATGTATTTGTGAAAGACACTATGCAACAAGTTTCTTTTTTTAAGTTCTAGCACATATTAGATCAATCTGAAACATTCAATAGAGTTTACAAGAGCACTGATGACAAATTACGTTTTCATGGCCTAATGTTTAAAAATGTAGTGCTCTTTCTCTTCAGAGCACAACAAATGAACATGCTTTATTCTACTGCAAAACAAACTTAACACACCCAGACTCAATGAGATTAAATATCTGAGTAGAATATTTTCTAAACAAAACTTAAATGTGAAATACAATCCAGCTGGATATTGTATTCCTGAGCAAGTGGTACCGTCCAGGGCAGTGAACTTTGGCTCTGCATGAGTTAAGAAATGGACAACGTGTTTTATTCATACCACATGTCCTGAGTGTAATGGAGAAGGAAAAAGTACAAACCGTGGACCAAAAAAAAGTCCTTCATACCCTCGAGCCCTCTGATGATGTCAGTAATTTAAAAATACTGGTACATGTACTAGAAACTGTCATGTTCTTTTCATACCTGAAGTGATTCCTCCGTTGTTTTCAGCTGACCAGTCTGTATGGTCATCTTTATGTTTGTTTCTATCTCACAATGGTGTTCTTACAGCTTTTATTTAGATAGTGGAACAGAAACAGTTTTAGGTAACTTCATAAGTATAACTATGAACATGCTACGTAAAAGCAAAGTAATAGCATAGATACCGGGTGCAGTTGAGATCAAAATCAAGCCCCAAAATCAATTACGTATTTGGAAACCTATGAAAGTTGAATATTCAGTAAACTGTACAATAACAGAACTCCAAAGGCACATGGATTGGAATGTCAATGATTTCTTTGGTGCTCCAGTGAGTCCAATCTCATCTGTAGAAGGTCTGGAGTTTTATGAGTGATTCAAGTTTAATATTTAAGCTCTGTGGCATTTAGCTACCCACAGATATAACTCTGCAAATTGATGTGAAATTATCAACCTTATTTGGCAATATTATTCTCCTACTTTTTTTACACATTTCAACTCAAAATTTGTTTGCCTGTAGGGCTTTTAATAAAAGTCAGACTTCTAAACTTCTGAGAGACGCACAGTACGTCAAGTCAGTGTTAATCAATTAGTTTTCGGTACCCCAATGTTGGAACTGGTTTGTATTCTGCAGAAAAACGAATATTAAATATCTTCCATAGTAATGTTAGAATAAACATTGTAGTTCAACATGTTTTGGTGGGTTTAAGGTTCATAAACTGGTTTAAAGACCGGGAATTGAGAAAAGCTATATAAACACAATGAATAATTGTGTTCATATATAAGTGCAAAATATTGTTACCAAAAGTGCAATATCAATTTGTGGTCGAGCGGAGTTTAGACATCTCAAGCAGAGCTTTCCAATAATGAGCACAATGACAAATCCACCATGATACAGAGCAAATTGTGATGTTTTGTAACATGCCATCACTGTTAACTGACACAAAAGATTGGGTAAAATTATCCTTAACCAACAATAACTTTTCTATGTGTTTGACATAAACTTGAAAATTTATACTATGTTTGATTTTACCACACATTTTTTGATAGAATAGCTACTGCATTTCAAGACAAAGTGGTGTTAAAGAAAACAACAGTGCAGCATGTTTGTATACTTCTGATTCTGTAAGAAATGTAATTTCATCTTGCAGAAATTTGAGGCACTATATAGGCAATGTGTAGGACTTGTTAAAAGTCTCACTAATAACAAAATACTTCCATTAAAAATTACATAGTATAAAAAATAATTACTCTATTCCACCTTGAAATTACATTATTCTTTAATCAGGAATCCAAACAGAGGGACACCTATCTCCACAGGTTCTTTGAAGACCAATTCTGTCGAGCTTTTTTTTCTTCAGTTTTTGAGCTCTGTATTACTTTGGATTTGTCCCTGTGCTCACTGCTGGAAAGCTCTGCCTGAGATTTCTAAACTCTGGTCAACCCCATCTGTCTTTCACTCTGCAACACAAGACATGCAGAGTCATGTGTGTTAAAAACTAAAATAAACACACAGTGGAATGACTATATTAAACACAAGTGGAGCAAGAGAAATAGCTTGAATTAGGTCACAAGTAATCTAATGACTTCAACATGGTGAAGTGCAAATTTTGATTAATCCTTCTATTTAGGGGTCTCTCAGACATCCTGGCAAGAACATCACATCCTTTTAAATGTTGAAAACGAAGTACAGACAGTCAGAAACCTTTTTAGTACTTGGTCTTTCCCTCTGCCTCTCAGGCTATTTCTTCCCTTTCCGTAGTTGACTTTCTTTATAACTCAGGGGGCACTAATGCCGACAGCTGGTGAAATATTTAAAGTTGTTGGAGGCCATTACTTCAATGTAATTAAGTAAAAGGTGGGTGGACAGTAGTGTCTCATAAAATAATCAGTGCTGATCCTTAGTTCTTTCCCAGTGGTGGACAATGGGTCACCTCAGCAGAGGTAAGAGCGATTGCCTAACAAGAGAACAGTGCAATATTAGAAATTTGCATGGATAGGCAAGGGGTCCAGGATATGTGCTGTAACAGCAGAATAAAAGGTGGACACTGAAATTGTTAGGGGAACAAAATAAAAGTAACTTTTAATCTGTTAGAAAAGAAAATAATTTATTTAGAGGAAATATTTACATTAAAATCTTCAATTGCTGTTTTGCAGTTCACATTTTCCCATAACAACTCATTACCTTGAAGTAAAACATGCTGTTTTGCCTTATAAAGTAACTTATCTGTTAGGACAGAAAATACTCAGTAACCAGACGAAAACAGTTAATTAAATTAAAATCTTAGGGATGCAGATCTGAGGAAGCTCGTTTCAACAACAGCTTCTGAGGGTCACTGACTACAGACTCACAAGGATGAGCTGCAAGTTCACATGTTTGATAAGCACCAAATGAAAATCACCTGAACTCCATTAACCTTGTCCTTGGTGTGTGCCTGAATGTTTAATCTCAGCTGATTGTGTGCTTTTTCTGTGTTAGACAGTACAGACATATTTTTTGATTTTGCTCACCTTTCTAGTTCAAACCACCAATGCTGAAGGATCACTAAAGGCCACATAATACAGAGGTTGCATGAATATGAGTCTTAAGGGTCAATTGAACTGTCAAGCTTTGTTGACACAGCGGTACACAAAGAAATGAGGGTCCAAATGTGTGAACAAGGTAATAAAAAAAACTATATAAGCTCACAAATGGAAAATAATGTAGTAAATTGCATTAAGTTGAATTAAGAAGTACATCCAATGCTTTGGAATTCACCTGAAAAGTAGATAGAGTCCACCAGCATGTGATTTAATTTCTGTAAAAATAAAATGTTCTTGAAAAACCTTGGGACTTTTTTAGATAATGTTGGTGAATAAACAACATACAATGAACACAGCAAAGAGGGTAAGAATGAAGGTGTGGAGCCTTTTAAGTCAGGATTTGGTTAGAAGTAATATTGTAAGCTTTGGAAATCTCTCGGAGCACTGCTTAATCCATCTTTTGAAAGTGGAAAGGATGTGGCACAACTCAAAATTAACATGGCCTCCCAACTAAACTTAAGGGCTTTGCATTGTCGATCCGAACTCCTGAAATTAATTCTTATTGTTGCAGTTGCATGTCAAAAATCACATAATTTTGTTCTGAGCCTCTCTGGTGAACGTCCTCCTCCCCCCTTTCCATGCAAAACTACTGTGTGATTGGTCTGAATTTGATGGGTTTGCTCATTAATGAGGAATATAGCACTGAACTTCAATGAGCCACTGCTTTATGTCATGTGAGACAGGAGAAATCGTACAACAGCCAAGGGACCATTCTAACTCTAAAAGAGAGATTTTTAAAATTATTTTTAATCGGATAACCCAGTTATCATTTCCCTTCCACATCCCAGTTGTGTGCTACTTTATAATAATCAAATAAAATGCTAATAAACTTACATTGAAATTTGGGAATACAATGTCACAAAGCATGCAAAATTTCAAGGAGTATTTATACTTTTGCAATGATTTTGTACATGCCTCAGTTTTACTGTTAGTCCCATAAAAGAACAAAAGCTCTCTAATAATTTAGGAGAAATCCTAAATAATTTGTATCTAGCTTTTCAAAAACATACCAACAAACAAAAAGTAGGATTCTATATTAGAATGGTCTCTCACACACACGCATGCACACAAACCCCGAAAGAGACTCGTACATTAAACATTTACTTAATGTATGATCATACTGTGCATTGTGTCCTCTTTCATATATATAATCCACCAAACAGTATGTAGAAAAAATATTTCTTGTTTTATGAAATACTACATTACAAAGAGGTAATGTAGATTTTCAATGATACAATAAATTACTTACTTTTCAAAGACGTTCTTATAAATGAAGCCCTAGGCGGAAATTCAACCTGTAGGACTCTTCCGGCATCACCTATCACACCTTCACCCCAGCCAATCAGGACGCACCCCTCTCTACCTAGATCCAATCACCTGGCAAGAGCTCCTTCAAAAGACGAAGCAACCACAGATTCACCCGCTTCAGTCGTGCTTCAACCCACCTCCTCCCCGTTTCCACCACCAGCCTCCCAGACGCCTCCAGGTCAACCTCAATACTACTTTCTCCAAGCTCCGCTCCACCACCAGTGACTGGGCCCGGGGGAAGACCTACCTGAGCTTCGTTCGAGCCGATCATTCGAGCTTTCTGCAATTCTCAGCACACACGTCTTCCGCCGGTGTCCGAGCGCCAAATTCTCGGTCCAATAAAATTGTCTAACTGCTGTTTCTCTCTCTGTGTGAGCCTCTACAGATTGAAATAGTTTTTTAGTGAAATAAGGAATTTATAATGTTTTCAAAAATTGAAACAGTGGGATCGAAAATATAAAATAGTAGTAGGAAGACGCACATCTTGGATACAATTTGTTGCTCCTCTCATTAAGGTATTGTAACTATCTTAATACAGTATTAGCAACTTGGAAAATGAGTTCACAAGACAAAGGATTATGGAGCTGTGAGGTTTCAGATCTGTCTTTGTCAAGCATGAAAGGAATTAAAAAGCACCCAGGAAGAGCCAGCATGCTATTGCAGCTTTTCAAGAATCTGGTATCTTTCTCGTTTCTAATTAAGCAGGTTTAGCAGATCTTTGAACACAAGTGAGGAGGAAAAAAACCCTGTGGTGACAAACATCTGCTTGTTTTTACCCTTCTTTTTCAAGTAAACATGCTAAAGGTTGACATGGGTACTCTTTTATGTACATGTGACTGTAACGCTTTATTACATTTTCAATGAACTAATGCGGCTAATGAACCAAAGAGAACTTGATGTATTGAGCATGATTCTTTGTTTTTCATTTTCATTTCCTGACTTTTAACTTTGCAGCTTATTTTTCTTGTTGACCGTGTGGCTTTTAGAGTTTGACAACAGGAGTGATGGGCGAAAGGAAACTAAAAGTGCAGTTTTTAAGTTATTTGTAGTAAAAACTCTGGATGTGTAAAGGATGATTAGAATGACTTGATTTGAAACACTCGCGCTTGATGAAGAAACGCTTTTCTCCTTTTAGAGTGTGAAGGTGATGGAGGGTGGGGGGGAAATCTTCAAACGCTGTTGCCGAAGATGTCAGTATTTGAAAGTCAGCACAGCAGTACTCGCTTGGAGTGGGAAATAATTGGCTGCACTGTGCAAAGGCATATATGTCAGTCTTTTTCGGTGTAGCCATAGATGTGATAGCAGCTATGAACTGTGCATTTTTCAACAATAGCTCGGTTTAGATGTTGCTGCATATGCAATAAATACCCCTTAATGAATATCCCCATACAGAGAGCTTAGTTTTCCACATCTTTTCTACTGAACTTTTTTTAAATCACTAGCTGTTCTTTATGTCAATGGCTACTAATGTTTTATAATTGCAACTTAATGTCACTGCAGGACATCAAAGGACAATGCCAGCCAACTAGTGAAGATGGAAAGTAGCAGATTTTTATTGAAGTCTTTGAATCACCCTTTGCACAGTTTTCTCACTTGCTTCCTCTTATAGTTAATTTTTTGTCTTTGAAAAGCAAAATAGAAAATGTATGGACGTCTGGAGGAGAGTTAATGCAGACTGGTTCCTGGCTTTTGAGAAAACAAGACAAATGCTCTGAGTGGTCCACATTAGTCTTCAAAGATGTGACTTTTCTTTTTCTTGTTGGATTAACCTGAAATATGAATTTAAGCAGCTGTTTCCCCTCTTAGAAAATTGACAAGGGCGTACCGTTTCTAATATCCACCCACACATTAATAATATAAATTGCAATAACTACAGGTATTGAAGTGTTATGAAGAAAAGGGCGTGTAAGTTTCACTAAAAGCAGATTTATTGTATTGCAGGCTAGTTCTCCATCACTCCTCAATGACACTTTTTCACCTGAAGGTGCCCAGTGATTTTCCACTGCCTGTCACATCGTCATATATGGAAAGTATCGACAGCAGGGGCAGAACAGGAAGACACTAATAAGGCGACAAAATACAGAGCCAAGCATTTTCTAGGAGGGGGGAAAAAGCTGCCACCACAATTTTATATGGGAAAGAAAATTAATGTGCACTGCTTCTCTAATCCTGAATCTTATCTGTCCCCTCAGAATTTTTCAATAGTTATTGCCACCAAAATTGCTGGATTTCTCCAGGCTTTTTAAACAGAAAAAAAATCTGTTATATGCTTTCTATTCTCAGCTAATGCATAATGATTCAGAAAAATGTGCTGGCGCAGTAATATTAATCCTTTTCTTGACCAAGGGCTTTTTCAGTGGCTTATTTGTATAAAGAGATTTAACGAGAATGCTCAGTTATACAGCAAACTGAAGTCGTGACTGCTCATACATACCGTAGATGCTGTAAATGCTTTTGCATTGTAATTGGAAAAAAATAATAATAATTCACATCTATGACTTTCCTCTAAATTTCAGACAAAATGGCGAAAGCAGACTTAAAATGTATGTTCTTTCTGCCAAACCTTCAAACTGGAAGTTTTTAATTGCTGTTTTTTGATTGTAAATAGTCAATTAGGCACCCCACAGGGAGTCATTGTTTTGAAACATGCTCATTGAAACAAAACTGGTGTATCAGGGCCAACAGAAAAGAGAAAGCAGATCTGTTTCTTGTCTGTTGTCATAAATGGCTACATTGTGCTAATGAGCCAGTTTCCACGCTGAGCTCAACACAACCGCAGGAGAATAATCTCTAGAACTGCGCCCTCCCACCAGCTCCTCATGGACCTCGGCCCATAACTGTCACTTTGATTCACAGCATTTATGGCTGGGAAGTAGAAAACAAAGCACTGCCTATCATTGTATGATTCAGAGGGACCCGGTACGCCCAGACATTCTGTACATTCTGGGGCTTTAGGGAGAACTTTTCCAAAGGCTGTGTGAAACACCTGCACAGCCAACTGTGCCATCCATTAGATACAAACTGGTCTCAAATGGCCCATTCTCAATTGGACCACATCATTAGTTTTGCTTGAGCCTCTATCACTACATAGACTTAACCGCTATCTCACAGGGGACTCCCACTTGCGATCCTCTGCACTGTTTTTCCCTCCCTAAGCCTCCGTTGCTTTTTGCATTTCTCATTCTGATGATGCTCTATCATCCTTTACCTTACTCTTGCATCATTCCCTTTGCTTCTACTACACTGTACGCCGCTTCCAAAGGAAAAGACGAAGCAAAACTACAAAATCATTTAACTTAGAGTTTTATCACTTATATTTACATTACTATTTGTCCACCTATAATTCTCTTTTCACTCTCTGCACTAGTCATTCTCACATTCTCCACATGCATTCACTGCCCACCATTTATCAGCTCTATCCTCCCCAGTTTCCCCTCCTCCCTGCTGCCTTTCTAACCCTTCCACTATTTCCCTCTGTGCTTGCTGCCTAGCCAAACAGAGTCCCACATTATGCCGTCCCCACCCCACCAGCGCCACCCCACCTTCTTTGCTTCTATCAGTTGTAGCTTTCCCTGTCAGCCCCAAGCCTTAGTTAATCACTCAGGCAGCCCAGCATTCGGGCAGCTCGCAGTGAACTCCCTGGGCACTAATAGCAAGACAAGTGAGAGCAAGAGCGGGGAGGTAGGAGGTGGGGTGGTGGGGGAGCACTCATTAGGAAAACAGGTATTTAAAGAAATGGTCAATTTCAAACCAAAAGATAATTTGTCTCTTGCTCAAGCGATTTTTTTTTTTCTCCCTGAAAAAAGAAAGCATGGTTTATCTACAAATGTGGAGTAGTCGAATTGTGCTGCAAGCTATGCTGAGGCCGACTGTTGACATTATCAATTTAAGGCTTGATAAATACTTCCTGTGTTCAGATGGCATATTTTATTCCCAAAGGAGTGGTTGGGTTTTCAACCCGAAGGCATTTTTTTTTATGCTGACTCCCTGTTACCGCTCCACTGATGGCGGAGGACTCGATAAAGTTGAAATATGACCTCCATTTGCACAAAGACTTTGCCTGATATTAAAAAAAAGTTGTCGGGTTTCTGAGGTGATCAATGCACCTTATCAAATCCCTCATTGCCTATTTTGTGTTTACTGCCTGAATCAATGATAAAGCAGATAAAAAATGTATATCTTAAGCGATGTAAAAAGACAGACAAAACTTTAAATGCCAAAACATTTTATGTGAGGCCCTCGTTTTAGAACGGGTCACCATGTGCATATATCACCTGAAATGGATTATGCAGATTTCAACATGTTAAGTGAGGTGTACTTTTTGTGGAAAGATTAGCTTAGGTGTGATGACTATCCAAGGCTAGAAAATATTGACAGGTCTTCCTTTGCATCGAGTATCTATGGCGAGTAAAATTTGCATTGTATGTTCCTGTTTGTAGCATGAACGGCTTTCATGCAACATTGTAATTCATCACGGTTGTTGTATGGAAGACTAAACCTTCCATAATTGGGAACAAAACAACTTAATTAATAAACAAGTCATTAAGATAGCCAACGAGCCTAAAAGCAGTTTGATAAATAAATTAGTGTACCATGAAATGCAACAAAATACTAAAAACAAGAAATATATTTAATAATTGATCGATTTAGCATGTTTAAATGTATATTCCTTTATAATTTTTGAAAATTTTGTATGTGCTTCTGAGCATGTTTTATTTAAACCAAACGTTTCCAGTCATATGTTTTTGACTTTGAATGCTATATTTTTATTTTGTTTCTATAATCCCTTTTTCTTTTATATTTATTGCCACCCAAGAAAATATATTTAAAATATGTTTATACCACCCTTCAAATAATTTCACAGCCATTTATTTAAACACCAATATATTTTCTCCTCTTATGTAGTTGTATTTTTTATGAAAATGATTTTTCTGAGCCTTTTTATTGTCCTGTTTTTTTTTCTCTCAATCTGGACATGAAGACACAAAGGGGGCCAGTCATAGAGTTGCAAGCTGACAGGGAAAGCATAGTTTCCATGTTCCATTTAGAGTGTCCATTCATCCAAATGTTAATGCTTTATGTTTGGAGGCCATACACAGGTAGAACATGCAAATTCCACATAAAGACCCTGAGGTGGATTTTAATACAGAACCTTCTTTTTGCAAGGTAACAGTGCAAACAAATGCATCCCCAGGTATCTGTAATTAATACCCAGTTATATACAAATCAGTTTAATATGTCTCAGTCCAATTTCAATTATATCCTTCAATTTAGTCCAGTTATAGGGATTCCCAAAGAATGTGTCACAAATCAGCAAATGTGAGGCATTGGAGAATCAAAGTAAATACCAAACATATTAATAAGGTTTTTTTTTCAATGAAATTTAGAACAAATACAAGAAATACTAAAAAAAACAATAAACAAATTGGCTAAAAGTGGTTCGGGATACATTACAGTGCAAAAAGATTGAGTAAATCATACAATGGCAGATTTACAAACTTATTTTGTAAAACTGGTAGATTCTGTTAAAATGTCAGTTTGAGGCATTTCTAGATCTGGAACAAGCAGAGTGTAGAGGACTAACTCTGGATCTGTCCCTTTATATTTAGCTATTTATATATTTTTCAAACATGCATTCAAGAATTGTTGCTACTATACAACAACTTAAAACAGCGATAAATTACTTTTAGTTATGCAAAGACAGCAGCATGAGGATGTTCGTGCCACACAGCACAGTCCATTTTCATCTGTGTGTGAAGTAATCTCTGTTCTCATGTGGTGAGCGTAGATTGGCCTGTTTAGCCACCTGAGTCCCTGCTGTTTGGCATACAGTACGCTTCAAATTGCACCTCCGCTGAATAAATGGTTTTCTTTTGTTTTGTTGCTTTCACAAATACATTTCTGTTGGCAATGTGTAAGATGCTGCTTTTTTCTTTCTTTTTTTGCTGCAGTGCTGTTGATCTTTTGTGTTACACATGTTATGAGCGTGTAGACTGAACATTTCAAGTTCTGCTGTGTAGTACAATGTATGAATGAAAAACAACAGACACCAACAATAATAGCCAATTTCACACATGTAGTGGATCTTCTTTCATGTTTCTGTGCCATGTTGCTATCCTTTCTCACAGCCATCGACATTAATTTGACAGAAAGTGGAGGTGGTTGATTGTTGCAGCTGGTTAGTTCACCTTAGGAACAGGCTGGACTGAAACCCTGACAAAGATGTTGTGTGCAAGAAGGCCTTGAGCAGACTATTTGTGAGGAAACTCCGATTTTGTTTCCTGTGTATTGTAGATGCTAAAAATCTTTTACCAGTCAGCAAGCTGCTGCCATATTAACTGCTTGGGAAGTAACATGTGTGCCATAGATGGCATTATGCCAAAACCCATATATCTGTAAAGCTTTTATTGCACAACAAGGCTGACTAAACTGTTGTGCAAAGCATATAGTTTACAGAAATACAGTTTATAAATTCATGAGCCGCATCAATGGGATTTTAAAATTAAAACATTAAATTTATATATACATGTATGTATGTATGTACAAGATGTAGGAATCTTGTAATGTGGGCTTTGCCATGGCTGTCTTGATCGTTTGCCATGTAGTAACACACACACACACACACACACACACACACACACACACACACGAAAATTATTATTTTCGCTTATTCTCGGTCTAAATATTTTTCTCCCTGGACTCTTCTGCAGTTGTTCAACTGGAGGTGTAGGACAGAAGATATTGTTCTGGTGACAAATTAGAACAGAACCCTGTCAAAACTCTTACATATTAGATAGGCAAGAAAACATAAACAAGGAATTTAGGTGCCTTTAAAAAATATGAGAAAAAATGAGAAAATTATATCTGAACAACCTGATTGCTCCATTTTAAGACAGCTATTTTAATGCATTTAGCAAACTTACACAAAGTCACCATTGATATGCTTTAAAATTATTTTAGCAATATTAGATTCTGTCAGAACAAGTTGACCTCTTTTGGCAAGGTAGAGGTAATTTAATTGATACATTCAATAGAGTTGGCACAGTTAAACTAGATTAGAAAGATTACTAAATATCAATTTAGCTAATAATAATATGTTGACTAGTCATGTTTATAGTTCAATACCTGAATTTTAAATCTAAATTCACAGTCCCAGCATGTGCTAGCTCAAGTTCATTAATTGCTTTTTATTTATAAAATACAATTTTTAAAATATAGTATTTAATCACCAAACATCAAGTCACTTTTTATGTCAACCTGGAAACCAACGTGGACAGTCACTGCATACATGATGGCAGGCTTGCGCATAACAGACCAAATCTTATCTGCACAAACTCAAACACATCAAGGATTTAACTTTGAGGAGAAATGTCAGGACTCTTTTGCATGTAGCACCTCAAGTTTGCCCCAAGACCTTCTCTCTACAGCATGTTCACTTCCAAATAGAGCAGCTTAATGATGCCAGGAAGAACTGCAATCACTTCAAGTTCTCAGAAATGTTATCGTCACTCATGAATGTGCCCATTTTAATGTGCTAGTGCAACCCATTGATTCTCGGTAATAATTTTGAAAAAGAAAAAAGTATGTTTGCTTGGCTGTACAGTATGTTTAAATGTTCAGTGTGCATGACCCAGATTGAAGGACATTTGAAACTTTTTATTTTTGTCAGCCATAGGAGAAAAATTTAAAAGAGAGAAAAAGCTTTTGAAGTGAATATTATTACATTTCTTCAATGTCAGGTTGCTCCCAAATGTCCGGTTTGTTTTCAAATAATTCATTAATAAAAATGTTTAACTTTTGATTTCAGTTTCTTCCAATTCCCAGTTGCTGTGTGTAAGATCTGACACCCACAAATTAAGTAATATTATTGAGTTAGCGTTAGCCTCTGTTGCCGCTAATAATCCCATGAATAAGTTGATCTGCAGTGAAATAAATAACCTGAATACATATCATTTGTTCTTTTTACAACACTGGGGTTAAAAAACTAAATATTGTGTTGGTTTTCAGTACTGCTTATATTAAAAAAATGCAGGTAAAAATTATATATCCTCTTCATATTAAAGCAACAGCTATTCACTGTGTTGTAGCTTCTTTGTTTCATCCACTTACCTTTTTCCCCTCTGTTGGAACCCTATATAACTCCTGCCACATGGTCATTTTCTCAAACCTCTCCTTTGTGGGCCTTATCTTTATAGCTCATTGCACAAAATGAAAGTACCGTTTCATGAATAAAAGGTAGCAAATTGAAAGAAAATGCTGCAAATTGCCTTGACCGCAGAGCACCTCTTCAACTGAACAGCGATGTTTAAACCCATAAGTGACCTCAAAAAGGCTTTTTCCTTTATTGCTGATAAACAGGACCTTTGTTGTTGATGTGAAATGTGTCCTGACCAAAGATTAATACATTTGTGTTCATTTTTAAAATAAAAAGTAACAACTTTTGATCGTTATCTTTCATTTGTGACAATTTTAATATACCCAAGTTGTAATAACTGTATCATAGATAATTATTATTATTATTATTATTATTTTTTTATTTTTTTTTGCATTGTAGCACAATGTAAGAAATATTGTCTTAAATCAACTTGGAAGAACTGAAACTAAATTTAAGTCTCAAATCTGACTCAGTTGGGCTGTTTTTTTTGTGTTTTTTGTCACAAGGTGTAATCACTGATTTTCTTACCCATCAAATCCTTAAACAAAAAAAGCAAACACTGAATTCTGAAAACAGCGAAATGGTACCACGTTAAAAAAGAGCAACATCAGGAACAATCACTTTTAGCTCATTAGACAAATTAGGTGTTATGCTGCAGAATGTGCATGCATCAAACTTTTGGTGCACAGGCATTGTCTAGTCTTTGTAATTGTTTTAATCTGAAGATTTCACTGAAACAGGATACTTCAATCCACTGTATGAAAAGAGAAAGAATTGTTTTTTTCCTCAGTGTCGACATTAAATCTTACTTTTCTGTTTCTGGTTAGTTAGGATTACCAAACATTATTTCTGTTTGCTGACTGTCATACTGAGAGAGAATATTTGAAAATATTTTTCATTACTTCTTCAGAAGTTTGCATATTACTAGGTATCAAACAAACATGGAAAACCCCAGCTGACATGGCTCCTTAAACCTCTAATAGGTTTCTTTTCAATATTTCAGTTAAATAGCTGTACACCTTTGAATGTGTTTTTAAGGAAACATCTCAAATAGTCATGTTTGTTTAAGGTTTGTGGTGTGGCCAACAAAATTGCCTAATTTGAATCCCAGTAGTTGGTTTGCGAACAAGATGACCAATATCGTTACTCGGTTACACCAGATTTAGATTCATCAAAGGAGCTGTTCACCCGTCCTTGCTGTTAGCGTGACTGTGTTGAACACTCACATGCTTTCAGAGAACAATATTTTTCACAGATTTTCTGTATGAGTGTTAGCACATTGCTGATTGGTCGACTTTTGTCCCATGACGCCTGCACATGCCTGGCTCCCTGGTAGGACTCTGTCATGAAGACTGCACATATCTGTTTCTCTGGCCTGCTCCCCTCCTGTCTGTCTGTTTAGATGTTTCACCCTGAGACACCAGATCCTTTAAGCTTTAACATTACTAATATGTCTCTTCTATAGCCGCAGCATAGTTGTGCTGTGAACATGGTTTAGATTAAAAATGTTATCTTATAAATGGATTTTAGATGTGAATAAAAACATTAGAATAAAATGCCATAATACAGATAGCTTTGCATGTATACCACAACAATGAGCTAATTAGAAGTGGATTCATTGTGTTTGGGTTGACAATGAGTTTGAGTCCATCAAAAACCTTTAGGTCCTCCATTGTTAAATAAAACTATTATTGTTGTTTTCTAACAAGTTTGGCATAATAATTGAGAATATTTACTCATGTTTCATTTAATCTGAATGAAAACAGGACGGTGTGTTTTGACCAAGTCTGCCTTTGTAAGAGGTTTTTTTTTTAAATTATGAAACAACAAAGTAAAGAGCTGGTTCGAGTTGTGACTTTCTCCATTTCAAATATTGTTGTAAATGATTACCTTTTAGCTTGAGTAATTCAGTTATTGCATAAAGTAGCCTTCCTGATGATCTCTAAAATTGCAAGGTTAGTGAGCCAGCAGGGGGCCTCTTGTGACAAGTACATTGTGGTCAAAGGTTGATTGAAACTGTAAAGTATGAATCCAAAGTAGACAGTAATGCTGGCTTCTTAACTAAAGACATTTTCTGATGCAATTCTGAACTTTAAGCAACAAATTACCGTTTGATGAAGTAATTTATTAACAGTTATTCCACTGTTTATATTTTATGAGGAAATGTTATGGACAGTGATGGAAGAAGTGATGTGAAGTTCACAAATTATCTGATTCTTTTGATCAGCTCTTTACCATGAATAATGAGACTCGAGTTTCAGTTTGTGAGAGCTGTGCTTTCAATGTGTTTTTATAACTTTTCTTGGTTACAATGCTCTGCATGTTATTCAGTTTAATTTACAATTATATGTATTTAATCGGCAAATAAATAAAACACAAGAGGTAGGTGGATGTTCAAGGACACAGAGCACATTCGGATAGCTCTCTGTTTCCGATGCATCTCATGGCAGCAGATGGGTGAGAGGATTTATAGTTGTGTGTTGCTTGTCGACAGTGCATTGCTGAAATTGTTATATTTAATGGCTCAGAAGAGGATTTTTGGTTGTACCAAAGTCACCAAAAAACATTTTTTTCCTCTATCGGTTGTTACATTTTTCTTTTACCTTGTTTCTATGCTACAAATATTGCTAAAATATTGGTAATGCATACCGAGCCGGCCCAAGGCATAAGCAAACTAAGCAGCCACTTAGGCCCCCATGCATGTCTTACAATGTCACACTGCAAGATGACATAGCGCTACTGTTTACAGTCCGACCACGCTTGACCGCCACATTGTAAAACATATCAACCTCATTCCATTCACTTACTACGTTGTTTAATTTAGAAGAAACTAAAATAGCATTGTCAGATGATTTGTATCATTGGTTTAAATGAACAAATTTATAAAAGTCAATGTAATTAATCATTCTTGATAGATCTAATGGCTTCAACATTTACACACAGGTCAAAATAACTTACACATGAAGTAAATATCTGTCCTCTAACTTGGAACATAGTGTCGAGTGTTTTCACCTCCCTATCATGCTGATAACTAACTGGTAACATTTTAAAGCAACTGACTCCAAATCTTGTGAGGCAAAGTGAATTTTAATGCAAGATGCTGTACCAAAAAGAAAAAAAAAATAGCACAGGTACAGTCATTGAAGAGGAAGTGGACCTGTCACCATACTGACATCGCTGCTATTAGAGGAACGTTCTCAGGTGCAGTGGCTGGCAGTCTCCAGTGTTTACCAGGGAACATCATTAGCCTGGCGTCTCACAGCCTTAAAATGTCATATATCCACTGTAATGAACTGTGAGAGCGTGCATTATTCCCAAACTTCCCTGGTGCAGCACCCACATTAATCCAAATGCTCAAAACCTGCACCTCCAGTCCCTCCACTCATTAACAGTGGCAGATATCAAGATAGGAATAATGAGAAAGTGCCTGCAAGTCAGGACATATATTAAAGAAATAGAAAGTGCAAGAGAAATGGAGCTTCAGATGGAGAGAAGAAATCCTGTCATAAATGGCAAAACACCCTCGAGGAAAGGTCCAGGGTTAGATGACAAACAGCATGAATTCATATTGTTTGGAGATGTTGACAGACTCTGCAGAAGTCATGAGCAGTCTAAGAAATTTTTTAACAGCATTCTTTAGGCTGCCGGTATTTACTGCATGTAAAATGTTTTTATAATATGGACAGAAAAATCCATAGAGTAGATTTACAGGGATATTAATTCATAAATATTTCAAGCTTCATCCTAAGGTGCAAGAAATTATGAACTCTTCAATATGTTTTGGGAATATATCGGTTGTTTATACAATTTTTATGTTGCTGCAAAATCGTAGGTTTGCACAATTTATAAGCTTTTGAAACTATAAGAACTGTGTGATCTGGATCAGCTACGCTTGAAATAAACACAACTTCTCCAGTGTTGCTGGGTTCCCAAGGACCTAACTCTAGCATAGGTTGATCTAATTACAATAGACAATATGTTTTACAGTGGTGAAGGACTGATTAAGGATTATCTACATAAAGTTAGCTATATTTCTCTTTAAGAAGACAAACAAGTGCCCTCACTTAGAAACACCTATTTTATATTTATTCTTTTTTTCCAAATAAAATAAGTTAATATTTGGCAAATCCAAAAGAGCTTAAGTGATTTAGTCTTTGGAGTAAAGAAACATGACATTTTTAAAGAAAATAGATTATAATCCATGCTGTAATTCAGAGGGTGCGAACAGCAGAAGCCAGAAAAAGGGTAGATTTTCTTTTTTTCTTCATATTTAATGTGAACAAAGCTGACTCTGCCATAGTCCTACCACTGAGGGAAAATCTGGATTGTCAGTTGGAGAGCAACGACATCATGTGTAAGTAATGTAAAGCGCATTTTGGTTATATAGACATGTACTTTTATTCCAGCTGCTTCCAAGATAGATTTTGTGATACTTGAGTGCAAAGAAAGGTATCAGTAACCACCAGCTGCACCAGTCGTCCTATTAAAGAATTGTAAGTCCAAGCAGAAGTATCCATAAATATAATGTGATTTTATGGCCACAGATGTCAGGTTGACAGACTTGTAGTCATTTAACTCTATGATGATACATTTCTAGGGGATTGGGATGATAATGACAGCACAATCCTCAATCCAACCGCTGGAACCAACTCCAAGAGAATCCAACACAAACTCAAATCCACTGAAAGCTGCTGGGAGCTACATTTCGTCCACGAGCAGGGAAAAGGACAGGGTCCTTTAATAAATTCCTTCTTCTGGAGCTTGTCCCATCGGCTCGGTTCTGGAGAGTCCCACAGGTACAAAGTCATAGAAGAACCAGGTGAACTAATTATAGATAATTTGGTACAGCTGTGGCAAAGAAAAAGCAGAGAAACTGAGGGAGGAAACAGAATGAGCTGAACTAAGTTTCAAATAGAAAAATCTTGACAGAATTGAAAGACAAATATATTCAAATATACAAGAAACAGCACACAAGATTAAACTAAGAAAAAAAGGATTGAACAAATATGCCAAAGCGGTTAACAGAAAAGAATAAAATAAGGCAAGACCTACAGATGGATAAACCACAAGAAGATGATCAAACATAAACCAACACCACCACTTAAATTAAATAATTATTTAACCATAATATGCAATGATTTTTATTGCTATTTACATGGTGACAAAGGATTCAACTTTAAATTTGGCCGCTGGTGCCAAATGACATTCCAAAAAAAAGTTAATTTTTAATTGGATATAATATTATTTTATATTTACAAAAGCCTAATGGTGCTTTCCAAGTATACAAACAGAATTAAATTAATTTCAAATTTAAATTTTATTTTAAACTATTACTTGTTAATTCTCAAAAAATTTTTTTTACTTGCATATCTAGGAAAATCAAAAAACCCTGAAGTCCCTTTCAGCATTTCCATTAGCTCAAAGTTGAACTTCAACAGGACATCACCTCAGATGGCCGCTTGGCCCAGAGTAGGGCTGCAGACCCATCCACAGGGCAGCAGCAGGCAGGTGTAGCAGGAGGCCCTTATAATTGGCAGTCTGCTGTAACCAGGCCTCTGGTGGGGCCAGGCTGTGACTCGTGAGGAAGACACATGAAATGAGCTACTGCATCAAAAATTGAGGTTGGCAACCTCCATGCACGTCTGGGCGATTTTTCAAATGAGCATTTCTAGGCCCCAGAGGAAACCACTGCACTCATGCTATCGTAAGCAATTGGAATAAAAATGGACAAAAAGTTCATCTTTTTTCTTTTCCTGGCATGCTTAACTGGGCTGGGCAAAAGGGCAAACTGTACTGTTCAAAAAGATGTAGATAAGGAAGCAGGAAAAAAAAAGTGACATGTTTCATTTTCAAATAAAAAAAATAGGTTAGCATAATTTTGTGACCGTAATTTTGTTCTTTCCAACCTCACACACTGTTCTCTTGTTCTTTAAAGAAAGTAAGGGATCAAAAAGAGACTTTGAGTAGTATTAAGGACTTTATGGCTTAAGAGTGTTTTGCTGCAGCTGACATATTTTTTTAGCGTCGCAACAAAAATAACTCAGTTTTCACATTGAAGATTCCAAGTCGCTTTAAATGTTGGTGTGAAATATGCCTCTCAAGACATCTGCTATCAATTTTGTTTAATCCAAAGAAAGTTTAGAACAGCAGCATTTGTTGTTTTCCTCTCATTTTTAGAAGGAAGCATAGAATGACTGGTTGTGTAATGTGTCTGAATTCAAAGACAAACTGTGAACACATGCGGTCTTTTCATAAACAGTAAAGCGATTCGGTTTAGTCAAAAGTGGGTGTGTTTTGGGTTGGCACTGAGTCTCTGGAGGCCTAGAATTTCACCACCACAATGCTGGCACTGAATAAGAAGGCAGAAAAAGAAAGCGACAAGCTTTGGATTAGAAAGGATTTGCAAGCAACTTAAACAAACGTTTAAATCCCACAGTGTCTTTGTTCAGATTTACTTCAAAATATTAAAAAAAGAGAAAACATTAGGAAATCAAATAAAAAATAGACTTTTTCATAATTAAGCAATCAGGAAAATGACCTTTCTTATATGACCCATTTTTATTTTTTATTTTTGAAGGCTCGTAACATCCCTAGATCTTTAGCTCAAGACTTAGCTGGAATTTGTTGTGGTTCACAGACGTGCCTTGGCTTACATACAGATACTGTCAAAAGTTTAAGTACAATTATGTCCATAGGTCATAGACTTTTAATGCCTTTCTTCAATATACAATGTTCAATCAAAGGCATGCAATTAATAAGTTACATTTAATAATAATATAAAAATAATAATGATATAATTAATAATAAATTATATTTATAAGCACCTTTCAAGACTCTCCAGGCAATCTTACATGGACATCATTAAAGCAACACATTTTGAACATAGATTGAACATGTTACCCAAGAATTTGTTGCAATATTTATATGTAGTATAGTTAAGCCTATGTGAACATATTTATGAAGTCAATATTTGAAGGTAGGGAGAAAGGCAGTACTGCTCCATACACTACAACTTAACCTCATGCTGACACACCATTGAAAACACCATTTTTATTATCTTATGGTTTACTGTTTGAGTTAATAGTCAGACCAGTAATAGTACACGCAACATAAAGCTGGATTTGTCACTCATTTATTTAATTTGGTTTCATTTAGTAATATTATTATTATTATTATTATTATTATTATTATTATTATTATTATGCATTCGCTAAGCAAACACTAATGATCAGTGCAAACACATCCATTATAACACATCATGCCCAGCTGTTCTTGCCTCTCAGTCAAACATGACATTCTTCTTGAAATTCCAGCAGTCACTAGTTTATAGAATGGAAGAAAATTCCCTCATAGAAAGCTGACAGAACACATTTGACTGTTTTATTGAGAGATCGGTTTCTGCATGGCATTTCAAAATCAATAATGCATTGGAGGTTTTTAATGCATAGCTAGAACCCATAAAAATGTGAAATCATTGATGATATATGTGAACAGACTCACTCAAATATACATATATGCTTGTCAAAATTAGAAATGGAGTCTGGGCGTGTTGCTTGGCATAGCAGTTGAATGGCCACCTCGTATCCACAGGGTAAAGTCCTTGACGCAGCTGTTCTGGCGTTGATCCCTAGCCTTAAGAGCTTTGCAGCATGCCTTACACCACTCTTTTTCTACCCATTTCCTTTCTGATTACTGTCAATAAGGGTCACTAGTGGTAGAAAACAAGTCTACTTCACACAGGCACCAAAGTCATGCTTAAAAAAAAGAAAACCTTTGAGAAGCTTTACAACACATATACTATTCTCAATCAATCCATCTTGTACTAACCAGTACAAGATGGATTGTTCCTGGAACCTCTTTGCACAATGTGCACCTGGGATCTTGCCTGGTAGATCTGGGCTTGTTTTGCTCTGGTGCATAAGGTCTGCTCCCGTGCTGCCATGATCAGTGCTTCTGTAGCCTGGTGGTGCACCACAACATTAAACAAGAAAAGGAAGTTTTGTGCCACTTCCAAATGGGAAACAAAAACTTGAGAGTAAGCAAAAAGTAAATTAAATTCTAACTCTCTTCTTAAACTGTTAAATGTTTAGAAGCGATTTGATTATTTAAGCTCATTAGCCTTAAAAAAGTCATCATCTGTCAGACATAGACATGGCCATCTTTGTCTGCTTGTATGTTCAGAAAGACCAGCAGAGAGACGATGGAGTCAGGCAGGTATTGGATCCTCAGTGACATACATAATACTGCAGTCCTGACACTCTGACTGAGTAATAGTCTTTGAAGTCATCCAGCTTATTTTTGCCAAAGATCTCATATGACCCTGTATGATCTATATAAGAGATAAAATTCTTACCTATGATATTGACCTAAATTTACAAAATCCATCAGATTTTTTACATTGATTAAACAGGCTAAAACTAATTTACAAGTTACAACCTTTGGGAGTTGTCAGCTCTCTACTTGGGTATTCTCTTGACTGCTGTATAAAATCTGATCATTTGAGGAAAAGTGCTCCTCACCATATGTTTTCTGTGTCATGACTGAACAAGTTAGCAGAACAGACGTAAGGACACATTTGCATTTGGCCGACCAAATCACTATTTTTATAGGCCTCTTTTGCAATTACATATTCGTTCGGTTAAAGCTACTTTCAGATGGAATTAGATCTTTATGTGCTCCAATGCTTGTAGTCCATTAATTTAGTTTTATTGCTGCTAAATTAGATTCACTTACGCCCTCTGGCAAGGAAGCATACTGTGCATGAAAATAATTTATACCACTAAACATTCGTTCTCAAAACATTCATCTCAAGTTCCGTGTAGGTATGTCGCATGAATGTTAATGACCTCAAAATCTCCTTGATGTCTCTGAAAGTTGATGTAAAATGTTAATGTAAACTGAACAACTTGCACTTTTTCATTTGGGTTTCTCTAAAAGTCACAAGCAGACTCTGCCAGGCTGGGATATCATGTCTCACCGCCTACTGCAACTTTCAGGGGGATTCTTTTCACTGCGAATCTGGCATTGAGATAATAATTATATTGTCACCTTCACCCACTATATTCTGCGCAGACGGTGCTCTTTCCCTTTTATCCTCTAACATTATGTTTTAGTGCCACATTTTCAGCATTATGAAAAATGTTTTCCTTCTGCTGAAGTAAGAGCTGCAACTTCAGAGGTCACTTTGAGTATTGTATTTGATTGCAGCTTGTGTGCTGACCTATGAAGTACATATTCAAAAGAGTCACACTATTTGTTCTCCATCTTAAGCTAAGTTGGAATAAAACAACAGAACAACGGATAGGAAAGGCAAGCCTAACTGGTGGAGATGTACTTCTACTCAAACTGTTCCAAATCTTGATGCATTTCAAGATAAGCATGTTTTCTGTGTTTCTTATTTTGTATTGTATTGCAGAAAAGTAGAAAAGCACATAGACATGGCAAAGACAACTTTGCTTCGATTACATTAAATATAATTTAGGGTGATGGCGGGCAGCCCTTCCAGTCCCAAATTTGGAACCTATTACCAAAACGAAAGGCTCAAAACTCCAGTGGAAACATACACAAAACTTGTGTTCAACTTTAAGAAGGATTTTGTTTAGTCTAATTCCAAGATTTATTCTAACATATTCTGAAGCATGTAAATGATTCTTGAACTATAATTTAATGAAAAATATATTTTTTTAACTAATACAGCTTCTACATTGTTTTATTATTTCTGGAAAGAAGCAATATTCTTAGACAAATGAAACAATTTAAAACCATAATCTGCCAGGGTTATTAGTAATTTGGGGTTAAGATGGCATGGTGGTTAGTGAGCTAAACTAGAAAAAAATCACTTTGTGCTTATTTCCCTGTTTTCATTTTGGTCTATAATGTAGATAAAAATTATAATTTCTTTCTTTTGACAAAAAGGAAGTTATTTTGATTAGTCTTTCAAATAGAGCAAAACAACCCGTCCAGATGTTACTTTTTATTGCTATGATGCTTGACTAATTTTCACTAAATCAGCATAGAACAATAAACAATAGCACAATACTAGACATTACAGGCATGGTGGAGCATATGTTGTATTCCATTACATGTTGGAAGGGGGAAACCCCCTGGTGCTGCAGTGTAATCGCAGTGTTACTATGTTACAGGGGATTAACTCAGATAAGAGGATGGAAAAGAAACAATCTGATTTCACTGCCAAATTAGTTTGTTTTCCTGAAAAGACTGAAGATTCCATTAGAGGACTAAAACTTACAATGCTTCACTCCATCTGTAGATTGGTCATAATCTCAAATGGCTTTTGGGTTTGCAGTAACGTTAGTTATGACACTTGCTAAAACATTGTTTTAAAGCTTCTTGTAGTCTTTTTGCAATTTTATTATGATCTCTCTACTATTTTAACATAAAGAAGCCATTAATATTTTTCAGAAAACTTTGAGTGGAGCATCACTGCCTTCTGAGGCTATAATCTGTAATTCTCTGGACAAACTCAGTTTCTGAACCAGCTTTTACACATTGACTGCTTTTCTACTATGAAATGTTTAAACATAAGAGAGGTCCCTGCAAATGGTTTTGTGAAGAGCATAATACTTTCAGCACAAAACACCTGGAGACAAAAAGAAATGCTTTTATTTCATGGCTTGGAATAAGACATAGATCTCTACAAATTACAACAGAGTACAAACCACTGTGAGACACACCTGAGATAAAAGGCTTTGATCCTTGTGTCTTCCCCGCTGCCCCCAAGCAGCCATCCATCAACAAATATCTGAAGCTCAGAGATCTAAAACCAAGCAATGTTTTGTTACAGCAGAGCGCCACATTTGCTGCTTCAATGTCTGGTATTATGTATTAGCTGCAGTTTGCTATTGTCTAATTTGTTATATTTTTTTCTCCTTCACTCAAAACATAAGCTATCTGAAATACATTGAATAGACATTTCACTTAACAATTATAAGGAGTTGTACAATCTCTAAATGCAATCCCTTCCGCCATTTCATTTTTCTGTTGATGTTTTTATTAACTCTTTCTTGATATTTAATTTTTCTCTTTCACATTTACTCATTTTCATTTTTGTGTAATGTACTTGGTGAGTTGATATGAAGAGAGACAGGCATTAAAAGTTTTTGATGAATGTACAAAGGGAACTTTTGAATCATTCCTTAAAAATATACTTTGTGTGGGACTTTATATTGCTGATGAAAAACTTACATACACTCATGAAATCACATTATGCTTTAGGTTTTTAAAGATTTAGATTTAAAGCTTTGTTTATTTAAAAAAAAGAATTGGGTAAACAAGTTTATTGTTATAGAAAATCTAAATTAGCTTTAGTAATTCTGCCAGAAACAGTGGTCCAATGCATTCAGAAATATGACATGATCTTGTTCAGGGCTACAATACAAGTGTTATGAGTGAATATATTTCACTCATACTTGAGTGAAACATGTTATATGTCAAAATATATTTTTCTTTTGTGTGGGTTTTAGGAATTTAATGAGTTCAAAATTTTGCATTTTATTCTACATATTAAAAATCAATTGTACTTTTACTTGTCACCTATTTATCTGGAACAGGGTTACACAGGCAACAGTTTCAGCAGACATGCATACATTTCCCTCTCCCCAGTCACCGCCTCCAGCTACTCAGAAAGTGTTTGATGAATGACTGTACAACAAACAATTGACTTTTCGTTTTTAAGACTAAAAGTCAATTGTTCTATAATCTTTCCAACCTCTAAAAAACACCATTCGAAAACCTCAAGTGAGGACATTCAATACTGTGCGAGTTGCATATTTCAAATGTCTGTATTTGGCAAAGTGAAGTCTGTTGAGGAATATAATTATGTTAATGGTTAAAAGTTATGTTGATTCACATTAAGATATGTTTTGCTGAAAAGGAATGTGTTGTGTCGAATGTGCTGGGTCACTCTGACCCAGTAAGTTTAAGTTGTTCCAAGAACGTCTGTAAGATGTCCCAGATGTGAAAGAATGTTGTGTAAAGGAACTTGGCCAGAGTCTCTGTTTGAACAGATAAGAACTAACAATTTGACTAATGGTCCTCTGAGGAGCAGATTTAACTTCCACGTGGTCAACCCAGAATTCTCGGAACAGAGTAAACCAAAGCCAAAAGCGAGACTGTAACGCCATTGGTAAAAGTTTCCAATACACAACAGCAGACTGAAAAACGGTATAAGTATTCGAAGCCATGAGCAGAGGACAAGACATTTTGGACACTGAGACGATGAAATGAGATGATGATAAATGTAATTTGTGAAGATGCCGCAGATGTGCATTAAATGTCTTCCTGTTTGCCTGTGAGCCGGAGAGAATGGAGTTTTGTGTGTCGTCTCTTAATTCATGAATTCAGCACCTTTGAATTCCTCCATAAGTCAAAGTCAAATGTATTGTTTTTGTAAAAACTTGGTATGATTCTGTTTACATGCTTCTTATCTCCATTCTTTAGCAATATGGAGCAAAAGCCAGTTTTTAAAACACGCAGAATGGATATAGACCACACATAAAAATTTATTTTATTTAGTGTATTAACAAATTTTACTGTACATTTTATAGACAATGTCATCATATCATTTGCTTCACAAACAACAGCATTATAAAAATAAAAGCACATGTAACACATTGTGAACCTGTTATATTGTATCTTTCAAGAAATCTGCATTATACAGCATCTATTTAGCATTTTCTTACAAAAATGTGTTGTAGACTAGAAAAAACGTGACGATCCTTGTTTGGAAAGTAAAAAAAAAAAGAAACAAGTAAGAAGACATGCCCCATCGACGCATAATAAAATGAAAACTACTATTTTCGTCTTAAATACATGTGATGAGGGAAACACCAGAATAAATAACAAATTAATGCCAAATAAAACCACGCTGGTATTGAGATTATTTTTGTGAAATAATAAAACTGGTTGGATTATTCTTTCACAAGATAATGTTTCTGTTTTATGTGTGCAAGTGAATCAGGTTTCTACAATCTACAAATTTTAGCACATTGGTAAAATATGACAACAAAGCTTTGAATTCATAACATGAATGGCAAAACCTTTTCATAAAGAGTAATGAGGCATGTATGGTGAAAACCTATTCAGTTCTAAGATGTTATACAAATTTATAGGAAAAGTTGATATGAGAATCTCAGTCGTGGAGTTGAGATTCGGGCCAATGACGAAGTCCACCAAAATGTACATTGCACTGCTTTAGAATTGCTCCTCGCAATTGATAGGCCTGTGTGATAACTGCTCCATCTGTGCGTCTGGCCGCCGGCCAACTTACTAGCTACATAATTTGGTTGTTTCATATTCAATGGAGTTTGGCTGCTTGGCACTGAAAGTCTGCAATGCTGCCTGGATCCTGGTAACATCTGTTGTGGACAATTTGAGTCGGTGCCGCAACAGACAAGAAAATAGATCCAGAGGCTGAGCTCCAGGTGGGGAAAGCCTGTTGACCCGATCCCGGATCTCCAACAGCTGCAGTAGGGCTGAGTCCTGCGATCCCTGAGTATATGGGTAGTCCAGCTGTAAAATTAAGTCCTGGATCGCTTCTGGGTCAAAGTGCATGCTGTAGCCATAGACCTGGATGCTATTGATCTTCATGTAGCCCAGATTTTGGCCTGGTTCCAAGTATTCCAGTGGTTCAAAATATACACTTCCATTTCCATTGCCTGAAGGCCCTCTGATGCGGCTCCGTAGGTAGAAGTGGACAGTCTCAAAAAATGTTTTCCATTTATTGCCTAAAGTCAAAGTCCAGTTGAAACAGTCATAGGGAAGATCTAATTTAGTCCTCTCCCAGTCTGGGTAGTTGTTCTGGTCAATGGGCATGATCCAACTCTCTGAGTGACTCCCCCCAAATGGATTGATGTAGACAGAGAGCATGGGGTCAAGTGTGCTGTTCTTGGTAAGGCAAATCTGCAGAGACATGCCCAGGAGCATGTGGACATGGTTTGATTTGTATTTATTACTTTTTAGAGTCAGCAACATCCTCTTTCTCCATGAGGGGTCAAACCAGTTATTCAGCCTGACATCATTGCTGACAAAGATCCCATGGATGCTGATTCTGTTGTCTCTTTTCTGCAGCAGGTAGCGCAACTCCATGTCCTGCAGGTCAGTCTCAAAGCCGATGTAATGGTCAGTGGAGTCTGGCACTTCGTTGCGGCACCCGCCCTGGCTCAGCATGTAGCCCTGATTGCATGTGGCACAGCGGGAGCGATTTTCATAGGAGCAGGATGCGCACGAGGAGCCCTCCCCTACTGTGCATGGGATCACACTCTGGCAGGGGGGATGCTCGTACGGGCAGGAGCAGCTCCGGGTCTCCTCCATGTAGGAACCCAGGTGGTTGTTTTCACTGCAGTACATGATGGACAGGATGTAGTTGAGCCAATACCCAAGTGGCCTGCAACAGAACCAGAGCAGTAGGTGAATACACAGGTAACAGAGCTTATTATTTTTCAACAGAAACCAAATTCAAGCACAAATATAACCCACATTCTTGTTTTGGATACATACTTGCATTTTGGCTATGGTGGACATATTAAGTCGAATCATAGAATTTAGAATACAAACTACGTGGGGCCAGTTTTACACTCAGAGATCACAGCAATGAGATATATGTCTGATCTATTAAGGAACCATGTTGCCCTTATAAAAAGATCTTCCATCCTGTAAAACATGAACCTATTTTTAAGGACATATCCTTGACTTCTGAGTGTATGCATAAATCCATCTAATTAAGTCTGATTTATGGTGCCCATCCTAATATAAAATATGGATCATCACTGAAGCCAGCAATGTGATGACATAAGTCAGGGCTGCATGCTTCAATCTTGAGATCAAAACCCATGCAAGTCCTAACATCATTCCTTGATCTAACAATGTAATAGAGGGGGAGGTGACTTTTATGGCAGAGGATCTACATATTTCTTCAGTTCTGCCTCTATTTGTGATGCATATTATACCAGCAAAGCAAGACTAATGTTCAAGAAATCTCCTTTGATCGTTTGCAGTTCCTGTGTAGGTTATATCTTACTGGCATAGGTAATAAATACTGGCATAATTTGACGCTAGATATAGGATTAAATTGTAACTTTGTGTTCTTTAGTAAGAATTATAGTACAAGTAATTAGAAGTAAAAGTTAAACAACAATCATATTCAGTAAATTAAAATCTACATCTGGATGAGTTTTGTCAGATTTAAAGTACCCTGTACAAAATGTCTAAGCAGGTATTATATGCTTTTTATTAAGCACACGCGTGTGTGTTGTTTTTTTAAGAAAGAGTTTTTAATAGGTCACTAAGAGCTGAATTTAAAAATACCTCGCATTTCAGAAACTCAAGTTGCACATACCCAGGCTTCAGAGTGTAAACTGTGTACAGCAACAGTGAGGAAGCTGTCTTACTACTGCATTGGATCAGCAGGACATGCAAAGTCAAGACACGGCATGCAATATGGGCCACAGAGAATCTGTGTTTTTATTCTGCAATCTGCTCTATGTATAATTTAGTTTATTTCACTCGGATCAAGGTCACACAAACTTTTTTCTGCCTCAGGTTTAGTTTACACCTGTGGGGGGAAAAAATTCCCCTGAAGATGCACTATAGTTTGTTCCATTAGAAGCAACATTCATTTGACAAATAAAAGCACACCAGTTCTTCTGCAGAGCTTCATTATGACTGTTCTGACACCTCCACACAAACAGCGCAGCAGAAAGCGGTGCATATAGCTTTTGTGCCTACGATACTTTTTTTCCTGCTTTGTCCTCGTATGAAAAGGCCCCTGATGCCTCAGTACTAAAATAATAGCACTGAGCCATGAATGTGTTTTTTGGGTATATGCAGGATTTAAATGGGATGGTTTTAAAAAAATTCAAGTATTAAAATTACTATTTAAATAAAAAAAACTGGTAGGGTTGTGTAGAATCAAGAGAATTACCCATATATAGATAAGGGATTGGATGAAATGCATTAAAATCCCCAATTAAAGTGATTATGTAAAAATATTAAAGCGGATTTCATAGAAATTGCATAAGAATTGATCTCTTTCTTCATCTTATCACATAGTCTTCAATGTAATCAGATGCTTTAGCTCAGCATAACCATCAGCCTAATTCCAGTTAAATTGTAAACTAAAAAAGAAGTCAAACCACTTAAAATTTCTATCACTGTCCTCATGCAGTTTTAATACCCTGAAATGCCAAAGACGGCACAGGCTATTCTACAGCCATATGGAGGTCAGTACTTTGACTACCATTATCACTCTGAACTCCACCACAGTGTGCTGTCAATTTGCATGGGAACACCAAGAGATATTCCAAAGGGAATTACCCTAAAGTTATTTTTTTCTTCCTGGAAGAGAATCCATCAATTTAAGAAAATGTATTGTGAAACAGTCCTAAAAAGTTTGATCAGTGTGTAAGACTCCCAACATTATGACAGAGTAACAATAACAATGATGTTATGCCCTGTTTTAATAATCACATACTTTGGACCTACAAGAAATCACAGATGGTGTAGAGTCAGTATCCCTGCTTAGGTCTCCCAATGATGTTTTATAAAAACAAGATAAACAAATGTTTTAAACACATTTTTTTATTTGTTCTAATGATGCAACAGTGATATCTTGACCTCAAAGTGTAAAGTGAAAATCATTATTTCTCCATGATTTCTTAAGAGATGTTGAATGTTTGTCAGTACAAAGAAAGCTAGGAAGAAAAGCTAACATCACAAACAAGCTGTGGTAATATTAAAGTTCACTCAGTCCACTATGCCAGTTTCAGGAGGGGTTTTAAAGATGTAAAAAATGTGGACTGTTAATTTAGGCTACTGATAATATTTTGAGATCAATTTTTCCATGTGTTTATTTGATTTCAGACCATTTTCAAGAAACAAAACAATCAGATAGCAAGACAACAAAGCGGAATCAACAAAATAAATACAGATAGAGCAAACAAATATGCATAAATAAATAATTTGGCCCCTCTGCCCATATTCATCAGTTACATGTCCAAAAAGGAGTGGGTAGAGTAAATTCTTATGTAATTCCTCTCCGTTTTCCTTTTAAGTTTTTTTTTTTTTTTTTTTTTTTTGGTCAGTCAGGTTTGATTCATATCTCTTCTTTACTCAAGCAAAATCCCAGACAGTTAAAATGATAACTGTAAATAAGCACTGAATTATATTCCAAATTCAGTAAAACTCTTAGATTCAAACAAAGAAAAATCTATTTATGGCCAACTATAAATCTTATATTCCCCCGTTAATAGTCAATTCCTCTCTTCACCCCCACTGTACATTGATCAAAGACCATTTCTTTATGCTTTGCTTTAAGTTATTTTAGGTTTTCACACTGCTTCAGCTTCACATTTAAACTATCCCACAGCTCAACTTCATATACTGTATGAAGATAGAAAAGGTTCTCTTTATAGTATGTGTTGTAGTGTTTTAAAATTTAAGTTACTCATAAAGTTATATCCTCTTTCTCAAACCTTAAATATGCTCCATATATTATCTGGTCATGTATTGTTTCCTGCACAAAACACGCCTTGTACTGTGAGAAATTTAACCAAACCTGTAAACCTGTAATGTGGCCTGCAAGAGAAGGGAGTTGGTATGATGCGGACATCTAACCTTGTGAATAATGCGTAGCACACTTCTCTTAGTATGATCAACAGCAGCAGTGAAGGAATGTAATTGTTACATCAACCATCTAAACACTAAGTTGAGTATTGGAAGATTAATGTTTTGTTTTAATGAAGATTGATGTTTTGCTTTATTGAGGATTGAAATATTTCTTGACAGTTTAGATTTTAAATGCTTAATATGCATTTTGAAGTTTAACTGATTGTCTATTAACACCCAAAAACCTTAATTTTGTTAACTTTTTTAATTGGAATCCTATCTATTTGAATCTTCACATCTTTGTTTTTAATAATCGTTTCTGAATAGCACAATTTTAGTTTTACTTAAGTTTAAAGACAGTTTACTAAGGAAATTGTATGAACATAAGTGTTTTGTGTTACAAAGGGAATCTACCAGGACACATTCTGAAGATGAGTAGCCAATGGGAAATAAATGCTATGTTATCTTTAAAGATCTTGAGACGAGACAATTACTGAGGATTGTAGTTCAAACCTCCCAAACCCCAGACTATTGTCCTAAATGGATACCTGCTTAAATTTAAGAAAAAAAACCTGCACTGTTACATCCTGCTTACTACAACTCCCATTTACTTTTCACTCCATCTTAAAGCAATAATGAGCACTATAAATGTATAACTCAGTGGAGCAAACTACAACAAAGAATTCAGAATTTCTAGTTATTCTGTAATGTCTATTAAGGTAGGACTTCAAGGTTCAAGACTATCTTTTTGTCTTTCTTTTTTTTTTCAAATAATGCTTCCTTTAAAATGTAAATAATTACACAAACTTTTACACCAGAAGAGACCAAGAGATTTCTTAAAGTAACATCTTGTAAAAGCTGACATTCTTAACAAAGGGGAAATTAATGAGAAATTTTTATCATTTCAGAACGTGTTACCTTTTATGTTAGACATCAGTAATGGCTTATGTAGCAGTCAAATTATCCACACATCTTTCATTTCCACTGACAAGTTCATTTGAAAACACAAATCATCTCTCTTCTATCTAGAAAAACATTGTTTGTGTCGAGGAACAAAATGTGTGACAGAGCAAACAATAGCAAAACACTGCTTGGGGTGCAAAGAGTTAATGAAGCAAAACTCTTGAACGTAAGAGGGGAAAAAAAGTAATTTAGAAAAAGAAAAGAACAATTTATTCTCATAAAACTGCAAAGTGTGCATCAGCTCTATATTTCACTGGGTATTATGCCTGAAGCTACAACTTTACCACATAAATATGGATTGAAAATCTCTGTCTAAATAAAACATTAAAAACTCCACCAGCAACAAAGAAAACATACATTCTTTTAGCAATTAAAATGAAAAATCTGCAGTCTTGATGAGTTCTGCTTTTACAAAAGGAAGGTTTTTCTTGCATAAAGAATAATTAAATTAATCTAATTTCAAAATAGATGTATTTAGATTTTCTCCTAATAATCCTTAATTCATTATTCCTTTTTTGATAAATTACAGGTTCGTAAAGTAGTATTTTTTCGTCTTTGTCTTATGTTGTTAATTAACCAAAATAAAGTGAAAGTCAAGATTGTCTCCTAAATATAATAAAAATAATCATTAATTCAACAATTTCATACAAACTTTTTGTTGTTAGCATAATCTTTTTGAAATATAAAGTTAACAGAAAACAAACGTTGGATGATCTAAAGATGAAGAAAACAATCCTATGCTATCATTGCTGCATAGGCAAATCCCTTACACTCTAACATTCTTTAGAGTGTAAGTGTAATACAGCAAACTTTAATTTCACAGAAGGATAGTTCTGATTTTGTAAAAGTAAAGAAGATATGGACAGGAAAGCAGCCAAGAGATCAGGTGTGACTGCAGCTTAGTTCAGCAGGAGCTCAGCTTAATGTCAAACAATTCATTTATTGTGTGTGTCCGTACTATGCGATGCCTCATTTGTCTGATAAAAAAGCACTGCACAAATAGGTGAATGGAAAGATTAAATGAGTGTTCCACAAACGCATACATCCACTTCTGTGTAAAAAAAAGGTCATCAGAAAAACTTTTCAGTTTCTCACCTTTCCCGTAGCATAATAATTTTTGGCTGAGTTTGACATCTCTTGCTGAGGGTGAAGATCTTGTTGATGATGCGCCGCGCTTTGCTTGCAAGCTGCTGTGTGCTGAGCTCTAGTTGTTTGTAGCGCTGGTGAATGGACGGCTCCGTCTTCCAGAAATACTGGATGGCAGACGAGTTCAGGGCGTAGAATGTGGGAAGCCGTCGAACAAAGTTTTGAAACTCTTCTGGAAAGCAGAAAGATGTGAAAAATGAAAATCTCAATCTCTTCCTGTCACACTCAGGCCGAGGTAACTTCTTTTTACATTGCTCTAATTATATTTGGCTAGTTTAGACATGGCAAATGAGAACATTTATTTTTAAGGGTCGTGGGATTTCAAGTGCTGCAGGGCTAAATGAGAAGAATATTGGCTGACGTGTATGCTAATGGGAAAAGGCAGGGCTAAACACAGATTGGGGTAGGGTCTCTTCCCCCTTTCATTAATGAACAGCCTACAGGTCTTTCAATGCTCTGGATGCAAATCAGTCAGGGAGAAAAACAGGGTGGACATGGAGCTCAGAGGATAATATCTGTCAGCAATTCAGAGCAACTGTTTACTGGATGCATTCTGAATAGAAAGCAGATTAGATTTCCAGGCATTCAATAACAACATCACCGTCGTCATCATCATGATTGGATGTATTGAAAATCAAACATGTGCAAGACTGATTAGAAAATGACCGTGCTACTGTTTGTAATTACTTAACGTTATCGTGATGATGAGGCAGCTGATTAGAAAACCAATTAGGTGTCAATAGCTTCCCAAGTGATTGTGCAAGGTGTGTGTTGTTGTCCTGTGAAACTTGTGTATTGATTAAACAAGATTGTAAGGAAATATTTCTGTGTAGATGAGCATTTGGGTCCACATGAACAATGACAAAGTGTGAAAGTCCAAAAGGTATTAATACTTTTGGAAATTCCTTTATGTTCAGGTTACAAAGCTTTATTATAATTTTATTGGAATTTATCTCTGACAAAGCGACACAAAGTAGTGGAGTGGAAGCAAAAAAGAAATAGGTCACAAAGCTTTTATAAATATCTGGAAATTGTAACCTGAGTCAATAATGCAGAATTGCCTGTCACTGCAATCATTTTAGTTGTAGGTATTTTGCGGTGGATTTCCATCACCTTCTCTCTCTTTTTTTTTTGCTAAATAATTTTAACTGTCATTTTGTTGAAAGAGACTCTGAACAGAAATGTTTCTATTAAAGGCACATATTCACAGTGGGCTGTAAGCATGGACTTTCAGTAAAACATAAATATGTTCTGATATAATCAACTCAAATCAATCTCTAGCGCTAGCTCTTTAGAATCATAATAATTAAGTTAATTGATTTTTTTTAACCTGAGCTGTGGATCTCTGCAACCCTTTAATCGTTACCATGGCCACTTAAGTTACATCTGATTTAAATATTCCTCAGTCTGTCTCTATAAGTGGAAGGTCCGTGCCCTTTTGTGTCTGATTTTGTGTAAAAAGAAGCTTGTGTTCAACCCAACCCTGCTTTAAAGTTCTCCACAACTTTAATCCTTATGTACATTTGAATGACTGATTGCACTAGAGCTTATATAGGCATAACATTTATTTTGGGGGTAACAGAAAATAGGGCAATTACAAATGCATTAGTCTTCCCAGATCTTTATTTTAAAAGAAAATTTGGTAATAATTTTCCTTCCTTGTCTCAGTTTTGTACCGGTTTCTGTTCTATCAGATAAAATCCTTTTCAAAATATGGAAGTATGACATTTAAATGTGGCATGTTCTAAGGTGCAGTTGATATGCATATTTCAAAGGCACTGCATCATTCAATAATGCCATATAGAGTCCGTATTTTAGGCAGATTTAGTTGTATTTGTCTTGTAATATCTAAAAAAATGTGGTCTTACAGTACAAGAAAAAATTACTTTGTCTTTCTCTTCAAATGCTCTACACAGTGCACTGAACACATCAACATTAGCAGCAGGGTTCTGTGGTCTACTTAATTTTTCAACAACAATGATACTGCGAGCGATAGAGGGATGAAATATATCATGCTTTTGGATGGCAAACAACATCCACCCTTCATCATCTTTCATTGTTTGAGTTATTGAAACACCATTTGTCATGACATGCAATAACAAAAGCTCAGTGGATATTTGCAAGTGTGCCAAGGCGAGGCAAATAGATCTAACAGAAGCTATTAAAAGAAATGAGGAACAAATAACTGCAAGCAAAGGCTGAAAGGATAAAAAAACAATGTATCATGGTACATGCCAACATATTGACTTAAAAGATTGAAGTGAACTTTTGAGAGCTTTAGTATGATTAAAATCTTGTATATTCAGGAAACTACGGAATTGCAAAATTAAGCTAGAAGACATTTAAAACTCTCATTGAAATGAGAGTTCAATGTAGATAGCAAATTTCCTCACCGGAAATTTGCTATCTACACACCATTATTATCTTATCAGCCACTAATTGGAAAATGTAATAGCACTTTTAACTGGAGAAGTAAGACAAAAGAGTGATTTGGGTGGAGCACATATAGATAATAGAGGCAACTCTGGTAGTCGTTGCTTTACTTCCATGCAAGGCACTTAACTCCAATGTATTTGTGTTTGTGAGAGTGAATGCATCTGTAGTGCAAAGTGATTTGAGTGGTAATTATGACTGGAAAGGTGCTATATAAATTCTGTCAATTTACCATAATAATTAGGCATAATACAAATAACCTTGTCAGATTTTAGTCTAATTTTCATGACAAAATTATGACCCAGTTTAGCTAAGATATGCTAAATGTTATTTTAATTGTCTCAAACAGTTAACAATTGATGGATTGGGTACAGAGAATTGTGTTCAATTTTTTAGAGACGACATTCTCGCTTAAAGCGTGACTTTGTTAGGATTTGTAGGTACATTCTAGTATAGAGGTCGTTGTGTGTCTGGGTTGTTGTTTTAGTTCTCTTCTCCTACACAATAGTGTTCTGTGTATGAGCACCAGAAAACAAAAGTCCTGCTGTCCATTATGAATTGAGAAAGTGATCCAGCTGAAAAAAATATAATCTCTTCAATAAAACATGTAACTCTCAGCATGAGATCAAAGCAAATCATATCTACCATCATCTGGCAGCAGAAACCTAATTTAACAATCAGAGTTATGATTATTAATCTTTCTAGTCAGGCTGTAGGTTGTTCTCCATATGATCAAATGTGCAAGTAGGTCCACAGGGGGTTCATAGGACCTTATTTTTCTTTAATAAATACTGCACTAAAACTGTGCTTTCAGTGCACCTTGCTGCTTAAGTTATTGCCAAGAATGTGCTAATCGAGTCGCTCTCAGTAAAGAAACATGTAGCCAGTGGTAATGGTCTGAACCAGCAAGGTGTTCTGAAAACGGCTCAAGGCAAAGCTGGAAATGTCTCAAACAGTGATGTGCTCGTGAATGCAGCTAAGCTTTGAAAATAACACAGACAAACAGACAAGTTGAGAGCGGTACAAAAATAAAGAATTTGCAGAATGGAGGCAGTGTTTGACGTAACCTCCAAGTTGTTCACACGAGACAGTTTGTCAGATCATAAATGGAAATTGAATTAAAAATGATCATCTAAAATCTGTTGATGTGCTCTTTTTTTGTCATGTTTATCAAGAAACATTAAATAAGGCTAACAGACAAAATGGCAATAACTGAGCCGTGAAGTATTATATTAGAGGTTACATCATGTGCTCCTAACGGATTATAGCTACTGTGGTTCATTTCTAGGGCATGACACATTCTCCTCAGGCTACTGGAGGGTCTTCATTTGATTCACTGTTGATCCAGTCACATCAATTGACATGCACTTTACTTTTCTGGACCAAACAATCTAAATACAAACACAGGCAAAAATGCCACCATCAGATACATGTACAAATGTCAAGAATTAGGCTGATGTGCTTTGAACACTCAATGATGCTTAGACAGAGTCAGCTCACCCTTGAATGTCTCAGATTATGTTAGGTCACATAAAAATCTTGCACAATTGTTAAACAGCACTGCTTTAAGCCACTGTCAGAAGGAAACAAAGGTTTTTGAAAACAGCTAACAATAATAAAATTACCTCAGTTTTGGTTTTGCAAAATTCATGTCTACAGAATTATCACAGAACTTTGTTTTTTATTATTATTATTATTTATTATTATTATTATTATTATTATTATCACAACTAACCTATCTACCTGCAAGAGAGATATTGACAAATCATTTTTCAGAGTTTCAAGTCTTTAACTAAAAACCTTTTCCCAATAAATCCAAAATGTTTAGTGCCCCTTCTACCCTGTATCCTGCAAGTTAGAATTCCACATCTGTAATGTTTGTCTTTAGTGCAAAATCACCATAAGAATGTTGGATAATTGTATTTCAGTCTTTAGATATTTATCATCAGGTGTCTTATAATCATTTAGCATTTAATTTACCATCAAAAAATGTGCTAAAAGTTGATTTACATTATTTTGAAAATTTATCACATTTACCATACGGGTAAATATGTAATAGCTAACTAGGTGGAAGCCTCAGATGTCTAAAGCTACCACATTTCTGGTTCATACAAAAAAAATAAACACGATGAGCATGTCCAGCCATCATACCATTGCAAGCAGAGGGTTTGTGTGCCTCAGAGATAAAATGTTTATTGGTGTGAAATGTGCAAATTAACAGCAGCAAAAGTCATCATGAGGAGGCTGAAGCTAGTGTAAGAAAGTCATTATCCACAGGGAAACTAGTGAGGAAGAAGCTATTAGTAAAAAAAGCTACATAAAAACACTAATTACGGTTTGCACTCTGGGATTAAGCCTAAACTTTTGAAGATATGTGTTGTGGTCTGATGAAACTAAAATTGTAGTGTTGGGCTGTAATGAAGACTGTTACATTTGAACGAAAACGACACACCTGAGATTGCCATCCCAACTGGGAAGTAGAAAGATGGCTGCCTTATGTTTTGGATATAACGTTGCACCGATTACAGTTTTCTACAGTTTTCTTTAAATAAATGAATACATTTATCTCATTCATTATTCTGGCAATTAGTAAATACAAATTGTTTTTGTAACCCTGGTTGTATATTGTATGTGTGCTCTGAATTTAAAATGTCATCTTTCAGCTTCATATTAGTTCTAATATCTAATGTAAAATTTGTCCTAATACCAAGTTTCATGGTTATGGAATTTTGCAGCCAATCCAAAACCATACATACAAATGCATGCTTCTGGCAGAACATAGTATAGCAACCTGCACATGCAACCCATCCTTGACATGCTATTGTCTAATATAATTCCTGAATAAATAAATGTCTGAAAGTCAATGTTGGTGCTGTTTCACATGTAAGGTTATGGTTCTGCACAAGAGCTTTGATTCCACAAAAAGGAAGATTTACAAGTGAAGTACGGCTGACTGTAAAAACCAGTTTGAGATACACACAAGCCACATGGAAACATGGACTAAACGATTGGCAAAAACTCTGAACTCGAGCAAGCATAGTATTAACCTGTTTTCATGACAGCTTGCTGGAAGGAGGAGTTCCCCACAGCTGCAATCTCCGTGATGTCATACAGGTACAGTATAGCAACATGAGCAGAGCAAAGTTTTAATTCTTTGCCTGAAGCTCTCCACAGACTGCGTCATGGAGGACAGGCGTGTGAAAGTCTTGATCTCGCTGGCTGAGAACCAGACGATATCTTGAACAAAAAAGTCCTTGGATCCAAAGTAAAATATGGTCTGCTGTCTGCTGTATAATCAACGACTGTAACTCAACCGAAAATAAGACTAGGAGTCTGAAACTGGCTGTCTCAGCTCATGCAGAAAGAATCTGATCATAGATACAGGCAACTCTGTCTCCGTTATCCCAGCTGCTAATGCTCACATCCTTACTGAAACTGGGAAAATAGAGCACATCATCTCCATTCTAAAGTGCTTAGACTGGCTCCCTGTAGCTCAAAGAATATATGTTAAAATACTTTAGTTGATTTAGAAATCACTGAAAGACTTGGCACCAAACCTCGTGTCATTGTGTCAACCTTGCAGACCACTCAGTTCTTCTGGTTCAAGTCTGCTCTGCATCCCCAGAATCAGAACCAAACAAGGGAGAATCAGCATGTTCCTCTAATCTGAAATAAACTTCCAGAAAAAAGCTGAAACAATTAATTCATTTTTAATAATTACTAATGACCAGAACATCAATTAATTTTGTCTTTATGGGAATATTTTATCGTGATGATTTTGATGATATTTGAGAAAATTGAAAATGTGTTCCTTGCTTGTTCTTTTATATTTTCTTATTGTATATCCCCTCCAATTTACTTGTTTCTGAAATTTGCTATACAGATAAACTTCTCTTGCCTAAGAAGTGATCCACCATTAGTCCTGCTGTTGTTACTACACAGTCCACTCTGTCCGTGCCGCGGTTGGTCAGAGCACACCACCTACACTCACACACGTTACTTATATGTATTAGTGGTTCTTAAGTATGAGACTTAAATGAGTTGGCAGGAGCCTCAATTTCTCCCTATAGTAGTTTAATAGTTTTTTTCTTTTCTTTCATTTTTTACTTAGTTAAACTGAATCTTACTAGCATAGTTAGAATTTCTTGACAAAAGTATTTTAACTGAATCTTGAAGTATGTTATTCAAATATTTATTTTGGAGAAATTTTGTTATTCTGTATCTCACAAGGCAGACAACCTTAAACAGTAACTCACAGCAACAGAGCTGTTTGACTATTACTTCAGTATAATCAGGCAGTGCCTTAATTTAGTAGTTTAGATAAAAATGACAAACTTTCATAATTGTTTTAGGTCCTCATCAATAACAATTTGTTGCCAAACCAGCATGATGCTGTGGAACACCAGACATATCTCTAATTTATATTTTCATCAAGAGAAGAGCCAAAGTAAATACATCCCTGCTAATTTCTCCTATCAACCAATCATTTATATCCTTTTCACCTCTTTTGACAATTGAGTGCATTCTTTTCCCCAGAGAAAGTACAACCATCAATCAGGGAGAGACAGGAGAATAACACTGACCTGAAGCCTCAAAGTCTTGGTTGGCCATGTTCCATGAATCTCTGATTTGCAGTAAACTGCCTTCCATAGCCCTCAGATCAACCTCAGGGCAATTACATTGCGGATAGTCGACAGCACACTGGCACCAGCAGTCGTTGTCCCGGCACACAAACTGGCCCTCTTCATTACAGCCAATATAACTTAGAGCAGCCTGCACAAACCTGGCTTTCAGATATTCTGGCAGTATGGCCTGGAGGCCTGAAGCAATAAAAGAAGCAGGACAAACATATAGATGAATAAAACAAGAACTTCACAAATGTCCTTTAAAAACTGCAGTATAAGTATAGATCACCTCTGTGTGCAACATCTGTAGAATAATTGATTTAAGGCTGATTGTGACTTTCTTATTTACAATGCACATGCTTGGCAACAGAAGCATTTATGCAAAGATTCACTCAATTTTATTTTTACTCCACAGTTATTCTACTTCCGTTACGGATTTTTGCTGGTTGGGATTTACCTCAAAACTTTGCAAGCATGCACTGGGAGAAAAAAAAAAAGAAAGAGTGATTGAAGCTAAATTTGTTCTGACACTCTCACGCTGTAGTTATAAACTTGCCAGGGAACAGACACTGTGACAATTCCTTCAGAAATTGGGGGGAGTTCAATTATGGATGGCCAACCTTGCAAATGAATCTTGTTTTCAGGGCTCTGAACCAAAACAGAGCTGACAGAGTCGAGGTTGTCATAGTTACTGCATCCAAGTGGGCCCGTCCTTGTTTCGGTCACCTAAAAGAAGCAAAGCAGAGCCAGATGATAATTCATACTGAGAAAGAAATTCACTAATGACAAACAAAGAGAAATAAACATGAAAACAATTATGAAAGGGAATGCAGAATCTGATTTCAATATGAACAACAAAATTGTCTCTTGAGAAAATGAAACTATATTACAAGCTATTTAGACTTTCGTTGGAGGAAGTTGTTTTTGAATAGTGACTTTATGATTTACTAAGCTTGAAATTATGTTGAGGCAAATATTTCTGGTGTGTATCATGATGAGATCATTTGAGTCATCTCTAAAATTCGTCTCAAATTCTTTTTTTTTTTTTTACACTACAATACACACTGTCACTTTGAATGTGCTAAAATCCACTGCATGCAAGAGGCAAGCATGTCTTATTCAGTTTTACATCCACCTCAGGATTTGTGTATTGAAAAGGAGCAGATGTCTGTGTGATATTTGCAATATTGTTACTGAACTATTTGGACGGAAAGTTGATACAAGGACTGACAACACAATAATTAGACAAACATGGCAACCAATCTGAAATGTGTTCAATTAATTCAGATAATAATAGTTATGCTTAGATTAAATCTACTTTCTTTTATGCATGGATTAAATAAAAAGTAGGTCAATGTGGAAGGCAAAGAAAGCAAGAAAGGTAGAACAACAGAAAGAAAAGAAGGAATGAAAGAAAGAAACACCAACAATTTATTCCACGTTTAATGTCATAGTCATAATGGTATGGCCAAGGTAAATTGAATAGCAATCAGGCAAAGAACATAGCACAGAATCAGGGGTGCAAGATTTTCATTTGAAAAATCGGACAAGTCTGTGAGCGTCCACTGGCATGCTTGAAGAAGGAGCTGGAAAACAAGCATGAAGGACAGAGCATCTGGTCCTGCCCAGCGGCAAGTGGCTGATGTTATGGTTGTACTCAGGTTAATTGAAATTGTCTCCCTCTCTCTTGTATTAGATGTGCACCTGCTCAAGTCCGCAAGTCTTTTCACTTCTATGAAGCATGGGTGTGGCATCTAGTGTTCCCTACTTTCATGTAGTTCATGTGTCAGGACAAGGTAAGACGCTTTAGCTGTGTGTTAACGGTCTCGTTTATTTTTTTATGATCATACTTAATGTCTAACTAACCTTTTGGGTAAGCAGATCTCTCCCCTAACAACTTTAGAAAATAATCCACCAAAGTGGGCGGAGCCACGAGGCAGGTTAGGGCACGGCCGAGTGTTCATTTAAAATAACGGCATACACCTCTAAATATACTATGGCCAATACTGGGTTTTGCCAATTAACACTTTGTTATCTAGAAAATGGAAAAAATAGTGTTTGCCATTGATATGCTGGGAAAAATCTATTTTATCCAAATAAAATTGTGGTAAATGATTAAATCTGAGGCACATTTATGCCTCCCAAAATCACCTTAGTAATTTTCTTTAAACATTGCAATTGCAAAGATATGGGCTACCAGAAGCTATAGTTGAATCAGGAGAACCTGGAGGATTAAATGACAAGATATTTCATTTTGTCTTATAGAAATTCATTGCTGGCTCAAACATAATGAAAGCAGTTCGGATTAGCTGAACTTAGACTTTTTTATTTGACAATACGTGTGTCTATAATTTAGCACTTTATTTGTATTGTTTAAACATGTGGAACCTTTTGGATTCAAGTAATGCAGTCAAAAGAAGTAAATCAATATCGAACCAATGACTTTACTTAAAAAAAATTCCAAACAAAGGAAAAAATGCACATCATGAAAAACTAATATTATTAAGTGCTGGAGTTTCCTGCCAGCACCAAACACCAAACTATAGCTGACCAGAGATGCACAGTTTCTAGCTTCTTCACTGCGTGGCCGTTCTTCAGTAAGCTATGCTGTTTGCAGGGCTGCTAAATCAACATCATTCTGCTCTAAAAGTTGATGCCTATGATCCTCGTGTTCCTCAAGATTAAACTCATTATTACCCTCCTTCACACTGAGCAGCATGCTGATAGCAGACAGCATGTCGGCCTGTCTACTGAGGTGGTTGAAATGTAGTTTAGAATTTGCAGTGATGTAAATCATGAGCCAATCAACAAATGCAGTCTGCTATCAAATAACTTGCGTGGCTTGGTGCAGCTTGTAGTACCTGAAGTGAGTTCAAAAAGTGGAGAAGAGCTGCGCTACGCCATGCAGGATCTGATAATGGAAGTGAATCTTGGATAGACAGGGAGAACCAATTTAGTCAACTCCACTGTCCTGTGCACAACCCGTCCTGGAAACCTGCATGATTTCACTGTTAATCACGTCTGGGCCTGCTGCATCATTTGCTGAGGCTGTGCTGAGAAGGTGACCAAGTGGGTCTTGCATGAGCAACGGTGAACACCACACTGACTAACTGCATCTAGAAGCCAGATCAATGTTATTAAAGTCAATTAAGCATTTAAGATGCCGCCTGGATATATCCTTTTTGTACAACAGATCTGGCCTGGCACATGTTTGCAACAAGTTTCCCACATGGTATGTCTAAAATGCCTTGATGGGAAAGGAAAAAAAAATACTGTCTTGCTTTCTTCCCTGTTATTTAGCTTATGACTCTAGTTAATGATTTGTCAACAACATTTTCCAAAGAGAATGTTCTCCTGCTTCACCAACTAGACATTTTTGATGACTGCAACATACTTCTGCACTCTCTGCTATCTCAAAGTCTTTCCCACAACACAGAGTTTTGTGCTGTTTGTTGGAAGCCCAAAGATGTAAACAGGGGGATCTGCAGTCACTCACTAATGCGCTCATACTTTTAATTGCTTTTTTACTCTGAATGTCCATAAGGATCGAAGGAGACTGTTAGAGACAGAAAAAAAAATGGGTTTGCAAGTCGCACACAGAAAAACAAGCCATGATTTTTTTAAAACTCAGCTTGCAACAGAAATAGGCGAAACAAAAAAGACAAATAAATACTATAGATAGTTCCTAAAACAAAATCCTGCGCTGTTTTAAAAGTTGGTTTTAAATTTATGGCAGCAACAAACAATTCATAAAAATATATTTAAAAGCATGGAGAAACATTAAAAAGAATTAAATAGTGATTTCAAGATAAGAAGTATGTTCATTGATAATCTAATGTGTCACTGCCATTTTTTTCATCTGAACCATTTTAAATTTTAGATGTTTGTGCTTACGTGGGTGTCGGTAAGTGGATAAATAGCAACTTCCTGTAATGTCTGGTTAGTCTGCGGAACACTTGTAAACAAAACAATTAAAGATTATTTGTTATGATTTGACGGCTGTGAGAGAAGAGAGGTACATTTTCGCCGCAAACATTTCCCACACAAAAGGGGAAACAGAAAAAGAAGGAAAAAAAATGTGACTGAGAGTGAAGAAAAGTTCCTCCATCTGTATGCTGTTGATTTAAATTTTAGATTAAAAGGAAATGAACACATTTAGTGCAAGTTTCACTCACTCAGAGATAACACTTGTATAATATGCACTGCTACAACAGAAGATGTCAAATTTGGTGCCACAGAATGTTCCTTTGGCTCTAATTTAGTGTCACGCCCACTTTATGACCATCACTGTTGTTTTTCTTCGTCACCGACACATTGTCAAACAACTGTTTGTACATGGAGCAAATCCTTACCTCGTTCAATTATTGATACTTAACTCATTTAACAAGACATGTTTAACAAGCGTGTTCTCTCATGAGTAGGAGTGTTGGAAGCTCCATCTGGAAGTGGTAAGGGCATTTTGTTTGGAGTCATATTCATCAGAGAAGGCTAGAATGTGTAGGAGTATGAGAGGAGGGAAAACGTATACATCGCTATATGATTGTGCTCTGTTTTCTAGTTTGTATTTGTGAACTGTGGTAGAAATTTGTGACGCTACACAACACTTATAAGAAGTCTGTGCTAACGTTGTGCAGATTAATCTGACAAGCTTCTTCTTCTGAGAAGCACTCTGTGTAATCATCTCTTTGAGCTGAAGAACCAATAAAATAAGTGCTCCGAAAATTCCCACCACCTGTGATTTGTAGTCAGAGCTTTGTAGCTCATCTGTTACGGGACCTGAAATGATAATAAACCTTAAACACAAGGAGCACTGAAGTACAAGACAAAGGAATCATGGCAGTTTTGGTGACAGATGTGGAATTTCTGAAGTGTGTCTGATGATAATGTGACATTTTTTTAAAACAAGAAATAAGTGACAAAATAAATCAGACAAGATTTGATCTTATTTTTAGTATAGCAACTGTTGCTCCTCTGAACTTGCATACACTCTTTATATTGTATTTTACTTAAATATTTTGTAATTATATCCAGCTTCAGGTAAAATTAACATTATGACACTGTTGTGGCAGATAGATGACGATCAGTTCCACACAAGCTGAAACTGTTTCTTTCTAGGAATGAGCAAGTTAATTTATGAATTTATGATTTGAAATAAAAGCTCTGTAGTCACAATTGTGCATGTTGTGATATATTCTGTAATTTAAGAAGAAAATAAAAACTGCACAAAATTGTGGCTTTAAAGAGGCATTATTATGTATTATATAGGCACATAGTCCTATTTTATAGCACAGTGAAAAACCTACAAGGTTTTTGTAAACTTGAGTGATCATGCGCTAAATATCTTGTGTGTAAATGTAACCAAGTTGAGCAGATAAATAGCATATTACTGCAATAATGTCTTTGGGCTGCAGTTATTTATTCTGCTTTTAGACACAGACTTCAAAAGATGTAAAGGGTTGATTATCTACCTCCTGTTAAATGCAGTTCAGTGTTTTATTTATCTTTGTTCTCTTTGACAATTCCTGTGCCTTCGTTTTAAAAACAGTTTTATTCTGTCTTGATACACTGACATAAATAGAATATTTAATGTTCCATCAGATATGAACAAAGTCAACCTCATTTGTAGCCAGAAAGTCCATACAGGATTTATCTAGGAGAAAACTTTGTTCGTCAACATTTTGTACAATAATTGACTTATTCTTGTATATTCAGTGCATGCAAGTTAGAAATTCAAACTAGTGCTGGTCAGTTTCTAGATTACCCATAATAAAGATTTGAACGTTTGCACTAAATTAGTAATCATGAGTCAGAGGTCTCCATTAACCTGGATCCAATGGGAGGTAAGGTCAGCTGCTGCCACATGTCGAATTAGTGGACATGCATAAAACATTGGACACACTGGAAAAGCAACAGACCCAGCATACAAGCTTTATTAGTTTTTAGTACTTGTTTAGATCCTATTATATGCACCACCCAGTCTACACAATATTTACCTATAACTTGTTTTCTTGTCGGAAAAGACAGCATTCATAACTGCTCAGATCAAGCCGTCTTTAGTTAGTATCTCCATAGAATTAATAACAATAAACATACACACATATGCATTCAAGAAAAAGGTATGTGAGCTAAACATTCTGAAAATCTGGAAGTGAAGAAACATGGCCCTACAAACAGTGTCATAGGATATATGCCAGAAATTTACTTTCTAAAGAAGCTTAAAAACTGACTCTGTATATAAACTCATACAGAGTTTATAACATGTTGACCAATACATATCTGAAGACCACAGAACATAAATTTGTTATTTGTACTAGTAAAAAAACAAAACCTTGAAGTAAGACAGCTCAAGTAAAAATCATTCTCTTTTTACACTGGCACAAAGCAGATCACCTAATATATTTTTCAAGTCTTGAAAGATGCAACAGCAAACCCAACGACCAAAGAAGGCAAAAGAGATTTGTTGACATGAACACAAGCACACATTTATTAAAACACTAATATATCTCCTTTGCCCTGAACTCACATTTAGATTTTTCACAAACTGAGCTCAGTCATTCTTGACAGAAAAATTTGATGTAGAGGATCCATACACCTAGGCTGCATGGCTAAGATAAACTGCCATCCTGCAGGTAAATCAATCATCCTCGCTGTCTGCAGCAAATTATTGCCAAACACCATAACAGAGTCTGTTTTTAATATTTTCTCAGAGGTCAATAAGAAGTAACAACGCCCACCTTGCTCGTTTAATGACAACAAGCATCCAGTCGAATCCAGCCAGAAGGAAAAAGAAGATTTTTGCCACTGCATGCAGAAAAGTTACCTTTTACTTGTCATCTGCTTTTGAGAGCTACAAGGTCAATGCTGAAAATACAGACAGCGCATAGGCGTGAGAAATAATGCAAGCTGTCAGCTTTGTATGTATGTTTTTTTATACAGCTACTGTACACAGAAAGTTCTTTTCTCTACATCTTTAATTGTACTTATTGCTTATTGCTCATTTTAACAGAACAGGCTAGAGAAAGAGTCCTGCAGGGAGAGAAACTTACTTCCATTTTTTTCTTTTTTATTATTAGTCCTTTAACACAATTAATTAAAATTCAAGCAGCCTCCATGGGCACTGGCAGATTAAATTCTACTCCAGACAGATGTCCAACTTAAAGAAGAAAATTGACCAAATGCAAATCTAAAGATGTCTTCTCTATGCATAGCAATGAGACCATCTGCAAAAAGAACCCAGTGGAGCAGAGCACGTGTGCACAGTCAGCCTTCTCAATTTGAAAGTGACCCTAGAATTAAGAATAAAACATTAAATTCTCCTCGTATCATCTAGAACTTCTTAATTCCTCTTTGAGCAGCTGTTTTTTTAAGAGACAAATGCTGAAGTTATCTTGACAACATGATAAACAAATGACATTGATCAGATGGTCGGGGAATTATTAATGTGCCATAACTGAGTACAACATTATTGTGCTGACTGAGATGGAATAACTAACAGCTGCATTTAATGGAACATTTAATTGCACTTAAAGGCTTTCCTAGAATAAGCAGTTGTGATGCCCATAAAATGGAAGTGACTTGTTTAGTATGTCAATGAATTTCAGTTTGTCCTCAGGGTTTGCCATGTGATGTATGTTTACTGTTTAAACATGCCTTCAGAAATTATTACTTTAAACATACCAGTCTATTTTACTAAATGCATGTGTTTCTCTGTCTCAGCTCTAATGTTATGAAGATTAAGATTCCCTCAGTGAACCTAAAGCAGAATTAACAAATATTTCTCTGCATAGCTTTTGGAAGAGGAATGGAGAATAAGTGTTTTTTGTTGTTGTTTTTCTGGTGCTTTTTTTGTTGAGCAATAACAAAACATCGCTGTATTGTAGTCTACTAAGCAATCCATACCCCTTAAGATTTTGCACATTTTGTCACAAGCATTGATGTACTTTATAGAAATATTATGCAAGAGACCAACACAAAGTAATGCTTGGTTATAAAGTGAAGGAAAACTTATACAGAGTTTATAACATGTTGACCAATACATAACTGAACAGTGATGTGAGTTTTTATATCCAACGCTGTCAGTCATAATTTAATTTGTAATTAGTATCTCATAAAAAATGGGTAGGTTTTGGCATAACCGCAAACATATGAAGTACAAGGTGATCTAAGCAGAAAAAATAAATAAATTTTGAAAACAAAACAAAACACTGCAATAATTTCAGTTTCTAGATGTAAAAATCCGGCAGGAACATAAATTTGCAGCTTTATTGAAGTGAAAGGTGGTTCATTAAAGTCCTGACCAAGGATGATATTGCAGTTTTTAGCTTTTATCTAGAAAAAATAGTAAAAAGCCACTGATAAATTTCCTTTCACTTCACAATTATGTTTCAAGACATCAACAGCAATAAATACGTCTGTTGTTGACACACGATTTGGAAAAGTCGGTAACTCTATGTATCCTTTTTGCAAAGCAATTTGTTTTTTTTTCCAAATTTACTCCGCCCCTGTCAGCAACAATGTCCATGTCAATGTGCTATTAAACTATGAATATGCCTTTTCAGGTAATGTCTCCCTTGCTGAACTTATCTGTTTTCCAATAATCCAATAATTACAGTTGCAACCAGGATATGTGAACATTAATTTAGTCATTTTTACAAGTTAGATTTATCTCTACAAAACCCACAGATAATGACTGTGAAATTAAAAACACATCTGTGATGAGGAGTATTTCACCAACAAAAGCAACCATTTTAATCTTTAGCCTGTGCTAATTTAGTGATTGCGTTCCCTGTTGCTTTTGTTTTTAAGAAAATTTAACAGAAAAAAAAAGTGTTGAGATCCACTAATTAAATTTAACTCTGGTGTTCAAGTATGACTTGAATGCCACTCACATTCAAAATCACTTGTTTTAAACTGATGTATTTCCATGAACAAACTACATTTTTAACGTTTTTTTTTTTTTTTTTTTTTTTAACACAGGGATAACTTTTAAAAGCATACATTTTGGACCTTTGAAAGGGCCATCGCCTTGGAAACAGAGAAAATGCCTGCAAAGCTCGATACAGTAAAGTGAATTAACCTGCACTTTTCTTCTGATGTAGCCCTCAGGCCTCCCTCTGCTAGTTGTGTTTAATCACACTGATCAAGCTCTGAATCAAGATGAAGAAGGCCTGAGGGCTGAAACATTGATTAAATTAAGTGGAATGCATATGGAGCCGGAGTGTGACACTTTCCTCAGTTTTTCGATTATTTCCCAGTTAGGCACCAACTTACTACAGTCCTTGATGTGTTGTACTTGATTTCTCCAAATCAATTAAAAAAATGAACATTGCACAGCTGTTTTTTTTTATACTTCATTTCTCCTGCTGATGCAAATACACCTGCAGTTGGGCACAGTTCTCGCATCAGACAGGTTACAGAAACACTGAAATGGATGCCTACATTTCTCCCTATGAGTTCAGGCATGTTTACTTTATCTGCTGGTTGTTTAATATTTAGAGTAAATTGTAGCTTTGATTTCAAATGTTTGAATTTAGTAAGTTAATGCAATGTATATGTTCATTAGATTCACTGAGCTTAAGCTGAAATGTAAAGAGAAAGGCTAACAAGTCAAATGAAACTCAATGAAACAAAATGATGCAGCCATTTGGTTATAAATAGCAAATGCAAAAATCTTAAATCACAGCAAAGTTCTTTTCTCACCAGTCAGAATGAACGAATGATAGCTTAATGGTGTGCCTTGTCAAGGCAACACATCACTTGGCCGTTAACGCATTTGACTGATATCGATGGTTCACAGGGACATTTATTATTTAACAGTGGAAGGACCTCAATATTATTATAAGACCCATTAGACGAGAAGATTTTACTGATGAAGATTCAGCACCACTCCAAATTCCTCGTATGAATAATTTCACAGAACGACATGGGATGATACAGGAAGCGCCTGTTGTTGGATGTTTAAGCAACAATGGATTTCAAATTGCTGCTTTTTATGCCTACTGGAGGAAAAGAAAGAACAAGACAGCATTAATATTGCATGGTAATCATCCCTCATCTCAAAAGTGCCTCATTTGCTGCACCTTCAAGAATTTTGTCATTCGCTTAATCACAGCAGAATTGGGAGATGGGTAAATCCACATTTGCATTTGTGATATGTTTCGTCAGTTTATTCCTTCTTTTAGAATTTTTCAAGCTGTAAACCAATTTTGTTGCCGTGGCTTATGCTCGACATGGAGGAGAAAAGGAGAAGAAAGAAAAAAAAGCAAGAGAAAGAAAATAGAAGTTGCTGGTTACCTTATAAATAGATAAAGAAAGGGGGGGAAAATGCCAGCACATATTGGAATTTAAATTTGTATGTGGTCTTATAATCGCAAAGGAAAAGAAATCCTCAATTTTTCAGGAAGTACCAGTGACTTGAAAAGGTGCAATGGGAGTAAATCTAACAGTGTGTATTTTTGTTGTTGCATTTTGTACTTCACTTCTTAAGAGGCAAAAAGCAGGAGGAATTTAATTTGTGACATTGAATGTCAAAATTTGGATTAATGCTACAGGAGCTCAAGCAGCTATTTCAACCATGTAATTGTTGGGGTGTGGAGCCGCATCTAAAACATTTCCTAAATTGTAAGTCTTGCTGAAATGTAAATACGTAGAAAATTCAGGGACAAAAAACAAACATTTGTCTACCATCCTATAAAATGGAAAACAAAACATCTCTAAAGATTTTTTTTAAATACTTTATCTTTTAGATAACAGGCATGTTTAAGATGTTCTCTCTTTTGTCATACATGTTTGTTCCCTGAAAGTGTGCTTCAGCAGGTCTCTAATTTCTTCTGCTTGAGTTTTACTTTGACTCAGGCTAATGAGGTGTGACACCACATGACTGACTGAACACTCACGGATGGCACTGCAAATTAGAATAGGCATTCCCTGTCACACCTCTTCGTTGCCAATGATTTTGTCTTCAAATGTTATATTTAATTCATCTACAATGCACAAGAGCCTAGACTCTTAACTGTCTATTATAAAGGTGAGCCAAAAATGTTCCTGCGAAAATGCAGTTTCTGTAAAACCTCAGCAGAAAGGCCCTGTGGATAAAGTATTTCCATGTCCTTGTCTCATCTCTTCTGTTCAGTTGCATATAACACCCTAACTCATACCACACAATGTTTGACAAATGACGGTGGCTCTCAAAGGAAATTACTGAAATGGAAGGACTGATTCATCACACTGTGTAAAAGCAGTGTCGTTTTTTAGCCCTCCTATCTCATTTTTTTCCCCTTTCTTGATTATTTTCTTCCACTGCTGTGTTGAGTCCTGAAGGCTTTGAGGTCAGGCATTCCTGCTATTTAAATATGTTATCTCATCCAACCAGAGGACCCACATTCTCCTTAAAGGCTGCTTTGTTTTTGGCGTCTGACTTTATTGGGGTAAAGTAAGGCAGCCTTATTTGGAATAACAGTGGCAGCTGATGCTGTGAATATCTTGCATCAGTCACCTGAAGATGCCGTAAAACAAATGCACCGCTAAGGGCTTTTTTCTCTATTTATCTTAATCAGGGTTTTTTTTAGCAGCACTCTGGTTCAGGGGTGGCAGCCAAATCAGCTCACCATCCCCTCCCAAGTCACTTTAGAGAAAGTACAATTTTATCTCTGATGGACTCTATAGTGGAGCGTCACAAAGAATACATCAATGAAAAATGGGTTGCAGCTTTAAAAAAAGGCAGACAATCTAGTTTTTCAAGCCCTGTGTAGCTGAGTCTGAAAGAGGAGAATAGAATTATGTGTCTACTTTTCAAACAGAAAGCTAAGAGATCCTAATGTATGTTTCCACCCACTCACAACATCATGTTCCAACAATGTACGGCTATGTGTAATAGAAAATTATGGCCAACGATGGTAGAATACTGAATAACGCTAAGAGGTGCATGTGTATGTGCTACATATTTCAGTGTTATGTTAGAACTGAACATAAACTTTCTTTCCATTTTAGTTTGTTCTAATATTTTTTAGAGCTGAAGTCTAAAATTGATTAACGTTTATCATTATGTATTTTATTGACAGCTAATCAACCGATTAACAGGAAATATTTTTTTTCAAATGTTACTGTTGACACTATGAAGTAGCATTTAGAAAAAATATGCAGTCCTTTGTTAGACTGATCATGTTTATTTTTCATATTTAAATATGAGACATGCATATTTAATCTACAAGCTCTTCTACAGGATCAATACAAATGTTGATACCGTGGATGCACGATTCAAAAACAGGCTTTAAAATCCTACATGTGAACTCTTGGCATCAAACGCATTAAGATCTGACCAGCTCGCCTACCTCTCAGGTCATAAGTGAAATGTGAGAGTATTAAGTAGAATGAAACGAAGGGGCAACTACAGAGTAAGATGAATGGGTTAGCACAGTATGTTAAGCCCAAAGCTTGAGTTTTCAGTGTCTCCAATGCGGGTCTTTCAGCCTGAGCAGATCACCATGGTAACTTAGGCTTCACACCAGTTGAGAGGAGGTAACCCTCGGGTTTTTGGAATTCAACTTTGCTGTAAAAAGAAACTGCCCTTTTACTTATTCCTCACACTGAGGCACCATATTGCCATCCCACTGTGTGCTTTTAAATAGCCTGTGGGCGTTGCAGAACCAGAAGTGCTACCATAATGTTAAGAGCGGTTACGTTCCAGCATGTAGGTTTCACCCAAAATGGCTTTGGGTTGGTAGTGCCATTTATGCTTTCTTTATTACATTAATGTAGACTCTGGTCTTTCAGCTGGAATATTAGAAAGGTATACCTAAGCCATAACCAAATACTGACCTCAAATGGACAACAATAAACATTTAATTGTAGTTTGAATTAAACATGGGATTAAACATGGACAACATGGTATAAATATTAAAGTGTATTGTTTTATGCTGGGGGTATTTTCTTAGCAACTATTTATAAATATCAAACTTAAATTTTACAAAGCTGCTTGTATTGAAGGAGACAGACAAATTAATCCCATAAAAACACAGACTAACAGTAGTTGCACTACAACAGGACTGAACCTAAAAGGCTATAAGCATGAATAATGACATTCACATGTTAGAGTCAATAATATAAATGCCACAAAGACCATGTAAAGCTGACCATAAAGCTTAGATTATGATCATGGATAATCTAAGAGTTTAGCACAAAACATGTTTCATATTTTAAAGGGAGAAATATTAAGTTCTCCCATTTTTTTAAGGAGAAAATCATTTTTAAAATGACATACAAAAACAAAGAGCTGCCCTCCTTGGCACAATTAAACAGCCTCATACCTTTGTGGGAAAACTCACAACCAGAAACTTCACAAATTCTATTTAAACATAATTGTTTTGGTTTTTTTTTAAAAAAAAGGACATAGACCTCACTGTACACTTAAAAAAATGTTGTCATATGAAAATGTAGTTTTAATTTGTCACTTTTCCGTCAATATTTCAGACGGTGCTTATTAAAGACAGGTGTCTGTGAAGCAGAGTTTTATTGACAAATTGGCCAAAATTAAAAGTATGTTAATGGCCAAACTCAATTGAACATTGGTAAATAAACTGGGAAAAGAGAGGTTACAGGTACAATGTGACATTACTGACTAAGTAGGGTGAAACTTTGTACATAGTTCAAAGTGACTAAATGCTAGGCTGTATGTCACAGCAAATAAAACTCCCATGCTTAAAGCACCAGAATGTTGTACATATAATAATTACTGTTTTTTGGTCTGAAGGTAAAAATGATCTGAGCTCTTTATTTAACAGCCCCGTTTACTAGAGAGCATCTCCTCCTCTCTAACATCTCATAAAATCTTTACTGATGGCATGTATTTTCACATTACATTTTTTTTCTCATTCATGCTTAGTGCTTACAGACATAAAAATCTAACGCGCACAACTATTGCATTCACTACCAATTAAATCCAGTAAATAAGTGAATATTTATGGAGAAAGTCTTAGTGTATAAATATAGATTATTTAGTGAGGTCAGAGAATATTTCTGTTCAGCATCCAGTCTCAAACTGTCACTGCACCAGCAGATACAGTCAGGGAAAGGAAATAGGCAGAGGAAGCCAGCAGTGCTTTAGATTGGTGTGGCAGAGGGTTATTCTTATTATCTTCATTCTGTGACGTTAATCTGTTGTTTACTGCAAGCAAGTGTAAGCACAATGAAGCCCTGTGCGAGAAACATTTCCTCAGAATGCCTAAAAATGCTGGTGAGAAAGACAAACTCAGCTTATTCTGTTTGTGTTGTTGGATAACAACTGACACAGTGATGAATGTGCTCATCTCAAGTTATTAAGCAGTAAAAGATGTAGTGATATTTATATCATCAGCATATCTTTATATGCAAAGCAGGCTGTGCCATATGTGAGCTTATGAAAGCACACATGAAAGAGAAGCTTGCTCACCAAGCAGGCTTATATCTTCACATTAATGTAGGTTAAAATATGACAAAGGTTAGGTAATGTGACGTTTGTAAGGAGACTAGCAAAGCTATTGTAACGAAAAGCACAGCTTCTGCAGAAAAAACAGAAAGTAATGGAAAGTGAATGCTTCAAAATGATGTTGCTTATGCAGGTTAATAGAGATTAACACATATTATCTCTTCCCCTCTATGTGGTGTCTAAGACTGTGTTGACCAGGAAGGGTCTGCTCAAAATGTGAGTAAATCAGATTTATTGAAAGAATACAGGAAAGTTATCTCCGAAAGTTGGAGGGAAGAAAAAAATGGAATCCAATACATTTTAAGATATTTTTTAATACATAAATTTAATCAGTTATTTTTTTTAATCATCATTATAAAATATATGTTGAAATAAATGATTGAAGATTGGAAATTGATGATAGAAATGGCCTTCATTGTTCCACAGAGGGTAAATTCAGAAAAATGTTATTTGCAGTCAAATTTATCAAGTTGCTTTGCACCTCACACTGGCATAACAAGCATGAAATGGAAAATAATTCTGACAAGAAAAAGACAGAAGGAGCTGTCCAGCAACTTTGGTTTGGAGGACAATGCTGCAAAAAAACCTGAAATATTGAAACTAAATAACATTTTATGGGATTTGTAGAATTTTTTTTTACATATTTTCTAGAGGGGATTGTAGTATACAATTTCATCTGGTTATAAATTGATAATCATTTTATTAAATAAATTATAAATTACCTTATAAAATGTCCCACCACAGAACTCATTGCCAAGGAAAATCACAAGGTATGAGACAGCATTTATGCTAAATAAATGATTGCAAAATAATTGAAAATAAAATTGAGAAAACGATGTAAAACTATGTTTCTTTGCAAATGTTGTAGAATTGTCTGTAGGTTTGCAAAAGGGGTCACCAGTCACAAGCTACTGCCACTTTTGGAGGCCGTTGGCTGGAACGGTTGAAGCCCTTTACTGAAAGTTGTCCTCACATTGTAATTCCATATATGACAGAGAAAGTAGTCTGACATCTTGTGGAGATGTCACTGAGACTTTTTTAATTTAAGCAGCTAACAAATAAATTAGAACCCCTAAGCAGTAGATTTGGTAAAATTAGTAAGTACTTAATAAATCCAGCCAATTAGTGTACTTTCACTTTCATCTTTTTTCTATGATTATAAAATTTAGTCAGGTATATAGATGAAATTCATTTTGTATCAGGGATTAAAAAAAAGCATGACAACTGCAGCTGTACACAATTTTCTTGGCAAATTTATTCAGTAATGACTTGATTGCCTCATTAAAGGTGCTTTCTCCAATTTCAAGCAAAAACATTAGATGAGATCTTAAAGTGTGTAGATTTTTAATGGTTAATTAATCAAAAGCACAAAGAAAGTAGCTCTAGTTTATTAATATGTGTGCATGATGCAGAATTTCAATGTGTCTCACAAAATCTGATTAGGTACGTTTTTTTTTATAGTCTTACTAAAATATTTGGAGCAGGTCAAAGTTTACCTATCAGTTATTTGTTTATCATAAGATGTTTATGATTTACGTAATTGGTTTTGATTCTTCCTCAAGAGATGGAACACAATTAGAAGCATGACTAGTGATATGCATAACTCGAAATGTGACATGGAGAACCTGTTGTATTTTTGATCAATTTTATGATGAGAGTAATGTCAAAAGTTAGTGGTAATATTGTTTAAAATATAACTTCAATGAGTCAAACCTATACAAGACGTTTATTTGGCTAAATACAAAAAGACAGTAATAGTACTGCTCTCAAATGCCTAGAAAAGCAAATGAATTTATGAAATAAATAAAATAAAGCTACATCTGCTGATCGTAGGGTTAGTGACAAAGCACCTCATGCCCTCACACTGGTCATGATTTTCAGTGTTTTTTATTAAGGAGCTGATTCTGACCAGTTGCCATGTATAAAGAAACACACAAGCATGTACAAATAATACAAAGGCTACTTGTGAGGCTGGTTTCATTCAAAGACTGTAATCACAAGTTTAAAAAAAATACAACAATGGGTATAATTTAAGGCTGGCATAAACTAATTGCGTTATTGTCTTCAACAGAAGCCCAGTGGGAAGAAGGCGTTTACCTTGATGGCAGTGGAAGCGATCTGGATGTGGTGCAGCTTGTGCAAGGTGCTCTCTCTGTCAATGAAGTAGGAGGCAGCCAGCTGGTGCAGAGCTTCCAGCGTCACAGCTGTGCCGTTGGATTCACTGGCTTCAGACGTCCGACTCAACTTCCTCTTGTCCACAAAGATCATTAAGGACTCTTCCCCTACAGGCGCAGACACAGACAGTGACACATACACTAGCTTCATTCTTTATGAGTCATAACCCTCTGAACACTTAATATTTTTAATGTAGATGAAGTAACCTGAGCACATCTTGCGAGCCGTCATACGGAAATAGAAACACAAGGGTGTGAGAACACCTTAAAATCCAAGCGTGTTAATTTTATTTCAACCTAAATGTCAATGTAAAAAGTGCTGCTGAAATGCATAAACCAAGACACTTCATAGAACATGTCTTTCAATAAAAATGAGTAAAAGCTCTCAGGGGACAGTGCATCAATAGATTGTGTAAGGAGTGGAGGATCGATAGAAAAAAATCTGTTCTAATGGGATTAGGTTTTATGGGGAAAGTGGTTTTTGTTTGCAGAGACACCAGATTATTGGTGATAGTCGATTGTTAACATGTCTGCAGCAAAACAGTTCTTCTGATTTAAAATAATATATGTATGTGTAATAACATGTATGCATTTAATGAAATGTGATTTTACTCATGGGTTTGCAGTGTGCTTTTGGTATTTCTCCTTATTTCACACATTTCATTGTAGAAAAATCTATTGTAAATGTGGGGTATAGGATTTGCATGGCCAATACCAGTTTCAGCTTTCCATAGGGTTTGACCTGATGGTGCTAAGTTTGATCGTTTCGAATTTTATAAAACATTATAGTGTAATTTGCTGCAGGTTCGTTGACAGAGGTAGAAATTGTGGATAAAATTTAAAATTAAGAAATCACAATATATTTCCCTTCTGATGCAGAGTAGAAGTGGCAGCTATGTACTTTATTTTTAATGAACAAGAAAAAGACCATCAAATGCATGCTTTTGGTTGATAGAGTTAAAAAGCCCAAATTGTGGGACTTCTTAGTTTTACTGTTTTTAGAGGAATTGGAAAAAGGATTTTTTTGTGTTTGTCTGACTTGCCTATGTTCAATCAGAGGAAAAATGTCCTATTTCAAAATTTGGTTAACTGATCGACTTATTTATTTTATGAAATTATCTCTTGTGTATTTAAAAAAAATACTTTTTTGCATCCTGAAATATGTATTATAAAGTTCTTTTGAAACATTTTGTTTGTTGCTCATTATGAAACGTTTCTTTGCTCTTCAAAGACAACTTGAAGTTTTGTAGTGCTGTTTTATTTATTTATTTTTTGTTTTGTAGGAACTAGATTATCCTCTTTATGAAGCAAAAACACAACTGCACACCAAAGCCAGCAGCTTCATGCTGTTCCACTGATCTACAAGTGGTGGTTCTATGCCAGAAAATGAAGCAACACAAGCAGCAAAGGATGGCTGTGAGCTTGCAGATTTGGATGGATATGCAGGATTTCAAACACTTGATCTACTTTATTCTCTGGGTGTCAGAAAATTCTGCTTTGTCAAAGGTGCTGGGATGATGTGACATAGTAGCTGCTGTGCCATAGTGACATGAAGGAGCGTTCTCAAATATCAAATAATGTTAAATGTCAAAGTTTCCACAATTTATATGGAGAAAAGACAAAATCCCAGAATATTTCCTTTGGGATTGGATCCTGAAAATTAGGGAGCAAATTGTTCAGAACCTGGACATAATCATTACTGGTTGTATAGCATCTTCTTCCTCTGCATATCTTTTACACTTAAACATTTGTAATTATCATTTTTAATTTCATTTGTTTTGTTGCTGATTTCTTATAATCCAATTCAGTTCCAATATGTTCATTTTAATTCAGCTAATTTCAGTGAAATATGATTCAAAATCTAAGCTGATCCTATTTAACACTGACATATGTTCCAGTGTTTAGTTTTGTTTGTTTTGTCACCTTGTCAGGATGTGTCATTCCACCACATATTTGGTGGAGTCTGGAGTAAAATCGTCTGTGAAGATTAATCTCACAAGCACATTTCAGCTTTATGTACAGTCCTGTTAATCAGTCCACTTTAGTCTTTAGTCACATGACATGGTGATTGTAGAGCACTGGCCTCTACTCTCTCCCCACCACCAGCTAGAGGATGAGTGCGTCACAGATCATTATCTCTGCAATCATATATATTTAATTAAACATGGTATGTGGGTTTACAGGTTTTTAGTCACATTTATTTTCCAACAATCAATCAAAATTTCAAGCATTAAAAATTCCAGCCCCAATAATTTACCTTTAAAGAATTGGAAACTGAATTCACATTGGAGAAGAAACCCTGCAGCAAGGCACATAACTGGTAATAACAAAGGGATGTGACTTGTGTATTATGAATTAGTTTTAGTATTGTACATATTTAATGAAAATGGAGGTAACATATTTTTAGTTACAAGAATACACACCATGTTTTTTGACAAGTCACTTTGAAATATTAAACTTCTACAGGGGGATGCTGTGAGCCGTTTGTCGCATGGCAGAATTTGTTTATCTCTCTTATTTTCCTGCAGATAATGTGCAACATTGCAATTTACTTTTTTTTTTAATGCAGCTGGTATTCATCATTTGAGAGTTTCCGCACAAATGCAAAAGGATGAAAGGAGTCAGCAGAGGAGCGAAAGGGAGGAGACAATGCACACGATGGCCTCAGACGCTGCGCTGCACATTGCAGTACTCTGGCTAACTTAGATCTATTGTTCTGGAAAGGATCCAGTGGCAGTTAATTTCAACAGAAACATCAAAGACATTTGTTTTGCATGTTTAATAACAAAATATGAGCCGAGGCAATTTCACACCGGCGGAGCTATCTCGACTTCCTACGAGCACAATGAAAGCTGTTCCAGTTAATCCATTCTAGCATTTTGAAATTTAAATATTTTTTTAAAAGATTTTTTTTTCTATGTAAAATCATTTATCTTAAAGTTGAAGAGGAAATGGAACTGACTGCTATCAGTTGCTATGAATGTAATTTATTCACCTTTTTGATCCAATTCAATCAGCAATTTCCATCTAATGTGTATTGCGCTTATTTGTTTTCATGTTTGTCAGTTTCTCATGTTCAAGCAGTGGTGAAATGTATAAAACCATCAAACGGTTTTTCTTTAAAAACTGTGTAAAAAGGAGGCGTTCTTCCGCGTCTCAGCCATGTAAAATCCCCATCTCAGCTCTGCTTCTCCCTGTCTGTTAAGGCAGCTCAGCAACAGCAAAGAAAAACACTACCCGTCTTGTTTTATTTACCTCCCAGCATTGCGGAAAGCAGGAAGTGGGTTCCGTATTTCCTGATGAGGTTGTCAGTGATGGCCCTGAGACTGGGCCTCCTGCCCAGCTGCCTAATGGTCTGGAGGAACTCTGGGTCCAGCGGCAACGAAAAGCCATTGTTTTCTTGTCTCTCCAGGGCCAAGCTGTTCACCTTCCAACGGCCAAATTCCCTGCAATATCACACAAACGCATGCTCTGTGTGAGTGAAGGATACATCATACAAATTTTATGAATGCAGCATGGAGGCTGATTTGAGAGATTATAGGCAAATGTCGCATGGAGGCTTTTACAAAACAGTTTTCTTTATTAAAATCACAAACAAAACCTACAATGGTTACAGGCCGTTCTTGTAAAAAAAAACACACACAATGAAGAGTATTTTGGAAGTGTATTGTTTTACTTTTGAAATGAGCAGGTGAAAGCTGTTCACATTGAATCCTGCACTCAAGAGCCGATCTAGCAAGGTGTAAAATATGATGACTTCTAAGTGAATCTCATGTGCTACAACTTTATATGAACAATTCAATGTAGTTTCAAGTTGCCACTCAGGGAATTGGATTGCACCATGGTGGAAAAAAAATTGTGTTTTGAACCAATTTTAAATAATAGCTCTATCTTTCTCATCTTGAGTCAGTTTTTGAGGCACTGTGTTCAGAACAGGCTGCAATCATGGACGGAGCCTTGCTGCTTTCGGGGGCCTCTTTTGGACTGAGCTGGCTTCATATGTGGTTTATTGAAATTCAGCCTGGCCCTGGTGTATGCCAACTGCATTTATCATCCAAGTGCAGACTGAATGCTGCTTCTTGATGCGTAGATTAGCACTATTCAAATACAGCCGGTAACAAACATGGTCCTTTCAGCCTAGCAGAAGAAAGATCTGAGACCTTTGAATTGGTTCTGGCAAGATGACCTAGCTCTTTTGATCAGAGACGTGAAAATAACATATCACATCTTTCCAAGTGTTCTCTCTTTGCACATTTTCAATAGGTGGAATTTTATAGAAATAGAAACCTTATTGGAGAGCCTCGCACAAATAGAGCTCAGATTTGTTCATAACCCTGTTGCATTTAGTTCACAAATGAGTTTTGTTAAACTATTAAGTTTAATTTTTGATACCTGAAAAATAATTTAACAACATAAAAGGAGCATCGGTCAGATAGGATCAGTTTTTTTTACACTATAAAAATGGCATTTCAAAATTGTATATCCTTCTCAATTAATGAATGGAGAAAAAAAATTATTAAAATTACAGCAATCAAGTATACTTTTTAAATGGCCAGCCAGCTTTTTGCATGTCTATATAATTTATCTGAAAGAGACCCATGTATTGGAACATTGTTGGAAGCCGTCTTTACCATTACAGTAATATATTGCTCCCTCTCTACCAGAATCAAGTCAGGACTCTGGGCAACTCCAAAAGATTAATATTTCTCTCAAATACAAGAAACATGTTGGTATGAATCAGTTTGGACCTTATACATGAATACAAAAGGGACGCAGCTTACATTTGACTTCAAAATGTAAGCTGTGTCAGGTGAAAAATTGAATATCATTGAGCAAAGATCGCCACAATGACTGCATACGAGGCAAATGTGTAGGATGTAAACAGTTCATGGCCTAGTCATCATGTCAGGAACATCATATCTCAATATACAGACATCCTGTTAGCAGTGTTCTGAGATTCTGTCTTGATTTAATCTATTTTTTTATTTAACAATAAGAAATTTCTTTTTTCAATAAACAAACCTCGGTGGTCTCAGCCTCAGAGTAAAAAGAATTACAAACTTGAACCTATCTCGTATTGCGTCTTGCAAACAATACATCACGTTAATCAATGCATTACTTTATTCAACAGCTGCAAGAGTGTTTTTTATGGCTAGTGTTGACACAAGGCCAGCCTTCGTAAGTGCTGACCGTGATCATCAATATACGCTGTTTGATTGCCTTCAGAGGGGGGTTATTGTTGTATTTCATAATTGTCCATCTCACACATGGGATAAAATATCTGAAAAATACTTTTTTGTCCATAGTTGTTCTGAATTTCTAATTCAGAACAATTATGGACAATCCAAACTATAGAAAATAAATGGATGCCCCCAACAAGCCAAAAAACAACCATTAGATGCTTTTGTAAACAAACAATTTGTTAAGAAAGATTTTTATGCAGCTACTTTGTAGATCTAAAATGCTGATCCTTTACTGCATCTCTTGCTTTTGAATGCTATACAATTCTAAGCATTAGATTTTGCCTTTTTCTGCCAAATAACTTCAAATCTAGCATTTATTCTCCTGTGAAGTCTTGTCTTTTCACCAGTTCTTATGGAACATTTGGCTCTTGAGCTTCATTAGTTTCTTGACACCAGTAAAGTGGACATTTAAGGGCACAAAAATAAACACTAAGACCACCAATATTCCATGACTCTGATCCATCCATCCATCCATTTTCTTCCGCTTATCCGGGATCGGGTCGCGGGGGCAGCAGCTTCAGAAGGGAGGCCCAGACTTCCCTCTCCCCAGCCACTTCTTCCAGCTCCTCCGGGGGAACCCCAAGGCGTTCCCAGGCCAGCCGAGAGACATAGTCCCTCCAGCGTGTCCTGGGTTTTCCTCGGGGCCTCCTCCCGGTGGGACGTGCCCGGAACACCTCACCAGGGAGGCGTCCAGGAGGCATCCTGACCAGATGCCCGAGCCACCTCAACTGGCTCCTCTCGACGTGGAGGAGCAGCGGCTCTACTTTGAGTCCCTCCCGGATGACCGAGCTTCTCACCCTATCTCTAAGGGAGAGCCCGGCCACCCTGCGGAGGAAACCCATTTCGGCCGCTTGTATCCGTGATCTCGTTCTTTCGGTCATGACCCAAAGCTCATGACCATAGATGAGGGTGGGAACGTAGATCGACCGGTAAATCGAGAGCTTCGCCTTTTGACTCAGCTCTCTCTTCACCACGACGGACCGGTACAGCGCCCGCTTCACGGCAGACGCCGCCCCAATCCGCCTGTCGATCTCCCGCTCCCTTCTTCCCTCATTTGTGAACAAGATCCCCAGATACTTAAACTCCTCCACTTGAGGCAGAACGACCCCCCTGACCCGGAGAAGGCACTCTACCCTTTTCCGGCTCAAGACCATGGCCTCGGATTTGGAGGCACTGAGCCTCATCCCGGCCGCTTCACACTCGGCCGCGAACCGTTTCAGCGAGAGCCGCAGATCACGATCTGATGAAGCCATCAGGACCACATCATCCGCAAAAAGCAGAGATGCGATCCTAAGGCCACCAAAACGGATCCCCTCAACACCTCGGCTGCGCCTAGAAATTCTGTCCATGAAAGTAATGAACAGAATCGGTGACAAAGGGCAGCCTTGGCGGAGTCCAACTCTCACCGGAAACGAGCCCGACTTACTGCCGGCAATGCGGACCAGACTCTGACACCGGTCATACAGGTGACTCTGATACAGCCATGAATTCACAAGGAAAAATAATTCATGTAAGTAAGCTTTTCTTCATCATTAGTCAGATCAAAGATAGATACAGTCAAGAATACTAATATACAATTTACAAAGTTGGTAAATAATCTATAACAAAATATTTTAATATTTTTTTTACTTTGTTAACAAAATAGAGCCAAATAAACAGGTGATGTCATACTTTAAAAAAACACCAGTTATGACAAATAAATTTGAAATATTGTGACTTGTGAACATATTTATATATTCACCGACACAATATTTTAACAAATGCATAACCATACCCACACAACCTGTTCAGAGGCACACTTTTCATGTCCAAAACAGGTCATACAACAGCTCAAATGCAGCTCACAGACAGCTGTGAGCTGCATTTGAGGTTCTATATTCCTCACACTTTGGGAATGTTTTGCACTGGACTGAGGAACTTTCTCAGAGGTTAATGACCTAAGAACACGAGTTTCATTTATCTCAACTGAAACTCATGTTCTCTAGTAGTGCCAAATCTCATCTTCTCTTCTCTTCTTGTTCATCATTTTGGAACCATCATCAGTCAAACTTACTTCTGCAATTTGCAACCTAGTAATTTTTAGCTATACACTAATTCTCTCTTTATGAGTCATACCAGTAAAATGTGTCTTTCTTATAGCTACAAATGAACCTGAACAGCAATGATTTACTTATTTGATTTGATTCGTCAAGGTTTCAGTCAGTTGAACATGCTCGACTCTGGCTGACATAGCAGCATCCAAAAGGTAAATGGACAGCTGTGTGTTCAGCTTTTTTATTGTTTCACTGAGGCTGCTGTTCACATTTACTGAAACTGATCACACAAGATGAAGACACCTTGAAATGTCAACTTCAAGACCATTTTGTCTATCAAATCAAAAAACTTTAAATCATCTCCACAAAGAAATGTCCTCGTATAACTTTATAAAAGTGTCCTAAGTAAAGTCCAAAAAACTATTTAACCTCTATATTATAGTCTGACCCTATTTTAGTAGAATCACTCTATGTTCTACCCCAAATATGTGGGGATTGTTTTCTTTCCTTTGCTCTTTACATTGTAAGTATGCCATTTTGGTAGTCAAATACAAGAAAGGTGCAAAACGTTACTGAAACATCTAAATTGTTCTTTAGAAAAAAAAACTTGAGAAACAGCCTGTAAGGAATAAAGCCCCTATAGCTCCTTGTGAGTACATTTCCTGAAACTTAAAATAATAAGCAGTTTTACTGTGGAAATTGCAGACTGCTGGAAATGTTTTCACTAAAGAAACAAATCTGTTTTGACTCTTTCCTCTCCAAACTCCACAGAAAACACTAAATGTCACTCATGGAAAAAAAAAAAAAAAACATGAACACAGACACATCGTCCAACGGCAAACATCCAAACAAAGCAGCAGAAACTCTTTGCCGTTTCCCAGATTATGACACCCCCCATGGGTGTGGGACTGCTGCCAATCAATTCCTCACCAATAACAATGCCTCCCCCCAAAGAAAACTACAAACAGAAAACAGCTCATTAAGGCCTTTTTCATGTCGGTGTCTCTCTTTAACGAGCAGCCATTAGTGTTTGTGTCCATCCGCTGGGGCCAGCTAAAGAGAGGAGCAGCATATGGATAAAAGGGGAGAGTTTAGCTGTGATCAGCACACTGTGTCACTGTGATGGACATTTATGAATGGTGTCCCAGCTTGGACTCACACATACATAGATTTTTAGACATTCTACTACAACCTCACGGACTGCATTGGACACATACGCAAATGCGTAGACGCTTTCTATCATCATTCACTGTTTTCGGTGAGATACCGACTGACTGAATCACATGCAGATTTATCTGTTTCACCCTTATCTGCGAAGAAGACCCCAACCCCCACATGCATCTCTTACTGTCAAGCCCCCCTCTGAGAAAGTCAGTGCAGTGCCAGGTAAAAGAAGAGTTATAGAAGGGATGCCAAAGCTACAGGGGCTATGATCAGAGCACAGGAATTGTACTTTTCATTATGTTCGTCATAGCACAGCTGTCTCAGATCCATCACTGAGCACAAGCTGCCTGAGGGCTCTTCTCAGTGCCCAACATAGCAAATCAGGGAATCAACACATTGAATAGCCTGCTGATGTAGTTGAAACTTGCATTCGAGCACTACTGTGAAGGCTATGCTCAGTTTAGTATCTAAGTAGGGGAAGCAAAGACAGTGCTTTCTTCTTTTTTTATGCAATTTTCCCCGAATGTGTTCAAATGACTAAGAAAAGGAAAAGAGATTGAATACACACCCCATGGTTCAGTTGAGTATCTGAAAAGTGAAACTAGACTAACTTCTGAAAGAGGCAGTTTCCCGTGTACTTCAACGTTATTCCTCTAAATCATATTTCTAAAAGTTATTCTCACTTTCATGAAACAACGAATCACATAAACATCACTCTAGGGGTTGGTGTTTATGCATCAAAACCCATCTGAAATATTTAAAGATGTTTTATGACATTTTCAGAGTGCCAGAATAAGTTTTTAAAATTGTACATCCATATAAGTATAACATAAAAGTTACTCTTTATGAAAATAAATGACCTTATTCAACAATTTACACAAACATTGATTTATAAATACTAACGTTTATTGGACGGATGGACAGTCGAGCAGACAGATTGATTTCCCAGAAGCCTATAGCATACTTTTCACCATGTTTTTTGAGAGTGCATAATTGGAGATGACCAACTACGCTTAGAATACCTTTATTAGGTTGAGTGAAGGGCTATTTCACAGCTTTTGTAAAATCTGAATCATGTTGTACCACCTCTATTTTGTGATCTTAAACACTGAGCAGATCACTTCAAAAGCTATTTTAGAATATGGACGACTAATATTAGATATTGAGTTGAATGAATATATTCAAGATTTTTTAAAAGCTATCTTTGATGATATGAGCAACTAACTTCTATTTCTTTCAACCAACGGGAGACAATATTGCTGAGAAAAATACTCTTAAAAGGAGAGAATGTCGTTCAAACCAATCCGGTCTTTAATGATTCTTGGTTTCTCAGAAAAAGTATTAGAAATGAGTTTTAATCATCATCTTCTATAATCATCATCTGTTCTTGTATTAATTTATTTTAGAAGAGTCTTATGATGCAGTGCTGCCTTATGTGCTGGTGTTCATCTCCCAGAGAGCCTTTTTTTTCAACAATGCATCTTTATAAGTGAAGATATATTTTTATTCTCCTCGATAATTAGGCTGACATTGCATCGTCTCACAGTTCTTTTTCTGTCCTTTCTGTGCTAAAAATGGCAAGCTACATTTTGACTTATTCTTTCCTCAAGAATATTTGTCTGTCACTGAGAGCAAAAGCTAAAAGAGCTTGACTTCTCTTCACAGGTGTTCTGACTATTCAAATGATGCACTGTCTCCAACAGAGAGTTGATTATCATCAGAGTGTTTTCTTCCAATGCTCATTTCTTCACTGTTTCACACATATGGTGTGCAATAAATTTGCCACGATTATATCTGGATCATTGCTCTTGAGAAGAAAATCTGGGATTTAAAGTTTGATTCAGATAGAAGGGGATACCAGAGAAAAAAATTGTGGAAAGTTATACAAGCATCATGCAAAAACAAACACAAAAAAAGTTGCTAAGCTGAACATTTTCCAGCTAATTCAGGAGTACTAAATATCCATTCATACATTCATCTACCGTTCTCTTCCAATGCATGAAAGGGTTGCAGTTAGAATCCTCCAGACTGACCTGTGGTACTTCTTGTTTTCCTAAGGTTCCCTCATACCAGAATTAATATATTTTCCCTCCAGGGCAGTCTGGGTATTACATGAGCTGTCCTCCATGAGAGATCCCGATGAGACGCACAAACAACCTGAACTGGCTGCTTTTGATGTAAAGGCGTAGCTGCTCCACTCTGGGCTTCCACCAGATGAACTAACTCCCCATCCTATCTTCAAACATGAGCCCTTCCATCCCGAGGAGAAAATGTATTTCTGCTGCTTCTATTGAGGATCTCATTCTTTCAGTCACGATCCGTGTCTCACAAACTATTCCAGAAAATAAATGAAACAAATCCTTAAAAAACTGGATACTATGCATGCAATTATTTAAATAAAATAAATACTCTAAATGAATGTATGTACTTTGTTGTTCAGCAGTAGTAGCTCCAAATAGTACATACCACAATAACCTACTTTGGAAAACAGCTGACTGAAGTGGACAAAAAAATATTTCGAGGAGCTCTCAAAGGTGGTTAGGACATACAAAGACAAGTCAATCGTGCTTCATTTAATAGGAAAAATAAAGTGTGATTTGGAGGACATTTCAAGCAAGCAGTTCTCAACTACTCATAGAGATGATCTATTTCCACTAGAGGTGTGCCGATCGATCGGCCACCGATCATAATCGGCCGATTTTCGGGAAAAAGTGTATGATCGGTGATCGCAGATCATTGGCTCTTGTTGCCGATCATACAAACCGATCACATCTCATTTCGCAGTCTGCCTGTGCAGCTGGTATCCTCTTTCCTTCACACTGCACAAACGCAGCAACAAATCCTAAGCAATGTGGGACTATAACGCACTGAGTGAATGGGGACGTTTGCGTGTTGCGGCAGAAAACTACAGAGCGATCAGATAGCAGGTGAAGCAGCGCACCGCTACACTCAACCGGATTAGCATGACGGTCAGAAAGCTAAACAAATAACCCGCAAAATTATTTAAGTCTTTGAGCTGCGATGTAAGACGCTGGTTTTGCTCTCATTGTTGAACCGCTGCTACGCTACAGGTAGTAATATTTCACAATATTTCACTTCTGCTCCACCTGGTAGTGACTCTCACACCAAACCTCTGCTTAAAGCTGCAGCATCTAACTTAAAAAAAATACATTATACATACGTATTAAAACTTTCTCTGTCCTAACATGAGACAGATGATCTCCGAAAAAATAATGATCTCCTCCCTGTTCTGCATAATTACTCCGCTCAGTCAGAAACAGCCAATCAGAACCAGCAGTAATCAGCTAGCCGCCATGTTATCAGGAAGTTTTCATTTAGTAACTGTGGATTGTTTATTGTAATGGATCCTGTTTTTGCCTTTGAATGTTAAGTTTTATACTTGAATTTTTTGGCAATGTTGAGAGGTTTTAGTATTTTGGCTCATTGCATTATTTAGCCTCTTCAGAGCCTTCATATGTTTCAGTCTGTTAAAGATAGTATTATTGATAGCAGTTCAATTTGCACAATGCCTGTTTTGTTTAGTTTTCTTCTTGGAAAAAAGTTATTAAAAACAAGTTTTTGTCTAAATTAAGGTGAATTTATGGTTCCTTTTTCCACATAATGTAACCGGTATGGTTACGATTAAAAAAAAAAATAATTATGTGACCAGTATCAGTGATCAGCGGTGATCGGCCCTCATGGGTGATCAGAATTGGAATCGGCAGGAAGAAACCTGATCGGCACATCTCTAATTTCCAGCATTAAGATTCTTTTGACATTTTTATTGTTTAACAGCAATTACCTTTCATTCAAACAATATGCATATTTGAAACCAGCATATTTAGAAAAATAAAAACGCTAAGAGCTTTTCTTACTCAGATTAAGAGGAAACCTTAACAATCAAGCAGTCTAGAAAGCATTTCTTGAAAGGTGCCTTCAGTATAGCATCTGTCAAGCTTTTAAACTAATACTGCTGATGGTTCTCTCTCAACTAAACAGAGTTTAGGAGAGAAATGAGAAAATAGTTGAGAGGGTGGAAAAGAAGATGGAATCTCTGTCTGAATCTTTTAGTCATCAGCCCACCACAGAGACAAACTGCAGTAGGAAAGGATGCAAGATCATCACTGAGGAAAACAAAGTGTGTAATGATCCAAGGAAGAGTCATTGGTTGGGAATGCTTTACAGAATTGCCACCAGGAGTTAATCAAAACAACTTCAAACAAAACATCAGATCATTAATTTGTGATAATCCTATAAAGCCTACTGAGAGGTTTTGTCGACAAGGTAACTGAGTCATTCTCAATCATTTTTTTTAAGTTTTCATGCCTTTTATTTTTAAAGAATCCATGTCAAACACCCTAAATCAGATTTTTTTTTTAAAAAATAAGCACACTCTAAATCATTCCTGATATATTTAAATAAAAGCCACAAATGGATATTGGATAACTTTTTTTAGCAATTCAAAACACTTACATCATACTTGAAAAACTACATAATAATAATAATAATAATAATAATAATAATAATAATAATAATAATAATAATAATAATAATAATAATAATGTAAAGTCAGTCAAAACTAATTGGGTATTAACATTTTTGACAGTGGGGGTTGCATAATCACTGTGAAAATGTATTTGTCCCCTCAGAGATTTCTTCTTTTTGTGCTTTGTTGTTTTCAATTAATCAAACAAATTTTAAAATTGGACATGGGTGGAAATAAGCAAACAAAACAAAAACTTTTTAAATTAAGTTTTTATTTATCTGGGGAAAAGAATGTTGTCCAAACCAACATGCAGTTTTGTAAAGAACTTCTAAAGGAGTTGCTTATCCACTAATTTACACACATATAATGTGTGTCTACTTCCACAAGGACATTGCATAGACTGCCATTTATTTGTCATTCATTTCTACAGCCTAACCCTGACTCATACCCCAAACCTGACCATCACCACTACATGCTCTACCTGGTAACACTTTATTTGAAGGGGTGTGCATAAGACTGACATGACACTGACAAAAACATGACATGACACCAGTCATGAACATAGGGAAGTCTTTATGAATGTTTATGACAGATGTCATGAAGTGTCATTCGGTAAATAAAGACACTTTTAATGTAAAGTTGTTCTAAAAGTTGCATTAAAAGTCCATTAAAAAGTCAACTTTTTTAATTAACTTTTAATGCAACTTTTGGAGCAACTTTGCATTAAAAGTGTCATTATTTACCAAATGATACTTCATGACAACAGTCATAAACGTTCATAAATATTTCTTTATGTTCATGACAGGTGTTATGACATGTTTATGACAGTGTCATGTCAGTCTTATGTACACCCCTTCAAATAAATGTTACCCTCTACCCTAAACCTAACCTAAACTCAATTCAAACCTTAGTCCTAAACCTAAACTCAAGTCCAAACAGCATTTCTTCTTATGCTCCTCATGGAGCCCATTAGGATCAGTCTGTTCTTACAACATAATATGTGTTAGGAAAATGTATCAAAAACAAGGTCACACACACACACAGTTCCCACTCCCCACTTCTGTAACAATATGCATTATACTCTATACAGTCAAAACCTCCATCCTGCAATTATGCACTGATTAGAATGTCAGTGACAAAGTTTGGGTTCAGTGCTTTTTCCCAGAGGCTCTTTAACTTGTGGATCAAATTGCTGGCATTTGAGTTGAAGGACAACCACAATGTAGCTTACCCTTGTACCCAGCTCTCAATAGCCTAATTGCTGAAATGGTTAACAAATTCTTCAAAAATAAGAATTAGGGTCAGCTGATCTACATTACATAGCTATAGGTGAATGATGGAATGTAAATAATCTGGTAAATCAAGAGCTTAGTTTTTGGATCAGCTCTTTTTTTACCTTAAAAAAATTGGAGCAGCACCTTCATTACTGTAGTCGAGACCTCAATCCATCTATTCATCTCCCGCTCCACATAACCTTCATTCATGAACAGCATTCACAGTGTGATTTTAAAAATCATACAGGATTTGAACACAACACACATGATATGATCAAATCTTGACAGTGACAATTGAAAGGAGGACGGAAAAGGAAAGGAGGCAGCTGTGGAAAAACACAATTTGTATGACACCCAGACTTCTATCACAGCAGCAGCTGAACTGCAGGGTTTTAGCAAAAAAAATATCTGACAATGCTTCATAGTTGTCAAGTGAACTAAATCAGCAGTTGGAGTGCCTGCCACACTGAACGGACACAGAGCACAGATTCAAAGTATTATATAAATGTTTTTGGTTATGAACGTTCAACATTCAATTGTTATGAACGATTGATGAGTGCTACATGAACCTGGCTTACCAGTCCAATGATACTAATACATACTGCATGTTTGGTTCTCTATCAGTGCTTTACCCTAAATCTCTTCCACTTTTCATTTTTATTATCCAATATCTTTTTGTTCAGGCGAAAAATAAAGCATCTTTTTAGGTTAGACTGAATTAGAAATTGCAGAGGAGGTTCACTTATGATTCTAACTCAATAATATATCTCAGTCTGCTCGACTAGGTGTCCTGTCACAAAGCTTGTGTAATGTAAATTTCACCATCTGTACCTGCACAATAGAGTCTGCAAAGGAGTTTATGCAGACTTTCATATGCAGCTAGGATTTTTGTGACCGCAACGACCGCAATGACCGCAATGTGTGCACCCTGACAGCAATAAAAGAAAACACACATTTAAATTGTAGTTGCAAGCTCACTGCGGAAAATGGAAAACTCAAGGTCAGGTTTTGGGCAAAAAAAACTGTGAGGTTTGTTTCTAAGTAAAACAGTGTAAGATTTGTCCTTTTTTGTCATATGACATAATAGGATAATTTATTGCTCAGGAACTCCAAAGTCTATCCTAATATGCTATTGACATGTCACTTTTTGTCTTGTTATTTACTTTTCTTTCTCTCTGGAGCATATCATTGACAACAGCATAAGACTAGACCTGTGAGGCTGTAGTGAAAAATTCATTTCTCTGAGTGGACCGCTGTAGCGCAACTCAGCTAAAAATACTTATACGTGTTGAAGAGCTCGGATTTACAGATGCAAAATATGTAGTGACATTTCACAGAAATCAATTTACATTTTTGCATCTAGATTTCATGCTACAGCTGCCCATTGAGACCTTTGTATTCATACACTTCAAGCTGGTTACTCATACGCTACACCTAATGTGGAACTGCTGCTACTTCCTCCATTCCCTCAAGTTTAATCTTGTTAATCCTGTGTGCATTCATGTGTATTTTCTTTGTAGCGAAGATCTTCAAAAGAATGCTGTGAGAGTAAACCCTCATCAAAATAATAAAAATGTCTGTGCACTCTTTTTTTCCCCTCTCAAACATAACATCATTTTACCAGTTGAAACATTTTTTTTATATTTTATATGTGGTAATGTCATGTTTATGACAGTGTCATGTCAGTCTTATACACACTATACAAATATAGTGTTACCTGTTTTTTTTTTCCAGTTCAGCTTAACCAAACTTTTTTATGAGTTTGTACAAAAGCATAGGATTTTCTTTTTATTTGAGCTTCTGACATGATTGTTGAGGAAGTTCAAGCAAAGGTCATTGTTGTGACACTCTGTAATGCTACAAAGTGGGGGGGGGGCAATGTTTAATGTAACATAAGTAGGAGTTTTATTTAAAAATGTGGTATTGATTTATTAGTAACGCAAATTTGTCACTGCCCTAGAATAATTGATGGTCCAAAGCTGCAAGATGCTCTCTGTTTACTGAGAGGAAAGCTGCTAAGCCCTATTGTTCTGGAATTGGTCATGATACTGTTGACAAGAGATTGATCACTGTGCACAAAACATAGGATGCCTGGAATGTAATTGTTTTCCTAATGGGAGATGTATACTATCAATACACACAGTTAACTTCATACACACACGTGTGCAAACACAAAGAGAGCAATTCGCACATGAGTCAACAGTAACAGAAAATCCCTCTTTTCAAGACTTCATGTTTGTTTCTGTCAATAACAGGCAAGACATGTTAAGTCTTCAAAAATTATAATTACACCCTCAAGCTCTGACCAGTTTATTCTAAGAAGCAACACAAAATTTAAAATCAAGAAACAAAACATCTTCTGTAAGAAGCTTCTGTGTTCTTGAATAATAGATGTTTAAAACACTTTTACTGCCAAATTCTGTAGGAGTAATTCATGAGAGAGGCAAATTGACAAGTCAACAAACAGGTCATTCTGCTTTAAATTGATATTTGAAGCAACGTAACACTATGCTCATAGTGTGTGGCAACAATTAGTGCTTGAAATAAAATGTACTCTTATTTCAAGCACTTTATGAAATGTAAATGTTCTTTTTTGCATTCCTTTTTGTTTTTGTTGCTAAGCAGATGCAGTAAAACTGTTATTTATGACCTTTCCTGTATAAGGTCTCAACTGAAATACAATTATAACACAGACATCTGCTGGACATCGCATCGCAACTGTTTTCTATGTTTGGTAACACTTCACTCATCATCTTTACCAACTTAAGAGTTTTCTTTTTTTTTTGTCTTAGATCATTTTTTTTGTTTAAGTGTTTACCATGTGTTTATTTGCTCGCTTGTATTCCTGTAGCACAGCTGTTATCAGATTCTTTTTCAATCTGGCAGCACCTCTGGGCCGGGGTGAGTTCTAAATGTGAAGAGCATGGACCTCAGTTATCACCTCTAATTCCAACAGAATGTAAATAAGAAAAAGCATAGTGAATGTGAAGAAGTAAAAATAAACAGAATTGAATGAAGAAGGTAACATAAGTATCTCTTCATGGTATCCTGCAGACTCTGTTTATAAATTAATTTGCTACCAATCTCTCTTTCATAAGGGCTACTTTCATGGACCTCTGGCCCTGATGACTCCCTCATCACCCACTTGTCAGAAACCATAAGCCCTGCACAGAATGAATTCCCTGTCACTGCCATTGCTGCTGGCGATTCAGAGGAACAATCTTCTCTGGCTTCGTCCTAAACCTCCAAACATGAAACTATGGAAAGCCGCTGTCCATTGGATCTCTTCTCTCGGTAAACCAGCTGCTCTTGGAACACTGTATATGTGAAGAAAATAAAATAACATCTATTCTGTCTTTGGAAACAGCATGCAAGATTGTTGTACTGAAGGTCAATCATTCATCCTGCAAACCCCTGTCTGAAGTGTGAAAAATAAGTGGTGTAAAGCTGTGTTCTGAATTTAAAGAAGCATAAACAACAGATTGAAACTCACATTTGCAAGGTTTTTCGTAGCTTCTGCAGTCTTCTGACAAGAAATATTTTACATAAATCCAAAGAAAGACACATTCAAACGAATTCCTTTCTATCAGATTTGGTTAGTTTAATCCCTCATAAATCTTGGATTATTTTATCTTGTGAGTAAAAAAAGCTTGTAATTCAGTCAACGAATTAGTTACACAACGAAGGTCGAACTGTCACTTGGAAGAATTTCAAAAACACTGTGAAAGTTGAAATCCATAACAGGAAGAGCTGAAGTGACAGATCAATTAGCATCTGTTCACTTACATGTTCCTTTTTCTAATCCACTTACATTTTACTGAAAAAGTGCTGAGGTGAAGTTAATCATACATGGATTGCTATCTACCCGACAAGACGATCAGACATGCATACTCCTTACTGTCAGTGCAGAATCTGTAATTACCTTAAAATACATATTTTCAGTCTATGGAAGGAAGCTGATCCATCTACAGGCTGTAGATGGATCAGCTGCTGTCAATTTTAGGCTTAGGTAATAAATAATTGCCTCATAACAATCAGACAGTTCAAAGTGTTTTATTGAACCTCTTGTCACCTGAAAATCCACCAAATCTGTTGCAACAGACTGAAAGCACAACAAAAGTTTCATTCGCTTTAGTTATAGTAACACTAGAGAGCCTCTCCATTGAATCTGGGAGACATTTAAAAGGCTCATAGCCAAAGGCATTTTGACACAGTTTGCTGTTCCAAATTAAACTTTACCTACATTATTGTGAAACAGTGAAGCAAGTTAAAGTCTGTGCAGCATTAAGATAAAAAATATTGTTTTTAATCAAATGTTAAACAATTCAATAAGACCGTAGAAAGTTTCTTGACTTTTAACTGTGGAGGAAGAAAAAGTCCAAGTTCCCATGACTTACAAAATACGAAGGAAATGCTGAAATAAACTCAGGTTTAAAAACAAGTTTTAAACCACTCTTGTTGCAGCTTAAATCCATCACCCAAAATTAAAAGAGCATGGTTCAAGTGTAACTCTGACTGTGAAGAGCCTCGTGTTATCTCTGGAAGAGCTGTAACTCAACTCATGAGAAAGATCTGAGAAATCACAGTACACAAATCTGTCCTTTCTGGGAATCTGGCCAGAACATATTTTATGTGAGTTTCTAGTCCATCAGAAGCCATGTACAAGGAAGAAAGAAAAAAGACAGTCAATCAAAAAATGTGGTCTAGTCAGTCAAAAAATGTTTTTCTCCTACTTGCAAAACCCTGCCTGTGACAAAACACTGAGAATGGGCATCACTCAGAACACCCTGTATGCACTTAGAGAAATGGTAGTGGCAGTACCATGCTAGGGGAATGACTTTTATTAGTAAGTACAGAGAAGCTGGACGATTGTGAAAGTCTGTTAATGGCTCAACGAGACCAGAGTGATATCAGGAATCTTTCCTGCCTCCAGGACATTGACTCCCAATAATCAATCAGAGTTACAGATTAATTATTTAGAAGAAAAACTGAGTCACACTAACCCTGTGAAAACCAACCCTTCCCTCTATGCTATTTTCTTCATACAGAGTACCTGGTATCTTGGCTGCTGAGACAAAACTGCCTCCTGGAGGAGTGGATTGTGTTGAGGTTTTCAATTTTATCCAGTCACAAATGTTTGCCTGTGCTTACTGGGAATTGCCTGCACTGTAAACAACTATCTTCCACTGGGAAGAGAGATGAACTGAGCTGAACAAGGCAGTTGTTAATGTTAATCCAATGTTTTGAAGAGTGGCCAACAAGGATTGAATAGCTTCATTCATTTCCTCCTTATTCATTGCTCAATGCTAAAACTGCAGGTAGACTCCAATTCTAAAACAGCATAGAAATCAACATCATTGTTCACAACCTTCCATTCTGTTCGCTGATTGGCCTGGAAGAAAAACCTACTAGAGACAATCCAAGTCAAGGGGAGAAAGCCCAGACTGTGCTGTAAGTGTTAAAGTCCAAACATAAATCCAGCTAAGAATATAAAAATATTGTTTGCAGATGACTCCCATCTGATCAAATTGAGCTAGCTATTTTACAAAAAAGAATAATGGGTAAACTCTTCTATCTGTAGTTGCGCTTCTAGCTGGGGAAAGCATGGCGCAAAACACTGGCAGTTGTATTTGCAGTGAAAAGTGGTTTCAAATAAACACTGATTCAGACAGGCTGAAAACAATCGCATGCCACACCATTCAGATTCTTATCAGTAAAAAAAGAAACTGAAGGGTTCTTTTTTTTACTGATAAATAGAAAACCATGAGATGTTCTCTTTCCACATCACAATTATGTACTACTGTGTCTTACAAACATTAAATGTCAATAAAATATGTTGAAATGTGTGGCTGTAACATGACAAGATGTGAGAAAAGTCCAGCATTTGTGTACAAAAAATACAAATGCCTTTGACTGTCATAAGTCAAAATAATTAACTGATAAAAAACACATTTATTTGCTTATCATTAAATTCTATAAATAAATATCCATTATCCACATGAGATAACCTTAGACTGTTTTTTAGAGAGCCACATATTTATATGCCTTTGGATGCATTTGAATTTAATGTAAACTGCCATGGGGAGCGCAGCAAAACTTTTTATCTTGGTTGTTGTAGTATTTTTCTTTATTACTGCTAGTCTGCGTGGTAGCAGTCAAAACAAATCGCTGATGTATAGCCGCCCCAACAGCAAAATGTCTTGTGATGCATTGACTCCCAAGCATTCACAAAGTTAATCTAGGAATGCATAGAAACTCGCAGCATGTCTCATAGATCACAACAAAATTAAACATGTAAATGCACCAAATCTCATTGTGATCCATTACATATTTATGTTAATTACACACAATTTAAAAGTAAGATTTTATTCTTCAGTCTTAAATATGAAATATGAATTTGTGTGGATCTATACTCTAAATGGTTTATCGAGCAGCATTGCTGTGCATTACGGTATTGCGGTCCTTAATCGCTTTTCTCTAGTATTCTTCTTCCCTCTATGTTCTCTTCATTGCTTTTTCATTGCAGCTCTATGCCCATTTATTCCATCCCATTTCATAATCTGTTTTAAATGTGCTTTCTCATCTAAAGCATTCACAATTCCATGGGAAAGCAATAAACAGGAGGTAGATAAAGTACAACAGGCAACACAAAATGACAGGTGTTGTGAAATCATGCCTCAGCAGCCCAACCTCTCCACAAACATGCCTGTATATAATTGAAACACTAATCAGACCATAATTACAAGAGACATCTCCTTACATCAAATGAAGTCAATGTAATCGCCAGTGGGCTGACAAGGGAAAAGAGAGGAGAAAACAAAGGAGATGAGGCGTGATTTAAAAATTATGGTCCATGAAGAAGAAGAAGGGAGGTGCTGACATTTTGACTAATATGCTACTTTGTCCTCATACGGCTCCACTGCACCCAAGAAATTATGGGGTAAGAACTTCTCGCAAGCAGAGATGGTTCCACAACATCACCAGCTCCTAAATCATTAAATGAAATATGCTTTTCTTCATTTCACACCCAGTCCTCTGTTTTGTTGGCATCGGGTTCAAGAAGATAACTCTAATTCAGCCCCATGCTCTCGGTATGAATTATGCGGACAATCTAAACTTGTATTAACTGCTTCAGCTGGGTGTTTCCCAATGTAGCCAAGTATGTCTGCTTGACAAGGACACAAGGAAGCGGTTGGCTGCATTCAATCGGAAATAAAAGAGACAAAGCAGTTTGGAGGTTTGTAACCCACAGTTCAGAGAAAAAGAATGAATGAATAGCTTTTTTTTTAAACCCCATTATGTCTGACATACAGGTGGATTTTACTGCAGTCACAGCGGAAGCAATACCGTTAAGTGCGTCTGTGCTTGTTTTTCACTGCTTTTGAACTCAATGAATCCATCTATGTGTGCCATTACTGCACTTAAGAGCTTAAAAAGAATAATAATTTTTATAAAACTTCATTCACTCAGAGGATTTGCTATAGAATCACATCTTTTCGGGTGCTTTACATTGCTATGCTGCAACCGAGAGCTGTACATTTCTAAGCTATTAAATCTCCCCTTAATACCTTGCAGCAAATGACAGTTTGCCAGTGTAAAAAGATGTAACCATTTCTTTTCTGATTATGACTCCAAGAAGATTCAGAATTTGTTAAAAAAAAAAAAAACTAGCAGAAAGAGACAATTCCCTGGGTTATTCCGGTGAAGGGACTGACCAGCAGGTGGGGATAAAGCCCCCCTATTTGTACTCTAACTCTTCTGGATCTCTCTTTAATCATCAACTACCTCTCACCTGCCCCCTGATGGGAAAGGCCAACTGAGCTCTGGAGAATATTTATGAGCAGGGGAAAGGAAGTGGTTTGAAATATTTTGCCAAAGGGTGAGAAAAGATAGAAAATGTGAGTAAGACATACAAATAATGCGGAAGAGATTAGATCCTAATATATTTTTTTGAATTAACTTGCTGTTGATCTGGGTTTCTTAAGATCTACTTCTTACTCTGCATGTGTAATTTGGTTTCTCTTACAGGTAAAATGTGTAGAAACGGTCGCGATTGCTCTTCTCAAAGGCTGAATGTGAAACTAGGTGTATTTTCAGAATTTCAAATGTATAGTGGTGATGGTATAAAATGCATTAACTGCGCTTATCATATATACAACAAGTGCAACACTGCTGAAAAACCAAACATCCACCGCCCATTTGCACCCAGTTAAATGTTTGCACACTTTACTCTGGTTGGTGCCATTCTGCATTGGTCACATTGGGCGAGGAGCAAGGTACACTCAAGACAAGTTGTCAGTCCATCTCAACACAACAGAGAGACACACAACCAAACACACACACACACACATACACACATGCACAACCCAGGGTAATTTAGCATAACTAATTAGCCTAACGTGCGAGTTTTTGGACTGTGGGAAGAGAAAACACACACTTTACACTGCTCTCAGTAGGGATTCCTAACTCTGGGCCTTCTTGCTGCAAGACAGCAGTGTTAGCAACTGCTTCACTATGAAAGCACAAGAAAAAAATATATATAAAAAAATACTTTGATGGCATACATTTTCTTTCTGAAAATGAAAGTCTATTCTTCCCCCTCATACAATACCAAAAAAACTCTGATTTCTCTCATTTAATTTGTCAATGTCTCTGAATGCCTTCTGATGGAGCCTGGTGTTAAAAGTGCAAGATATTTAAAGCCGTAAAAGGTTTGCCTTTTTAAAGCAGTGGGAAGAAAATGACAATGTGGGAACACTATCTTTATACTTCAACAATATAATATTTAACCTTTTCACTTTAACTTCAAATGCAGTTTGCTGTAATTAGTCAGAGTTTTCTCTAATTATTAACAGAAAACTCCAAAGGCCAGAGTAAACCTAAGGGACGAGACAACAGTAAACTTATGAGGCTTACATGTCCACTTATTTTTGTCCTGAGAAAAGCTTTCATCTTGGCTTTTCAAATAAAAGTAATGAGAAAATACATCTGGTTTTCTGTTATGTAAATCAGTTTATCTTGTGCATCCATTTAACTAATGTATGCTAATATCTGTCAGCTTTTCATGTCCTGGCTGAAGTGCAAAATGCAAAAATAAGGAGGGGGGCAACAAGGTATGAGGCCGTTCTACAAAACAGAAAGAGGACTCCAGCAGAGATGGAAGAGGGGAGGAAATGATGGATGTAGGGAAGCAAACAGAGCTACATTCTCTTTCTTTGCCTGGCATTGTTGCCCCTGTCAGCTGCTAAATGCCAGTGTCAGTCAAGTCTCTGTTCAGCTGGCAACAGTCCTCCTCCTGAACAGTGGCGACACCCTCATCACGGATCATCAAAACACTTACCTTGCACATACAGCCATGAGTCCAGACACTCAAGTATGCCGAGCCAGTCATGCTCAATCAACTTGCACAGCATCCTCTGATGAAAATTGTCGGTGGGTAAACAGCACACTAGAACTTTAGTATAATAAGAAAACCATCATTTGGTTTGGGCTAATTCGAAATGACAAGCTTTTTCCAGGGAGGGGGAGTTCAGCTGATCAGAGGAATTTCTCAACCTTTACGTAGTAATTTTTTTTTTTAACTAAATGTTTTTATATACAAACGCGCATCCCTCAGAGCAACAGACGAACAATAACAAACAAGATTCTGCCCTTTCAGATACAGTATGCAGTGTGTGTAGGTCACACTGACTGACACAGATGTTTGCTGAACCACCAGCCTAAAAGGATTTAATCAGTCTGGGTTCCAAGGATGATGTTGAAACGCCTCAGATGTCTTTCTCTCTCCTAAGAAGAAAAAAGGCTATGGGGACAAACACATCAAGTGTGTTAACTGTCTTATTATATTTGAACGCTCAAAAGTAAATTCACAGCCCAGATACACTGTCAAAACCAGTTTTCAGGTTTTCTTTGAAATAAGACGTTCAGATTTCAATTTCTCCTAGGAACTAAAACACGTAGATTTTTTTTTGTATTATTATTTTTTTTGTCCCTATTTACAAGCAAATGCTTTTAATTACATCATCCATCCTCATCCCTAACTGTGACCTGTTTTTTTGAAACTTTTATTTACAAAGGATTCAATCCATCCATCCATTTTCTTTACACCCTCGTCCCTTTGTGGGGTCACGAGGGTTGCTGGTGCCTATCTGTTCCGGGCGAGAGGCGGGGTCACCCCTGACAGGTCGCCATTCTGTCGCAGTATACAAAGGATTATGCTTTTAATTTATGTGTTTACACACCAAAATGTCAATGTTCGTAGTTGTTCTTTTGTTAGTTGATACGAAAATAAAATTTGATCTCAACTATCTGATCTGTCAATCAAGAAAATAAAATGCCTGTTCTGATTTCAGGCCCACTGATTGGAGAATTTCCATTTTTATAGTTTAAGCAGCTCGTATTAAATTCTGCTGTCCCGAACATTTCCTTTTACCTTTTGTCAAGGTTTGAGATGGTAAAATCTGAATAATTTATGTCAACATAAACAATCTGACAATTTACAATCCTTCATTATTTTTTGGAAATTGCTTTGAATCATTTACACTAAAGAAACAGTCAACACCATAATTTACATTTTATGAGTTTACACGTGAATAAGCCTCGTTGCTTTCTAAATCGTGCTCTGGTCCAAACAGAAAATGCCACAATACATTGAATACAGCTTCCAAACAATAACCCACTGGGTCTGCGCACACAATCACCACACACACTTCTAAAGCCACTTGGTTTACCCACTGTCACACATCAACAGGCTCAGTCAGATATCTGTAACATCCCACTGCTTTGTTCTAACCCTCCTGTGGTATCTCTACTTTAAGTTTCCACTGATATGCACCATTTAGAGTTTGTATCAGACTCCAACCATATGCCTCTGCTACCTACTAAAAAGGAGGCGAGCAGCCGGAGAGAAGCTTAGATCTACGCAGAAGCCACGCAGAGCTTTCATTTGTATGCAAAACTCCACTGAGTAATCTTCTCAGTCCCTCATCCCTCTGTTTGCCACCTACTAAATCTGCATCTTTTGTGGTGAAAAGAAAAGCATAGTGTCATCTCTTGCCTATGCTTTGCTGAACAACCTCCTTTCCTTCCTCCCCCCCAAGGGAAGGCTACAAAAGAAGCCAAAGTAACTGCATGTTTATTCCTTTTTTTGCATGCAGGACAACGTTTCACAAAATATGTTTAAAGAGTTCAGATCTCCAAACTCTTACCTGTATATTTTGTACTTGGTGGTGAATCCCTGCTGGTAGCGCTCTGTGAAATCAACAAACTCCTGCGAGTTGTGAAAGGGACCCTTCTCCGACAGGAGCCAGCCCAGGGGTCCATTTGAGCCACTGAAGCCAGCGCCGGCAGAGTCCGCGGCACTGGCCCCCCCTGACAAGCAGCTTAGGAGCAGGCTTAATGTCAACCACTTCCATAGAAACATGAGGGCCGTCAGTCTAGTGGAGGTCCACGGGCCACTCATGGTGTTTGCCCCGGCCCCGGTGACTCTTCATTCTCCTTGCACTCCTAATGAGTCCTGCTGGAGGACAGACAGAAAGGAAGAGCGAAATCACACCGAGGAAAGAGGGGAAAAAAACTGTACTTTTTTTTATTTTTGCTTTGAATATATAAGTGACAAAAATAAACGAATAGCCACTTTTGAATGCGATTATAAAATCCATATTGTTAAGATAAAATTATTGTTTCGCTTAAGACTAAAAATATTCTCGTCTGTAATCACTTTTCGTACTTCAGCTGTTGTGTCCTTACCTTATTCTGTAAGTATTTTGGTCCGTGACTGCTCGGAATCAATCTCCGCAAAAATCCCTTCATAGGATCGTGAAGTTCGGTTGTGGTGGGCGCGTGCACCGGGGGACGGGGGGCATTGGAGAAAGGTTGCGCGCAAAAAAAAAAAAAAAAGACTGCGCAAGTTGAACTAAACAGAAGCTGAAGCCTGATCTCCTCCTCCCTTAAAAATACGTTATGTTTCCAGCTAAAAAAAAAAACCTCCCAAGGCGCTCAGAAGGCTCAGCTTGCGCGAGTCCTCTCCAAGTGAGTCGCCGGGGTCTTAAGAGACTCGGCTCTTCCAGGTGTGCTAATTATCTTTTAACGCATCTTCCTAATGAACAAATGAGCAAAGTCCTCTGAAGCGGGGTAAGCAGCCGTCCTCTAAACTCGCGCAGTGTCTGATTGGAGACGGTTGCGCTCGGGGCGCACGCAGAGCGCGCGGAGATCCGCCGATGATTCTGACGGTGACCGAGCTCCCCTGCGCGCGGGTAGTGTGAATGGCATTCAGGGCGCGCGCTCCCTCCCTCCTGTACCCACACCGCTGCAATTTAATTTATTCCAGCAGCGAGAAAACTCCCGGTTGGCTGGAACGTAACTGGAGGAAGTGAGAGTAGGAGGCGCTCAGAAGCGAGGGTGGCAGGCAGGATGCGGGGATGGTCAGTTAACGGTGAACTTGGGGTGCTTAGTTTTAGAAAACCGATGGAGGGCACCTGCAGTCTGCATTAAACAACATTACACGCGGGAAGGAAATGTGGGGATCTCGTCTGTTTGGAATGCAAGTAAAAAAAAAAAATGATTAGAGCAAATTAAAAAGACGTTACTGCTATAAATTGAGTTCTGGATTAAAGCTGACTTTCTTGAGAAATGTAGGTTATTACTAAGAAAGAATTCATCGTGGCATTGCTTTAGAAACCTTAAAAAAAGAAGTGCATATGAAGTAGTGGTTGTTAAAACTGATGTTATTTAATTTAAAAGTAGTTGGATAACGCCGTTAAGAAAGGAGGCACTCTTCATCTTCACTCTTCACGAGGACGATTATAATGGAGAATGACCGTAGTACATTAACCCCCCCCCGCACGCGCACCCCCGCATCCCCCCTACACACACACACACACACACACACACACCACACCTACACACACACACACACACACACACACACACACACACACACACACACACACACACTCCGGAGTTGTTCTCGTTATCTTCCATGCCCTGGTCGTCGCTCCTCTCTATATGCTCCAGAATAATCATCACTTTCACCATCAGCAAACTTAATTAGATCTGCTCTATTCGAGCGCCTGTGCGTCGGACACCGAGCGCGGATCAGAGAGGCAGAGAGCAGGCGAACCGAGGGAAGGATATGCGCTGCCTTTCAGCTTCTCCGCAGACGTTCAAAGGGAGGTTTTATACAGGGATTGGATTAGAGAAATGAACACCATTGAGTCTCCAGATTCGCCAGCTTCCAAACTCAAAGAGAGGCTGAAATCCCGTGGCGCGGCGACTTGCAAAATCTGAAGTGAAAGAATGAGTTGATTTGTCACGGTTTCATCATCACGTCCTGGGATTGGGTGCCTTTTTCCTCTGACCCTGCCTTGCAGCAATGAGGACTTGTGAAGGACAACTATCTAATAGGAAAAGGCGATCTCTAGTCTGTAGTGCTGTTTCTGAATACAGGGAATTTGATTCCTCTTACTTTTACACTGCATTGGTGGTTGACCAGGTCTCCTTTGTCCCCAAACACACTGCTTGTTCTTAAGTTTTGAATAAAACATAATGGATGGTGTCATGGCTCATTACCTGTATGGCTTCACACAGCATTTTAGGCAGTTCTTGGAACAACGCAGCTTTCAGAGTCCCAAAACTCATATAAGCAGAGTGTAAGCAAAGTCACATACTTCATATTTGCAATTTCAAATAAATCATTCATCAGTTTGAGAGTGTTAGAACGCAAGAGTAGAATATTCTTTCCCCGATATGTAGAATACTGAAGTGTGCATAGAGGCAAGCGTGCTTGTTTATTTCTTTTTCAGTCGAGGCTGTCGAGGCAGGAGAATTGATTGCCAATTGATGCAACATAAGGTTGTCCGCCTGCTCCACGTGGATGTAAACCAAGTGCAAAGAGGGAGCGAGATCAAAGACAATGTCACTGAAAAGTGCTCATTAAGGCTCCAGGAAGGTGTGCAGAATGTGCAGGTCACTGTGGCTGAGTAGTGAACTGTAACACGGAGTGATACTTTGCTCTTTTGAAGCCCTGGTAACCAAATATCTCAAAAGTGGAATCTTGGCAACTGTATTCTGACATCAGTCCTCCAGCCGGGCTTTGAATTTTGTAAACTGGGAGAGAATTTTACTTCTACGTTTGTAATAGCAGTACATAATTGGATTTCTCTCTACCTCCTAAAAAGATTTGTACTCTGGCTGAAATATTGATAATAAAATGGGCAAAAACATGTGTAAGCATGATGCAAAATAACTTATTTGCTGGAGAACAAAAGGAGCATCACTTTATAAAACGTTAATATGAAAAAGCTTCACAATCTTAAAGTCTGTACTCTTCCGTGATTAGGATTTGTGACAAATGAGAAAATACCTATTTTATTTCTGTCTGTGTCTGCTTGTCTCTGCGTTCAAGAAAGAAACATCCATCCATTCATCCATTCATCCATCAACAATTGTCTTTCATTTGTCCAAGAGTGAGTCACAGGGCTGACAGATCGTTGGGTGACACCCAAAAAGTAACTTTCCCAGCAACACTTCTTCAGCTCATTCTGTTAAATTCTGGTCTTTCTAGTCTAGTAATGGGCTATATTGCAATCTAACTAACTACCATGTAAAAACAGTCAAGCCTAAATATTATTTATTCCAGGTAGATTTAGGAGTTAAGTAATCATTTAATGCTTTTGTTAACTGGAAATAGAAACCAGACCCCTAATGTCCACATACCTGCCAAATTGTACACATGAGATAAATTACTTTTTGGAATTACTTTGGATAGACCTAATATTTTGGGCAGAAAACACAGCAAAAAATACAACTCTAGAAAATATATATTTCAATCTGTTAATTGGATATAAACGCTTATACCTGCATGGCTGCAGGAAGACTGGTGCTTATCTTCAGCAGTAATTGCATGAGAGGTGGGATACACCCTGGATAGGTCGCCAGTCCATCGCAGGGCAACACAGAAATACACACACAGGACAAACACTAACACATACATACACCCAAGAGACGAAATATAGTCTCTTGGGTAAAGACAGCATTTAACCCAACAGTCATGTTTTTGGACTGTAGAAACTATAGTTAGTATGCACAAGGGGAACATGCTAACTCTATGCAAAAAGACCCCAGACACTCTATGCAGAAAGAGTTGAATGATATTGAGTTGACGGTCATTCAACTCAAGACCTTCTTTTTGCCAGTGTCCCACTTTGTAGCCCATAATGTTTTGGTTTTTTTAAATTTAGTGTTGTGAATTTGTGTGCATCTCAAGTTTCTTTGACTTTGGTCTTCTAGGGGCTGAATGGTGGGCCAGTTGGTAGCACTGTTGTCTTGCAGTGAGAAGGTCCTAGGTTGAAGCCCAGATTTGATTCTTACTCTGGTTTTAGACTCCCATATGAACATGACTGTTAGATTAATTGGTCTCTCTTAACTGTGCTTATAGTGAGTGTGTGCATGTATTGTTTTGTGTCTCTGTGTTGCCTGTGATGGGCTGGTGAAGTGTCTGGGTGCACTCTGCCTCTCACCCAATGACTGGAGAAAATACGCATCACATCCCCATACGCCTGCAAGGAAAAACATGTATAGGTGTATGGATGGTTTTTTACATCCGTCTGCCCATAATTAAATACTATTAATTAAGGAATCAATAGGAATTATGTCATTAATTACTATTAAAAAAATAATAGTAATTATTTAGAGTGACCCACAGCTGGAGTACTTAATTGAACTCATGCAGAATCTGTTGCCAATGAAATTATTATGTTGATGACAGCATAATCATTACACTGATTATGTTGTCATCACCAAACTTTGAGTTTGAGCACCAAACGTAAATCATTCAATGCAGGTGGAAAATGCAAAAACTTGTTCAGGAATCTTAGAAGGGTTTGATTGATGTGATATATATATATATATATATCACATATATCAATATATATATATATATATATATATATATATATATATATATATATATATATATATATATATATATATATATATATATATATATATATATATATGAAAACACAGAATGTCATAATCAATTTTCATTGTGGACATTTTAAAGTAAAATATACATAGATAGATTTTTAAAATAATTTTTAGGTACATTACTTTACATAGTCTTATCTATTGTGAGATGCCGCTGTCATTTCCCCCAAGATCCATTCATTTTCAGGTTTTTTCTAAATAGACCATTATCTCTCAACAAAGAAGAGATGAGGACACTGACTCCCACCGTTCCTTATGTTAGGGAATTAGCGAATTCCAGTGGTGTTCAGCAATTATTACACGCGGCAAAAATAATGACAACCTGCAAATGGCCGTTTGTAGTTATATAGATGACCCCAAAAACCTGCTGCTGGGGACTCATCTGTGTGGCTCTCTTGCCCCTGCGAGTTATGTGAAGGACCAAAGCACTTCCATTTGCTCAGCGCTGAGACAGATAGTCATTAGGGGAGGTAAACATTCACTTAAGCCTGCGCGTGCCTATTGAAGCCACTCAAGAGTCTTTGTGAGGAGTGATCAGGGAACAGAATGAGTCAGAGGTTTTAATTAGCTAGAGAACCTGTCAGGCTTTGACAATGCTTTGTCACAGCACGTTGGGATTCACCTGCTGTTTTTTTTTTGTTCGGTTTTTTTTTTGTGTGTGTGAGCAAAACACAATGGAATAAACTGCTTTAGCGTTTTCCAATATCTGCATACTCAACTCAAATGGATCTAAATGAAGATAGTATGCTAAAAACTTTATTTTATTCTGTCAGTGTGTTGTAATGCTCTTTTTTGTGAAGTATGAAATGTCCACGGACATCTGTAAAGAAAACCTTTTCTGGGGTCAGAAGTATAGCTACGACAGAAACTGTAGGCCTGACTATACTTTAATTAGAATGGTGATTAGTAGTTGCTTATTTCGGTCACCAAACTTTCTATTAGTCAATTAAAGAAACCAGTCTTCTGCTCTCTCGTTTTCTTTGTGGAGCTTCTTTGCTTTGTTTTTAATTGCATATACTGCCTTATTAACTTCCTCCTTACTTTTTTTTTACTTATTGTATTTTTTACTGGCATTACAAACACAGAGACTAATTAACTGCTGCAGTGTGTTTTTGATTCTGTGATGTGTTTTACACAGTGTACACACTGCTGTGCAGAAGGTACAAATTAATAAGCTAATTTTCGGTAGACATATTTTTCTTTTATCGAATTAACCTCTTACTATCATCCCATTGTCACCTTTATAAAATAATGGTCTAAGTAATTTTTTGAGTAAGTCATCTTTTGGCAATAAAGAGGTAGTGATTTTTTCTTCTGTCAAAATTACTTCTGGCAAAAAATGATATAGGTCATTGTTTCAGTAAGTTGACAATATTTAAACAATGTATAATATTCTTCTCCTTCAAATATGTTATTTTAATTAGTCTTTTTAAACTTTAGTTTTTGCATAATAGTTCAGAAAGGCATTTCCACTTATTAACACTCCGGTAAAAATATATTTAACTAACTCCAAATTCCATTCTTGTGGCACCAAATATTTTAAGACAGAGAAGTCCAAAGTCTGTCTGCGAGGTCTGGTATCCTGCATGGTTCAGGTCTTTTCAGGTGTGTTTCTAGTTCAACACACCTGAATCAAATCAGCAAACGGCTTTTAATCAGCCATCAGTTGAAATTAGCTGGGCTGAAGCAGGGAAACGGCTAAAACTGCTCAAAAGCATAGCAGCACACCTCAGATTTTCAAAATATTTGTTTTTTTAAATCAAACATTTAATTTTTGGTTGCATAAAGGTTGTGCAACCAGTTATTTGGTCTAGGGGGTAATGTTTTCCTGGAATTTCTCAAAAAACAGTATATAAAAACATATGTTGAAGATGCCTTGAAATTTTGTCTTGTTGCAATCACAGCTGCTTCAAACTTCTCCGCAATTGATGACGTGCCATAATAAACCTTTGAGGCCTTCACAGAACAGCTCTATTGCTAATATTTAAGTAAACAAGTGGACTCTACTAATAAGATGATTTCTGAAGGCAGTTAGTTGCATATTTGGAGGTATCTGTAGGGTTGCATGTATTTGATTTGGAGGTATCTGTAGAAAGGAACCTGAGTAAAAATGCACACCACACTTTTTAGATTTTGATGTGTAAGAAATTTTGAAAATTTTGTCTTTCTTGTAGTTTCATGAAGAGGCTGATTTCTGCTTCAGTAAATCACAAAACTGTGAATAAACTTAACTGAAATTTTTGATTGTCAAGTAACAAAATGAAAGCATCTTCATTGGGTATTAACAACCTTATAGTCTTACTTCACTGTATATTCCAGGAACTCACTGTAAGGTATTTTTTTTCTTTCTAGTTTATACACATAGGACTTGATTTACATAGAATTTCATTATAAGCTCCTAAATGTCTGGTGTCTCCCTCTTGTTGCTTCTACAATTGAATGGTTTTGACATTCATATTTTTAGTCATGACTGCAGCGACAGCGGCTCTCTTTACGTCTGCTCATACATGTGCATAGATCCTGTGATAGTCTCTGTAAAATCATTCACCACTGTCAGAGCTGGTAGAGTTTTCACCTCATCAGGGAGTTGACTTCATTTGCACAAGCAAAATTGTTATTTGCAAGTGTGGCCACTTCAGTTGAGAAACCATTAGCTTCGCAGATTGAAAAATATACTGTGTTGCATAGTAAACAGCAAACATTATTGGGTTTTCATTGAGTGGGAAAATACATTCCTCTCTAGCAGATGGAAAATTCCAGCACATGTAACGTCTAATACGCTGCAGTTTAAACACATATCACTGTGTGTAATATAGATTGGATACTCAGCATATTCACATTCTTAGGAAAGTTGTTGAAATCATGTCACATCTTTCAGTAGCATTGTGGAGAAAACAAATGAAAGGAACTTAGAACAGCAAGATTTATGATTCTGAGTTGCCACTGGACATAAAAAATGAAAGCATATGAATAAATAAACACAGAAAAATACCAGCATCAGCCAGCAGTCCAGTCAACAAGTGTATACATTTTACATACATTTCCATGATGTTACTTTGTCTTGATGATTTGTTTCTTCACAGAAATCAGGAAAATCTCAGATGGATTTCTTGTTTTTCTTTTCTTTTCTGTAGTGGACTCCAGCAGAGGTTAGTGAATGGTTCCCTTTAATGACCCATACAACCACCCACTGTGATGTTGTTTTTTTTAGCTAATTTGTAGAGTTAATTGAATTACTATTGACACTGTGAATAGTGCATTGTTTCATTATGATAAAATGCACTTCTTTCAATTTATTGGTGCAAGTAATAACTGACTATGCAAATATTGGCATGAAAATACCAAATTATAAACAGCAATTTAAAAAAGAGAGACATTCGCTCATGCCATATACATGAAAATACCAAAATCTGTCCTTAGATAACCATTGCAAACCATTGTCACGCCTGAGATGGTCTTCTTCCCCTCCTCTCCCTCCTTCCTGTAGGGTTTGAGCTGCAGAAGTAGTCCCTGGTGTGTGTACATCTGTTGTTGGCTACATCTTGTTCTCCTGCTACATAAATACTTTTTGCTTCCAGATACCACCAGATCATTGGCAGACAGACACTAGTTACGGGGCAACAAAGCTATTGTTGCCCCGTAACTATAAAGCTATACAACCATAAAGCTATACAAAGTTATTTGACACTAACTTTAAGGATTTGTATCACATTCTGGCTTGGTGGAATAGCAGTGTCCCCTCCCAGGAAGCTGCTGGGCGTTAGTGTGGATAACTTAAAACACAAAGTCACCTGAAGAAAATTTCTAGAATTGAAGGACTAATGTCCCAGCAAGATCTAGAGAATTTGATCCATTGGTCAAGTTCTCTAGATCTCTAAATTCCCAGAACCAAAATCAAACACAGAGAAAAACATTCAGCTTCTATGCACCACAAATCTGGAACAAATTTCCAGAAAATTGCGAAACAGCTGAAACACTTAGTTCTTTTAAATAAAAACTTTTTAGAGTTGCTTTTAATCAGTAGGAAATTGAACCTTGAACAACATATTTGTGTATTGATGATTTTGATTGTATTAGATAAAATGGAATGTTTATTGCCTGTTTCACAATTATATATATTGTTAAATACTGTATATTTATTTCCTACTCAAAAACCCATCATATATTTATGATGCACTTTGAACACTTTGTTGCTGAAATGTGCTATATTTAAACTTGACATAACATCTCCAAGCAGAGATCCATTCTAGCTGACCAGAAGCATCCACTTCTGACCGCTTTTACGCTGCTATCCACGCCTTTCAAAGAATACAAGTCCTTTATACCAAAAGCAATTTTTTATGAACACATTGAAGCAATGGGTTTTAAATTTTTCATTTTTCTATTACATGAACATTTTTTAAAACAGTTACGCATTCACTGTTTTTGTTATCTATTTTTCTGGAGATTGGATATCTTGACGCATAATTAAGAAGTATGAAGCAGAGCTGCAGAGGTTGTTGTTGTTATTGACTCTGCTTTCACACTGACTATGGTTAAATGTGTCTGATTGAGATTGCGTGTCTTATTTGATTATTTTTTGTTTGTTTATAAGTTGATGTAAATGGTCTGTGTCATGTAGTCACTCACTGAGTGGAATTTCCCTATTGGAACAATAAAGTATCTATTATATTCTATATTTCAAACCAAGGTTTGTTATTCATTAAGCTCAAAGCTAACCATGTTCTCCGCACTGTCAGGGTCTGAATCTCATCACCAGCATGACTGAGCTCCACTGGAAGAATTTAACATTTTGCTCCACTGATTCAAGACTTAATAAGAACCACAATTACTGTCAGTGAATTGACTTTAACTCCTTCTTGACTTTTGAGTTTAAATATGGTTTGTCATTAACAAATAGTTGACCATTCATTTACTGAAAGAAAAGTACAAACAGCATTTCAAGCAAAGTTGAAATGTCCACAGTGTTGTGTTGGGAATAGACAATTGTATTTGCATATTTCTCTTAATCTCCTTCCAATGTTTTGACATGGATTAAAAAGACTATCAAATTAGGCTTTCAACACTAAAACCTTTTGCTGTTTTTTTTTTTTTTTTGCTTTGTTCTTACATAATTTGACATATCAGAACCATTAGCCTTCCTTAAGACCCTCTTCCCAACAGGCCTATTAAAAATAATTTCTTTTGACACTATTTGACAAAAGATGAAGCAACTAAAAGCCTAAATGCAGTTCTTAGGTTTTGTGTTAAGTGCCATTTTTTAAATCAATATTTGTATTTATTTTTAGAATTTAAGTGCAGAGATTTCAAATAATATTCTGCTACAAACCATTTTTTGCTTGTTTTTTCCCAATCACTTATTTTTCCATGTTTGATTTTCTTCTAACACATTTTCCACAGTTTAAGTAGATAAACTATTGCATATTTTAGGAAACAGCTTTTGAGAAATAGACAATTTAAAATATTGTCATGGTTAAAAGTATAAGTAAAGAGGACAAAATGACAGCAAACGGATTACAAAACAAGGGTTTGAATCGATGAAAGACTCAATTGACCTATCAGTTAACACATAAGACACAAAACATTTTGTTAACCGGAAGCAAAGAAATTAGTAACAGGAAGATTCGCTTATGCTAAGTACTACGTCTTAGTACTCAGCATAAGTTTATGCACAGAAGACAAAATAGGGTTAAGAATAAAAACAATGAAAACTAATTTCATATCAAATTCTTCTTATTTCATGTCATATTAATAGCACTGCCTGGCCAGCAGTGCCTACATTTCTTATTACTAGATTTCCTTGTTTTTTTAACTCTCTTTTTCTTTTTCATGCTTTTACTTTTTGATGGTATGCTGAGTTTGCTGAGTGGATCAAGTACAATTCATTCCCTCCAGAGACTGAAAGGAAAACAATTTACCATTGGGAGACTTTTGCTAAATAAAAAAAAACAGTATTATAACAACATTGTCATGGTTTATAGAGAATATTACTCAGAGGAGTATAATACTCTTCTCCTGCTTTTAGTGGCTGGCTACTGATCAGTGACTCCAGCCAAGAGTCCTCTGACTGCAGTGTCCAGCAGCAATACCCAACAGCTCTGCAATGATCATGCACATGCTACACGCTACGTGCATATTGTATGAAAATTGCTCATCCAATGTAATTGTCATGGAAGTATATATAAATGCTCCACGGTTTAGTATATAACCATGTCTTGGCAGTGGGAAATTCTTAAGTGATTTTCTATTGCATATTTTAACCAATAACCAAGAACTCAAACACATTTACTGTAACTTTCAATTGTATGGGCATGCTGGGAACCTAATCTTAGCCAAGGCCAGAGGCTTTTTTGTTCAATTAAAAGAGTGAGCTGCTCTAAAATATATTCAAGCACTCATGTGCCATCTCAGGTTTTATTAAATTTATCCCCAGAGATTTTGCATAATGTTGTTGAAAGGTAAAGAATGCTTAAAATATGTTTCCACCCTGACTGGTGTCCCAGTAAAAGCAGCAAATTTCAGCAAATAGGCACAACAATATTTTTGTGTCATTTAGTAAATATTGACTCTGAAATTAAAATTGCATGAAACATTTTCATTAGAACTTATTCCAAGTGTTCATTCATAAGGAGATACCAAAAGTATTAGTAATAGAAAAGGAATGAATAGAAGAAAATCCAAATTTGCCAAATATATATTTTATGGAAATAGTACATGTTTCAAATATTTGTTTTTCTTAACCAAATGAAAAGAAAATCAAAAACCTCTTCCCATACAAAAAAAAAAAAAAAAAAAAAAAAAAATACCAAGGGTGACATAATTGCAAAAATCTTTGGCATTTTTTCAGAACAGTGGTGCCTGGTGGCCTGGTAATTGTTTTTGTTATTGTTTTGTTGTTGTTTTTTTATCAAGACAATTCTTGTAGAAAACATGCAGAAATGTCATGCAATAAGTGGACTATTATGTGAATATTGTTTGTCACGTTCATATCTCCCCAATGTGGTCCACTGGCTAAAATGAAGCATGTTTGTCTTTTAAGTCTTGTTATTATAGTATAAAAACTGCAGCCATACTTGCATTAGTTTGGTTAGATTGCTTTATATAGAAACTCAGCCAATTTATTGTTGCTGTTCTTAAAATAAAGCTACATATCGGTGTGTTTTCTGAAAGAGAGTAGAGATCACCTTTAATTTTAGTGTCCTTCTGTTTACATGTATAAGTAACATCAATATGTTGATGATTTGCCATCAATGCATATTACCATTATGGTCCTCTTTCTCACAATGGATTTAAGCTGTATAGCTTTAAGATTTAGACCTTTATTCTTGACATTTTGAAATAGCAAGGAAACCTGGGAGCCATTGAGAAGTGGTGTGAGAGCCTCAGAAGTAGTGCAGTGGGGAAAAAGAAAATCTTGGCTATAATGAGATAAATATTGGAATTTTCAGTTGTTGGACTCTGCTGCACAAGATGTTTGCAGTAATTTTATGGTCATTGTTTGCCCACATTATGAATAACCTTGTTAAGGTCACCATTGTTTTGGGCCAGAAGCTGCATTACGCTACGCAACTCATTACGCTATAATGACATGCAAACTCCACCTGAGTCGAGGGCTTTGAGTCCCTTCTCTTCTCTTCTCCTCTCTTCTCTTCTCTTCTCTTCTTCTTTCTCTTCTTTCTCTTCTCTTCTCTTCTCTTCTCTTTCTTCTTTCTCTTCTTCTCTTCTCTTCTCTTCTCTTCTCTTCTCTTCTCTTCTGTAGTTACCTAGAAGCTTACTCTATATTCCATACAGTGCAGGCATTTCTTTCTTTATTACTGCAAGCTATGTTTAAGATGTGATGACTTAAATAAGGACTGGAATAGAAAGTTTGAACAATACACAAGCAGAATAAAACTTTGAAACTGCAGTTAAAATGATCATCAGCTCATACGTGTTGCTCCAGAACAGCAAGTTCTGCCGCACTATTGGCACATGTTCTTTTTATCCTCAAGAATAGACTGTAAAATATAAAAACATTACACAACAACAGGACTTTTCAACACCAGGCAATGAAGGACAGTAGGGTAAAGGGACAAGGAACGGCAGATGGAGAAGTGGTTAGAACTAATTCAGCTGTAAGATGGACTGAATTGGGGAAGCGTAGTTCGCATTGTGTGTGTAACTGGTTGTATGGCAAACTTTATGTGAGTCTAGCTGTGAGGCTTGGCCAGATGCTGTTGTGGGACCTGATCTCAAGGGGATAAAAGCCTTGGCGCTGTAAGACCTCATCAGCTGCCATCAACAATGGGACAGAGTAGAAAAAGAAAAAAAAATTACAAGAGATCACAAACACTTACCAGAGAAATGGAATGTTGTGATCTGAAGCTGGAGAATGACTGATGCAGGAGAGACTACAGAGACCAAAACTGTCACAACCAGGGCCAGAGAGAGGTGGAGAAAATAAAACAGCAAATTACAAGTGTGGGGCGAGGGGAGATTAAAAGTGTATAACACCTTAATTTGCTAAATCCACCTGATAAAAATACAAAAGTCTGTGTTTGTTTCATATTTGCTCTGAAGTAAGGGTCTATTTCATTTTTGTTTTTGTTTTTCCAAATTACAAAAGAACATTTTCTATTGTTTCAGCATTACATCTAACTTAAAATTAGACAAATATAAAAAAGCCACAGTATATGAACTGGTCAAACTTGGACTGACTCTTCTTGTCACAATATACTAAACCCAAAATATTTTCTAGTCTCATGACAAAAAGTTAGATTTGGAGAGACAGAATTGTACTTCTAACATTTCTTTTACTTTTGTCAAAAATGACTATTTACTTTGTGACTTTTTAATATTTGTGGCTTAATTAATGTAGTTGTTGAATCCAGAGAGCAAATTCTACATTTATTTTTGTTTACAGGGCAATTCAGCTTTAGCTCAAAAATAATATTCAGATGTCTGGGTGCAGGACAGACAATGTCTTTTGATACAAACATTGCACTTAAAGATGTGTCATTCTACACAGAATGGCTACAGTGGCAGCATATATCCGTGTGCTAGATAAACTAACATGACTGCAACAAAACTTCAGGGAGTTCATCAAACTCACAGTACTGAGATTAAGCAACAGCTGTTGATATTCATTTCCAAATTTTATAGGAAAAAAAAATTGCCCCTTCTGTTATTTTGGTTGTTAAATGATTGACAAAAGTCACAACTGAGACAAATCACTGCTAAGATAATAAAAGTCTCAATGCTGTCAGCAAATCTAATTTATAATACGAGTAGGATTTAGGGCAGATATTTATATTCAAAAATAAATGTAATCTGCATTAAATATCTACTAATAGGGTTCATTAATTGACAGGACAGTTCTTTTCTTCGCACAGTACTAAACATTCAGAGTAAATAAAATATTCAATACAACCTCATGGGAGACTCCTTGTAATGCTGCTGATGGGAGAGTGTAAGTATTTCATTCCCACTTAAAGTGTAACTAAACCTCCTCTGACAGTGTTGACCCTGCAGCTAGCAAATTTAGAAAAATTCCGGCAAAGTGGTCGGAGCCAAGAGACACGGCCGAGTGTGGGATGAGAAGAGAGGGTGAGTGGGGCTGTAATCAGGACCAAAGAAGTACTGTTGTCAACATATCCACTTTGTCTCTACATTTATCAATTTTTCAGACTCCTCTAGTGATTTTTTCCCCAAAACAACTAGTGATAAATCTAACGACTCTTTTTCGGTGTTGTTGGAGACTTTTATGGCGACAATGCTCTACTGCAGCTTGACTGCAGGCGGCATATCTGTTCTGAAAGAGCAGCAAGAGCAGCCATTAGCAGCCATTAGCTTCTCCCGCTTCCTCAGCACTGCTGTCAGTCTCACATAATCATCCACTCAACACCATACTTTTGATAATAGTGAGAAGAGAGGAGACCCATCCCACTCTGGGTCCACATTGCAAATAAATCACACATTTGTAAAACTGGGACTGCTTGCCTGTCACCACGTACGGCGACACTTGCTACACTAACTCTATTCTATATTCACTTTTGGGCAAACAGGGGCAAAAAGAGATGGGAATGAGCCCTGAGCTTTTATACCCAAAGTCACAAAGTCGTATCGCTGCAACCAATAGGAAAATCCAACTGCTTAAGAAACACTTTACCAGAGAGGCCAGTAGTGAAACGTATTTAAGGCAAAATTATCCATCCATTTTCTGTACACCCTTGTCTCTAAATTCTCCTTGGATGCACACACACACCTAAGGAGGATTTAGAGAAATCAATTTACCTGAAAGTCATGTTTTTGGACTGTGGGAAGAAGCCAGAGTACCTGGAGAGAACCCACACATGAACAGGGAGAACATGTAAACTCCATACAGAAAGACCCTGGGCCAGGATTTTCATGTTGCAAGGCAAGAAGGTCCTGCTAGTTGGTACAGCTGGTAGAGCTGCACCAAGGTGCAGCCCCAGGCAAAATAATGTCAAACTAAAATGTCAAACTTTGCACAGAAACTTAAAGATATAATCTTCTGAGAATAATTTGTTTAGACAGCATATTAGCCAAAAACTATCATTTGGGTCTGAGTTTCACTTTAGGTTTGTTCATAATAAAAATGTAAATGTATTAGATTTAACAATTACTAAAGATTCTTTTGAAATTTTATAATAAAAAAAAATAACTCTGAAAAGACTTCCTCTCAGACATATTTAAATATTAAGTGAAATCATTATTATTTTTGCCATTTATCAATGTCATTTTGATGCCAATGAAATAGTTTTACATTACAAATTCTAATGTAAACAAGTGTCTTCTTCAATACACTTTTTTTGTTTTCAATCTTGCATAAATATCTGGATGTCCTTGTTGCAGGCAAGGTCAACGTCTGGTTTCAGAAACAATCTGTTCCAGGAACCCTTCTGCCATTCTGGCAATAACAAGCCTTTCTCCAATATAACCCACTCAATGACAAAGCCAAAATTCATTGGGACATCAGCTTTAAAATGTTTGACATTTTAAAATGTATTTTCAGGTGGAGGCATAAAGATGTTATTGAAAACAGATTTGACACTTTGAGAATTTATTAGTATTCTGCTTGGTGTCACAAAAATCCAGATTATTGCCAGAAAAATGTAGTGAAAGGTTTAATATTTTGTTGGTTTGTTCAAAAGTAGCAGTGTGCTGCAGGATAACTCATATACCATCAGCCAAAGAACAAATATGATGAAGATGATAATAGAAATAGCAATAGTCTCCTATCCACATGCCACCAGAATACCTCTACAACAGAAAAAAAATAAAACCAAAAAAAGGTCTGTGTGGAGCAGTGCCTTTCAAAGTCCAATCAGCAACATTAAAATAAATAACATGCACAGCATCTACAGAAAAGTCAGAATTGGAGAAAACAATCAATTCACAGAAAACAGATGAGGATTAATTCCTCATTTAAATCCCTGGAGTTTAATGTTTGTAAAATGTGAATCCAGAATGCTTCCCTTTCCAACAAGAGTCTATCTGTGTCACTCCTTCCATACCTTGAAAATATCAAGAAAATTTAGCTGAAATTTGTCCGGCTTGTGACAAATTTATAAATAAGAAAATTGAATACAGTGCTGGTTATCATTTTGTTATGCTTCTTATGCCTCCTGAAGCAGATGCATGACAGAAGTTGTAAGAGGTTTTCTATCCCCCAAAATACTCTTTATTGTTGCACAGGCATTACTTTTTCAAATTTCAAACATTAAATCTGTAGTGTTCACTGATCACACCAAACCCCACAGCTCTAGCATCACCTCACATCAAAGCATATTGTGTGAGTCATGCTGGCCTTTATATGCAAATGAAGGCTTCATGTATTTATATTGAAACAAAAAACTTTTGAAGACAACAGTTTGATAAGCTACAAGAAAAGTATCCTAAGTGCAACATTTACATAGAGACCTATAATACCAGACATACATTTCACAGGATTTAATCAAGATAGTTGATCGTAAATCAAAATTCAAAGTTGGATTTTTATATTTCATTAAATAACATCACACTTCAGTCTCAGACAGGGATTAGACAATATTTAATTTATACTGCAGAGCTTTCATATGTCATAGGGTGCATAAAAAGAATATAGAGCTGCTTCTGCAAAATATAAAGGAGAATACGTGAATAGGAATGCGATTACAACATCCCTGTTCACTTGTTAACAACATTAAATTCACATCAGAAGAAGCTTCAATTCAAAAGGCATTTGGGTGCAATGTCAAGACTGTATGGAAAGCAGACCACAAGCATAACTCACAAGAATGAGATGAGGGCCTACATATTTCCACAATTATTCAATTTATTCTTGTTAAAAAAACTCCAGTGTAGCCTTTGCAGGAGTTCACTGGACCCCGATGGAGCACAGAGCACCATCCTAACTCAGAAAGTAATTTTCTACCTTTTGAATTTTATTTTATACTGATATTTCATCTGTTTTTGTCTGATGTATTACACAATACACAATGTAAAACATTTCATTCAGTCCACCACTCTAATCCAAGTTCAATGCTCTAATCATGAATATGGATCAATGCTACATGAACGTAGAAGGTATTTGAAGTTTCACATTTAGTTGTGCTGGTCTTTCATTCTAAGTAAACTCAAACTTCAAGGAGGCCTTCTAGCAGAAGAGCGATCATAACTTTTTGGTGTTTTTATTTAGTGGTTGCTGTGGTGAATCAATTTATCTGTTCTCAGTTGCTGATGGTTTTAATTGTACCTGTGAGGAAGCCTAGCTCAATACTCAGACACTCAAGGTTGATTAAACTTATTGACAGCGGCTCTTCTGCAAGCAAAAACCTTTCCCCATTCATGAATAGTTTTGTAAACAACTTTTCTTAAGTTCAGCAAAAATAATCCAAAAAAGGATTGCGCCAGAAAAGACTCGCATCCACAAAACTTGATGGATGGCAAAGGTGAAACTCCTGGATGTGACAAAGGGCTGACTAGACTTAGGGCTGTGCTGGGGAGCAGCTTGAGCTATTTATCAGGCTGAAAACAGCTGAGGAGAACAGGAAGCTTCTCTGTAAAGAAGACACAGAGAAGGAGAGAAAATGGCAAACCAACAGGTGACAAAAGCCTCAAAAACAGGATGAGTAGGAAGTAAACAAAAAAATAGTGCATGGAAGAATACAGATCATCAAGATAAAGGAAGAACTGGGAGCCACACTGGGGATGAAAATAAACGAACAAAAAAAAACCTTCAAGTTCACAGACAACTAACATAAAAAGTAAATGTAAACACACACAAACAGAAAATACATCATGACTATAAGAAAAAAACACACCTATCGAAAATTAAAGGCAAGAATATTACAAATCCCAAACAACACCAGAACTCAAATCTAAAGTATGGTGATAATATTTATTTAATCAGGACAAGAATTATATAGACAGAAAAAAACAATTCTGTTCAACTTTTAAAAAATACTTTACTGTGTAATCTTATTTGCTGGCTAATTATACTTAGAAATGTTTTTGTTGTTGTTGTTTTTATTCAAGGCTACTGCTTTTCATCTACAATAAAAAAAAAATCTAGAAAAGTGACTCCTGGTGATTAAGAATTCAGCTCTCATCTATTTTTCACAAGGAAAAGTGCGTTTTGCCAAACAAAGTGATAAAAACCACAAGCAAAACAAGACATACTTGCACTCTTTCTGCCACAAGGAACGAATACATTTCAGTTCTTCTGGATCACTACGGGATGATTCTCTGCAGTAGGATCAACAGATGCTTTGACACCCGTCCAGCTCCTTCTGCTGCCTTGATATTTTCACAAGGGTCCTCCCTTGGTTTTATTTTTAACCGTCATGAATAAATTAATCACTTGAGAAGGACCAATAAACTGAGCTTTGCTGTGAAAATAATGCAGTTGCGCACACTGTACTACTTTACCCAGTGCAATACTTTCAGGATCACATACACACAAACACACTCGGACCTGCTCATAAATCTCTCCCCCCCAGGGGACCCACTGTTTCTAATTGCGGTCATGAAACTCGTGTATAGCTGTGTTGTTTAGCCTGAAAAGGATTAGTACATAACTTGCAACAATGTCAGAGATGGTGCTGCTTGATTTATGTCCAAAAGTGGATGTTTATGCAAAGACTGTAAAATGTGCAAGTTTGGTCTAAGCGCTAATGCATTTGATATAGAAAAATATCCCTCCATTGTAATGTTTGCTTTTCTTAAATGTTAATGTGAAATTTTGTTTGCTTCCTTCTAATTGAAAACAAAATAGTGAAATACATTGAGCAATTTTTACTGACCTTTTCATTTATATGCTTTTAGAGTAACATTTTTGTCTTTCTGTCTACTTGCTGTGTTGATTGATTGTTTGTGTAAGTAATTTTTTTTATTGTTCAGATTTTGAAAACTTTGAACCATGCATTTCTCCAATTTGGGACTCTTAAGTCAAGTTTCTGCTCACGGCTAACGACAAATTGTCCTTTTCAAAAGCAAAGGAACTTCTCTCAAAGATAAACTGATGCACTGTTGGACGCAAAAGAGTCTCGGCCAGGGGTCTTCAAATCCAGGCCTCGAGGGTTGGTGTCCTGCAAATTTTAGATGTGTTTTTGGTTCAACACAGCTGATTCATATAGTAAGGTCATTATCACAGCTCTGGAGAACTTCACGGCATTCAGAGGAGGTAATTCAGGCATTTGGCTGGACCAGGGACACATCCAAAAAGCCCTTGAGGTCTTGATTTGAAGACTCCTTGTCTAGGCCTTATATTTTCCAAACATGAAATGTCACAGGAAATGGAATTTGATCACAAGAGTTTTGTTAGCTTTGAAGTATAGTAAAAAATAAATAACTAAACTGGAAACCTGAAAGGCATTTTTCGATGGCCTGTACTCAGGGCCACTTTGATGCTTGGGCCAAGGCGAGATTTTCTGTGCACAATCTGTCTGCCTATTGAGTCATATACATAGAGCTTTTTTTCATTCATTTTCCACAAAAATAATCAAGCACACAAGGCAGCTGTCATGTGAACTCCTCAGATATCTTTGTAGGTGAGCCAAGCTGTGTGGTTTGAGAGGAAGGTATTTGATAATGTTACATTCTAAGTCTAATGTAGTTGAAGCTTGTAGCTTGTGCAACCACTGCATCTTTTTAACACTCTCTGTGTCCCTGGCAAATTATCTTTGCTTCTTTTACACCTTTTAATAAAGCTGTCATCTCAATTTTTCCTCTCAGTTATGCATTTTTAAAAAGTGGGTTTTTCACCAACTTTTTTTTTATCTGGGTCTACTTTTACTTGACCATATCATTTAAGATAAGTTTATGCTTCGGGCAACAGAAATGTGCAAGTGCGAATAAATGTAAGGAAACCAAATTTAATATTGACTAAAGCAGATTTATGTGACTCTCAGTCAATATGTTTATTTTTTTTAAATCTGCTTTTGAAGTTGTTATGCCTATTATAGGAGATTAAATTAAAAAAATGTCAATACTCAACTATTGCTTTTCATGCCGTATTTTCTCATTTTACTCACTTTTGCTTTCAATATTTTTTTTATGCTTGGTTATCTCTTAAAGAGGAGGTGTTATGAATTTTCCAGGAACATTATAACATGACATAGCCAATTTGTCATTATACTGTAAGCCCCTCTTTTAACACATCTCTTTAAAATATGTCTTTCATCAACACTTGGGTTCGAGAAATAAAAAGATGAGACATTCATTGCACCAAAAATGTATTTTGATTTTAACTTAATTTTTCAAAAGTTCTTGGAATGTTTTTATATGTAGAGTACACGTCTAAAAGTTGGTTACACATCTAAAAGTAATTTAATGCAAACACAGTTAACCTTGACATTTTTTAGACAGCATACCTATTTACTTTTAAAGCAGGTGTCATTGAAACTCTGGCTAATGATGGTGGAGAGCATTATGAATTCATGCTACTACACCACTTACCGGCACTCAGTCACCCTTGACATCGAAATCTTCTAAAAGACACAGTCCATTCACCGAAGGATTGTTCAGTAAATTAACCAAATCCCTCAACTGCAGAAGTGTCAGGTAATGATTTCCCTAATTACACTTTAATTCAATTTTGTACTCTATTGACACCCTTCAGTGCATCCCTGACTCTTAGCCAATCTCTTGGCATTGCTCTCTCCCACCTCCTAAGTGGCAGGAGACGACAGCTCAGCACTCATGTCTTCCCTTCAATGTGGGGTTGCAGCTGTTGCACTGAACTTCTGTCTTAACTGAAGGCTTGCTTCAAGGATCTGTCCATTTTAGAACATTTGTTTTGGATTGTTGGATTGAAATTGTGTAAGCAAACGTACGCTGGTTTATTGCTTAGTGATCCACCACAACATTGAAACACGTTGCCATAAACTAAACCAGCTTATAAACAGTTTTCTTTTTTCTTAAAAGGGGCCAATTTAGCTAAGGCTTATGTTTGTCCCTGTACAAATAAACAATAGAAACTGCATAATGGGAGAGAACTGAACCATGTTTTTTTTTCTTTTTTTATGTTTTGAATATTTTTATACTTTTGGTTATTTCTTAAAAACATTCAAGAGAGGATTGTGTGAGTGCGAGCAGACGGTAAAGTTAGCCTGCTGGTCACTTGTTTTTTTCATGACCAGCAGAAAGCAAATGCATTACTATGATTGAAACCCAATTACTTTTTCCAAGTAAGAACTGCAACTGGAAAGAGTGGAATGGGTACAACAGTACTGTTACTTTGATACAATTTTACTAAAATATATAGTTACCAGTGTAAAATGTTTCTCAAATAAAAGTAAAAAGTACCTAATTATAATCTCCCTGTAAAAGTTTATTTTTATGTGCAGAAGAAAGTTTTGTTCTGTGGACTTCACAAAGAAAATTACAGCATTAAAGTAGCACCTTTAATGGCGGTTTACAAATTTACAACTTGTTAGCTTTACTCAGTAAAGTAACTGGATGGCTTTATTGTGGAAATACTCAGTAATTAGTAGCTTGTAATTTGAACTCTAATTATCAAATTTAAAAATATTTAGGGGGTATTTTAGAAATTATAAAATTTTAGATTAACAATTTCAGTGGAATTTTTGTCAGTCTTTTAACATAAGGTTATCTATATTTACATACCAGTAGAAATATGAATGCTAAACTGACAGACTCTTGCCCTCTATTTCAGGGAACTTAAGAGAAAATAACTGAACTGCTCAAACTCCTTCCCACCCACTGCAAGTCTCAGTCACCTGTAATAATGCTGTATCATTTGATGCCCAATAAATGTAAACTTTTCTGATGCTGAACCAGCATACAGAACTAATTTGCCTGCAAAGTTGCAAGGAACTGTTGGGAAGAAAATATTAATCTGGCTAAATTTAGAAAAACAACTTGGCTCTATTCTCTTCCCGGTCCCGGATTCTCTTCCTCTCTCCCGGCCACGTATGGGGACAGAAACACAACAATGCGCGTTGACGTCACGGAAGTACAGAATTTAATCCAATCAGAAGAAAGTAAAAGACAGAACAGAGTAATACAGAAACACAGACATACATTGGTTACCTGAGACAACAAGACAGAAAAAACATCAAGGACATGTCCTCGGAGAAAGAACAACTGAGATCAGCTATTATTTCTGAATTATTTTCCCCAGAGCATAAACTTTTATCCTTGTAGGCGTGCTCTCCTCCTTAATCTATTCAAAGAAGGCGTACCTCGGCTCGACCAACTGGAAGTTGTCTCTGACCGTTTTTGAATATAGTACCACCCTGAAACCTGTTTGGACGACCAAAGATAAGTTTCTCTTTTTTGTTTGAAGAAGAGGAGCTGACTCCTAAATTCCTGCTGTTTTATGGCCTTCGAAGTCAAGAGAAAGATAACTGGTACTCCCTCCTAAACAGAGCAGATGTGTGCTCTTAAATACTTCAGTTCACTTACAGATAAACTATAGGTCAATATGCCAGAATAAGTTATAAATTTTAAAACTATACTCAGGCTATTTCACCAAGTCATGTTACATCTTATCACATAATGTTTTCTGGAGATTTTCTTTATTCTAAAGTTGTTTTCTCCCACTATCTGGCTTCATGCCTTTTGAGCAAGGAGAAACAAATTAAGGAATTTCACAGATGGCTGTGAAATTCTGGTTTTCTCTTCCGCTCTACCAGGAACCAACCTTTAATTCTGTATTTTAATTCAATAAAAGATTATCTTCCAGAAAGTAATTTTTTGTTCAGTTTCTCTCTCCAAAGTCCGTCCTGATGTTTCATTAAAACGATATACAACTCCTGTTTTCTAATCTAATCTTCAAGTTAATAGTTAAACAATCCTAAACATTCTATAATAGAGAACAAAACCTTTTCAAATACATTCATCATTGACTAAGTTAATTCTAAGCTAAATAATACAATTATTCAGTCAAAGCATGCTTATATTAAGAGGAATCTTTTACAAGCTTTTATTAATGGTTCAAGAGTTCAACCACGCCAGATGTTTTGCTGAAGGCTCTTTATCTCCTGAGACCTGAGTAACTCCTGTCCTCCCAAGATGTCTGAAAAGATAGGACCCTCTACCTCCAAAGATATATTGTTTTACAACCTCCTAAAGGTTGTCGATGCATCACTGTTCTTTGATATTTTGAACCCAGCCATGGCTCTCCCTGCCAATTGAACTCACCCACACAAACTTCTTCAAAATTTAAGTAAAAGATTCAGCTAACTAAACACTAAAAGATGGTTATATTTTCTAAATGCTAAAAAAAACGATTATATTTCCTCAACAGAACTGAACATATTTACAACATATGCATGCAAAAACAAAAAGTAGCATACGTATAGAGGTAACACAATTTATTTCTGTAAGGAGGAGGATTTTTTTTTTCTTTTCACATCCTATCGTCAGAAAAATTTGCATAACTCCTAGTTTAAATTTCTGGTGGATTTTTCTGAGATAGAGGGAGAAAAAAAGCTAGCAAAACTCCCTCTTCCCAAAAACAGGAAAAGGGAAGAATGGAAAAAAAACCACAAAAACAACACGGGCATGTTAGGAAGCGAGATGGATGGACCAGGTGCAAATATTGCCCATGAAGAGGCAAAACAGAGAAGCCAGTGTCAAGCACATGGAAGCATTTGTGCGAGTGCAGAAATATTTAGAAGGCTAAAAACAGTAGTGGCACTTAGGCTCCACATCCATCACAAAGGAGACTGCTGTGTTTGTCCAAAGGAGAGGGCTGTGTGAGTGTGAGCAGACTGCAAAGTTAGCCTGCTAGATGGCTCGCCAGGAGAGAGAAATCTTGTGGATTCGACACAAACATCTTCACTTTCTTACACCCACACACACACACACATGCACGCACACCAGTCCAATGCAAAAGGTTCCCCAATATTGTTTAACAACTATGATTTGCAGTTCAGAATTTAGCAGTATGTTAAATTGTAGTGCTGTTGTAAGAAATTAGGAATGCATTTCAATTCAATTCAATTCAGTTCATTTATATGGCACCAATTCACAACAAAAAGTTAATTCTATCCATTCATACATACATTACAAATGATCTTACTTATCAAACAATGTAGTCATTTGAATCAGAGATTGTTCAGATCTCAAGTGCTAAATTCCTAAATAAACTATAATGTGTACAGTAGCTTATGGTTTATTAAATCAATATCTATCAGACTAAGAATCAGTCTATCCAACTGTAACCGGGTGGTTTTACTTTGAAAACATTGTTTGTAAAGTGACTGTAAATTCCCACCCGTTTTAGGGCGCTTGAATACATTCAGGCCCCGTTTCCCACCTTCACTTCCGTTTCACAGCCTTTTCGGGCTCATTAGTGCATATAGACACCGGGTGTTGCACGCCACTTTGTCAGGTCCGTTGTTTGCAGTTGGATCTTGGTCAGATGAGCCCTGGCGCCGTGTTCATCAGGTTGCTGGTAGTAATGATAGGCAAATGAAGCCTCTTGAAGCAATGAACCTTTCCAACCCTTTGCTTTGCAAAAAGGTTCATTACGCATGCTTCAATCATGACTCACTAGTGACATCTGCTGGTGAAACTAACAGCTTTGTCACTCAGTTGGATCATACTTCCAAATGTTACTAAATGCAATATTGTCACAAAGTTTTCATCAAACTCATTTAGTAACATGATAATCAATGAAACCATATTTAATTGTCATGTTTTATTAAAATGATTTGTAGCCAATCTAATCCTGTATGTTGAACGTCAGTGGTTGTGTTGGATTTTCTTTTATGTCAGACGGATTTGGCAATAAAGACATTTGATGTTTTAGTGTCTTGGGAGTGCAGTGCCTGTTGGGGCGTTAACTTTTTCTTAGATTTCTAATTGGTTCTGATCCCTTATATTTGGCTACATGTTGAATTTTAGTTCTGCAACAGGATTAAATTTGTTTCTGCTGTGAAACACTGATGTATATTTGCTAATTAGACTACAAATAATAGTGGAACTTTGCAGGAGGAGAGAAATTGGGAGGTGGATGGTTAATTATTATCTAAGAATAATTTTATTGTGAGGATAATCTCAAAGTATTCCCAGATGTCAAAGATTTTCCTCTTGCTGCCTCTATTTCAGACAATTAATCAAGTTCACTTGTGTAGCACATTTCAGCAACAATGCAGTTCAAAGAGATTTACATCATAAAATCACAAAAATATAGTCATAAAAAAATCTACATAATCTACAATTAAGAAAAGCAAGTAACAAACATTACATTTTGATGAGTGCCATCATCAATACACATCAAATATCTCGGTCAATGTTATTTTATTTTGTCCACTGAAGACAAATATTCTCCCCTGATGCGAGACCAAATAGACAACTACCCATGATGCAGCGCGGCTCATCGCCCTTTTATTTTGAAAACCGACACGCAAAATGAAGCAGCCACGTGACCCGTGGTTTTCAGCAAGCTGACACAAGCCTCGAAGCAGGACTTCATCGGCCTCGCCCCCTTTTTACTCGGAACAAGCCTGGATTTAGATAGCCCATCACTACTGGTAGGATAAATTGACTTTTGATGTCACTTGTAACCAGGGGTAAAAGTAGTTTTAAACCTTTGGGGGTACTATGACAAAAGAAAAAGAATATATATAAATTTTATGTATATATGTAATGACAATACTTATATTTAATGACAATTTGATGTAAATTTATGTAATGTAGACATTATATATATATATTATATATATAATATATATATATATATATATATATATATATATATATATATATATATATATATATATATATATATATATATATAGTATATATTAGGGGTTCTTTCCCCAGTGTTACACAACTATCTTCTAGATAGATTATGATAAGATCAATATGATCCTAATGTTAATGAAAAGTTACTCAATAGACAAACTTTATTTGCACAATGAGTTGTTCTTGACTCAGTAGGCGTTTTTTGAAGTACTCCAAAAAGTTTTTGTCTTGTTTTTAATATGAATGCAGCCAATTGAAAACTGCATCATGCACACATTTTATTCATCTTTCGCCTGCACCAATGTCTTTTATATTGTGTCTGCCTTCAGAATTTTACAGTATTTACATCTAATTATCTTTGTGATCAAACATCCTTAACCTGACTGTATTGTATGCATCGAATGGTTATAATCTTTGAGGGGAAAATGTAAATCTGTTTCACATTCAGACTCAATCTGTGGGATTCTTTTGAGAAGGTCTCTGAAATGTCATTGCTTTCTGTCCTGAATGGCTGCTCTGCCACTGGTGCCAATAGAAGATCATTTATAAAGGCCCAAAAGCTGAGTGCATGTAACGGTTCCGTTTCTCTGGATGTTTTCCAAAGTTGCCTTGGCAAACATACAAAGTCAAAAGGTCCCCAGCTTGAAGGTTGGCAGCCCAGTGGGAGTCCTGCTTTTCAGGTCTTCCCAAAGTAACCAATAGTTCATCTTTTTGCTGCGGCCACACTACTTACATGTTCCAGCAAGAGAGCCCACGTTTCCTCAATTATATATTCTTTAACTTGGCTATCTATGAATTTTAGAATTATGTTTCAAAATTGTCACACTAAGATGCAAAGGATTAAACAGCCAAATTATGCATCTATCTTCTTATGCAATTTACTGCTGTTTCCTCTCTGTTCAGTGGCTCAAAATTTTCAAGTTGTTCCAGACACCAGATCTGAGACCAAGGGGGACACAATCTTTCAGTCTGCAGCACCAAGGCTGTGGAAGTCTCTCTCCACAGCATGTTTAGTTGGCGGCTAAACATGCTGTTTAAGCAACAAAAGCATTATACGTGCTTTTGGTGTCGTTTCAAAAAGCACTTTTAATGTTGTTTAAACCTGCTTTCTGTTGAATGTTTATTTTCTTTGTGTGTTTTCATGAGTTTACCAATTTTATCATTTTTGGGAGGAATTTAGATCATTTTGTGATAGCTTTGCCTGTGAAAGGTACTTAAACTTTACATACTCACTTTATTTTTACCTTTTAGAACTTAATTTCCGATTTTTACTAATCAAAGTAATATAATAAATTAACAGCAAAGATAAAAATAAGCACAAAAATTACAAGAAACCTACTTGAAAGGAATAAAACGGTGTGCTAGGTAATAAAGGAAGTAATATTATATTCAGCTGATTAGACTGTTACTATCCAGACTTTGTAAAAAAATATTTTAAAAAATCATGAAGCCTTGTATGAAAGACCTCTGCTTAATCTGATGCTGCTTGATTTGACAGAAAATAGGGTTTGAAGTTCCCTCTTCCATATCCATTCTTATCAAGTTCCAGATCAGTGGAGCAGCACAAAATTTTACTACCTTATGTTTGATTGGAAAACTGAACAATTCTCCAGCTCTCTAGAGCTCAGGCCATCAGCTAGCAGACAGGATAACAGTCCCGTCTCCTGGCCTCTCTGCAGGGGAGTCGTGGTCTGGAAACACCAGGTTTCTGTCCAGCAAACTTTAACATTGGGATGGTATTTGGATCCCAGTGGGGCCCAGATATCAGTAAGACGGCTTAGGTCTTACTTGCCAGGTCCTGTGACAGAACTTTTTCCCAGTGGATAAGGGAACAGTCTCTATGGTACCTTACAGAAATGTTTCCTCGCAGGAACCTCAGGAATGTTATAGACAGGAACAGGTGTTACTGATGAAAATAAGAGAATTAGGGATTTTCAGCAATGATTAAACCAAATTACCAGGATGAACATGATAGCAATGATCAAACCCCAAGCTCTTGTAAACTAGATTTAATTATGGCAATCTGTAGGAAAAAATAAAACAAAGAAATTACTCATATTTGAAGGTCACCTGTAATACAGATTTTATGCATGATACAAAATTGCTTTTTAAGAGATTTCTCTTATTGTTGGTACAAACACATACAGTATATATACAATGCACAGAAAAAAATAAACTAAAAAATCTAAACTACGCAAGCGGATGATGACATTCCAAACCGGTCAATCTTCCATGGTGCCTATCAGGATCGACTTGTGTACAAAAACATTTTTCAGTTTAACCTTTGGAACCATGTGGCGTCAACCAGATGGTAGCAATCTATATTTATGATTCGGAGCATAGTCAGGATTAGAGGCAATGTTGCTAGTTCAACTCACCATATAGGAAGATTTCCTACGATTGTTGACCTCAGTTTCATATAATGAACCAATCAAGATCTTTCAGCAACAGAGATTTTCATACCACATACTGTACAGGAAATTACACCACCTCATCTAGTATCATGCTTTGTTTTGTCTTTTTAGACATGAGTTCAAGAGGATTTTCAAAAATAACAAATCAATCATGGTGTCAAAGTATTTAAAAAAACCTACCCGATTGATTTTCTTTTCATGGATGGTGATAGGAATTTTATGAAAGTTAAAAAAACTCTCTTTATTGTGTTCTGCTTATTTTAGGACTGCTATCATGAGTCCATCAAACTTAAGGTCATGTTGTTTGAGGCATGAATTGATGTAAAACCAAAGTATGAATTGAATATTCCCCTTTTGGGGAATAGAGTAATTACTTATGAATTAATTTGGTTTATTTATACAGTCAAAAGTTGTATTTTATTTAAACTTTTTTTAAGTATTTAATGAAAGTTAAGCTGGATTTTCCTTTAATAGCAGGTTTTCCCATCAATGTACCTGGTATGCTCAGATAAGACTACTCTGTCTTATCTAACCCGCTCAGATCCTCATGTTGCCATTTCATCCCAACCTCATAAGCGAACAATTATGTAAAATGTAATGAACCATCGCATATTAGTTTTTCACTTTCAAGCATCAGATACAAGTGATTCTACCTTCTGTTTCAACAAATATAACTTCATACAGCCTCATGCTGTTGGACGGGGTTGAATTTAGTTACATGAAGATATTTCTTTACAAAAAACTTTGTCAAAGTGGGAAAGCACATCCCTGCAGAAGGTAGGAAATGATGCAGGGTTGATATGAAATACCTCCATGCATACCATGGGATCCTTCATACCAAAAGTAGAAGTATTAGATGTTGAAGGGGCTAGAAGTGCAGATAAATATAAAGCTCCAGGTTATAATTATGAAATGGGAAACAGGTGAAGAGCACTAGAAAAAATGGGAAGGAAGGTTCAGAACCGGAAAGAGAGTGAAGTAGCATCCCGATATGAAAGAAAAGCCCAAGGGAATGACGGATCGCTTGAGAGATGGTGGCAGAGGACAGAACACGTGACAGTGAGAGACCAGAAAGGGATAGTCTGAGATGACAGGTGGCTTTTTTATTACTGTATTTCCTAGGGAGTGGCAGCAGAGAGGACATTAAAGTACAGCTAGCTTGAACTGGACCTAAAGAAAGGTTGCCTCACTGTAGTTGGAACAATAATTTTGGACAGTAAGCTGCAGCCCAGGAAGAATAAAATATAGCACCTGTCAGTTTCCTGTTAAACCACCAACTCCTTTCTGCCTGGTCCACAGCCAGCACTCCAACAGCTGTCACAGAGCCAATAAAAGTTGGAACTTACACTGAACAGTTACAGGTTGATATACATTAGGCTCGCAGGGTCTCATTATTTAGTTACAGGCTTCAGCAGAGCAGACCATTCAGCTCAAACCTGCTCCTCTTTAGTTCTATGTAGTCACGTCCTGTGTGTGACCTCAGCTAATGTCTTAAAGTGTTTTTGTCAATTGTGTTGCAGTCAATATGGTAGCCAATATAGTTAATTTAAAGTAATCAATTGTTCTTACAGATAGGTGTGTATCCACCAATACTGCCTGTCCGCCGACATGTAACTGGTTCAACCTCTCCCCATCGAGGCTGTCAATTTTAAGTGATCACAGCAAATAGTCTGTGAAGTCAGTCATTTTTGAGTGACACATTTTTAAGTCAAATTAAATTATAAAGTTCTAAAACGGATCCTCGAGATTAACACCTAACAGTGTGTTAATCCAATTGCTTGGGAACTGCCAAATATATTTTTAATCAATGACAGATGTCTTAATAAGGACTTGATCATTAAAAATAACAATTTCAGCAAAAAGATACTTTTAGTAAAATATTGCTAATTTGCATCTATGTAGTTAAGGGAAATATATATATATATATGTGTGTGTGTAAAAAGAGAGAGAAATATACACCAATATACGATCAAAGTCTACATTTAGAACATGGAATGCAGATTATCCATCAGGTTCTTCTTTCTCTGTCATCCATTAGCAGAGAGGCCAGTAGCAGTGCTGCCCACTCTCTGGTAAGTGACTGAGATATTGGCTTTCCTAAAAGCCGTTAAATGACATGATTGCCCAATTTGCTTACAAGGCAAAAAAAAAAAAAAGTCAGTTGTAAAGTGACAATATTTTGTCTACCAGGACTGCTGCTTGGAGAGTTTGTGACCTTTGGCTGCTTTGGAACACACTTCTCATTTAGAAGAGGAGGAACTAAATAATTTCTCACAGAAGTCTACAACATTTCTCAATAACACAAGGAGACATTAGGTTTGTTTCTAGTTTTTTGTCCCTGTGCTGCTTCATCTGAATACTTGCTAATAATATTACCAATATAGTTAAGTAGTTAACACAGATCCCAAAAGTTTTGGATGAGTTCTAGACAGCTGTAGCATGAAGCTGCTCTTGTAAACCATGGGATAGTTCTCAGGCTGAATTTCACAACGGGGTTCCATCATAAAAAACAATATTTAATGACAACAGAGTCTAGTCACATCTGCTGTTTTAAGACTTGTGTGGCATTTTTTATGGCGTTGACCTGGTCTGAAATGTTAACATGGGGCTGTTTAAATGATACTGGCTGTTGGGTTTTATTTTCTTTGCACAGGTTATATTTATATAACAGTATTGGCGTTTCAAGTGAGAAATTAAATTTGATGTGGAGATAGCTACTTTCCTTATTGCTGTTTAAAAATTGCTGAGAGAAAGATTTTATTTCAGTTCTCTTTTCTGTCTCAATTGCCACTATAATTGAAGTGGAAAGTATTCCCAGACAGCAGATTTTGAGACGGGGTGGTAAGGCGACGGATTTTCTCTGCTCTTTTTTGTGCCATTGTGAGAAAAGGTGTAGAGGTCTGAACAGAAATGTTCTTCAGATGTACTGATTTAAAACAACACTCCAATACACAGTTTAAAACAGAACATGTAAACTCAAAAAACCTCCAGTATGAAAGCTGGCGGGGAGGCGCTGTTTCATACTCTTCCAACCTCGTTAAAACAATTATTTTGGAGATCGCTAGAAATCAATTTGGAATCCAGAAGGGGTATTTGTTCATTCCAAGTTAGAAGGAACAAATGATAGCTTTCCTTGATTAAAGTTGTTTGATTTAATCACATCCAGAAACAAATGAAAAGCAAAATAGATGGAACATGAATAATTAAAAATGTTTTTTCCTTGATTGGATTGTGTTATTCACCTCTTTGTACAATTTAAAAATTAATGTTTTCGTCAAATCTATCCTATCACCCCATCTGCAGGTTGTCTTTTTAATCCAGCTCTGATGCATCAACACATTTCTTCTTCACTCTATAGTGCCTTAAGTGGCTTTTACAAAATCCAAGCGAGCATAATTTATCGTCTTAGAGTTTTCAGGCTCCTTTAAGAAAGGAGGGGAGCCAGTATTCCCACTTGACATTTGATGAATAATCTTCTCTGCCTGAGCTGGATGTCTTTGTCAGATAAAATGCCATGCATCTCAAATTGGTGAGAAAATGACCATCCAGCAGAGCACAACAGGCCAACAACCAAGGCCATCAGAAGGTTTCCATCAGTCCCGTCAAACAGCGCCTCCCCGCCTGGTTGAGAATTGTGGCAATACATAGGTTGGCATCAAAGGTTTGACGAAAACGAGCAAACAAAGATAGAAAACTGTGTGACTCTCCTAATGATAGCTGAAGTTAAAGCCGTGCATAATGTTAGAGTTGTTGCCGCAGCATGCCACATAAAATTACATCTGCCTGTTGTGATAACTCCAGCACCGTTCACTTTTGCATCACAACACTGGTAGAGACGTTCATGCTTGCGTGTTTACAACGGGAAGATGTACTTCATGATTTATTCATGAAATACTGCATTCCTTCCTGTCACCACTGGCTACCTTTGTTAATATTTTTAAAGTTTGCTGTTGTAGTGAAAAGCGTCTTCACACACTTCATATCGTTTCCATTAATATAAGTTAGTAAATTCCATATATCCAACCTAAAACTTTATGACCTGAAATCAGGGATAGTTATGCACAAGAAACTCAATATGGCAATATCTGTGGTAGTTTATATTGTTTGAGAAGAGACAAAGCATATAATCACTTCATACAACACAAAGTACCAGATTTAGCTATTTTATCTTAATTTTTAATCCCCTGACTGATTAAAGAGTGATGCAATTTTACAGGTTAAACTGAAAAATGTCTTAGTAAGGAAAATAATGACTATAGAGCAAAAAGAAGAGAAACTGTTAAACTAAAATAGGAGGAGAATTCAACAGACATTTAACATGATGCTCAGCTATTTTCTCATGACTGTAGCATTAATAAATCGAAACATTTTTGGTAACTTTAACTAACCTAAACCAAAGGAAGCTTGATGTGATTTAACTTCAGAAAGCCAGAAAAAAGGTGTACATGTCTTTTAATTATGTGTATGTGAACTTCTGATTTTAACTGAAACTAGCACACCATATGAGCTCAAAAGTTCAGTTTTTAATACCCTGCCAGAGAGGCTTCAAATAGTCAAGTAAATTTAAATGTAGAGTATAGAGTTGGTACCGTTTCAAACATTTGACATGGATATGTTATTGCTTAACCACTTTTTTCTTGCTCTCTGTGTCGGTTATGTTACACGCAAACTCATTGCCATAGCAAATGACAACAACGCTATTATGTTGTTTCAGGATTCAACACCAGAAATCACTCAAACATTTCTCACACAAAAAAAATAACATTTAGTCTGTTGCAGTATTGTGTTACAGGCTTGATGTTTATTTTGCAATTAATAAGTGATCACCGTGGTAGATTAGCTACTGGTGCTATTAGCTAATCTAACACTGTGGTGGTTGATTAGCTAATTTGAACACCTGCTCTACTGATGATCTATTAGAGTTGTGTGTGGGCCACTTTTTATTTTGTAACTGAACCGAAACACAACAAATTCCACATCACTTCTACATGTTAAGGTTGTCAAAGTCAAGCAAGCATAACTGAACTTCTCTTTTCCTCCCTTTTGTTTTTCTTGATCTTCTGTGTGTGACGTCACACTGCAAGGGATCCATAAGGAGAGAAAACCTTCAATCATAAGGACAGAACACCTGCATAGTGTGACGAGATCAAGTAGTGTTATTACTAGGTCATTACTGCAGTATTTGTTAGTATCTATGTCAATTTTATTGTAGTTCTACATGTGTGATATCAATGTGTACTGTATGAAGATCTATACTAATATCACTGAAAATACCAAAAATTCTTGGCAGTTTGGCTTAATACATCAAGTATGCTGCAGTATATACTTGGGACAGCAATGGGGGACTATGTTAGAGTCAGGGAGCAGGGAGCATTGGAATTGAGAACATATTCTACCAGACGTGAGAGAATTAATTCTTATTCTCTTACAAAGGCAGGGAGGAGTGAGAGGAATCCGGAGGTGTTGGTCTGTGATGTGGCAGGGAGACAAGGAGTTGAAAAAATGGTGGAGACTTGGATGACAGAAGGTCAGTACATCTGCTGGGGAAGCTGAGATTGTCAGAGTTGCAGGAGTGGACGAGGCTGGGCAGGTAGTACGGCAGATAAAGGAGCTTAAGAAGAGGAACCTTACAAGTTGTGAGAAGTGAGCCAGAGGTTTGTTGTAGGTTCAGTCTAACTGAGGGAGATCCAAAGCTGAGGATAACAAGTAGGGAGGACAAGGAGAAATTAGTCAAAGAGTAAACACAAAGGGGACTCTAGGAAACACAGGGTACCTCAGCTTTACTACATAGATTAACATACCTACGTACACCCGAGTGCACCTGCAGAAATCAGCCCTCCGCTGCCAGATCTCTGTCTCACCCTGTGGAGATTTAAGGGAAAAGCTGAGGGAAATAAACTATATAAACATGACATCTCAGATTACTGACAAATCCTTGAGCTCAAAGTGGGTGTGTAAGATTTCTCAATTAGTAAACATGGTCTATTATAACACCATACTATCACATGGTCTATTATAACACATAAGTATGGTGTTATAATAGACCATGTGATAAAAGCAAACATTAAGATGTATATTACGATAGGAAAAAAAATCTTACAAGTACAATAATAGCTTGTGATTTCAAAATATAAGAGCGATTACTGGATATTTTCAAAAGGTCTGTGTCTAAAATTTCCTCTTTCAATTGCATGAATTGAAAACAAAAAAATTTTTTTACTTTGATTCTGTTTACACTGTTTTCATTGTAGACTCCACAGCACAGTGAACCTACTGTTCAATCCTGTGTCTCAATATCTTTTGTCCAGGACATCTGCTGTTGGTCTGCTAATGTCCTGAAGACATGTATCTACACATTAGTTACACGGCAGATGAATCTAGAACAAGTGAATTCTTTGTGGACAAACAAAGGGGCCATGACAAATGTTTTTCCTGACCTTGTATGCTTCCACCCTAAAATCCTGCAGCACACACCGCCTCTGACTCATATCCTCTTGAGATATGACATCGTCCACACAAGACCTACATAAAACTGCAGAAATAGATAGGTCGGCAAACTTTGTCCTCTGTCTTGGTAAACATTGTCTTCAAGTGCCAACACTATGTCTTTGTTTTATGAAATAGAGATAGTCTTTTCTATTAAATCCTCCTCATAAAGTTCAGCTTGATAAAACTGTAATTTCTTTACAGTACATTGAATTAAATTAGATACTGTTGCAGATGGAGCAGGGTATCCTTCCCTTCATTTTTATTGCATTGTTCTTTGCCATCAAAAACACATTTTGCTACCTCAAGTGCTTTCCTTTTCCTGTCATCTCTCTTCATGTGAAATTAAATCAAGACGTTATATCTTTTGCTGCAGTCATTACTTTGTAAACTTTTGGCTCTTCTAAGCGAACACAAGGGTCTTTCAGCTGCATTTGTACATGCTACGCTTTTGTGCCTTGGCAGAAATGCACACATACACCCACACACCCACACACACACACACACACACACACACACCTACACACCACACACACACACACACACACACACACACGCACACACACACACACAAACTCCTTTCAGTTTCCAAATGACTGAGCTGAGTTGCTTGATCTTGTAGAAATGTAGATTAAAATTAAATTAAACTGACTAGTAGGATTTTGAAGTGAACATTTATTCAATACTAAATATGAATAAAGCATTGCATGCCATGCAGTGTCTGCTGGAAACATAAATCGAGTCACGTAACCTTGACACTGAAAATAGGCAAAACGTTTTTGTATCGGTAAAAACAGTTTTTTGATGATGTATGTCTGAATTATAACTGTTTACAGAAGCCACTGCCCCGGGGTTGGTGTTTTGAAACTTACAGTATTGCTTTGTACACTTGCTACAAGTCAAGTAATCATGCTCCATATATTCTGCTTTCGAACTCAAGTCTGCCAGCAATGTTTAAATGTTTCATCAACCCCACCCAGCCTTTTCCCAGCAAAATCCATTTCATCCTCTCTGCAAGCTCAGTTACCGACAGATAGGGCTTTTCATCCCTAAAAGAGGTACCCAGTGCTTCACTGTAACAGTGTGACAGACAAAAGCTTGGGGGGATGCCTGTAGCTAGCTCAAAGTCTTCTCTTCATAATGTTACTTTCCTCTGCCACTGCAGCTTACCTCCATGGAAACTGGGAGTTTTTGGCTGTACTGGTAAGGTGCTGGCAAGAAGCAGCATATGTAATAACACTGTATGTCTAGTATTGACAAAATGAGATAAACATTCCCTCCTTCTTAGCAATTTACTGCATGGCAGTTGGATTACCAAGACTCCATGCAGGCAAAAATAAGGTAAGGTTGTAAGATCTTTGGTTTGTGAGTGGACATTATAAAAAATAAAATAGATTTTTCTGGTAAAATAAATGTTCATAATAATAAAAATAAAAGAAAAGTGAAGCTTTTGGGCCTCAGTTACTAAAAAATGTATGTTTTACAAAAGCAACAGCCTGCCCACAGTAAAACATGGTGCAGGTATTGTTGACATATGGAAATACTTTTCTCAGAGAAATTCTGAATTTTGTCAAAATGTCTGAAATAATAAACAGTCTGTTTTTAACCGAAAACGTCAGGTGTTTGCTAAAATGTTAAAGAGGAAGCAGAATTTAATTTTGAACAATCATACAACTAAATCAACAAAAGCAGGCTACCACAGGAGAACAGGTTAAAAGTTTTGAAACGGTCTAGCCAGAGTATAGAATCATTGGAAATGTTCGACTTTTTGTAACTCTGTTACTAAGTCAAGATGTGGGATGGTGACAGATCTAAACCAAACAAAAAGAGAATTTCATTAAAATTTGCTTCAACAAAGTTCCACTTTGAGGATGTGCACTCTTATGCATCCAGGACATTTCTTTTTAGCTTTTATGTTTCTCTTTTTCATGAATCTGCTAGGCTTCCAACTGAATTGTACAGAAAACATGTTACATTAGGAACAAATAGGAATTATTGTGGTGTCATATTTTAGATCCAAAATAATCTGAAATTTTAACAGGAGTCTGGGCCGTTTTGAGGTCTGTCATAGGTGTTTAATATCTTTCCCTCAATGCGGATTTTACTCTATTTTGTTTTTTACTTGGCTACTACCTAGTGGTTTTTTCCTCTTACTGCTCATTTTCTGCAGCATCTACACAATTTTGTACCTCAATCTTTTTCCCTGACAAAACTAAATTTTCTTCTCCATCCCTTTAAATTTTAATCTTTTTCTGTTTGAACTATTCTATAGATATTTTACCATCACATTTTCTCTACTTTCACCAGATTTCCTTTGTTCTTTTTTCTAAATTAGCCTGCTTGTTTTATTCCCTTTTATCTTTTCAATGTTTATCTCCAATTTACTTTTTCTCATTTATAATTCTTGTCTATACTTGCCTTATTGTCTGTCTTGCCACTGGTTTTACCAACTTCTACTTCCTTTTAAGTTTGTTCTCCTTATTTATTTTATTATGTCAACTCTTTCCCCCAAGAATTTGTAATTATTTGTGATGAGTCATGAATTATTTGGTTTTTATAGACTTTGTTCTGCCATATATACTGAACAGCAGTGCCACATGCTTTTTATCCATTGGCAAGCAAATACGATACTTCATTTTTCATCTCTTGATCCCTGTGCCAACAATTAGATGTAATAAATGACAGTTGTTACATAGTGTATTCTTTCCTTAAATTACATTAAAAAGCCAGTTGCAAATATATTAATAACAGATAACAGTCTGAAATCTATAATTTCATAGCAGATGAACCTTTATTAAATAACAACCCGATGATACTTCCTACAGTCTGTTTGCTCATTTATTTTTAGAGGTCCCTGCAGTACAGAGCAGAGAAGCAATAATCCTGGCATAGTCACCACTTTATAAATCACAGCACTGAAGGACCAGAACAGATATTGGAGTTTTTCATATGTATGAATGCATGTGTGTTCTTCAAAATTAATATCCCAAAATGAATGTATTGTGTTGGTATAAATTTGCTGTCTGTCTGTCCTGAGAGGGAGTAAATGCAGCTCCTGTGATGATCCATCCACATGCCTGTAGCTTTCTCCATGCTTGGTTTAATTATTATTTAGTCTAGTACAGTGGTTCTTAACTTGGGTTCGATCGAACCTCAGGGGTTCGATGAGTCGGTCTCAGGGGTTTGGCGGAGCCTCTGCCGCTGAGGTAAAGACACACTTGTGTAAAGCCGTGATGACGCCCCGCTTTGCCATCAATGCAGAGGATCACGTTACATTGCTTAGCCCAGAGGTTCCCAAACTGTGGGGCGCGCCCACTGGGGGTGGGGGTGGGTGGAAGCCTCTGGGTGAAAAAAACAATAAAAAAACACATGCTGGGTTTTTACCTTAGAACGGCCAACTCTCTGTTATTCCTATGTCAATTTGATACAGTAGGGGCTTCTGCACTTCCCATATCTGTGTCCTCTGTCACTTTTATCAGCAGTTAAAACTGTTTAATCCGTTGTTAACATGTGGTAACCTGTTTCTCTGAATGTGAAGAAAATGTTTAGATACCACAGGGGGGTGCAGGAGAAAAAGTTTGGGAACCACTGGCTTAGCCAATAGGAGCTGCGGAGGAGCACTGATTGGAGGAGCTCCACTCGGCATGGATTTAAATTTGTGTCTTTAATTACTTCAGCAAAGCTCACTTTTTTTTACCAAAATCTGTAGCTTTCTGTGTTCTTCTAAATCTGCTCCTTTGTCGCATCTTGTCAGGGTTGCTACTGCCTCTAGTGGAGTGGAGGTGGTAACACAACTAACATAATTACATTATTAAATCAGAATACCGCAAAGTCTTTATTATTTATTAATTTTTTCATTCTCTTAAGAATGTAGAGCTAATTAAATAACCTAAACAAGACCTTAAAGTGGTTCCAGTTTTTCTCGATGGTCAACCTGTTGAAACTGTGGTAAATGTTAAATGCTTTATGACAGAATCCAGTCATAAAGCAACAACCAATTTTAAATACCAGTCTGCTTAAGTTTGCTGAAAACACTGACTATTTTTTGAAGAACTGTTCTCAGAGCCAACTAGACCCAACTAGACTCTAGTTGGGTCATCCAATTAGACTCAATTAGACTCTAGTTTGGTCACCCCTATTTCTTGAATTTAGGGGAAAAAATATTTTATTTATCACTACAGAAGGGTTCAGTGAATGCACATATGAAACTGGTGGGTTCGGTACATCAAAAAGGTTAAGAACCACTGGTCTAGAGTTATGGGTCATTGAGGAGGTCTGATTTTACTAGACTTTGGAATGACAGTGAATTAAAAAGAACATATTTTTACTGACGAAGCACAAAGCATGTGTGCAGGTGTTATTAATGATGAACATGGAAGAAAAATGCACAGTTGGGCTTAAAACTCACACATCGATAGAGTGTCTTCCTCGCAATTGTTCTCTTGCTTAAAATCTAATGGTAATTTACTGACAGGAGAACATATGTATTCTTTAAACTGTAAGCTGTGTCTGACTATGGTAACTCCACATGCCTAAATTTAAAGAAAAAAAATCAAAGTTCAGCAAAACCCCTTTCTCAGCAGGAATAACCCCCTTTGATGAAAAATGTAGTTTAAGGCACAGGGGACGGGAGAATAAAATACTGGATCTTTTTGTCTGCTACAAGTTTGTGAGCAACTTTGTGGGATTGTCAAATACATCTTTTTAAAAACTCATTCCACCCAAGTTGCACCAGATGTCTGTTTCAAAAGGCAGCACATGACCTGATATTTTCTCTCATACTTTTTTATCTTTGTTCTTATTCCACAACAGACATCTGAAGGGCAAATATTCCAGCACACATTCGCTCGTAGTTGGAACAACATCTGCGTGGGTTCCTGTACCAACGAGACAGTAAGATCAAGCCCTCCTTTTGAAGTTGGAAGCCGAAAGGGTCAGTCTTAAATTGTGAAGCTGACAAAATTTTAATAGACCTTCCAGTGAAAAACCTTCAAAGGTTATTGATCTATCCAAAATGATTCAACCACATATTATCACAAAGAAGTAGGTCAAGCCAGAAACAATATTTTACCACCTACCGTGTACAAAGATTTGTGACAGAAGCAAACTGAAATTGTGGCCTTAACTGCCCATTTTGCAACAGGATCCAGTCATAAAGCAACAACCATGATTTGCATAGCATCAGAAGCTTAGTTAGCTTCTTTATTGCGTACCTACTATCCTCTATCCTCATTTGTGTGACCCACCTCTGCAAAATATGCTGAAGAATGTGTTGCTTTCTAAAATGCCTGAAGGAGAAAGGACGAGAGAGGAGGCTTGCGTGAAGAGCTTGTGAGGATGAACTTGTTTATCTCTTGCATTAGTGTCAAAGGTAGGGCAAGGTGATCTTTTATTATCTGGGCCAATAATTGCTACCACCAGTAGCCACTGGCCCCCTTTTCCATTGTAGGCATATGTGATGTCAAAAGGCCGAATGACGTGTTGATCCTTGCATCGTAAAATAAATTTAAGATAGGCTGTCAAATGTGCTTCTAATGCTCACCTGCCAAATAAGGCAAATAGGGTGTAGAGGAATGACGTGACTGTCTAACAAATCATATTTAATTGACATTGAATTGAAAGAAATGCTCAGAGGCAATTAGAAATGACTTTTACCTTTACTTCTGGCTTCTACTGACATTCTCTTTCTTCTCCACTAAAACCTCTAAAGGGAGGACCAAGGACAAGAAGAGATCTTCCATGGCAAAACTCTTGCCTTGGGTAAGGATCGAGGAGCTTCAATCCAAAAAAAAAAAGAGAGAGAAAAGGGGCAAAACTTAAGAGGTTTGCCATAAAATCATGAAGTGTAACAAAGATCAAAATCTATGATTCTGCAACTGTGAGACAATGTTTCTAATCCAAAAAATGTTCTGATGAGCAAAGTAGCGTGTACGCCTGTTACTCCAGCTACTCATACTGGAAAAACATATTACTCCAGTATTGCCACGTTTTTCAGTAGCAGGTAATCGAAGGTATTACAGTTTCCAAACTAATAATCAAATTGGAGTTGCTTATCCAAGTCACTGTTTTCTATCTTTGTTATTTTCTCTTGTAAAAAAAAATCAAAGATCAAAAAGTATGCATATATGAATACATGCCAAGCAGCCAGCAACACCACAGATGTAATAATTTATGTGTCATATAGGCTACTACTTTATGTTGTTTTTTCTTCTATATTGACTCACAGTCTCTACTCATTTGTGGTATACCTCTATCTTTCAGCCCTGGGGCGCCAGCAGGACTGGGATATGGACAAGATTACACTTTAATAATGTATCTAATTCCTATTTGACTCTGAAGCTTTATGAACTGGTTTAGGTCACCTAGAGCACAAAGCATGCAACACATTCCCAGGATAAAAAGTAAAATCCTTTTCCAAATTAAATTCACACCTAGCCATTATTTTGTGTCCTGGGGGGATAACGACCTAATTAGAAAGGGAACATTGGTCTTATGAAGTCAAGGAGGGTTGCAACAGCTTGCTTTGTAATCACCCACTATCAGAAGAGTGTAGATCCTCTTAGGGATTCGCCTTAATATCAAGCCAATTTTGAAATGATTTACCTGCAAGGGAAATAAACACTTTAGCTGTCGCTTTTATTGATTGGACAAAAATTGCTTATACTACAGGAAGAAACATACAATGAATAAACTTAATTTTAAAGAATGCATAGAAATTTCTCCCCCTTTCCTCACCACAGATATTGTTATCATTGCTCCTCATTATCTCCATTGCCTGATATAACCAACAATAATTCACAGTTGTTTTTTTTGTTTTTTTTCTGTGTAAGTGTAATTCGCTGCACTGTTTCACATTGTGGATTTCCAGCAGTTTATTACACCTTTTTCAAAAATGTAATAGCTATATAATCACAGCAAAAAAGTAGACTGTTGTCTCAGATTGCTGACCCTGACTCTGCCAGAATACCTTTCAGACATACATACAGGTCTCAATTGTCTCAAGGCAATGACTTGTAGTATTGTTGTGGGACAAAGTGACCTTTCAGTCCACAACTCCATGTGTGTTGTGACACTTGCTTGCAGCAACAAATCTCATTCCACTGATCCAACAGAAAACCTGCAGTATCCATTTGGCAGAACAATATTTCTGTAAAACACAACTCTGGATTGACAGTACCAACTTAAATTTGTGAAAATAAAATAAAATATATTGTATTTCAGTCTCAATTCTTTTTGTAATGAGGTTGAGGGGGAAATAAGTTTTTATTTTTGGGACTATAAAATAGCTAAATATGAAATTAATATTTACTTCAGTGTTTTCATTCATATTTCTTGCAATAAACTGAACTCATTGCAAATTATAAAAATAACAAGCACTATTGTGAAAGCTTTGGTTTCCGTTTAAAAAATGCAGTGTGTGATATATTTCTGGAGGCTTGAGACATGTTTTACATGTAATATTGTGAATTGTTAAAAAATAAATCTTCCGATATGTTTTCATTAGCATGAGAAATGTTTATTTTGTGTCTCACAAAATATTCATTACCTCTTTATTTTTTTCAGGCAAAGTTATACTTAACTAGTGGTTGTGTATTTATTGTGAAACTATGATTTTACCAGGGGATTGGTTATGTCACTCTCACTGAATACTAAGGGTCATTACTGTAAGCTAAACCTCTAACCTCCAGTCTATTTATATACATTTTATTCTAGTTTAACCTATATTTTGCTGCACCTTTGATTAGTGTCCCAGCTGAAAAAGTGTTTCTCACAGCATGATGCTCTGAGCATCAGACTATCACATAAAATACAGATACAATAAATCAGTTTGTTGTTGCTTCATGACAAAATGAAAAAAAAAGTTCAAGTGTGAATCCTTTTGTAAAGTAATTTATTTTACACTATTTTACAAAAAAAAAAAGATTGAGTTTTAAAAAAAAATGCTCTTTCCTATTTTGTGAGGACATAAACTATTTCCCACAGTTGGTAACAAATTGGTAAATTATAAATTCAGTCTCGATCTGCTCTCATTCTAGTCACAATTTGACTAAGGCATGAGAATTATAGTTATGGCCATTAGAAATTAACAGCTTCTGAAGTGTGAAGGGACATGAACCCCAGGAAGGCAGCAGTGCTCAGCTTCTTGCACTGGTCCATGATCACTGAACTAATTCAGTCTGGAAGGATTAGATATACTAAAGTAGATGGATTGTTATGACAACACATGTATGAGTTGTACTAGTCCCCTGTTGTCACCAAGAGGGAAATGTCCAGCATGTAAAATAATAATAATAATACATTTTAATAATGTTCTTTTCCTGCAGACAAATCTTGAAAAGGTAGATAGAACCACAGTCAACTAAGCCCTGTCACATTCGGTCAAATATCCACATCAAAACAAGAATGATACAATACATAAATAACTTATGAAATAATCATTCAAATGTGTCATTAATTTATGTAGAAGGGAAATAAATACAGAACTTATTATAAATATAAATAATAATGGGTGCCTCAATAAGATGTTCTTTTTTCTTTTTTTTAAGTTACAAATTTTCATGATTTAATAAATGATCATATTGAAGCCATTATGAATTAATTCAAAATTAATTCATGATGTTCATGATTCATGATTGTAAATTAAACTCACTGGGCGTGCCTAAGGTAGCTTCTACAGACACCCTGAAATCTGATTGGCTGCTTCAAATAGCAAGTCAAGGAAACCTCTTCCAAATTTGATATGACTCTGAGGTCAATATCTTCACTGGAAAGTGCAGAAATAACTTTGATCACATAATGAAATCATTACAATTTATTTTCCACAAACTTTGGGTGAACAGCCTCAATATTTGGCCTGAAATATCTCTTAATATGTTCACAAGAAGTTAACTGGTGTCTATGCAAGTGTCCTTGTCACTTATTGGAGATATTTCAGACCATAGTAGAGGCTGGAGTTGCTGACTCAGTGTTTATATTACATAATTTGCAACAATTTATTGAAGTTATTGTCACACTTCTAGTGAAAAAAAGAATAGAAATGGCTCTAATCTTGCCCACTGAGTATGATGAGTGAAGTTGTCAGTTTAAGTTAATTTATCATGTGCTTCAGCAAAGGAACATTAAATTATTTATTAAATTATGAAATAATTATATCTATTTTTAAATGAAATAGGTAAATTCTATTGAGGCATATACAATTAACTCCATATCAAATTATCATTTGTTTCCAGTTTTAATAAATGAATGACACATTTCAATAATTATTTAATAATTTATTTACCTATTGTAATTCGACAGTCTACACTCAAACCAGCAGATAACTCAAATAGTTTTTGAGCTGTTAAAATGAGAGATCAAAAGTCCTCTAATGCATTCAACAAATCATTTGGTTAGTACATATCCTATACATGTGACATGTATCTTTCACCCTAACACAAATAAATAACCAGTAACTATATGACTCACACACCAAATCATAATTCACTGTGTCCTTGTAAGGCATGACATTGCAGTCCTCCAGATGAACTGAACACATACTGTGAACTGGACTCTACATGACTGACCATAGGAGTTCAGTGACCCTTTCAGGGGTCAGAGCCCTGATATTCTCACTGTTGGTGGCATTCTTCTTGAATCAGTTTATAACTGCACAGATTACTCTCTATGCTGAGAGCGAACACTTAAGACATGTCAGCCAGGTTACACTATCTCTGTAAGTGTAATGACGCGTGAGCATATGAGGCAAAATGTAGATTCACCAGTGCGAATGAAAGTAATAAATTATTCTTGCAAGATTTCATTTCTGCATAAGTCAGGAGGAGTCACCGGGGGGAAAACAGATTGTAGATTGTTTTGTGTGCAGAGAGGAAATGGGGGTGGTTGGCTGTGGCATTTAGATTAATGCATCTGCCCGCTTTGCGAAATGTCTTTGAATTTGCAAGTGCAATGTATGTTCAAAAAGAAAAAAAAATATAGCTAGGTACAGTATATTACAGTATGTAATTAAGCAGCGATTTCCCTGTTCTGTCAGAAGCAGAAAAAATGTTACTAAGCATATGATTTTCAGGGAGTGCAGAGATGAGCTCTTTGACACTCGTTGGGATGTGGCACGTGGAGGGCATTGGTTATGATTTATGTCATTACCCTCTACACTGGTGGAAGGAAGTAGGAGGAGGATAACCCTGAAGGATCAGAGTCCATTTGGAAGAATTTTCCATTTAAATTCTTCCACCTTTTTCTAATTTAAAGGTGATAAGGGAATCAAATATTACCAATGCATTAAAGGCACAAATTAGGTTACTGGTTTTTCAAAATTGTAAATAAAAATGTAGATAAATAAAATGTATCAAAATTCTATAAAATATATCTGTCATCTAATAATAGTTTATTAATTTTAAGTTATTTCCTTTGCAAATAAAAGGTTTATAAAATGACACATTAGTAGATTTTTCATTTTAATGATTAGTGAGGCTGAACAAAGTTCTATTTGAGAAAAATGTATTGAGTTTTATCTGTGACTCTGATATTTTAATACTTTCACAGTTAATTACATTATAAAATATAATCTTGTCTTCAATGCTTGGTCATATTCTGTTGTTTCACAAGTAATTCTAATTTTTCATATCAAAAATCCACCCAGAACTGAACTCAAACCCAGGATATTTTGTTTCTAAGAAATTCAAAAATGGTAAGTAGCCCAGCAGCAGTTGACCTTGTGAGCACAATATTATACAGAATTTCATGTTTGAATAAAGACTTTGCAGTTTTAGGGGAAGAAATGGATTACATGAGCATGTCTGAGACATGAAAATTGATTCATGTCTCATGTGAAGTTTGAAGACTGAAGTAGAGGTTTACAGCCACAGATCAGGTGCTACCCACTTGGATATGGACACACGCAAAGCTTCAGCCACAACTTAAGTCTAAATCTCCAGTAGAATATCTTTTTATATGCTAAAGACACACATGTGGACTTATATGTGACAAAGTATATCAAATTAACAGTGTGGGGATCATGGTTGTACTTCCTGATTAGTATCTATGCCTCAGACTCTCATTTTACTTAAACATTTCAAACCAAGACTCCACTACATCTGTCAGTGGAAGTAGCTTGATAATTTTGATAACATTGGTTACCAGAGGAACGTTAACTTAAATTTATAAAGCAATTGGGTCCATGATATATGTTTAGAATATGGCATTAAACATTTCTTTGAGGCTTAATTTGATAACATCTAAAGAATAGCTGCCTTTGATGCTTCCTTGTGTCAATAGGCAACAGGCTGTCACCTCCTGGATGAGAAGACAGACCATCACAAGGTTACCATGGAGAAATACACGACACATAAGAATATGCAAGGAAATTCATACTTCAGGGTGAGACAGACGAACCTAAAAGTCATGTTTTGGACTACGGGAAGAAGCCAAAGTGCCTAGAGAGAACCCACATACTGTACATACACACAGGGAGAATGTGCAGAAAGAGTCCATGTTTAACCACTGCTCCACCACACAGCCCAACTTGGGTCAGCCAAGTCACTGACTTGGTCTTTAACCTTTCAAACGGGAATGTCTAAACAGTAAAAGTCTTCTTTTTCAATTACTGTTCTGATTTAACACGGCACTGAAGACACACTTGTGATAGCATATTGTTTTCTTCAGATTTATATGACACTGTCAAAAAACGTTGTTTTTTTTCCAAGTGTATTCAGGCTGACAGATGGCTGCTATGCTTTCTTTCCTTCACATAAGACAAATTATGTGAAGGCATATGGACTATTCAGAGTAAATTCCACTACTTGTCAAAAATGTCATGTCAGATTCTTGAATGTTCTGTTCAGTATCTTAGCTGATTCTGGGTCTGGGCCTTCAAGACAGAAATCTAAAAGGTTACACCTGGACTCTATTAGATAATATGCTTTTATGAGGGTTAGCACTCCAAGAGCAACACTAACTACCAGCTCCTCTGAGGACAATCCAAAGTTTTTCTATTTCCTTTTTGAGACCTTTGGTATTTTTCAAACTTCCCATGTTCCTTTTTCTTGATGCTGCTGCTTGCACAGATCTCCAAATCTATGGCACTCGTTTCTGCTTAGTCCATCAACATAGTATCTGGTTGTTTAGCCATCACCTGCGTAACAGCTGCCATTTGGCTCATCGACAAGAAAATATATCAAACAGTTAAGTTACCAGAGAGGATCATCAGATCTGATGGCCTTCTCTACATCTGGGACTTTTGCAGGTCTGGGTTAGAAAAAGTGTAGCTAAAATATGAACACTTAAGAGTTTCCAGACTGATATAACTTGAAAAATCCTGTTTTAATATATTCACAGCAAAATAAGTTAATTTGTCTTTGCTGCAGATGTTCTCTCTAAGTCCTTGCATAGATGTATTATATATTTCCAAAGAATCATAGAGCCATGAAAATTGTTAAAATGGCAAGTGGCAAGTATTGATTATTTAAAATTAACAAGAAATCAACTCTGAGATATTACTTTTGCACTGATTTAAATTTTTCATGAAGCTCTATTTAATAAATATAAGTAATAAAAGTTTAATAACAAATAATTTGAAGTTGAATTTACAAAAAAAATAGAGGGTTAAAAATATGCCTTTTTCTGGAGATTGTGAATTTCAGTATAGATAATATATTACTATTTAGCTGTCCAACCATTGCGACATCTTCTGGAAAGGCATGTCATCCATTTAGACTGTGATGACTTAACGGAAAGCTAATTATGTCCAGATAGTCGTGTTACTGAGCAGAATTAAGTATCACATACATGATGGAGAAAAAAATGTGTTTTAAAAAAAATTATGAATGAATGGGGCTGGACCTCTCTCTCAAGAGAATATTACAAAAGAAGAGGTCAAGAGATCAAAAGAGTAAGACAGAAGACAAAATTAGAATGAGCTTTTACACATGTTCTAAATAAAAAAGACTGACTTTTTTAAGAGTATTTACAGTTAAATTTGTGAACTATTGTAGTGACGTCAACAATTTTTTTGTAATTATAACAAGATATTAATTCAACCCGGTTACATGAACCCACTATATGCCTGTATTTGCAGAACAGAAGATCTCAGATTAAATGTGGGCATAATTACTTTTTATCTGATGCCCCACAGCAGACCCTGCCCTCTGAGAAATTAATATCTGTATGTCCGCTGCGTCCAATCAAAATTACATTTCTCTTGAAATGTATTAGCTGCCATCCTACTTGTTAGAGCGCAAAAATCAAAGTGCACATAGCTGTGAATTATTTGTTATGCTTGGATAACCTGGAGAGAAATGCTGCTGCATACTGTTTGTAATTCTGCATGCAGTAAAAACTGAAAAACATTGATATGCTGTATCTGACTTTAAGACTGCATGATATTTACTTTTTTAACAGGCCAAGTTGAAGCTTGTCAGTTAGACAAAAGTTCTAGAACGATTCCTGAGCTCCCAAGCCACATCGGATACAAGTTGAAGCAAGTAGTTGCAAACGTCATCTAGTTGGCTTTTATAGAAATTAATAAATAATCCAAGAGCTAAAGTCTTCACTGCCAAGTGATGCAACAAACTACTTTTAGTGTCAGGCAGAAAAACCTATTGCAGTCTTATAAAGCAAGATAAACTAGAAATATTTACATAGGTATGACATATTGCCAGTGTGTGGAATAGTCTTCTAAAAAAATTGGATCAGGATCAGGAAGTAAACACTGATTTTGGATATTTTTAAGCTCTCTAAAAAGCATTTTTAAATAAAACATTTAATATAGTACCAGTGTAGACCATGTCAACCAAAAGAGCGTAGGCATATGATGAGCACCTTCACAAATCAGGCAAAGTTTGAAAAATGAGGAGTATAAGATAAACAAGAACAACCAAAGTAAAAACGAGGGCAAATAATATCTAACATCACAAAACAAATTCCAGAATCAGACCAGTTTATCAAAAAACCTTTAGCCATATGTATAAGTAAGGCAGGGAACTGGTTACAAAGATGTTGTTGGAGGAGGGAAGGAAGTGTCCATATACTTCAGTGAATAAGAGCGAGAACATCCAATTTTGACACTTTTGACTGGTGAACAGAAAGAGTTCATTTATGAGTTGGAGAGAAGAAAGATGGATATAGTATACTGTCAGTACAAGACACCATGTGGGAGCTGGGTGTGAGACTGGGTGTCTAACATGGGTTTACATCTTTCTGCTATATTGTGTAAGGGAAGTGAAAAGTTCTAGCACTGAGAGTTGCCTGCAGTGTTGTATGAGAGAAGGCCTTGTGATTGCAGGAGTTTGACAGGTATTTGCACATAAGAGCTAAAATCTAGGTGTGAGAGCAATCTATCTATCTATCTGGGACTCTTTTACAAAGTCCTGTTAGTCTTCTCAAAAATGAGAATATTCAGCCAAAGTGATCAGTCAGCAATGTTTCTGTAGAGATCAGGGATTTTCCCCAAATAATTTCTCAAGTCCATCGAGAGTCTTTGAGGGGGATGTTCAAATCAACTCTTAAGTCTCTTTCCTACTCAACTACATGCAATTCAGTGTTGCAGTGTCGGAAAAATTAACACACTGATATTAAACAATTGTCTTAAGATTTAATTTAAAATGCAAAACTCATGCTATGTTAAGTTTTTATTATTGTGGAAATTGTCGAGTTAACTTGGTGGAAACATAAATATGAACACATTTTCAAAGAAAGAAGATTAAAAGAAAGAACAAGTACAATTTCTTAATAAATCTAAATAAAAGTATTTTTTATTTGTCTTTGTAATGACTTGGGAGAAAGGACGATCAAGAACGGAAATGTATTTTCTCCAGATCAATATTCTACAGATGTATTTCAAGTTTGGCATCGTTTAATAGTGCAACTATGGCAGGACTGTGGAGACAAAGAATACTTATATCATTTTCAAAAGCAATAGTAGTATGCTGAAATGTCTGAAGTATAGAAATGTGATATCAGCCATAATGTTACTCTATGTTGGTTGCATAAAATTTGCAAGCAGCTAACATTATTGACAGAAAAAAAACATTCTAAAAAGAAGGTTACTATAAGAACCAGGACGAGATGACCCTCAAAGGGTGCAGTGAAGGTCTGACAAGTTGGCTTTAGCAGGCAGAGAACATCCGATAGGGATAAAGTGCGATATCCCAATGAAAAATTATGAATGTCAGGATAGTATGGAACGGAGATGGGGGATGGTATCAAGGCAGTGAGATTGTAGGAGGTGTGCAGAAGGAGTGACTGACTGTTCAAGGTGATGCAGGGATTACATCAAGGTTCTGCTCTCTGCTCTTTCTTATTTTCATTGCTGACGGACAAGCTCAAGTACAAGATCTGGCAAGGGTCCCTCTGGAATATAAGGCTTGCAGATGACATTGTGAGGCAGCAGGTTGGTGCAGACTTTTTTATTGTATGGGAACGCTTCAACAAGAGGAGGAAAGAAAAAGTGTAAAACAGAATACTTGTTAATGAGTGACAGGAAGGACAGGAAATTATTCCAAAAGAACCATCAAAGGTAAAAAAAAACATAGAAGTGACTGCAATTTTCTGGGGGGATCAGTTTGGGTGATTTTGCTGTCAGGGACATCCTTTCCACTATCTAATGCAGTTATTCCACTCATTTTAAGTTCATTATGATTTTTTACCAATAAGACTGTTGTCCTTATCTACTTTCGTTGTGGATTTAGAGAGAACAAAATATAAGAATAGCTAAGCAGTATCTTTATGTGAGACTACTGAGTCATATTTAGCAAAATAATTAGATATATGACATCTGCATTTTAAACATGCAAACTTTTCAAGATGACCAAGTGGATCACGTAAAATCATGGGGGTCAAATATCTTAAGGCATACAGTCAAGATGGGAAAAGCAAACAAACGTGGTTTGTTATTCTGCACCTCATATGTTAAAAGTTGGACTAAATGGTCTGACTGAACTCAGAATTACAATCCTGTTGCTGGCCAACCAAAGGCATCTAAAATCAAGAAAAGTTATTTAGTGCCTTCCGTAACTTGTTAATATTTGTGTCTCATTTCCCTTAATAATCTAGTTATCCCATTGGACAAACACTGAAGGACCATAAAGTTGGCTGCCATCATTGCAGCTGCAAAATTACACATGGCTACCTCCATCTTTGTCATCTACCTCAGAATATTACAATCCACATAGTCCCTCCATTATTACTTCTGCACAGCCATGTGGCATCAATATCTTTCTCCTTCGCATGCAAGTCACTTTGGGGTCATAAACCGTTTACACAGAAGTCTGATTCCAGTCACATTTGTTTAGTAGTATGAATGACCGAGCCAAAAAAAAAAAAAAAAATCAGATATCAACAAAAAAGCAGACTTAAGCATCAAGATCCATTGTGTGAACAGAGCCAAATTGAGTTTCACTTTCTGAAAAATGTTTCAATGACATTGTACTTTTTGAGATGAACCTAAAATCCAATCTCATGCTGGATGACAACAATCAGAATTTAAGAGAGAAAAACAGGAGAAGTAAAACAAAATTAGAATGGGCAAATGACTAATTACTGCATTTAACTTAAACAAGCCATTAGCTTTGAAAAGTCAAAACCTGTGAATAAATCTGTCTTTTATGTGATTTTCTGTTGGGCATTCAGAAACCCATGACCCTTGAAGGCAAAGGAAAAAAAAAATACTGTCTTTGAACATGTTAGGACTGCTGAGCTGCAGAGATAAGGCCTCTCATAATGTGCCATAGTTCCTGAGGTTAGACACAATAAGAAGGTCTTTTTGGATTTGTTAAAAGATTCTGAAGGTTATTGGGGAGCGTTTATACTATTTCATGGAAAGATTGAGATTTAATTTGTGCAAGGGCCCCTCACAGTGGTTGGCTAAGCGGAGATGTTACAGGATCTTAGTATGTGTCATTATGAAAGGATCTTGTACTCTTTAATTGTCACCCCCAAAACATTTACATGTTATCTGATGAAACTGATATGTCAGCTAAGAGGTTTTAACAGGACAATGCTGTGTGAGAAATGGCAAATTCCAGTAGAACCGCATGTATGCTTTGGAAAATCTTGGTTGTATCCATTATCTTAAATCTTGTTGAAAACATTTAGAGATAGATGGAAAAAGATATTTATAAAAATAAAATACCAGTTCCCGACTCCTCATGTCCACTCAAAGTTAAACACATGGACCAATGCTTCCACAAGCCTACTGGTATCAAGCACAAAGAAACAGTGGAGGAAACCAGTTGCACTTTTGAGTCTTTTCTACGATTTTTTACATTTGTTTTTAAACTTTTAAAGGTCTGATGTCATTTTGGGATAATAAAATAAATGTTTTGATAAGATAAGCTTAATTTGTCATAGTTTAATAAATGTAAGGAGAGAAAGGCAATGTTAAATCTGTAAATGCAAACTGCTGGTTACAAAGGTAATCTGCATTTTTAGCAATTCCTGGCTCCAAATTGGGACAGACAGTTGTGTTAACAGTCTGGATATACTTAAAAACAGTTTTGCCTTAAAAGGGCTTTGCCATTGCTAGTTCCTCCCAAATAAATAAATAAATAAGACTTTGAAATAAATGGTTCATTAACAAACTGAAAAGCTTTCCTATTAAACAAGCCTTACTGTGAGAGCAAACAAAATCCCATTAACGACACAAAAGGTGCACAATCCCAACAGCTTGTGGTCATGTGTTTTATGGCAGAGACAGACAGTTGTAACAGCAGTAGCAAAATTGTTCAGATTAAAGAAATTCACCCTGCCATCCTTTGGCTACTGCTTAATCCTCTCAAGTAAATACCTGACGCTCAATTTTCACCCAGGCCATGGAGTGTGCTGCTTTGATTGTCAGCACAAGGGTTTAACTTCCTCCACTGAAGGATATGTGAAGGCAGGGATGCACACATGGCCTCTTCGATGTCCCTCCACTTTGCAAAGGAGCCTGATTGTGCTGATACAAGATGACAGATTAAATATGAAGACAGTAAATTCTGCTCCTATCTTTTCTTTAACAGGAGTTCGACTGGATACATGCTCTATATCACAGTGCAATCATTTCAATTTTAAAATAGAAGTGTAAATAATAAAGAAGAGACTAGCTGCTGGAAATAAGGTTACTTAAAATGTATCCCATTTGAAAGTGGATTTATTTATTTGTTTTTGTGTGTGTGTGGCTCACTGTCTGCTGGCACACATTTACTGTTAATTACTTGTCAAATCATGAAGCAATGCAAGTTCTTTTTTTTCTCCCTTTCTCAGTTGTAACATGCCAATGATAAATTTCCATACCCTCTCCACCATTTCAAAACACAACTCGGATGCATTCACGAAGAAAGAAAGAGAATTTCAAAAGGGTGGAAAATATGAGTGGAACCTTATAACGTCACATAAAAACCCTTCTTACTCACCCACTGTGCCTCTCTTGAGACTTTTAAATCCTGCATTCAAACAGAGAAGAAGTGCCACAAGCTTGTGGAGAGAGAAAGCTTTATAAACCCGGGTACAGGAGCAATGCAGGCAAATATTACTCTTCACAGTTGCTGCATTTATCCCCTAATTCCTGATTATTCTGCACTGAGCTGATAGGTGTGCTCAATTTACAACAGAATAGAAGACAGATTTCCTCCCGGAGGGCTCAGCTACAGAATGCATTTCTTCTTCTTCCTATTTTTTAATTAGAGCTTAAACTTTAATGGAAACCACTCAACCATTTGGGGCAGTGGTAGTTATTATCATAGGCTAAGTGTTTTAATAAGAGATCATTTAGCATTTTTAGTTACAGAATCCCAGTGAATGGAGCATCTGAGTGCTGTGCCTTCAGGCAATGTAAATATATGCATGTTCAGAGGGAATATCGTTTGAAATATGCAACTATTTTGACTTCAAAAATATTCCAATATATTGCATCGTCTCAAAAGGCAAAACGTACCTTTGCCCATAAATTTCCTACTGTTGTCTGAAATGTACCTTGTAGTATTCAGATGGGACATGAGACATGATTTAGTTGGAATTGTTTGGGTCAGTTTGGATTTCAGAATTGTGTAACCCGCAATTAGTCAAGACTTTTATTTTTGCGGGCCTACTTCCTGTCTTGTTAACTTAATAACAGTTACAATTAGAATACATTATAAAGGCGGGCAAATCTGTTGTCTCATCTTGTAAAGATGTGTTAAGGGCTAAAACATTATTCACTGCAATTTTCACATATGTTTTTTTAACACTAAATTTTTTGGCACATTCATTTTTTGAGAAAAAATTCCATGTTGCAGAGTGACTGCACTGAACAAATCTCAGGAGAGGCACTTTTGGTATCTGTTTGGCTAAGGGGATAGCTATTATAAGTGTTGTCCCACAACATTTCCTAAGACTGGAGCATACAGAGTTTTTTTTTTTTTGTTTGTTTTTTTAGTATTGCTTTTTGCATAATCTGTTTAGATTGTCCAGAATCTGGTGTGCCGTCTGATGTGCTTGTCTCTTCAGTTAAGCTGAAGGATTTAAGACTGGAAATGACCAAGGAAGAAGATAGATTTTACGTCTGGTGAATAATTTCTGGCTGACTTGGCCATCTGTTTTGAATCATTATTCTGCTAAAAGACACACTGATGACCCATTTTCAGTACAAGATTTGATTTTGAAATGTTCTGTTGTTTTAGAGTTTAGGAAATCTGACAAGCTTCCTTGGTGTTTTGGGACATGTTCACATCATCACAGCTCCTCCACCAAGCTGAACAGTGGGCATGGCTTCTTCTTCACATATGAATAATTTGGTACTTACCATATCAGTTGTTTGTTGCAAAACCTTGAATAAAGCACACGTTCCAGTTCAAGTTGCTCCAGAACTCAGCAAACTCCACATTTATGATGGCAAGAGAGAAAAGGAAGTTGTCCTGGCATAACAACTAAAGACCACATTGATAAGAAGAGAGAACTTAATGATTATGAGGAATTGTAAATCCCAAGATGCCAGTGATGACATAATGAGCTCAGTGCCTAGTGGACAATGACTAAAAGAAGTCATAATAATCAATTACAAATAACATTTTCTAGAAACACTTCAGAACACTTAAGCATTGAAATTAAAGGTTGAATGTTAGTGTGGAATGATGCTACTGCAATAAATGGCATTTTATTTAGGTTTTTACCATAGAAATGTTCCCCATCTTTGAGCTTCTTTTGATTTTTTAAATTTTATTTTATTGTTCGTTCAATCTGTAGATGGGGTTGGTCACTGAGATTGGTGTATTCCTTGGGTGTTAATATTTTTATAGGTCATCTAAAGGGGGGGTAAAAAGTAAAAAAAAATACTTTTTGGAACTTTATGTCATGTTATAATGTTTATCCCTCATTAAAAACATACCTGGAGTGTTGTTTTGAACTTTTTTTCATGCATGTTTAAGACATTCTTGAATCTTCCATGGCAGTCATTTGTGGGTGCCTAAAGGCTTGGTCCCACAAAGTGCTGCATGGATTGTTGAGCTAATGCACTGAAGGTAGATATTTGGAAAGATGTTTTTTTCATGAAACAGGGGCCCACTTTCAAGGTGTCAGATTATTAAGTCAAATTTATTTTAAGTCATGTTTAACGTACACAGGATTTTCTGTTACAACTAAAGGTAACATAGTTACCTATAACATAGTTTACATAGTTTATATGTTTATACATAGTTTTCCTATAAAATGGTTCTATATAACTGGGAAATACATGATACCACCTCTTTATCATATGGATAGTGTGTAAATAGCAGATAAAATTAGGAAACATGATTCTATTTTGACTAAAAACCTCAGAATACTTTCTACAAAGATCATTTTGTCTGATTCAGGACAAAATAAAGTTTTCCTTAATTCCCATCTGATTTTGGTTGAGATAAATGGTGCAGATATGCAATAAAGAGAAAGAAAATGAGTGATTGTGCAGAAAAATATAGTACTTTTATCAACAAGGACATATTGTTCATTCCGCTAATTTAAGGAGAAAAAAAATAGATCAATAAACATCACCTTCCCACATCATTCTGGCATGCACTGACAGTAGAGCAGGAGACCAGAGACCACAAATAGATCTTTTATCAGTAACAAGGCTTTGCGTGTTTACAACACAGCCCTTATCTTTCAAACGCCAATCTGTCCTGGTGCAAGAATCCAATTATGTTCTTTATTTTAACCCCTTGAGAGAATTAACCCCACACCAATACCCTTTGAACAAATAAAAGTGGGCGAGGAACCCGCTGCCAGTGTTAAATGAGGAAATAAATAATGGATGATGGCTTTGCCTCTCCCCCTCTGTTCGCCACTGATCCTCCCCACCTGGAGGGCTTCTAAATAAGATCCTGCGCTGGCTGAGCACAGTGAACACAGTTCATTGATCCCAACCCAGAGGTAAGGCCTCTTCCCTCAGGTGTGCATATGAAGGGCTGAAAAGACCATGTCTTGAAAAAAAAAAAGAAAAATCTAAACAGAGGTACACAAAAAAGGCTGAATAACTTACCTGAGTAGATCAAAAGAGTCAGCTTGGAAGAGTGTGTTAGGGAGCATCAGGCTGGGTGTATATCCCAGAGTTTCAAAAAAGTGATATGGTCTCAAGAGCTGTTTAATAATTGGATTTTTGCAGTTAACATAATGTTTGTTTGACGGGTGCCGCTCTCAAAGAACAGATTTCCAAAGAGGACCGTGGTGGAAAAACTGGGAACACAAAGCCCACTGTGCACATTTACAGACAACCTCCAGGCACTCAAATTACACCACTGAGCAATTTCAAATGAGAGTAAATTTGCGTGTTCAAAAAGCCACATTAATGTAGTGATATTTGGTTCTCCATAATGAAGCAAAGTTATTTTACTGAAGCGATGTCAAGCATATGATTTTAAGCACAACCCACTGAATGAGAACTACTTTTTCTTGGATTCACAGAATCTCAGTTGTAGATGACAGTTTAAAGGGCCGGTATTGAGTGTTTTCCAGCCACATAGTATCAATTTATAGAAAAATTAAGTAAGTATGTTAACTTCACTTATAAAAATGTTATGCCAAATATGACTTAAAAGAAATTAGACTTCATAATTTAAAGGATTGAATTTGGGTCTCTGTCAGAGTCAGGTAGCTGTTCAACAATAACGGAAAACATTTTTTTGAAAATTGTATGTTTTATTGAGTATTACGTAATTCCTCAATCAATGTACACATAACCACAGTACAACATTTTGACTTTTTTGAATACTGGACCTAAAAATGAAACAAAATATAAAAAACTAATACTGCTATACCTAATGCAAACTAAACTAAAACTAAAGAATGTTTAACTCTGTTTAAGGAATGTTTTATAGAATGTTTTATAGTAACCAATACAAATTAGAAAATACACTATAAAAACTAATTTTAACTAACTGAATTAGACAAAAAGTTAAAAAAAATAAAATAAAACTAAACTATGAAAAGAAACAAAACTTTTGTAACCTTGCCGAGGAGAAGCTTTGTCCTTGAAGGGGTCGCTTTGCCCCACCAGGCATTTTGTAGAGCTAAATGGCTCACAGAGGAGATTATAGGATTTCTCAAATGTGCATGAAAGAATCAAAGCAACACTCCAGGTATGTTTTTGATGAGGAAATAAATAACAGTACACAGCGTGATGTAAAGCTCAAAAAGTCAACTTTACAGAACGCTGCCCCTCTAAAAGTCAAGCAACATCACCAGCTGATAAATAATTGATGACATCTGTTAAACATCAACTAGAGTTTAGCTAAAATGTAGTGTTTAGTGTTTTACAATTCACTTCTTTTCAGTGAAGAGCAATAGTCTCCAATGTGTGGGTGTGTGTCTGCTGGAAATATATTCAAGATCTCTGTTTCACCATTGCATCCAGTGGATTCACTGCATTAAAAATTTACCCACACTGGTCAATGAGCCAACATGTTACTTACGCATTGCACAACTACAGAAAATTTGCTTAGATTCATGAGTTTCTATTTCTTTTAAAGGTTTTGTTGGCTCTACATAGTGGCCTTTATTTGAAAGGAAAGAGGGTAGTGAGAGAGGGGGAAGACATGCGGCAAATGTGGCCAGGCCGAGAATCAAACTTGTGACTACCGCCGTGAGGACGAAGGCCTCCATGTGTGGGTCGTGCTTTGACCCTGCGCCACCACAGCACTCCCAGTTTCTATTTCTTTTAGCATAAAATTCTACAAGTAAGAGGCAGAAAGCACAGTTATCTTTTGCTCTCACTGATGATTTCACTATTGTGTTTTTATTAAATCTTCAGCCTTTTAATCTGTAGAAAACTTTTCAAATGGATCTAAATCTGAGGAAATAAAGCTGTTTTTGTTGAACATCATGTTCTTTCATTTCTGTCGAATATAAATTTTGTTCCATTTCTCCGGGATGAGATAGCTCACATTATGCATGTATTTCTTTTGTCTGTGTTTAAAGTTCAAAGTCCAATGTTCCTGTCGATGAGTCATTGTTGTTCGCTGCATTAGTCTGAAAGATTACTGCAAGAGGCTAAGAGTTCAAAACCCTGAAAAGCCGTCCTGGGACAATTAGCAGCTTCTGACATTTTCAAAAGAGATGTCTCAAAGAGAGTTTGCCATTGAAAGTACAGACAATGACTCAAATGTCCTCATGGATCCATTGACTAACGTAAAACATTTTGAGCTGACAGATCAGAGCATTCCTGAAAAAGTTTACCATCACCAGTGGTGGGAAGTACTTCGTTACTGCACTTAAGTACAATTTTTGTGTATCTGTACTTTACTTAAGTAGATTTAATAATGGGTACTTTCTACTTTTACTCCACTAGCTTTTACAGTAAGTATCTGTACTTTCTACTTCACTACATTTCTACAAAACTGTCCTCGTTACATCCAAGTCAGATGGACCTTACCACAGGGGCCGCGTTTCATTGGCTAATGCTCATTTTATGTCACAGCGCAGCTATCACGTGCATTACTGTCTCACAAACTCATGCTAATGTACATTGTGGACTACCAGTCTTGGTCTCGGGTTCGGTGATCTTGACTACAACTCTGCTACGTGGCTCCTTGGTTGCATGTCCTCCCCCCACACCTTCTTTTCATCCCGTTTCAGTTGGATTTATTTTTAAATAAATGTCACTAATGAAGTTCATGCTATGTTAGGACAGGGGACAAGATGTTTCCGTCCCTGACATCATGATTCACAGAATCACATATCCAAGTGTAAACTATGTTACAGAGAATAAACACAGTAAGAACATGATTAATCTGTGGCATTGCTCATTAAAATGGCACATTTCTGATGTATTAAAATTAAATACGTTCGGCACACTTAATTATGTTAGTGATTAGGTAATGTATTCAGCAAGTACTTTTACTTTTAATACTTAAGTATTTTTAAAAGCCAGTACTTTTTTTTACTTTTACTTAAGTAAAATGTTAATGTGGTAGTTTTACTTTTACTTGAGTACATTTTTGTCTGTGTATTTGTACTTTTACTTAAGTACATTTTCTGAGTACTTTCTCCACCACTGACCATCACTGAATCCACCACCATTCCTATTGTGCATTGGAACATGCCTAGGAAAATGTGACAATCTTCACAAAAAGAAGCAAAACAGAAGCATATCTTTTTATGTTTAAACAAGGTGGCATTCTGTTGTATAAGAGCATCTAAATCACTTTTTCTGGAGACACAATCATGAGATTAGACACTGAACATTAATGAAGAACTGAACGTATCATAACATGTTTCACATTAACCTTCTACAGTACAAAATACAATTAAAACAGAAAATATGAACTGGATTTGGCCAATTTGGCTTTTTAAGCATTTGTCTTACTGAGCCCGAATCAACAAGAACAATTAGGGGAAAGGCACACAAATATTTACACATATTTAATATAAACAGAAATTACTCAGACCTCAGCCTGCAGAATTAGTTAATGGTATTTCTCGGGGCGATGGCGGCAACATTGGTAGAAGATTGTCTAGCAATCGGGTTGCTGGTTCAATTCCTGCTTGTCCGCTTCTGTCGCGTCCCTGGGCAACACACTTTACCCACGTTGCCTGCTGGTAGTACTGCTGGTACTATTTCCAGTACCTGTCCAGTACCTTTCCGCCATCAGCGCGTGAAGCTGTGCTTAAATGAGTGAACGACTGCAGCATGCAGCTAAAACAGGTAAGGAAGGAAAAGTTTATTCTGGGAATTGCATGAAAAATATTTAATATTAAAAGCAGTTGCCATATGCTGGACTAAAATGATTGATGTTTCAGTCCAGTTGCCTTTGAGGCATTTCTGTGGGGTGGATGGTCAGACGGTCATCTGGATCTTCTAATTTTATTTATACATGTTTATAAAGTACAAATCTGCACTGTGAAATAAAATCATACAACCCATTTTGTCTTACCGGTTGCTCTTAAACTTTTTTATCCTTGTATTGGGATGCAATATTTGCCATGGTTGCTATTGGATAACTCACATCTGCATACCTGAGACAGCTGTGCTGCCTCCCAAAGGATTCTCTTGTGGCTGTGTGGGGCTGGATGTTGGTGATGTTGTAGCAGACAGTAAAATTGAAACAGCTTTTGTTAAGGTTGTGTGGTTGGAATCAAATCTTGCAAGCTGGATTCGACAGCTTTGTAATTCCATATTTTTGTACTTAAGAAAGTGCATCTTAACATAGCGTTTGACAATTCCATGTAACCAGTAATGATTGATCGTTTACTTAAGCTTTTTGCTTTATTTGAATAGGAAACATTCTGTACATTTTACTAATGTGAACTGTTTAAATGAAATGGGACTGCAGCTGTCTGTGATCACTGCAAGTTTCATTGTCAGTGTGACAGTTGATTGGACCTTTACACAATGCAATCAGCCTCAAAAATAAATGACTTTAAATGATGTACCTTAATGACACAGGAAACAATACAGTTTTTATAGAATTAGCTTATACAAAATGCCCAATCGAAAAGTTTGAGTATTTCCACATTTTGCCACCGTTGCTCGTCTCCCTGTCAGCAAACAGGATGACAGTCCCTTAGGGAAATCAGCAAACTTCTGCAGATGGCAAGTCCACCCCCAACTGTCTTCATTTTCTTTGACAGGAGTAGAATGTAACAGCACACTTAAGAGTGAAAAAATGAGTAAAATAAGTAATGATTAGTCCTGCGAGGCTGATTGAGCCTGATCAGATTTGGAGGCAGTGTTTTTTTCAAGTGAGTGGCTGGTCGTTGTTTTACAAGAGAACAGTTAATGATGGGAGTTGGTGATGTTCTGCAGCACATCAAACCCTACAGTTATAGCCAGAAAGAGACATAAATTCATCAAAACATTCCCCCACATGGCTTCCCTTACTCACACACACCATTACCTCTATATCCTCCAAGCAACGATTGGGTTGCATAGACTTGGACTCTAATTTAATGTAATTTCATTTATCATTCTGAATTAGATTTCATGTTGCTACTCAATAATTTAAATCCCTTGGAAAGCTCTCTTAGCTTTCATCTAGGATTCAGGGAACAAAAGGAAAATAGTTCTGGAGGTAGAGGCCAGTGCAGTAACTTTGATTTACTTCTAGGCAACATGTAGAAACAGGACAATTCGAGTATTGTTGCCCAAAATCTGCCAGTTCCTAGTGGCTAGCAAAAATAAGCAAACAGTTTTATTTATTAATGTCTTTAATGATATCTGAATGAAATTCAAACTAAAAGGTTCATGAACCTTTGATTCATCTCATGCATTCAATGAGTTTTCTTTGTCATTTCTCTCTTTGAGCACTGACAACTGACCACTTATTCCCATCATTTTTCACAAAATCTCTAAGACCGTAGCTTACAATGATAAACTATGATAAGCAATGTTGAAGGTAAAGGGGGCTCAGTTCTTCCAGGTATAGAGCGTTTCTCTTCAGGACAATTTGCGGCTGCCTTTTGGTCCATTGGTGACAAACCCACTGGATTGATTGACAGGTGTCATAATGTTAATTGTACGTGCCTGAGAGCAGTAGGAAATCAAGAATGAAGGCAAATACTTTTTCACACAGCTGTGGTTTAGTGCAGTAAGAAATAATCATGTGCAGAGAAAGCTTATGAAAATATTGTTCTTAAACTAAGTATTTTGCTTTAAATAATGCGTATGACTTCTGTGCAAATTTCTATCTTGAGTATTTCCAATATTTTAACATGCACATTATTCTTATTTGTTGCTTAAAGCAGTTTGTATTGCCTGGTTGCTGAAAATGTGCTATATAAATAAAATTAACTTGCCTAATTACCTTACCTTCATTTTTGATTACTAGGATCATCTTCATAATTGATAAATTTATTTTTGTGTTATGATTTTTCCAGTGTTGTAAACTATTTATTCAGAATAAAACTGCAAAACATGTATTCCACAAACGTATGAGCTTCAACAAATGTATAAAATTCATATTAAAGTAAAAAATTACAATTAAAATCATACATTTATTTAATTGGAATCATGTTTGTCAGAATGATGTACCTTTTGGAGATATTAGCATTTTGGCTAGTTTTAAACATACATGTAGGTCATAACTGAGTTCATCACAGACCGCTGTTTGAAATATATCTTTTTCTATTGTTTAATTGCGGAAATTATTTGTGTGTGGGTGCTATATAAATAAATTAAGTTAAATTGATTTCACCAGCAAGTATAAAACAATTTGATTTAAATGGTTGTTGTGCAAACTGGGTTATGGTGCACCACCCAATGTAAACAGCACAAAGTTCTTATTTTTAAAGTCAAGTTTAACATTGGATCTATGAAATCCTTCCATTCAATCAATTCAATCAATCAATCAATCAATCAATCAATCAATCAATCAATCAATCAATCAATCATCAATCAATCAACAATCATATCAATCAATCAATATAATCTCAATAATAAATTTTATATAGCACATCTAAGCAGCAAAGCATTTCAAAGTGCTTTGCATCATTAAACACAAAAACACAGACTCATGCAACATCGAATAAACAATCAAAAACATTAAAATAAATAAATAAATAAATGTGTGGGTTATGGCATTAGATGAACCACCAAAACAAAATAATTAGACGCCAATCCTTAAATTCTAAAGCCTTAGCCTAAGCATTATATAAAAAGTATGTAAGGCATCAAAAAGATGCACTTAACTGATTTTATGTTTATATCAAACAACCCTCCTAGCATAATTTGATGTCATTAGCAACAAGGGCAAATTAACCCTGTGATGCTGCTGCAAAACAAGCAACTTTTCTCTGCTATTTGCTGCAAAACCACTGCCTTCTGTGAAATGTCAGCATGTCCTCATAGATGTCTGACTTTTTTTCAGGATAAGGCTTGATCCAGAGATAAAGTCTCTTTCCTTATCGGTCATGACAGTTCTTGCTTGTTCTGCCGCACATAAAATGCAGGCGCATGCCAGGCCGTTCACAGGACACCCTGCTGGCATCAATGGCAGCAGGATTTTCGGTGTGGGATTTTCCTGTTCTCAAGCTTTTGAACAAAGATCCCTGATGCATAGCTGTCTTGTTTGACAAGTGTGTATGAGTAATACAGTTTTTGTGTTGTTCTGTACCTGTTTATGAGTACAAAATGTGTGTCTGTCAGCCTTGATGACTTTGGAGAGTTATCTCAAATCAAGAGCATGAGTGCGCTAGAGTACCCTCCACTACTCAATCTTCTCTTCTCATTTTTTCCTTCTACCCATCCATCCTTCCAACCATCTATCTATCCACATAGCACTCATTCACCCCTCTCTACCTCCCCTTATCCTTCATCCACAGCACAGAGTTAAGACTCCTGGGGAGATTACGTCTCCCTGTCAGCCTCTCTGGCATGATAGGTTGGAGAAGTGTTGTTTTTTTCATCCCTCTACACGTGGAAGCTGTCATGATTGCCACTCTTCTCCAGTTGTGATTCTTGCACAGTGTGCAGATTCTGCGGGGGAGTCGTTTAAAAGTTTTTTTGTTTTGTTTTGTTTTTTATATGGAAGCAAAGGTATGTTGACAGCAAAAACGGCTGAGGTGTGTGTGGTGGTTAACAGTCAATGCATCTGTAGCATTAAACCAAAACACGCTACTGTCTACAACATGAGCCCCGCCCCCAAAAGCTGATTCTTATTGCTGAGTCATCATGTTAAATAGTATTAGGATGAAATCTATGTAAAGATGGGGAAAGAAACAAATATTATATTACAATCCAGTCATTTGTTGTTACTGTTTTTCTTTGTACAACATTCATGAGATGGATGACTGAATCAAGGTTTCAATCCAAGTCCAAGAAGTAACACAGCACGCCACTACATGTACAAAAAACCCTCAAAAAACTCTCAACTTTGCTTTTTCTGAAATTTGTCCAGTTTGGCGAATGTATTGAGGCCAGATTACTCACCAGCATGCAGATGGAGAACTTAAAAGGGCACTAATAAGGGTCAACATTTCATCTTTAACTGTGATCATAATGTAAAATTTAAAAGTATATATAAATATGCGTTCATACTATTTTGTGCACCGCATCTGACTGTCAGAGGAGACAGTTTCTCACCAGGCATGAACCATGCTGTATGTCACTGCTATTATCTTTACAACTTCTCAGAAGAAAATACACATTCAAGCTGTAAGAGTACAACAAACATAAAGTTGTTTGTAAAATTTCATTAAGAAACAATTTTATTAATCCCAATTCAATATTTTTATTTCACAAAATGTTTGTACTGTAGCTAGTTGACTGACAGAAAGTATGCATTCTTTTAACCAACTGATACCAGTCTGTTTTCTTTCCTTGCGAAGCTTAAGTTAAAAATTATGCAGCTTTTTACAGCTCTGCACCATGACTTAAATTTTTGGAAATGTTAAAACTTTCTTGACACCTACCTGCTAAAGTTCAACATTGAGAGAAGTCTTTCTTTTAAAGCACCCACCGTTCTGACATCTGTCTCCTCTGACTGAATATACTGCTTTCTCTAACGAGGTTATTCTGCTCCAAAATGATGCCTCTCACTTTTTATATTGTGCAACCGAAACGGAGCAGGTACAGTAGAGAGCTGTCACGTCTGCTCACACATTAAGCAACTTTTTTCTTCCATGGATCCTCTGTAAGAAAATATATTGACATAGATGAAGAGTCACTGCACATTTAAATATGTAACTGGATTAAGTTAAAGAGTCTCATTGAAAGCTCAGACAAGTGCTAAAACATACTTTTTTTTTTTTTTAGTCTGGCTTGGCAAAGTGAAGCTTGAGAAAAAAAGAACAGCTTGCTTCACTTATTGTGTGAATGCACACACTTGGGAAGCAACAAACTCTGATTTTGGAAGACAAAGTTCTCAGAAATCCTAGATAGTTAATGCCAAAAATTGTGCTAATTCTCAATTCATGCTGTAGTGCGTAAAAGTACAAAACGGGACCATTATATCTCATTTCATTTGTTACGGAATTCCTTCCATTTTCCTACTACATTCACAATGTCACTTCAAATTTTGTCAAGAAAAAAAAATCTGAACAATTTTTGCTGATAGGTGTTCTTTCCCACAAACATCCAGAGAGCGCTCTAAATCCTTGAGTCGGAAGCACCTGCAACGTCTGCATGAGTCACTCTCATTTCCCTCTTTGCTCTGAGACAAACTATTGTAACACACAAGAAGTTGCTCATGAAGTGAAACTTTGAACAATGTCTAACTCAGATTTGACATAATCAATTAGTCGTTTTTTAAGGAAAGTTCAAAGTGGAAGACAGATAGATAGATAAATAGATAGGGGAAGGGAGTGAAACAGTGCAAGAAGCTTACTGGCAGTGATGGTGGTACCAGATGGGAGAGGGAAGAACTGCCCAGGAGAAGAGCCAGTAAGCACAGACAAGTGGTGCCAGCCCAACTGTGTCTAACAGGAGGTCCAGCTATTTAATCAAACCCAACAGTGAAACCACACCAGTGCCAGATGCAATTCAAATCCTCTCATAACCCGAATGCTAATTAGTTTCATATAGGTGTCCCAGTATACCCCTTGTCAAAGATATTAGAGTAGCTGGTCCTTATTTTATTTTGTGTAATAAACTGGCTCCATGTGGTCTTTGATACCACACGGAGAAGGGAGGAGATATGTCAGATATAATTTTGAAAAGATCCAGACAAAAAGTTGTCGAGGCATGCTAAGAGCAATAAAAGTTCCTTCAGGGCGCCAGATATTACTCAGTAGGTGGTTAGAATCTTTCACTTAATCCAGAACTTGCTTGCAGCTGGCCATTCCTGCTGCACTGTGTGTGAGATTAAGCTACCAATACAGTTTCAGCCGCCCACACACCCTGTAAATGGGGGAAAAAAAAAAAAAAACTAATGCTAACTAATAAGAAAAAAATGCAATGAAGATATCCTTTAGACCTAGCTGGTGAAATGTTCCAGAACTGCCCTGTGGGGGATAAGGAGACAATCCAGCAGAGGAAGAGGCATGCAGTTTGAGCAAGAAATACCTGAAAAACACCTTGATTAAATTCAGAGGTGAGAGATTTTCATCAGCGTGATGCTGCTCAGCGGGGGTGTCGGTGTAATAGTAAGAACTGGGAGTCTCTCCTGTTGACAGAGAGGACACGCTGCTTGTCAGCAAAGTCATCTTTTCTCTGCACAACATCTGCGCTGATTTTGTGCAGCACTGTAAGCAGGTCATTAATCTAAAGCAGGACCACTCCTTATCGCACAGAGCGACAGGCGCTCTCACACTGTGTATACAGAGTGAAAAATAGATGCTTGTTTTTTTTCCCATTGACTGTACTTGTCTGTGTCTTTTCCTTGCTCACCTTATCCTTATTAATGGCTCCACTTCATGCCTATGCAAGGTCATTCGAGCTGGCATGGCTTGCTCTTTCTTGAGCGTTCTAACTTCCAAATTCTTCCTCCAGAAACTGCACCACACTTCTTGACCCCGTTTTTCTTAGGACCGGCAGCCCCGGTGTTGGGTCGATGCACAGTGGTGCTGATGCTGTGGCATTTCCACAAGGAGATGGATGTTGTGAGGTCTATAAGGCAACATGGTGACATTTACATAAGGAAGAATGGATGCTGTTGGGCCAGAGGGAAAGAAAAGGAGGTGGGAGAGGAGCAGCAGCCTGGTGTTATCACCCCCGTCCACACTGATGCTCCTTGACAGTCATTTTGCCCCTCCTGCCATGGAACAGAGATGGTACATATTTTTCTTAACACCATCTGCAGTTCTAGCTTGCATAAAAAGCAAGGTGCTGACATAAGTCATAGGATTTCACTGAATCTTGGATGGAGGTTAATGAATAGATTTGAAAAAAAAAGTTTTATATTTTGCATCAATTTGTGGGGAGAAATGATTGAGACCCAAACATCCTCGCCTGCCTCCCATCATGGTTAAAGCAGGTGTTTATGAAAAAGGACAGGATGTGCAGAGGGAGTGAACTGTACCAAACCAGAAGCTGAGCCAGCCAATCTTGAAGTTTTTCAATCAAAATGAACACATTTCTTATTATGGAAGCATGCTGAATACAGGCCAAGGTGTACTGCCCCTAGAAAATGTTTCATAACTCAAGAAATTATTAATAAGATGCACTATAATGTTAGAGTGCATCTTCTGCTAAATATTCCAGATTGATGTCGTTTTATTAAAATAAAAAGATTTTGAGTAAAACAAGTGTTATTAATTAATCTATTTGAAAATGTAATTGTCATCTCAGAAAATGTAGATGTTGCATCTTTTGTGCATGAAGAAATGTTTTAAGAGCTTATTACTTTCAAAAGTTATGAAAAGTCAATTTGCTCATGGTAATCAAGCTATCCATCAAACACAGTTTTTGATTTCATAGGTTTTTATAATTCAGACTTTTTGTAATTTACCAGGTTTAAGCTGAAACTTTAATTACTAAGCTGCAAATTTGGTTTGATCACAATCATAATTTTTTCAATTTTAAATTGAGCAAATCACAACTTGACTGGCCCATTCAAACACACAAATATACTTTGATCAAATCCATTGTCTTGGAGTTCCTGCATTTAATGGATAAATATCCACTTTTAAGGTGAACCATCCCAGTATTAAGTCTGTCACACTCTCAGACACGTCTTCCAGTATTGCCCCGTATTTATCTTCACCTATTTTTTTTTTATAAACTCTGTCCGCTTGCATGCTCCTGCTAAAAAACTGAAACCATCCTATTTCACATTGTGGATGAGTTCATGGTGACCTATGGTGTCGTGTTTTTCTCAACACACAGCACTTTCCACAAAGCCCAAAAAGTTCAGGGTTCTCAACAGCCACGGTTCCAGATCCTCTCTACAAAGTAAAGCATAGAACAACCAGGATACTTACAATTATGTGCTACTTTGCAATGATCAGTCTCTAAAAATTTACAGTAAATACATCAATGTTTGTAGTTGAAGCATGAATATTTGTGGAAAAGTTTATGGGATCAAATAATTTGGAAAACACTGTTCCACACCAAAAATGGAAAGGACTAATGGAGATTGGCAATGCTCAGATGTTGCTTTAATTTATTGGAATGGTCTATTTGAAAATTATGTACCTTTTTTGTGTCTAAAATGGTGGGGTTTTTTTGTTTTTACTGGATGCCTCTGAAGATGAGGCATCTCAGAGGCCTTATTTAATTGAATATAAAGGAATCGAATTACCACTTGAGATGTGTTATTAAGGGCCAGTTTTATATAAAAAATGGAAAGAAAACTAATTTTATGACTTCATTATAGAGAAATCTGTTGTATAATTTATTTCTTTGGCACATTCTGTTTTGACTAATACTGAGTTCACTCAAGACAGCAAGTATTTATTGTAAAACCTATTTTCAATTCCTGAATTATAAATGTGTGGCATTTCACTTATAATTACCAACTTGAGAAACATTCAGGTGTTGCAAATTATAACATTATTATCTGTTTTTTACTTGACTGATTATAACATCACCAGTGTCTTAATAAGTCCTTATAAGTGTTACATCCAGTGGGAGAAGATGTATCCCAATAACAGAGTGGCTTGTGCAATCTACCATGGCATTCTAATTAGTTCACAATCTTATAATGTACTTGTCTCCCAAGCTGAGGCTTTAACACATCACTAGGTCCAGTTGGTTGTTTTTTCTTTCATCTCAGGAAAGTCTCATCACCTCCATATTCCACTAAGCTTATAAAGCGTCACATTAGGGAGTTGTTCTCTGTTGAAATAAAAGAAAAAAAACTCATCTTTGCCAGCAAATTTCCATATTTGCTGGTCTACTGGTTGGGAAACTGCTTGCATTGCTTCTGAACTGGACAGTCAATGTTGATTGCAGCAGAAGGCTGAAGTTTAGTTCCAGCAGTTACCTGGCTGTGATAACAATGGTGAATGGGGGTGTATGTGTCTGCTGTGCCCATCTGTTTAATGCCCATCCTAACTCTTTTCTTTTTACAGTCCTTCATTTTCTTTTTTTCTACTAAGTCAGAAAAGTGTAACCATTGAGAAGAAGATGGAGAACCTTACTTAAACAACCTAAATCCTAATTTTAGTTGAAATGTTTGATAGACATTTGCTTATTATTGTTTTCAATAACAAATTGATGGAATCTGTGGAGTGAAATTTGTTACACTTGAGGTTAGATTTAAATAACTTCAACTTGCAAGACCAAATGTATTACAAGCCTCACATCTGTCCCTTGAGTTTTTTTAAAATGTTGTATTACAACCACAAACTTACTTTTAAGTATTTTTCCTAAATATCCTACAAATAAGATGAAAAGTATGAAAGCATGGGAAGTCTTAAGAAGCTGCAGCAGTTTACATAGCTCACAATTCACCAATCTGGCCTTTATGCCAGAGAGGAAAGATGAAAATTATTGTTGAAGAAAAGTCATTTTGCCAGAAGCCATAAAGGGGAAAACGCAGAAGTGATTATAACATAAGAGGAACAAGGTGCTTTGTCAGATAAAAACATTGTGCACAGTGAGCAAAACACTATGTTCAGTGCAAAACTGACTTTGCAAGATATCGTCTTGTGCCTGAAACATGGTGGCAGCATCATGGTATTGAGTCGCTTTTCATTTGCAGGAATATGGAAGATGGTTAATGAACAAATACATGGAGATAAATATTGGGCACTTCTGAAAAAGATGTTAGAAGACAACAACCCAACATCTACAGCAAGAGCTATTATGGAATGGTTAAGCTCATCAGTATGTTCATGAGACTGAACAATACAAAGTCCAGACTTAAACTGAACTGAGAAACTATGCGAGACTTTTTAATAATGTTCACAGGAGCTCTATCTACAATCTGGCTCAGCATGAGCAACATTGTAAGGAAGCTGCAACTGCAGGGAAAGGTGATTCTCCAAAGGATTGACTCAGAGAAGCTAAATAAAAATATTTTCAGATTATTATCAATAGTATAAAAAATGTATTCTCCTCCTTCCAGGTCATATTCATACACTGCTTCTTGTTGGTTGTCCATTATACTCAATCCCAATTAAATGCATTCCAGTTTATAACTAATGTTTTTTGTACTATTTATTTCTTAGATTGATTGAATGTTTCGGAATGCAAACGATTGGACACATTTTATATTATTTGTCCTATCTCTAAAGAAGGGAAAGATGTTCAAAGTTGTAAAACACCTTACTTTAGATCTTAAAGTGGTTTGTAAATAGTGATATGAGAGCAAAAAAAATGGGAAAGAAATGTTAGTTTTTATTTTCTCATCTAACAATTGCACTTCTGATTAAACATCTTGACTTGGTTGAACAATCAAATGCACAGGCAGCATGAGGTACCAACTTAAGATAAAACCGTACCAAACAATCTCCTCTGCACAGCTGGATATCATGCTGCATTCTACAAAGAAAGACGAAAGATTTGCTTTTAAGGCTTCCTGGCTGGAGGTTGCTCATGTTCTTAGAAATCCTAAACCCATTTTCATGATGTAGCTACAATAAAATTATTCTGTTTAACTCTCTGTGGTATACAAATTAATCAGTGACAAAACTAAACATCTGCAAACTTCCCTAAAACACATATGAGTGGCTCCATTTAAAAACATTTCTTTCTGTCATTTGACATGAAACATCTGCAAGTCATGTGATGCATGACAGAGTGTTATCAATCCCTCTCCCTCACTCTCTGGAGAGGATCTGTGCCCTGAAGACAAACTGCAGTGATGAATCTCAGTAATTGTCTCCTATCCCCGCAACTGTGAAGGTGGGGGCTCTGTTCTCAAGGCAAGTAAACCACAGCTGTTTGGATAAATGCAGCAGTGGTTTTCAAAATCCAGAGCAGAAGAACAGCGGTCCTATGTGAGCTCTTATGGCTGTGCTTCTGACAGGTGAACTTAAAGTATTCCTGTTGCAGATTTTGCAGCAAGTGAGCCAAAGAGTCTTTAGCAGCCTTTTCAAATATTGCTTTTTGATATAAAAATAACTCATGGAATCACACAAGAAATTGAAAAAGTGAACAGTGTAGTTTCTTTTATGCATTTTTATTTGTCACAGCATGCGGACAAGGTTGCATCTGCACAGCACAATGAAGAGTTGCTTCACGTTGTTCTACTGAACTATCGCTGTGTGCATGATACATACTAATGTGACTAAGAAAAACTGTTAAGAGGCTTGGTTACATGGAAATAAACAATGCAGGATTTATACTGAAAACCAGTCAGCTTATAAATGTTTAAAATGCATGATAAAATGTAAGCAACATAAATTGACAATGTATATATTTGTTTTTTCACTACGATATTATCACTTGAATCAATTCTAATTGCACTTTAGTGAGCAGAAAACATACCTTATCTTGTGGATTACTCATCAATGTGTGTATTAAATCAATATAATCAGCAACAAGTAGACATGTAGCAGTTATATTCTACCTGGGCCACATGAATTGCATTGAAGTCACATAGGAATGCAGATAGAGAGTGAGTGTAGAGGGTCCTCTGCATCACAAAAGAGATAGTCTATCAGAAGCTATCAGCCTGGGTGATGAGCTCCTGGAGTGTGGAGCTAATGTGAGCATTGGTGCCAAAGTCTTTTCATTCCTCATTTCACTTAAAAGCCTAATGCACGTTGCCTCATCACAATGAAGTTTGGATTTCATTCCTCCTTCTGCACTTTTCCAATCCATCTGCCTCACCATCAACCACATGTCCTGAATAACTTTTTTATGAATAAAACATCTCTATTGCACATAGATACATTATTGTGATTTTAAAAGTTTTTTTTTCTTTTAAGTCTATATTGCATTAAAGGCACTGGTTATATTACAAAAACCAAACTTTAAAAGAGCTTTTATGTGAATGTGTCCATATAATAGAAAGAAACAGAATGTTCTTGGTTGTTTAACTGGATGTCCTCCTCACCTTTGAAGCTTCTGTGTGGGGAACCTATCTGCTTTTTTTTGCTATGATTAAAGATGGATTGCGAGAACTAATGATCTTGCTTCACACTAGTAATAGCTTGGTAAAAATCAGTCCCTTGTTCTACACTTTGCTTCATACAGAGAATCTGGACCCTCAGTTATTGACAAGTAATTGCTTGTTAAAGACATGGAGTCTATTGAAGTTTAAAATTTTACCCAATTGAAAATGTTTGGCTGTGGTGCGTGTAATGAGATGTATGAAGGTTACCAGCATTGTACTGTAAACAACCACTCCCGCTGCAAAAAGAGAAGCGCTAAGCTGAATGGGTTGGCTGTTAATGTTAATTCAATACTGAAAGAGTTGCCAACAGGACTGAATGGCTTTTTTCACTTCTTACTACCATTGCCAATCGGCAGCTTACTTAGAAAACAATTCTAAAACTGTACAGAAAATTAACATCATTCTCTTTTTGTGGATTGGCCCAGTTGAAATTTAAAATCAGTTTATTACGCATGTGTACCAAACAATACAATGCAATGCAGCATTAAGACACATTAAAGAAAATGAAACCAAAACAAAACAAAAGACTCCCACCTGTCACTAAATTCAAAATTTTAAAAATTTATTACATTGCTATACAATTTATATATCCAAGCATTGACTATGGTTGCTTATGCTACGCTTCTTTGTTTAATGAATAAAAAAATAATTATCCAACCAAAATTTATCAAAATCTTTTGGTTTATTTTAATTGGCTGCAACCTATAACCATTAAACTGAAAAATAACTGACAAAATATATCTGTGTTACAAATGATATAAATTTTACTTTTTTTCTTTTAAAACTGAGCTATACACTTTTTGATAATGAAATTAATTGAGATGTACATGTAGTTTTGAACTCAATAAAAATAACAATGACTGGATTGTCATTACTTATGATTGTCATTGATTGAGCAAATGATTAATCTCCAAGGGGCATCTAGAACAAAAAAGTGATTCCAAAAATGTGATTAATTTTTGTCTTAGCATATTTTATAAATCATCCCTAAAAAATGGAGGGTGATTTAAGACTCTTCTTTTTTACAGCAGTGACACCCAATAAACACAATTGTGATAAATATTGTAATTACTTAACATGCAATTATGGATAAAGTTTTCATCTTTTATGATAAGAAAATTCTTCCAATGATTCCTAAACTCACATGATTCAGAGTTGCTAACTCTTTTATCGGTGTAACAATTGGCCTGCGAGAAGAAGGCTCTTTAGCCAACTTTGTCTGATTAGCTTTGCTAGGAAGCCAAATACAGGCGCACACCTTCCCACTTATATTTAGTCTCAGCTGAAAAAATGTGATTGTTGGTGACAACTACTGTGACATGCAAGCCTGCTAGCAGGTGCTTGGAGCTCTGTGCCCACTCTCTGAAATGGCCACAAAGGAATATCTGTCAGACCTTGCTACTGGCAGCGCTATCCACACTCATCACTGTCCGTGTGTGTGTGTGTGCGTGCGTGGTGTGTGTGTGTGTGTGTGTGTGTGTGTGTGTGTATTTCCGAACTCAGGAAAGGAAAAGTGTGTGTGATTGTGTGCAGGGAAGGTGAGAGACATAGACAATGAAACGGTAAATACATGCAGTGTAGTCACACAGGAAGGAGGATTTTCTCACAGTTTCGGCTATACAGCTGCAAGTTGGAAACTGTAGACTTAAATTGTTAATATTCTCAAGGAGAATCCATTTCTGAGCATGTTGTCAAATACGGATGGAAGCGCCGTCTGTTTTGAGCAAAGATTGTATAAAATGCTTAAGCTCTGCGTCAGACATTCACATGGAAATTTTATTGGCACTAGAGAGAAGTGTTCTTGGAATACTTTGCCGCATTTGGTACAAACAGGCAATCAAAGCATTACTGCAAAATGTTAAGGAGTGCAGGACACTACAGGAGAAGTACTAAGAACAGAATACTTGTTTTTCGTTCACAGGAATTTGTTGTTTTCAGCAAATCTAAGAAGGACCCTGGGCCACGGAATGACCTCCCACCTTCTGAGCGGCAGTGAATTGTGAAACTACCAGACGGTCTTGGTGATACAGCCAAACTAGTAAGAAAAGTCAAACAATAGCCAACTCTTTATATCTTGGATTTGACACTATGCAGGTCTGAAAGTCAGGACTCCTCTCCCATGGTCATAACTCATGGCGAAGTCCAAAATGAACCGATGAGAATCCCTGGTGGATGAACTATTGATAAACTCTATTGAAGCCTGGATGTAATGGAATCACAGTGCCAGCCAAAGGATGGTAGCACCTTGGACTAGAGACAGTATTTTAATGGACTCAATGACTTCCCTCAGTAATCAATAAAGTTGAATAATAAACTGTGTGTGCGCATCAATAGACATTCTACATTTATTGTGGTAAACAAAAACTGTTCTAAGCTTATTTTATTCTATCTATTTCAATCATTTGCATATTAAGTATGTGATCAATGTTAAGGGAGTCTTGTTGCCTTCCAGAAATGAAAGAAGCAAAAATAATTATTTCAGCAATTTCAAAAAGTAAATAATAATGTTTTGTCTGCCTTGCTTTGTTGCTTAAAAAAATAATAAGAACTCCCGAAAGGAAGGGGAAAAAATCACAAAAGAGATTGTTTCATAGTTCAAATGGAAATACAAATATCACTTGTAATGTGGAGGAGAGACTAACAGCAATTTTACGCTGGTTTTATCAGCACATGGGTTTTCTTAAAACTTTTCAGAGAAGTTCTTGGACTGCATCAGGTTTTCAGAGTAAGATTTTGATTCCTCTGACATATCTGTGCTTTGGCTGAAGCCAGCAGACACTGGCGATCAATGCAGCTAGATGACCCAAAACCTTCTATACAGCTCACAAACCCAGCAGTTCTGGTTGCATTTTGAAAAGGCAAGGCCGATCCATCTCAGTGAGGCTCTCAGCTAGATTCCTTCAAGTGCCCAGCAGGGTCTGAACTAAGTCTACCTCCAAATTTGAACAACATAATCTTTAATGCAATATTTGTTAAAAGCAGTCTCTCCCTCAGCTACTCCTATTCACTCAGTCCATATTTCTAAACTTAATGCACTCTAGTAATATATAATGGTTAACAACTGCCATTTTATTTGTTAATCATAAATATCTGTCTTCCTGCAGGTAATCAAATGCTAGTTCTATGATAACTCAGATTATATGTGACTGGAAATTGTTCATGATAGGTCACAAATTTTCTTTTCTTTTCTAAATTTACAGGAATCAATAATATAAATTACTACATTACATACTTTGCTAGATACATGAATAAATTCTTTAAAATTTATGCCATGCCAGCAGTCATCTACTTTAGAGCATCTTCTCTCAACAGTCACCTCAGAGATCAGTAAGTTAAAGATATGGTTTAACAATAACAAATTATCACTAAATTTGGACAAGACTAAAATCATGGTTTTTGGGAACTGTTACAAAAATACTGAAATCCAAGTTCAAATAGATGACGTAACTCTAGACAGGGTTTTTGCTAATAAGTTCCTCGGTGTAATAATAGATGACAAAATCAGTTGGAAACCTCATATTAAACATTTACAGAGTAAACTCAGTAGAAGCATATCCATACTGGCTAGAGCTAGACATGGACTGAATGCTAAATCACTTCATATTCTATATAACTCTCTGATTTTACCATATCTATCATATTGCTGTGAAGTGTGGGGTGTTACTTACAAGAGCTCTTTACATCCGGTAACCATCCTATAGAAACGAGCCATTAGAATTATCCATAATGTTGGTTATTATGAGCACACAAACCCACTCTTCATAAAATCTAGAATTCTCAAATTTGACGAGCTTGTAGAATTTAAAATGGCTCAATTTATGTTAAAATGGCTCAATTTATGTTCAAAGTATCTAAAAAGTTGCTACCTGAGCACATACAGAGCATGTTTTCTGAAAGAGAAGGAGGCTATAACTTAAGGGGTCTCTCAAACTTAAAGATCTGCAGTTTGCGAACAACAAGAAAAAGCTTCTGTATTTCAATTAAAGGTGTAAAGTTATGGAACAAGTTAAATTAATATTTGAAACAAAGCATTAGTTTAATACAATTCAAAATAAAATACAAGGAGGTCATTTTCAACAGATATAGACATATGGGTGAGAGAAAGCAATAATGTGTGTATTGAAGATAACAATTTGGTGTAAGGGTTTGGAAAGACAAACCAGCATAATAAGGGAAAATGTATATGTAAATATTAGTAACTGTTGACTGCCACTTTGACTTTGATTTTTGATTTTTTTTTTTTTTTCCTTTGATGGTAGGACTGTAAAGTTTTCATGTGCTTAGGGGGTAGGAGTTAATAAGTTCTCACTTCTTCCTACCCCATTTCGACCATGATATGTTAACTGAGACAAAAAACTGTATCTTTCTTCTTTTTTTATGCACTTCTTGTTACTGTGCACTATCTTATTTTTATACTTGTATCATGTTCGAATAAAATTTCATTTCATTTATTTAACCAGGAAAAAAAACTGTGGGATTAAACATTTCTTTCATGAGTCGCAGGAGAAAAATTACTAATAGTCACTTGAAATTATGCATTTTCACTTATCAACAACAAGATCATCATTAAAAATTGAATTGTCCTAAGTCAGTTTAAACGCAATGATAAACAGACTGTGATTCTGTAAGGGTTTTCAAAGTGTCCTTACAATAATAAAGTGTGTCTAACTCCTTCAATTTAAGTTTGTTTTGAAGCTGATTCCATGCAGATGGTTGCTGGGAAAACTAAAAGCTTTTTTTTTTTTTCAAAAGATTTGGGGAAAAAAAACAGTCAATGAAAACAGACCTAATTTTAATGTGAAAAACAAACAGGTTTCTTAACTCACTTTTTGAGATATAGCTTTAGAAATAGCTATGTCTTTACCAAGCATTTATGCTTGGTAAAGCTGAAGCATAAATGGTCACAGTTCCCACAAAGTAACATTTCTCAGAAAAATCCATTTCACAGGACAGTGAAAGTTGTTGGCAAAGGCTCAAAAAATCTGCTAAATTTGATGCAATATTTTCTTAGTGTTATTCATTCTTATTAAGACACTGAAGTCCTGCCAGGTATGTCTCAGTCACACAAGTGTAAGATTGACAACCAATTGACCAAGTGACTGTGTGTGAGTCGGGGAACTGAGTTTGTCTGAGCTCTTGGCATCAATGTAGCACATTTGTTATTTGAAGATCAATGCCATGCTGCAGTTGGATGTTCTGATCTGGTATTCAGTATTTGGTGTCAGATCTGATAAAATTTACAAACTTTGGATGAAATTTCCTGAGGCTGGTGAAATTAAGCACAGAAGACAACATAGGTGTGAATCAAATCGCTGCTGAGTCAAAGTTCTGTCTGTGGAAGCTGGATAGCACCTTTGGATGTTTCATGGTAAGTATGCAGATCATGACAAAGGTGTAGGATGGCTCTCTTTGTCTCATAAACAAACCAAATTTAGTTTTGACAAAAATTTAAATGCATTAAGATATTCGTTTGAGAATATTTAGACAGTGGAAATCCAAAATCTGAAAGATCTGGTACAGGACACTGTCCTTCAGGATCAAAACACTCTCACTACTAAGAGTGACAAAATAGAATGCTATGCCACTGTAAAACATGGCAGGCGGCTGTTGAGCAGCATGAGGGGAAGGTTCCAAGCTGTTGTATGTCTCTCACTTTAACACTCAAAAGTAACAAAGCATTATTTTATGTTGTCCTTTAGATTATATAAAATACAGGGCAATTAGTATTATAAAAATCTGTGTATTTACTTACTGAAATAGCATGGTTTCCAAAATTTATGAGAGAAAGTAATATCCTCAGAAACTATGAAAAATAAACACATGGTTTAACCTGGAAGGTATGGGAGGTGTAGAAAGTGTCTTTTAAAAAAAGAAAAAAAGCAACTCTCACATTGTGCAATAGTCAATAGTACATTTATGGCAGTTTTTTAATTGTCTACCTGTCTGAGTTTCACGTCAACCATTTCCCATTTTACTCTGTTTTGAAAGCTCAATGTCATGGTTATGTGAGACCAGGTAGTAGCACAGTTACAGTCTTGAAGTTCCACTTTTAAGGCCAATAAGCCTCGTTTTTGTGCTTCTTTTTTATGCTTTTCCTTTAGCAGAACATTTAAATTACCCATTTAGCCGATGCCATTCAAATAACACTGAATTGTTTTGTTGAATGATCTGCATTCATGACTGTTAATGTCAGTCTTTTTGCTCTTAGTTAGTACAATTTAGATTGGTTTGTGTGTCTGTGAAATAAACTCGGGTTAAAAGGAGTCTTGTCTGAGGTAATGACTCATTTTTGAGTCAGACAGGATGAATTAAAAAGTGCAAAATATGCCTCCAAGGTATTTGAAATATGTTTGAACAATGCTTACATAAAAAAGCTGGATTATAATTGTGTGTTAAATGCTGCTTTATGATTCCAGTGAGGATATCAGTTCAAGGTCAAATTCACAGTAAGGTTTCCTGATATGGAATGATGAGGGATGTATTATGTGTAAATTGTCCCACATAGAATGAAACATATTGATCTCTGAGAGTTGACACGCAGATCTTTTGAAGACCCGGCTGCAATAGAAAGATTACTTTTTCATCTTCTCATTGATGTTTCATCATTATTGTACTTCCTCATTTCTGGCAAACTACCACAGCCAACTGAATTATACTGTGATTGTCTATCCTCTCCCTGTTACAAATCAGCAAATGGGGCAGGAATCCTTTTAAAAGGAAGATGGATCGTATATTTTTCTTTTTATTGGGAGATTTTTCTGTGTTCTTAATTGTGTTTTAGCCATCATCCATGCGGTGAAGCTTGTTCGTGCTGTTATGTTTATGTGAAAAGATGTTTTAGCTACAATTTCAGCATAATTATATTGTGAATCACACTTGCCTTACTGAAGTAAATGTGAAGATACATCACTGTGATTACGCACATGCAAATGAAAGGTTTGAAAGGCAGGATGTCTGTCTGATGGAAGGAAAGAAGAATGCAATGGTGATTAAAGGTGTGATTATGAATTTAACTTGTCCTTTAACTGCTTGGCTGCAATTATATTAACCATGGTAACTATATTAATGCAGAATGTTGAAAATGATTTATAAAACTTAATCAAAGCCCCATGGAGATGTGGAGCAATAGAATAGGTGGTGCATAAGAAATAAGTTTTCTTCCATATTCTTCCTGCTAGTGGTGTGTGATAGAAGGTATATTGACTTGGAAAGAATTCTATATGTTTTGCAGTGACACGGGGTGATCTATTTCGGATGCTCTGTGAGGTTTGTTTGTGGTTGCAAATTGCTTGTCAGAGTTAGATACTACCCAAATAACCTAATATATTAAATTAAAATAAAATAGTCTGGTTTAAAATGCAGCCTTGCAGCAAGAAGGTCCTATGTTCCAATCCTGACCCAATGTATCTGTGTGCGGTTTCATTCCAGGTATTCTGGCTTTCTCCCACAGTCTGAAAACATGATTATCAAGTTGATTGATCTCTAATGTGTGCATCGTTGTTATGTCTGTCTTTGTGTTGCCCTGTGATGGACTGGCGACCGGTCTATGACCTGTCCGATTCACACAAAGTAGAACATGACTGTGTGGGGAGGAAATGTGTGAGGAAAACTAAACAAGCCTTATTTATTTTTTACCAATAAAGAATTCAAATAAAAAAATATGAGAAATTCTCTCTTAATTCTCTCTTAATGCTGACAATGTGAAACAAAATTAAGTGCAGTTGCTTTCAAAAGTAAACATACTCAACTTAGTATGAGTACAGCTGTTGTGTGAAGGCCTAAAAGGATTATACAAGAACACAAGTTGACAAACAACAATACAAAAAGGTCAGTGATAAGCTTGTGAAAAAGTTCAACATGTGATCAGATTTTAAAATCATATCAGAAGCGCCAATCTCAAGGAACATGATCCAAGCAATTAACCAAAAAGAATTAAAATCCAGAAAAAAATTTAAGTCCAGATTTAAATCTAACAAATCTATGGATGCTAATCCCTTACATTAAGCTGAGCTACATTCATTTTACAAAGAATGAGCAAAATGTTGAGGCTCTAGATTTGGTTATGTCTGTTCTAGATTAGGAATAGGCATAACCACGAAAACTGCAGCTGTAATTTTGCCAAAAGTTCCTTAAAATGACTGACAGTCCTGAATGCAAATGAACAAAAAAGTCTTTTTCATTCCACTTCACGGTAACGTGCTGCGTTATATTGGCATGTTACATATAATAAGAAATACCTTCAAATTAGTAGCAGTCCACTGACAAAACATGAAAAAGTTCTTCTCAACCTTCTCAAGCTGATGTACACCCAACAGTGGCTTTTCCATAGTAGTTTATGGCTAATTCTGATAATGTATGCTCAGCAAGAATGAGTGTCTGTGTCTTCTCAAATACAGCAAATCTACTCTGCCACAAATACACCCTGTGTCCATCTACCTGAACCAGCAAGGAATTCTAACTGTCCTAACAGCATCCAGCCTAAACAATGTGAGTAGAGTGGCCAAATGGACACATAAAAAGAGACATTAATGGACTGAGGAGAAGCATAAATCTTCAGGCAAAGCCTTTTATTCCATTGCTTTTGTTAGCAGGTCGATTCTGGAGGAAAAGGCGAAGACGCCCCAGGTGAGGTGTATCGGTAGTATCTAATTATACTGACTGTAAGTGCCTTTGACATTGCACATCCCAGTTGGAAAATGGGAAAATATGATTATTTTTCACTTTATATGAAGAACAGAGAAGGACAGTGTGCTTTGTCTGTTTTAATGCTATCTGGCATGACATGTAAGCTTTATTAGATAGTAGAGCCAAACACCTCAGCCCATATATTTGACCAGAAATACATCAAACAAAAAAATGTAACATGAAATATATGAGTTGCTTATCTCTAAAACTTAATATCAGCAAGAAACAGAGCATAAAGTCAGCCCACAAACATATCAATATATAATATGATCCATAACAAAGAAAATTAAATTTTTCAAAAGCCAAATATCTAGGGTTATAATCACTATGGACACACTTACACATAAAGCTTTTTATTGCCATCCAGCTTCTCAGAAAATGCTTACAATAATTTGGTTTATATTTTGGAAGACAGGGACTGTGTCTTAAAAGACGTTATTTATTGAGCACAGCTGCAGACAAAAAACAATATCCCTCTGTTTTGTCTATTTAGATTAGGCCTGTCATTCTGAAAGCTCTAACTTGATTGGCAATTTAATTAAGAAACAATATTTTTGCTTTATATAAAAGATAGTTTTCAGTGTAATTTTGGAATTTGAAACCTGCCTGTTTCCTGGTCCTCTTTTTGCTCTGCCATTAATCATACATCCTGTTCGCCTGCGCCTACTTATTGGTTGCTGCCTCTCACCTATGCCTCTGCCAGTTATAAGCTTTTTCCAGGCAGAAGTTGCCTGCCAGATTATTTTGAACCTCACAGCCTGTAAATGTCAAGCATTTTTTTTCTTGCCTTGCACTGACCTCCTGTTCATGACCATTGGCTGTTCCCTGACCTCAACTAAGAACAAAGAATTGGATACCTCTGCCATTTTTGACTTTGACAAATCAAACCCGGACAAAGCAGGAAGGTGCTTATTTGGATTTACCCCGATGGATTTTATTTCACAGTGTTGTCCAACACCAGGAGTCAAATAAACCTTTGAAATGTTACCCTGTGTCTGGTTGAATTGTCAGGTTTTGTGGTCTGGTAATTACATTTCTGGAGATAAACCTGCAGTGTCGCGATCCTTTGCCTCACAGGCAAGAAACAATCCAACAGCTCACAGCAGGGTGTAAGATATTAATAAGAAAGGAATACATGGAATGCCATAACCAGGTGGCGGGAACAGTGTAAAAGTCCTGTGCTTGTATAGCACTTTATCAAGTCCAGAGAACCCCTAAAGCACTTCACACTACATTCAGTCATTAACCCACTCAATCACTTGTTGGTGATTGGCCACAGCTGCTTTGGGGCAGTGTAAAAAGCGAGTCTGCCATGTACCAGGGCCACCCGGGGTCTCGGTCGTTGTGTCAGTCTGTTTCTTTGTCCTTGGACACAATGACAGAGACAGACAAAGCTGGGATTGAACTGGCAACCCACTGATTGGCCCAGTGTACAGAAACACATAGGCAGAATGCGGACTGGAGACCTCTAGGTCAAAGTGGGAATCACTTTCCAAGGAGGTGCAGAATGACCAAGATAAATCTTGTGGAATCTTCAAATATAAAGAGATTGGTCAGAGTTCAGACTAGGGCAGAGGTTCCCTTTCCATCAGAGCAACTATGCTAAACAGAGAGTGAGAGCTAATTGGAATGGTTGGAATCAAGACATACTCCAGTCTTTGATTGAGCATGATTTAAAAATAAGCAGTGGCAATACTTAAAAACAAATGTTCCCAGATGCACTCTAGCTAAACTGACTGACTCAGCTTGAACTATTTGGCAAATAAGACTGAGCAAAAATATCAGTTGCTACATTTGTAAAACTTGTAGCTGTAACAACAGTAAAACATGATACTACAAATTATGAGCTTAGGGGAGCAGAAAGCATGTATAAACCCGACTTCTGATTGCATATGTAAAAAGAAGGGAAAAAAAAGAAAAGAAAAGCCTTTATCATTTCCATCCCTTTGTAATTGTATGACAAAATTTGAATACTTTTCCAGGGCACTGTAATCCACGGAGCCATACACTATCTGTCTTTAAAATACAAGATGTGGAAAATTTTGACGGTGGCAAAGCACAACTTAGGTATTTTGTTTTTTTTTTCTTTTTTTTTTACTTTTTGGAGCCATCAGAGGCAATTACACTCAAATAATGACCGCTTACAAAGAGTTCGACAAAATTGTAATGAGATGAGGTGAATGGTAAATGGCAGTTTTAACTTTGTCCTCATGAGTGACTCAACACTTCCACTCTGTGATTTTGCTGTGTCTCAAACGATGCAGAAAATTACTTCATCAGAGCTTTCATGTTAAATGCTTGTTTGTTAAAAAGTGCTGCTGTTTGAAATTGTTTTCATAATGAGAAATGTGTTGTAACAGGTATGCCTTTTTCAGACTTTGATTTAAAATATAAAATCAGATATCTTCTATTTACAAATGTGTTTTGAGCTTTTTTTTCATGCATCATTCTGTTCATTTACACATTTATTAATTAAGGTTTTTCAATTTACATATTTCTGTGGGACCAATCTGAAAATGAAAAATTTACAACAGTCATCTTGCAAGCCAGAAACCTTGGGGAAGTTTTCCCACAGAAACATTTCGGAAATATTGGTGAAACTTTTTCCATTAAATTATTCCTCAGGTTATTGGATGAGGCAGAATGGAGCAGGTTCAATCACAGTCTTGAATTGTCTTTAATCTAACAAAGCAGAAAAGCTGAGGCACAGTAATGAGAAGCAACCATTATATGGCATTACACCCAAGAATCTCTTATAGCTTCCAGTAAAATGGTACATGGCCTGTGCTTGTATAACCCTTTCTATAATCCAGATGGCTCCAAAACGGTTTACTCTACATTCAGTCATCCACCGATTCAAGCACATATTCACACGGTGATAGTGGTGAGCTACCATGTGCATGCAGTATGTGCAGCACAGTATAAGAGCAACCCACATCTTTCTCACTTTAACCACAAGCAAATGGGCCAGGCATTGAATTATGTAATGAATAAAAAATACCAACAACCTTCATTTGTAAGGCAAGAAGGGAATAAAATTTAAGTTGATGAACAACTGTCACACCATTAGGGGAAACAACTGAAGTTTTAGACCACCTCTGCTAGGTTAATTGGTCTCTCTAAATGACCATTAGTTCTGAGTGTTTGCCTGCATAGTTGCTTGTGTCCCTCTGATGCATTGGGGTGGACTCACAACCTGTTCAGGTTATGCTCTTAATTAATTAGATAATTATTTATTCTGTTAGGTATTAGATCTAATACAGAGTTGCTAAAGTTGATCTGAGACTCAACCACAGTCCATTCCAGTTAGCAGACACACTATTTAGGGTCAAAAATCTATGATCAAATGGCCGCTCGCCAGTAGGGAAGCGAAATATAATGTGCAATTCTCTTTGTGAACATCTGCTTATTTAGAACAGCTAAGACACTATAAATTAACATTTAAATATCTTAATTAAATAGTACACAGCTTTAGTGTATGCCAAAATTCTCCTAAGGGGAGAAGCATTTCATAACAATAATGATACAATTTAATTGTATGATTAAACTCTAAATCACTTGGTTCCTATTACTTTTCAGACATACTCATCAATCTAGCCCTATCATCCATCATTTTCAAAACAATGTATGAATTAATTTGAAGAGAATGCAATTATTTTTTTCTTTGTACCTCCAGGCCTTAATTTTACCAACTGTCAGCAAGTTATTGGTTACTGTAAGTAGACTTTGAAATAATCATCTCTCAAGAAGAAAAAGGATGCAAATTGAACAGTTTTTAGCTGGAAGATGTGTCATGCCTATGCTCAAGAGAAATCAAAAGCGCAGAGCCTGCAGGCTCTGAACTTCTGTGAAATCATATTTATCTGAAGAATAATTTACAGTAAAGTGCAACTGAAGGAAAAATAAGTCTGAATTGAAAACACTGAACATTTTGAGCGCATAGCGGTCACCATTTTTACCACTTTAGAATTTGACACACAGCTCACTGAAATGATCAGAACGTCTTTCTGACAAAAAAGGGGGAAATGAGGGGTAATAGGAAAGAGGGGCAGAGATATCATGGTGTGCATGTCAACAGAACAGAACAAGTGGCTTATTGATGAGTAAAAGTTATATGAATCTTATCTGGCAGCTATCTGATATGATCTTTATAATCATCAGGGTCATCAGTGTAGGTTCGTGTTAAGGCTTACGGTTGAGAAATAAGTCAAAACATAGATCTATAACTACTGACACGTGTTAAGCACAAGGATAATTCAATATAGTTTTATCTTGCTAAATGTTTCACTTGCTTAATTACATAGCTGCTAACTTTGCCTGATATGTCAGTGTTTGCAGGCTGGTGGTACGTAAATTAATAAGAGAATCAAGTCGCTGTTAACAGTCTGCATGAAGCTCTGACTTGAAAGGAGGTTAATGAGAGTGAAAAACTGTACAGTAAATGTGCCGTAAAAGCAGAAATGAAATATGTTAGAAAATTATAAATTTGCAGAGCTAGCAAGTCACCCTGCCATATGAGGTAAATTTAATTAGCTTATTTCTTGATCTGCTTCACAGTATGACACATTCAAATTACGGTTTGATTTGCTTCAAAATATAAATGCTACCTAAACATTAAAAAGGTAAGTTTGGTTTATTGTAAAATTGTATAAGTACGATCGCTAAAAAAAGACATCCATTCCCTCACAGGTTGAAAACACTGACAACAAAACCTTTTCCCTCTGAAAGTGTATGGATAAGGTGAAGAGAAAAACGGCTTCTGTATTTATTTTATTTGCTGTATGCATATGTGTATACACACACATACTTACTGAGTACAGGGTTGTTTTGAATGTGAAAACATACTGAATGTTATATTTGCAGAACTTAGTGCACAACGCTACAGGACTCCAAGCCATCATTAAAATCAGTTACAGTGACAATGGATAAAAAGAATGGGCAGAAGTCATATTGTTTTTCAACAATAATGAGGTATGTATCTCACTTTTCATTTAATTGCTAACCAAATATGGTGAAACTCAAATTCTACTGCATGTTGCTTCAACCAGCACGTGACATGTGACATCATACCAGTACAATGTCAACTGTATAACTTATCTGCATTCTCCCTGTATCAAATCTACTTTGAGTTAAGCAATTTGTGTATCAAGTCTTCAAGTCTTTTGTCTTGAAAAATTCCTAAAAATCAAAAAGTCACTTTTCAAATTTATTTTTGCTGTAGTTGAAGTAAAGATCACTGGTCTCTCACTGGCGGAAAGCTGCAGACATCGGGTTAAAGAAGAGACTTTCCTTGTCAGGTATTAGTTTTATTAAGCTTTTAATTAGCTGCTGTGAATTGTGACTGAGAGGTTGCACAGCCAATAAATGGATGGTGAAGGGGAGATTTTTATGCACACAGAGGCAAAGTCTAGACTTTTCCAGTCAAATGAATCTATAGTTCCATGCATTGCTTATAACCTCCAAGTTTCTTTTAACTGAAATAAATTAATAAAAAGTTTCAGTCAGTTTCATACTGTGCTCTTTTTCAGTTCTTGAGGACAATACAATAAAAATCTTTTCAGATATTTCAAACTGTCTTTGTTCACATTTTTTGTATCTGTTTCTCTTGATTTAAATAGTCTGAAAAGATACCATACGATGGGTTTTGTGTGAGATACACCCCCGGTTAAAGCTGCACCATGTTTCCATTGACCTGGTGTCATGACATCCTTTAGCTGATTGAAAATGGCAAAAAAAAAAAAAGGGGGGGGAGGAATTTGGTCTGTTTCCTATTTAAAGCAGAAATTTATAGATTAATCTCACTAACAGAAACATTTTTCTTCAAATATAATATTTTTCCTGCTTCATTTACACATTATCTGGTTTTTATGTCAAATTCTTCTCTATTCCAACAGATTGTTGGAAGGAGGGAGGAAGGGGGGGATTTTTGCTTCCTTTTCCTAAGGGGGCACCATTACTTTTTAAGAAGCCAGTATGAATAAACAATAAGTTTATTGTTGAATATTTCAAGCATGTTTAAATGAGCAGAATCCTGGTTTCTATTGTGAGCAGAATAATTTTGTTCAAGTATCATACATGGCTCTCACAAAAGCTGGAGTGATGGAGGTAAACACTGATACATGGATAGATCTCTGTGATGCCATAAAAAGCCAGTTGAGCTGTGGGCATAGGGAGAAGCATAAAACTGAGTGGTTGTTGTGGGATTATCCTCTGAGAAGCTGAGTGTAAATTTGTTTGGCTTCTGAGAAAGTGAATAAGCAGGATTCTTCTGCACTGCCAAAACACCATCTTGGCTTGTTTCCTATTGGCCAGCAACCAAACAGAAAATGATGTTGCTTTATCTTATGAAATGATCAGTGAAGTTTGTTTGGTTCTTAAGGTTGAGCTCCTCTCTTTGAAAGCACACAGACACGAATCAGCACCCACCAATTCTTTGAGCCTCAGAAGCAAGTGTTGTTTTTGCTTTAACACAGATTAATCACAGCAAACTTACCTGAAAAAAAAAATAATTTCAAAATGAATGATAAAGATAAAAGAGCAGTATGAGAAAGAATGTTTTAATAGCTTCATTCTGCCATTTTGCAAGATCTTTGTTTCCATACATCAGGTTATATACACATTTAACATTACCTATTAAAGTGAGTTTGAAGGAGCACATTTATGTGAAAAGAGATTCATACAGTCACTGTGTTTGAGTCAAATATGAGGGCAATCAAAAAGAACTACCTCCTCATCAATAAACCACAATTATCTCATTCATCTCTCTCCAACTATGATGGATAGGCATGGACCAGTCTAATTAAAAGATGAATTATAGAATGGATTCAATTCATCACTATTCTGTCATTACCATTAAATTCACAGTCAGACCTGTCTTTCAGTATCTGGGTTGTACTGCTTTTCTGCAATTATCAATCATGAATCAAAAAAAGAAATAGTCCCAGCAGGGAGCCTTATGTAGTTTATCTTGGCCACGCTGGTAGTAGAACAACTGTTCTCTGAGAATTCATGTCAAAATAGGCTTTATGTGCAATCTTCCTCAATGTATATGCCACTAAACCTATTTGACTGGAAAAATCAGTCAAAACAATGTAAAATCAAATGGAAATGTGGACGTATTGAGTCTTACAGTCCTTCACAAACTGGAAATACTTGCAAATACAAAATGCATTGGGAAATCTGACTACAATTATGCACAAAAACAAACACATTTTCAGCAATGACTGTACAACATTCAAGGCCTAAGATATTTATGTTTTTCACTCCCTTTTTCTGTTGAGGTATTTTGGGACATAAATACATGTCAAAAGGCTACGGAAAACAAGATGAGTCTGTAAATGCAAAACAAAACTTAAAGCTTCATGTCCACTCCAGAAAATGTTTATATTGTGAAACAGATTTCAGTGTGTGCCTGTGTGTAAGTTTATCCATGACCATGTGTCGTCATTCTCAAATGAAAATGTTACTATACAAAATGCATAAAAACAAAGGAGCCAGAGTAATTGAAAAAGCAATGCCTCAGGTTTAGTGTAGTTCTGTCACTGGACCTGGTGAAAAGCTGATGTGTAGTGCACACATCACACTCCCAGTGACAGTAGAAAAATTGTGGAAACCACATATATCCCTTTTTGCCTAAAAATGTTCTGAGGTAGTCATTTTTTTAGGAAAAAAATTGAAAGAAACAAACATTTAAAGGATAAATGAAGAGATTAACTGTATTTCTCAGGATTTGAAATGTGTAAAATAACTGATGTCATTTAAAATGAAAAGTTTGACAATATTTATTCCCTATGGATTTATGTGGAGAATAGATAATACCTAATAAATGTGGGTCATTAGCTCTAGCAACCGAGACTGTTGCCTAATTATATGTATGCATCAACAGTCTTATCAGTGTCATTGATTAAAGCATATCTAATCAGCCTCAAATTTATCCAGCCTCTGCAATGTACTAAGGTATAAAAGGAAATTTAATTTCACAATTATAATCTTAACACTTCAGTTGTATCTGTATCTGGCCACTAACATAATCAACAATTATCTTAAAAATTAATCATGCAAATAGGTTTTGGTGTTTAATTAAGAAACAAGAACACAGCGTACCAGCATAAAATTTTACTACATAACTTGGCTTGAGAGAGGAATGTTGTAATGTTGTGAAAAACCTCACAAAGTCTGACAAACTGAGGAGAAAAAGTGACTAAGATTTGTTGAAAACAAGACAGGATCACAGACTCCAGGGTGGAACTCGTTAGCTGAAAGTGAGGCCCCACACACCGAGTCTCTCATGAGACGTCTAAAGGCAGACTGAGTAGATAAAGTAACAGCAGATTTTAAGCTTTGTGCTAAAGATTTGCCAGAACCTCAGTAATTGGCTGAAATGTCAACTGCTCAATTTCTAACTCTTGGTAAAGGTAAACAATTTTTGATAAGAACTAATTAATAAGGACAGTCGTAATCTTGCAGTTTTACATAAAGGAGAAAGATATTGCTTGGTGTGTCAAAAATACATCTCCCTGATTCTCAGATTGTGAGATTATATAATGCAATTAATCTTGTACCGTATTTTCCGCACTGTAAGGCACACTGGATTATAAGGCGCACCTTCAATGAATGCCCCATTTTAAAACTTTTTTCATATATACAGCGCACCGCATTATAAGGCATATAGAATAGATGCTGCAGTAGAGGCTGGAGTTACATTATGCATCCACTAGATGGAGCTGCACTAAAGTGAATGTCAACAAAACAGTCTGACTCAGGTCGTTGAGGAGAGCCTTCCGCGACTGGGCCGGGGCGTGGCTGGATGATGGTCACCCTTCTCCGTTTGCGCACAGCATGTTCGTGGAGAACCTGGTGCTAAATGACCTGCAAACAACCTGATTCTAGATGGTCGGTAGGTAGATAGGTCAGTCGAACTTTATTAACAAACCAGCATTCTGACAACTATTCCAGCATGCACTGCACGCTTCTTCTTCTACAGGCAAAAATGAAGTCGGCGGCTTCTTACCGTAGTTGCTAGACCTGTTGTGGTTCAATATTGGTCCATATATAAGGCACTCTGGATTATAAGGCGCTCTGTCGGCTTTTGAGGAAATTGAAGGTTTTTAGGTGCGCCTTGTAGTGCAGAAAATACGCTAAGTATTTTTGGTTTATAATGCATAAAAAATCTGCAAAGAAGAGAATAAGAAATGTAGCCCATACGCAAAACTATCACAAAACATTCAGATTAGGACATCAGTTGTTTTCTTCTATTTGCTTGGATTTCCTTGGATTTGCAGGCCTTAATGTTTTCTTTAAATAGTACAATTTATTTTTTGTAAAGCTGGCTGGTGATCAGTGGACCTAAATGGGCACTTTCTCTGACAAGAATTTCTCACTTGTCTTATAGTTCATTTTAAAGCACTTACTACTGTTGTGCAATAATTGTGCAGAAATTTGTATCGGTTTAATTTCTTTGACTATAGTTAGTATGCTTCTTCTCTAAATTGGTAGTTGAAGAGAATTTGCAGTTTTCCCTTTCCTAGGTCTTCTATAATATAATGCATTGCAGAAATATCAAATTGGCATGAACGAGCTTGTCAGAGTCCTGTTATCTTTTGCTCAGTTTCTATGGTCTGGTGGGCAGATTGATCCTCTTTCAACTAGAAGCTTTGATTCTTTCCCTTTGGGCAAAAGTGTAACTCTGCAGTCCCATATTATTAATGTGTGTTGTTCAAGATAAAAAACAAATAAATAAAAAAGAGTGATCCAAATGCAGATATAAGGAGGAAAAATATAATAAAAACTGAAATGCCACTTTTAAAAAAAATTACAACCATATCATAATAAGCTTTACAGGACCAGAAAAGATTATATAAGACTGCAAGGTAAATACCACACTTTAAAAATAAATCTGCTACCCGGATAACTCAATTGTTTCTTCAGTAAACACTGATTTGATTGTTATGCGTTGTCTTTGTTATTTAGACAAAAAAACATATTAAAATATGATTTAATGGAATTCTTATCTTGAGTCGAAATCACCACTAATTTACAGTCAGTCAACCAAGTTTATTTAGCACATTTCAGCAGCAAGGCTGTTCAAGGTGCTTATATACTACTATTCGAAATCAAAGTACATGACAAAATGTAATTGCTTTAATTTAAAACTGGAAAAATATATATAATAGCATATGGTTGTTGCAGTTCACCAAAGTAGAAAAAACCCTACAGAAATCAATAGACTAAAGCAGTGCCGCCCAAAGTCGGTCCTTGAGGGCCGGCATCCTTCATGTTTTAAGTCTCTCCCTGGTTTAATGCACCTGGATCAAATGATGGCTCATTCGAAGGCCTTGACACACTGAAAAGGTTGTTACTACCACCAGGGAGAGAACTCCAGGACCGACTTTGTGCACCACTAGGCTACAGCAATGCAAAAAATATAATGCATATTTAAAATTGCATTTATATAGAATAAAACAGACATAGATGTAGATATTGGGTGAGTAGATCATTATCCTTGTCAGCTAGATAAAAGATTTTGCTGCTGTTTACCAGATGCAGTCTCAAAACTGCATTATCTTAATGCGAGTGTCGGTTTTTTACATGTTTCTATGCTCCACGCAACCAAAGAAAATAGACCCTCTTTCTGTCACTTTCTTTGGCATTTTATCATAGTTTATTTAAATTGTAGGAAGAGAATCAGGAAAAATTGAAGCAGTTTTAGAAACAGAAATATTTATATATTTTAAACTGGTAAATCAACACCACATTTTTGACTCAAATTTTGATCTCAAAGCCATGCTGCTTAAATTTCTTTAATATTTCAACAATGTTAATTCTATAGTTCTGACTGTGATTCACCCCTAGTAATAAAAATGTCCTTCTTCAGACAATGCCCTTATTACTGTGATTGGATGGGCATCCAGTCTGGTTTATCAATCAACAAACTGACTTCATTTAAAACCTCTAGTAAAATGTCACATGACATGTCTGGTCTGCAAGGATTCATTTTATTTTTCTGTCGGTTTTTGACCTTTCTGTTCATGTTATTTCATTGGTGCCACATTATGACAGAAGTTATCTCAGTACTTCATACAAGTTCATATAAGTTTGTAGTTGCTTTTTGTCTATTTAGCCAACAAAGTATTGTCACATTCAAAGTTATCAATATAAAAAAAAGAAGAAGAAAACACTTGGGAAAATACAGGTGACCTAAAAACACATGTATTAATATGCATGAATATGCAATATATGTCTGCATGGTTCTATTACTTTATATTAAAATTCACTGATACAAATATACACTAGCTGATTTTATGATTAAGCTTTTGCACAAAGTAAATCATGTCTGCAGTTCCCTAGCTCATGTACATTTTTGTACTAGCATGGCATACAGCCCTCATGAGATCCATCTGAAGTGCTGTGCTGTGATACTTATGGTTTGAGGAGGTATGGGGCTAAGGACAAAGTGTTGGATCATTTAAGTGTAACAGAAAAAAAACAGCAGTATTTGCAGTAGATTTGCAGAGGTGAGTCAGAGGTCACACCACATATGGCTGTGTTCTGCTCACCAGTGATTGTAACCTTTGCTGTGCTCCATTAGCTACAGCAGCTATCTCTTCGGGTGGAACAGGGTGAACGGAAATGAAAAAGCTGGAGTGATTTCTGGTCCCCTTGGTATTTGATGCTATGGTGAAAATTAGCAAATTTCCATAGACAAAGTGAACTAGTTAGTTTTGTTGACATTCCGTATTGTACTTTAATAGTTTGTTTAACCCTTAACTGTCGTAAGGACACTAGTGTCCTCTTGGAGCCATTGACTAATATGTAAGCATTTTGGGGGATAAAATACTTGCATGCACAATTGTCTACATTACTGATATTTTACAGATAAAATATCATTGATGTGTCTCTGCTGCCAAACACCTGACTCAAATGATCACCTCCTCTGCATACCATCAAGAGCTACAGGAGGCTGTTAACAAGTTCAAGTCAGGTGTGAGGCAGAAGAAAAAAAAATAAAAACTTCTGCCAGTGTCTAAGGTCTCTGAGGACCAGAATTGAGAAAACTAAATGGATACAAACACAAAAAACGAGTGTCATCATCCTGGAGTTTGCTTGGCCTTATGTGTGTGCTGTGCGTGCGTGCGTGGTGTGTGTGTGTGTGTGTGTGTGTGTGTGTGTGTGTTGTGTGTGTGTGTGTGTGTGTGTGTGTGTGTGTGTGTGTGTGACTTCTTAACTCCATAGAGGATCTCTGCTGGGAGGCGTGGCTCTTCTGCCGAAGACTCTACACCTGGTGGCAATCAGTTGATTATCAGTGTATTCAAGGAACTGTGAGACAATCTGTCTTCGCTTGACAATCGGACATTCTGGTTGAAGTCACTGTGACCTCCGTACTACACCACCAAACCGCTGCTTATCAGATCATATCAGATCATTTTCCATCTGTCTGCCTGCTCCCCAACACCTCTCTAGCTACAGCCTCACCATCTCACACATCACCTTCTCCATCTGGCATGGCTTTAACAATGAAACTGAAAATCAATACTAAATTGTTCTCATGGGTTATAACGTGATATAATTAGTGCACCATCTATGTAAAAGCAGTGTCGTATAGAATGTCGTCCCCATTGACAAAGCAAGAGGGCCAATAAAGGTTTTGATCACAGTGAAACTGGTGTGAATAATAAGCATCAGATCCTGATGCTTATGGAACAGCTAAATAAGATATTTGCTGCGATTAGAATTTGACTGCCTGCTTTCTTGTTGCCTTGGGGAGGGTTAGGGGAGGTAAGCATGAATTGAAAGCTCATCCTACTTAGACTGAAGCCTGCAATGGTACTATAGAAATATCCCGCACAAATCTTTAAATTTTAAAGCAACCTCAGCTAAAACATTAAATAAAATCACGAGGGTATTAGATACTGCAGTGGGTGGGGATTTACCCCCAGGGAGGCTCAGCTGGGTGCCTGATTACATTAACTGCAATATTTCAAAGTATAAAAACATCAAGCACTATAGGCTCTTCAGTTAAAATGGCAGCTGAACCCAGCTTGACGTGGCACTTAAGTTTTATTGAACTATCCATCAAAACCATCATCCTCTTCAACTTGAACCGCATGAAGCCTGGGGAAATGAAGCCATTAGGAGATTCCATCACAAGAACAAATGTCATCATGGCTGCATCTCCTGTTACATGAGAGATGCATTCCTTAACATCACAATAAGGCTGATATCTGATAACACCGAGGAGAAAAAAGTAAAATAAAGAATAAATTTGATGTAAGGTAGGTAATCAATAACAATTTTTGTCTGCCATCTGCCTACACTAGTGTTTTATTTTAGTTTTTCTTCATAATATTTCACTCGGAGCCCCAGAAGAGCAGTATTTTTAGTTTCTCAGATTTTTTTCCTATTACCTGTAAGGATGGCTAAATCTGAAGTCTCAATTCATTTTCACTTAACAAACTAATAATCCCTATTCCATTGGAAGAGAAGAAAATAAATGCACTAACTATCTACATACAGTGTATGCTAGTTCTGGATTAGCATGTTTTTAATACCGAGTTTACTTTAGGTTCAATTGTTTCTTTTTAAAAAAGCAATTACATAATCACTTTAGTATTTAAAGAAATAATATAAATCAAATTTGTGACAGCTTTATACTTGAAATGTAATATTTAATGGTGCATTTTTTGTTGTTCTTGGCTGCATATTTGAAGTTATGTAAGCACTTTATACTTGTCAGCTTTGTTAAGAAAACATTAGATTTCGTTTTAAGTAAAAAGCTGAGTATACTCTATACCTGGTTTCAGCAACTGTGCTTTCAACACAGCTTAACCTCAAAGTTTCACGTCTTGGAAGAAATGTGGTATGTGGAGCTTCTGATCATATACTTCAATTTTTCAAAGTATTCCCATTCTTCTTTCAGCAGAGAAGCTGAAAGAAGCTTTTTTGTTTTATTTCTGTCTTTGTGGGCTAGAAAGAATTGTCCTTCAGAAAGATAACATAGTTACTTGGTGGTTGGCTCATGGACTAATTTACCAAACAGACACCAAAAACATGTAATGGTGAGATATATTCATTAGCCAGTTTATTGGGTTCTGTCTAATCTACTTTATTCTTTGTTGGTACTTATGTTGTGGCCATTGTTTAGTCTGATTTCCTTGTGGTGAAATGCACGCTTACTGAAACACTACTGTATATACCCTATGTAATCAAACATAGAAGTGAATAACAAAAGCACTGAATGGCATAAAATTAACACAAACTGGTACAATTTTCCTGGGCTATGGTACCTTGTGCCAACTGTGTTCCCATTTGTGTTTCATTGTTTTGTTATTATCTTTTGTGTCCTTTTATAGAGACTCTTCTTTCATTCTGCACAGGGATAGGGAAAATAAGGCATTGACTCTGGCCTGACATATTTAAAAATACTCAGCATTTGTTCATAAATTTGAACTGTTCACATTGTAAAGATTAAAAAAATAGAATGAAAAAAAATATAATTTGTTAACACAAACAGAAGTCAGAAATAAAACTATTCTGTTTTCAGTAGAAAGCAATGTTTTGGCCAAAACATTTTCTTTTGTTAAAATTCATGTCTTTGTCTCTGTTGTTTTGGTAAAACTAAAGTCTGTACAGCACAGCTGTTTGGCGGAGCTGCAAGACTCTTCCTAAAGACAGCACACACTTCCAAGTTGGAAGCCCGACTGGGTAACTGGAGGGGATGCAGGACTAGGCAGCATATTTTTACTGACTGACTGTGCAACTACACAGTATGCATTAGTTAGGTACAATTAGTACTGTAACACTGAAAAAAAATCTTAATTTTTTAAGCCAAAACTGCCACAAATCAGATACACATAGAAACCAAGTGGAAGAGTATGGAGAACAGATCTGTTCATTATCAGTCATTCATCATTAGTGTAATACAAAAGCAATAAGCAGAGCTACAAGTGCCAAGAAAAAAAAATTCTAGTGAGTTATATATCCTTCTCAAGTGGCATACTATTCTGTCTTGTGCAAAGTGAAGTGATTAAAGGGCAGTTGTCAGGAGATGGGATTTTATCTCCAACAAACAGGTGTAGAGCAGAGCTGACAGCAGCAACACTTACACCTCACATGGGATGGACTCAACCAAGACAAATGGAATTATGTCTCTCTTCCATTTTTGTCAAATGCTTTATCTGTTTGAATCGATGCTGCTTTCTCCCACCAGAAGGGTGAGGAAATGTGAGTGTAGTCATTGCACAGAGGTGTAGTAATTGGACCCTTTCTCCTCTCTCTTTTAAGTCTGGGGGAAAGTGAAAAATCTTCTGGAAAACACAGCACAGTGAAAGCAGCAGAGATAACGAAGGCAGCCGAGTCTTCAGCTCTACTTCAACAGTATTACTGTATTTGGCTCTTACTCCATCAATGACAAAATGTTTCTAAAATTGGTGTGATTCTTTTGTACTGTCTGAGCACTTGCAACGTAAACATGCTGAAATGCCTCTCTTGAGCAAACATCTGCATACAAAAGTGGAAGATGCAGTAAAAATAAAAAATGATAATTGTTGGCACGAGCAAAGCATTGTTAGAGTTTTGCTATGCACATGGAGATTTTACCCTTCTTATGTTGTGGCTTGTGTATTAATATGTTTGCTCAATTCAGTCAATGTTGACCTATTTTTTTAAATGTCCATCATTTTTAATTATTTTTTAAAAGCAATATTAAACTCATTAAATTTTTTTACATCTTTTTTACCTACATGTAATAAAACAATGTCTAATCACACCTTGTACCAAACAATGATATAACCTGCATTATCTCAGAAAAAAGGGATATATAGATGAAAGTCTCTGCTGAAATTCACAGCTTTTCTTTTGTTTGTTTGTATTATAAAATCTCTTTTTACTTAAATGTAACATTGAAACAATCTCAGTAGTATTTTCATTGTCTTCTATTAGGTTGTAGTTGTTTAGTACACGTAATTAACATAATTTACAACTTAAAATGTTTTTACTGGCACAAACAGTCTATAATGTGTGCAAAAGTATTCATAACTCTCCATAGCAGGACATTGTTGTTCATTCTTGCCAGGTAGCTCAAGCTTAGCCAAACTGGGTGGAGAGCATTATGTAAACAACAATATTCCAGCCATGCAGGAGATGATCCATTAAGTTAAGGAATGTACAATAAATTGTAATTTACTTACTGTTGTGGCCATTTATGTAATGTTTGCAACTTGTAATTTCTATTAATTTAGTTTTTTAATTTTTGGAACGTTAGAATTAAGTCTGTAGTTAATTTGTAAATTAGAATTGATTATGTTGGTAATTGGTTAGCCCCTCCCATTAATTTAGGTAATTAAAAACACACCGGGTGCTTGTTGGAGGCATTGTTTTGCAAATGTCTGGTGTGTTCGGGAGTGTTGGTAAATGATTTTTTTGACCATTTCACTTACATTTCACTTTCAATTTGACCTTTTATTTTGCACTTTTTTTACTTGAAATGCCATGTTAAGTTTAATTTCGTTTTCGACTAAGATGTAGGACATTTTTGATATTTATTTTGTTACTAATTTTATAAGAAATAAAGAATCTATTTTCGCTAACAAATGAAGAGGAAGTGCGTTCAAAACAAAAAACCCACCTGTTAAGACACACGGCCTTAGTTGGAGTATTGGAAGCTAGAAGGCCACGACACTTACAATAAATTACCCAAGGTAAATTCTGTTCTCTAATTAGGCGACTTCTGAAAGCATTAGGTATCATAGGCTTTTATTAAAGGTGTACAATCAAGAGAGGAGAAGTGTCAAGGATTTACAATATATTATTTTATTTCTCCTTATACAAATTTAATTTAATGTATATATAAGGGACTTTGTAAATGTTTTGTGAAAGACAAATTGGTCTTTAACAACATATATGTAAATATATTTATGGTAGTAATTACCATAAATATGCCATAAATAAATGTATGTATTTACAACTTAAAATACATTTATACTTAAAATAAATGTATGTATTTACAACTTAAAATGCATTTATACTTAAAATAAATGTATGTATTTACAACTTAAAGTTTTTACTGGCACAAACAGTCTATAATGTGTGCAAAAGTATTCATACCTCTCCATAGCAGGACATTGTTGTTCATTCTTGCCAGGTAGCTCAAGCTTAGCCAAACTGGGTGGAGAGCATTATGTAAACAATATTCCAGCCATGCAATATTGTTACATTTGCACATGAACCCACGTGCAAATATATTTTCCATTTGCATTTGCCAAAATACCCTGCCTTCATACATACCACTGTGATGAACGCGTGTGTGTCTGTGTGTGCGACAATTCACACATGGACAAACACACATTCTCACCTCATTCATGCACATTATCTGCTTTTCACTCTTCTTATGTAGAAAGCCCTGATTTTCAGATGTAATTTTTTTCATTATACCTCAACTATACGTAATTCAGTTAAGGTTAAACAAACTGAAAGTAAACATCCTGTCTTTGTCCCACAGGGCAGGTACAGTGCTGGGTTTTAGTCCTAGAAAAGAATACAGTAGAATATTTTGTCTTAATATACAAATAAACAGAAGCCATGGATAAAATTGTGGCTGTACTATTTAAATGTCTGATACCAAACCAAAATACCTGCATTTTTAAGTTCTTGTGATGGCTCTCAAAGTAATTGTGGCATAACTTCATTGTTATCAGGCTTTAACCATGAACCCACGTGCAAATGTATTTTCCATTTGCATTTGCCGAAATACCCAGCCTTCATACATACCACCGTGATGAACGCGTGTGCGTGTCTGCGTGTGCGACAATTCACACATGGACAAACACACATTCTCACCTCATTCATGCACATTATCTGTTTTTCACCCTTCTTATGTAGAAAGCCCTGATTTCCAGGTGTAAATTTTTTCATTATAAGGGGAATTGAAAAGAAGATGGGGAGTAGGTTTTTTTTGCCTTTTTCCCAGTGATGAGTTCATGCATTTGAAGAAGAGCTTTGTCACTAAGGAATTAACACTCCAAGCAGGCACCCTCTCCTCTCCCCCTAACAGCCTTTACGTCATCTGAGCTGAAGAGAGAGAGAGAGAGGTAGAAAAGCAAAAAAGAACACCAAATAAAAAAGCAATCCTTAGACTAACGTTATAAAAAATATATTGTCTTTATTTATAGATTTCTGTTCAACCAATGCAAATATATATACAATTTTCTATAAAATTAGTTGCCTTGGTAAACATAACTGTGATGCCAACGCTAATATTTTCTGCAAGTCTAAAAACACACAAAACTCACTCTGCATTGCATATGTACTGAATTCCTACAAAAATATATTTAAATTGAATTGATTATTCATCTATTGTCAAACACGCTGATGCCTGAAAGGTGGTTGCTCGGGTGCTGCTGCATATCTCCAGCGGTTATTTGGGAAAAACAGGGGGGCAGGGGCGACCCTGGTCAAGTCGCCTGTCCATTGCACAGCTACACAGAGACAGATGAGACAAACAACCATACATACACACACTAAGGGCAACTTTAGAGAGACCAATTAACCTAACAGTCATGGACTGTGGGAAGAAGCTGGAGTACCTCAAAAGAAGCCATCCATGCACAGAGAGAACATGCAAACTCTATGCAGAAAGACTCCAGTCTGGGATTCGAACCTAGAACATTTCTAGCCCCAAGGTTACCAACTGCTTCTCTGTCCAGCCCCAGCATTAAAATTACCAATAATACTTTTACAAATCTAATATATTTTATAAAACTATTAGTTTCCTGATGTAAACAAAATTTTAAAAAAGCAACCCTAATACCTGCCTCCCTAAAGAATGCCAAAAGTTGTGCAGCTTTCATGCATACACAAACCTTTACAAATACATCTATCACATTTCTTTTTTTTACTGAGTGCTTGTTTTCCAAGCTGTTTGCACAAATGTGTGTGAATGCCCAATGCAGATGCAAATGGTGTCAAAGCAGCTGCTGACAAATGACAGCACTGCTCATTAGCTGGTTCTTTGGGTTAAGCCAATCTTTTGTGAACTGCAAAGGTGTGAATACTTTGCAGGATGCAAGTGCTGGCACAGTACCTGTGACACCCTGGCACTGCTGATATAAACGTGCGTATCCATTTATGGTATGTGTGAGAGTGCCAATAAAGAACAAAAGGAGACTTCATGTGGCAAAGAATGACCGAAAAAAAATTCAAAATTTCATAGAGTATAAATTATGATTAATTGTTGTCCCCACACACACAAATTTGCTAAAAGGGTTCCGAATCAAACAGCTGCACAATAAATGACATTCTATTGTCATCTTAATAAGCAGATTCTCTTTCCAGTTTCTGACAGAATAATTAGCAACCATGATATGACATGAATACATACGTTATAAATCTGTGGAACTCCTTGGTCCTAAAGTTTTTAGAAGGCATTTGTTGCAGTGCATTTGGAAGTTCATAAAAGTACAGTGAATGCAGAGAATCAATATTTCCCTATAGAATTATTTTTAGTAATACCAGTGTAGACCGTGATATTCACTTTGGTAAAACTAATCTATTGATGCAGGGTGGTTTTTACATTCATCTGGCATTGACAATGTGCTAGGGAAAAGCAGAGAGGGGCTTTGTAGATTTATCTTTGACTCCCACGCAGTTCTGGGCTTCTAATTTTCTGATAACACACAGAACACAAGTTCTCCTCCTAAAAGACCCAACTTGAAACTCGAATGTGCAATTACAGTGAAAGTTTGCAACGCAAGACAACAATGAAAGCCCTGGAAGAAAAAAACCTGGTGGTGTTTCGCTCCTACTGCATTTCCAGTTAAAGTACTTTGTTCAGTGGCCATAGATGGGCTGTTGATTTTGGGGTATTATATTTCACCCGCTGTTTTGTGTAAAACTCTCCTCTGAAACTCAGAGGCTCAAATCTACAAATCCTCCAAGAGCGGACTGCCAGTCATTGCCTACCCCGACTAGCTCTTATCTATGAATACAGACTGTTCCAACATTTGACAAAATCCAGACAGATTAGCCCTGACTAGGAGTTAAACGAGTCACCTTCAAAGCTGCAAAGATCAAAATCTCTAAGCAGTGAGCAGAAGGTCCTCAGTGGAGCAAGATGTGCAGTTTACAATGTTGGAAAAGAGATCATAATTTAGATGCACCAGTGTCTATCCAGATTTATGGATAGGTTCCAGATAAATGCAACAGACAGGGTGCCCAGAAAAATCACAATGTTTAAACCAGGAGCTTTCATGAGGACTGTGTTTGCTGTAGTCAAAATACACATCTTATATTTTATTTTGTTATCTGGGCAAAAAATGAAATATGTCTTCTCACTGAATATATATTATGTTATTGCACATAATTTCACAGTGGCTGTGTGGCATATATGATGGGTTTTAAAAACCATGTATATCTGCCTCAAAGCATATCTGCTAACGAGGTTAAAAAAACAAAAAACTTTTCTTCATTAAACCTGACTCATTCCTTTACTGCGTTAGCAAAATGCTCCAGAGATAAGAGTCATTTTCTTTGATTGAAGAAAAACATCAGTTCTGAACTATTTAAACTTCCAATATAGATGCTGTAGTGGCAGCCTAATTGAATGTATGTGAATGTGTATTTGCTATGATTTATGAATTAGTATGCTGCTTTTCCCTGGTCTGCTGTGTTAGAAATATTTTTGTGTGTGTGTGATAAGAAGGAATGTACTAAATTATATCAAAGGACAAATCAAACTGTCTTAAAGTAGTGTTACAGGGGAATGTAACATGCCATCATTGACCATTAGTCTTCTGTCATGAAATTCCAAATTATGCTTTTTAATTAGCATCATATAATTCTGTTACATAATGGTTTTCAGACTCTTCATTTTTTTTTGTTTGTGTGGATACATTTCTTTCTTTTGATTCTTAAAGTCTAATAGTAAAATAATTGCAGGGGTTTGCCCTTGTGAAAGAGGTAATGATTATATTTTTCACTGTTACCTCTTTTACCAGTTTAAAATCTTAAGGTAAAACTTAAGGGATCAAGTTAAGGGATCAAAGTTAGTGACGTGACATTCAAGTGACAATAAATATTATAAATATTCAGCTATTACACTGTGTAACAGGAACCGGCAAATAAAAACAGAAACAATAGGACAAAACATAAAATGCTTTAATTCATTCATTCCATAAAACAAAAGTTATTATTGAAAAATACAGACGAGAGTCAAATGTAAACCTTTTTTGTGGATTTATTAGTGCACTTATTTAATTTCTTCTCTTCTTGCTATTTCATTGGAACAATGATTGAGTATTTATTAATAACTGCATTATTTATTTAATTTTGAATGAAAAGAAAATAGAAAACTATAGAACAGCCTGGACTTATAAGATGTCTGTGAACAAAAATGTAATGAAAGAACATTTAATACTCAATTCCCAAAATACTGATCCAAAAAGTAAATATAAAATCAGGTAAACTAGTTGTAACTCATTCAACAACATTTAATTTACAACACCTGCTTCATGTTGTAACACCTGCTTCATTGTTAGAGCAGGTGTATGATGGCACCTTCAACTCCCAGTGCCCGGTAATAAGCAACCTGCAGGGGGTCCTGATATCTGCTTGTTTGCTTACTCAGGTGAGCTAACAAAAGCCTCTCCAGGACCTTAATGATGTGGGATGTCAGGGCAACAAGTATATATAGTGTTGATGACTAATGAGTGAGTTTAAATTGGTCTCTTCCACAACATTGGAACCTTCTTGTGGGTCAAGCTGATGTTGAAGAGAATCCCAGAGGCTTGTTCTGCACAGGTTTTCAGAATTTTGAGGTTTGCAACATCTGGACCTGCAGCCTTCTTGTTAATACTATGCCCAGCTAAGTTAAAAAAAATGACCAAAACTTAGTGATTCTTTAATAATTCTGTCGTTAATGAAAGTACACCAGAGGCTTTGTGCTACCTCACTTTTTACCCTCCTCTTCAGTAAGAATGAGGAATTACCAGATGTGAAATTTGGCTAATGTTTGTTAGCATCAGCTCCCTAATCCTGTTAAGTGCCTCTCAACTGTATCCCATTCATATACAAATTGCCAGTTTGCTGGTAAAGGCCAACGAGTGATCAAAACGAAAGAGACCCTTAGTTCTTGTACCCATAAACATGTGACAGCCGCAACATTTCATCTATCAAAAAGCTATTTTTACATTTGAAAAAACACCAGCAGTGCAGCAATCAGCATTGCTTTAATCTCTGTCCTCACTGTGGAACATTTTAATCACTGGTAAACATGTTGCAACCAATGGAAAAATAATGAAGATTAAGTCAGGAAGAAATTGAGCAGGACTTGAATTAAGCTGCTGACACTCCTACATTATGGTGGCAAAGAGCATTAATTATTACAACATAAAAATGCCCTGAAGCCTGCTAAACACTTTCTTTCCTGCCTGCAAAGTTCCCACATCAACATTGTTCAACACTAATTTATCAAGAACCCTAGAGGCTGAATAGTTTGTTCACTAATGAATACAAAATAATTGCCAAGCATAATATTGTCATCTTCACATTATTACCTTATGTGTAAGTGTGTATGCCAGAAACTGATTGACTGGAGTTGTTGCTCTGCTTCATTCAACTTCAAAAAAAAAAAACATATAATGATGACCTCAGATTCAGAAGTGGAATAAAATTTAAGGATGATCATTGCCAGGTAGTGTGGTCAGGTTATTTGAATAACTGAAGTCATGGACTGAATGAGCTTCAGAGCTTAATAACTGCAGTGAAGAGCTAATATTGAAATTCTTTTTCATAGAAAATGAATGAGAATCACATATTGATTAGAGTGCTTTGCAAGGCCTGCATTTATTATGTGGGATGAAAGCTTAAGTGGCAACCTCTGATATATATTCTTACTTTGAGCTATCTGTTAGTACTTTTTGCAGTTGCTTCACAAAATGATTGCTGATGGTGTAGCCAACATTAAATGACAAATGCTAGTTCTTTTTTGAAGCTGTAAACCAAAATGTTTGAGCAGGATTATTGTTGCATACATTTTTCTGTTCTCCAAAAAAACCTCTGTTTATAGGTTTTTAAATTCAGAAACTTAAACAAATATTCTATTTGAAGAATGTTGTGACCACTACTAAAGGCTGAGTATGCAAACACTAATTAATAAGTTGGATAAACAGGAATGTAATGAAAACACAAACAGTATTAACTGACTACATATTGTTAACCCTAAACGTTGTGAACCACTGCACAACAATTTATGATGACTCATCAGGATATAATCAGTCAACCCTTGTTGCCAGTAACTTATTTTCAGGTAACATTGGATGCCAAAAGAACCAAAACATTTAACCTTTAAAACCTTTTATTAGAGTTGCTGTCGCGTGTATTTCTGTCCCACTGGCTTACATACTTCTTGGTGTGTACAGTGGATTTACCCTTTGGTTTATGTCTCTGTGCCATTTGATTTGTACCGTGTTCACATGTCCACAAATGGTGATATATGGTAAACCCCTGTGGAGTAGGTGATGAAATTTTTGGTCTCTTGGTCTTGAGACCTTTTCACATTGAATTCAGCCATTAGAGCCATTGATGGTATAAAATCTATAGACTGACTCTTGAGAACAGGGTACCTTCTCTTGATTGCACTAATGAGTGTGAATATAATATGTGGCATTTCTGCTTCACTCCAGCACACTTTCCTGGACTGTCCAAAGTGTTTAATGCCGGCAAAGATACTGAAGTCAGGAATTACACTAAAAGCAAAACCATGTTTTAAAATCTTTATAATGATAATAATTTGCCCCCTTGGTTGACTTGCTTTCAGGCAGCCATGCATAACCCGTGACAATAAAGACGTGTGGAAAGAGATGTGGAAAGGTGACCTCAGTAAATTGCATTAATGTGATAAGGCATTGTTGGCAAAAGGCAATAGTATACACAGCAAAATTCATCACACAAAGATGTTCTTGTGTAATGAATATTTTTCAAAGCATTTGCGGAGTGAACTGTTATGTCATATTTTAGGTAATATGGTAGCACTTTATTTGAAGGGGTGTACATAAGACTGACATGACACTGTCATAAACATGACATAACACTTGTCATGAACATAAATAAGTCTTTATGAATGTTTGACAGTTGTCATGAAGTGTCATTTGGTAAATAATGACACTTTAAATGCAAAGTTGATCTAAAAGTTCCATCAAAAGTCAATTAAAAATGCTAACTTTGGATCAAATTATCATAAATTACAAAATCAAGCAAAGTTGGCATTTTTAATGGACTTTTAATGCAACTTTGCATTAAAAGTGTCATTATTTTTTTTGGCATGAATGACCATAAAAAAACATACCTCAGCAGTTGTCCAGCGCTTCCTGGATCTTTGTTGCTAGACCGTTCATTTTGTTCCACTTTCTTTGCCTTTAGGCTCATGTTAAGCCTGCCGGTTTGTCTGCACTAGTTATCTCGCTGTTCCTCTGTCTGTTCACCTGTAAAGGAACTTACCCATAAGTCGCTCCTGCCACTGGCTGCCTGTCCATCCTCTATAGCACCCAGAACTGTGGGAAGAACAAAGACAATTATCTATTGCATCCAGTCCTTGTCATCCACTTCTTATCCCTCCCCTGTTGTCAACTCCGCTCACCCAAAGACTGTATAAGACTGCATCTTCCAACTATCACCTTCTATTGCTAATTGCAAGAATTAATCCATAATGCCATCAGATTCAATTCCCTGCCACCCACCCAGAGCTCTGTATACTACACTGACTGACAACTTTGGGCCATTTAGAACAGGTTGTACGGCAGACAGGAATTCACAACCCCTCTCTCGCTCTGAATCTCAAAGTTAAGGACTTTATTCCCAACATACAAAATTTGACTATTAAAATGCGGTTCATAAATTATAATTTAACATTGGCTGTACAAAGTACAGATGTGGGTCTTGCTGAGAGTAAGCATAATGTAATCACGGACAAAAAAACTGATAACAGGTGTTTAGAGTTTTTTGGTAGGAACTTCAGATACCGATCATTAAAATTTGCTAATGACTCTGATCCAATGCTGGGATCAGGATCTAAGCTGCATAAGCTTTTTCATTGGAAGATATTTGTCGGACTGTCGGCCATTAAATTCTGAGCTAAGCCATTAAGACAGCGTTGGTGAGCCCTATAAGGGCCATATTCCACTAAAGCTTAACTTGTTATTCCGTTAACAGAGTGCACACAAAGTGGGAGCAACATTCTGGTCCCTCACTGAGGTTAAAATGTCCTTGGTGATAGTAATCCATTTTGCAGAGTCCTTATCAGCAATACTTACTCAGGATGGTATAGGGCATACACCACCAGAGCTAAAATGTAAAAGAATGGAACATAGTCGTCTGACCTTGTTTTAATGGACAATAACAGCTACAAAACAGCATATAGTTTTTTTCTCTGTGATGTTAACCACCCTAAAAAAAAACTAAAAAAAAACTGGAATGAGTCAGTGACCATACCATAGCCCCTTGGCTTGTTAATTTTGTTTTGCTGCATGTTAGCAATTTCTGGTGAAGCTTCCACAGACCTGACAGTCTTGTCAACATTCGTGAACTCCAAGAACTTCCTAAATGGAGCTGAAAATCTGTGGTCATCAAAGTACTATACACCCTCATTTTTTTTCCTCATCTTGCCTCAGGAGCTGTTGTAGTCCTGATTTATTTTTTATCTAATAATTTTGTTTGCCGTTTTATTTTGTCAACAAAAATAACATTTAGGCTGAACTTTGTATTGTTACTATGGCAGAACGTGTAAACATTTCCCAAGCAAGAAAAATACACTTGATGTGCAGCAAACGTCTGGCAGCTTAAACATTAAAATACCCAATGTATCACTGAGTCTCTGCATACGAATGCTTTTTGCAGCAGTTCTTCAGGAAGGAAATCACACAGTTGGGACAGGGAAACAAAGATCACACTTTTTAAGGGCGTTTCAAAGAGCAATTCAGGTGAGAAGGGCTAAAGGTGGAATTTGTGACAATGATGTCACTTTTTGTGGGTTAGGTTTCTCAATACACCTTATTTTAAAGTTATTCATTCCAGTCAATCTAGGCATGAATTCCCTGTGGTTTATGTATGTCATTTTAAAATATATAAATAAAATTAGATAAAGAGTTAATTTTGAACAATTACAAAAATACAATTTTCTAAAATAAATAATTTTAACTACTTTATTTAGCTATTTTGTGCACAACTCTTACTTCCATGTATAATTTTGTTTATTGTTTTTGGATCAAGGGAAGGAACAGATGAAAGTTGAGAGTTCAATTTCAGTTTGTTATGTTATCATTGTCATGAAAACTAAGGGAAACTACTGATACTGTGTAGCTTTATACACATTTTATGAATGTTCATGAGTAAATGTGACATGTATTGAAGAAAACAATTCAGTAATCAGAATGCCTATAAAATATTTATATAAGTTCAGTCTGTTCACCATTAAGACAAGGACAACAAGGGTTAAATCTGATATACTAACTGACAGACGACTATTCAAGCACCTGAGACAAAGCATCTTCAAAAAAAGTCACCTTGTCACTGTTGTTGTTTTATGGTAAAAAAAAAAACAAAAAAAAATAATATATATATATATATATACTGTATATATATACTGTATATATATATAGTTGTCAAGTCTGAAACAGTGTATGCATTCATCAAAGTCCACCCACTGTTCATCAAGAAAGATGGATCAAAGTCTGTCAAAGGAAACATTTAGACCAAGATAATTTATAACATAGCTAGGTATTCTGAAGGACCTATATGAGCAGTGCAACAGCCAAAATTCTTAAGAAAATTATAAAAGTATGTGGGAGAATGCCTTTGAAGTCTGCTTCTTATAAATGTGTCTCCATCTCATAATGTAGTTTTTGGCTCCTAGTTGGGCATGCCTCATGAGGGTCCAAAGAAGAACGTCCAATTTAGTTGCACAAACCACCTCAACTGGATTCTGTGTAGACAAATATACCCTTTCACAAAAACTCATAATCCTCCTACGTTCGTAGTCCCACATTATGATTTCTAAAACAATTAAGAGCTTAAAATTAATCTTTCCCTGTTATACCGCTGAACATAGCAACAGAGACAAGTTAGTTAACAGATGTGATGTAGTAGTGCCAGCACACAGCTACCTGTGTACATTTGAGTTGTTTGGCTCAAGAACCGTGGAACTGGTAATGCGGTAGAGTCTGAACAAAAACAATCACACAAAGGACACTAAAAATTATATAGCCCTCTTCTGTCAGTGAATGCATAATCAACAGGAGCAAGTGTATGAATTGCCTGACATGCGTCAAAGTTTACCTCAATAAATGAGTGCAAAAAAATCATCTGTGGCTTCAGCAAGAAATACGACCTCTGGTAACAGTAAGGTTAGAAAGTACACAAAAGTTGTGAACCTGGTGTACACTATATCAGCTGCCCATGTTTAGATTTTTTTGGATCCCTTTGTTCTTTTAAAACTTTAGAAAACAGAAGACAATGGTTCTTTGGCAGCAAAACAGCAGTGATGAATTTGCTTGAGCAAGGATGATGAAAACAACCTACTTTCTAAACCTTTTTTATGTCCCAAACACAAAAGAGAAATTCACTGGATAAAATAATGTTCAGGCCCAAGACGTCCCATCCTGGTTCTTCCTGCAATTTGTCAGTCTGTCCTTAATTGGGTTTTTTAAATTTATTTTCTGGGGAAGAGGTTATGGTTTTAAGCCCTTCAAGACACTATGTTAGCTTCCAAATGTCTCTGCCTCACCGTGCATGAAGGAAGACTCCCACCTGCCATTCTTGAGCAAACTGTCCTTTCTTCAACCCAATTCCTTATTTTTCTAAACTCAACCTTAGAAAATGGTCCTGGTACTTGCTTGACTTCCCTGAAGCTTTCTTCACGATATCAGAACTTCTCTCCTTGAAGTTCTTTATGATTTGATGAATAGTTGATTTGGGTGCTTGTGAAGCTCTTCAGCTGCATGGCAGTAAGGCACAGGCATATTTGAAGGTAACAATGGTTGAGAAAAGAGTAATTCAAGTCACTGTTCTTTTTTTTTTAAGCAACCACTTTGGTCTTATTCTTCAGCAAGAATGGACCTTACCAAGCCCCGCCCAGAAACGCCCCTGGGACTTCATGTCTCACAAGCAAAGCCTTAACGCGCCTAGTTAACATGGCGTCGAATGACTCTGCAGAGTATTTCTGAGTCGATTAGTTTAGCATTTCTGCCGGATTTTCACAAAATATCAGCCATGACAATGAACAGGGGAACCAACAAGTTCATGTCATCTTTTTTGGATGACATCAAGATGTTTTAGCCACGCGATGCCTCTAACATTGTGCGAGTTGCAGCTAAATGCTACAGGTCTATGAGAAAAACAGCAGCTCCTTACACCCTCATCATAAACATAGCTGTGGACAAGATCACTGATGCCTATTGTTCTTGCAAGGCTGGGTAAGTCGGACATTCATGGTTTTGAGGGTGATTTTGAAATGAGTGATTTTTGTTGTTTGCAAATGTGCCTCTCTGCTCTGATAGAACAGTGCAGAGCAGCACGCTAGCACTCAGTACTCGGTGGCTAACACGATTAGCGTGGCTAACAGTAGACAGCCTTTTCAGGTGTAATCTTTAATGTATGTCAGATACGGGACACATTGCATATTGATCTGTTCAGCTAACGTAAGACTGTAACAGACAGGCTTCAGGATGTAGACGTATCGGTGCTGCCATTATGCTGTACGTGGCTAAAAGTTTTTCATAATGGATGTGTTTATTATTGACTATTTTTTTTCATTCACTAAACACAAAGAAAGCAAAGCAATAATACTTACACCAGCAGACAATCCTTTGTTCTTATTGATCCTACAACGATTGAGCTGCAAACGCGGTCGTGAAAAAGTTTAATCCAAGCAAGGCTTTCCGTTTCAGATTTTGGAAATCTGTGAATTTTAGTTCCACAAACATGATCAGGATACCTGACATCGCCTGTACAGATTCCCCACTGACGGAGAGCCTTGTTTTTGAGTCCTGACACAAAAACTTTCTGTCGGTCCAGTAGTCCACAATGTATATTAGCTTGAGTTTGTGAGATGGTAACTCACTGATCGTTGTACTGTGACGTCAAATAGGCATTAGCCAATAAAAAGGTCGGGCTGGGGTAAGGCCCATTAGGGCATGACAACAGTGAGGACTATAGCATTTAATTTTTGTTTTTAAAAATGGTAAGATCGGTGCAGGTTATTAGTCACCAAGATGGCATAAATGCAGCATAAACTAGTGTGTTATTCAAGCCATCTGTTAAAAATTCCTGTACTTTTTTCAAACTGCAAGATCAAAATTTTTGTTTTGTTTCATGCAGTTATGTTAAGAATGATAGACTGATATCAGCTACCATGTCTTTGCTAAATCTTTCCAGTAAACAAAACATGCAATAATCAGAATTAACCTGGCAGATTATCTCAAGGAAAATTAGCTGGTGCCTATTTTAAGAAGGATGTGTTGAAAACAAGCGAGCCATCTGGAGGGCCTTCAACTCTGGATTTACCAGCTGTGTTCAGCTAAGCATTTGTAAATGAAATACTTGGCTCACAATATCTGCTTTGTTTAAAAGGCACTGCTGCTGGTAGTGATCATGTCAGGGTCATGAAGGGAGTACGAAAACAAGCACAATAAATATTAGTAACAATCTCTTTTGGACATACAGCAATATATGATTGACACATTTATGCAAGTTTACTGACCAAACAATTGGGAGTCTAAATGGCCCAATTCTGACCTTTTCACTCCCCCAAAAATCCGATCTGTGCCACTTCCTTATGTGGTACTACATCGGATATGAATCTGATAGTTTTGAAAGTGTCTGTTGTCTGAATAGTCACATTGCACTTAATCTGATAATTATGTCCTCACCATAATCTTTTTATTTTTCAAATTTAAAAGAAATAGTATTTTTATTTTGTTTATATATTAATGTGTTTGACAGATGTATCTCAACTTGTTTTACAATTTGACTTGTATAAATAAACATTTTGGAACATTTTTTTTATCAATTTCATTTCAGGCTACTGTTCATGAAGCAGGGAACCACTTGACCTTCAGAGCAGTTATTTGTGAAATTGTCAGGGGGTCAGGATAACAGCTAATCTTTTGTCCACATCCTAACCTATTTAAAGATGCAGAACTATTATTTCCCTCCAAGTTTATAGAAAACAAGCACACATTAATTTCCCTCATGCAGCAATGTTCAGAATGAGGGAAAAAAAGCAAAGTCAAGGCAACTGCCTTAATTCCAATATCCCTTATAATAAACCTTGACCACTCTGTTTTGAGTTGAGAATCTGTTCCAGTCAGAAAACCATGCCACCATGAAACAGTTTCATATTAGTATTCACGGGGAAATTATCATCTTTTCTGCAAAGAAAATGGCAATCAGAAACTCAAGATGTAGCCTATTTCATGTGTTTCTGTAAAACAAAAAAATAATTGCTCTATATGTTTGGAAAGAAGCAATAATGGATACACAGGATTTGAACTCTCTCACTTTCAATCTCACGTCACTCCGCACAACCACATATGGTCACACACCACAACGTGCACGCATGCAAGCACCAACACATTCACAACACTAATCTGTACAGTACATCAGAAAAGCAGACAATCTATTATCATCATTTTATGTTTGAAAAACCCAAAAGCCACTCAGTATAAATGGGTTGAGATTGTTGCTCAACAAAGACACAAAATACATATGAAAGAATACAACAGAGACAAACAAATCTAACACCAGCGCAAACCTTACACCCGGGGGGTAATAAATCACAGTAAAGAGGATAAGACTAACTTCCGCTCCTCCTTTAAGGGACTTCTCCTGAAAATGCTTGCGAGGCTATTCCCAGCAGTCACAAGTTTCTGGAGATTACTGTGTAATAAGCCTGAAACAGACCGTGGGTGAATTGAGACTGAGCATTCACCCTTCCACCAGGGTCACAGAAATCATTCTCTCTCAGGAACAGCCACTTGTCTTCCAATCTCAGCTGCAATGTATGTGTGCTGAAGTGGAAAAGGGAGAAAAGGTTATTTATGTGCATTCAGACCATAGTTTGTTTGCATCTGAATCGATAAAATGATGATCGTCGTTTTATTTAGTAATGGTGCTGGGTATCTCTCAAAGACACAACTGAGATATATGGGTTTTGAAATACGCAAAAAGAAATACATTGATAGTGTGTCTTGTACTTATCCAGTGTACTTTACTTCCTATATCATTATTATTTGCATTAACATATATGTTAATGCACTCGTAACCAGATACGAGTATGACCAAAGACCACAAAAAAATATTGTTAGGTGAAAAATAACTTGTAAATTTTTGCACTTCATTCAAGATTTTTAAAAATATTTCTTTGTTGTGTTTTCAGATGTTTCTCTCTGTCTGTTACTTATATTTATGTTGTAACGGCAAGAGCTGGACTGTTAATTCATCTTTAGTGCCATCTGCATTATGTGAAGCACCTTAGACTTTCCAGTTTAAGGGGTGAGCCCCAAATGTTAGCTCACCACAAAAGTCGCAGTAGTGCCTCACAAGAGACCTCCTCTCTGTGAAAGAAGAGACGAAGGACAGTGTCATGACTGAATCTTTTGCCTGGAGGAAAACTAACAGACCATTCATCTTGTCTGCCTTCAATGGGACTTTGGGATTTCGCTCCTACAAAACAGGGGAGCTGGCAACACTGACCCCACACCTGAAGGAATTACAAGAGCTTTATGATGCAGCATTAACTTCAGTAGCCACGCCATCTTTGGACACGAATGCTAGAGGGATTTCATATGTTGCAGATATAGACAGAAATAAGAAGAATTGCAAGACAGAACAGGAAGCAGCTGGGTGTCTGATAAAGTCCTAAGCTTTAGGGAAATCAGTGTCAAACCAAACCTGTTCCATAAGTTTGTCAAGCTAGTAATATCACTTCTTTTATATTTACTGAAGAACGTTTTGCGAGTCATTGTGAAAACTGTCAAAGTCCCACCCTCTGCTTGCAATCACGCAGCATGCATAGGTTATTTTTCTGTGGACTTTTTTTCTTCAATTCATTTGAATGCCCACTTAGTCCTTGCAGGATTCAAGCATTCAAAGACAACAATGTTAATAACTGAACTACCACAAAGAACCTGTCCTTTCTTCACTTTCCCCACTTCCACCTTGAGTGTTACCTGCAATTTTAGAAGCAATAAATTATTCTTTGCTACCAGCAGAGAGACATTTACCTAATCACCCACCCATCCCTCCTGAGAGTCTGAGAGCCCTGGAACCATCTGTAGAGTAAGAGCCTCTATTCCCAGGTTCAAAAGAGCAAAGCTCGGTGAATTATCTAAAGAATGTATTAAACCAGTATGACCACTTCTCAGTTCCTCCCCCAGCCCTGGTATGCCCTGGCAACATGGTCATGTGATTCTCTTCTGTCTTCCCCCTTAGATCCCCATTATATTTATGAGAAACTGATTATTCAGTAGGAAGACAAATTTTGTATTTTTTTTATATCGCCCAACAACTCTACTAAAGAAAATCTGAGTGAATCTCAAATATATTTAAAAATCTGTCCGAAGCTGATGAAGGGACCAGAAGAAATTAAGCAATTATTTGGTATCCTGTCAGTCCCAAAGCCGCCCTATCAGAGACACATCAGCATCTACAGGAGAGGGAAACAACACTGCTCTCGTCAAAACATTTGATGAGACACCTCTGTCTTGTAGTGAACAAATTAGTGGATGTTTTTCACTCTACCAAACAGCCTGACATTGGTTTGGTCAGTTGTTACTTTGGAAATAAATAGTGCTTAGAGCAGTGGTTCTTAACCTTTTTTGAGGTACCGAACCCCTCAGTGTCATATGTGCATTCACCGAACCCTTCTTATTCCACTCCCCCCCCAACACACAAAATACTTTGAGGTATTCTGATTTAGTAATTTAATTATATCAGTTGTGTTACCACCCCCACGCCACTGGAGGCAGTACCAACCTGAAAAGATGTGACTAAGGAGCAAATTTAGACTATAGAATTTGGTAAAAACTATGAGCTTTGCTGAAGTAATTAAAGACACAAGTTCAAATCCCTGCTGAAAGTGGAGCTCTTTCAATCAGTGTGTTGAGACTTCTTCAGCGGCTCTCCTATTATTTCCACGGGAGTCTCCGGACTCCTCGTCATCATCTGCACCTCGTGAATACATCCCTGCAGAAGCAATAACCTATTTACAAAAATAAATAGGAGACAGGAGACATCACCAACTGTAAACTGGTAGCCACGCTGCCCTGCTCTGTGGCCGAACACACAGAGAACGAAAAGAAGCAAGGAGGCTCCGCCTTTATTGTTTTTATAAGCACGTAACCTTCCACTTCACAAAGTAGTGCCGATACAAATACAATAGTGGCAAGCATCGTATTCAACACAGTGCTCCTCCGCAGCACTGATTGGCTAAGTAATGTAACGTGATCCTCTGCAACAAGTGATGGCAAAGCGGGGCGTCATCACGACTTTACACAAGTGTGTCTTTACCTCCGCGGCGGAGGCTCCGCTGAACCCCTGAGACCGACCTTGGGGTTCGATCGAACCCAGATTAAGAACCACTGGCTTTTAGTAATAAGCTAAAAAACAAAGTAAATGGCCGTCCTAGAAGATTTCATTTTACCCTACTAACTATTTTGGAGTGTCCAGGACATTTAGTGTTATTTGATTTTTTTTTTTTTATTTCGTACAAAAGAAGTCAAACGGAAGAGAGAACTAATGTGTCCTGGAGGAACCATAATTAGGTAACTATGGAAAAAAAAACAATAACTGGGGTCTTAGATACTAAACAAAATCTAGACCAAATCTTTTGACAGTGTAATCCACAAGAAACTTTAAATACCTTTAATAGTTGATGGCAAGTTAAGTTAATTTACCTTACTAATACCAACACTACAAAAGTATAAGGAAGTTTAAGGGCCTGATCAGAAGAATCTAAATTTGGGGGAGGCTAGGTGTGAGCAACAGAGGAGAGCACACAATTTATATAAAAAAAGTAGAATTTAATATAAACATTTGTGGATCCACATTGTACAAATAAGCAAAAATTGTGCGCTTGTTAAAAAAAATACATAAATAAATAAAAGAAATAATCCAGTCTTTTTGATGTCTGTCAAATGTGCTTTCAAAGTTTGTTTAGTCTTTCCAATGTGTTTTGTGAAATATCTTTTAAATGTTTCACAGCTGGTGACCAGTCAGGTCATCATCTACCTGTTCACTCGGTCCTGTGGGCTGTGGCTCGCCATCCAAGTTCTTGTAAGGGTGATCTTGATGTCTCTGGGCACAATGCTTCAAAAGTGCACCATAGGAAAAAAAAACCTGACCTGGAAGAAGGTCAAAGTAAAGCATCTTAAAATTCAGGATGACTTTCAAACTAAAAGTGCCAAAGTACATCTTTAACACTAAATCTAACATTCAAAATGTGGATTAGAAACCCGCATTAGCTCTGACCTACAGAGAACAGAAAGTTCATAAGTAATAAGAGCACATCACAGCACCATGACATTAACAACGTTGAAATATTAAAACATGTACTAATAGAAAAATAAGTAAATTTACATGGAAAAAATACAACATATACAATAATAATGATATAAAGTTTATAAAACAATTTTATTTTTTATTAAATTTGAACAGTTATTAGGTATTTTAGCCAATTTTTAGCGAATTTACTGGGCCAACTGCTGAGCGCGTGCGATTAATCACCGATGCTTCAATGCCACACAACTAGCAATCTTCTAGGCAATTTATGCGTCAACAGTCAGCTCTCAAGGGAGTTATTGGCATTATCTAGATAACTGGAGACCGATTACCCTGAGCTCAGTGATCCTGAGGTTGTTTTCGAAGCTCCTCTACACCAGGCTGAGCGAGGCTTGCCCTACCCACCCATCCCAACGAGGCTTCATAGAAGGAGAGGGCTGCAGCACCAACTTAATAATTGTGGATGGTTTGGTGAAGAGAGCCTGGAGAAAGAAGGAGTCTCTGGCGGTGATTGTTGTTGACTTGACTAGAAATTTGACTCAGTCTCCCACAGACGCATTTCTGATATACTTACGGTTAGACGGGTTGATACCAACATTTGTGATCTGATTAAGAACTCCTATAAGAAATTCTTCTCAAGGATTGGATCACGCGATGGTGTAACCGGCAAGTTGTGGCTACAGGTTGGAGTAAAACAGGGGGATCCCCTCTCTCCCTTACTCTTCAACCTTGCACTCGACCCTCTCCTTTTCTCCTTGGACCACAGGAGCTCCGGTATTGACATCAAAGGGCAGAACCTGAAGGCTTTGGCCTATGCAGATGATTTACTTCTTGTGAGTGACTCGTGGCAAGGGATGGTGTCTAACCTCAAGATTTTGGAGGATTTTTTGGCCAACACTGGCTTGGACATTAAGATCCATAAGTGTGGTGGCTTCTACATTCATGGCCATTCAGGATCTGTTACAGTCAATTAATGTGGAAAATGGACTGTAAATGGCCTCCCAATCCCCATGATCGGCCCAGGGGATACCACAAGATACTTGGGCGTGGATGTCAGTCCAACCTCTGGCATTGTCCTTACAGACCTCCTGACCCAGCTTGGAAATATCCTGAACTGTATTGACTCTGCTCCACTGAAGTCCACCCAAAAGGTCGCCCTACTAAACGTTCATGGGATACCCAGAATTTGCTACCAGGCCACAATGAGCATAGTAGATGTGGCAGTCCTTAAAGAAGCAGACAGGGCTCTGAGAAAAGCGGTCAAAACATGGCTGCATTTGAAACCATCAACTGCTGAAGGAGTTCTGTACTCCAAAAAGCGAGATGGAGGTCTGGGACTGCCCAGGCTTCAGAAAACTATCTTTATTGTTCAATTGAAAAGGTGGTGCAAAATGATCCAGTCGGAGGATGCAGATTGCAGGGCAATGGCTCGGGCTTTCCTGCCAAAGGGCAACCTCGGAGCTAAGTGGAGAAAGATTGTTGGTGGGACAGGCGAGCGGACTCGTCTACAGGAGCTGATGGAAAGCACGAAGCTGGACACTATCGGAGCAAACTGGAGGCAAGAAGAGTTCACAGGGTGGGTCGCCCTCCGAGCCCAAGGCAGGGGCCTGAACTGCTTTTAGAACGACCCCATCAGCAACTCTTGGTTGAGCGACCCGGGGTGGTTGAGCCAGTCAGACTACATTACGGCAATCCGGCTCAGATCGAACACTGTTGATACACTCACCACCCTGAACACAGGGTCCAGCTCCAAAACCACCTGCTGTTTGTGTAATAAAGGGTGGGAAGGGCTGCCCCACATTGTCAGCTCCTGTGAGGTCCTGCAAAAGCTGAGAATGTCCAACCACAATCTCATTTGTGATAGGCTGGCCACGGAGGCAAGGAAACTGAACTGGGTGGCTCTGCAAGAGAAGCAGATCTCCACAGACAAGACTGGAACCGGAGTGCCAGATCTGATTCTGGTAAAAGATAACGTTGGCATTGTTATTGATGTGGCCATCTGCTTTGAACTCAGGAAAGGAACTCTCCAGAGGAGAGCCAGGAAAAAGAAAGAAAAGTACACAAAGTTTGTGCCTGCTATTGCAGAAGCACTCAACCTTGACAAAGTACATGTGTACGGTTTCCCCATGGGAGCGAGGGAAAAATGGCCTGAGGACAATTTCAAAGTCCTACGCCTAATAGGACTTCCTAAAACGAAGAGCAAGTCGCTGGCCAAATATCTCTCAACCAAGACGTTGCAGAGAACCGTGAGACTGGTCAAGCTCTTCAAGAGACTTTCTCATTGATATGCTTTCTTGTTGCTGTCGATGCCTGGTGTGTGAAATCAATAAAGTTGTTGAACCCATTTATTGTTTCTTCTTTTGACCGTTGGTGAGGGTGACACCAAGCTCATTGCCTTGGCCTATGAGTATATGCTGGCAGAGTTGGAAAGGTGAATAATCAGTCTCCAATGTGGCGCGTACGGCTATGGGTGACGATTAGGGACCTTGGAACGGTAGTCCCTGTCGACGAGCGACGTTAAACTCCTCGAAATAGAGTCACCTAGGGACCCACTTTGGCAGCTCTCCCAGGAATTCCCAGTTGAGCAAGATGCGCGGTTGCCTTCTGGGCGTCACCGGCAGGGTATTAGCCTAAAGCAATAAGCACTACTCAAGGCGTACCCAGACTAAACCTCCGGGATCACCCATATACAAGTTATATGGGGGTAACACCACCCTAGCAGGGAGCGAACAATGACTCTCTTAAAATAGCCAACCTGATTGGCTGATGTGGAATCAGACACTGCCAGTTATTGGTTGCTTTTAGTGACAGTTTTAAACAATCATTAAAGGGATGTTTCACAGGTTTAAAATATTTTTAGCACTTTTTTATCAACATTTATGAACATATTTACAAACATATTCTTTTTTTAAAAGTTATTACTTTTTAATCTTGTAGAATAAGATATTAACTCAACATCTATTCATTTTACTTGTGTTTTTAACACTGGGTTACAATAGTCTAATATGATAATTTGTAAATAAAGCAAGTTACTTCACTTCCTCAGTGCTACTATTGCAGAGTGAATAAACACACTGTTTCCAGTCAAAAAATCCAATGAGAGCCAGGAGCAGTGTCCAAGGGCAGGCAGTCATATTTGTGTACCTACTGCTAAATGAGCTAACGGCAGTGAAACAACTTAACGTTCCATTTGTCTGCCATCATCGGTAACCATGTTAGCTAGCCTGAGAAGTCATGGCAGACTCTGCTAATGGGGAGAAGCTGTAGCATAGCAGAGCAAGCAGGAGGGTGTGAGCAGTGCGTAGATGGACATGATTTACAGCACTAAGACCCTCCTCCTGGCTATGATAGGCTATTTCTGACTAACTTTCTGTAGCTTGTACTGGGAGAAGGCAGAGGAGCTTGATTTTTTTCCACAGATTACCTGTCTCAGTGTCACAACATAGTGACAGTTTTAATACAAATGTAAAAAATACATATTTTTATAAATACCCCAGCTTTAATATTATTTCGTACACTACAGATGAAAGGGAGCCAAACCTTTGGAAAGAGAAATGTCTAAAGACCTCTACTGGACATCTTTTTTAAATAAGCTATACTTAATGGAGGGCACTAATGAGGTAGAGCCATTTCAATTGCAGGGAAAAGGGGATTTGATAAACTGATATATGTCCGGTGATGCTCCCTCAGCTAAGGGTGGGAGGAAATGGACGGGAATGGTTGCCAAGCTATTTTTACGCCCAGACAAAGTGTCGATGCATGACACCATGATGGCACTGGAACGCTCCTTAACTGACAAGTTGACATGTCCTAAATTGGTGAACCAGCATTATCTCAGCTCCTTCAACCAGATATCAAAATTCTGCAACTCGCATACCTCACAAGCAAAAAGAACAGAAAAAAAAAAACACTCCAGCTGCTTTGACGCTCATACTGATATCTGTCTCGTACAGATCTAACTCTATATGTGTCGTTTTTCCTTGCACTGGACAATAAAGTCTCAGGAATTTAAATCTGGATTGTTAAAGTAAAAATGAGTTTCTTGGTTTGTGTTATGAAATTAGTTGGACAAGGTGAACAAGTATATCTTGAGATATGATACAGTATTCTGCTTTACTCTCATTCAGATTTCCCCCTTAGAAGTTTAAATGTTTTGCTTTGTATCTCATTTCTCTTCTTTTTGGCCATAAGATAGGTTTGTTGCTGTAACAGTGACTATTAAATGAAATGTTTTAGGAGAATTTTAATAATATGTTGAAGTTTTGCAAGCACTTAAATGAAGGCTGCAATGAATTGACAGACAAAAAGAGACTTTAATCATATGGTTGGTCTGAACCAAATCATGGTACTGACTTTGTAAAGCAGTCTGAAGGATTCACTGACATTTTTGAAAAGGTAAGAGGCAAGTTGGAAATACAAATCCAATTTAGGCACTTCAAGAGAGAGGCAGTCAGTGCTGATTGGTTACACTGTGGTGCACAGGCCAGCAACGATTCATCTAAAAAATATATATCTTACTCAATAGTTCAACCTTTTTTTTCTTGTAAGAAAATGTAGTTAAGAATTGTAGAAATATTTTCAATTGTTTAATTTTAAGTTTGTAGTACATACAAAAAGGACCACTTTCAAATTTTCTCTCCCACAATAATAACAAATATTGTTATTAACAATATTTTCAAACAGCCCAAGCTAATTGTTTTCACATTTGATCTTTAAAATTTATAAAATATAATTTCTTGAATTTTGAAAATGGCCTCGATAGTTAATATTTTCAATAAATGATTAGCAGCCTATAGTTTAACAGCTCATATTTAATTTGGCTGATTTTTTCCTTATATAATTCATGCTTGAGGAACATATTTGTTGTGAGTTAGTTATTTTTGTTAAACTAGGTCAAAAACAATCCCTTTAGGATTCTAAACTACACCCAATGTTTATTAGTTTTGAAAGAACAATGTTTATAGTCACTTAGTCTGACTGGAATCAACTTGGTCTCTAACACTAAGAAAAAAACAAAACATTGTCAATGTCTTTTCTTTCATTCTTTTGCTGCTTTAAGAGAGACTATTTTAATCTGTAAGGAAACCCACACAAATCCTTGCCATACACAGTGTATGCATATACTGTAAATAGTAGACAGCACTGCATTTGTACCGTTCTGTATGAGGTCCGAGGATTACACAGCACTATTGTATTTCAAAAGTAGTCTTTAAATGTTTACTGAAATTAGAAACTAACAAAATGTTATGGTGTGTAATTTTTTTTTCATAAGCTGGTTGAAAAAGGGCCAGATAGATCTTGTAAAGAGCAAAATGACTTTCAGATGATGTGTGTCTGTATGAAGGGTAATCATCTAGGTCATGTTAGCCTTTAGTCAGAACTTAGAAAGTGGATTGAAGGTTGATAAGCTATTTTCTTTGCCTTTAGGCTATCCATAACAAATGTGTGTTATGGATAGCCTATCACAGTTTTTGGCACAAAATCAGACACAAAATAACGAAAGATTTTCTTTCATGCGTCTTTTGGTTGACTACGTCCTTCTTGATTTTAGCATTCTCTAGCATCTTAACCTCAGACCAGAATACATTTACGCCATTAAAAGTTTTTGCCATGGGCGGCAGATTGCAATTGTTTTTCTTTGTTCTTTTTTGTGCCTGTCAATGTGACACCTTGTGAAGGTGGTACATCAAATTATAACAGATCGTGAAGGTCAGCCTGAGTTTGCCACTGAGTTCACAGCTCTGAACTTATTTTAACTACCACAGTCCAGTACTGATATGTAATTTGAATAATTGTTACATTTCTCTATAAGGTTAAAAAGTGATGAGTTATATTTTAGGAACTTTGGCTTTTGCTTTGTGATATCACTCATGCATTAAGCAGGCACATTTTATAACAGAGGAAAAAGACACTGGAGATACTGATTATTTTCTTAATAGTATAAAGAAACTATTTGCCAGGTTTAGGTCGAGACCCGTAGCATCAGGGGAAGAAAGCACAAGGCAAATGTTTGTTGCATTCATTCTTTATAAACAGCAAACAATGTGCTTCAGGACAGTTCAGCATACTGTGAATTGCACTGGACTCCTTCTGGAGTTAGACTATAGTGAGCACTGGACCAGAGCCTAATAAATTTTAAAGATTAAAACAGTGTTCTGTGTTAATATAAACCATAAGACCTAAACTGTGAAAAGTAACCTACAGTTGATTTGCAATAGAGAGAAAAGGATGGTGTTTCACCATGGTGCACAAAAAAAAAACCTTCAAGGTTTTTGCATTTATGTGTGCAAAACCACAGTGACCTTCATGATTAGTCTAGATTTGTACCAGCTATGTCAAGTCTTTTTCAAAGCATTCAGGGCTTTAAAAAACAATCTTATAGATTTGATTATGCTCTTGCTAGGTGGTTTGCCAATTGTTAATATTGTCACGATCCGTGTTTCTGTGTGCTTATTTCTGAGTTTCTTCAGTGTGATTCTGTTCCTTTGTGAGTCCTGTCTCTGCGTCTTCCCGTTGATTGTTTCCCAGGTGTGTCTCGTTCCCCTGATTACCCGGTGTGTATTTAGTCTCACCTGTTGTCTGTGTTCTTTGTTGGGTCCTTGTCTAACTTTGTCTAGTATCTACCGCTCTCTTCGTTGTTAGCTGCCGGCACAGTAGTACTGTCTAGTCCTGTGTCTGCATTGCTCGTTTATGTCAGTCTCCTTTGCAGTTGCTACCGGTCCTGAGTCTCTGTGTCTCGCTCTGCCGTGCTGCCTGTTGTTGGACTGATTTGAGTATCTTTTCATTAAAACCGTTATTATTCTTCATCTTACCTGGGTCTCAGCGTCCTTATCCTCACCTCAACCACACCGCTTACGACAAATATACATACAACACTTGGTGTATATAAAATAAAGTATGTGTATACTTTCTTTTTCCTTTTTCTCACAAAGTGCACTAGTGTGTCTTAAGTATTTTTGATTTTTTTTTTTAGATATTCTGTGAAAACTAGAACAAATGTGGTGTATATGCAAATGCTGTTGGAAATAGTTGATCTTCTGTTCATTGTACTACTACTGTCTTTATCTGCTGTGTTTGATCCTGCTCTTTTTTCAAAATGCATTTGATACATGGTGCTCTGTCATGCTTAAACAACGTGGATGAAAAAGAAAGAATAAGAGTACATGAGGTAAGAAAGAACATGAGTATAAGAATTCTTAAGATTAATAAGAATCCTTATCCAGTTGGTAACTGAGCTACCAACTGAATAGCTCAGGTGGTAGAGCAGGCACACAATGTGCAGAGGCTATAATCACCACACGGTTGTCCAGGGTTTGACTCATAGTTAAGTGCCACCTCCTGCATATCTTCCATTCTTTCTCCACCTGCTTTTGTGTTGAATTACTGTTCATTTAGGCCAGTAAGACAGGATTGTTGAAAATCAAGTAACTTATTTGAATAACGAAGAAAATATAGTAGCAGTTCCTTCTCTTGGGATAACGCAGAGCAACTTACTTTTGCTGGAATATTTACTGCACATGTAAGTTGTAGCTGCTATATATAAAATAGAAAAAAGTTTAAGTTAATGTACTATTAGCCCTGAAGTGTATTTATATTAAAGTGGTCTTTTAAATTACCAAGATGTTTGTTCTGACTGGAAGCAGAGAGGCCCAGTCACCGAGTCCATCATTGTATGTATTCATGTATGTATGTATAGAGCTTCGGAGCATGACGTCACTGCTGTATTCGGAGGGGTATCAGTGCCATCTTTGGTGTCCATAAACAACAGTCTCGCAGTATAAAAACAACAGTCTCAGATTTTTTTAATCCAAGTTACTTAAAATAATTTAGCTATTGTATGAACTTGCTGCATTATTGTTTGTAATATCTGATCACACGACTGAAACGGTAAAGAAATGGAAAATGGACTTTCGTTTCACTATTTTCCTGCTTGAAAACAACGCGAGGAGGCTAAGCTGTTAGAGCTAACGAAAAGAAAACGATTGTCCTGGTATCAGCGGTGAGACGCTGATATTACGTTCGTTAAAATCCCCAGATACAAGTTTGCTCCAGACATTTCCATTCTGGTGAGTGTCTAAATTCGCTTTGTTGGTTTTGTGTCACAATGTTCTATGATTTGTGAATGAAAACACCGGTGTTCTGAATAGATTGCTTTGGTCTGTGGACACCAAAAGTGGTGCAGAGCGACGTCATAGACTGTGACATCAGCTCCAAAGCTCTATATGAAGAGGGAGCCACTCATTATTGAGAACTAAATATTTATTTTGAGATGACAAATTTTTTTTTTTATATATATATATATATATATATATATATATATATATATATATGAGGTGTGCCAATCAATCAGCTATCGATCATAATCGGTCAATTTCCTTGACAAAGTGTACCAACGGTGAGCGCCGATCATACAATGTTAAAAGTCATGCCTTCCATAAGTTAACAAAACGTTTTTCTATAAGTTACTTCCAATTAACATGAGTTATGTAATTTCAACTTAATTTAATGAGTTATTGGCATTTCAACTCAAGAATGTGAGTCAGTTCAGTGAAACATAAATTTAAATGTGTGAACATAACTTGACAATCTGAGTTTTAAAATGGTAACCGGATCTTATAAAAACTGATCACCACTGGCAATATTAATGCGAGATCCAAATAGTGCCGGAAATTTCCTAATTATCTGATAAGGGACTAAATATGATGTAAGATTTAGTAAGACTTTATAATAAAGTTCTCTACCCCAGTTAGAATTGCATATTAAATTAAGAAGAGGAGGAACACCACCTGACCAGATTAAGGACGTCGAAAGCAAAGTCGCGGATGAATACTATTTTTTTCCAAGACCTTGATCTGTCCCAAAGGCATTCAAATTTGTCGGGGCATTTTTTCTAAATGCCATGCGAGCTGAAGCCATAAAAGTAAGGTAGGCTCCATTTGTTGTTTTTTGATAATGTCATCCATTTTTAAAATATGTTAAGAGCTAAAAGTTTGTGTCTCTTTTACACGTTTAAACGCAGGACATAAAACAGCTTGCTAACTGTCGAGGGCAGGCGTTAGTTAATGCAGCTAGCTAAACGCAGTATCCGCTGCTCGTTGCGGTTATGTAACTTTTCTTAAGAGACAATACAAGCAGCTAGCACGATTTTTGTATTGTAGAAGCACATATGTGGCGCTTGGTCAAAGTTTTGCATCGACAGTGCTGACTGCAGGTGAGTTAGCAGCTTCGGGAAAGGCTGTGCGTCGTGTCCTTTGTTTCATGTGTCCTTGCCCCACACTGCTGTTACTGATTATCTTAAATGTTAAAACTTTTTTGTTTTGTTTTACATATATATATATTTTTAATTAAGTTCATTGTTATATTGAACACAAGTTAATTGTTAAGATAACATAAATATTTTTTTTATTGTCAAAGTGCAGCTCCCTTTTAGTCAGTGGTGATTCCTTTTAATTGTTTTAAAACCTTGTCTTATCAACCCAATATTTTTTTGTCTCATCTCTCCTCGTGAATGTAGTGTCTTGCCACTGTACCAGAAGCACTTATTCTGAACGTGCAATTTTTTTTAATTTTTCAGGTCTAAGTTGTCTACAATGTCTACAATGCTGCTGCGTGTCATAGTTTCGGAAAATAAATCAGGGTTCTTTCAATTGAAGACATCCCCTCAAGTGTGGAGGAATAAGAAGGGTTCGGTGAATGCGCATATGCAACTGGGGGGTTCGGTACCTCAAAAAAGATTAAGAACCACTGCTGTAAGAGGAGGATTGGTTTTGCAGTTCCTCAGAAGCACATATTTCAGAAGATCATGATTTGAATAGAGCTTCGAAGCGTGACGTCACTGCTCTAGTCGGAGGGGCATCAGCGCCATCTTTGTTGCCACCGACAAAAAAACGAGTCTCTCAGATATTTTAGATGAGGCACGAACTTGCTGCGTTATTGGGTGTAATGTCAGATCACACGACCAAAAAGGTAAAAACATGTAAAATGGACTTTCGTTTCACCATTTTCCTGCTTGGAAACAACGCGAGGAGGCTACGCTATCGGAGCTAACTAAAAGAAGACGAATGTCTTGGTGTCAGCAGTTGACATGTCCTGATATTACGTTCTCCAAAATCCTCAGATACCTACACGTTTGCGCCAGACATTTCCATTCTGGTGAGTGTCTAAATTCGCTTTGTTAATGTTGTGTCATAATTTATTTTGTCCGAGTGTACTCATGATCAGTTTCTGTTAAGTTCATTTAAGTGGGTCAACCTTCTTTAGGTGGGGCCAATATTGGTTATGTTGCATAGTCCCGAGTTTTTTCAGTGGACATCGAGGTGATTACATTTTTGTGAAGTAAACTATTTTATTAGCATTATCAAAGTTACAGTATTCATACTGATGTGTGTTCTGATATGTCCTCTTTAAGGCAAACCAACATATGAAATTGATTAGCTTAATCCTGACTGTGGTCCAGTGATGAATATGGGTCACTGCAAGGTAAACGCCACATTGGACTGACATGGACGTCAATTCAAGAGGCGATACAGCAAGACCACGGTGGATCAACATGTTACAGAGACTGTTTTTATTATTTATCCCAGAAGAGGTAATGAAAACAGTTCAGAGGCTGTAGATGAGCAAGTTAGAGAGGGTGACGAAACGCCAGGAGAGGAGCTCAGCAAGGCTGCAGAATTATGTGTACAATTGGAAGAGACTGTTTTTCTGATTCAATAATTTAATGTGCTAAACATTCATAAAACGTTTGTTTCAAGAACTTGAAGTTGCATGTAAACAGGTGAAGAAATTAATCACAGTTAAAGTAAAAAAATTATATTTGTTATTAAAGGTGGTATAAATACTGCTCAAAAATAAAGGGAACACTTAAAGTGAAAAATAAAGGGAAAGTGTTCCCTTTATTTTTTCAAAGTGTATATATACACCTTTAGTATATATACACCTTTAGTTGCATGACCATCAAGTACTGCAGAAGCCTGTTAATCACCCAGAGATACTACTCGGGTGTGTGGCAGAAGGGAAGCACCTAAAACATGCAGGGGGGGGGGGGGGGGGGGGGCAGTGAGGACCAGGGTTGAGAAACACTGGTTTAGATCTTCATGTTACCTTTGTTATCCCTTAACTCCTGTTTCGTTGTGTCTAGAATTTTATGTAATTGAACATTACAGGTTACAAATGTTATCGTCTGAGCTAAAATATTTTAGGAACTTTTAAAAAATATATTTTTTAAATATAAATTTGGTTAAAAATAAAAAGGGTCAAAATGGAATAAAAATACGCCTCATCTATATAATTTAGTAGACTAATTTAACAGATTTTGAGTTAATAGGTCACATGATCTAGAATCTATTGATGAAAAATACTAAAGAAATGGCTAAATGTAATAAAGATGAGTGTGGCTAATTCATACAGTCAAGAAGAACGATTTCACACCGATTTTTAGTTCATGGGGCACACAATTTGGAAGCTATTGAAGAAAATATTTAAAATATTAAATATGACTTAGACATTTTATAGAAGATTGTGTGTCTTACCACTTTTTTGTATTAGTTGGTCACAAGAGAAAGCATTTATTTACAGGAATGTTTGGAAATTATGAACCTCAGAGCGCTTCAGGAGGCATCGGTAGAGAACAGCTGACCGCAATTAGCATTCATAAATCGGATCGACCTTGAGCTGAAAGTTCCTTACTCCACGGAGGGTGAATATCCAGTATCCAATTTGTAAAACAACTTTGCTGCGGTCGGTAACACAAAGAAAATACAGGTGTTCCTGACTAGTTTATTTTGGTCTGTGGGCTGCAAACATGGCGCCAAGCAACGTAAACGTACGCTGTGACGTCAGCTCCAAAGCTCTATAATCAGTTGTGCAACCTAACAAACATCAGAGACCTAACTGTGGACCGTGCAACTTTGAAAGTATTGTTCACCTCTGATGACTCCGCAGATTTTGTTCAATGGCCTGACCCCTTCCCAAAGTTTTCACATGATGGGGAGCTGCAACTGAAAGAAGCCACTTGTAGATATCCTAAGGATGGATCTGCGACAGTGACTTCTAAAACTTTGAAGACTGATATCCTTGACACACTTGCAGACTGTATGTCAAAGATTAGTGCTTATCCTGAGAGGGAACACTATGAAGATGTGGCCAAAACACTGGTGGAGACATTACTTACTGTTTACTATAGCCATGCATAACATCAAATTCTGATGTAATTACTTTGTGTATCCTGATTGATTTTGCTCAAAGCCAGTTGATGGAAACATGCCTAATTCGCATTTTCTTTCTTTTGACATTTAAAAAATTTGATGATTAAAAAAAATGCATTCAAATGGAAATACTGCTAGTGTTCTACATTTTTAGAATAGTTTCAGCGCTTCATACAACCCCACAAGTGTCAAAACATGCGGATTGTTAAACCTCACAACAGCATAAAAACTTGCAGTATAAAGATACCAGAGTATTTGCATTCTTTACTTGCTTCACAAATGTAATTATTTCTTCTTTTTAAAGCTCATGCTGATTTTCTGGATGATGTCATGAAGGGGATGCAGGTTGGTCTGATTGCCTGTGGAGGTGGTGAACATGAGGTCTTTGATGTGGCAGTTGTGGTGGAGGAGACCATTGTCCTTCACATCATTAAAAATGTGACATTTGGCTTTGCTACGCTTATGGGTGTCATCTACTGTGTCAATTTCAAGTATCCAAATGACATGAAGTGTTTGAGTTTCTTCAGAGTAGTGATGAAGTTTAAACCAGACCAGGCCTCAGGTAGAGTACATGGTTTGAGAAACAAAATCCTGAGCTACAAATTGTAACATCTGGTATGTTTTCAGTTTTGTTTTCTTACAAAAGAGTTCCTATAAGAATTTAAGTTTGTTCTATGCACTAAATGTTAATACTAATGGTTATGCACTAAAACACTTAGCATTGTGCTGAATTTATGGAAAAACCCGAGTTTGTTAAAACACTGATTAACGCTTTTTGGACTGTTTTTGAGAGATGGTAGCTAGTTGTATTGACTTTGCACTGCCACTTTTGAATGTGGTTGGAATATTTTTTTAAATAATGGTCTAATTCCTACGGAGGTCTGAGACTGATCAATAAATAAATACACTTAATGTACCAATTAAATATAAGAACTTCTACCCCTTCGTTTATAATTTACCTTAATATTTTTCCAGCTTAGTTCCTACAAAATATATTTTTTAGCACATAATATATGTGGGTTTGTCCTTTACTTGTACAGTCCTGCTCACCATTATAGGCACCCATGAAGTTTAAGTACATATAATTGAAATATTTACTGAAGAAAATTAATCAAGTGAAACATTTTACTGCTGAAAGCTTGTGCTTGATGCTAAACAGCAAATGATAAAACATTTAAAAAGATAAACATGAGAAAAACATAATTTTTACCATGACAATGGTATTGGCACCCTTTACTGCAAATTAATATGAAAGCCCAATTTGGCTCACCTGTTGCAAATCACACATAACGATCACTTGTGATGGACTTCCTCCACACATGCAACATGAATTAACCAATGAATAGTCATGTTGGTGCTTTAAAAGGTAGGGTTAACGATCAGATAGCAGGTAAAGCAGCGCACAGCTACAGACAAACCCGGATTAGCATGACGGTCAGAAAGCTAAACAAAATAACTTGCAAAATTATATAAGTCTTCGAACTGCGATGTAAGACGCTGGTTCTGCTCTCGCTGTTGAACCGCTGCTACGCACTAGTAATATTTTACAAACGGAGCTTCGCTTCTGCTCCACTTGGTAGTGACTCTCACACCGAACCTCTGTTTAAAGCTGCAGCATCTAACTTAAAAAAAAAGATTTTACATACGTATTAAAACTTTCGCTGTCCTAACATGAGACAGATAATCTCTGAAAAAATAATCGATCATCTCCCTGCTCTACATAATTACTCCGCTCAGTCAGAAACAGCCAATCAGAACTAGCAGTAATCAGCTAGCTGCCATGCTATTAGGAAGTTCTCATTCAGTAACCCTGGATTGTTTATTGCAATGGAACCTGTATTTGCCTTTGAATGTTAAGTTTTATACTTGAATTGTGGAGAGGTTTTATTTTAACTTTGCATTATTTAGCCTCTTCAGAGCCTTCAAATGTTATCAGTCTGTTAAAGATAGTATTACCGATACCAGTACAATTTGCACAATACCTGTTTTTTTTTTTCTTGGAAAAACTTATTAAAAACAAATTTTTGTCTAAAGGTGAATTTATAGTTCCCTTTTCCTCCTAATGTAACCGGCAGTGCTTATGATTAAAAAAATAATTATGTAATCGGTATCGGTGATCGGCCCTCATGGGTGATCAGAATCGGCATTGGCAGGAAAACACCTGAACGGCACATATTTTATTATATATATATATATATATATATATATATAAAGGGCTTGCACCAATTAGTCGACTAGTCGATTCTTTTTTTCTGGAATGACTTTTTTCTGGGCCAGTCGACTAGGGGCAAACACGTGACAAAACAGATTTTTCCAAGGAAATGAAAGAAGATGGACTAGGTGAATTTGTCAGACAGCTCAAATTGTATAAAAATGTAAATTTAACAAAGAGCAACTGTAAATTAAAGCATAGGCTACCGCAATAGGGGCGTTGCGCGGCGGGGTGGTTAATGCGGCGCCCTGCATACAGAGACTTTAACCCATAGTAATCAGGAGTCCGACTCCCATCCTCTATTTGCTGGGACCATCAGGCCGCTCCGCTCTCTCTGCCCCCTTACAGTCAGATTGCTGTCAAATGCTGTTTTCCTCTTTAATATATTCAAATAAGGCGTTTAATATACACAGTCCAGTCACATTAATGTGACCACCACGTACTTTCCACTTCAGAGTTAAATAACCAATCACAGAAGGCAGGTGGCAGCACAGTGCAGTTGAGCGTATATAAAGGGTGGTGTGGGCTTCGGAAAACATTTCAATCGTTGGCGTAATGCAGAAACGAAGCGATTTATCCGACGTCCAAAAGGGCATGATCATTGGCTTTCGGGCCAAGGGTGGAAGCATTTCCGAAACGGCTGAGTTTGTGAACTGTTCGCGTGCCGCCGTGGTAAAAGTGTACCGTGCATGGCAAAATGGGACTGTCCAAAATCAACGACGTGGCAAATGTGGTGCACCACGGGCCATAGATGACAGAGGCGAACGACGGTTGCGGAGATGCGTTCGGGCAGATAGACGGGCTACCGTTGAGCAACTGACCACTAAAATGAACCAAGGGGCTACCACAAGTGTCTCCCAAACCACTATTCAGCGAACATTGCTGCGTCTGGGCCTCCGAAGCGGACGCCTGGTTCGTGCACCTATGCTGACTGGTGTTCATCGACGACGAAGGCTAGAATTTGCACGCCAGTACAGCAGCTGGACGTCCACTGAGTGGCGACAGGTAGCGTTTTCAGATGAATCGCGTTTTATGCTCCATCGGACAGATGGACGTTGGCGTATAAGGCGTGAAACCTCTGAAAGGAACCACCCTGCAACCATTGCAGGAACGGTCCAAGCTGGAGGCGGGAGCATTATGGTCTGGGGAATGTTTTCCTGGCATTCTCTGGGTTCACTGATTATTGTGGAAGGCACGATGGATCAATACAAGTACGCATCTGTCCTTGCGGACCATGTCCACCCCTACATGCGCATTGTTTTTCCTCAGGATGATGGCATCTTCCAGCAGGACAATGCGAGGTGCCATACAGCTGCCAGTGTACGTGCGTGGTTCGAAGAGCACCAGGATGAGTTTACCGTCCTCCCCTGGCCAGCAAACTCACCTGACTTAAACCCAATCGAGCATCTGTGGGACCATCTCGATCCAGTTGTTCGCGCCATGGATCCTCAACCGCGTAATCTAGCGCAGCTGGCCACGGCATTAGAGTCGGCATGGCTCAACATCCCAGAGAAGACCTTCAGGGACCTAAGTGACTCTCTTCCTGCACGTCTCGTAGCAGTTCGCTCTGCGAAAGGTGGTTATTCTGGCTTTTGACAGATGGTCACATTAATGTGACTGGACTGTGTATTCAAATAAGGCGCATCTCTGCTGGACCAACTGGAAGCTGTCTCTGACCCTTTTCGAATTCAGAAAAGACGGGCTTCTCCTTTTGTTTTAGATAAGTTGGAAGCAGGATGTCTCCAACCCCCTGTTGGTTTATGGCTTTCACAAAGCAGCGCAAAAAAAGCTGGAACTTCCCAGTGATTGCCTCCCAGAAAAACAAAAGGGCAAATCCAAGATCTTAACAAGCAATTTACTTCACCCACAGGTAAAATAAAGTCAATAGACCAGAATAAGTTATAAATTCAAAAACTATTATTAGGCTATTTCCATCAAGTCATGTTAAATTTTAAAACTAACTTATTTTAAATTTATTTTCTTACACTATTCAGCTTCCAGCCATCTGGGCAAGGAGTAACAGATGAAGGAATTTCACAGATAGCTGTGAAATTCTGGTTTCTCTCCCGCTCTGCCAAGAACAAACCTTTAATTCTGTATTTTAATTCAATAAAAAGTTATCTCCAGAAAGTAATATGTTTTTTGTGAACAAGCTCTCCAAGGTCCCGTCCTGATATTTAACTAAAAGCAATATATGACATCAACAGAAAATAAGGTACAATACATGTTTTCTAATCTAATATAATATTCAAGTAAGAATTAAAACAATCCTAAACAATTTTCTAATACAGAACAAAACATTTTCAAATACATTCATCATCGACTAAATTAATTCTAAAACTAAATAATACAATTTTCAGTCAGATCATGTTATACTAAGATAAATCTTCTACAAATAAATGTCAATGATTTAACAGTTAAACCATCCCAGATGTTCACGAAAGGCTCTTTGATCTCTCGTGAACTGACCAAGTTCCTGCTTCCCAAGATAATTTAAAGTGATAGTGTCATCTGGCTCCCTGGATGTTAATTTACAGCCTCCTGTCTTTTGTGTTAAAACCACAGGAGTCTGAGCTGAAGCTCTCCTGCAGATCTCATTGTTTCAATACTTACCCAGGCATAGGTTTTAAAAGTTCTAAACCACCAACACAAACCTATTCAAAACCAAGAAATTTGTTCTAAAAGATTAAACCGAATTAAACACTAAAAATGGTTATTTTTCCTCAACATATATATCAATATACAATTGATGATTATACTTTATTTCAGACAAACATTTCACCTACAAGTGTAAAATAAAACAATACCTTTCAATGAAAGTACATAATCGATTACATAGAATCACACCACATATATAATCAATTACATAGAAACACACCACTTATTCAGTGAGTATGAGACTGAAAAGGAGTATGAAGAAGCATAACTTACATAAACATACCGCTTTTCCATTCCTAACTCCTCACATTGTTTTCCAGTTCCGAGACAAAAATGAAATAATTACTATTTCCTAAATCGGATGCAATACATACACACAAATATATACATATACATACTCATCTGCATATTTACATAAATGATGCACACTCATTTACACACCTATATATATTATATATATATATTTACAAACACATGCACAAACCTGCACCCAATTGCCAGAATTATCCACAGAATTGTAATTCCCAGCCAGATTCATCCCCTTTGTTCAATTACATAGAAATGTGAATAATAACCATTTTAAAACCATTTTAAGTCTTTTCTTAAAATACCTCATGCTTGGACTTTGCTTCAGCTTTTTAACAAGTTTATTCCAGATCTTCATTGTTGTTCGTGACTTCAAAGTTCTGAAGTTAATGTTTGCTCTATAGTCATATCTCCCCACTATCAGAAAACAATTTTTGAATATTTTCTGGTAATATTTTGTTTCTGACTTTATACATAAACTGTAAACTCTACCAATCAGTGAGTTTTAGTAAATAAAAATCTATAAATAAATTGTTGGTATGACAATAAAAATCAGCTTTATGAACTAAACAAATGGCTCTTTTCTGTCGTGTGCATAATGGTTGAAATCAAGTTCTGTAAGTATTACCTCAAACTTCCACGCAATACCTTAGATATGGTAAGATAAGTGAACAGTACAAAATATATAGGGCAGAGCAGTTTAGGTGTTTTCTAGCCTTTAAAAGAACTGCAATACTTCTTACTATTTTAGATTGGACATATTTTATGAGGTTTCCAACAGATCTTTTGAATCAATACTCCCAAAAACCAGATTTCAGTCACACTCCACAGTCACATCATCAATTCTTATTAGTAAATAACGTTGCCCTTTACAATTACCAAATAACATAAACTTTGTTTTATCTAAATTTAGGGTTGGGGTAAGCTGTGAAGCTTCCTGCTTGGGGAAAAAAGCGGTTGATCATCAATTGACATGTCACCATTTTTAAAGCGGGTGAACCACGTGTAAACTTGAGCTTGACACGTAGCATATAAGCGGTCTTCAACTTTGGAACGGTTTCTGATGCTTTTTTCCCAAGCAAGAAGCAAAACTTAAGCCGCGCGCTGCTCATAAAATTCACTGCGGATAGACGAAACCTTCCATATCAACGCCGCTTGGCACACTAATTGAAAAGGCGTCACTGAACAAATAACTAGCGAAGGAATCTTGTACTACGAAAACTGCGCGTGCAGCAGTGTCAATCTGGAAACTTTTGGGTACCCCCTAGATTAATATTCTATATTGATCTATATATATTCATATATGCATGTACCCAGACAATATATAGAAAAAATAACAACCCCAAATAATCACTACAGTAAAGAAAAACTCGCAATAAAAATTAAAAGCACCAGCAACACAAACCAAAAGACGACAATAACAAAAGATGTTACCTTATGTTTTTTAGAAAAGACGCAATTACTGTCTTCTACATGAGATCTTCTTTGGAGCAAGCTTCCCCAGCCGGAGAAGTTTGCTCCTTTGGACGAATGGGGAACTCGTTCCCTCGGACAGTGGCCTCTTCATGGGTCAAGTCTTCTTGAGCTGCTCTCTCCTTCTCACTGATAACATTGACATAGTTTTTTCTCCATATTGTTCCACAAGAGCTGAAGATCCTTCTGCTTCCACTTGGTCTTCCTAGCATGGCGCTTCCTCACCTGAGAGTCAGGGTGACAAACAAACACACGTCTTGTAGTCGTTAATTACCAGTTAATAAGATTTCCAGACCTCTTTCTTTGCACTCTGTTGGTTTCAAAGTGTAACTTGACCAGGTTTTAATTGTTATTTAACATGTTCATGCTCCATTTTGTCTCATCTAAGTTCTGTACCTTATTCTTTCCTGTCTCTGCAGGGTTAATACCTACTCCTATATTTAGACTATAGTGAGTAGATTATTACAGGTCTATGTGGCACATTTGGTGTCTCCTGTCCTGTTTGTATTGAAACCCTTTTAAAAACTTGCCACAGAAGCCTGAGCCTACCATATCGTTTTGGCCTGGCCGGGCCCAGCCCAGGCCCAGCAGTTGCTAAGGTTAGGGATTCCACGGACCCAGAAATAACTGAAATCTCCCATGTAAGAACACTTACAATTGCCTATTTTAAAAGCTCAAATAACAAATATAAGTTGATATGAATTGATATGCAGTGGAAACCGTCTCGTCTTCTGAATCACTGGTCTATAACTAATCTGCACCAAGGTTCTCCTGGACTGGCTGCTCTGCCAGCACCAGCCCACAGCCTATCAAGTAAAGTAAAACAAAAAGTAGCTAATACATAAAATGTTAAATAAATTGGACAACTTTGCAAAAATGTTGAGCGTTTTTTAATATTAGATTATATCCTTAGATTAATTTACACAGTCCAGTCACATTAATGTGACCACCACGTACTTTCCACTTCAGAGTTAAATAACCAATCACAGAAGGCAGGTGGCAGCACAGTGCAGTTGAGCGTATATAAAGGGTGTGTGTGGGCTTCGGAAAACATTTCAATCGTTGGCGTAATGCAGAAACGAAGCGATTTATCCGACGTCCAAAAGGGCATGATCATTGGCTTTCGGGCCAAGGGTGGAAGCATTTCCGAAACGGCTGAGTTTGTGAACTGTTCGCGTGCCGCCGTGGTAAAAGTGTACCGTGCATGGCAAAATGGGACTGTCCAAAATCAACGACGTGGCAAATGTGGTGCACCACGGGCCATAGATGACAGAGGCGAACGACGGTTGCGGAGATGCGTTCGGGCAGATAGACGGGCTACCGTTGAGCAACTGACCACTAAAATGAACCAAGGGGCTACCACAAGTGTCTCCCAAACCACTATTCAGCGAACATTGCTGCGTCTGGGCCTCCGAAGCGGACGCCTGGTTCGTGCACCTATGCTGACTGGTGTTCATCGACGACGAAGGCTAGAATTTGCACGCCAGTACAGCAGCTGGACGTCCACTGAGTGGCGACAGGTAGCGTTTTCAGATGAATCGCGTTTTATGCTCCATCGGACAGATGGACGTTGGCGTATAAGGCGTGAAACCTCTGAAAGGAACCACCCTGCAACCATTGCAGGAACGGTCCAAGCTGGAGGCGGGAGCATTATGGTCTGGGGAATGTTTTCCTGGCATTCTCTGGGTTCACTGATTATTGTGGAAGGCACGATGGATCAATACAAGTACGCATCTGTCCTTGCGGACCATGTCCACCCCTACATGCGCATTGTTTTTCCTCAGGATGATGGCATCTTCCAGCAGGACAATGCGAGGTGCCATACAGCTGCCAGTGTACGTGCGTGGTTCGAAGAGCACCAGGATGAGTTTACCGTCCTCCCCTGGCCAGCAAACTCACCTGACTTAAACCCAATCGAGCATCTGTGGGACCATCTCGATCGAGTTGTTCGCGCCATGGATCCTCAACCGCGTAATCTAGCGCAGCTGGCCACGGCATTAGAGTCGGCATGGCTCAACATCCCAGAGAAGACCTTCAGGGACCTAAGTGACTCTCTTCCTGCACGTCTCGTAGCAGTTCGCTCTGCGAAAGGTGGTTATTCTGGCTTTTGACAGATGGTCACATTAATGTGACTGGACTGTGTAATTTTAGACAGGAAGTGTATAATATGCTAGAGCAGCAGGGGTGTCGAACTCAATTTCACCGAGGGCCACTTCAGCATATTGGCCACCTTCAACGGGCCACATAGACGGTACAAATCAGGAGTGCCCAGGCACTACAAATCAGGAATGCCCAGGTCCAGTCCTCCAGGCTGCAACTTTTAGATGCAGCCCTGCTAAAACACACCCCAGACAAAAGGTTGACTTCCCTCATTAGCAGCAACTCAGTTCTGTAGAGGCTTATAATGCGTAAATGATACAGGTGTGTTAGAGAAGGAACACATCTAAAGTTGCAGATGGTAGCTTTGTAAAACTAGACTTGGGCAGCCCTAGCATAAATGTATGAAACTACAAAGTTAAAAATAGATTAAACAATACCTCATATTGTTAAATAACGCTTTAGAGCTTTTGGTTAGGAAGCGCATTCAAAACCTTTGGTTGAAATGGCGCATTAAATTCAAGTCTCCATTACAGACCAGAGAAAACTAAAGAGAATGCAACGTTGTGTTAATCCATTTGAGGAGCCGGCAGTTTATTTTGAGGAAATAAATGACGACACAGATGTTAATTAAACGGTAACATGCGCAGTCCGCTGCTCAACCACTACGGACGCGGCTCCGCCACTGCAAAGAATTAAAAACCGCTGGAAGTAACTCATCCAGCGGATTTAAGAAATGGAGCCTTCTGGGTGCACGTTACCCAGGAGAGTAGCGTTCTGGAGGAGCGCTGCAGATGTAACATTGGTCAATTTCGGAGAAGTGAAAACACGCAAAAAAATAAATAAATCCTGGAAAAAGCGCACAGGGTAAAACACTCAGAGTTCAGTTGATCTGTTTGGATCAGACAGAGCCAACTGACTGATGAATTGGCTCAGATTTTTCTGCAGATGGGGAAGTGCGTTTAGACCCCAGCAGGTGAAGTGCTGCTAATTTAAGTGAAGTTGCTCAATATAATTTATTATTGGGGCCACAGTCACTTTGTCACTACGGAGAAAAATGTAGATACATTTATCTGCTTAATTTGTGATGGGATCCGGATTCATGGTGAATATTAGCTAAACCGCAAAAATGCGGCTAAATAGCGGATGTTAATATGATTGTAATTTCACAGATAAAAGTAGTACATGAACAATTTTTTTATGTTGTTGGTCAAGATAACCAATAACAAAAAAAGTCTAGCGTGACCTGCCGCCCTGACACCAACTCACACACATCTTCATTCACAGTCTTACTTGTAAATCGATTTTTCTTTTCTTGGACATTTTGATGGTAGCTTGTCGATGTCTCGTTTTATTCGCTGGTAAAATCAATAAGGAGAGTTGACTCTGGTGGCAAGAAGCCGTAATGTTGGCTGGTAACAATTGGAATGCATTATGGGAGATGTAGTTTGTAGTCGATTCTTGCTCAAATCCTACTTTAAGTCAATCATGGGCCTATAGAACGCTGGGGGGGCACATAAAATGACATGGGCCTTGATTTTGACACGCGTACTAGAGTTACAAAAAAACTGCACATACTTTCTGTTTAATAATTTAGCCCAAATATGTTTCTGTATAATTAGCAGCTTAATTAAATGTGATAGCTATCGGGCCCTGCAGCTTTATCAACAGGATCTGTATAAAGAAAATTATTGGAAGATTGGCTTAATGAATTTCACATTTGTGGTGGTGAGAAAATCAGCAGTTACATCAGTACATCTGATAATCCATTTTTAATGCTGCAATTAGACACCACTAAAGACTCTGAGGTCACATGGTGCAGTAACGTTGAACATAATTTTCATCTCATAGACAAAACAGATGGAAGCAATTGCTCCTCCCATTTAAAGTTCCTTAATTTCTGGATTTCACAATATTGGCCTCTCTAAAACTGCCCATAACTTTTTGTGTAGTCACTTTGCATTGTATCTAATTAATTTTTGCCAAAATTGAAACTAATGTCAGCACAAACAGTAAATACTTCATATGCACAACAATACATTTTTTTTTTTCATTTTTAGCTGTTTGTAACATTTTTAGCTGTTTAGTGAAAAACAGCATGTGAGTTTGTCTACCAGCGCTCCTCTGCCAGTCAGATGGTAATTCTCTTGAAGTAGCAGAACTTCATGTTCGGTGTAATGCAGGCCTGGGATTAAAGGAGATAAGCCAGATCCCTGCACTAGTGGCAATGCACAGCAATGGCTTAAGGTTTAATTGGAGTGTAGTGAAAGAGTATTTAACTGATGTCATCCATCAATAACTTATATCCACTGACCTTGTTTTCTTGGTCTTTGCCAATTTTATCTCTGCACTTAATGTTTTAAGTCCTCATAGTATTGGGCTGTTCTGGTTTTTGCTTGAAACATATATTTACTTCTTCAGTTTATTTTCTTTCTTAAGGTCTCTTGTACAAGGAATACAAATGGACTAAAAAGTAAGGAAAATGACAACCTCCAATTGGAGGAAGCTGGAATATACTAACTTTAGTTACTTGTGATTAACTCAGTTAAGATTAAAATGATACAGAAAATAAGATAATGTAGAAATTAAAAAAAATGCTTTGGGGTACAATAATACTGCTAAACTAGCTCATTTTCAGTTGTAAAGATATTTTAGGATGTGCTACAAAGTAAGGTTGCAGGGGATCTGTCCTGAATGATTTGACATGTCTCACTGTATTCAAGTTGCTTGGATCACACTAACAATCATGTGCCCCAATGTATAACCTTTCATGCACACAAATAAACAGTAGTTACTGGAGTTAGTGTACTGCCTGATCTTGTGAAACTCTCTTGTGTGTCTTATGGAATTTAAGCAATTGATTGTGTGTAAAATATGTAACATTTCTGTCTGAATTTTGCAAAGATTATTAGTGCTTAAATCATGGTCTCTTAAGGGTGGTACAGTCAGAGCCATTATAACAATGTCTGTTTTGTGCTGTAATTCTTAAGAGCACTCAATTATTGTTTTTCAACAGCCACATTTTTCTCTAAAATTGAAACATGATTTATGTAATCAGAATGTATTTTATAGTTGAATGGTTATTGTCAGAAAAAGTCATTAAAAATACTTTGCAAATGAATAAAATTTATGGCAACATTTGAAGAGGTTAAAGTAAAATGAGGGCCTAATATGAGCTAAATATTACAATTTTCAAAATGTTTTTATGAGTTTTGGTAAACTCAGTTTTAGACTTTTAGCAAATTATTTCTATTTCAAGTTGATTGTATGTGAAAAGCTTGTCCCAAGAAATTATCTGGGTAAACCAAACCTGTGCCTTTGCTGGACTCCCAGTGGTGAATTCCTGTCTTGTTTAACTTCTTTAAAAAATGTTTTACACATGATTCAGTGTTTTAGTTTTCACCTTAACTGTCTTGACTCAATGAGTCAAGCCCCTAAGGCTCCATCACTAAGTTAATTAACATTGGATTGCACTTAAGATTGAAAAGATACTAAAGTTTAATTAGGTGCAGGCATCATATGGCTGGATGTTAATATAGTTTTACACGTTTTCCCTTATATAAAACGACATAGTTTCTTTTGTGTCTTCTTTTGTAAAGTTTCTTAAGTAATCAGTCTGAAAAGAAATGGCATACACTCCAGATGGTCAAACTGTCCAGTAATAAATACATAAATTAGTCCCTTAAAGTAAACAGACAGTTGCTGTTAGCAGAACATTGGATGAAACAGAAACTGGCAGGTGCAAAATCTGCTCCTAGAATCATTTAAAATGTTTGTGATCTGTGAAGCTCCCACTCACCAAAGGAAACGGCTTGAAATTGGAAGTCTGTGGCAGGTTAAAATGAGAGGAGGAGGTAAATAATATGAGCAGGCAATTCAGTGATGGGGGTGACCTAAATCTGAATTTAGATTATATTCAGGCTTAATTCTCTTTTTAAGGTTTGAATTCAATTATGTCCTAACTTGTAGACATATTATTATTGCACATACAGTCCATCACAAAACCACAGTTTTGGTCTTGTACCACTATCTATAAAAAAGGTAAGAAAAGGTATGGGAGGTTTATAGCAACAATCTCATTCAGGCCAATTCAAAGTGTTTTACAGGAATTCAAAAGGGAAAACATTAAACCAACACAGCTTAAAATAGAGCTTAACATGTCATTGACTTAAAAGCACTGTGTAAGACAAAACATATGTTGAAATGTAAATAAAATCTTCAATATGACACTTCTTTCACTCAGCAGTCAAATATTCTCAATCATAGGTGAGGTTTTTTCATCGAAAGAACAGCCTCACCAGGTGACTCAGAACCTACGGAAGCACAATAAGGAAATTCACCTATACAAATTTTAATCAAAGGCAGAAAAACCTTTGATTTGACTGCATGGTCTCCTTGCTTCAAAACATCACTGCTAACTTTGCAGCCACCTATGGCAAGTTTCAGATTATTTTTCATTAAAATCTAGGTTTGAACATCTAACATTAGATAGAAACGTTATTAATCTTTTTAAAATTTTCCTTTGGGGAATTTGTAGAGACAGACAACTTAAAGGACTTATTTATAAAACTAGAATTTTAAACTTACTATGCTGTATTATTACCAGAATTTTCCACTTAAGAAGTTCATTAGAGTTTAGTCACTTGCTAAAATGTTCACATTTTCCAAAAAGGACAGTTTTATATTACTTTTTTCCCCCTCATCTCTTTGCCTTTAAAACACACTTGGGTAATAGAAGGTCTTATTAAAGCAGACATGTTCATTTGTTTAAGTCATTTAGGGCACATAGGTCCCTAATGGCTAATGATTTATTACAGGAAAGAATTGAGCATTCAGGCATCTATGGGTCTGCCTGTCCTACCAGCTACAGAGATGTCATGTTACATAGGAAATTAATGTCAGAGGAAGTTACTGTTTTGGACTTGAGAATTAATCACACAGGAGACAAGGAAGAAAAGGGTGGATGGCTCTGTCATACTGCAAGACTGCACTCAAGGTGTACCGATTTCTGGAGAACACATCAAAGAATGAATAAGAAAAGGTGGGAGCCATGAGAGCTGGCAGCCTGGAGAGGTGCACAATAGGTATGGCAGGTCTGTTGGGTTGAAGGGTGATTAGGAAGGGTGCTATGACAGAAGAGTGGGAGAACAGGGGCTGCTCTACACCACTCATCTCTAACTTTGGATTCATTACATCTGCTCTACAAGGGCTTTGAAATTCAACATGTCAAACAATACGATGAATGTTGACAATGCGACTTCACTGTAAAATCTGATTATCATCACAAAGGCTGTGATGGGGGATACACAAAAATTATGCTAGATAACTTGTTTACCAAGTCTTTTTACAAATATTCAAGACATCACCTGTACAAATTTTACATATTCATTCATTTAAATTGATCTTCAGTAGTCCTGTCTTTACCTTCTACGTATTTAAACCATGCAAACTAGAACATGTTGTGTGGAGCTTTACTTTAACTGTATTAAAAGTATCTCAAAAAAAGTCATAAAAAGTGAAACTTTGGTGTTGTATGATTCAGATTCATCATATATTACACTAGTTAAAGTCTTTATTTATTGTAAATTTTACTAATATGTCTCACAGACACTGAAACCTCAAAATTCAGTTGGTTAAAATGAAATATCACAAAAAAATAATGTTAAGCAATTTCTTCTTTTTATAAGGAAATGTAAATCTTCAAAAAGTATGTAAATTTCTGTGCACTCAATCCTTGTGAGACGTATTTGAAACCCCGGAGCGACGGTGGTAACAGTGATAGGTAGAAGTTTGTCCTGTAACTAGCAGGTTGCTAGTTCAAGCCCCCACTTAGTATGTTTCCAGTGTTGTGTCCTTGGGTAAGGCTTCTCCCACCTTGCCTGTTGCAGGTGGTCAAATGTCCCAGTAACACTTTATTTAAAGGAGGGTGAATAAGACTGTCATGACACTTTAATAAACATGATATAACACATCTCATGAACATGAATAAGCCTTCATGAATATTTATGACTGTTGTCATAAAGCGTCATTCGGTAAATTATGACACTTAATACAAAGTTGACATTATTCAAAATGTCTGTTATGACAACTTGACATTAACCAAGAAATCATTACTTTCCAAACTTTACCTTTAATAACATAAAGTTACCTAATTTTTAAAGTGCAATCAGTAACACTTTTAGAACAAATTTATATTAGTAATGATTTCTTGGTTAATGTCAAGTTGTCATAACAGACATTTTGAATAATGTCAACTTTGTATTAAAAATGTCATAATTTACCGAATGACGCTTTATGACAACAGTCAAAGAGTCATGAAAGCCTTTTATTGTTCATGACAGGTGTTATGTCATGTTTATGACAGTTTTATTCACCCCCCTTCAAATAAAGTGTTACCAAAGTCCCAATGGTGCGCATGCAAGCCAGCCTCACTTCTGTCAGACTTCCCCAGGGTAAATGTGGCTACAATCCAGAGGTTACAATCAGTGTGTGGAGTAATGGATGAATGACTGGATGTAAAGTCAATACCCCATACAAGTAAAGGATATTTACCTGGTTGCTTGATAACATCCTTTAGCTCATTTGCTTTGTGGGTCTGGTGTTTCATCTAACTCTTGACAATATCCCATAGATTGTAAGGTTCAAATTTGCCCAATTTTCGAGCCAATAAAGCACTGTAACACCATGGTCAAAGCTTATAGTACATTTGACAGGGTGGGCAAGTACCAAGTCTTGCTGTAGAACGAAATCGGTGTCTCCATTAACAGGCATAAGACAACATAGTGGAAGAACATCAGCATCCATTTTCTTGACACCCTTGTCCCTTAGTGGGGTCGGGAATGTTGCTGGTGCCTATCTCCAGCTAACGTTCCGGGCGAGAGGCAGGGTACACCCTGGACAGGTCGCCAGTCTAACATCAGCACCATATTTCTTAAATGGATTTTGCTTGATTGTCTCTCAACATTGCAGCTATCCCTGATACCAGTGCACTTTTTTTCTACCACATATTTTTCCTTCTCATAAACTTTCATTGAACATGCTTGGATATTCTACTCTATGAACAAACAGCCTCTTCAGCAGTGACATTTAGTGGATCACTCCCCTTGTGGTCTGTCAAGTCAACAGTCTTCCTCATCACTACCAACCCAGACTGAGAGTCATAAAAAAGGTTCAGGAAAGCTTAGAGTTTAGAGTTAGTTAATTAGGGTGTGACACCACAACTTTCTAACATTCCCTGTTTTCTAAAAAAAAATGAAACATTTCTGAGACACTGAACTTGTGATTTTCAAACCACAATCAGGGCACAAGAAGTCGACTTCTGTGGTCTAGAATGTTATTAAAAATGAGTGAAGTCATAACGAGACTTCACAGATTGTTTCAGAGCATTTTTTTTCTCCAAAAAGCAGGCAGTTATGCCAAACTATGTTGAAATTACTTTAAACAAAGCGTAGAGAAGAGCAACGGTTGGAGTAAATAATGTTGTGTTCTCCAGCCACATTTAGATTATTTTACTTCATTTAAATTCTGAAAGAGAAAGGAAATCACTTGTAAATTAAAAGTAGTTTGTGAAATTGCCTAGATTTCCAGTAATTAAAAACAGGCAGTATGTCCCAAAGGAATATTAAGCATATGGAGGCAGAATGTCTGTTCGTTATTTCTTGTCTTTTCTTCCCTTCTTCTCTTTTCACTTAATTTATTTCTTCTTTTTTTTCTTCTCTATGTTTTTCTTCTCCTCTCCTTCTGATTTGACTCAACATTCATTTGGGGGAATCATTTGTATGGTCATTACCGTGAAGCTACAACTAAGCTGACCAAGTTATGAACCATTAGCAAGTCTTAATACACCGATTTCCCTTGCTAATAGTCAAGCAAATCCTTTCACAGCAGAAATCTGCTTCTTTACATGACATAGGTAGAATTTCTCAAATCTTTAGGGCAGAAGTCCAAGTTGAGCCTGAATGTATTTTTGCAAATTAGGTATGAGTCAAGTCGGAGTATTAAAGTTGAGTCTTCAAAATTGTGCTTGACATATGTTGGCAAATTTGCACAAATGGAAAAAAAAATATCTGGTCAGAAATTAATATATGCTATATTTTTGTCTATTAGCTATCAGAATATTATGATAAAATGCAATTTTTCTGTAAAAGAAAAAAATAAAAGGATTTTGCAGTATAACCTCCCCTTCCTGGTCTGTTAGCCATGATTATTTATGTCCAAAGGCCCCCTTATTGGAGCAGTGCATTGTGGATATTATACATCTTTGGCTCTGTTGTTTTCTGAATATTTTAGGGCAAATTTTATTTTCCAGTTGGAATACATATATTTATGAAAATTTCCATCAGAGTTTATTAATATTAGCAGAATTAAAGATTGCACACATGGGAGATATTTGAATGAGCTCCAGTATTTTCACTGAAGCATAGAAGGAGATGATATCTTTTTAATTAATTTTTCCTTTTTTTAAAATATCCCCTTAACTTTCCATCCTCACTCATGCGCTCCTCAGTTCCAGCTTACATAAGCTTGCTCATGCAAAACCAAATTCACATTTACTGGTGAGGCACAGAGTCACAGATGTGACACTGAAGTAAAAAAAAAAAATAAAAAATCACTTGGCAAGAAGATTATCACACACTGACACACAAAGAACACAGCGCCAGAAATCTCTGACTTTTAAAGGTGATGTTCTATGAAAATTTGATTGGTGGAGCGGCAGGCCTTTTTAATGTGTAAATGACGCAGTGGCCCTGATAGGCCTGTTCTTGGTTGGAGCCTCGGTGGAACCTGACCGGGGAGTTGTAAATCAAGAAGCGCCATGAAAGTTTGATCAGAATTCAGTGGCTCGTTAAAGGAATTGGTTAATTCAGGGGAAAAGCAGTCCACATGCAACTGAGTTTAGTGGGACAGCTCTGAGAGCACATGATCCCCTGCCACTCAGCAAATACACACACATTCAGACATCAGTGAGCTTTAAAAGACAGGAATAGATTTTCCCTACAGGAAATTCTTTCCGCGAGCTACAATTTATTCCAGGCTCTGGTTTGCCCCCTGCTGTATGTTGGCTTGAGCTGCTTTACAGAACTCTACAGCTGCTGTACAAATAGTGTATCAAAAAAAATCTACATGTGCAGAAAATCAAAATAAAACATCATTTGTAAAGACACATCGACTCTCCTGTGGCATTCAAAAATGTTACTAACGAGAAAATCAGATTCATTTAATTAATTCGAAGTCTTAGGATAAAGAGCAGGGATTATTTCCACAAAGTCATAATCTGTTGCATCATATTAAGCATGGATGAATAATAAATTTAACTTGGGAAGGGCAAGTTGAAGTGATCTTCCACTTAAGTAATAGATCACTGTCAGAATAGATTTTTGGAACCTCAGTGGTGAGCAGCTGAATTCTGAAACAACACTGCCACCCTTAGACCAGATAAGCAAACCACACAAACATGTAATGCAGTTGCAGAAGATGTGACTCCAGTGTGTGCGCTTCAACCCAAACGTGAACCGCCTCTGCAGTTGAAGTATCACAGCTGGTGAGCATATGTGTGGGGAAAAAAATGAGATAAGAGATGGTATCATCAGGGGGGAGCGTAGTTTGAAGGGCCTTTTTCTAGCATTGTTGTAAATACACTTCTAATTGTAAAGTAACTCATAACCACAAACAATTAACCTGTAATTGCAGGAGCAGTAGTACTAAACACAGGACAGCATTAATGGAAATAAAACTAAACGTGTGAATCACTGGGTACATAATTATTACAGTTTAAAAACATTATCCTGTTTTATTAACCACTCAAACTAGAATATGCTCTTTGGTGATTTAATTAAAATAAAATGTAAAAAGCTGCCCTCAATTTTTAAAGAATTGATAAAGGATAGTTTCAAAAACAGAGTTTTAGGAGAGCCATGTGATACCCAATGTGGTCCGACAGTTTTCATTACTCTCCCTTCACCCTCTCATCCATTAGTCTCTGTCTTCCACACACCTCCCATCCCTCACACTCTCTCTCACCAACACAAAGTCACTGTCCAGAGACAAACAGATTGTTACAACTAACCTACAGCTATCTTGGGATGCTGAGAGTAATGACACTCATGGCCACATGATCACTGAGGTGAATGAGGGTCTGTATACATCCCATGTGTATCGGAGTGAAAGTGTTCCTCAAGATCAAGACGCTTTTTACTTTTTTCAAACTGCTACTCCCAACATACATCAAACATGTTATAGTTATGTGAACCTTTAGGTAAGATAGTGATTTTATTTACATTGCTTTTTAAAAAGCATAGCAACGACACACACAAACATAATGAATCAGTGACGGTTTCTGAAATGGGTGACACGGGCAGCCGCATAGGGTGGCATCTCTCTGCCTCCCCACCCCTCGTTGACATATTCCCCCACTCCCTGCTCTTGCAACTGGAGGATCTGAATGTCAACAATACCCAATACATCATTACACCAGCACCCCTGATCCCCGTGAACAATTTCATGGAGAATAAAGTGGAGGGTCCTCCAGAAAGGTGGTTCGCCCAGGGCGCCAAACAGACTAGGACCGCCTCTGCAAGATAAGAAGATTAACGTTCATATACTTCATAAGTGAGATTAGTAAGATGCAATAAAATATTGCATCATGGAGAAGGCATGTGTCTAATCAGTAGTAACCATGGAAAGAAAGCCCCACCATCATCAATTAGCCTACCATGCATAATCTAGATTTTTATACACTTTCAAGTCTGTTCCGGTGAAAGGAAAAACACTGTTTAGGGGGCATAAATCATATGGTATGCATTCATACAAAGTTGGCAATTTAATCAAATCATTGAAAAGATAAGGAGGGAGAGGATTTGGGTCGGTATCTAATCTATCCATTTCCAATTTTTGTAACTAAACTGTCCTTGAGCCCCAACTTGGTGTGCTATTCTCACAGACAAATGACCTTGACTTAAATAAGTAAAATCCACAACTGCACTTGTTTAAACCGAGCTCAAGAGCAATCCCCACATTCAAAGGTGAGACCAAATCAAGGTGACAGGATCACCAACAGCAGGTAGCACTGCTTTTACAAGTGATACATGAACAATCATTACCTCAGATTCTTATGTCACCATAATTGCGCAGTATTGTCTTGTGTCCTCTAAGTGAGACCATGGAATGAAAGTCATAACGGTGCAGATATAAATATCCTGTGAAAGAATCTAGCAGAGGAAAGGCAGATTGCAGAACAGGATTACAGGATCATCATTTACTGATGAGGAAAGAGATCTCAGACACTTCTTGTGTATTAAAAAGAGCAATTGGTACACAACATATAAGGTGTTCTTATGGGGTGTTTCTGCTCTTTTGTGTGTCAGGATGGAGATGGTGGGGGTGCTCTGTACACTAATTGTTTGTTTAAAATATTTTCGGATGGCCCAGACTCAAATTTAATAATGTGCCTGCCTTAAGACTTGAAAATTGGTGTTAACATATTATTTATATTAAATATGACAAAGTTTGAGTTAGTTTACAGAGCAGAATTGACAAATATTTCAGTATTTAATGTAGGCTGGTGGAGACTTTGTTCCAAATGCAACTCACAGGTTTTAGATTTGTATTTTCGTAAATGAATATTGTGTATATCTCCTTCCACTTCTCAGTCGCATGAGACTTTGTGGTGTTCTGTCACATAAAATCCCAATAAAATCATTCAGGTTTGTATTTGTAATTGCAGAAGACGAGCATGCAGAGAACAACAGTAATGTTTTTGGAACACGCTAATTTTTATCTTAACTTAGATCTAACAAAACACTTTGCAAACACTGGTCATCCATGTTAATCATAATTTGTGGCCATTTCAGTTTGGCCCATCATTTTATGTCTAAGATTAACTGAAATAAGTTGAAAATGTATGCTTTTTTAGACATTATTTTAAAATGTTCCTTAAACAGGGATGTTGAAAGAAAGTTCATTTTCAAATTTTTGTGGGCAACTTTTATGACCTTTTTAGTTTTCAACCACATTTACATATTGTATTGGAGTCTATACACTTTTTTCAACAAATGTTTGTTCAAGTTGGAAGATGTTAATTGAAATTTGACTTTCTTTTTTTATTGTTATTTCAGCAACTTGCTTATAGAGCACTATATTCTGCCAATTTGACAAAAAATACAAATGAATTTGTGTAAAAACACATTGACCTTTGTCAGCTAAAATATTTAAGGTCTCTTTGTAGTTTCCTGCCAATTTGTTCAATTTCCCTTGAGAGTACTGTCGATATTGCAATGTCCTTTCAGTAAAATGGTTATATATTTTTTGGAAAGACTGCCATGTACTTTTAAGTTCATACGTCACAGACTTTGTCATCCTTCTCAACAGTTCTGGTCAATCCTCTGGAGTGTTCCAACCCAACAGCGGGTTTTAGTCCACGCCTTTGACTGACCTCTACACTACAAAGCTCCTTCACCAAGTGTACCTCGTAAAATCAATAGACATGACAGAAAAAGGAAAAAAAAAAACTTAGACACAGGTCCTTCTAAACTCTTTGTCACAGAGGACCTTTTCTTCACTTCATGGATGTTTGGTTTTGTCAGCCTAATTTAACATTCACTTCTGAGCTGTGAAAAATGCCCTTACAACAATCGGCAGCATAAATATGATCTGTCACTGGGTCAAGGAGTTTTAAATTTGGGGCTATCCAAAATTTTGTCTTCAGGTGGTCCCATTAGTTTGGTACCTGTCAGATTACATAAACCTACTTCCCACTACGGGGTGATCAGTCTAACCTTGGTAAGCTCCACATCGTCCGACTCACAGGTCCCAGTGTTTCATACCTATTTCTTCCTTGATATGCCATTTGTCAGGTTTGACAGGCTAGTGGTTGGACTGCTTTTACTACAGATAGGCCCTGCTTTGTAGCAATTCCTGAGTCAATAACCGAGGCGGCTGCTTTATTTAACATTCTACCAAAGGCCTTAATATTTATTGTTTATACATAATAGATTGGGAATTGCTATTACAATTATTTGCAATATTCATAATTACAGAAAAAAATTATCCAGGTTGCTAGAAAATGGCTCCTGAATTGCTTCTTAACACCATTTGGCACTGCGATGCTCCATGAATTGACAGGAGGAACCACTATCTCTTCCGTGGCTCTGCTTATCCATCATAGAGCAAATGCAGGTGACACTGTCAGACAGTTTGCCAAAAGGCAAGATGTAGATTTGTATACAACTGTAACGTCTGTCCTCACTGCAACTATGATAATGGACTGCAGAATAAAGACGAGTTTACTTGCGTTCAAAAGACCTTTTGAAACAAAGGGCTCCCTTTTCTCCTTGGACCTTTGAATAATGAACCAAATGCTTTAAGGCTTGATCAGAGTCTTTGTCTCATTTATCTGTGGACACTATTTTCAGCATTGGAAATACACGCAATAAAGAAGTGATGTGAGGTTTCTTTCCTTTTGTTCAAAATCGTTTAAGCTCAGTCACAGGCTTGATGAAAACCACCTGCCTTTTAAAAGTCTTTTCTTCTTCGTATGACCATTTGACTTTCTGTTACAGATTATGCAACATCATTCAACTCCATTTGAAATATACTGTTTTGCACTTTATTTCTCATTGTGGTTGATTGATTTGCTTTGAAACACCGGCTACGGAGGAGATCAATGGTCATTTTAGTGATAAGAATGATTCAGGGCTACGTTTTAGTTTAAAGCTTGCAGCTACTCTCACCCTCATTAGTGTTTATACAAGTTTTATCTTGCATGGAATCTGCTCCGTCACAGACCTCATATAGCGAGATTTTCATTACAAGTTCTAGAAGGTTTCTGCGCAGTGTCGAATTAATTATATTCTACAGCAAAGATAATAATAAACATGCCAATGGGTTGACTTGTTTGCACCTTATGCTCTGTTCAAGGGCAGCTCAACATGCAGTCAGTTTTAGATGGATGGAGATCTGCAGGCAAGACTTGGCTTGTTGTTTTCCTTTCTATTGTTTTACCCCATGTTCTGCCTGCTCATTTACTATGACAACAAGAACAGATGGAAGCAGAGTAAGGAAAGGAGTCTGGGCAAGAAGAACAATAGAATATTGTAATGCAGCTTTTTTTCACATCAGGTTAGAGTAAATTCAAATATAATATTTAGTCTTATAAGAACATTAAAGAGATGTGTTGTCAGATAACAATGCATGACCTCCTTAGAGATCATGCAAGCAATCCTCACTCTGGAAATCAAAACCTTGGTCGGCTGATCTGCCAGTCAACTAATTGTAAGTAAGCAGCCAAAGTCACAGCGGGAGGCATGCTGTCTTATTCTCTGCTTGCCATTATTTGAGCTGGTAGAAAAGGTTTTGAAGAACACACACGTTATATGCTTTCCATTTTTCCCCCCTTTCGGTTTCCACACTGGATGAGAATTATGTGCATCCATTGTTGTGCTCATTTTGATCTTGACTGTTTTATGGAACCATACTTGTATGCTTTTGTGGGTGTTGTAGTCACTCAATGATAGCTGCGTGTTTCTGTGTGGACAGTTGCCATATGATATTTCTGTCAACAAACACCTGTTTACTCTGTACCTGTTTTATGCTAATTAATTGTTAACATGGTTTCAATTTGTCAGGCAGCTTGCTCTTGTTAAAATTAGCTTGCTACAATGCTGACGATAGCCGGAGCGCTGCCTTGTCAGTGTCTGGATGAATTATAAGTGTTAATGTGAGCAGATGTTGGCCCACTGTTATAGATAGAAACATGCATGCAGCTTTAGTAACATCAACGTTCGAAGAAAAGCAAAAGAAAGGACGCCTTTTTTTTAAATTAACTGACTGTTTTCATACATTAAAGTTAAATCCTAAGTGGAAATTGGAGTAAAAGCAAAGATCACAACTTTTTTTAAAAAAAAGGCTAAAATTTTGTTTTGGATGAATGTCTAATTTTCAAATATTTCACACTCTTATACTCCTTGGAACTCCTTTTGATTTTTTTTTTACTGCAAGGATGTTTTCTTTTTTTTCTGTTATATCAGTAAATACAATTTTGTCCCAGTGAGGGGCACTGCAGCAGAACTTTCAGCTCTGAGGATGTTAAACCAAACCTACCTCAGTATAAGAACACAGAAATACAGTAAACTCTCCAAAGCATGGGAAATCTAAACAATAGATTATCAACACTTTAAAATCAGTAAATGATACAGACTGGTTTGAGATAAATATTTTGGAACCAGATACAATTTCTCTTTTTGAATGAATAGTGTTTGTTTTCCCAGTGTTTTCTTTGCCTTTTTTCTTATCACACTCTTGGATCTCTATAGGATTAAGTTCTTGAAAGTCTCTTGTAGCAGCATAACTGCATCATTTAAATGTGTGGGGTTTTTTTGTTTTGTTTTGTTTTTTTACGTTTACTTTAGGTGCTAAAGATTAGCAACAAAATATTCACTCAAAGTATGAACAGCCTCTGTTATCATTTACTTATTACACTATCTCTCTGGTTACTATAGTTTTGTTAATTTTATTTATTTAGAAGTTTGCAAACACTTAATTTTATCAGAATACCAGCATTTTAAAATTTTTACATAGCCCGAGGTTACTTTGTGGGGATTAGAGCAAAGTAAAACAGACCGAAGTTTAAATATCTATTCTATCAATTGTACAAATTACTCAAAAGTAATTTGAAAAGCCTTAGCTGTAGACAAGGAATGGAAAGTGTTATAAATGTTTTTAATGTACTAAATTATTGTAAAAGTAATGCACTAAATAAGACTTTTTTACTTCATCTTATGGCTCTTCTAGCTGTATAGCACACAAATAATCTTTGTAAAAATAAACAACTTTTTCTTTTCTTTTTTTTTTACTTGAAGACAATGTTTCAGTTTCTTCGACAGAATCAGACACACATAAAATCTCCCACGACTTGCAAAACCTGAAATGTTTAGACAAGTCCAAGATCGTGTGTGTGTGTGGCTGAAGTGATCAGATAAGAGTTAATATTTATGCATATTACAAAAAATGAATAAAGTTCAATATTTGTATTTTTGCTAAATCAGTACAGTGGAATGTTTTTTCTTTGACTGTCATACGGTTGGATTTTATGCTTCATGATTTGGTTTCTGTAGCTGTTTTTATTTTTTCTTATTTTTGGGTTAGGTTAATTTATTCTTCACAGATGGCTTGTGTCTAAACGATTTATCCCTATCAGTAATGAATGCCAAGCGTGCCATCAAAGACAGCTTTGTTGCTCTCAGGGGATTCCTACCAACAATGGTTTGTGTATTTCTTTAAGGCTGATCAACACAAATAAGAGGAAGGCATATTGTCTAAGTAGACATGACAGAAAAAACAAGACATTTTATCACATGACATCTTTAAGAGAGAGAAAAAAAGTAATGCTGTCTTCTGTGAATCAGTGGTTGTAACTTTATTTACCTGGCCATAAAGCATCAAAATATACATTTCTTTCAAATGGAATGTTAATATTAAACGCCTTGTATTTATCTGCTTGGTAAAACTGAAAATGTTACCATTGTCAATCTTTTAAATTGTCCTATGAGTTAGTCTGTAGTTTTATTTTGGGTTAAAACTATTTTGAGAGTCAATTATTGCGTTTGTTCATTCATATGTCTTCAAAAGGACCACAATAAAAACACTTCTATGCTTTACAGTCCTGGACCCTTTGAGACAATGACATAAATGTTAGCATTGTGGTGTCTAGCACCAAGATTTTAATAGCAGAGTCTTTAAGTCCCATAAGTTGCAATCTCGTTGTTGTGTATCTCAAATCATTCCCAGTCCAATCTTCCTCTGTAGCAGGTCACATTATCCTGCTTAAAGACCCCACAGGCATCAGGGAATGCTGTTGCAGCCCCACATAGACCAAACTGTGGTAATATATTTTCTGACACATTTCTGTCAGAACCAGCATTAACTCCTACAGCAATTTTAAAGTCCAGTACAGCTTTCACTCCCAACATGCATCAATGAACCTTGGCCACCCAAAGCCCTGCTGCTGGTTCACCACTGTTCCTTCCTTGGAACAGTTTTAATAGACAGTAACAACTGCAGACCAGGAAACACCCCATGAGGCCTGCAGTTTTAGATATTTGCTGATCTACTTGCGTAATCATCATAAATCTGTTGAAATCCTCAAACATGCCCATATTGGCCTACTTGAAGCAGAGTTTTGGAAATAAAATTAATTCGAAGCCTAATATGCCTAGTCCATTTACATGTTGAATCAGTCTATTTACAGCTGATCAGTGTTATTCACCTTACTGTTCAATGGTCATCATATAATATCTGTTTAGAGTTTCAAAATGTGTTATTAAAGTTGCGAATGAAAAATACTTCTGCTTTGTAATCAAGTATCTTCAAAATCTCTGCAGCTGGCTCAGTAAGTTTTGTGTCTTTCTAAGTAATTCTTTAGCACAACAAATCCTCTGAACCTACATCAAACATGTGGAATGTCTTAGTACTGAGAGGCAATAACAGCATTGTTCTGTATTTGTTGTGGTTCTTGTGAGTTGATCCTGAAATAAGACCAACAAACAAAATAGTATGTGACAGTATGTGATTTTTGTTTATTTTTGTGGCTTCACAGAAGTTCTGAGTAAGTCCAGACCTTCTTTGTTTATATCTGGGAAAATCTTAATCTGGCAAAACACTTGGCATCACATGATACGCCATCATTGATTCGCAGTTTCACACCTTATTGATGCTTCTCATGGTAAAGTGTGTGAACTGCAGAACAAGCATTGTTTTGTGTTTTCCCCTCATGCAGCATGTAGAGTAAGTGTTGAATACATCAATGTTTTTCTCTTCTTCAAAGAATGACACTAGACGTCATCACTGCAAAGAGTAATCCACTAGTACAATGAAATTAACATAATCTACAAAAATAGTTATGAGTAAAAAATAAGGAATAAATAATTATTGTATAGGCTATTAAAGACAATAATGCTCAAAAGGTAATTTAAAAACAACAACTAAGAAGCCAGCTGCAATTCTACTGATATGTGCAAATCCAAATCAGTTAAATACAGTGGTACTAACTGATGGCTTAAATAGGTTCCTCATCAAACCGCGTTTTACAGAGTGGCATGATTAATAAAAACAGAAATCATCACAATGTGGTTCTGCACAACTGTCCCAAACAAAAGGCCAAAAAAACACTTGATTGGTTGCAGCAAAAGAAAAGAAAATTCCCAACCTGACTTTTATCCAACTGAAAATAATATGGAAACAAACTACATCTTGGAATGCATGAAGATTTGAAAGAATGGGTCAAAATTACACCTGTGCAAAGGATACAATAGTTTCTCCTTACAGCAGACGTCTAGAATTTGTCAATATGAAACCACTTAGCCTTCACCTGTAAAGCCTACAAGCCATTCATCTTCAGAAAATGCCTTGACTGTCAAAAATCTATGGTCCTTAAAACTCGGTTCGAGGAGACCCTATAAGGGGAGGTCCTCACGTGGATCGATGTTTTTAATGTTTTTATTTTCACTTTTAATAATGTTTTTATCTTTTTAAATCTTTTTCAAAATCTCTTTCTCACTGTTTATTCTGTTTTTATTTTTATTTTAATTATGTAAAGCACTTTGAAATGCCTTGCTGCTGAAATATGCTATACAAATAAAATTTGATTGATTGATTGATTATGTAACGATAATGATGTCAGAAGAAAAACACAGCATCATAGAGCTTCCATCTTATTTAACAGCTTTTAAGTGTTTGTCAATATTCCTCGTCTCATCTGACCAATGCAAATGGTTCCAGTTAAAGTATCAGTCAATTTCAGCAAATTCAACATATTTACATTTGTGAAAGAAATGCGAATAGTATTTCCAGAGGTAGGCTGTAAAAAACTGTATAATGCTTGGTAAGCTTAAGACGCCACTCGTTACCATGATTTTATTAGGACATTTACTTCACTGCCTCGGCCTCTCCACATTGTGCCATGTGTGATTTGTTAAAGACTTATAGTAGTTCAAAATATTCTGCAATTATGTAAAACATTTCATTATGAAATTGTGGTATTGCACAAATCATTAAATTTAACATTTTTTTGTGTCAGGGTTGTGGTGGTAATTCAGGATATAACCAGGTGGAGGGCCAAGAACAGCCTTAATAGACCTAATCTTAACAGCCTAATAGGCTTTTAAAATGCCTGTTTTAAAAGTGTTGGTAAATCTAACTGGTCTAAACTGGTATAACCTGAGAAACAACAGTAAAGAATCCCCACTCTGCAGTGCAATGCTCCGGCTAAGATGAAACTTGATATCTTCCAGTCTGACAGCTCCATCATGAATGATGTATCCTCAATTTGGATCTTGACAAGCTGTTGCTACAAAAACATCAACAAAGAAACAGAAAAGAACAGAAATAAAATGTGTTGCAAAGAGAAACTTAATGTTACCTGGAGGCATAACCCCCCGCCCGCCCCCGGATTTTTTCAAGCTATGTTGTTTCAACATAATTTTCTGGCTGTAAAACCTGATTACCAGGTCTTTTATCTGGTAGTTACTCTTTCATTACCTTACACACATACTCAGTGATCTAATGAGGTTACATGGGACAAGTTTGCATGAATTAGCTGTTACACTGAAAGGTTGAAGGGCTGATAGGTCAAATGTTAATTACAAATTGTCTGAGTTCAAAGAGAGTAAAGACTGCAATTAATCCTGGATGGGACAAATTTGGAACGGTTTAGCGCACTAATGTATGTGGCCCAAAAGTATCAAATCAATTTTTTAAAAAAAGGAGAATGGAAATATCCTTCATTATTACAGAGTGGGGAAATTCAGGAAATACCAGCAGCAAATGAGAAATAAATGGATGGGTGCATATCCATGTTCGACTATGCAAGAAAAATGTAGCAATCAAGGCACATAAGAGTAGCTTCAAGCACCTAAAAGACAAGCTAAAATACTGAAATAAACTAAGAATGGAGCTGCAGTCAATTATCTTATTCATTTGGCTCAGACTCTGAAAAGCCAATTATTGTGGGTTAATCCATGCATAGAGCAATTGTTTTATTTATTAATTAATATGATACATACACATCATCAGATGGTCCATGGAGCAATCAAAATCCATATGTAGTTTTGCATTTGTGTTTTAGTAAAGCATGATTTTATGTTTTTTTTTTTTTTTTTTTTTTGTCAGGGAAGTGCACTTATAAAATTACTCTTGTTTAAAAGCATTGGAAATATCTGTTGAAAATTATGTTTAGTACTTTGAAGATGTTTGCTTTGTGCCTATAAAATTGTCTTTTCTTAAATTCTTTAAGAAAAACAGGCTCAACTTTATTGCTGTTTTGTATTAAGAGTGTGAACAACCAGTTCAGTAACCAACTGATCTATGTTGTTCTTCCTGTTGCCATTTGGGACAAAATACTCAAATCAAATGTTGACTAACATTACAGAATTGTATTAGTTTTAAAAATAATGTCAGGTACAACGAGAGTTTAAACCATGTCAGATACTTTGTGCCCAACATCCAAAGCCTAATTCTTTATCATTGCATCTGCACTGATGTTAGGAATGGGAGTGAAAAGGTTTGCTAAAGGTCGGTTAACTATTTTTATTGCATCAATGAAAACATCCCTTTCCATATCTTCCTCAGAAAAAGCCCCAAAGAGGATAAGTGTGTGTTTCACCCAAGGACAAGCACAGGGCATGGATGACAAGCCAGAAAGGTCCATGCAAGCCTAGACATTTCACTCCAGAAATGAACAGTTTTATTAATGCATTCTATCACACTTTAAGAAACTGGAATTGAGTTCCACATAGTTAAAGAAGGGAAACTAAGGCTTGTAGCTGTCTAATGTCGACGGAAAGAAGCTAATTTTCAGTATGACCTTCAAAGTTTTAGTTTCACAGTCTAAGAGCATAATTACTGTAATTACTACATGGCAACCATCACAGCAAAATGACTAATGTGACCATTAAAGCCAAACGTGAGCATCACTCTCCAGAAAAGTCTTCATAGGCATCAACAAAGTTTCCCACTGCAGCAACATAATAATTAATATTTCCCAATAAATTGATGCTAAAAGCCCAGCTTCGTCCTAGTCTGTGTTAATTATAAGGATTCACATTTTTGTATTGGTCCCTCACAAGTTGAAAGATCACGTTGTGGTTAGATTAAATATTTATTAAGACTTGTAATTGCAATCACATTATCATTTAGATCACCTAATTAAACAGTAATATACATCAAGGATGAAGCAATTACAGCTGTTAAGATAAACAAGATCAAACTAGATAAAAATAAGAAGGCAACACTTTCATGCTTGTACACTACAGTTGACTGATATGTGCACAAACAAGCTGGCAAACACAATCTGCTTGCCTTTGAGGTGACCAAGTTGGAATCCCGGGGGCAATCACAGAACAATGGTTCCCGGCTGTGCTGGAAAAAAAGATGACTTCTAAAAGCACCAGCCTGTGCAGGTAAGTCAAAACTCCCCAGGATAAACACAGACGAGAAATTACATCAAAACATTCAACTTCTGTTTGACATCATTCAGAAACCTTAAAGATGCGATGGATGTAATAGCTAATAATTAAAATATTTACCTTCAAAATAATTTAATATCTTGTTGCTTGTTGGACAAACAAGGATGCGCACGCACTCCAATACATAAAGATTATTTATGATAATTGGTACCAATTAACCCTAAAAGTCATGTTTTTGGAACACTAACAGACATGCTGTCATAATGCTCATTTGCTGCAAAGAACTACATAGGATAATATTCTAGCATGTATTTTTTTCTAATCCCATGTTGTCATTTAAAGTAAATACAGGGGCAGTGCTGACTGTGAGACAATAAAGCGAGACAATGAAGGATTAGACATCTGTTTTATTCACAGAGCCTGTACAAAGTGTGTCATTCTGTTACTTGGTTTCAAAATTAGAGCAAATAATCTCAGATAAACAACTCTCTCGGAATTATGTGTTAAAAGTCTAATTAAGAATCTTATTAACTGATTGAAGAAGCCCCTCTGTGTTCATGTAAGTAACAATTTAATTAAATCAATATTATCTATATAGCACAGATTCACAACAAAGGGCAGGCTTAGGGTAAGCTGACAAAATAGACAAAAAGATCCAATATATTTACAAATATGTAAAATCTAACTGAGCATAAAACTAATTAGTTTCAGCTCAGACCAATGGATAAGTTCAAGTTCAGTGAATTATAAAATGCCACAAAGTAAAAAAGTTGTTTATATAACTTCACCTTTATGCCATCAATAGTCATGACTGAATGATTAGGACGGTTGCTGCTCGTATATATGACTTGGTTTTTTGTGTTTTTAGCTTGATTGCTTATAGCAGAATAGTAAATACCCACATTAAAAATATATCTAATGGTATACATTTGTGTTATATTTGATGCTTATTGCAAAGCCAAATATTGATAAGTCTTTATAGCTATAAATGAAAGGATTTCATTTTATTTATTCATTTACCTTTTTTTGAAAAAAGGGTTTGTTAATTCAGAGCTTTTTGGCTGTGGCAGAATTTACAATACAAAGATCTGCAGGACTGACTTCAAAAAGAGAGAGGCCGACAAATGTTCTCTGGTGTGTGGAACAAGTGTTTAATATGAAGTATTGCTTAACCATTTATAGATCTCACACCAGGGTGCTATTTTCACAGAAGTACTTCTGACTGTCCCCCTACTTGATGTACATCCCCCATAGAGTGGCAGGGAACAGAGCACTTCATCTTGATAAGTGCAGTCATTCAACGGAAGCTTGCAAAATGTAAGAGATATTCTTTCACAACAAAATGAGCCCCCAGGAATGTCTTACAGGCACACGGATACACAAAGTAAATGACATTTCTTGTAATAAAATCCAGCATAACTGGCATTTGAAATAATACACATATCTGGGCAAATCTTCACTTTGGGGCTTTTTTCTTGTCTCACTGTTTAGTTTCTAGCTCATATATTTGTGGCAATTGTTATTTAACACTTCTTGTATATGTTACTGTAAAAACAGAGAACAGAGTATGTATAAAAAGAAAGATAACTTATTATTTTGTTACCCTACCCCGTTACTTCTGGCAGAACTTTCCTCCAGGGAGTGCCACGTTATTGAAGAGCATACATAAAAAATAAATATTAGAGACAGCAGGGAGGCTGGACAGCAAGTTCCTGCTGGAGAATATGAGAGACGTGTGTCCAGAGATGAAGAATATCACATGCTTCAAGCAGAAGGAAAATCAGATGGATGTCTGTTCAGGATGGAATGAAGTGCACACATTATTCAGTAGGTTCAGTTCTGGAAGTGGCTCAGCATCTTCCTCCCTCGCCCCCAGCAAAAATCTCATACACACTTGACCCACAGTTTTCCACTCACACCTAAAATGTTTTATCTTCCAGCTTGGCCATGGAATCCTCTGTTTCCAGATGTTTGTCTTCTACCAAATAAGGAGCTGCTGGTGCTCCCTTTGTACAGATGCAATGGATAAATATATAGACTTTAAAATAAAATAATTAAAGGAACAATATGTACATGCATTTACAGACATTTTTTCTTATTAAAAATATCTCATTTTCCAAAAGTCAACTGCCCTTTCCACAGTCTTGAGGAGCTTAACCTCCAGGTGGTTCTGACCACATTGTTGGACATACTGACATATTTCCTGTTTGTATGCAGACTCATCACTGTCCTGAACCAAACCAATCACAATGGTGTCCTCTGGAAACTTCTGTAGTTTCACAGTGAGATCCATTAAGAGCAATCTTCTGCGTACAGGGAGAAAAGCAGTGGGTAAAGAAAACACTGCTGATGGTCTTTGTCTGGGAGAAGATGCTGCCCAGCCTCACCTGCTGCCGGTCAGCTAGGAAGCTAGTGATCCACTATAAGGTGGAGAGCTGCAATGTGAGCTGATTGAACTTCTGGTGGAGGATATCTGAGATGATGGCGTTTAAGGCTGTATTGAAGTTAAAAAAAAAAGATCCTGGCATGCGGAGCAGGGCAAAGTGTCATCTCGTTTTGACTGCATCATCTACCAAACTGTGTGCCTGGTAACTGCAGGGGATCCAGCAGGAGCTCTATCAGCTCATTCAGATACTTCATCAGAACTTTTTATGATCAAAGACATCGGGGCAAACGATCTGTAGTCATTTTATCATAATAGAGCGCTTTTCCTGGGGAACAAGGTCACAGTGGAGAATTTCACACAGCTACAAAGACATGCTGCAGATCTGTCTTTATCTGGACAACAGACTGAAATGCAGATGCAACAGTGAAAGGAGAACCCATCAACTTTGGGAGATTTTTTTTTTGAACAGGAGAAAGAGCTGCTAGAACATGAATACTGCTTAAAAGATTGCAAAATGAATAATTAGCATAAAATCGTAAAACATTTCTCACAAAAAGATTCATCAATTATCATCTCGCACATTCAACTAATTCACAACCAGTCTGATTGAAAGGTGTTTATCAAATTAAGAAATTTGATAAACACCAATACAGTCATCTACCTCTAAGGACTGAGCCAACTGGAAAACAATATTTAGTGTCCCTGCTTTCTTTTAGTTAGACCATACATAAGAGTTTACTGGATAAATAGAACGTGTACCTACATACAATGAAGTGGAATTAACCTTCCAATGAGGTCTGAATACAATATTAAAAATACATTTTAAAAATAACCTTTAAGATGGTAATAAATATGTTTTTGTCAAGTCCACATTTCTGTATTTAAAATGTTTTTGATTGGTCTGATGTAATATTTTATTCTTCAATGCTGAGTTTTCAGTAGCTGTAAATGGAACATCATATCAATCAATCAAATTTTATTTGTATAGCACATTTCAGCAAGGCATTTCAAAGTGCTTTACATAATTAAAATAAAAACAGAAAGACAAAGAGAATTTTTTAAAAAGAAAAAAAGATTGAAAAAGATAAAAACATTAAAACCCGCACCCTTTGTAGGACTTCAATTAAACATCTCACACCTCAGAGTTTTAGTTAAAACGCATTGATTCGTCTAACTGGGACGTTTTCCGGGGGCTTTACATAGTCAGTGTGAAAGAGAAATAAAAAGAAGTTAAGAAATAGATGAGAAGTAAAGGTTAAAAAATTAGTTGCATCAAATTATGTTAATTATGTTAATCATTAACATAATAAAGCTTGAAATCATCAGGCTGCGTGTGTGTGTGTGTGTGTGTGTGTGTGTGTTGAATAAGTAACTCAATTCAGTAACTCAATGAATTGAGTTACTGAAATAAGCAAACTTTTTAATAATATTCTAATTGATTGGATGTGATCGTACTCATTCCCGTGGGAGACTTACAGATAATTAAGGCTTAGGTTTATATTCCATTTCATACATTGAGAAGTTAAGAAGCTGCAGTTATTGATGTTGCTGCTAGACAATGCAGAATGGATTTTTTGGCTCCTACTTCTAAATGCTGTGGAAATGCGTTTAGTTACGAGTGTGCGGGAAAGTCTGTTAATTTGTAAACATTTTAAAATGCAGTTTTACTATGTAGTGCAGAAAAAATTATATGCAGCAAAATTGTTTTGAGTAATTACAAGAAAATATGGTGCTTATCTTGATATATGACAGGTTATACGTTACATGCATGATTCATATTTGTCTAAACCTACACATGCTTTGAAATTAATCCAAAAGCATAAAAAGAATGAGAAATCTGAAGACATGAAAAACTATTTACATTAACTCAGAGATAAAAAAAAATAAATGTTGACTCATCATTTACCTTTCAAAACTGCTGCAGAAAAAAAAGCAAAACATGCAAATTTCAGTAGGTAATTGTCAGCCATCATTCTCCTTGGCTGTTGAGATATTACTGAAATTAGGGCAGTTTGTCATCCCACTATGCAGCATAGTTGCCAGCAATAAGTGCATAATAATAAGAAGGTATTACAAGCTGCACACTTAAATAACCATAATGAGTAATTTGAAGGTCAAAATGTTCTGTGAACAAAACAGAAAGGAAGGAAGACAATTCAGCCCTCTGAAAGTATTTTTGACACCAACAGAGCAGATTCAGTGATTAAGATATTTTGCTAGTTTTAAAAAGAACCTTTCATACATCTGCCTTAGATATTTGTTCAAGTCCTATCCCCTCTATTTGGTCTTCTTAAATACTGTAGGAGGGCTAAAAATAACTCTTTTTTTGCCCATTGGGTCTGTGTCAGATGTTATATTCTTGGGTGTTCTTGGCAGTGTATTTTCTGTTAAAGCATATAAATAAAAAATAGTGTATGATTATGTCAAGGCAGATGTACCAAAATATTTGATGTCTAATTAAACACTCAGAGGTCCAGGTCATCTTGAAGCACACACTCACATTAAAACCAAATTAAGTTGTTGCTAGGTACGGCATCTTGCATCATCAGAGCAGCTTTTACTTGAACAGGTGAAGGCTTGACCTTAGAAAAATGTTATGCATATTAATCCGTAACAGATTAAAGTGCCTTTTAAGGGCAAGCTGAGGAATCAGCAGGTTATCTCATTTTGAAAGACTTTTTTTTTCTTTTTTTTGCATTTTCATTGGTTACATAACCAGGACATTTCCATGGAAGACAGACACAAGCTAAAAAAACTAATTTCAAAACTTGGCTGTATCATTCACACATAAAATAATTCTCAGTTTTGACATAAAGGGAAAAATCCATGACATTTTGGGGAACTGAAAATTAGGTAGTATGTATAATCCACAAAACTATATATAGCTTTCTGGATGATTTTTTAAAATATAGAACCCATCTCCTTTGGGACTGACAGATATATGAAGAATACTAGAATAATTGGTGTGTCACAAAAAAGATTGTTCAAAATATTTCACCTCTCATTTAAAAGCCTGATGGCTTACAAGGAACTTTGGGTTTATAGGGAAAACTATAAAAATTGTTTATATCTTTTAGTTATCCACCTGGGTTATCATTTGGGTCATTGTTATCTGGGCTCTCTGCACATGTTTTTACAGGCAAATGGTTGCAAAATTGCCTGGAGAGATTATATTATGTATTTGGTGTTGAATGGGTGACGCCAAAGACCAGAAATGTTTTGTGAGCAGAAAGCTTTTTTCTATTAAAGGAAAAAACTTTTTTATTATTTTCTGAAGCCATTCTTCTCCTCTGTCCAAATGTATCCTTATGTCATCATCTTCAACTATAATCATTGTCTTATTCATTAGGAAAATTCTTCATCAGCTTGCATAATCAGCAGTTTGAGGCAGAGTACGCAGTTGAGAAAGATGGCCATGGAGTCTGTTGTTGAACCTGTTTTCATACAAAAAACGGTAGAAAATAGTTTAATTTGCTATCATGAATCATAGAAGCTTTAATTAAACAAACAGTGTGAATGCTAAACCTTTGAAAGGCTAAGTCTTTTTTTGTTTTTCTCTCCTTATCTCCTCTGATGTTAGAATTGATGTCAGGTTCACATGAAAGGATGTTCAAAGCTAAAGTGAGTGCTAACAACTTCATCTACATTTTCTTTCTACTTACATGCCACATTGAACACAGTCAGCGTTAACTACTACCTGCTATATGGAAGCCAGTGAGTTATAGTAGCTAAAATAGCAATCACTGGGTCCAATACCTTGATTATGGCTGAAAGGTTCCTGTAGGTATAGAGTAAGTGCTGCTGCTGAATTGATTTTTATTCACCACCTTCTTGAATTTTGCACACTTAATGATGTCAGTGACATGGAAGTAATATTTATCGTTCAAAAGAGTTTTAAAGTATCTGTATTGAGAATATCCTTTCAGGAAAAGAATTACCAGGTGTTCTCTGAGAGGGGTGCAACTGTGAAGTTTTAAGTTCCTTAGTATGTCAAATTACTCTTGAATGACAAGAGTTTGGACTGTTGGATTAGTATGAGAATACTAATATTATACTAATAGATACAATTATTAGCATAGGTAGAAAATAATCTATTTCTACCTATTAGATACTACCTATATCAGTATGAATCCCCTGAACCACCAATTTTAATCTTCACTTAGCAATCAGTTTGAAGAATATTTTGGAAGGACATATTTGCTTTTGTGTCATTTTTTAAATGCTTTTTCATGGTTGGTGTCTTTCATAAACACAATGTGTCACTTAAATCATGGGATCCACTGTTTAGGCCTGTGTGTTAATTATTTGGAAAATGTCTTAGTTTTAGTTAACAACTTCATCAAGACAATCAAGGAAAACAAAAACAGCAACAGTACACAACAGTATTTGATTTTGTTCTTATTATTTCTTTCATTATCAGAAATATTAGTTGCAGTTATCATTACTATTTACTTATTTTATTAATTTATTTTGTAAAAACAATGAAAGTTTGTCAAGTACAGCTTGTCAAAGTCCTCTTTTTGTGGGAATCATCAAAGAAAAAGTAGCAAGTTGTTTTTCTGTGATGTACCATCGTGATACATGCCTTGCAGTATACTCAAATGCAATGCGACAGTCTGCTGGATCAAAGTCAGGCCCAGCTTGATGCTTTGCAACAGTTGAAACGTTTTCTGTGTTCTTTTGAAAATACGGATGTTGTGCAGATGTTTTCCTGTTGGAGCGGTGTCATCTTTCTGTTCCTGACCTTTGATACAGACTTCCAAGCCATGAGCTTCTGTGCGTTTGTTGAAAAGCAGGTAACTAAATGCAACATATCACTGGGTTATATAATAAACATGTTTCTTAATAAATTCAACTACAGTGCAAGTTGAATATGTTTTTTTTTTCTTCATGACATTTTGACACATGCAACTTATACTCCATGGCAACCTATATCACAGTAAGATGGCTCTCCATTGTACTTCCAATGTAAGTCATGCTTATTCTTCCAGCGTACTTTCAACAAGCTGCAACTGTTATCTCACCACAGTATGTATTAGAAAATATTACTTAGATTTGGGCATTTATAATAAATATCTTCACTAAGTGCCTCCCAAATATAGGTTCTTGTTAGATTTATTGACTACCTGATTTCTAAACCCCTGCGGTCTCTGGGGTCTCACTGTTCCCTATAATGATGATTAAATGACAGGTCAGCCATTTTTGCATGTGCCAAGGGAATTATTGGATTCAACACAAGTACAGTATATGAAACATAACTTTTCTAATTGTGCTGAGATTACAAAGATTCTGCTGTGCAGCATTTTCTTCCTAATTGTGCTCATCTATAAGTTGTTCAAGTTTCTTTAGGCCCATGTAGGCTACATCTGATACAGTATGACGCAGATTGGAACACGATGTCAGAGGCACATTGAACTTCTTCCTGTGCTAATACAAAAATGTAAAATAAATATTAGAGGGATTTACATTTTTAATAGTTAAATGTAATAATCACTTTCAGCATTACTGAAAAGTATATACTTTAATGCATTTAGACTTAAATGCCCTCTTAATGCACTCAGTCAATGTTTCTTGCAAGCTGAGAGAAGACATAAACAGATATCACTCCTCTCTGCTGGCAGAATAGTTGATTCTTGATTCCTTAAAGCTAAAAAATACATTTTCAGTTTATTATGATTCAACTTTTGTCTACTTTCCATTTGAAAAGCTGGTGTCTGTGGTGTACATTTACCAGTTTTACCGAGTTCTCTAAAATTATAATGTGGGCTTAGGGCAATAAAATGAGTAATTACATTAACTGAATCTATTATAACAATATATTATAAATAGTGTATCTTTCTCAACCTTTAATTTCTTGTCTATTCACCTTTAAGTGCATCTCCAATAGAAAGCATGTAAGGATACAGACATTCTAAGAAAGGTATCACAGTAATTGGTTTGAACCTCAGTAGAACATGCAGTGTCGAGTGCTGAAATAGAACTTTGTTGTTGTTTTTTTCTAGCTCTTTGTTCAGTCCCCTCTGCTGTACTTCGGCTAAATGTCACTGAAAAATGTGTGGACGGGTTAGGGTACGTTTGAATGGGAGTCATACAGAATAAAATCATTAAAATAAGAAAAATGTAGTGCTATACCTTTCAATGACTTTCTCCTTTGTGGGCTTTCTGTTTGTGCCTTGCTGCTGAAATGTGCTATACAAATAAAATTTGATTGATTGATTGATTTATCCAATGTGCATCTTCCTTTATTCCTGTAGCTTATTTTATAGATTAAACAGAAGCCAGTTCAAATGTTTTACTGATAACACTGAATCTTTTAAGCATAATTGTCACGTTTACACAAATACCCCTGTGCTCTTCACACGAATGATGTGTTTTTGATTCAAAGTTACAGATTATCTCCTTGCTATTCTTTGCTTTATTGACAGGACAAGTATTAATCATTTTTGTGTAGCCCTTTTTTCAAAGTATATGTTCCACCAAAGACCTTACTGTCTGTAGTAAAAAGTAATCAAAGGGTTTTCATACATGAACTCCATGTTGCATATAAACATGTTGTAAACATGCAACATGTTTTTGAGACTGGATATGGAAACTTTTCATATGAGACACCAATTGCAATTGAGCCTTGCATATTGTAATGTTTTAAAGTCATCCACATCATATTTGGAACATTTCAGGGCATGCTGTGCTAGCCATAAAATTAATATTCCCTCATTTTCTCAAGCAATTAAACATTTTAAGCTGTGATTGAGCACAACATTGACTTGTGATGTGTAAATAATAGCAATTTGACACAGGTCTGTTAATTTTGTGATGTGTTCATATATTTTTGTTATATTTTTGCCTATATACTAACACATTGTTTTAGCAAAGTTGTTTAGTGTAAATGGGATCATGAGCTATTTTTAGAAATAAGTATATGATTAGAGTGGTTTAGGTTTTCCAGAGAAATGTCTACAGTAATGCTGCTGTAGGCCTAAGCTGTTAAAGGGCGTACTGACTCAATTTCTTCTCTTTGATATTATCTTCTGCTACTTTCCAATTACACATGAACTGCAATTGTCTGACTAACTTTTATTTTCTTTGTTTATTTTCATTCCTGGCTCAGTGCCCCTCTGTTTACCTGCATTTTGTTTCTGGATTAACCCATTGCCAGAGTTATTGCTGTAAGTAATTTAAATATCAATACATGTAAAATAAATAAATAAAATAATTAGACTGCAACAAATATAGGTTTCTTGAGACAAACTTCAGAAACACTGCTTTCTTTTGGGACGTCATGGAAGCACCACAATAAATGCCTATGAGATCACTAAGAGATTTGTGGACCTGCAAAATGTGCTGTTCAACTTTTGCCACAATTTATGCCTGACGATGCCACATTCATCCGTCCAAACAACTAAGCACATATAAATCTCACATACCTGTCATCATTCTGTTAATTAAAGTTAACATAAAGCAGCTTTTGAATTTTGTGGTTGCTTCAACAACATAAATTTTTCACTGTTTCTACTTATAATATTGTTGGCTATAGGTCTGGTGTTTCAACACAAAGGGGATACATTCAGTTTTTCAGTTTTCATGGGCAACAAGCTTCAACACAGAGAACAAATTCTGTCATTGAAAACCAGGAGCCGTGGGCAGTATTCACTTAAACCAGACAAGATTATTTCTGTTTGCTCATTGCCAGGTAACTTAATGAGAGGCTTGGACCACAGGCGAGACCTCAGCATATGCATGAATGTCACTAATGTTAAGCAAGGCAATATTTTTCCCAAACCCAAAATGGTTCAGTTTGCGCTCACAGCATGCTTTTCAGGAACTACTAATGGATATTTTGTATGTGTGAAAAGAGCTTTAAGCAGGGAGAGATTCCATTTTCAGCTGTCATTATCAGTCAACAATGGATGATAAATTACTTTAAGAGTGCAGAAAATGTAGTAAAACATTGAACATACAGTCAACTTGTACAAGATCATACATTTTGCAATTTGTTTCAACCTCTCTCACAGCCTGCACCTAATGTTTAAATGCTATAACAAAGTAAACAAAGGTTTTAGCATAATGGGACTACTTGTTTAAATAATTACTTTCCAATCTCTATTTTAAATTTAAAAAAAAATTAATTGTGCCTATTGTTGGGAAGAAAATATTAATCTGGCTAAATTTAGAAAAACAACTTGGCTCTATTCTCTTCCCGGTCCCGGATTCTCTTCCTCTCTCCCGGCCACGTATGGGGGCAGAAACACAACAATGCGCGTTGACGTCACGGAAGTACAGAATTTAATCCAATCAGAAGAAAGTAAAAGACAGAACAGAGTAATACAGAAACACAGATATACATACATTGGTTACCTGAGACAACAAGACAGAAAAAACATCAAGGACATGTCCTCGGAGAAAGAACAACTGAGATCAGCTATTATTTCTGAATTATTTTCCCCAGAGCATAAACTTTTATCCTTGTAGGCGTGCTCTCCTCCTTAATCTATTCAAAGAAGGCGTACCTCGGCTCGACCAACTGGAAGTTGTCTCTGACCGATTTTGAATATAGTACCGCCCTGAAATTTTTTTTGAACGATCAAAGAGAAGTTTCTTTTTCTTTCTTTAGTGAAGTTAAACAGATCCCTCAAGTCCTGCTGAGTTTTATGACTGTTAGATGTCTTAAGAGATGTAGTTGGAATTCCCTGTTAATCCACCCAAACAGATAAAGGCACATTTGTAAGCTTTTGAACAAATACTTTTCGGGTAAACTACAGGTCAATGTGCCAGAATAGGTTATAAATTCAACTATACTCAGGCCACTTCACTAAATCAGGTTACCTCCTATAACCTGAAGATCCCTTTAGTTTTAATTTATTTCCTTCCACCGTCTGGCTTCATGCCTTCTGCGCAAGGAGAACCACTTCAAAGCATTTCACAAATATCTGTGAAACTCTGGTTTCTCCAGCTCTTCCAGAACCCCATTTTAACTCTTTATTTTAATACACTTTACGGTTATCTCCAGAAATTAATATGCTTTTTCTCTGTTATTCCCTCCAAAGTCCTCTTTGATATTAAACTAATACAATAACTCTAATGTCTACAGAATATAATCAGATACAATTCTTGTTTTCTAATATAAAACAAAGCATTTTCAAATACATTCATTATCGACTAAGTTAATTCTAAAACTACTTAATACAATATTCAGTGAGAGCATGCAGTAAAAGTTCACAGTTTTAAAGTTCATAAGTTTACAGTTCAATAGTTTAACATGCCAGTTGTTTGCTGAAGGCTCTTTATTTCCTGAGACCTGAGTATCTCCTGTCCTCCCAAGATGTCTGAAAAGATAGGACCCTCTACCTCCACAGATATATTGTTTTACAACGTCCTAAAAGATTTTGTCAATCCATCACTTGTTCTTTGATATTTTGAACCCATCCATGGCTCTTCCTGCCAATTGAACTCACCCACACAAACTTCTTCAAAATTTAAGCAAAAGATTCAGGTAACTAAACACTAAAAGATGGTTATATTTTCTAAATGCTAAAAATGATTATATTTCCTCAACACCATGAATTGGTCTGTTGTTTTAAATCAACACCAAAGTCCTGATTGTGTTGGCATTCGCTTCACAAAACTGGTAACTAGCAACTAATAGTGAAGTGAAGCGACACACGTTTTGCACCTCTGTTAACAGTTTGTAGAAAACTTTTAAATAACTCCAGAATAAATGAGTGAGGTATTGCATACATTGATTGCATAACCCTAAACTGAAAAATGTAGAAAAACACAATGTTTAATTTGAGAATGGTGTATTATGACTGAATTCTTTCAGTAGATTCTCCATGTGCTCTCTTCACAATCTTTCTGTGATTTAGGTCTGGGGACCCAGATGTCCATGGAAGAAGGTTGATCTTGGGTTTGGTGAAACCATATTCTGGATCATCATCTTGATAAAAGACTCAACAGTTACCTCTTGATGTTTTTTTTAAACTATTTAATTTTTTACATTTCATTTTAATGTCAGTGGGTTACTTAAAGAGTTTATGATGCCGTGTACCTGGACATGCTTACCAGAGGTTTTGGAGGACAGCTATGAAGCCTTTCAAATCCACTAATGTATATTAACAGCTTATGTTTAGCCACATAGTCAGTCTTTGCATTTTTAATCCTCCATCTCACTTTTATCTACTCAAAACTTTAACTGCACATGTTTACAACTGGTTTGCATGCAAATAGTTGTTATGCAGATATGGTAAACCCAAGTTACCACTCACTCCTGCAACTCAGACAGTGAGCTTTAAAATTGTATTTTATTTTACCTCATTCACCATCCTGTTCACCCTGTGTGGTGGCAAGATAAAAATGGGCTAATGTTCAGCCTAGACGCCAGTGGGTAAATGAAAATGGTTTTCTGTGTTGCAACATATTTTGAGCCCAGTAACACAGAAAATCATTGATTAGCAATTAGAAGTTCTAAGAAAATCTGCTATATTAAAAGAAAACAAAGTTTAAATTAAAAAGTTTCAATTACGTTCATTATAAGTCACTGTCAAGCACAGTGATAATTGTGCAGTGATGATGTTTTAAACTGTTGTTAATTTGTATTTGATTCTCCACTATGAACACAAATTAAAATAGTTGGATTTAAATCTAAAACATTCTGCATATGCAACTAATTTTGCCTGCATCTTTACAGACTTTGTTTTTTACTACATTCTCACCCTCAACTGATCATAATGCAAAGATTTATCAGAGTTTTTAGTCCCATTTTAATGAACTCTTTATTAAGTGTACAGGTCAGTAAATTCTAGCAGTATCTTGCTGGGTCGGGTCTTTTAAAAAGTTTACAAAATCTACAATTAGAATTGTGCATGTGGTGGTAAATGAAAGGTAGAAGAAAAAAATAGACCTGAGCAAAATGTCTTAATTTGACACTACCTACACATGCCATAAATCTGTCTATATAACAAGTTAGATATTTGTTTTGTCTTCATCATGGATCCTTAGAGCATCCAAGATTCGCTGTGCTCAGCCTGCTTGTGCAAACTGCAGAGGAGCTAAGAGACCTACAAGAAGAGCAAAATATAAGTGTAACAAAAAAAAGATGACAGTGTGTTCTTTCTTATAATGCTAAGCAGTTTGAATACAGTGAATATGGTAGACAGAGAGAACGGAAATAAATAGGCAGTGTGTAAGAGAGGCAGATAAATCGCATGACTAAGATGAGAACAGTGCTCTCTCAAAGGTTGAAGCTGTGAAACCATTCTGATTGTGTTGGCATTAGAGTTAGATAAAAGCGTTATTTTCCATTAATCCTGTATGGGTTTGGGAGATCTATGCTGGACTAAAACAATAATAAATATTTCAGTAAAAACAATCGATAGTGATTTAGAGAAGGCACACAAATCCATATAATATGCCTAGGGCCAGCTGTCAGATTATATTATTATAACTGTTGTTTTTTTTTTGCTGATAGCATGGGGGGGAAACATTCTTTCTAAACCTTACAAGAAATCCCCTGTATATAACCCTGTAAATCAAACTGGTGAGTTTTAGCAAGGCTGAGTAAGAATGTGTGCCATAAAAAACCCTCGCTGAAAGTAAATAATATCCTAACAATTGCAGTAAGAATCTCACTTGTGTATCAAGCCAGCAAACATATTTCTATGAACACAACACAAATAACAGAATAAAACTGATGTCATGAGATGCTTTTTTTCTTTCCAGTAATCATCAAATCATTTACATTTTGACAGTGTTTGTGCAAACGAGCTCACCTAAAAGCAGAGTCCTGTTGATGCCGTTCTTTCTTTATGGTAGAGAACATATGTTTACTATTCATCTGTGAGTTCCTTTGTGAGATTTTCTAAGGGTAATTTCAGTTTATGCTACAGCTAATGTTGATGTAACAACACTCCTCCTTGATATCTTCACAATCTCACATCCAAATTTCCACACTGTAAAGCAGAAAAAAACATAATTACATGTGTGCAGTTAATTTCTACATTGTTCTTCCTTTTCACAGTGGCTGATGTAACATTGTCAAGGTATTTGCGAGATTGTCAATATTTCCTAATTACTAGGATCTGCTCCAAGAAAAGTATGTTATTGGAGCATTTGAACATAAACTGAATTTGGTCGATGGGATTTAAAGTACAAATTAGGAAAAGTCTAAAAATCACCAGGGTAATTACCACTTTCACTGTACTTTTCCCAGTACAATATTGTTAGAATCAAACCATTCCACAAAAGCTCTGCATTGGCATCTGCACTTGCTCGTTAGAAAGACACTTTCTAAAAAAGCCCCAAGGTGTTTCAAAACACAGCAGAAAGGATTCTATTGGGAAATGAAAAGGAGAAACATTTTAACATTTTCTCTTCTGTAAAAATGGAGAAGCATAATAGGTCATACTTTATTGTATCTGATTCCTTATTTTCCCTGCAGATCACTTCTTTCTGAAACTGCAAGTTTACTCCAGGGTCTTAACATTTCCAGAAGAAGTGTAAATGGTTCAGCCAGATTCATGATGATCATGCTGTTAAAGTTCCTCTGTTGTTGGTTCACTAAGACAGATGCTTTAAAAATATTCTTAAATGTTCATTTTAAAATGCATAATTTACCTCTGAGTAAAGTGTGATACCATAACCTTGAAATGTTCAAAAACCTGAGTGGCAATTATCACTTCTGTCCAACTTCTCTCACCTTTTTCATTTGTTACAAAAGTGTATTTCTAACAATGTGGAAAAGAGACAGCCTGTGGAGAAAAATGATCTTTACTCAAGTTTGATCTTGTTGTCTTTCAGCTTTTATGCTTGCTTGATTAGTTCAAACATTAATTCATTTCATAGTCATTTGATCAAATTTAAAAGTCCCAACTGATAAGTCTCAAATTATTCAGATTGTGAACTTTGATTTTTGCAACTGTGTGAAATAACAAAACTGTCAAGCTCCCTCATGTATCAGTGATGTATTTTATTTTATTTATCTATATAAAAAAAACAGTTGTGTAAGTTTTTAATGGATTCACCAAAGAAACATAATATTACTCCTGAAAACACAATGAGAGTTAAGAAATGGAACTTAGTTCTGTGCTAACTTTTATAATAAATAATATTAATAATAATTTAAAACTAATTAACCTCAGAATTCAGGAAATTCAAAAGTTTAAATAAGCAACTGCATGATCTGCACAACTGTACTTTATGTTTTTCCAATAGTTCAAAGTAAATTAAAACTCTGCCAGCTCTCGATTTAAATGTAGAAGCAAATTCATTATTTAATTTGATTTTGTTAAAATACAGTTTTATTGGGTTAAGAAGAAGTTATGCCAAATAATTTAATGAACCCTCATATCTTTAATTATTAAAACTGTCTTGACTGTAGCAATATTGGAACATAGTTCCTATACAAAATGTGTCTCCATGGCAAAGCTGGTGAGAGTACTGAATGTGCTGTACTGTGCGTTTCTGGGCCCAGCCGCTCAGTCCTCTTTGCTACTCTCTGCGTGATGAAGATTAAGATGAGTGGGAAATGAACCTCATCTCTCAATGTGATTAATGTCCACCAAGTATAATTAAGGACTTTTAGTTAATTCCCCTGTCCCTACTCCGCCGTAACCATTTTTAATCATTTCCTTCGGTTGCTCTGTATAATTGAATGTCTTCATTATATGGACTATTGCAAATGAAATTATATATATATAGTTATGTAATAAAATTATTTGATTCTAGTTGCAATCAAATGGAGTTTTTTTCAAAATGGAAAGAAATCCTTTTTTGATGTTTTGCAAAAAAGGAAGAAAAGTAGAACATTGATACCATCCATCTGTCCGTCCATCCATCCATCCATTCTCATCCCAGGCTAAGAGTGATATTAAAGACGTGAAGGAGTAACAACCATGTACTGAAGGCAGTATTAAAAAGAGCAGGAGCTTCTTAAAGAGACAGAGGTCCAATTTCACTGCATTTATTTGCAAAGTAAATTTTTTTAAGTCATGTTTGATATACACAGCATTTTTATAACAATTAGAGGGAACATACAGGGAAAATTTGATTGGCGCAATGTGCCAGGAAAACACATAATACTGCCCTTTAAAAAGCAATATTGTAAACTGTTTGTCAAAGTTTTTTCTAAGCTTCCCTCCCGTTCCCTCAAAGCTCTGTTTGTCTCGTTAGAGAGCAGATACAGACAGATCTACAGAGCAGCCATTACAGAGCAGTCATCAATCATCAATATTGGAGAACTATCAAAAATGTTTACCAAGCATGCTTTCCTTACTGGAGGAGGGGTGTCATTTGAACAGAAGTAAAAACTTTAATAGGACAGGCTTGGTAAATTTTCTTTTGTAAATCCTTCTCTTAATTTCATCCACCACAGTACAAAAAGGGCCAATAGAACGGCTGAGGAGAACAACCAAGAGTCAAAAGACCTTTCGCAGCGGGCGTCTTTCCACACTTTGCTCAGATGTGGGTCTAGAGGAATTTTACGCTTGATGTGAACCTTCAGACTTCAGAGTGTGCAAGCGTCCAACTTGAGGCTTTAGAAGCTACATAAAGGAGAAGTGTGCAGCTCACTATATTGGTGTCCTCAACCGATGGACATTTGAGGTATTTGCTCAAGCTAAAGAAAATAGGATGAACAGTTTTTTTCTTTTGCAAATTATATAGTTTATATATATAAAGAAAAACAAGATAATATCGCAAGTTTCAAAGTGTACCTGTATGGTTAGTTTAGAACATAATATTCACTCTCATCACAATTGATTTCAGAAAGTGAATTGGGTGAATTATGCAATCCTAAAAGTGATCTTAATGCTACAATTGCACAGATAAAATTGCACTGGTTTATCTGGCAAATTCAGATGAACTGATCATTAAAGCAAAACAGAAATGCGATTAGATAAGAAATCACATAAAGGAAAGTGACAACAACAGAAAGTGTTCTAATGTGTTATGTGTTAGGGTTCGGGTTGGTGTGAGCACTCTTTCCTATAGAGGATCTTCGGGGGAGAGTTCAGACAGGCTGGCACACCAGCAGCTGATTCCGAGTGATTGACTGGTGGACTTTTAAGAAGCAGTGGATCAGTCACTCATCGCTCGATGGTCCCACCTGTTGGTCAGAGTCTAACCAGAAATTATGTTATGATGTTTAAAAAGACTTCAAGTAATACTTTGTCTTCCCTCAGATACAGATGAGCTGTTGGAATCAAGCCAGGAACCAAGTCAAACGTCTGGACTAGTAGTTTGTTTCTTGCCAAGACCGAACATCTCCGCCTGCCGCTGTCCTCCCCTCTCCATCATTGATCACCAAAACGCTCCCTGATCCTAGCCTTTTGCCTCCGCGCTACCACCATCCGAGAGACAGTACTGTAAGCTTGTCCGTCTAAACCAATCAAGATCTCTCAAACTCCGGTCCCTACTAGCATCTCCCTTCTCCGAACAGAACCCAAGCAGACCTGCAATACCCGTCGACCGGAGCACAATAAAATTGTACCTTTGAAATACAATAAACTTTCACTGAATAGTGTTCTCTGGTTTTGTGTGAACCTGCATGTGGGTCAAGAAACTAAAATCCAATATGACAGTATGTCAATTGTCTTGTGCCTTTATTTTAATTAAACTGCTGCCTTATATTTAAACTGATTTGAACTGGCTCTTACTACACTCCATTTACTAGTAACAAATCTAGAACGGCTCCAGTAGCCTGTATTCTTTTGTCTAACATCATAGGTGTTGCATAATACTTTGCTGAAGCACAGTTGCCAACTTTATTTATCTTTAAAAATTGCACAAATGATCAAAGAGTTGAACAAATATCAAAGAAAAGACACAAATACCAGAAGACACAAAGAGGATAATATGAATCAACACATAAATTGTGCTGTCTTGTGTTGGCTCAGAAAACTAAATGAGTTTTCTGAGTAGATGTAAAAATGAACAGTGAATTATATTTGCTAAAAGTCTACCTTAAACCTAAAACATCACAGCTACACACCATCACATCCATTGGTGTTTTGGCAATTATCACAGGGTGACTAATTCCTTTCTTTATTTCACCTGTCAGAAACTGGCATTGCCATTATGTTCGATTAGTTTCACTCAACATTCTGTTGTCGTCTGACAAAAAAGTAATTCTTCTGTAAGATGTGCATGCAGCTTTCAAAGACAGTTGCCTAATTAAAGTGAAATGGGGCAGATAATAGCTTTTAAAAACATTTCACCCATTTAATGAGCTTATTATTTACTATGAAAAGATACATGTCAGCATCACCCCACCAGCCAGAGCTGCCACACACGTTAAATCTATACAACAGAGCTGAAACCGCTCGCATTCAGGCACTCATGGATTTCGGTGACAATATTATCACCACTAATGAAATAACATTTTGCCCACGTTAACATTCACTTTCCCTCTGGGCAAAGTGTCTAAAGTCATTCCAGGAAGATGGTAATTAAACTGCACCCAGTATGACAACATTTGCAGAGCCAAGATCCCCTGCTGAATCTAGATTTGTTTATGAAAAATGTTGGTATAATTCATTGCCATGTCAGCTTTGCATGCTGAATGATGGTTTTACCTCCTATTAGGAGTTTGAGATCATGTTGCAATGTCACAATTATAAATAGTTTTATCGCTTTGCACTGGCTTATTGGTCTGAAATTCTCTGTATCTCCTGAGTCCTGAGGCACTTCTTAGTTTAGAGATGGTGGGTGTTTATTTTGCATCAATGTAACAAAAAGAATAACCTCTTAATATTCTCATTGTGTCCACTAAGCGTAGTGGCATGTTTTCACTACTGCTTGTAAGATAATGTTATGTCTGTGTGTGTCAAAGTGGTTAAGTTTAGGTTTATTTACCATGTCTCCCTTAAATATAGAATTGGTCATAATACTTTAGTTACATTGCTGTTGTAACTTTGCTTCACTCACCAACCCAGGTTTGTTTATAGTAGCATTATGTTTAGCTGCTGTCAAAACAACTGAATCTGGTTTATTTTTTATTGTTTTTGTTGTTATTTGGTTTAAGATGGCAGTAGTTCGATTTTATTTAATGTGAGACATTAAGTTTAAATGTGAGGTAATTTTATTGAATTTATGTCAAGTGTACGTTCAAATGTGGAGGGGGAACTTTTGTTTTGTTCCACGGACCATGTGTTGCCCAGGGAAGCATTGGGTGGTGCACGTAGAGCCACATGGGCCATTCAAGCTCAAGAAGCTGTAAGAAATTAAGCTTTATTCCTCTGGAGTCAATGCGGCTAATGAGGTACAGTTTTGCTTATTTGTATCTTTTATTTATGTAAATACATCATTTATTGTGAACTGATTTAGGTTTGTGTTACCTTTTTGTAGTTCTGATGGCATTTTTTGGGGGACTTTGAAAGATGTGTCCACAATAAATGGCTGTTGAAAACCAAGAACTGCATTAAGCTTTGATTTAACTCGAGAGGAGTAACAGTGGCAGTCCACATCCATACCTATGTTTTATTTAAAGCTAGCACTTCTAAACTATTTGATGAACATCAATGTTTCATTTGTTTTTCTTTTATACTCACCATTGTTTGTCCCTTTAGATGCCACAGCCCAAGCAGCTTCATTGTTGGGGCCGGCTCTGCATTTCCTGTTTAAATGACTGTATGATGTCACTGATTGCGTCACTCGGTTCTACCAAATGGAGGGTTTTATTTTTTGTATGATGCTGCTTGTTTTCTTTAAAGTAACATTTTGAATTGCTCTGCATAAAATGTTTTATTTTACGTTTACCTATGTAGATGAGTTTGTAAATTAGATTAATAAGCTTTTTCCTGTTTCTTTGTTTAGATTTTGTTATTCGGTCTAATCCAGATGTGTTGCCAATTTGGTATAAAATAGTTTGACTACACTTCCCCACAGTCTGTTATTTTCAACCAACATGATATTAGAATGAGATTGAAAAGAAATGCAATGAGATTTAAGACAAAACAACAAAAAAATACATTAAACTAGTTTAAGAAGCTAGTTTTTTAATAGTAAGAAGCTAGTTTAAGCTAGTGCAAGAAGATGTGAATGAAATAAAATGTAAATAAATAAATAAATCACCTAAATGTGAAACATCTAAATGGTCTAAATAATTTGCACATGGTCAATTTGAAAATCTAAATTGTAATATGTGTGACTCGCTGATATTACAATTTAGATTTTCAAATTGACCATGACCATCATATTCAATTTTATGGATTATACATTATGCTAATTTACAAAATCTATTTGTGTGTAAATTTCCAAGTGCACACCATTGAATTGCAATGTTGCTGTGAAAACTCCAAAAAAACAAAAAGACAAGTGATACCAATTTAAAACTAATGGGATGAAAAAAGTTAAATACACTCAATTTTTAGGGCACTTTTATAACTATACTGCACTAACTGAACATTTTTAAATAGGTCACAAACACTAATGTGTTTATTAGAAGCCATTTAAAATTTTAATGCCATGTGAAATTCAAATGACTTTTCAACACATGCTGATGAAAACTTACAAAAGTTGATACTTTGAAAATGTCCTGCAGTTGCAAAATTAAAACATACATGTATTTTGCACTTTGTGTTACATTGTGTCGTAATATGAAACCGCATGTGCAAAACATTTTTATCACATATGACAAAATAAGTTAGAATTATGTGCTTTTTGTTGTTACCTTATGTAGAACATGGAACCACATCTGGACCTTTTATTATTTTTTGTTATTCATTTAATTATTACTCACTGTCGACGCGAGAGCTTAATTTGCAGATGATAAAACTCTGGGAGTTTAATCAGCAAGGAACTGGTAGAGAGAACTGGATGTCCTTTGTAATGAGTAGTTTCAGGTCATTTGGAATGCAGCTGGTTAAGCCTTTGAGAATATGGCTGCTTGAGGATTTATTTTAAGTGATTCATAAAGTGAAATGAGCCAATTAGCTCAGAACAAACTAGTGACTATAGGTGCCAAGACAAGAGGTTGCATCTGTGAACCTGAATTTTGATAGCTCGATCAATCAAGACAGGATTCTAGAAAAAAAGTTTTCCATCAGTATTTGCCACTAGGGAAGAGTGAGAACTGGGTCATATGGCTGGTCGAATGTGTGTGGCGCTGCACATTTAGAAAAAAAGGTTCTTGAAGACTGTGATAGGTCAAACCAGATCACTGTCATTTTTTGCGCTGTGTCGAGGTTTTGATGCCCGACTTCAAAATGACAAGGGAGCGAGAGAATCCAGGGTAATGCACAATCAATCCGCCCCCCTCCAGAGACAGCTGGAAGAAAACAGTGGTGAAGCAGAAACAAAGGGATATTCACAGGATTTCTATAAGCTGCTTCATCTGCGTGCCGTTGCCAGAGAAAAGAAAATCTGTGGAGCAAATGTCATCAGTGTCAGGTAATAGAAGCTGACTTTGTCACATTAAGAGCAAGCGAGCAACAAACCCTGAAGGTGTCATTCAGCAAAACCCTTATTCCACGTTAGAATCCCACTACATTTGTTTCTGACACACAAACTCCCCTGGCCGCTTTCCAGATTTCACATACTGTCCCGTTAATACCTATTGATCAGATTTCGTATTAATTTTACTGACACAAAAATAACGTCTCTGTTGGAGCAATTAATTTTTCTGTGCAAATGAACAAAATGTCATAACAGGTATTTATGGACCTGTTCGAGCATTAATCACTCTAAGTGTGCATTTTGACACTTGTGTCCCTTTATGGACCCCTTGAGACTCCTTTTCTTTACCAAAGACATTCAAGGATGCAAATCTGCAGCCAAATATGGGGTTCTTGTTGCAATGAAATAAGCTGGAAAAAATAAAAACAATGACGAGCTTGTTATAGTTTCTAAAAGAGGGACAAATGAGCAGGTGAAATTGCCAAAAATGTAGAGTTAACAATAATGCACTTAAACAACAGAGCCAAATAGAGAAGAATTATATTCAGTCACTTAACAATTAACACAACAAACATCGTAACTGAACAGGCATAGGCAGAAGCAATCGCTTACATTAAAATGCCAAGCATATTTACTCATCAATCGCATTTGCTCATCAGAATAGCAAAGAAATAGAAAAATTACAAAGCAACAAAATTATAATTTGCAATTGTAACCTTTAAAAATGCATTAATAGGTTGTATTTTGAAAAGAAGTGAATTACTAAAATTTTAATTTACATTTGCTTTGTTTTGCAATTTTAAATAGATAAACCTCTCCATCTACAGTATAAATATATGAGGAGAAATGCATTTGCTCCAAACTGTAAACAATAAGATTAAAGCTAAACTGCTTGGACTGAAGAGATTCTAAAATTAATTGGGTGAACTTGTGTCTCCATGACAGCTAGATAAACTTAACACTAAGTAAAATCAAAATAAGGTCTATATGTTCCTCTGCTCAGTAGGATAATGGACACAAAGTAGGAAATGAAAAACCTCTGAACATAGAAAACACCAAAAGATCCCTCCTTGGAATATTAAAAATGTTTACTTAACTCCAACTCAATGTTTGAAAACTATTATGTTGCATTTCAACATGTTAGTGCAAAACTAGTCACAAAGAGCCACACAACATCAACATTCTTGGTGCATTCATTTGATTTGTCACTTTTTTTCCAGTGTTTCTATTTCAGGACTAATTAATCTGGTTCCATCAAAGAAGTTAATCCCAAGAACATCCCAGCTGAATAGTGAATCAGAAATTTGGATACAAAACCTTCATTAAAAATTTATCAAGGAAACAAGCCCCACATAAAGAATAAATTATGTTGAAATGTGCTGCTTGGTATTTGTCAAAAGGCAAAGTTGCTGTGAGCGCAACATGTTATTTTCTGTGTTTGGTGTTAGAATCATGGCATGGTAATTCTTCTTCATTTATGCTGCATAAATTACATTTCAGCTATGACAGTGGAGTCTGCCCGCGTGGCAGCCCATAGCCAATCTTAACAATTAATTTGATATCTGGGAATGTAGTTCATTTGTGTGGCTCTGAGGGAATTTACATTCTAATAAAATGGCTCCTCTAAAAAAGCAATGCAAATTATACCCAAACAGAAGCAAATGTACTGGCATGCTGCTATATTTGTGCATTTTGTTCAAATGCTTACCTTAAAATCCAAACATATAAGTGCAGATTTGTTCGCTTCTGATACAAGACTTTACACAAATATTTTATGCTGCCCGAATCAGCAGCAAAAGGTAAAAAAGTTGGAAAGGGAATACCCAGATGCTACTTTCTAGATACCAGCAATCCTTACAATGCCAACACAATAGCTGAAACATCCACAACGATTGTGGAAAGGCTAAAACAGATTCAGTTATGTCATTCACAGAGGGAATAAGGTCGGGTCATGCTCAAAACCACGGGCACTACGCTCACTTTTTTCTCCTTTCTCTGTTCAGTTCTCACTCACAGTGGCTCCACTGTGCTCATGGCAAAACTCACAGAACCTCAGTCAGTGGTGCAGAGGACAGTTTGTTGCAAAAACAAAGCAGCGTCTGGATCCGGGTTGAAGATATTCGAAATATGGACGTAGGGAACAAAGTTGGTTACAGTTTGGTTCTGTTTCTGTTTGGTAGATTTGTGTGCAGTGTTGAAAATAGAAATTTACATTTTGATTAAAATATTACACAATGGTAAGGATGTCTGATTTCATAACAAATACATATAATTAGGGAAGTATAAGTCAGAGTGATTCCTCTTTTCAAAATAGCCTCATCGGAACACATATTCTTTTCTATTGACTGTATGTTGGCTAAAGGTCCTTCTGTCTGAGAGGTGCATGGTGCCAGACTATTATTCATATGCTTTTATTTCAAATTTTCTCCCTTTCTTCAAAATTACTCCAAAAAGATTCATTTTTCAATATGAATTGTTTCCCCAAATTATGAGAGCAGAATCCATAACTTCCTCTGGATACTTCTAGGTCAAAAGCATGAAGTTTAGGGTTTTTTTCACACACAGCTTGACATGCCCTATGACCTAAACATGTTAATCTTATTTATTTTATTAATATGGAACATATGCATCCTAAGGTCCACAGAATTAAAAACCCCATCCCTTTAAACAATTTCTCATCCAAATCCATTTCCCCTGACTCTCTGAGAATCTTGTCTTACTATTCAATTATCCATAATGTGTTTTTGATCCTGTTTGGTGAAAGCTGGTAATAAAATTCATCATTTAATCATATAAATGCCCTGTGCATCAGACTCATGATAAGATGGTGCCAAGGACCTACTTTTAAAAAGTTTAATTATCCCTGAGATATATTATGAGATTAATTTCAAGGCATTGCATCAATGCAGGCTTGAGATAGTGAGTTATTTTGTGAGTCTCACCATGAGAAAAGGAATAGTTTTCACTTTTATCCATTCAGCTATGCTCTGTCTAAACCCACTTGTCCTAGCAGGGGGCGGGAGGGAGGGCTGGTGCCGATCCACCAGCCATTGGGCGAGAGGCAGGGTCCACCCTGGACAGGTCATCGGTCAATCCATGCACTATATTTGGATTGCAACTACTTTATTTGAACAGTACCAATGCCTGCATGTACAATCGCGGTATTACAGCAAAGAAGGTTTTATTAAACAAGTAATGCAAGTATGAAGACTTGATGCTATTTCTATGACTTTGTTCCTTGTGAGTAATGATTTTAACATTTAAGCAGTGTGCCTGATTTGGTCGAGGTCATCTCAAGAAAAAATGCCATCAATCTTTAGGACACAGTCCATGAAACACAATGCTCCATTTCAGCTCCAGTGTTTCCTTCAGGGAATCACAAGGATCGTTCAAGTTGACTGGACCTAGTAGACAGCAGTAAATTGTTTGTTCTGAGAAATGAATCAGTGGGTCCAGGGTGTTCTTTTAGGCTTCTATTGTGAGAGAAATGTCTCTGAAACTGGGCAGAATGGACAGTGTTGCCTGTTCTGCTGTTTCACTTTGTTGTGGCTTTCAGTTACTCTGGGTATTTAAAATGCTTTTTTCCCCCTTTTCACTCCTGATTCGCTGAATTTATTCTCTAGATATCTTTTCTTTACAGATTTTAAACAAAAAAGCACATCCTATTTTAAAAACCTGCTGACTTTGATCCATTAATGTAAATATTCTAAGCTGTTCAAGAAAAGGTTTAAAGATGACAAAAAATCTCATAGATGATCTTTACACTTTAGTAATTTGTTTGTTAAATTCTCTTTGTAATAGCTTAAATATGCAATGTTCTGCAATCTTTTGCACTAGTCACTAGTTGTCACTGTATTTATCAAAATGCAAAAGAAAGAAAAACATTTATCTTGCTCTAATACTGTGTATTTATTAATAGATCGATTTTGTTATTTTTTCAGTTTCTTTTTTTTATTCACCTCTTCTCATTTTTATTGACGGATCTTCTCAAACAATGCCAATGTTAGCAGGGTGGCAGTTTAATAGAACTGTGCATTTCTAGATTCATTTACCTGCCAAGGTCACTTAGCCTGAGCTGCAGTTGACGGCTCCTAGTTAACTGGGCCAGATGGTCTCCCCTGCAACACGTTGTCTTTTGTTCTGGTGATGCCACTCTGAAGGTGATGACATCGGAAATGATACTCATGAACCGGTATCCTGACTGTCAGCGTTCAACGGCAGATCAAGTGGACAAAATGTGTTGTGTCCATTAAAAAGACAAATGAAAACTGGCTGTCATGTTTCAGTCTGATTCTTCTCAAAACAAGCTTTGTTGAAGAAATCTGACAATATATAATCAACCATGGCTCATAGGATAAATCAACAACTCTTTTGCCATATGGGTTGCAATTTATCATTTCACAACAATCACATTTCATAAGAACATCAGGGCTCATTAATATACTACTGTCACTGATATTTGTCTGAGTCAGGCTTCTCCTTTGGACTAAGATTTTCACATACAGTAAGTGTTTGTATTCCTGCATTTGAGGTTCTGTGTATTTTTCCATCTCTACTTTTTCACCTCATACATGCTGACAGTTTAGTACCGGTGTTTTTAACAATAAAATGTAAAAACAAATTTAAGAATCTGTTTTTGATAACTTAAAAAAAAGGCAAGAGTAGCCACTGACTTCAAGAATCAATATGAAGATCATCAGACCGTCTAAAAATAATTTCCTACAGCCCCACTGGCACAAATTAGCTGCTTTCACTGTGTTTGCTCTAGAAGGTCTGTGGACAGACTACTTCCTGGATAAACAAGTATGACATTTTCAGCCCGTCAAGAAAATTCAGATCACCTTTTAGTTGCCAGCTGCTCTACATGAACAGTTTACAAAACTATCACAGTGCTGCTGTTTTTTTTTTTCTTTAAATGTAACCTTAAAGCCAGTATTACCACTTGTTACTATTGAAACATTATCGTGCCTTGCAATATAACTTTTTTTTAATTACTCATGAACCTTACTTTAAATCCCACCTGTTTAGAGTAGCTTTTGAAATATTATAAATTAAACTATAATCAATATTTTGATGTGAATTGTGTGATCTCTAACTCTGTATTTTTTGTGTGCGTTCCTATGATGTAAAGCATTTTAAACTGCTTTATTGCTGAAATGTGCTATACAAACAAACTTGACCTATTGACTGAATCTGCTCCTTATCAAAGCATCATATTCTTTTTTTTTACCTGGTTTTAGTAACAATGTGGTTTTATCTGCATATGCTGACGATGTTGTTGTTCTTATAAAAGATCAGCAAGATGTCAGTATTTTAACTGAGATCACAGAGAAGTTCTCTGTACTGTCTGCTGCGAGGTGAACTGGGGAAAGAGCAAAGCCCTGGCTGTGGGCGAGTGAGCTGATGGGCTCCCTCAAGGTCCTGTGTGGAGAAAAGATGGTTTTAAATATCTTGGCGTGTTTTTAGGTGATAAATATATTGCAAATAAAAACTGGGAAAACATCAAGCAAAAAATCAAAGACAAGTTGTCTAAATGGAAGTGGCTCCACTCCCAGATGTCCTACCGGGGCAGAGTGTTGGTTTTAAACAACCTGGTAGCATCGCAGCTGTGGCACAAACTTTCTGTTTTAGACCCACCATCTGGTTTATTAGTCAAAGTACAGTCAGAGATGGTCAACCTTTTCTGGAACGGGCTACACTGGGTGCCACAGTCTGTGTTGTTTTTACCAGAGAGGGGTCAGGGCCTTGTCCACCTGGCCAGCAGAACAGCTACTTTTCGTTTACAATTCCTTCAGAAATACCTGACAGGATCTCCTGTGTGGAGGGATGTGGCCAGCTGTATCCTCAGACGTGTTAATTTTCTGGGGCTGGATGCTGCTCTGTTTTTAACCGATTTTAGCCTTTTAAAGTTAAAAGGATTGCCTCAGTTTTATCAGGGTGTTTTTAAATCCTGTGCTCTTTTTAAATGGTAAAGAGTAAAACCGCATAATTCTCTGCATTGGCTTTTAGAAGAACCGTTGGTATGTGGAGCGAGACTGGACGTCCACGACAGCAGAGTGCCGGGACTGTCTGAGGCACTGTCCAGGTCCGGGACGGTGACCCTGTGGTGTCTGGTGCAGGTGGCGAGACTGGACTTTTCTGATGTCCAGGAGGTTGGATCGCTGCTTGGGGTCCGGTCCGCCAGACTGGTATGGCGCTTCCTGGAGTGGGTGAAGGAGCAGCTGTCAGCTGAGGAGAAGCGGGTCCTGCAGCAAAATGCAACAAAAAAGTGCCTGCCTGACCTGAACAACCCGTTTCCGGATGTGGTCCTGGATCCAGGTTTTGTGGAAGACGGTGGTCCCCTGCTGCAGAGTGTCTACCAGGAATGGAATTATGTAAAACTGGTCCAAAAGTACTGTAGAAAGATCTTTAACAGGAAAATTCTCCACAAAAGGTCCAACAGTGTCTGGAGTGACAAACCTAGAGGAGAAAAACCACAGTGGAGGACTTTGTACAAGCCTCCAATCAAGAAACGGGCTGGTGACCTTCAGTGGAGGATACTTCACGGCTCCATCACTACAAACTCGTTTTTATCTGTCGTCAGTCCTGGGATTTTAAATGAGTGTCCTTTTTGCAGTTTGTCTGAGAGTGTTTTTCATGTTTTTTGTGTACGGTTAACTGGTTTTTAAAAATTTTTAACGAGATTTTTTAGCCTGTTTGCCGTGGTTTTTAACCAATTCTGTTTTTATCAACGGTGTGCACTACAGTCGAGCCACTAGTTTTAAATCCCGTATTATAAATTATTTAATTGCAGAGGCCAAAATGGCAATTTATTTAACTTGTCGGGACAAAATGCAGGCTGGAGCTCAACTTGATGCCATGGCTCTGTGGAAGTGTAACATCAAGGCCAAGTTGAGACTAGAATTTTGTTTCCACAGAGCCACTGCGGATTTAAATAGTTTTTTACAACTGTGAGGTTTTAATAATGTTTTGTGCACCGTTTCTGATCAGGAAGAACTAAAATATAACAAGCTGCGGATTTAAATATTTATTGTTTTTTATTTAGTTTCTTTGACCTGATTATGTAAAGTTTATTGTTATATTATTGTAAATAAATGTTTTGGTAAAAAAAAAATGTATATATATATATATAATATATATATATATATATATATATATATATATATATATATATATTTATCTTATTATCATTTGTATTTCGAATATGAAACAGAACATATAGCTGCAATTGCTTATTAACGTCCCACAAACTTCATTAAAATAAGCAATACATGCAGCAGACTTAATTGAATTTGTAAAAAACAAGTCTGTATTAAGGGTTAGTATAAAGAAAGGATCTAAATCTGTCTTTTTAAATATTAAAGCTTATTATGTCTTGATCTTTGAGACTCAAATTCGTTTTTGTAGAAGAAAACTAACCTTTCAGTGCACTATATTGAAATGACCATTCTCATTGTCTACTCTCTGTCTTTAGTAGCCTTGGTTAAGAAGACAGATGAGATGTCCTTTTGAAAATCCTATAATTACCACGGAGTAATCAGTTCATTTAACATTCGTCTTTCCTTTTTGTCCAACATGTACAATGGATTAACGATGGCTAATTGGACAAGAGGGCCCACCCAAATGATGCAGACTTAGGAATAAAAGTGGCTTTCAACATAGGGAGATATGACGGGCCTATACGTCCTATTCTGAATAATTTTCTGATAACATTGAGAACACTCTTGCCATTTTTTCAGAAACGCAATGGAAAAAGAGAAAAAAAAAACCTGTCAGAGAACAGCTTGCAGTTGCTGTGAGGCTTTGTGAACAAAGACTGCCTGCAGCTCAAGATAAAATGACAGGAGGTGACAAATTCATAACGGCTTTGTGTTCGTACAATTCAGAGGGATTCTGGGGTTGGCCAAGAATAAGGTGACACAGTTGACAAGGATTTCATCTGGCTGAACTTGCCACACACTGCAGCAAAAAGACAATCCCTGACAAGATGTATCTTGAAAGAGTCAAGTACTGGAAGATTTCTTTTTACTATTTGCTGCCGACTGAAATAAACAAAGACTACGCATCAGAGTAAATTTATTGTAGAAATTATTAAAAACAAGATCAAGCATAAGGTGAATAAGAAGCTTAAATTTACAGTATTTACACTACAATATTTATAAAGTCTTTTGAAATTTTAGGTATAATGAGTAACAGTGGTATTCAAAAAGTCAACAATGTAATTTTGTGTTTTTGGAAGAAGTGCCATCTTTAATGTTAAAGACTCATACTGTCGCCTACTTATGCTGTAAAACAGTAAGTGTGGACTTTGTTATTTCTTATTTGTAATAGAGAGTCCACTGACATGGATATTCACAACGGACAGGTTCAATGTGTTTCTTCTCACTGAAAGTCATATCAGCATTTGGATGAACTGAGATTCCGGCTTAATCTGGTCAAGAACCTGCGGAGTAAAATAGTGATTAAAGTAGTAATTAATTTGTGAAGATATCTGTGGAGACCATGACGCTTAACTGTACTTTTACACCTTATTTTCACCTAATCAAAGACTGTTGAAGTCATTTGTATTGAAAGTTTTAAATGTGAATTTATGGTGAGCTCACCATACTCACTTTTGCTTTGAGATCTGCAGTATATTCAGCATATGGTACAACATATCAATGTGAGCCTTATTAGTGCATCTCCAGTCACTACCTGGCAGTATCACTTTGAGGATGCTGACAAAAAAAAAATCCACCTGCCAGGCAACCCTGCACCCTCCTGGAACACATGCTTTGAAGACAAAAAAAATGAAAAAAGGCAGAGAGGGAAAGAGAGGGGAAACATATCTACATTCATCGAACCTCAACTGCTCATAGTTTTATCTCTTACCTTGCAGCACACCTTACGTCAAGCTGCTGCTGCACGCTTACATGTATTTCATCAAACCAGTTAATCCATGAGCTTCAAATGATATATCATTTTTGGAAATATTCATCTTAAAGCACAGACCAACCATAAATCCCTGGTGTCCTAATACATCACATTTGCTCTTCTCATGTGGAAGTGGGAATGGTGTTGCATACACATACCAGTACAAATGCCAAGAGACAAAAGTCATTTTTTTCTCTAAGTCCAAGCCACGTCTCAAGTCTTTCACCCCAATTCAGAGTTAAGTCTCAGGTCTCTAAAAACTGATATATATATTATATATATATATACATTTGTTCTTTTTCTACTCCATAATCTTTAGAGCACCTCTAACTCTACATCACTATATGAGTCCAGACCTGTTCTGTTTGTCCTCATGTCTAAATTATCATCATCCATCCATCCATCCATCCATCCATCCATCCATCCATCCATCCATCCATCCATCCATCATCCATTTCTTGACACCCTTGTCCCTTAGTGGGGTTGGGAGGGTTGCTGGTTCCTATCTCCAGCTAACGTTCCGGGTGAGAGGCGGGGTTCACCTGGGCACGTCGCCAGTCTGTCGCATTGCAAAACAGAGACTCACTCACACCAAGAAGAATTTGGAGAGGCCAATTAACCTAACAGTCATGTTTTTTGGACCGGGAGGAAGCCGGAGTACCTGGAGAAAACCCACGCATGCGCAGGGAGGACATGCAAACTCCACGCAGAAAGACTGGGGCCAGGAATCGAACCCAGAATCTTCTTGTTGCAAGGCAACAGCTCTACCAACTGCACCACTGTGCAGCCCTAAATTATCAAATAAAGTAATAATAAATTTATTTTAAATTTTATCAAAAGTATTTAATAATTAACATTTAATTCACCATTTAAAAATCTACTAATTACAGATTTAAATTGTTTTGAAAATGTATCAATTATAATATTTGCCCCTTTGGAAATATATAAATAAACATTTATGGTAAAAGAAGAATATTAGAAAGAGAATAAAACCGGTCAATGTTGAATTTCAGATCAGAAAAAAAAAGTCTTGTTTTAGTTTGGAATGACAAAATCCACTCCTTCTCTGCATATTGCACTAAACAAGGTTTATAGGCTTTCATTTCTTTCCTGCTACATGTCAGAATTTTACTTGTCTGAAAGTCTGAAACTAGTTTTTTTCTGCTGTTACTTTTATTCTCTTTTCTTTTCTTGTCATTACATTATATGGACAGATTTTTCTTCCACACTGTCACTTTGAGATGTCCTTGTAAAATCACAGGTCGAAGTTGTGGTCTATGCTAGACAGGTCACCTGTCTTTGTGATCACCTGGAGGCAGGTGAGAGAACCCAGCAGGCTGTCAATCATATCCGTGAGCAGGGTCAAGTCGACAACAAACTAGGGAAAGGAGGACAAAGGAGTCTGGTCAGGTAATGGACAAAGACTTCTCCGTTTAGTTTTACAATTTTTTTCCCCCCAGTCACACTTAAAGGTTCACAGAACAAAAAACTCCTGCCTTGATCAGTAAAAGCTACAACAGGAAGCAGCCATAGTGCCGTCACCATCGTAAGCTGGAATAGCCTTGGTAGCTATTGTAATGATGACATCACTGCTCTGCAAATGTCTTTTGCAACGTTGTGGGAAATAATTAAAGGGGCAGTCGTATGGATTTTCCAGGCACATAGAGCCATTTTATAGTGCAATCAAGTAACTGTGTTACTTTCAGTGGTCATAAAAATGTTTTACATATCAATTATGACTTAAAACATGTTTTACTTAGCAACTTATCGCCTTGACATTGGGCCTACTTTTCTTTAAAAACTCCTGCTCTTTCTGAAACTCCGCCATCACTCCTGTATTAACCCGTTAACAACATTTTTACCAGCATTTCACTGAGAAGTAGCTCATGTGAAGCAGCAGATGCACAGCTCCACCAGGTGTTTACTGGTGGCTAGTCTGGAGGAACTGAGTATGGGAATCACAGGGAGGGGCTCTCTGTGAGGCGGAAACTCAGAGGAGGAGCTGTGCCTCAAAGGTGGCTCTCGGTCCACTGAGGTGTTCTGCACAGCTTAATGTCTGGCGTGGGAGATTATAGGATAACCATGCATAAAATAATCTAGACAACATTCCATGTATGTTTTTGATGAGGGAATACTGTCCCTTTGAAGAAACATCTTTATTTTAATACATCTATTAAACTTGAACTTCAACTCTTGACGATAGTAAAAGTATACTATTCCAGAGATTATCATAAAGAAAAAAAAATCACAGTTTTAATGCAAAAAAGATTCTTGTAACATTATAGTGGTAATTATATTCCCATTTTCTTTTGGGCATTTACAATTATGTTAAATCCAGGATGAATAGAAATGAGACTGCAAAATATATTTTTGAATATAAGTTGAGTAGAAGATAATATGAAGCAATACACCATCAAACCAAAGCTCAATGCTTCTTGGCTGATCAGTTCTCCTATTTATGCAGATATATTCCTTCTGCTGCTGTTCTGCCCTCTAGACCGGACCAGTAACAACATCCTGAATGTGTGAATTTATGCTCAGTGAGAAAAAATGTCTCTTGAGCTCAATTAAAAAAAAAAAACATTTAGATATTGCCAATATTTGCACCAAAACAACATTGAGGCATGTTTACATCGAGAAGCTCATGTGAAGCTGATTCTGGACTCCTGATTTAAACGTGTCACCAGAAAAGCTGATAAACCTAGACAACCAGATAATATATATAATAATAATAATAATAATAATAATAATAATAATAATAATAATATAATAATAATAATAATAATAATAATAATAATAATCTGATTAAAATATTTAGGAATATAAAAATATGCAGATTTGAAATACAGATGATGATCAAATGAGAGACTGATAAACAATTGTAGTAATTGTGAGTTTGATGACATATAAACGCCTATTTGGAAATTAATTCTCTTAATATGTCCCCATATTAGCTCATATCTCAGATGCAAATTCAATGCAATTTTTAACTCTAATTTCTAGGCAACGCTGGAGGGGCAAAATGTCTCAAGGCATCTGGAGTGTTGGCAAAGAAGTAAAGAATCGCTGAACAATAGTGGCACAACAGTGCAACATGGCTTTCTCTAAAGGGCTCAAACAATGCGGTAGAGAAGTGATTCAAGCATTCAATTTACTCAGTGTGAGTCTCAGCCAACTATTCAAAATTTCTTTTTCTACGAATTCAAACCCATTTGCCATTGTCACACCACAGGTATGTTTATTCTTCTATTTAAAAAGATCCAAAATTGTGGAAGCTTGCATTGTTTTTATAATGGTTGTTTGCTCTCTGTATGGATTTCGCAATGTATTTATTAAAATTGTTTAATGTAGTTTTCAAAAATTGACAAATTGTTTTTTAATTTGCTGATATTAATGATGGGAAGTTCAGCTCTTTGTTTTTTCACTCGGCTCCCAAAGAACAGCCAGTTCTTTCGGCTCTCAAATGGCTCATAATTTATTATCATCTGCAGCCTAGTATTTTAGCTTCCCTTGGAAAATGTGAATATTTTGTATTTATTCTGTTATGTGAAAGCAGGCGTTCTCAATTTTGTATTATATTTTAATTTAACCTTTCATTTTTATTTAACACAAAAATAAATTAACAAAGCACTTCAAACAAATTAAATCCAAACAGACCCATAATAATAATTTATTAATCTCTCTCTCCTTTTAACCGTGTCTCACACGCCACCTCCTGTGTGTTTTGTTACAGTTCATAACAATCTACCACATCACCAGCCTGATACGAATTATACAGGTGAAAAAATAGTGACCTCTGTAGATGAGAAATACAATAAATTAAAAAAAATTGAAGTAATTTTATATGTATTACAAATAAAAACTTTTAGGTTAACAGGAAAATTACAATACATTTAAGCTAATATGTTGAACTAGTTGTGGGTCCTGTTAAACACCTAATAATCCTGTGCTGCATTAGTGTTACTGCTACTTGACTGACCAAATGCCCCACGACCAATCCCCTCCTCTCCTGAAACAAACAATTGCCAATAAGATGGAAATAAACATCTGTTGTTCATTTTAGCCCAGTTTTACTTATTGGGCTGACAACAGCATAATGACATCGGCTAATACCAATATCGATTGTTTTATTGAAGTGTTTCAGGACTGGGTCAAGTGTCCTCTTTTTTTGGAAATCAAAATATATAATTCCAATTGGTATGAATAATTTCAGAGATTTTTCTTGTCACATTTTTATTTAAAAACTACAGAAATCTGTGGCACATTGTAGAATAATATTTTGTCACATTATAGTGAGCGTTCCAAAGATTGTATTGTAAACTTATATATGATCTTAAGGTATGCTAAAACTTCTAATATTTTTGATTGCTAAAGTTGTTGTTCAACCTGTAAAGCTAAAATTAAACTAAAAAAAACACGATTACAGAAACCCCCCACACTTCCAATAATTGCAGGTTTTGAATGTGCACACTTTCTCTTCAGCGTAGTCTGGCAGTGAGGTAGCAAACTCTCTGCTGTGTGTACTTCATCCTCAAAAGGTCTGAGATAAAACAAAAAAAGAAAAAGAGGGAGAAATAAACACAGGGAAATTGAGACTAATTAGACATTTCTCTGATAAGGGGTTCAAACATATTGGGTAAGCAGAGGTCTTCCAATAAATTGTGTACTGTTTGAAGTGTAAAGGTAGGATACAGTTCATCAAGTGCAATTCATCTCAGCAGTGGGTGAAGGTACGGGTTGGCTGTAAACTGCTACAAACCCCTGGCATCATTACACACTTGAATGCTCACTGTCTGTTAAGAGGCGTGCCGCCAGTGGTCTATTTGCCCATTCAACCATACAGTGTACAAGCAAGGCCAGAGACATTACCCTTGCTGTGTGTCGTGACACTGTAGCCTCATCAAGGTAACCTGCAGAGAAGCAATCTGTTTATATAGTTTATCAGTGCTCCTCCAAATGTCTCTTGTTTTGCATTATATTTGAAGCTACTGCTTGTAGTAATGTCCAACAGTTATGGGAAGTGATCGGTCAGTAGTTCTTTCCTCAGAGCAGGTGGGCAACTTCACTTTTTTTGTCAGACTAAATGATTTAACTCGACTGCAAAGGTTATTATTATACTGCTGGGTTACCTGATTTCACAATATTATTATTTTTTTACCTGCAAGAGTCGTCTACAGTAGAAGGAGGGACCGGGTCGGTCGGCATGCTTTTTTGTCTGTCGGCCATATTGGATTTTACAAAAATTATTTGTTGCATTTGCAGCTGACGGCCAGTAGATGATAGTGTATTTTATGATGCACTTCAGTGGTCTGTGTGCATTTATAACTTAAAAATCCAGAAGAAGCAGAAGATAATGGCTTTTTGAAAGCTGCCCTCTGTAGTGACCACAATGCATGAAAGGGTTAATTACTTAAACAGTTGACCAAAGGACAGAAGAGAAAATCCTTTAAATATTTTTGCTAGCTCTTTCTCTCTTCCTGACCTTTACTGACAGTAAATGCCACATTTTCGGTATGACATAAACATAAAGCATATCGGACATATTTAAAAAGTTGGATCTCCTGTAGACAACAATCCAGTAATTTCCCTTGATGCAGCAGCTGAGCACACTCATCTGTGTGATGACAAACGGAAAGGGTTATCTGGTCCCCTCAGAATAGCTCGCAAACATTTCTCAGATAAACCTAATTTTGCCCAAGGCTCTCCTCACCTGCTTGAAAACTAGAGCAATACATTAGCAAGTATCTGTAAACAGTCCCTGGTTTCTGAAAATAAAGTAATCTCACCTCTGTGCAGAGCAGAGTTTAACTTTTCCTTGGGGTTTTAGTAATAATCATTTATTTATTTATCTTTTTCTGACTTAAGGATGATAGAAATAGAAAAAACGTAACAAGCACTATCAACAGTCCCATAGCACACTGCCAAATATATTGGCATCTTCTTTACTAATTAATATTTTTGCATAATATTATTCATGAATAATAATGTTGCCTCATAGTAGAAACTGTATCCAATATTCAGTAAGCTGAAGGAGGGCCACAAAACAATGCAGCTATCCAAATGTGAAGTGTGGGTTGTGAGATCTACAGACTAGATTATTTACTGAAAAAGTGTTATTCACTTTCTTTATGTATGTAAATGCATATTTAAAAATTAAATCTTGAAGTTTTTGACAAGTATTACACTTTCAGATTTAATACTTGAGCTGTACAAAGAGCTGTCCAAGAGAAGTCTCACATCATTTTCCCTGAATATGTCATAGGACAGCTGTGAGTTGACCTTCAGTGCATCTTTACCCCAAGACTAGACTTGATTTTAGAACAGACAGCCAAACCTAAGGTCAGCAGGGATTAATTAGCTTTTAGAAACCCACCCAGCAGATGTCAAGGTAATCTTGGGATGCCGACTGCAGAGGTCAGAGCAATATCTCAAGGCAGGGGGAATAAGAGCTGATCCCACCAGTGTCCGGTTCTCTCCCATACCGGGCATTAGGCACAAATACGTTAAGGCCGCTTCAGCCCTCAGTCAGTCCTTATTAAAGAAACACTGAATAAGTAGGTCACATTTTGGAAGCTGGTGAGATTCATGAAAACTTTAAATTCTCCAAATGAACAAGAGGATAAATGTTGGGAAAAAAAACAGTATTCATTTGGGTGTTCAGTAATTCAGTGGGATACAGTCAACGTTTTGAATGTTTACTGATTATCTTTTTTATTATGCATATTTTCTTGCTTTTTAAACATGCACCAGGGAGAAAATATAAACCTGTTTTATCTAGATGAACAGTCTTGCTTCTCCCTCTCCAATCTCTGCTACACCGGGATACTGTGCCAGCACAAGAGGAAGCTCCCAGCCAAACTAATTATTATTTTGTGAAAGGTGAGAAAACACTCAGAGCCGAGAGGTGTTGGAATGGGGGTTGATGAGGGGTAGTCACAGCCATGTTAAACTTCTGGTGTTCTGGCAAACAGTCCAGGGGCAAACACTGTAAAACATTTTGATGATGTTACCAACACTGTTTATTTAAAATAAATAAATCTGTAGATCACAAATCCTTTTTTTGGGATAGCAACAGTGTCACTTCAAAAGTGTTCAATTGATCTTTATCTCACTTTAAATCTGCAATAATCTAAAGAAGTGAACAATGAACAATAGCTTATTAAAATGATCTGATTTGTGTTTGTAGCAGCATAAATGGTACGCTGCCACTTTAAGAGCAATTTCAGCTGCTGCATATAAGCAAACCTTCACCTGACATGAGTCTGTGTGCGTCGTGACGTCAATTGAAGTTGCTTTCTTTGTTTGCACCGTTCTGGGTAAGCGTGGCTGTTTTATCATTTGTCGGCTTTAGGAATGGTTATTGATGTTAACTGGTCTGTCTGCTTAGCCTCCTTCGCTGCACCTCCAATATCTGGGTCGATCTGTCCATTCATTCTTTGCTGATGGGAAGGTAAGAGCTAGCGCGGCTAAGTAACATCTGTTTTATGTAAACAAAACCTTCACAGAGCGTTTTTTTTTTTTTACAGTTGCACTGTATCTAAGTGGTATTGAAGATCTGATTATTTTGGCATTTATCAGGTCACAGGTAAGCAGCTGCTGCACGTTATATATATTTTTGTAGCAGTTGTATTAATTTGCTATATTCTTAGCCTCCTGATGACTCATCGGCATTGAACCTGGAGTGACACTCGCTGCTGTTTTGCCTAATTACAACTTGTTTTAAAAGACCAACTTGAACTTTCCCGGCTTCTGGGAGCATCGATGGCGCTACTGAAGGAATGAATTGCAACATTGTAGCGCCATTGTACCACTGTTTTACTCGTATTGTTTCATTTGTTTGTCTTTCTTTTAGGGACTGAGGCTTCTGTGGTGGCGGTGGTGACCCCTGGTGGCGGTGTCTTGTCTTGCGTGTTTTGTTGGAGCACCTTTTCTTTTTGTTTGCTTTTTGTGTTTTTGTAGTGTCTAGGGTGATTCCCTTTTTCTGCACTGGATGTTGTCCCCTTTCCTCACTACTTCCCCACGGTAAGCCTCAGTTTCCTTTGCAATTTAGACATTTTATAATAAAGCTTGTTGACTGCATTCACTGTTTTAACCATTCAATTTCAGATTATTATTTTAAAAAGATCATAAAGTTTAATAAATTTTGTAGAACTTCCTGAATCTTGTCTCCTCATTTTCCAGCAGTACGTACCTGTGTCCTTCCTTAACTACATTTTCCTGGAGTTATTCCAGGTGGCGTTGTTGGTTTATTTTTGGGTTCATAATTGGAAAGAAAAGAGAATCCAACCCCCCAGGTTGCCACATGTTCAAAGCAGTAGGCATCTAAAAGTTACTAAAAGCCACAGTAGTTGCTAAGGGAAATATGTTCCCTAGCAACATCCAAAATCACTATTTAAGAAAATGGTATTGCGCAATTTTTCCTCACATACACCTTCCATGCACAGCCACAATGAGGGAGATTTAAAATCATAAATCTTTATGCCTGTTTTATTCAAACACTGCTATCTTGCATCTTATAATGCAGTTTTGTGTTAATAAAGCATTTATTATCATACACACTTTTTTCAAGTTGAATAATACAGCAATGTCTCTTTGGGCAAAAAAAAAAAGACATGTCTAAGTGTAACTATTTTACTCTTGAAATGAAGCAATCCTAATTTACTCTAAAACGTATAATTATCTATTTTGTAAAAGAAAAACCCCATATTTTAAATCTCTGAATTTTTTTTAATTAATCTGTATACAGGCCGTTTACAATTGTTTCATGGGAAGCAAAGCAGAGTTGATGAACTGAAACTTGATTAGTTGTCTCACATCCATGTAAACCACTCCACAGAGGTCAGGACTTGATGATACTCCTACACAGAAATGTTAGAATAGTAATCATTAATATTATCAGAGGGGGATCAGATGGGACCATCAGACAGCAATGGTCCCAAGAGCTGAAAACTGTGTCCAGGACTAATGACCTCCATATATATAGGGCACATCACCATCATGTTCACCCCCAGAAATATTACCTTTATAGCATAAAATAAAACCAACCAAGTGATCACATGCTTATTAGGTGTATCTATAATTTCAGGAGAACCCATCTCATTAATCTATTTGTACGATATAATGACACGGTCAAAGGTTTTGATGATGTTCACGTATTCAGGATGTCCAAGATTATCCAGCAAGTGGCAGGCAGGAAAGATTCCTATAGAAGAGTGTTCTGTAAAATTGTATAGACAACAGCTTGCTCAACATGCGCAGCAGATGGCTGTGGGTATATTTGCACAGTAGGGTCAAAAAAATCTTTAGAAATCAGACTTGTGACAAAAAGGGCAGCAAGTAAACCAGATTTGTCTAAAAAAGGATTACTGAACTATGAAAAATGGCTACAAAGGTTCTTTTTTTTCTTTTTCCAAGGACTATCCCTGCTACTGTTTGAAACTTCTATTAAATCATGTCTTGAAGGTGAGACACAACATAAGTCCTGTATCAAACCAGCTAAGGGGCATTCTGAGGTACATGAGGGGCTGCTTCTTATCCTTGAGAGCAGACTTACAATTCTGCTCAAGAACATTGGGTAACATCTTCAAACAGTCACACATAGTTCAGGTGATTATCTGCAGACATTTCAGCATGGTGGAGTGGTATCATGAAGAAAAAGTGCTAATAAACCAGCTTAATGATCCCAAAATCAGAAAATATGGCCCAGAGTCACTAAGAGGCTTTGATTGTGGGACATCCTCAAACAAAGTATTAACGACTCTAAGCTCTACCAAGATAAGTATGCATCACAGTAAGTTAGAATTTTAACCAGATGCTACATTAAAGGGTGCCATAGTAAGTGCTGAAAAATTAAAACCCACTCTAAAATTACTATTTCTTTTACATAAATTTGATGCATCTGCTAATACTTGCCTTTGAACCTAAAATATTCTTTCTCTAGTGCAGAGGTTCTTAACTTTTTTGAGGTACCGAACCCACCAGTTTCATATGCGCATTCACTGAACTCTTCTGTAGTGATAAATAAAATCTGATTTTTTTTTTACCCCAAATTTAAGACAGGGGTCACCCCAAGATCTCTAAGTCTTCTTAAAAGGTAGAGTCTCTGAGAACAGTTCTTCAAAATATAGTCAGTATGTTCAGCAAAGTTGAGCTGACTGTCCAGGAACGACCCAAGGTATTTAAAATTTGCCACAGCTTCAACAGGTTGGCCATTGAGAGAAACTGGAACCACTTTAGGGTCTTGTTTAGATAATTTAATTAGCTCTACATTCTTAAGAGAATGAAAAATTACTAATAAATAATACAGACTTTGGGGTATTCTGATTTAGTAATGTAATTATATTAGTTGTGTTACCACTCCCACGCCACTAGAGGCAGTAGCAATCCCGAAAAGATGCGACTAAGGAGTTCAAATCCCTGCTGAGAGTGGAGCGCCTTCAATCAGGGCTCCTCCGCAGCTCTGATTGGCTAAGCAATGTAACGTGATCCTCTGCAGCAAGTGATGGCAAAGCGGGGCGTCATCACGACTTTACACAAGTGAGTCTTTACCTGGGCGGCAGAGGCTCCACCGAACCCCTGAGACCGACTCACCGAACCCCTGGAGTTTGATCGAACCCAGGTTAAGAACCACTGCTCTACTGTTGGGGAGAAAAAAATATCTTGCGTCTCTGGCATGATTGCGGATTTTTGTTGGGTTGCTAAGGAGGAACAGTCTGACAAAACAGACTTGGTGTGTAAAATGAAAAAAAAAAACCCCAAAACAAAACAATGTTGGCAGGCTATCATTAATAACACGAAGCAAATGTTACTGTTCGACTAACTGTGTGCATAATTACACACTTGTCCGAATTGAGCAATGATGTATGTAACATTTAATTTCCTCAAAAATGAATCATTTTATATTACACATTTTATTGTTAGTCTAATTAAAATGAAAATAGTTACTTCAAATTCCTTGTTTCAGATTTTTGCATCTCGAGTAAATTGGAAAGGCAAGGAAATCTATAACTTTTTGGAGAAAAATGACAGAAATTGAAAAGGAAAGTAATATCCTTCATTATGTCATTATTTATGACTGAGAGTACCTCATTTCACTGTGTTTCCGGTTGCTCCCTCTGTCAGAAACCAGTGACCCACTCTGAAGAAGTGCATCGGTAATGACTCAGAAAATTCAGCCAGACTGGATGCTTCCATGGGAACATCAGCTCAACCTCTATATTACATGGATGTGTGCATGAGCAGGTGCAACGCTTAAATGCAGGTTTCATCAAATTCTGCAATTAACAAGTTTAGAATAACTTTGATGGCTGAGCATTTCACCCTCTAATAGCCAACTAAAGAGCACAGAGTTCAAGGTGGTGCATATACAGTTCTCGTTATATCACTTCCATCTTTTTCTTTTCTTATTGATTCTCTGGTTTATGATTCGTACTTAATAGCATGAGAAATCTGTTAAAGGGTACATGCAGTGCTGGGGTTGGTATAGCAAGGGTTTCTAAAGCTTTCAGTTGTTCCACTCCTACATATTAAACCTTATAATGATCCAAAAATTTCAAATATAATTGTAGTCTAACCTGTATGCACAATAAGTGATAAAACAAAAATGAAAAGAAAATGTTTTTTTTACCTTGCAAGTGTCATTATTCTAACACTAATGGGATTATGTAAAGGTTGTACTGTTTGCTGTGTTGGATGTTGTAAACAGCCCAGCATGATGGACATCTTCCATTCCATCCATGTAAGTGTAATCATTTTCCACTTTTGCTTTGTTGGCTAAAACATTTGTAAGAATGGTTACATCATATCTAGCAGAAGACAAAAATGGGGAAGAATACAGGCATTCAATAATTTTATTATTGAAGTTTTATTATATATATATATATATATATATTATATATATATATATATATATATATATATATAATATATTATATATATATATATATATTATATATATCAGTGACATGCGGTCAGGGGGCAGATACTATAAAGTATCTATTTTTATATAGCTTAACCAATTCTGAATAGTTTTTCTTCAAAATCGCTGGATTTTCTCATTTGCCCATTCAAATGCTCAGAAGCGAAGCCGGTGAGGCAGCAGCGAGCTCAGCCTCACCTGCGATTATGCAATCGCTTGACTGGCTGCCATTTTATGTCAGCATGTTCGTCCTGTCTGTACGCTGGATATAAAATGACTTAAAAACATTTAATATATGGACTGTCCATCCATCCATCCATTTTCTTACACCCTTGTCCCTTAATGGGGTCGGGAGGTGCTGGTGCCGATCTCCAGCTGGCGTTCAGGGCGAGAGGTGGGGTCACCCTGGACAGGTCGCCAGTCTGTTGCAGGGCAGACATATGGACTGATTTTCCATAATTTCGCTCATGTATATAATGTACACTGATTTTTTTTGTCACTAACTGTATGTGTATCGTGTTTTGTGTGCGGAGGAGCGATCAGAAATGCCAGAGAACAGACTCGAGTTGAGGCAGGCAGTTCTCTAGCCTCTTGGCAGGGGGCGCTCATGTTCCCAGATATTGTGACTGCACAACTGCAGAGTAAGACACAGTGCTAGTGTGTGGCTAGCCGTGGAGCTAGCCACACAGTAAAGTACAGCGATATATTTGTTTTCTTCTCTCTTCCGACGTCAACATGAAAGACTACATTTCTACACTTAAACAGTTTTCTAAAGTGGATTTTCAATTGAAGCAGGAGATAATAACTAAAGGAAGACCAACACAGAGCTTAAAGTTTTACTTCGAGACAGTTTGATGATTCTCAAACGGAGTAGAAAAGACATGCAGAGGATAAACTTGACTTTGGATGGACGGATATTTTTGTGCAGAATTAGGGCTGCATGGATTTCATTGATACGTAAAGGTAAGACAGCAATAAGATGTTTTTGTTTGGTTTTTTAATGAAATGTGCGTTTTGTGAGCTACAGTTAATGTTTAAATAATTCAGTAAAGTAGAAGCTGTAGCTAATCTACCACAGCAATTATGTATTAATAAAACATTAAGCCTAAAACGAACTACAACCAGAAAGTAAATGTTCTGTTCTGTGTGTAAAATTCTTGAATGTTTTTTGGAGTTAAATCCTAAAACATGAAGTGGCAGTGTTGTCAGTTGCTATGGCAACGAGTCTGCGTAGTGTGGCAAATACAGATCATTTTGCTGTGGATCATAGCACGAAATTAATACCTGAATTTTTAAGTTTCACTGAGTTAACGCGGCTATGGATGACATGTAAATGATAAGTGTTTTTGCCCCCCAGCGTTGTACGCATGCGCAAAATTTTCGTAGGTCCAATAACATGGATTGTGTCTAAGTCATAAGTCAGAGCCTCACCAGCAATGAACCTCACCGGCACGTCACTATACTATATTATATATTTGAATCATAATATTGGACAATCACTCACTTAAAAAGTAAAAAAAACATATACTTTTTTTCTTTTTGCAGCATTTTATATATATATATATATATATATATATATTTGTATATATATATATATATATATATATATAATATACACTTTTTAAGGGAGTTCAATGCAACTATGATCTAAATATCAAGATTTACATTGATGTTTTCATAATTCTAAGCTGAGAATGTTCACATGAGTTTAGTTATTCAAAGATATGACACTGTTTTTTAAATATTTAATGACTGTCACATTACCCACGTGTAATCATAGGATCGGCTTCACATTTCACACTCTCTCACACAGCTTATGCATAATTTGGTTCTGTTAGACCAGTCAAGGGATCTCATATTCAGTATCTGCAGCGTTCTTCAGAACCGAGCTGCAAATGTTTCTGCCCATCACAGAAGGAATTGGCTCCAAACGTGTGAGATGCACATAAATAACGGGGTAGCTGACTCAACATCCACCTTGTTGTCAGGTGATTACTGTAAACATTAAATTATATTGCTCATATAAGGAAAGAAAAAAGAAACAATGCAATGCTCGTTCACTTAACAACTACTTATGTGGCAGTTTATCATCAAATTACACTGAGCTCAAAAACATAGTGATCAAAACATGATGGATAGCTTTCACATTACTCAGCCTCCACAATTCTTCCTGGCAGCACCCACAGAAAAATATTCGTTTACACTTGGCTGTGTGGGTGGAAATGTGAATATAGAGTACATAATCATGCAAACTGTCATGGTTGCTCACAACACACTGGGGAGCAATTAAGTTTAAACAGGCTTAAACTGGGTTAGTTATTTCAAAAGCAATCAATACTCCTTAGATGTGTTGACATGAATGTAAGCACACTGGAACTGAGCTAGGTTAAAAATATGTTTTATGATACACATCCAAATTAACAGTTGAGTTCTTTTGTTTTTGTTTTTATCAATTTCTAATGAACGCATTTACTGTGGTGAAGTAACCATTAGAGTCAATAGAAAAGTGGAAATCATGAGCACAAATTGATCCCAAACAAAATAAGTAACTTTTTAAAGATTATCTAATCCCAAATCAACTTTTTTGCGATAAACTGTTTAAATTGGTTAAAGTGTTTTCTGTATGTGTCTGTGCAAAACATGACATTTCGTGCAAATTTGTTTAATTCTACAATATCTTGCCTAAAACTGTCTTAGTTCTGCCCTTGTTGTTGAACAGTGGCTACTGCAGTCAGATTTTCCCATTGGTTACCAGGTTACAGTTTGGTTGATGTCTTTGTTACACTCCTGCATTATAAAGTCATCTTTCTCAGACACTGTCATAATTTTAACAGACATTGCCATGTAAACTTGGCATGTATACGCACATGGTACATTTAAAACCGGTTCAGAAAAACAAGAGATAAAGCAGTTGGTCCAGCAGGAGCACAGTGCACAGATACAGGACGTTTGGGGGGACATGTCCACGTTACCCCCCCTTCCGCCATACAATGCACCTGTGCTGAATAAACTAAACAAAATAGATCAACACTTATAAAATTGATGCTTAAAATAAGATAATCTGGACAAATTTCAAGTCTTCCTAGAAATGTTTTCCATTTTCACATGATTCAATACTCTTTTTCTGGTTGACGTATACATCAAATAACTGAGGGGAAGAGCTCATAATAATCTCGAAATGAGATGAATAAAAAGAGCTGGCCTCTCCACAGATGTTAATGTCAGAGCACATATCTTGACTTGAGTATTTCAGTCACTGACACTTGGTTATCAACAGGATTCCAACCAAGTGTGAAGAAAAATGTCAGCTTGTAAGAGCAGAAATAGTCTTGTACTTAACTGTTATAAAAATAATGATTCTATAATTTTTAAACTGATCCTTTTAGTACGGTGGCCGTGAGGTGCAAAGCAATTACAAATTACAAAAACACTACAACATTAACGAAAACACTACAACATTAACGCAAAGCAATTACAAATTACAAAATCACTACAACATTAACGAAAACACTACAACATTAACGAAAACACTACAACATTAACGCAAAGGAATTACAAATTACAAAATCACTACAACATTAACGAAAACACTACAACATTAACAAAAACACTACAACATTAACGAAAACACTACAACATTTACAAAACGGAAAAGGTAGGTCTCAGTGGAGACCTAAGAAATCGCTGATTGGACTACAGCTCGTTAGAAAACGGAAAAGGTAGGTCCCAGTGGAGACCTAAGAAATCGCTGATTGGACTACAGCTCGTTAGAAAACGGAAAAGGTAGGTCCCAGTGGGGACCTAAGAAATCGCTGATTGGACTACAGCTCGTTAGAAAACGGAAAAGGTAGGTCCCAGTGGAGACCTAAGAAATCGCTGATTGGACTACAGCTCGGTTTACTTTTAAACCGGAAGTTATTCTGGCTTTACGTGTTTTTTTAAAACATGAATGTACTTGGTGATCCACACATAGACATAATATAAGGATAGACGCCTCATGCACCGCTCTCCCCTATTGTCGCTGACTAGATTTAGGGCGGCCATCTTGAAGCGGTAGACCACTCCACTTAGCCTTATGTGTTTAGCGGGCAAAATAACATATCAGCGCATTTAATCGATCATAACACACTTTTTTGTCACTGGAAACTATATTCAGACATCTATCAAAGCTACATTTATAAATAATTGTATTATTTATGTATGTTTTTAATACATAGTTCAGCATTTTTAAATATGATTAGTAGCTATAACAATAGAATAGGAATCGATATCAGAAATATTCTGATATCGATGTATGATGAGCATATTACAAAGCACACAGCCGTGAATAATTTATGGTGAACGGCTGTGTGTATAATTTATCATAATAATACATAGTTATACAACTATACAAACACAAATAAATAATGATTAATACTGAATAATATATATTGGATGCATGTTAATATGTATATATATATATATATATATATATATATATATATATATAGATTGCCTATATTAAAAAAAATCTTAGATTGTAAACAAAGATCAAGACAAATATTTCACTCCACAACTGTCAGTTAACATCTAATTTGTTTTATAGAATTACACTTACATACAAATTAATTTGCACAAATTTCATTAAAAAATATATGTATATATACATACATATAAACATGCATTTAATATATATTATTCAGTATTAATCATTATTTATTTGTGCCATTATTAATTAATCATTATTTATTTGTGTTTGTATAGTTACATAAATATGTATTATGTAGTGACCATATGTCCAAAAAACTTAAATTCAAAAATCAAAAAACTCAAAACTCAAAGGTGATCAAAACAAAAGGTGAATCAAACTCAAATAGTCACCTGATGCACATGGATTCTTGTTTATGCAGCAAAAAGAAATCAAAAGTCTAAATATGGTTCTTTGGTTTTATTTGCAGATCAGGCCAAAGGTTACAGGTTTCTGCTCCCACTCCTGTACCTGTTCACTGACTGTCAAAATGAAAACCGATGTGACTGATTAGCTGGTAAAAAACCTTGTGACCACCACGTGCATAATAAGCTACTTAAGACCCACCTACTTATACCGTGAAATACCCACATTCCAATCTGAAATTAATTAACTAATTAAGTGAATTACTAAACAAAAAACTTATTCTAAACAAAAATTAAAATAAAAATTCTAATGATAAATCAATTAGAAAATCAAACAAATGCTAAGAATAAACTAAACAATTTAAATTCTAAGATTTAACAAAACAATGGGAAGAATAGCTCCTACAGGTATATATATGTCTATCTTTGTTGTGAAATGTTGTTTGTGGAGCCTGACATCAATAATCCATCGATCTGAACAATAATATCCCTGTTGTTTTGATTGGCAAAGTAGGAGGGACTATCGCTCTAAGATGGCCGCCGTATTTCCTGCGCCGGAGCAGCCAATGCGGGGTCTACTCTTATATTATGTCTATGCTCACTCAAACGGAGCGTGCCAGAATAACTTCCGGTAAACCAAAAGTAAACCGAGCTGTAGTCCAATCAGCGATTTCTTAGGTCCCCACTGGGACCTACCTTTTCCGTTTTCTAACGAGCTGTAGTCCAATCAGCGATTTCTTAGGTCTCCACTGGGACCTACCTTTTCCGTTTTCTAACGAGCTGTAGTCCAATCAGCGATTTCTTAGGTCTCCACTGGGACCTACCTTTTCCGTTTTCTAACGAGCTGTAGTCCAATCAGCGATTTCTTAGGTCCCCACTGGGACCTACCTTTTCCGTTTTGTAAATGTTGTAGTGTTTTCGTTAATGTTGTAGTGTTTTCGTTAATGTTGTAGTGATTCGTTAATGTTGTAGTGTTTTCGTTAATGTTGTAGTGATTTTGTAATTTGTAATTGCTTTGCGTTAATGTTGTAGTGTTTTCGTTAATGTTGTAGTGTTTTCGTTAATGTTGTAGTGATTTTGTAATTTGTAATTGCTTTGCGTTAATGTTGTAGTGTTTTCGTTAATGTTGTAGTGTTTTCGTTAATGTTGTAGTGATTTTGTAATTTGTAATTGCTTTGCGTTAATGTTGTAGTGTTTTCGTTAATGTTGTAGTGTTTTTGTAATTTGTAATTGCTTTGCACCTCACGGCCACCGTATTTTAGTGCGTCAAGTAAGTCAAGTGGAACTTTTGCACGCGGAACTGATTGATAGGATTGATGTACGTTGCTTGATAACCTGATGCCCAGACTTATCTGATAGATAACCAAACTGGCACATGTAACAAGAAACACCAGAGTCCTTATCAATATTCAGACTGCATCTTGAACCACTGGAAACAGATGGCTATGCTACTCTTTTTTTTACACAAAGCATAAGAAATTGTAACAACCCCTTGCATGTAAAATACAACGTAGGCCCCAAATAATGAGGTGCCACTCGGCATAATGTCCACATTTCTGATGGATTTGGGTTCATAATGGATGTCTAATTAACGCTTGTAAGTTCTAAAAGGTGACAGTTCCTGCATAAATGATCAGCTTCATTTGCTTTTTGAAAACAACACATGAAAACCTAATGATGATTATGACAATCATAACAGCCCTATTTAGTTGGAACCACTCTGCATACACATGCAGAGTACTTATATTCTCAAGCATAGGCTGAAAACATCATTTGTCATAGAAGTGTTGACAATACAGACCCTCCGGCTTGATTCTCAGAAAAATTCTACCCGTGATCTGCTGGATGATTTGAATGTGTCTGAGATGGAGCTGATCCATTAGAAGTCTTCTTCTGGTGTGCTTTTAAAAGGGACTTACTGAAATTATATTCAGGAGTTGCAAATAGGAAAGTCTTTCAACTGCATCACATTGCAAAGGATAATTTTTTTAAATAAAATTTAAGCCTCCAAAAAAAGCAGAAAAAGAAGCAGCTTTGACATCTATTGCTGTTGTATGTGGATGTTGTTGTCAGAACCAGAAACATAATACAAATGTTCAGGCTCAGAACTTTTGTATGTGGAAAAAAAGCCATTATTTGTGTTACAATTCTGTCAGAACCAGAAACATTGTCAACCTGAATTCTATTAAACCTTTCAGATTGTCATATCCTTGACATAAGTTGTAATTCATCACTGTGGGTAGATTGGGCTAAGCACAGACTGCTTTTAAATCTTGTTTGGTTTCTAAGCTACTGCTTTCAGACACCATATCTACTGTCTTTTTCCATCACACTACTAGACAAACCGACCTGTAATTTTTCACTTTACGAGTAAGATTGTCATGTGTTGCGCAGATCTGCTCTTGGGTTCAATCTGGTCCAATCAGCAGCACCCTCAACTCAGGTAATATAAGGAATCCACCAAATATTTGACTGGATTTGCAACAGAGCTGATGAAGGCAACCACAGCCTCCAAAGTAGCATTACATGGGGAAAGGAATTACATTAAACAAGAGCTACCAGTAAGCCAATTTTGGTTTTACATTTGATAATAAGAAATGCAAAATTTATTTGAAGGAACAATTTGCACTGCTAGTTTTTTTACAGTTTGGCTCTATCAAATGGATATTTAATATATTTCATGTAAAAACTTATGTCCTGAGGAAAAGAAAAAAGAATGTAATTCTATACAATGTTTGGATTAGTTTGATTCAACCAAACACAAAATTCAATAATTTAGTACTTGAATTCATGGTTAAAATTGGGCAAGAAACATATGTCTAAGGTTAAAAATGAAAATGGTCATTAAGATAAATTATTAACTTTAAACCAAACATTTAAGATGTATGTTAAAAAATTGTTTGTTTTTGTAGGTTTTTCACCTCTTCATTAATTCACACTCACTGGAGAAAATAAAAAGGATTGAGTGAAATCCTGAAGTCTTTTCAAATGTGGGAAGCCATGAAATTATAGAAGACTTGACATAATTTTTGTTATATTGTATTGATGATTTGATGTTCCATAAATATCATCGTTAACACAGATTGGCTGTTTTTTGTATTTTTTTTTCCTGTTATCCAGTTTTGCATATTTTTCAACTTCAGATATGGTAGCGATTACCATTCATGAGCCTGAACAAAAGTGAATAAGAAAAGTCATAAAAATAATTAAACACGCCTTTTATCAGAATTTCCATATAAAGATGTAACCATAATCTGAGAAAGAATTTTGAATATCTGTAGCCAGGATTTCTTTTGGTTTGGTTGGCAGATTGCTGCTATGTTTGATATATGTCTCTGCAACAATTTATTTCCACCAGACAGCCATAATGTCACTGCTTTGTCAAATTCATTCACACTGATCAAGAAGCAATTTTAGCAGTGACATTAGAAAAGCTTTTTTTTCATTTAGTTTTTGACATTTTAGCCAATATGTCTGACACACAATTTATGCAAATTGAACTTCTCTAATAAGCATCGTCTTTGGTTCAATTGTTTTGGACCTTTTTTCCTCTCATTTGACAGTCTGCATATCTCGTTTTGGTCATGAAACTAGCCTTATTATCTTCCTGATAAGGGCATTCCTATTGAGATGTCACTATTCTGTTTGCATGGAGCAATCACCCGATCCAAGCAATTTGGATTTAAAATATCACTCCACCCCTCAGGGGAGATGCTTCCCTCTCCACCACATGTAGTTACATGCACAGATGCACACAGACACACACATTAAAGCACCTCATCAATGTCATTTTAAATCAGACTTGTGTGATGGATGCTTTTCAGGGCCAAGTGGGAAAACAGAGATATCTCACTTCCTCTCTCCAAATTCTTACACTTTGCTTTTCCTAGAAGGTGAAAAAATGGAGAACCAGTTTGTGTTGATGACAAAAAAGGTAGTGAAGTTAGACTGAGATTGACCACCTGTAGTAGGAGAGCAACAGAGATCATTTTGTACCCTGGACTGCAGTTTGCTTGCACCCCTTCAATGTATATGCATATTATCTCCAAGAAGTTGAAAAATTAATGCCACCAAAGCTGATATTGGGAACTGTTACAGAGTAGCTGCACTGTGAAATTGATATTAATTGAAATTGATTATTCAATGTGGACCACATGAGTCATTAATTTCTAATCTACCCCTTCAATCAATAATATATCTCTTGTTGAAATATAATCATGGTTTAGTGTTTTGTTGAACTCAATTATAGAACCATTTCTAGTGCTTTAGTTTAGTGAATCTTTTACTACTATAACCATTTTTAGTGTTTGAGTTAGCTCTATCGTTTACTTGAAGTCACTGGGGTCGTAAAACCACAGGAGACAAGCAGTCTTATCTGTGTGGGGATCATTTAAAAAACAGGCCCACGTTTGGTCTCAGGAGGGGAGGAATCTCCGGTGGACATCTGGTGGGGTAAACTATTGACCTGCAGTTCACCTTAAGACAATTTGGTCTAAAACAATACAGCTAAGTCTCCTGAGGCATTTGTAAGTTGTAAAAGTCAGCAGGATTTTTAGAGTTCTGGTTAACTTCAAATAACATCAAGGAGGTAAAAGTCTCTTTGATGTCTCGGCAGATTGTAGGGAAGTGCCGTTTTCAGGGGTGCTCGGAGGCGGCTTCTAATTGGTCGAGAGGTGTTGCCCCCTATTTGAATAGAACACACCTACTAGCACAAAACCTCTTGCGCAGGGAAAATAAGGCAGAAAATAGTCAATTCTTAGCACCATGGGCTGACTGTTTCTCCGAGGACGTCTCCGACGTCTTCGTCTTTTCCTCTATCTGTTTTTGTTATATCAGGTGACTAATCGGTGACTGTGTTTTCCTTTAACTTTCTGTCTTGTGTGATACTTTCTTCTGATTGGATTAAATTCTGAACTTCTGTGACGCCATCACGCTGCTTACGTCTCTTCTGTGTCTCGCGAGAGTTATCAGACCGCGGACAAGAAACCGGGACCCAAGAACAAAGGAAGAATATAAATTGCATAGTTTTAAAAGTTTTACAATAAGAATTCCCTTATGATCATCGACACTCTCCTGCTAAAGCAGTTTTACAGCTTTTAACCCTTGTTTATGAATACACTGATGACAATGATAAAATTCCTTTATTAAAAACTAGGCTTCTCTGCCTCATCATTATTTTAGTACATTGCCCACATACAGTATATTACACAACAGACCTAAATGAAAAAGAAATATTTAGAGAAATCCACATATTTATAAGTTTCCATTAACATTTTCATTTTCAAATCCTATAGTTGTGTTGTTGGGGATATTTGTGGGTGTTTATGTGTGGAGGTTCCCTTTGAGGTGCAGCCAGCTGCACGTCACGGGGCTTCAGCCAGAAAGCCTGAGTTAGATTCATGTCACCTGTGTGTTCTACCAATCCAGTTCCATCTGCATTCATCTTTGCCCTGACGAAGCATTGTAGGTACGTTGAGTTTAATATACTGTTGTGCATCATTATTTTTTATATTATTTCTGGTTGTTCAGATAGATGTAAAATATTTTTGGATATTTATTGTAAGTTTGCACAACTTTGCTAATTGATTTGGGACAGTAATTTAATTTAGCTATGTTAAACTTATATAAAAAGACTGTAAAGTGATGTATTCCTTTTTTTGTATTTTAGTTTCACACTTCCTTGGATTCAATAAACCTGTGGATAAACGGTCAACCTTCCTCAGAGTCTTGATATAAGGAAGAGTTTAGCTGTACTGTCTAGTTGCATTTCGTATGGCAAAGGCACTATAATAGTTTTAATGTGAGAGTGTACAGGTTTGGTGATGCTATCCAACAGACCTTTGTTTCTTCTTTAAATGTTTACATTAATGATTTTTTTCCCCGAACACATTTGTATACTGTCCCCACAAGCAACCTGTTGTTAAGAGAATAAAATAAAAACTTCTGACTCATTATATTCTCTTGTGCTCTCGGATTCAATGATTCCATGCGTGGAAACAAAAGCCACACAGAGATGACAGCGTCACAATAATCAGCATTTATTCAAGATAGATGCATACTATCACCAGAAAAGCACATCACATAACATCAGAAACCTCAGAGCACAAACAACTCATGGATTTACCTGAGAGGAAAAAAGACAAAAGATGGAAACGACAAAATAAAAAAGCAAATGCGTCTTTGAGAATTGCAAGAGCAAATCTGATTTGTTACTCTGTGTAGAAAGTTTTATATTCTTGTATTTAATTTATACAAATAAGGCGTATCTTTGCTCATCCAACCGGGAGCTGTCTCTGACCCTCTCTCTAAAGCCTGGAAGTCGCCTTCTGTCTAAATAAAGTGGAAGCAGAGCTTCTCATGAACTTCTGCTGTTTTATGGCTTTCACAGGTTAGTGTGAAAAGCTGGTTATTTTTCTCAAAACAACCAGTGGTAGAGCTGTAACTACAAGTAAAATAAAGGTCAATAGGCCGGAATAAGTTATTATTTTTAAAACTAAAATTAGGCTATTTCATAAGTTTTAAAACTAGCTTATTTTAAATTTATTTTCTTAACACTGTTAATATAGGATGTTACCAATGAGTTTGCACTGTATGCACCACTTAAACTGATTTTTTAAGAAGGTTCATACAGAAAGAACGAAGTGATTTTATTTAATTAAAACAAGTCGGGCACAAAAAACATAATGCCTTCAATCCTCTATTATTTCATTCCTCCATACATGAGTACAAGCAAGTTGTCGCAATTATAATAATGTATTTCTTCCCAAATATTTTATTTTAGATTTTATTTACTTGTAAACATATATAGAAATATATTTAAAAAACAAAACAACAAAATTAAGTTGCCATGGTGCCCTTTATGTACTGCGGGATCAAACTGCTTCTTGTATTGCTTCGTTTGAAGCCACTTGAAGTGGGAAACAATTGATTCAGTGACAGTTCAGACCTAGCAAAACACAATAGAAGATGTCTCAAGCAATCGTATTTGACTGGCAATGTAAATCACAGTGGGAGTCTGACATTGACTGTTTTCTGATCTAAAAACGGAATGATCATCCTCCTGTGGGGTTTAATTTGTAGCTTACCTCACTCTGTAGATGGCGGTTAAAACGCCTTTCAGCTTCTAGGAGGAAGGGCCTATGGCACCTTGGTTGCTGCAGTCACTTAAGGGATTTTTCAGTTCAGCAAAAGTTTATATACCTCAAATTTATTTCCCTTTAGCCCTCTTGCAGTTTTAACAGGACCATTGGGACCCTGCAAGTTTTTCACCCCTTGCACAGTCCAGTGGGACCTCACTGGTACCGCATGACCTTTTACAAGATTTTGTGTGTGTGTGTATGTGTGTGTGTGTGGTTTCTGCAACTGACAGTCTGACGGGACACCCTCCACACTCACCTTTGTCCTACCGTGACATCTGCTGCGCTTTTCCTGAGCATTATGCTAAGACCGTGGGAAGGTTAAGCACAAGTAAAATAAACCTGAATTAATGACATTTGTCAAACATATTTAATTTAGTTTGCAAAGACATTGATCATTTGTAAAAATGTTTGCAAAACCAAATAAAAAAAAAACTGGTTTTGCTGAAAGTAAAATAGAAGATATGAGAGTTAGAGGTCAAATTGCTTGACTAAATCCCAGCTATTAAATTGCATAAAACTGCATTTTCTCCTCTGCCTGAGGCAGAATGCGAAATGATGTTTGGAGCAGGTAAAAAGCATATGTCATCAAAACACAGAGGTTGAATATAAAACCTCGTTTTTACTATCTTCTTTTATATGGAATTTATGACAATCCAAAACCTTTACATAAGTGCTGTGTAAATCTTTGCTGCCAGTTGTGACTAGGTTTCTATCACAATCTACAAACATTTATTTTTGTTCAGATCAAATGCTTACTTAAACACAAACAACTTCTGCTCCCCTTGCCCAACACTTTATTGGGACATAAATTAGCTTGGGCTTCTTCAGGCAAAGTGGTTTGCCACAATGCAGCTGATTGGACTTTGATTATGTTTGCTGGTTCAACCTTAATTATCCCAGTCGTTCAGTCAACATCCTCTGCTGATTACCGACATACATCACCATAGGCTTGTGAGTACAAGCATCTTCTGCAACGTTTGGAGTAGCATTGAGGCTCTTAATGATCATTTCTTAACACTTAAGGCTGGTCAAGGTTTGATATGTTGTGTGTCTGCAATGGAAGCTTTATTGATAAAAGCCTACAAGTAGTCTCTTGGGATGGACTTTCCAAATCTTCATCTAATCCACCTCCCTATTAGTTGTTTTTCCAAGGTGCTGCAGATGATGGGCTGTAGACCAGTGCTGTCCTGCTTAGACAGGGCTTTTAGTTAAAAAGGGGGACTGTTAAAGGAGTATATCAATGTTTGGTCATTCTAAATTTTTTGATTCCTTGGTTAAAACACTAATCAATTTATTTTGTGAGGTCTGTAAAAGGCAGACCTCAAAAGAGGGATTGTTGAAATATAATCATGGTTTAGTGTTTTGTTGAACTCAATTATAGAACCATTTCTAGTGCTTTAGTTTAGTGAATCTTTTACTACTATAACCATTTTTAGTGTTTGAGTTAGCTCTATCGTTTACTTGAAGTCACTGGGGTCGTAAAACCACAGGAGACAAGCAGTCTTATCTGTGTGGGGATCATTTAAAAAACAGGCCCACGTTTGGTCTCAGGAGGGGAGGAATCTCCGGTGGACATCTGGTGGGGTAAACTATTGACCTGCAGTTCACCTTAAGACAATTTGGTCTAAAACAATACAGCTAAGTCTCCTGAGGCATTTGTAAGTTGTAAAAGTCAGCAGGATTTTTAGAGTTCTGGTTAACTTCAAATAACATCAAGGAGGTAAAAGTCTCTTTGATGTCTCGGCAGATTGTAGGGAAGTGCCGTTTTCAGGGGTGCTCGGAGGCGGCTTCTAATTGGTCGAGAGGTGTTGCCCCCTATTTGAATAGAACACACCTACTAGCACAAAACCTCTTGCGCAGGGAAAATAAGGCAGAAAATAGTCAATTCTTAGCACCATGGGCTGACTGTTTCTCCGAGGACGTCTCCGACGTCTTCGTCTTTTCCTCTATCTGTTTTTGTTATATCAGGTGACTAATCGGTGACTGTGTTTTCCTTTAACTTTCTGTCTTGTGTGATACTTTCTTCTGATTGGATTAAATTCTGAACTTCTGTGACGCCATCACGCTGCTTACGTCTCTTCTGTGTCTCGCGAGAGTTATCAGACCGCGGACAAGAAACCGGGACCCAAGAACAAAGGAAGAATATAAATTGCATAGTTTTAAAAGTTTTACAATAAGAATTCCCTTATGATCATCGACACTCTCCTGCTAAAGCAGTTTTACAGCTTTTAACCCTTGTTTATGAATACACTGATGACAATGATAAAATTCCTTTATTAAAAACTAGGCTTCTCTGCCTCATCATTATTTTAGTACATTGCCCACATACAGTATATTACACAACAGACCTAAATGAAAAAGAAATATTTAGAGAAATCCACATATTTATAAGTTTCCATTAACATTTTCATTTTCAAATCCTATAGTTGTGTTGTTGGGGATATTTGTGGGTGTTTATGTGTGGAGGTTCCCTTTGAGGTGCAGCCAGCTGCACGTCACGGGGCTTCAGCCAGAAAGCCTGAGTTAGATTCATGTCACCTGTGTGTTCTACCAATCCAGTTCCATCTGCATTCATCTTTGCCCTGACGAAGCATTGTAGGTACGTTGAGTTTAATATACTGTTGTGCATCATTATTTTTTATATTATTTCTGGTTGTTCAGATAGATGTAAAATATTTTTGGATATTTATTGTAAGTTTGCACAACTTTGCTAATTGATTTGGGACAGTAATTTAATTTAGCTATGTTAAACTTATATAAAAAGACTGTAAAGTGATGTATTCCTTTTTTGTATTTTAGTTTCACACTTCCTTGGATTCAATAAACCTGTGGATAAACGGTCAACCTTCCTCAGAGTCTTGATATAAGGAAGAGTTTAGCTGTACTGTCTAGTTGCATTTCGTATGGCAAAGGCACTATAATAGTTTTAATGTGAGAGTGTACAGGTTTGGTGATGCTATCCAACAGACCTTTGTTTCTTCTTTAAATGTTTACATTAATGATTTTTTTCCCCGAACACATTTGTATACTGTCCCCACAAGCAACCTGTTGTTAAGAGAATAAAATAAAAACTTCTGACTCATTATATTCTCTTGTGCTCTCGGATTCAATGATTCCATGCGTGGAAACAAAAGCCACACAGAGATGACAGCGTCACAATAATCAGCATTTATTCAAGATAGATGCATACTATCACCAGAAAAGCACATCACATAACATCAGAAACCTCAGAGCACAAACAACTCATGGATTTACCTGAGAGGAAAAAAGACAAAAGATGGAAACGACAAAATAAAAAAGCAAATGCGTCTTTGAGAATTGCAAGAGCAAATCTGATTTGTTACTCTGTGTAGAAAGTTTTATATTCTTGTATTTAATTTATACAAATAAGGCGTATCTTTGCTCATCCAACCGGGAGCTGTCTCTGACCCTCTCTCTAAAGCCTGGAAGTCGCCTTCTGTCTAAATAAAGTGGAAGCAGAGCTTCTCATGAACTTCTGCTGTTTTATGGCTTTCACAGGTTAGTGTGAAAAGCTGGTTATTTTTCTCAAAACAACCAGTGGTAGAGCTGTAACTACAAGTAAAATAAAGGTCAATAGGCCGGAATAAGTTATTATTTTTAAAACTAAAATTAGGCTATTTCATAAGTTTTAAAACTAGCTTATTTTAAATTTATTTTCTTAACACTGTTAATATAGGATGTTACCAATGAGTTTGCACTGTATGCACCACTTAAACTGATTTTTTAAGAAGGTTCATACAGAAAGAACGAAGTGATTTTATTTAATTAAAACAAGTCGGGCACAAAAAACATAATGCCTTCAATCCTCTATTATTTCATTCCTCCATACATGAGTACAAGCAAGTTGTCGCAATTATAATAATGTATTTCTTCCCAAATATTTTATTTTAGATTTTATTTACTTGTAAACATATATAGAAATATATTTAAAAAACAAAACAACAAAATTAAGTTGCCATGGTGCCCTTTATGTACTGCGGGATCAAACTGCTTCTTGTATTGCTTCGTTTGAAGCCACTTGAAGTGGGAAACAATTGATTCAGTGACAGTTCAGACCTAGCAAAACACAATAGAAGATGTCTCAAGCAATCGTATTTGACTGGCAATGTAAATCACAGTGGGAGTCTGACATTGACTGTTTTCTGATCTAAAAACGGAATGATCATCCTCCTGTGGGGTTTAATTTGTAGCTTACCTCACTCTGTAGATGGCGGTTAAAACGCCTTTCAGCTTCTAGGAGGAAGGGCCTATGGCACCTTGGTTGCTGCAGTCACTTAAGGGATTTTTCAGTTCAGCAAAAGTTTATATACCTCAAATTTATTTCCCTTTAGCCCTCTTGCAGTTTTAACAGGACCATTGGGACCCTGCAAGTTTTTCACCCCTTGCACAGTCCAGTGGGACCTCACTGGTACCGCATGACCTTTTACAAGATTTTGTGTGTGTGTGTATGTGTGTGTGTGTGGTTTCTGCAACTGACAGTCTGACGGGACACCCTCCACACTCACCTTTGTCCTACCGTGACATCTGCTGCGCTTTTCCTGAGCATTATGCTAAGACCGTGGGAAGGTTAAGCACAAGTAAAATAAACCTGAATTAATGACATTTGTCAAACATATTTAATTTAGTTTGCAAAGACATTGATCATTTGTAAAAATGTTTGCAAAACCAAATAAAAAAAAAACTGGTTTTGCTGAAAGTAAAATAGAAGATATGAGAGTTAGAGGTCAAATTGCTTGACTAAATCCCAGCTATTAAATTGCATAAAACTGCATTTTCTCCTCTGCCTGAGGCAGAATGCGAAATGATGTTTGGAGCAGGTAAAAAGCATATGTCATCAAAACACAGAGGTTGAATATAAAACCTCGTTTTTACTATCTTCTTTTATATGGAATTTATGACAATCCAAAACCTTTACATAAGTGCTGTGTAAATCTTTGCTGCCAGTTGTGACTAGGTTTCTATCACAATCTACAAACATTTATTTTTGTTCAGATCAAATGCTTACTTAAACACAAACAACTTCTGCTCCCCTTGCCCAACACTTTATTGGGACATAAATTAGCTTGGGCTTCTTCAGGCAAAGTGGTTTGCCACAATGCAGCCTGATTGGACTTTGATTATGTTTGCTGGTTCAACCTTAATTATCCCAGTCGTTCAGTCAACATCCTCTGCTGATTACCGACATACATCACCATAGGCTTGTGAGTACAAGCATCTTCTGCAACGTTTGGAGTAGCATTGAGGCTCTTAATGATCATTTCTTAACACTTAAGGCTGGTCAAGGTTTGATATGTTGTGTGTCTGCAATGGAAGCTTTATTGATAAAAGCCTACAAGTAGTCTCTTGGGATGGACTTTCCAAATCTTCAATCATTCCTTTTTAAGAAGTCTTTTTGTGTTTTGAAGTGATTGAACTAGCCATTTTCCATCCTTTATTTACATAAGTACTGTCTTTGTTTCTCGCTGTCACAGGAATTCTTAATTTTGTTTTTAACAATTTTGCGGTGTTCTGCCTTGATTCCTCACAGGAATAAAATGACTTTTTCTGGAACATACAAACCTTAGACAGAAAAAAAAAACGCATAGATTGTGCCTTTTCCTGGAACAGTACATTCCCACCAGCATTCCAGGCAGTTTGCAACTGAAAGAAGCTCCTTCAGATATCAGTTTAATTCAGTTCAGTTTACTTTTATAGCACCAATTCACAAACATGAAAAAAAAACACATTTTGATTCAGTCACCCATGCATCACAACTGATCCTGCTCATCAAACACCAGACTTTCATTATTCAAACTTCAAAAACATTTCTTTTTAATTTTCTGGAATTCAGGTGGTTCACTGACTTGGTAATTTTGATATAATACACTAGTTTTGTTAATAATTGTCTTAAGAAAATATTTATATATATATATTTTTCATATCCAAAAAGAAGAGGTTCAAATACAGAATCCTGTGGGGCTGATTTTTTTTTTCTTACTTTTACCATGATGTCACAGAAAGAAGCAGTACGGTTGAGGTTCTGCATTAAAATACATCGATTCTTTTTTATCCACCTGGTCTCCATCAAGGGTATGTCTTTCTTTTTTTTTTTTTTTTACAGTGTATGTAAACATCTGATTGCATCTGTAGAATATCAAGATATTTACCTGTTCAGCCAAAATTGGGAATATATTTGCTTGGTGTCTGAGAAAGTGGTGATGAAAAAGCTGGATGAGACTACTCCAACTATTTCATATTAGTGATGACAGAGATGCTGTCTGACACGTAAGTTTGTCATGCTGTGGAGAACCAATTTTTGCACAGAACTACACAAGCAAAAAGGATGATAAAAAAGTTATTGGCCATGTACAGGGGAGTTCTTCCAGCATATCCAAAGCAGATCAGTACATCTCGCCATCTCACATTTGGAAAGTCAAGACACACTTTCCTAATTTTCTGCTAAAATCTCCCAAAATCCCAAAACTTGACTGTGGAGACCATTAGCACTGATATGACTTTGAAGTGTTGGGTTTATCATGTTGTGCCTCTAAATTTTAAAAATAATTTCATAACGCCATGCTGGTGAAAGACTCCTGTCACTGTAGATAAGAAATACTTTTCATCCACAGAACCCTCACTCCTGTATGCACTTGTGCAAGAGAGATCAACAGCAACAGACCGTTTAAATCACCTTTCATGGTGATTAGATATAATCTCTTGAAAGACTTTTCAGTGTTATGTAATGACCAATAATTTTCACTCACAGTTCAGATTCATCCAGTGACATTGTTTTAAGAAAAATAATAACCTTCTTTAGGAATCACTGGTCGATAAAAATAAGTTTGATTCCAGAGGCTAAAAATTAGTTTTCCTCTTTTTCCCATTAGTGTCCATTTTGTCAACTAAATCATTTTATTTTCACCTTACATCTAATGTAATATTTAGTCTTCTGAAACGGCATAACTTGATGAAGCCTTTGGCACGTTAATAAATCTTGAACCTTATTTTGAGCAAGTATAAATCTCTGACACAGCTTCATCTTCTCTGCTACACTGCAAGACAACACTGGCAGTCTTACAAACACAATGTGAAACCTGATGCAGACTTTAGGTGTGCTCTTTGTTCATGTCCAAATTGCTAAATCCTCAAATGAGCATGAAAATGTATGCAAGATAAATGGGTAGCAGTTTAAAAGAAATTCTAATTTCTGCTAAGCATGAAAATATAGACAACACTGTTGAGTATCCACACACCCCACAGAGGATTTTATAGGTGCTGTTATTAACTTGAGGTTAAAGTAGATTTCCACAAAACAGATTTGGATGAACCTTTTGTTCAGCTATTGAGTTAAAGTTGGACTGTGTGAAGTCTTTGCTCCCTATAGGCTGCAACCACACCATAGCGTATGTCATGTGGCTAGGTAATAAGTTTCATTTTATTTTTATATCTGGAGACCTAAACCTTGACAAAATTATTTGAAGAGATATTAATAGTCAACCTTTCCAATCAGCCACTTTAAAAACCCTCAAGTTAAAAAAATGTTTGAGAAAAATCCTTTCAGAGTGACGACTGTGATATGCCTTAGGCCTCTTTTATCCAGAGAACAAATAATGCTGATTTTACAGTCCACTTTATTGTCAACATACACAGATCCAGACATTGACTGTGAAGCTGTATATTTGCTAAAATCTGACACAATCCCAATAATTCATAAATGACCTTGTCTTGTGGCTGTGCCTGAATCCTCTGATGAGTACATGTCACAGCAAAGGAGAGACTAATAAGGGAAGCAATGGAAAGCCTGGCCACAGTCTCCCTAAAGCAATTCTTTAGTAATTGATGTTGCAGCATAAAATGGCTCTCGATGGGGACAGCTGATTAGGTTGCTTTTTTCTTTCTTTTTTTTTTGCTGGTTGTTTTCTTTTCACTATTACCCCCCACACCCACTGCACTCGTTCGCCTTCCAGTCACTCACCAGGTAAAATGACAGTTTCACATCCAATTATCCCATTACGGCTGATAAGATTCCTGCATGTACTGTCATTTGTCTTTCAACTAATCTGTAAATGTGTGGCTGGTGACCTGAAGGGTATTTTGAAGTCCAAGAATTGACCATCATTAATAAAAGTAAACCGTTTTTTAATCCGTTTTTTTTTTTAAATCTTCAAGGTGTTGTAAAATTGTAATAAAATTGTAATATCCTTGGATAATATGCTGAAAACAATAATTCCATCTAGATGTTTATATATATTATTATTTATATATGTAAAATGTTTGCACTTTTTACATGTAGATAGAGAATATACAAAAATTGGGTAGGAGCTGAGTTTGTATATAGCGTAGTGTTTATATGTTAATGGACAATATTGGTTTTATGTAAAACAACTATTTGTCAATGCAGGGTACAGACAGGACAAACAACCATGCACATACACTCACACCTAGCAACAATTTAGATAGACCAATTAACCTGACAGTCATGTTTTTGGACTGTGGCAGGAAACCGGAGTACCCGGAGAAAATCCACGCATGCACAGGGAGAACATGAAACTCCATGCAGAAAGACCAGGGGCCGGGAATCGAACCCAGAACCTTCTTGCTGCAAGGCAACAGCTCTACCAACTGTGCCACTGTGCAGCCTGTATGTGTTTAATTTATTGATTTTTACAAAACCAATAACCAATAATAGAGAGAGAAGACAGAGAATGATTGTTTTATTATTCCTCTGCTAAGACATCAATTTACTTAAAGTTTTGTGTTTCTTTTTCATATTTTCTATTTAGTATTTGGCAAAACACAAAGCAACTCCTGAGTGTTAAATATGGTGCTTCAAGCATTAGCTCAGCTTTTGATTTCCATCAGCCAGGGTCTTGGTCCTTGTCAAAACAATCATTTCCCCTGGTGAAGCTCCTAGTTGGTACTAACACAGAACCTGTATCACATGTTATGGTGGAGCTGAAAACAAGCACCAACACAAATTTAGCACTAGTTTAGTGAAAACATTTTTACACGTCAGTTATTTTCTTTTCTGCACTATTTAAGGTGGTGGCATAGCTGAAGTAATACGGTGTATATTCAGCAACTGTTAGCCCACATAAATCAGTGGTCCTTGAATGTGAGTGGAGTATCACTCTAAAGTGAGCTCACAGTGTGCTTTTGGTGGTTTATGAGCTGCACTTTCATTGAAGCGTGGAACATTTGTGTTCTGCAGGGATGTCTGAGCAGTCTTATTACCACCATGTTGTGTGAGGACTTTTGAAATAATATTTCCATAATGAAAGTAGGAGTCAGTGTCCGACTCATTCTGCCATCCTCTATGCTGATTGTTTCATGCTGTTTCCTCTTCTCTGTGTGAGATCATTTACAAGGACACCATATTCTTGCATTTTCCAAAGGAAATATTGTATCTGTTTATTTTTTTTAAAGAAGCAATATAATGGGACATGAAAAACAAAACTGGCTGAAGATGGTGGAATTTTAACTTTTTAAAGGAATGTTTAATTGTTTAATCACTAAAAATATTTGCAGGCAAGTTCAGTGTTTCCTGTAAACTGGCTGTAACATACACAATTATATCATACGTAACATAGGCCTATAATACATTGTTTATACCACATATTTAACAATAGAACATCAAGAAACATTGCTTTGTTGTCAGCGTCCAAAGGTCCTTGCAGGGGATGGCTGTCATCTGTGCACTGAGAGGTAACCACAGCAACAGCTCAAGGGGCAGTGATTGGCACTGGAGGTTCCTCCTGTTCCTGGCTGATTGTCTTCACTCAGGCACTAAAAGGAGCCTTAAGAACTTGATTTTTTTCCCAAATTGAAAACTGACTTATACATTACAGATACCCGTGAAAGCAAAACAAATCCCAGAGGGCTACTTTTTTATGATTTAAAGTACAAAGCTTGTCTTTTACCCATCTCTGAATCTAGTGGTTATTGCACTTAACCAGCTTTTTTGGATCTCAGTTCCAAAAAACAAGTTGTCACATAAATCGAAAGAAAACTAACAGTTAACAATAAAACTGCATTTTTACACTCTGAGCTGATTTTCTTTTGAATTATGATACGTACTAAGTGGAATTGTTCAACTTTTTTTAAAACTGGCTAATTGATTAAATCTCAGACATTTAACTTGATTTGTTGTTTTTTTTTTAAGCTATATCCATAAATATAAAGTTAAATGTTATTTTATTTAGCAGATTTTGCTTCATTGACTTTGGCGGGTAGTTGTCTATCTTGCATGTGGAAAGCATACTATCGATTGTATTGCACGTACTATTAAAACTGAAGTTCACAGAGTAGATTATAATATCCAGTCATTGCTATGTTCATCCAAATCACCCGAATGCTCCGCTTTTAATACCTCTTTTACTCTCTGTCTGTTATTCTTAGCACATCAGTCGATCCAGTCCGCCCTTCTAATGAATGTCATTCATCTAGCACCACAAGTAATGTCATTTTACAATGCATCATAGCAGCTAATAAACTCAGGATTGATTTGTGCTTATACAAAAACACATCAGGCGGAAACCATCACATCAGTAATAAATTGATGCTGATCTGGTCGTGGGTATGGAGCAGCCAAATGCCAGCAGAGTTTTATTTATTTATATTTTTTTCATATTGGAGGCTCCTCAGCTCGGTAATCGATCTTGGTGCAGAGCCTTTTGTTCTCTGAAGTAATAAAGCAGCGTATTGATTTATTGGCGGGCGACAGTTACCTTTTGCCTTCTCCTCCTGTTCTGTGTTTCATTCCCCTGTCGGGTCTCCAGAGAGGAAAAGTTTGGTCTGTACAAAAGCCGAAGCACTACACTTTAAGTAAAAGCACATCCATTCTGACATTGAGATTTAGACTCTCTGCAAAACTACTGCAGGAGGTATTGATCAGAACAAGCACATATCTGTGAAATGGATGTTTCTCAGAGCAGGGGACTTTGTCAGTATTCACAAATGTGCCAATTTATTTTCTCAGTATCACAAATGGTAAAACTGGAAACTTGTAGAACATTACAGAGAGAGGGAGATTTGAACAATTTTCTATGGACAATCTCTCTTGATCCTGCAGCATCCCTGGTCTTCTCCTATGAACCTTTCTTATCTGTTGTCCACACAAGTTCTCTTAAGGCTTTATGTCTCCCGACAGAGGTGGTGGAAGTTTGATTTTTGTGTTCAATGAATCATTTCTGCGTTGACTTACCCAAATGTTTTAGATCATTGTCCTGTTAAACGGCCCAGTGATGACCCATTTTCAGTTTTCTGGTAGGGGCCACCGAGATTTTCATTTACAAAGACTGGATTTTAAGAGAGTCCATGATGCCCTGCACTCTTAACAAGATCCACTGGGTGTTTGGAGGAGGAACTGGCCTACAGTGTCACAGATTCTCTATATTTATACCTTGCAGTGGACATGAGGTGCTTTTCTATGTCTTAATATTTTGTTACAAAAAATCCCCCTCTGCAGGGTTTGTTACTGAAAATTTAAATCTTGGCCATATGCAGAGTAACTAAGGAAGTATGAGTAGGAAGTTTCAACCATCCATTGACAATATGCCTGAGTATGAGGGGGGCTTTCATCTACTTGCTAAGTTTCAACATCTCCCTATACTTTACTCTTATTAAGTGAGCTTGTACTAATGAGATGATGGTGAAAGCCAAGAGGTTCCCATACTATATGCTGAGAAGTCTGAATTTTGGGAAAAGGTCCAGAAATTAGCAAACGTTCACGTTATGTATACAACTGTTTATTTGTGACTCTGAGCTCCTGTCATTTCTGACAGTACAATTCATTAACCTTATGGGAATTTTGTACTTTTGGTCTGCCAACTTAATCACATTTCAAATTTTGTTACTTTACACACATGGATAGGTACATTGAATTTGAAGTGTTGCAAAACTCAGTAACATGAAAACATTAAGTTTAAACTTAAAGACAGGAAATAAATTCATGTGGAAAATGTTTCTCCCTTCAATGATATGCCTAAACCTGGAACCTATGAAGTTAGATTATTCGTTTTTTCCATATAAATTTTTGTTATTTTCCAAGTTCAATTTTTATTTTCCATAATTCCATGCTTTATAAAGATAACACATTGTTTGACCTTTAAAAATAATCAATACATTTCAACTACAAGAAATTTCCAAGTTTTGGAGAAACATCTTAATTTTGGTTTAAAGCTAAGCTTCCTCTTGGATGATTTCAGTAATTTCCTGGCTGGGATGAATAAAGTATTTCTATTCTATTCTATTATCATTTTTCTGAAATGAGAATTATTCAGATATTAAACTCCACACTTGGTGGTAGGGCTGTTTCCTTGCAGCAAGAAGGTTCTGGGTTTGATACCCAGCCCCGGTCTTTCTTCACTGAGATTGCATGTTCTCCCTGTGTATGCGTGGGTTTTCTCCGGTTTCCTCCCACAGTCCAAAAACATGACTGTCAAGTTAATTAGTCTCTCTAAATTGTCCCTAGGTGTGAGTGTGTGTGTGTGTGCATGGTTGTTTATCCTGTGTGTCTCTCTGTTGCCCTGCGACAGACTGGCGACCTGTTCGGGGTGAACCCTGCCTCTCGCCCAGAGCGTTAGCTGGAGATGGGCACCGGCACCTCTCCCGGCCCCATTAAGGGACAAGGGTGCAAGAAAATGGATGGATGGTATAAAATGATTCACAACAGTTTTGTGTTCCAACTTGAGCTTTACATTTCTGTTTCTGGAGTTTGCTTTGCTCCAACAGAGCAGCTAAATCTTACTAACAGAGCTGTTTTCTTGCTTCATAAATGAAGTACTTCGCTTTGCAAGTAAATATTAATGAACGGTGCAATGGTGTTTCAGGTCTCTGTCATACGGCTGTCGCTCTGAGGAAGAGTTGAGATCCATCTGAGTACAAAACAGACCAAATATGCTACAGTTCCAAATAAGACATTGTGTTTCAATTTTCTTTCAAAGTAAATGTTGAAGTACGAAAACTTTTGTAAGTACCCTTGATCTCTGGGGTTTTGTAACATGCACAAATTGAAAAAAAAAAAAGTTATATAAAAAAAATATCTATATATGTATATATATATATATATATATATATATTATATATATATATATATATATATATATTTATATATACACACACATTTATACGTCAAATTAATTGTGATAAAACACTTGCTAATGTACTTCTGAAACATTATTACCACTAACCCTAGCCATACTTGATACTTCACACTTACTGGCAAAGTAAAACATTGAAGAGAAAGAGTTTTGCATTTATTCTTTCAAGCTTTAGTGGCCTTTCTTGAACTTTACATTGACAGGAAATAGGCCAAAGAGAAGACTGGTAGCAAAAACTACATGTCCTGCATTATCAAACATTGTAAGGTATTGTGTTTGGGTTATTAGTTCAAATTAAACAGGTTATACAAACTAAGATATTGCATACTGGAAACTTGTATCGGTGCTCGAAGTCATTTTGTAAATGCATTTGGTCAGATGCATTAAAGCTTCTCTCTTTGCCTGCCTGGTTTTCAGATTAGTTAGGCATTTACTAACATTACCTTTCCAAGATCAACACTTGTGCATAAAAGTTTTAGATTTTAGGTAAAAGTTTCTTCCAAGTGCAATCAAACAGAAAGTATGGAGAGGTAAAGATCATGTTCATGATGTAGATTGAGGAGAATACCATTAGCTGGATTTGTAGTTCTAGGGTATTGTAAACTGACAGTAAAAAGTCAGAGATTTTCTAATCAATATTTTTCTCTGGAATCATACTGTCACAAGAAAGACTAGATGAACTGCTGAGAAAAAAGCAGCTTACAAGCAGCAATAAATTATAGTGAGCTGCCGCGACAGAAAGGGTTTTTAGGGACCAGTCTGATAATCGCGCTATGAGCAGAGTGCTGTTAAACATTGTAATTATGGGCAAACTACCTAGGGATTTTTTACTTTGCTGGAGGAGGCACACACACTCTTTAGAGGCATGAATAAATACATAGATACATTTAAGTCCTGGACATCCTTTTTTCTTAAAAAAAGAAAAAAAGACCATTCAACTCCCTAATTGCTTAGACTGGAGTTTTTAAAGTATTCTTCATAAAGATTTGGGATAATATTCAGAGCGATTTTTTTGTCTCAATCTTTCCTCGGCAGTTCTTTTCAAACCAACCAAAAACACTTTTGGACACTTAGTCGCCCCCAGGTAGACACAGGATTCACAAACGCAACCGGAGCGTGTGTCCCTAAATATTCCATGCTTGCTCTTCCTACACTATGTTGCAGGACTCATTTCCTCTGTGTAATTGACACTGATTCTTTCAGGGAATAGACATGCTGACATTTTGCAATGCATTCCACCACTTACATTTCATCAAACACTACTCATCCATAAACAGCCCTCGTCCAATGTAGCTTTTGACATGAGTTGGAGTTGATGGGAGGAGTAGACAAATTGAGGTGATGACTGTTAACCTTCACAGGTGCTTGACTTCCCTTTGGTCCATAGTGTCACTGAAGCTCATACAAGCTCCCTGATTAGAGATGGCATGTTGCACCTGACATTAATAAAGCTGATAGAATCTTTGACCTGCTGTGCAGAAGCAAAGCATTTGATCGGAGACTGAAAAGCCCTCCAGGTTTTTGTATCTCTTTAGCTTTATTAAATTACTTTTAAACTGGAAACAATGGCAACAAGATTGAACTCAAAGAGAAAACAGCCTTCAAAAGCAAACCTACATAACGTAACGTGCGGCTGTAAAATTTCCTTTTAAACCTGTGACTTTTTGGCATCCAAAATTAATAGTCTGCAACAAAATGTCAATCAGTGTTTACCCTCCACGTGGGTTAGGGGTTACTTTGTGAAACTTGTAAATTATTATTTTTTTTTTCAGATTAGTAAACATAAAGCTAAAAGTACACTATTGCAGTCTTTCCGCTATGCTATTTGCTATGCTATTTAGAATTGACAGAAAAAGAGATTTGCTTTAAAGACTCTATTGTCACTTGTACGGAGTGAATTATGCTGCAGTTTAAATGGTCTTGAAAGTAAATTAATAAAAGTAAGGCTTGTCCTCAATTCCTTTTAAATTTCTTCCTGCTGTGTATAACAAGATATACAGCTGATATACGTAGCTGTATAGCTTGCTTGATTATGTAGAAATTAAGCAAGCTTAAATCTTTTTAATAAGTTGAAAGACTTTATTTTTGTCTTTCTAGACTAAAACATAAAAGTTTCAGTCAGCATGTCATACTTCATGCACCTCATGTTTGTAAACAGTTTCCAACTATACGCTATTGTGTTTTAAACTCACAAAACCCCAACAAAGTCACAGCAAACAGCATGATCAACAATTAATATGACGAGCAGTGATCGCGCTGAAAAAGCTTGATTTCTGATCACTCATTTTTCCTTGGAAAAAGTAAGTTAGTTGCTTTAATGACTATTTGATTTTAAAAGTAACTAAGTTAGATTACAAGTTACTTCAGTAGTTATATTCAGCAGCTATCAACAGCAGCCCCCGCTGCCACAACATAAAACAACCAAGGCGAGTCAACCATATTTAAGGGCAAATAAACATCATATGAGATTTTATGTTAACATCATCCCTCTCTTATATGAGATACCTATGAGATGATTGTGCCAAAGTTACAAAGGCTTACACCAAACAGCTTGGAACTTGACAAGTTGCAAATCTGATTATGCGAAAACTGTGCAGAGTTTGAGAAATACAGGTGATATAGGAAATAACTCCACTTCATATTTACATTGTTAAAAGTGGTTGCACTTTTTTTAAATATGCTTTTAAGAAAACATCCAGGTTATGGAAATTTTGTGGCCATGAATTAATATAATTACACAAACAAACAACTTTGAGTGCAGGATAATGACACTGATTAAAAATAGAGCACTTTACTTTGCTCCTTCATCTCGGAGTGCTTTGACAAGGTGACACAGCCACATGAAGACGTTTTGTGCAGGCATGGTTTGGTAATGGTTTGCTTTGCATTTGAGTGGAACAGAAATGCAGCATGCTGTCTGAGCTAATTTGTATTTGTTCTAAAAGTGGACACACTGCTGAAGTTGCATGTCAGCAGTACATTAGCAGCAGCTACTGTCCTCTGTCAGTGTCTATCCTAGATCTGTTTAACCACAGCTCAGTGCTGTGCATTGTGGCTGCTTGACAGAGCCCACTACCCAACCATATGTGTTTGCATAAGGGGGTTAAAAATGTTCACAACAGCTTCATGTTGCTGCAATGTGTGCAAAGCAGGAAAAAAAGCACCACATTATTGCAAATTCTGTGTACATCGTCAATAACAGAAGATAAGAAAAATGGAAAACTGAACTAAAACACATTCAGTCAGGTCTTATTCATAACATACAGCCCATTGCACTGTATGCTCAACTGGAAAGCAAGCATACAGAAAATATTTTTCTGTTCCTTCCTTCCTTCCGAGTAGACAATGTAAAAACCACTGCATAATTAACCCCTGCAAAGTTTTATTGAAAAGCTTAAATCACTGGGAAACATAATTAAAATTAATAGAAAAATACCATAAATATGGGCTTGTATTGTCCATATTTATGAGCACATAAAGCCATCTTCAAGCCTTTATGATGATGAAATCTTCTAAATTATATTTGAGAACACTGAAAAATAACATAGATATCCTAAAAAAAGGATATATATCTCTAAATTGTAATCTTGGATCAAAGTGTGGAACAAAGAACATTCAGGATTGTTGCTGTCAGATGGGTTTGAGTATTTTAGAAACTGGACATGTATAGTTTGATTTTGCACATAACCATGTCTTGTGTTATGAGAGAAAGGCCCAAAAGGTGGAAGAAAAAAAAAATCACTCTTGACAACTGAGATTTTTAGAGCATCATCTTCAGTTGTGCAGCACATCGAACCATGAAGCAGACTTCAAACTACAATAGAAGACCTCACAGGGTGCTACTCTGGCAGCCAAGGAAAAGAAACCAAGGTAACAATTCAGTTGGTCATCTAAATGATAAAATATAAAAAAACACTAGACTCCGCCTGATCCAACGAGTCTCATTGTAAGCTGCAACATTCAGATGGTTGAGTCTGATTTTGGCTTAGAGGTGTCAGTGAGCATCATTCATAGGAGAGTATTGTTCACAGTTTGCTTGCCATGGATCATACTTTTCCTCCCAAATATTGTAGTGTACCATTGGGGCAGCATAAGATGAAAGATGGGACACAAAAATTACCACACATTCATTACTCTGGACTCGGGTATCAATATAAGCATCTGGGGTCTAGCGGTTGGGGAGACATGGTTTAAATTATCACAGCTTAGCTGGGTATTGGTGTTGACCATGTCATGATAATACTGTACCCATCTTCTTTGGCTACTAACAGTAGAATAACACATCAAATGGAAAATCTCAACTAAGAAATCGGAATTTTTTTTTTCCGTGTATTTGTTATTCTGCAGAACTGTAAAAAATCCCAATCCAACAGAACACTTCTGGGATGTAATGGAAGAGAAGATTTTCATCCTAGATGTGCAGATGACACAGTAACTGTGCTGCACCACTATGTTGATATGAACCCAAATCTGAGGAATGTTTTCAACAGCTTGCCATACTGGAAAATAGTACTAGCAATGTGTACCTGATAAAGAGGTTAGTACATTTATCTTCTTGTTCAGTGTGTTTTTCTCTGCTGTAGAGGAATTTATTCAAACCGCTCGCTTAGAAAAGCCAAAGTTAATCAGACAAAAGGAGATGATATTTGTTTTGTGGCCTTCAAATAAATTCTCTTCACTCTAGTGGGATTAAAATACAACTTTTCAGTGGATCCACTCTGTTATAACATGATGTCTTTAATATCAATTTATCTACAAAATCTTGTTTTACACCACTGCAATCTTCAAGTCATGGAAAGTGCACAGTCACTAAAGCAAAGAAACATATAAAAAATACAAACAAACAGAGTGTACCATTTTAACCATAAAATGTCTATTCATTTAGCATTGGTACTTACAGTATAAATGAGCAGAATCATATTGAAACAGGATGGTTCAGCTGTATGCAGTGTTTTCTGAGTTTCTACAGCAGAAATATTAATTGAGAAACAGTTGTGCATTTCCTCAAAGACCCAGCCCATTTTTTTTTTACACATGGCACTGAAATGGGCATCGTCCAGTACATTCTTCAGCTGTCCATGGCTGGTTGCCTCAAGATTAACCATAGAGTTTGATCATTAATAGAGACAAAGCACATGTGTATGCATCTGTATTAAGGACTTAAAAAGTTTTCCTTGTACACAATTTACAATTGAGTTTTCAACCAGCTGTTAACTGCACAGCTTGGTGGTCTCATAATCCACTGAATTAGGTAAACGTGCACTGAAGGCCTGCAAGGAGGCAAAAATGCGAACCACTTCACTGGGAGTGAGTTTGAGCCTGTGGCGGAGGAGACAGGCGAACAGGTCCATCTTTTGTTGGCCTGCAGGGGAAAGGCGATTCACACGATCTCGTATTTCCAAGAGTTGAAGGATGGCCGTGTCCTGGGAGCCCTGTGTGTAAGGGTAGTCCAGTTGGAGGATCAAGTCACGAATTGCCTCTGGGTCAAAGTGCATACTGTAGCCAAACACTTGGATGCTGTTTATCTTCATGTAACCCAGGCTTTGAGCAGGATCAGTAATTTCGGCAGGTTCATAATAAACACTGTCGTTTGCTCCGTCCTGAGTCTTTATCCGACTACGAAGGTAGATGTGGATAGTTTCAAAGAAGGTCTTCCACTTGTTACCCAATGTCAAAGTCCAGTTGTAACACTCGAAGGGCAGGTCCAACTTGGTGGCCTTCCAATCCGGAAAGCCATTTTCATTGACGGGGATGTACCAGCTCTCTGAGTGGCTCCCACCAAAAGGGTTGATGTAAAGAGTGAGAGCAGGCTCCAGGGTACTGTTCTTTGTAAGGCAAACTTGAAGGGATATTCCAAGCAGCATATGAACCATGTTGGTTTTATATTTGTTGCTCTTTAGCGTCAACAGCATCCTCTTCCTCCACGATGGGTCAAACCAGCTGTTAAGTCTCATGTCGTTGCTGATGAAAATAGCATGAACCTGTATGACCGAAAACACGAAAAAATCTAATTAGTTCAGTTGAAAAGCATGATGTATATTGAATGCGTGCAATTTTTAGAAAGCTTCATATTTATATTATCCTTGCAATGCAACATAACTGAAAAAAAGATGACAAAATTGTATTGTACAGAGTTGTATAGTTCACACTGTGCAAGCTCCATAATTTTCAAAATCCTCACTTGAGTCTATGTAGCACTGTAAGATTCAATAAGATGCTAGATGTATATGTAGATATAGGATATGTACAATATTAAATGAACAGCAACCCTTGCCATTATTACTGCTGTTATTAGATTTGGTTCCTGAAAAGGAAGAGGAACGTCAGGCTGGGAAAAAAGAGCAGCACCTCACACCTCTTTGTCATACAAGTTCAAGACCTTGCATTTTCTTAAGATAAGAAGATTTAATTTATCATGGACAACAAATTAACCAAACCAAAGCATTGTTTATTAATTTTTTCTTCACTACACCTAACAAGACTCTTAGATTTTAGTTTTTATAAATGGTAACAAAAGACATTTTTTTATATGAAAGCATTTAGTTTTAACAACTTCCCTTTTGAACCATACTTTTTAATTTCATCCAGAAATTTTCTTAGTAATTAAAGCATTCAGTTGTTTTTCTTTTATCCTTTCTGTCATAGATTTGGAGTGTTTATTTAGATATTTTCTTATTAGTCAAGTCACTTTCAGCTCAGTTTATTTCTAAAATTGACGACTAAAACTTTGAGGTTTATTTATTTTTTTCACAAACAGATTTAAATTTACAACACAATATCTTGAGGTTCTAAAGAAGCAAAAGTACCCTAACCCTTTATGCTTTCTGCTAGAATTAATACCATTGTACATGTTAGGTGTTTTTTTTTTTAGATTTAAGTTATTTTTGTCACATTACATATTTTTGCCAAATTTCCCTTCAATCTTACAAATGTAAAGTGATTCTCAGGCCAGAGTAATTGTTATGCATGTCTCAACTGTGAGATATAGACCTATCTTAACCCGAAGTTATTCTTTCATTTCACTCTGGATTATTTTCTTCCAATTTATCCAGAAGCATTTTCACTGTGGAGACTGCACAACAAAGCCAAACAGTGAGAGAATAACTCTTTTCACTGCAGCAATGCCAAGAGTCACAGTGTAGGAGCGAGGCTTCCTTTTTGCAACAATAAAAATACTTGATTTCCAGCACAGAACTGTGACCAGTGATTACTTTATAGTCACTACAAACTATACATAATGGTTTTAAAAAAGAGGTTTTCTTAACATAAATTTTGGTGTTTTAATGCTTTTGTTGTGACATCACAGGAGAACAGAAGATAAATGATGGTGATAAAACTTTATATTTAGCCATAAATGTATGATCATTGTACAACAGTAATGCTGTCAAACTTATACAGATTTCTTCAGTATCACAGGAATTTTCTACCATTACCAGATATTTAGCGAAAGAAGCATGAGAGAGCAAACGCTCTTAAAAACCTGTTAGCGATGCATGGGTCTGTGCTGGTCATTTGGTCGATTGTGGCTCAAAGGGATTAATTGTTTTACAATCCTCAAGTTGAGCTCAGGTTCTTGCAGTGGATGTGCCTCTAGACAAGGCATTTAACCCCTGTTCCCGGTCAGTATGACTTAAAACAAGCTGTCTGTGTTCCGTTGATTTTGTATTTTATTATTTCTTTTGTAAAGCTGGTTTGAAAATGTAAAATATATCTTTGAAGTTAGGATTTGCACCTCCTTTCTCTAAAGATTGTTGTGAACATGAATGATTTGAAGAAGTAGTGTCCCAACCTTAAGCTTCCAGTACACAAGTACTTTTAAAAAAAGAGAGAAGACGTGCAGCTAAGGTTGTCAGGCTGAGACTCAAACCTGTCATGTCAGAGTCGAGGACTAAGGCCTCCATATGAGGATTGTGATTTACCCCTTTTCCAGCATTGGCATTAGTAAAATATCCTGCTTTTACTACTGCAAGAATCAGGTAGACCTTTAAGTTGTTTTTTTTTTTTTTTTTTATCTAAATTTGTTTATGTTTAACATAAAAAATCTAACTGGCTACAAGAATGGGGAAATAGCTAATAGCCTTTTGTTTTGTTGTTGTATGGCCAGACTTTGGAGTAAACTAGCAGGACACATCCACTTCTGGTAATATTGGTTTCTGTCTTGATTTTCGTCCACTTGTAAAATGTCTTAATGAATAATTGAACACCATGCAATCTCTGCAAAAGTCTTTCTTACCAATACAGTTAAATGCTACAAACCACAAAACTGCCAAAACATGTTAGTCTATAGGCACTGGAACCTTGCAAATCAAATTGAAGATTTGCAAATCAAATTCAACTATCACCGGGTTGCTTTTCACTGTCTTGATTTCTTTTAAAACAGTAAGCATGTATTTTCAGGGACCTGAATCCAGATACTTTCTTATGAAAACTCTTTTCAAAAGGTGTAATTTGCTTTATCAGTAAGTTTTCACTTTGTAAATTGAGAAACATTTCAGAATATCATGTTCTTCTTTATGTCAAGTTTTATGTATTTGAAGATGTTTTATTTTGTTTAGAGAAATTGGGTTCATTAATCTAAAAATGGAACCTGTCATATGTACCGTCACTGTGACAGTCATACTTTACAGTGCAACAATACTTATGTATTCAATATCTGGCAAGGTCAAATAAATTAATTAAATACACTGATATTATGTAGCTAAGTTTCACAAAAACAACAAGTAGGTTCCATTAAAATACAATGTGCCAAATTGTTAAACAGAAATGTGGAGAAACTATAAAGCTTCCCTTTCCCAGAAGCTGGCCACTATACAATGCAATCCCAGGAGTCCATGTGTCTTTTTTTCTAGGCACAGCTTTCGCACAGCTCAACTAGCGGTGAACCTGACATCATTAAACAAAAGCGAACAAAGAGATACCTCAAGCCTGCGGTCTGCTCTCTGCAGTAGGTAGCCTAACTCCAAATCTTGGAGGTCCGTCTCAAAGCCCAGGTAGTTCTCTGTAGAGTCTGCCACCATAGGTCTGCAAGCCCCCTGCATCAAGGCAAATCCTGGGTTACAGCTTCCACATCGGGTGTGGTTGTCTGGTGCACACACTGCACAGGCTGAGCCTTCGCCAACAGAGCAGGGTGGGGGCGACTGACAGGGGCTGTGTTCATATCGGCAGCTGCAGCTGTGAAGCTCCTCGGAGAATGTTCCAAGTTGGTTGTTCTCTGAGCAGTACAGGAGGGACTGGATATGTTCTAGCCAGTAGGAGTGAGGCCTGCAGGAATAACAATAAGTGATATAAAGAGATCAAAATACACTTTCAACATGAGCTGATTAACTGGGGAAAAGCTTTACAAGACACCTGTCTTATAATGAGCCACCAGACAGCTGGCTCATTATAAGTTTTAAATATACAAGCCGGAGAGAATTTAACTAATCCTGGCTAAGGTCATTTGCAGATAAAAAAAAGTGTATCTAGGAAATTTGTCCAACGTTTAGCACTGTTTTATCATGATGTGTTGTTTACCAGGAATATCAGTCAACATTCTCCTCTCTGAGACTCTCATGAATGTTTATGAATTTGAACTCCAGCCATGCTTGATGATTATTAAAGTAAATGACAGACATACAGAAGAGCAGAGAATGTTATCTTTGATCAATTTATGTCATAAATATTAGAAGTGCACTGTAGCCGGAGGGTGACTTAGTTTCAGACATGCACACGATTCCCCAATGTGAGTTGGAGTTTCATTCCATGCTACTGCACTTTTTACACCATGATCCCTTTATGCCTCTTATCATCTTCGCTTATGGAAGAGAAATGGTCAGTATGTAAAAGTTGCATTTTTGTTTAAAAAAAAAAATAAAGCATTGTTTATGAGTTTATATTAAGGAAAACTTTAAGTTAAATTTAAAGTGTTTGTTGAAGTACTTTTGGAGAATGTATTAAATTTCATTGAGACGTAAACCGAAGTTCAGAAATTTGAAGATTTTAATACTAGAATAAAGTACAACTTCTGGGAAATGAACCAAAATAACATTTTCTCTACTAGGACCTGTGGGTAAGCCAGCAGCTTTAACACAGAAAAGACAAGACAGCGATGGTTCTGATAGTTTCCTGTTGTGATCTTGTAAGCCTGAAAAAACACTTTTGAGAAACTGTTGCCTCTAAGGGCTATTACTGAATTTAATTTAAAACAATTCAGAGAACATCCAAAAATATAAGAATCTTCTCCGTAAGAACTATAAAAATATTTTTTAAAGGAAGCAAAAGTTTTAAAATGAGAATTTGAAAAAAAATAATTAAAAAGTTTTTTTTAAAGTGCTAATCCTTTAAGTTATTTTGTTTAATGGCTCCTTTACCTTGCAGTACACAGATTAGTGTGTGAAGAAGAAAACATTCAGAACTTTATTTTAAGATATTAGTTCCTGTAGTATTTTGTTTTTTTTTGCAATTTAAAGCCATCTGAAAAGGCATATATCTCTGGGATGTAATGCAACAGCAATCATATGTATATGTAGTTTTTTAAACTAAGTTTGTAATTATCCACATGATCCTGCAGATCCATTGGCCGATGTAGTCAGTGGATCTTCTCCTGCAACAACTCGCCAAATTGTCACCTGACAAGGTCGTCACAAGTAACTGTGGACACATACTATCTTTGCTGCTTTCGCACAATTGACAGCCTGTCGCAAAATCCAAAAGTTGCTTCTACTCTTGGCAAGAGTGGACTGAGAAGTCACATCTACTGAGTCAAACTGACAAGAGCCAACACTGTCAACCAAAGTAACTTTAGCGCAATATAAAAATTGTTTGGCTGAGAAAACAGCAATAAAATATAACAAAGATCCTTTGTGAGTGGATGGCTTACACAGCTTTGTATCTTATCAATGCGAGAAAGCTGTTATTGGTCAAAACATCTCAGAACACCACTTCAAAATATCCTGACTATCACCTTAAAAGTATAAATCATATATCTGTGCAGAAGCTCATATATAGGTTTGAGAGTATTATGACTTCTTATACAAAATGAAGACTGCTGGAGACTTCAGATCTTTGCTGCAGCTCTTTGTCTCTGCCCGCTGCTGCTGCCTGTTAGACTCCGCTCTCCTGGTGAGACGCGTTTAATCTTAAATAACTGCATTTTCTCTGTCTCCTGCTTCACTTGCATCTTGTTTTCCAGTTAGTTCTCCATGCAATTATAATCACATCTTCCTCTTTTTCAGTTGTCAGCTTGTCAGTTTTCTCTTGCTGGAGTCTACGGCTGCATTTATGCCCATTTTGCTTGTGTCCTTGTTTTCAGTTTCTCTTGTTAGATGATGAATGTGATTTCAAATAGGGTTTCTGTCTGAGCTCAGGAGTTTCTTCCTTGCTTATACATTTTTTCTTTTCATCTGACTATCATTTATGTCTGCTTTTGTATCTCGGTTTGCTGCTTTTAAATGTTGATCTCTGAGAAAAATTGATAGACAGCATTTCTCTCTTGAAATGAATTTCCATGTGTCTCATGCTTTACGAAAAACAAAGTAAGAGATGGAAACATCATTGAAATTACAATAAAAAACATATTATGAAGAGGATGTTTGAAAGTGCTTTCTGTTATAAGTGAAGATCTTGCTTTTCATTCCATTAAAGCCTTTTCTAATCAGTGTGTTTAGTTACCATGGGGATGAGAACCTGCTTCCTGTACACTTAGGACATCACTCTATCAAACAGATTTGAAGTAAAAATAGAAATCTTTTGAACCAGCCCATTCATACTATGACTGAGAATTATGACAACAGGTTACCAAATAACAAATCACAGGAAAAGTTAATTTTCCACTTAGGAATTAAATCAGTATGTAGATTGCACGCTGTTAGTTTCCTTGCCTGACGGCTTGACTGTTAAGGGTCATTATACTTCCTCAAGTGAACATGAGAATTTGTGTGGTCATTACAATTAAACAGCTTATTGACTTTCTTTGGACAGAGTTTTTATGCAACTACTAAATAATGAGTCTAAGTCACAAAAAGATTGCTACATAGAAAATGATATTTATCAGTCATTACTTGTGTTCCCCTATTACTAGTCAAATTGGTATTTAACTACGACCAACATCTACACTGTTACATCTGCAGAAAAGACACACATTGTGCTGTTTCTTCCAGATCACCAGTTCTATATTACAATTTCTATTACAAATACTCTTCCATATTTTGTCATGTTACATCTGCAGATTTTAATGTTTTTAACAGCAAATTTATAAAACAAACACACAAAAATGCATAGTTATGAAGTTGAATCTATTTCATGGATTTCAACATTGTATACAACTAGCTGGAAACCTACCTAAATTGAATTGTGATCCAAAGAAAAAAATTACAGAGAAGCAGCAAAAAGGCCCATGGCAACTCTGGAGGAGCAGCAGATGTCGACGTATACAGTAAGAGTCGATACACATAACAACTCTTGATAGTGCAGTTCACTACTCAGACCTTTATGAAGTACCAGTGAAAATAGAAAGCTCCAAGAAGTCATGTTTAAAGTTTACAAGTCGAAGAGAGGAAACAAGATGTGATGTAAAAAAGAAAATAATTAAAACAAAATTGAGATTTTTCCTTTCATTTAAAAGGAAAAATTGCATGCCACCATAGACACACTTCCCACCAATAAGATACTACCACTGTGGGTGGCAGAGTCATATCGTAGGGATGCTTTCCAGATGGTCAGAGTTGAGAAGAAGATGAATGAAGTTTAAAACAAAGAGATATTTGAGGAAAACCTATTTAAGGCAGCAAAAGACATGAGACATAAATACAGTTTTTTATTCCACAAGGTTTGTGACCCTAAACCCGACATTAAGAACTGCAATGGGATGATTATTAATAAATATAAATAGCATGCTTTTCAGATTTTTGTTTGTAAAAATGCTTCTTTTCGACTTTACAACTTTATGGGTATATCAAAACAAATTCTAATAAAATCACTAAAATGTGTGGTTGTAATATTTCGCAAGGCACTGCATGCAAAGTCAACCAGCTTTTCAACCCATTCAAGATAAGCAAGCAAAATTAATCCTGAAGTAACTAAACATAGAATCAGAGTAAAAGATGTTACAACTATAAATCCAGTTTGACCTTCATGTGAGATTAAATTGCCTGAGCCATGACTGCAGATGTAAAGACAACATTTATAGGAAATTTAGCCTTGAAAGGGTTATTAAAAATCTATGAAATAATTTTAGAGTGAATTCCTAATAGCACTCAACAAGTATCTGGATGATTACAGGATCCCTTCATGAATGCCTTCAAACAGTCTGGAAGACGCATATGAGGAAAACGCTTTCTGAGAAGCTTATAGGACAAAAAAAAAGATCTGAGTCCATCATTTCAACGATGACATAAATCATTAATGCAAATAGTCAAACTTTGAGCAAAAATGTGATGTGCCTCTAACATAAGAGTTGTTTTTTGCTTGTAACTGCCAGCAGAGTGAAGAAGCAATCCAAGAGAGGCCAAAATCAATCACAAGTCACTTGTTAATCTCAGGTGTGGAAAACGGGATGTCAACGAGAGACCTTCCTCTTCTCTCTCAAAGGTGCAAATATTCAGCCTAAAATGACTTTTCACAGTGAATTAATATCACCGTGTAGAGAAAGAAAACCTAAGAGACGAATTAAAGATGATGTGGTTGTAAAAACTGAGATAAGCAAGATTTGGAAGCTGGTGACAAAACTTCCTGCTGTGGAAGGCAATATCAGCTGCATAGATAAGCGATTAATGTGAGTTTGGTATTGTGGTGGAGGAACTGGAGCAGTTCAGAAGCAGGAATGCGGAGAGAGAAAAGAGACCGAAACTGTATGTCAAGAACCCTCTATAGATTAATCTGGCAGTTGATCTATGTGCTGTTGCCACCATCGCTGCTGCCATTACTGTGGTAGCTGAGCTGAACTGATGTAGCATGACTGACAGTGATGGCTAGAAGCATCACCTTTTGCAAACACCCCTTCAGCACCCTCGCATTGGCATGTCTAGGTTTTACTGACAAGTGACTGTTTTCTGGTACAGAAATAATGACTGTCTTTCCTCGGCAGTGAACACTGAAGGAGCCAAGCATTGCTATAACACACCACATCGCTATGAATGTGGTTGGAGTGGCCTACACAAATAACAATTCAACTTTAATACGGGTGTTTTCTTCATTTTTCTGAAAACTTCTAATTGCTATTTTGATTATTTTAGTGAATGTGAAGACGCCTTAAATAAACCATTGCTGTTTCTGTGAAAAAAATGAAGCCCCTGATATAGACATGATTTAAAAAATGTAACTTCCTACTAATGATGAAAAAATGCCCAAACCATCCAACTTCTCAGGGAGGTTGGTGCTTACCTTATAAAACGATGTGAGAAAAGGACAGAAAATCATCACCCTATATAGTTTAAACTGAATAAGAGTAACATGACCAAAACATATGAAATCATAATCGTAAATTTGGGATGTATGAAGTAGAGTAGGTTAAAGCAGGGGTTTTCATTCTGTAAACTTTTTGCTGTTGTTATACTTATTATCCCATTCACATATTTCACTGATGTGGGATTTGCCTGCTTAAGCTGTGGGTATTGCGATGCGAAATGATGCTTGTGTTGCCTTGTCATTTACTGTGACAAAAGTATGAACTGCTTTTTGCTGTGACTGCAGTTCATTTACCCTCCAGTCAAAAACCTCCCAGGGCTCAGCAGACAACACTGTAGCAGTGGAGCATCTTCAGATCCAGCCCATGAAAATCTAAAATTTAAATAATTCTGGTCGTATTTCGTTCTTTTTTTATTTTGTTTGGCCCATATTCTGTTTACTTGCTCACCATATATTTAAATGGTAGAAACAATTTTATTGCTGGCAAAGACTTGGTGAAGTTGGCACAAGTGTGAAGTTCACACTTTTTTTGTGTGTTGCTCTTCAGAAAGCCCTGACTTAAGCAAACATTTAACATATAAAGAAAGTATATAAACGTGTCCTCACCGCTCTCTTGGTATCCGAATTTGAGGTTGTCTGTGACATCTTTTACTGAGACTGAAGAGCTTGAAAATAACTCTTTGGGCTCGTCTGGAGAGGACCCGCATGCTGTTCTCAAGCTGCTCATACCGCCACTGAAACAGGCTGTCCAAGGACCACAAGTGTTGAATAGATGACACATTCAGGAAGTAGCTCTGGGGAAGTCTGGTGTAGAAGGCTTTAAATTCATCTGCAACAACAATAATCAGGGTCAACATCATCACAGTGTTTATGTTCCGAAACACAGCATCCAGCACAGCAACACAGGGACTTAGATGTAAAGGAGGAAATTGTGTTAAAAATTATAGACAGGCAGAAACACCACAATTCAGTTTTGAAAATATATTTTAAAACAGAAACAAACCAGTTAAACATATTCAACGAGGAGGGCGATAAGTGCGGTTTAGCACTATTTGCATAACTCTGTCTACTACATTAGATTGTACCTATAATGTTGTATCTGTAGCACTCATGAACATATTTCAAAAGTAGTTAGGTGTCTCAAACGGGATTTGAAGTTCATACTTACAGAAAAAAAATAATACTGAATTTTAGTAAACACATGAATGCAGTATGAATTTTTTGCTGTACCAATGTAAACAGTAGTTACAAGAATAGATGGAGGAAATCCTTTTCATTTAGAAATCCTCCCATCCATGTTTTGCATGTGCCTTGCATAAACAAGTCTTTTGGAAACTTGTATTTTTTCAGAAGCCAAAGTTTAGTTTATCAGGGTTGGGAAAGTAGGACAAGAGAGAAGTTTGTAGTGTGAGCTGAAAGAATTTATATCTGAACAGATGAAAAACACTGAAACACACCGCAAACTTCTTACTTAGATTTCCCTGTCATGAATGTACAGCATGCGAAGCTTGAGAACAAGACTGCATTCATGTTTACGGCTTGTTTCCGTCACATAAATTCAGCAGTAGCTTTTTTGTTGCTTGTTCATGTGGCACGCACCTCTATAAATGACAAGAATCACTTCTTGAACAACAGATCGGCATGCAGCCAAGTATGCTAAAAAACATACTGGATGCACCCTTTATGTTTTACAAGTAGAGACCCTATTTTTCATTCAGCTCCGAAGACAATGTTCAAACCCTTTGTATTTTGACAAAGAATATGAAATCTGAATTTAGACCTTAAAATCCAATGTTTGTCTGGAAGCCCAAAACTGGGCGTAATCGCCAGATTCTCCTGACAGGCAGTATCTACTGACTTTGTAAACTAATTGCCATATACTTTGCAATCTTTATTTTTAATTTTACAGAGACCTACGGGACCAACATGCAGAATATGCTTGCATTGCTGACCAGCTGCTATAACATCAACATCTTTATATAAGCAAACAAAAGTGTTGAAATTTTAAATGCCATAACAGCAAATTAGGTATACTGTGTAGGTTGTGTTAACGTACTTACTGTGACACATTTGCATTTTAATAAGAAAATACACAAACACACAGCAAAGGCAGTTTCTGTTTTGTTCTACTCTATTCTGATTTAGAAGAACATAATTGGAGATATACTTGCACATCAAGAGGAGCTGGTACATCTCAGGCAACATTACATCATTAATTTATTACTAAAGGTGCTATGTTATATTTTTGGCACTTGATAAAATTCCTTCCTCTGCTTTAGTGCTAGGACTTATTTGCATCTTTAGTCGATAAAGCACTGCACTGTGATATCTCTTGTTGAAGGACATTTTTATGACACTTTTAGGTGTCTGCATGCTGGACACACTCCTGCCCTCACTTTACAGCCAGCAATTAAAACATAAAGTTTGAATGTAATTGCAGTGAGTAATATTTCAGAATAATGCAAATCTGGATAAAAAGACATCAATTTTGATTTCACCTGAGTAATAATGGTCAGGGCAGGGTGACCGAGCACAGCAATAATAACTAAACATTGTGCTAAGAGCTTCTATTCAACCTCTGTTTCCCCGGTGATTGGAAAAGCTGGACTAGCAATAAATGGGTTTTATAGGTGATTAATCTTCTGCAGACTTACTGTAAACTGCCCAAGCTGAAAGTTGGTTCTTTTTTTTTAAATATTTTTTAAATTTTTTTATCTTATTCTATGCTATTCATGTCATGTTTTTAATTTTCTATATGCAGATAGCATACCAGAATTCAATACTCTTACTCAGCTATTATTGTTCAACCCTAAATCAGAGTAGGGAGAGATGTATGAATAGGATTCTCAATCAGGTTTAATGGTGCGGATAAAATACCTGAATTCATGCCCACCCTCTCTCATATAAATGATTTATATGCAAAACTCGTATTTTCTCTAAGTATGATGGTTGCAAACAAGTTGAGAGGTAGCAATAATTCCTTATTTTTTATGAGGACTTTCTCACCTGATTCTTCAAATTCTTTATAAAGCAACCCCCATGTCTCTGTTATTCTCTCCAGGCTCTCCTCCATGGCTTGGATGTCCATGTAGGGGCAGTTGCACTCTGGAAACTTGGGATCACAGTTGCACCAGCAATCATTGTCCTTGCAGACAAACTCACCCTCTCCATTGCAGGCTATGTAGCTGAGAGCAGCCTGCACAAAACTTTCTCTCAGGTAGTCTGGTAGGATCACTTGCAAGCCTGTAAAGTCAAGCTGGTTTTAGTACCGCCATGAAGATGTGCACGAAGGGAGTGACAGTGAAAGTGTGGGGGCCATAAAGTGCTGGCTGAGCTGATAACTTACTTAATAAAATCTATAAATCTATACATATCTGTATGCCAAACAGATATATTTGGAAACACACAAAAAAAAGAGAGAGAGAGAGAGAGAGAGAAAAAATGGGTAAAAATTTACAAACCTTGCAGCTGGACTTTATTTTCAGGACTCTGAACGAGGACAGAACTGACGGAGTCCAGGTTGTCATAGTTACTACACCCAAGAGGGCCTGTTCGCGTCTCTGTCACCTGGGCAACAACAACAAAATGCAATTTATAACTACTCCACTTTATTCATTTTAGCAAAGTGCATCGCTAACCTAAAGAGTACTCTTACTTGATGAGAAAAGAAAAATGTTTCTAGGGTAATGTAAATGGGTAATGTAAATTGGTATTCCTGTTCTCTTAAAATAAAGCCATTTTAACATAATCAATTGTACATTTGAATGTAAAATAAGTAAGCTCCTTTCTGCTGAATAGGTGAAGGAGCACTTTCCTGTTCTCATTTTAAGGCAAGAATGATTCCACACTCTTTATTTATTTTTTGTCTAAGCCCCTAATTAAGGACATTCCAAATGACTCTTGCCACAAAGCCCCTTTCTTCACTTCATCTGCAAGAGCCTATTTTACCTTTTCCCATTCTCTCACGGTGACTGTGACGTGCATACAAGTAGATCTCGTTTTTCTCTCTTTGTGGTTTTTTGACTTTGTATTTTGCTTAGCAATCTGTCCAACTCAGGCTTGTAAGGAGACAATTGTTGTACAGTGACGGATGGATGAGGCGAGACAAGTTGATCATAAAGGGTTCAATAAAAAAAAACTGCTGTTGCAAGTACAAACTCAGTATTCTGCCTTTTTTAAAACAACATAAAACATAGGAACAAAAAGACAAATAAAATGAATAAACATACTTTATTCAAAGCAGAAGGAAAGGGACATTGCTTTATTGAATGTCTTAAAGTATATTTATATCACTTTATTAATCCTTTCCTGAATTATGTAGGGTTTAATGTTTATGCGAATGCAAGGAAATGAGACACAATGCTAGATTCTAAACCACATGCATATTTAATCCTTAAAAGGAATTATTTGATAAGCCATATGATATGCCATATGGAAAAACATTGACTGATGAGCAGAACATTCAATTTCCGCTTTGCTTAGCAGCTGCCTTTCACTGCTGATACATTCTGGTATATTACAAAAAGCTTAATAGGACATTATTAGCCACCTGTATGTAGGCATATGATAAAATTTGGAAGTAATGTGGATGGAGGAATACTGTGGTAAACTGCTCTCTGCGTTTAGCAGTGTCTCTCATGATGTGAGAACTTGATGCTCTGTTTATACTGTGGCAGAAATATGAAATATATTTTCATGATTTTTGTTTTTTTATAAAAAAGGAATACAACTTTCTTTATTAGATAAAGATGATGTGTTTTATTAGGGTATCTCAATTGAGAAATTTAGAATAAACAAAAATAGAGTAACAAAAAGAAGTAAGTTTATTTCTGATGTTTTATAAAGTATATAAAAAATCAGGAGGTTTCAAAATGACAGCAGAAGCCATCAACATGTTCAACTGTTATCCACAGCGTTAAATACTGACATATTATTAATATTATTTAAGTATGTTTGTACATCATATGTTTATTTGCATGCCAATTTATTGGTAGCTTCATAAAGGTGTAGGATGTTACCTAATTTGGAAATGAGTCTTAGTAAAACTATAAAATAGTGTGATAACAGTTACACAAGCTTAATAAGTGTGACTGAAACTATTTGAGTTTGTTTTTACCTTATTGATGTTAAACCTGAAACAATATATTAGCCCATCAACCTATAAAGCATATGTGTATGGTCTGTCCACATTCTTGCATTCCATATACAGTACATGGGTAAAAAGCTTATGGTTGTTTTTTGTTTTGTTTTGTTTTCCTGATCCTTTAATCCATTTGACCCAACGTGTTTAAATGTTAAATAAATGTGATCTCTAGTGATACTGATGAATTAATCGTATGCTCAGAAATTTAAGCATAAGTAGATTTTCATGTGGTAACAGTATAACACAGCTGAATAAAAATAAATTATTTATTCTGTCAAAGTTACTCATCCCACAAGAATAAAGCAAACTTATAGTTTCGGTTTATAATTTTAGTTTTTTTTTTTTACAATTTGGTCTTCCTACAAATTTCAAATTTGTTAGTATGTGCTGCATAGATATACTGTCTAGGCACCAAACTACACATTTCAGATTTTGCTAAAAGGAGACTGCTTTTTGAATATGGGAATAGTATTACTGACAGCAGTAATGTGAAGTCATTAACACAGTTAACTCACAATAAGTGAAGTTCTTTATGAACATACTTTGGTATTTTCCCACTATAGCCAATCCACTTGGTCATGGAACAGACAACAATCAATAGTGAGAGACTGGGTACACAGAAATGTGTTTGTCATTACAAGAGTGCAATAAATCCAGAGGCAATCCATCGGATGGCAGGATAAAATTAATGGTCCCTGCTGTTCTCTTGGTCAAGACTGAAGCCTTGTTTATCACTTTGTGTAGACTGACTGGCAAACAACATTTGAGTAAGGCAGAGGTATCTCTATTGATTCGGTTCACAAAAATTGCAAGGTGCAACAAAAATGCATCCCTTTGCTCTTGAATATCTCTGAAGTCATTACTCTTTGTACAAACAAGTAGATCCAATCAGAAAACTTCGCCCTGTACCAACACATCCTGAAGAAATTCCACATTTCAAAGGCACCGTGATGCATTTATACTCCTCAAAAATGAGGTTCAATTTGCAATTTTCATGGCTGAAGCATGCAGGCAATGCCTCATCGGTCTTCTCTCATTCATTCCTCAGCTTGCTAGATTTTAGATTTATGCAGAGAGCTCCAATCTGTTCTGCTATCTTGTGGGTCAACGCCTTTAGGAAAGGATGCACAAGTGTGGAAGAATCTGTCACCCCTTTGACTCACTTTCCACTGATTATAAAGGTGAATCTGTGCTTTTTCCACTTCCCACCTGTCAGTCACACCAGATGACTGCCTTTGGACTATTAAAGCATGACCTCACATACTCTCTGTCCCTCTGTAACTACAGAAGGAATCCTTGATTCCCAGAAATAAAACAGACAAAAGCATTTGCCGCAACTCCTCTTGTGTGCCCACTTCGACTGCAAAAACTCATCGTTCTTTGAACAAATTATTGCAACAGCCGCAGAGCTTTGACATGAGTGGTAGAGAATCTGACTCATATTCTGTTGGAAAAGCTACCACAGCCAGCTCCCGCTGTGCTCGGAGAACAGAAAATGGCAGAGAAGAGGGACACCCTTCCCTCTGTCACCCTATTAACCCCATGCTACCTGAAGGTGACAACTGGAGCTTGTGACTTGTCCCCAGCCGTGTTTCACAGGACTCATTTATCTTCCCCTCACCATATGTGCTCATCATGGTGCTTCCTGCAGACTCAATGTGCTCAAAGCAGCTGATGATCATATTTCATCACAAGCAGGTGAATAAAAAGAGCATTTCTCTTTTTAGCTCTCATTGATGCAGTAATGGCGTTTTACTAAGGACATTAACTACGACAACTGTGCACAACTACCCATCTATCAGATGTTAAATTTTAATCTGAAATTCAAATGTGTAGCTTGAGAGCCGATTGCTTAAAATGTGTTTGAAATTAACCCAATTTAAAAAAGTAATACACGTATAAAAAGTATGCACACATTTTATCTGTCTACATTTAAATCCATATTTTTATGTACAATTGTGCCATGTTTGACAGCTAGAAGACAGTAAGTGAGATCAAATAAAACCAAACACCTTTGTTTTAGATTATGACAAACCTTTTCCAACACATGACAACTAGTTACAACATGCTGGTGATCTGACTGTCAGAGTTGAGGAGTTTAGCTTGGCAGAAATTTTGGCTGCAGTATCTGTGCTTCCCAAAAGCTTGGTGAAATTATTGGTCCCTGGAAGGATTTGGTATCAAAACGTTAGATTTATTCCTTATGACATTTGTAAAGATAAGCTAATAATTGTTGATGATTCTCATAGCCAACAGCTGGTTTTCTGTCTTTTTTATTTTTAAAAGGGAATCAGAGGTGCATTAAAGCCTCACAAAAATAACCTTTCTCTGAGCTTTCTAGAGAATATTCTGAAAGTACTAGTGCCCTTTATTGACAATAGTCAGACAGGAAATGGGCTAATCGCCTCAGGACCAAGCACAACTTTGAGATAAAAAGCTGTTTTTGCAATTTAACTGAACATTTTACTGTAAATTTCTAGAACTTTGTTTTTTTCTTCTGTACTTTTTACTTTATACAATATGAAATAATATGACTCAAAATTGTCTAAAACACTTGTCCATGATAAAGATACATTTTTAGTTTAAGAGAATACACAAACATTCCAAGAGAGTAAAAATTAATGAATGTAATTTATAAATGTGAACATAGGTTAGGAGGGAAAACAGAAATATGTCAGATGTGAGATTGAGAATTTAGACAAGTCGCTAGTAAGGAGACTTTTTTCAATCTATCAGTGAAGTCGTTTCTCTTGAATGTGTCATTGTCTTATATGAGACTCAATGTGGATGGAAAGTGTGATAGTATGTGCATTTACTGTCGTAAATAATATCTTTAAAAAAAATCTTAATAAAAAGTCATTACCTTTATGGCAGTGGAGGCAATCTGGATGTGGTGCAGTTTGCGCAGAGTGCTCTCCCTGTCAATGAAGTAAGAAGCGGCGAGCTGGTGCAGAGCTTCCAGAGTCACAGTAGAGGAGTTACCAGAGAAATCGCTCACCTCTGCTTTCTTACTCAGCTTGCTTTTGTCCACAAATATTGTAAGGGCTTCTTCCCCTGCATGGAAAAGGAACATCATTTCTCTCATTGTTTTTTTAAAAGTGAATCAGAGGTGCATTAAAGCCTCACAAGAATAACCTTTCTCTGAGCTTTCTAGAGAATATTCTGCAGTGGCATGTTTAAAAATTTCCAACTTTTTCTCTGGCCTTAACACCCAGAACACATTAAAATAAAGTGTTTATCTAAATGTGACAAAGTGTCATGCTTTCCAACTGCTTGAATAGGAGTGTAGCTTTACATTGTCTATTTCTGGAACTGGAAGTAACATGAATACTCCCAGAAAACTCCAGTGTTATTATGCTTGTCAAGTGACTTCTGATTGAAAGACAATTGACAATATCTGTAGAACTGCACTTTTTATGTTGGAGTAGCTCTATTATGTTTGTTCTGATTTGTTCATTTTCCAGACTTTTGTTCATAATTTTTTGGATTAGGGATTGCTTTTTCAGACAATTACTCCCTTTGGTCTTGGATATTGTGCAGCTGGAAGGATTTTTGCCCCCCTTTTTTCACTTTCAGGGCTATTGTTAAGATTCATAACCACTGCAACAAGTGCTTTAGATTACAACTGGGAGCAGCTGATTAGCGTTTCAAAAGCTCAACTAATACCTGAACAACGACCCCAAATCCCAGAGGAATTGAAAAGGAGGCTTCACGGATAAAGAGCAGAACCAAAGTACAGAGAGAAAAGGAGGAAGTTCAAACCATCTTTTCCACTGATCATATTCCCAACACCAGCATTTAGTCTGACTTTCCAGCCATACGACCAGACTAGGACTTAAAGAGGACATGAGGTGGATTAGAAGTGCTTGCTAACAACAGATGGTTTCATCTAGAATATCATCATTATTTTAGATAAATACAGGTATATTTGCTGCAAAGCTGAATTCTACTGGAGATCCTTCCTGCCCACAGAATCAACATTCGAAATGACGCTTTAAATATTTAAAGATATTTGGATTATATAAGTTATTACAAAATTGCATGTCTGTTTTGGATAACTAAAGTATTTATGAACTAAGATAAATTATTAGATTAGCTACCTTTGGTCCCGAAATAATTCAATGCCGAAGCTGTACATATGTTCCAATATGAAATAAACTACAAAACAAAGGGTGAAATGCAATGTAGTCAGTGAACAAAAAGAATACTGAATAGCACAATAAAGCAGCTGTGGTTTTATTTTGCAGAACAAGTAATTTTCTTTTTTTGTAATTTTTTTTTTGTAAGCTTCTTTTTTGCTTTATTTGTTTTTCTCTGAAATGCCAAAAAAATAATTTAAGAGTTAAGTTTGAAGGATATACATGTCATCATCACTATGATTATGAGGCTTCAATGTACATGAACAGGTTGTCATGAACAACAGTTCACAGTAAAAGGATGTGCCTTATAATAGCAACAACCTTGGATTCCTATTAAATGTTGTTGGCAACTTATGTGGAATTTCATCTGCTACACCTCCAGAAAGCGCTGAAACACTAAATCTGTCTATTTCCCTCCACACCTCTTGAAAACTGGTACTTTAGGCCACATACCCATTGTGTCCACATTACAAAATGTTTAACAGTTTTATTCAATTATATGCATAATAGGTGCTTTGTCAAAAAATGTTATTTTACAAACATTAGAGAGAAACCATGACTGATGGTCACATTACCAAGATGACAGCAACGACAAAAAAATGGTTGTTTTTGTAATCTATATGTGGAATTTCTTTGATAAGGTTCTTCAGTCCTCTTCTCTTATCTGAAGTAAGCAAGATTTATACATTTGTTCCCAAGATTTATACTTTGTCATCTAACAAATTTTCAAACAAGAAATATTTGCACCACAAAAATATTCATGGGTAATTTTCAGAAAAGCTTAACAGTGGCTTAACCTTAAAATGCAATTTGTTTTGCCTCAGGAGAGCACTCAAAAATGCAGATAATTATAAGCTACACAAACACCAGCACATCCTCCATAAGCACCTCTAAAGAATAAGGATTCTTGATCATAGCTAGAATATGCTGTGCCACCCAGTGTCTGAAGCCACTGATCATAAGTTTAAGGACTGGGGTGCAGCAGACGGTCTATGCTTTAAGAGTTTCTCAGACACTGCAGATCATCTTTCTCATTATAATGCAGTGTTAATGCTTCTGAGTCATTTTTCTGCCAACTGCCTTTCTTACTCAACTGCTGAAGGGCAAACTCCTAACATCACAATCTATTTATTAATTTCATTAAGTCCATATGTTTCTGAACACAGAGGCAATCCATACGGAACCACAGAGACGATTCTTGGGCAAAGATCCAAAGCAAACTCCTCATCCTCCTCTGTCTACGACACTAACACACTGGCTGAGAGCCAGAATGTGGGGCAACATCAGCTCAGGATGCTTGAGATGGTTGCATTATGTACAGCCACTCACAACAGCAACCTTTTCAAAGCTTGGAGTTAGGGCCGAAGTAATTGACAAGTGCTGCTTTGTAAAAGCAAATCTCTTTGAGAGAAGCCTCGACCTCTCTGGCATCTTAAAAAGTTTTCTTTTTATTCCTTTTCTTTTTTAGGAAAGCCAGTGAGCCATTAGTGCATGACCATTCAACAGTCTGTGAAAGAAAAAAAAACGAACTTTGGATGACCATGACACTGCACAAGTATTTATAAATACATAGTAAATGGTCTACATTTGTATAGTGCTTTATCAAGTCACAGGACGACAGAACGTTACAAGCTACAGTCAGTCTTTCCCTATGGCCACTATCAGCAGGCAAGGAAGGAAAATATCTTGCCGAAAAACAGGATTTTTCATGTTTTTCGGCAACCTAAACCAATATATGAAATTATTTTGTGATGTTTCTTTGGTTACTTTAAGTAAACTCCAGTAATGCGAATCACCATCTGCTGTCCACGGAGAACACCTGGAAGATTTTATTATCTCAAGTTGCACAGCTTAGTGAAGCCAAGATCATCATCGATGAAAATAATTCATTCAGTAACATTTCCCCCTGGGCCATTCCATATTTCATAAGTTAAATGCTTGTTCGGTGAAAAATTTAAATAATAATTAAAAGAAAAGAAAAGAAGGTGCATTCTTGTGGTTTTATTACTTAGTCTTAAGCCAATAGCATAAAACAAGAAAAACAAAAATCCTGATTAACTCTGTAGCTGCACCTGATGTGCATCATACATTTCACACAACAACATCAGTTGTCATTTCACTTTGCATTGCTGCTGGATGTTCAGTGAAACATAGATATATAAAAAAATAATAAATACCAAAGAAGAAGGTATTTAAATAGCTTCCCTTTCTGTGACAGTTTATCAAATCTCTTTCTAATCTACTCATACTCGCATTAATAAATCACACAATAATGGCTGTAGAGCTGTTATCGTCTATAATGGTCTTGTCTCACATCAGGAACCTCATAAGGTTCAGCGCCTTGCTATAAAAAAAGCACACTTCTGTAGGGTTCTTCAAGAAAAAAGTTGCACAACTGACTTCAAAACGTCTCTGTACAAAAGCACGTTTGAAGTGAATGTTAATTTATTCCTTGTTAATTTAAAAAGAATAAAGTTCAATTCAACTGGTGAATCCATGCAGCATATATGACTGCACAATATTGCTTTGTCTTCACAGTATCTTAGTATGCACTATTAACATAGCAGGGGACTTTTCAGAATATTAAATGTGTTAGCTATTATTTATTAAGCATTCACACTTTGCATTCCATTAAAAATTCAGTATGTTGGAAGCAGATTTACTGCAGTAGATTCCCACACCAGACGCTGTTGAAAAGATCAGAGGCTGACTAGCTCAGGTAAGTGTTGGAAATGTCTTAATGTCAAAAAAAAGAAAGAAAATGTATGAACATGTTGACATACCACAGCTGACATCATTGCCGCATTCAACAAAAATATTACAACTGCATTCCTGTCTAATTCATTCTTGCTGTCAAACACAAAAATTATCATTAAGAGAAAAGCAGTAATAGTTTCTTTTACCTCCAAGTGTTGCTGTTAATAAGAAGTGAGTCCCATACTTTTTGATCAGATTGTCAGTGATCATTTGGGTTGTAGGTCTGCGGCCCAGAAGTCGAATGTTTCTGATGAACTCTGGGGTTAAGGGTAACTGTGACTCCAGGAAATCTCTTCTCTCCACTGCAAGGTTGTTCACCTTCCATCGCCCAAACTCCCTGTTAAGAATAGTCAGACAAGAACAAAAAATAAAGTAAAACAAACAACAAAAAATCCAAAGATTTACATGCTAGTTGCTGAAATCAAATCTATTTTTATATAAACTGCTAAAAATTAAAAAGCATGGTGATGACATTTTAATATTCTCCAGGGAGTCCAGACTTCTAAAACCCACAAGCTGTTTTTCTACATACACAAGGTTGTTTATTTTGGTTATGAGCCTATTGATTTAGAGTTAAAAGTAACATATAAAATGACTGACCAAAAACAGGAAGTTAAGAAAACAAGATGTAAACAAGCTGATCTTAAAATGTAATTAAACCTGAGATTATTTATAGAAACAGAACTTATCATGGACAGTTCTTTAGATAAACTATTTAATCTGTTCAATTAATTACTCAAACAAAAAATGTTGCCTAATTTGTTAATCCCTCAGTGAAAACAAACATTATCTGCCATGAAACTGTATATAGAAATATTACATTATTTTAGAGTGACTCCCATGCTCTTTACATACATTACAAAGGCCTAAATTATCTATTCTCTCTAAGCTCAAATAAAAATAATGACTGCTCAAATGCAAATCCTATTGACATCAAAACAACTGATGAACTGCAAAGAGTGAGTTCAACTTTTATATCACAAATTTAGCAATTTTCCATCAATAGCAAGTTTATACCCATTTGTTTAACATTGTATGATAATATAAATACATTGTGATGGCCTAACTTACATATTCTCTCAAAAATAAACAGACTAACCAAACATAAATTCTATTAATATCAGTTCAAAACACCATAACCAAAACTAAAGTTGAAGTGTCATGTGTGTTGGTGTTGGACTCAAATGCAACAGGCTGAGACTTTGAGTTGATGTCAAAGATTTAATAAAGAATGATTACAACAAAAAGCCATAGAGATCACAGGGAGCCAGAGCAAAACAAAAATAACATAACCAGGAAGTTCTGTCAAGTAACAGGACTTCTCAGGATTAAAAGGGAGGAACCAGCAAAGTGTGACTGAGAATGAGTTGCTTAAGTACTGGGAGGTTAAATGATGAACAAAAGACTCAGGCTGATGAGCTAATGGGTTGCAGGTGGCGAGAGCAGAAATCAGGCTGAGGAGAGAGAGACACAGGGGGGTTAGGGAGAGCACACCAAAGACTAGGATATTAATCTCACTAAACTAGACACAACAAATGAACATAACTAGAATCACTGTGGAGGAACTGAAGTAAAAATAGAAACAAAGCAAAATTAATAGAAATAAGTAAGGAGCATAAATGACAAAACCCACAACAAACTCAAACAACCAAACATCCTGGTATGTAGTAAAACAAAATATTCCAAGTTTGTTCAATGGTTTATTTTAATTGGTAATGGCAATGGGTAAATGGATCTACCTTAGTGGTTTGTATTATAGTCGATCAAATAACCACACTATTCTGCATAGAACTTAAGATTCTTTCAAACATTGTTTTATTTTCATAAAGCTTTTATTATTTCCAGACAACTTTAGATTGGGACAGCAATGAATACTAAATATTCAGATTAGTCAAACCTAGCTTAAATATTTTGAACTGGTTACTGGTTTGCCAGAACCCAGTTTAGATTTTTTTGAAAACTTAATTCAATTTAAGAAGAAAAGAGAAAAAAAGAGAAAGAATCAGGCACAGAAAGATGGGTAAGACCAGGGCGCCATTTATACATGAACTGCCTCTGGGCCTTGGTATTAGGTTGTTTAACTGCTTACAAAAAGAGTTTTCACCTGAAACCAATTAAATATAATGCTGCAAGCATCCCTCTGAATACAGCTCAATTTAATGTGAAACTGGATAAAAAAAAGTCAAAGTTGTTCTAATAAAAAGAATCTTTCAAACACAAACTGCTCCAGAATTTCCAACATGTTCAACTGCTTCTGCCTTGATTTTTACTATATTTTTATATCATCTTTCTAATGTTAAAAAGAAAATTATCACTGTACACACACTCATAAAAATATTGGCCTTTAAATAGAATTATAAATCTACCACATAAATTATGCACATTTTTTATGAATTCATGGAAAAAAACAGTCTTTATTTTTCATATTTGGAACCAACTTAAAAAATGATGTAGCTCTGTTTTTCCATATTATGAGCAAACATAGTCTCCATAGAAAATGTGAACTACAATCTGAGAAGTGCAGTATTGTTTGCAAAGTCTTTTTCAATTACAGCTGTTGCCTGGGAAACGGCTCAGTTGAATATGACAGAAGGCATTTGTCCATCTTCCATTTAACTTTAGCTTCAGTATTATCAATTTTAGCACAAAACCAGTCAAGGTCAGAGACATATCTGCCATAAATGTATATCCATGTTGGTCATCTTTACTTCAAGCACTTTGCATGGGGGAACAATTCAGGAGCTTATTTTAAAAGTTCATTGAAACACGCAGCTCTGAGTCTGTCTGTCTGTTTCTACAGATTTACAGCTTATACAGATTATATGCCAAGTCAGCTTGTCACTCCAGTAAGACTATTGAAATGTTTCTTTCATCATTTTTAATTTCAGTTAAATGTTTTTTGCATGATAATTAATAGTATAACAAATCCATATATATTATATTTCTTTCATATTTCTAAGTTAATTGCTGTAATTAGTGTGGACAGCAGAATGACGGGAAACAAAGCAAGAACTTCAAAAAACCAAGATAAGGAATGTACTATTAAAAAAAATCCAACTTTAAAACCAACGTTCACTTACATTTTATGTAAAACAGCATGCATGTGGTGTGGGATCAGAATCGAGGATGAAATGCAAGTATTTTACAACTAAACTAACAATAACTTAGTTCACCAACTTTAATTGCAGCTGTTTAGAATTTATGCTGTCAAATTTAAAGCTTTACCATAGAAGAGCAACAGTTTGAGGTCCTACTCTGGATATTAGTTTTCTCTTTTCACAAATGCAAAATAAAAAGTTTTGAATTCCGAGAGAGAAGTTACAGATGGAAATCACAAGGGTAGCTAAAAAGGCTAAGAAATGTATCGTATAGATGTAAAGTGTGGCATTAGGTCTTCCTGCCAGCCAGATAATCAGGTGAATATGAGATGAAAGGGAAAATCTTTAATTTAGAACCATTAGTCATATTAGACAACATTCTTATTTATTAAAGAAATTCATTTTTGAAGGGCTACATCTGGATGCCTCCTGAAAATCAAATGCTGTCTTGAGTGATTGATTGTGTTTGGTCACACTTCACTGTGCGGCCGGAAATAAACCTTTAATAAATTTATATGAACTGCATTGTCCAATCAGTCAAATGTTGCACTTCTCTCTTGTCACCGTAAAAGCTTGACTGCTGTAATCAGAAAGGGTTGGGCAACCTTGGCTGCAGATGATGGATGGAAGGAGTGTGGCCTTTTGAAAGGGTATATATCACATTAAACCAGGAGTAATGAGGAAAGCTCCAACACACAGATGTTTAAATGATACAAGGTGTAAATCACTGGGAATTCAAACTACAGCACAGAAAACCTAAAGAGCAGGTAGCACAGATTTGCTTCGCATTTAGTTTTAATTTATTATTACATATTAAGAAAGTCGGAGACGGTTGCACACACTGTTAAATGGGAGCTATAAGCAGTGTGGGAAGTAAACATAATGATGTTAAATGGAGAAGTGGTGCTCGTTGACCTTTTTGCTGACTCTGTAGTATTCAGACAAAGCCACTGACTAATTTCTTGCTCAGACATATCTAGTGTAGCTATAAATCTCCACCTCATTTCATGCTTTACAAATAAATGACCTCTTCAAATGGGACACGGTGTCTCCTGAGTTCCACTTTGCAGCATGGAAGCAGAAGTTTAAAGGTGCAGCATGTTCTGTGCAAGAAAAAAAAGAGGAATACATAGGGAGAGGGGGAGGGCAGTTGGGGGTGATACAGGTACAGAAAGCGTATTCGCAAATCCCTGCCGTCGTTCGTTTCTTCCGTTATCGCTGACTGTGATAAGCTAGCCCTGTCTTATCTTAAAACCCCGATAGGCCAAATGGTTCATCCTGCAGGAAGAGGAAGAAATGAAATGGGTTTCACCACAGAGTTGATTTTAGGGTCTGCAATTCCTCCTACAACCACCTAAGTCATTATTATTATCAATTTTATTGCTCCTGTTTGCAGTGGCACATCAGTTTCACAAGTTTAATTCTCAAAGCAGTATCTCACTGAAGAGTTCTTAGAATTGATGATTTTTTTATTATTATTTATTTTTAAGGAAACGAGAGCCTCCACTTTTCTCAAAAAGTAAAGTGTAATCAAGAATAAGAAGAAAGAACTAATTATATCCAGTTTGTGTGAATTTGCATGCAAAAGAAAAGGGTGTATGACTGTTTTTTTTTTTTAGAAAAGAGAAAGTGTATACATAAAAGTTTTAGAAGAACTGGGGACCTTGAGGTCAAAGGGGAGATCACCTCCCGTGGGAGTAGAAAATAGCATCTTTAACAGTGTTAAACAGCTGAGGACAGATAGAACTGACCATCCTAAACAATGGAAACAGCAGGAAAATGGAATACAAGAAAGTCAACAAATACCGTCGGCTCAGGGAAGAGCAAGAGAGAGCAAGGCAGGTGAAGGTAACAGCAGTATCTGTGGTCATTGGAGCACTCAAGGCAGTGACCCTCCTCACTGGAGATTTAGTTCCAACAGATACCGCGAGAAACATTGGCAGACGTGGGTTGGAAGCCAGGTCGGGCCTGGCACTGCAGTGTAAAAGGGGCTTTAGTAGCAGATATGTAGTGTGGGATAGGGAGGAGGGTTGATGCTATTTGGTGGGAATGTGTTTAAAACAGGGATAAGGCTCAAGTGTTTATTAAATCTTTTTAGAATGGTGGGTTTGCATTTAAGCAGTACATAACAGTTAATATCAGTGTTTTTTTTATTTTTTTCTGTTTTTAGGCTTGAAAACTACAGTTTATTTGAGTCTGAAACATTATATGTAATCATATTATATCCCAATGAAGTAATCAAAGAGATTATCCTAATACAATATGCTTAGAAAAGGGCCAAATCTATGTCATCCCTCCTACCTTCACCCTGGTGAACATGGCAGCTTTCCCTTGGCAACAGTTGCTGTGAACAGGTGGCTCAGGCGGAAGGCCCACATTGTGTTTGTATTCCAAGCCATGGAGATGCTTTCCACTGAATTTACAAAGCACACAAACTCAAATATGCTCATGCATCCTCAAAAACACAAACCTTCCTTCATTTAGTTCGACGCACTAGTTAAACTTCTTTCATATTCAATCAGTAAGAAAAGCAGGGAATTGATTACCTGCATAACGTGGTGCGAATTTATTACTCTATCACTGCTGAGGTGGCTCGTAGGACTGATTCTGGTAATTCATCTTCTTCTGTCATTGAGCATTTATTAAAATTTAGCAGAGATGTGCATGAGGAAGACCAGAACAGAAAATAATATTGTCACTTCTAATAACTGCTGTTCTTTGATCTGCACAAAAGGATGGACCTTGCAAAAAAAGCAAAAAACTAACAACCTCAACTGTTTTATTACACAGTCCAGTCACATTAATGTGACCATCTGTCAAAAGCCAGAATAACCACCTTTCGCAGAGCGAACTGCTACGAGACGTGCAGGAAGAGAGTCACTTAGGTCCCTGAAGGTCTTCTCTGGGATGTTGAGCCATGCCGACTCTAATGCCGTGGCCAGCTGCGCTAGATTACGCGGTTGAGGATCCATGGCGCGAACAACTCGATCGAGATGGTCCCACAGATGCTCGATTGGGTTTAAGTCAGGTGAGTTTGCTGGCCAGGGGAGGACGGTAAACTCATCCTGGTGCTCTTCGAACCACGCACGTACACTGGCAGCTGTATGGCACCTCGCATTGTCCTGCTGGAAGATGCCATCATCCTGAGGAAAAACAATGCGCATGTAGGGGTGGACATGGTCCGCAAGGACAGATGCGTACTTGTATTGATCCATCGTGCCTTCCACAATAATCAGTGAACCCAGAGAATGCCAGGAAAACATTCCCCAGACCATAATGCTCCCGCCTCCAGCTTGGACCGTTCCTGCAATGGTTGCAGGGTGGTTCCTTTCAGAGGTTTCACGCCTTATACGCCAACGTCCATCTGTCCGATGGAGCATAAAACGCGATTCATCTGAAAACGCTACCTGTCGCCACTCAGTGGACGTCCAGCTGCTGTACTGGCGTGCAAATTCTAGCCTTCGTCGTCGATGAACACCAGTCAGCATAGGTGCACGAACCAGGCGTCCGCTTCGGAGGCCCAGACGCAGCAATGTTCGCTGAATAGTGGTTTGGGAGACACTTGTGGTAGCCCCTTGGTTCATTTTAGTGGTCAGTTGCTCAACGGTAGCCCGTCTATCTGCCCGAACGCATCTCCGCAACCGTCGTTCGCCTCTGTCATCTATGGCCCGTGGTGCACCACATTTGCCACGTCGTTGATTTTGGACAGTCCCATTTTGCCATGCACGGTACACTTTTACCACGGCGGCACGCGAACAGTTCACAAACTCAGCCGTTTCGGAAATGCTTCCACCCTTGGCCCGAAAGCCAATGATCATGCCCTTTTGGACGTCGGATAAATCGCTTCGTTTCTGCATTACGCCAACGATTGAAATGTTTTCCGAAGCCCACACACACCCTTTATATACGCTCAACTGCACTGTGCTGCCACCTGCCTTCTGTGATTGGTTATTTAACTCTGAAGTGGAAAGTACGTGGTGGTCACATTAATGTGACTGGACTGTGTATGTTGGTAAATATTACAACATATTTTACATTGGTTTAACTGTAAAGAAATGTAAGGCAAGTCCTTTTACTATATTGTGGCCGCTTGTTGACATGCAAAATAAGATAAAAAAAAAAACATTGTTAAACTAAATTGTGGCATTAGTTCTACAGATTTTCCTGGGAGGAGAAATGACATTCACAATGTATTATTTTTATGGTGAAATATGATAATGAGCCAGCCCTGATATCTCTAAAGACAGCTCATAATATTTTAACATAAACATGTAACAAAAGCCAAGTACCATTTATAACACCCGTGATGAAATGGATACCAGGTGGTGTACAAATATACCACCTGGTATAAAATACCATTTGAAATCTTTGATGCCAGGTGACATAATTCTACTGTGATTTTATCTTCATTTGTGCATCAGTAAACTGCCACAGTGTGGGTAAAAAGGACTTGGAATAGAAATAAAACATTGTGTCCCGTCTTTTCTAAAAAGTGTGTGTATTGTTTAATATTGTTTGCGATGTTCTCTGGAAGAGCATCATCATCTCCACTGTTTTGAGCTGGTTAAGCTCCATGTGATTCTCACTGCACCAGTGGGTCAGCTGATCCACCTCCTGTCTTTATGCTGACTTGTCATGGATCAGACCAATACACAAATGTCCTATGTGAACTTCAAGAGTTTCACAGATGGATCCGCTGAGGTGCGGTCAAGTGACTAGAGAGGAAGCGGAGTGGGGAGAGTGGGCAGTGTTTTTGTGTGGGAGATATTGCTGCGCAGTCTCAGCTGCTGCCGCCAGTCAGTCAGGAAGCTGTCAGGTAGAAGGCGACACCATGAGCTTATTAAGCTTATAGTGGCGCATGTTTGTGTTGGTGATGATGAAGGTTGAGGTGAAGTCCGGGAACAGGATTCTGCCGTATCTCCATAGGTAGCCAAGATTGTGCAGGATGAAGAGTAATTCCAGGTTCACTATACAACATCTGCCACAACTGTTTGCCCAGAAAGCAAACTGGCTTTGACTTCCCAGTCTGGTATCTAAAACCCTAAATTAGAGGCAAATATTTATTTTTTTTTTCTGTTTGTAGGCTGGAATGAGAACTAGCAGATACTCCCAAACTCTCAAAGTAGCCCTGGTGAATGCATAATATGTGTGTTTTAAAGATGTGTAGCAATGATTCTGTTTATTTTTATACATGGTGGAACCCTTTATTGTTGACTGGAAATTTCTTGGAGAGTTTTGCTTGGTTAAAATGAACAACAACAATAATGAGAGAGTTTTTGTCTTCATATCTCTTACAGGGTCAACAAGCTGTTTTTCAGCCTCTCATGTGCAAAGATTTAGAAGGCATGGCAAAAACAAACAAGATTTGCAGATTATAGCAATGAATCCAGGTAAGGGATACCGTTCTTATGTAACACTGTGAGATTAGTACATCAGCCTAATATTTCTGTCGGGACAGATTCCGCCTCCTCTTTTTTTTTTTTTTTTTTTTACCCAAGAGCACTGTGGTACATTATGCTTATGAGTCCTTGTCTAGTGAAAATGAGCACAAGAATATGCAAAGTGTGGGAGAGAAAGACAGATAAAAGAGTGTGAGAGAGAGACCAAAATACACAGGTTGCCCAAAGTGTTCATTTGACAAATTGCGCCTTTTTACAAAGTCTTGTTTTTATCAAATGTTAGCTGATTTTCCAGAGTAAATTGTTTTATCAAGTTTGCATTTCTACTTAGTCAAATGTTGGATATAAAATATGGTAAATATTTTTATTGGAATGTCAAACTAACCCAGTGTATCTCACAAATATGTAATATAATATTTTTGTACACTTAGTTTGCAGAAAACACAGCAATTTCCATAACTGATTGCATCGTGGTGTCTTAGGCTGATCTTTTTTAAACGGAGGATTTTCTCAACTTAACATTCACCTCAAAGAAGGTCCTAGAGATTTTAAGAAAATGCAATCTCAAGGTGTGGAGAGGTTTCATTCAAAATGCCAAGTGCTCAAAACCTCTAGGGGGAAAGTTAATGAATTCCCATAGTAAGGACAAGGTTTTATTTGCCTAGGGACAAGAAATGTCTATACTAAATTCAGTCCATTTCATTATTTTTGTTTGAAATATTCTGCAGTCTGTAGGAGCCATGTGTGCAGGACCAGTGCAGACTAACCATAGACCTACGGGGAGTCTAAAATCCCCCACCACTAAAAATAGTATAACTAATAACGTCATCATTGTCCTTTGTAATCTTCAAGAGAAATATTGATCTTTTATAGCCTATAGCAATAAACCAAATTAATGAGGTAGACTATGATATACAGAATTGATTAAGTTTATCCAGTTCTACAAAATGATAAAAGGGGTTGAAAATCGCTATTAAAGTTGACGTCAAATTTGTTTTTAAAGAACCCTTAGGAGTACATGTTGCCACAAGTAACAACTAAAAACCTTAAAGAAGAATTTAGGAAAAGAAATGAAGTGACAAACATGAGCAAAAATGCAGGACTGGGAGTTTAAGAAGCACCATAGGGAGAGTCTGCCTTATAACTCTCACCTAAACTTTGTTCAGAGATTCTGCAGACTCCCCTGTGGCTGACAAAATCTGCTGTTGTTCCCTGCACTTGAAGTGACTCCTGTATCAAACAGAAAGTTACTTTTATTTTGATCTCATCAACCTCAGAGGGAGGGAGCACCATATGTGCCCTGGTTTGTTAAATAAATTGTGTCTCGTGACTTATTGGAATCCCGCTGTCATGGCTCATTATTTATTGATATACAGGTAACGCATCTGAAAAACGACACAACAACTTGTTAAAACCTGAGGAGGTGCATCAAAGTTCATGTTCTGCAAGCCAAAGATAATTATTTTTTGAGGAAATGCATTGCAATTGACATATGCCTTGAGATCTTCCTTGATAACCAGTGCCTCTGCAGTACTTTCTGAATAACTAAGAAATGAATCATTCAAAAGAGTGTTTGTTGAGTCAAATTTTTTGTGCAAATTAAATTTTTTTAAATATCTTTAAACATTCCAATGGCATCTGTGAAGGTATTTTTATATATTTGATTTACAAAATGAAGAGCAGAATACATCTAACTCCATTTTTTTATGTTGAGCCTATATGCAGGTTAGAGAAGTCTTTTGCTCATTTTGAATTCGTAGTCATTATGTAGTACAGTGTGACAACATTTGAAAAGCTGTATTGAGTGGCTGAGATTTTCTGTGTGGTGTAGAAAGCGTTTTGTGACATGGTGGAGAAAGACTCCAGTCAGCAGCTACCTAGAACTCTGAAATCAGACATATCGATGAATAAACTAATGGAGAGCCCAAACAACAAACATAGTGTGCAAACTGGGTCTCAAAGCTTGTACATGTTGATGATAAAACATATATATATTTTTTTTATCTAAACCAAATTCAAAAAACACAACGAGATTGACTAGTCAGCCAATAATTGTAAATGTGTACTGTCAGCATTTCCCTCCAACTCAGAGAGAGATGGTAATCACTATAGGTAGTGATTTTAATGGCCTTGGTTGTAGGGAATGCCAGGTGTTACATATCACAAAAGACCTTGCTGCAGTATAAGCTCCCATGGCAAATTTCACTCCTAAAAAGAGCCATGCTTGCATTCTTGAGCCAAACTAAAGCCCAGGTAAAACACTTATTGAGTAAATCTAGTGAATTACTCAATAAACATGATGTGTAGCAAGTCACTCATTTAATCAGAGGGTCGGACTGGGGGAGATCTGTTACATAGCAGCTAAGAAAAAAATGCAGCTTTTTAGATTATGGAAAGATGTTAGACGGTTAGGGTTTCAGTTTGTGCTAATTCACTTTATATTGATTGATTATTAACAAGGAAACAATGTTTCACAAACCCAAGTTTGAGTCACAATTCATTCTTTTACTTAAGTACATAATTTAACTGTGAATAAGGTATTAATATAGTATTACTAGTATTACTAGTTAAGAACAGCACTATCCCTTGACAAAAAAAATTCTGTGATTTTTTTTTATTATTTCTTTTATAAAAAATATTACTGATTATTTTATTTGAAAGCCAACTCAAAAATCATCACCAGTTCACCCACACAGGCACTAAAAGAAAGCTATTATTTGCCAAAACAGGAACAATCCCACAGCTGTCTGGTTCGGTTAACGAGATCGAATGGGACTGAATCCAAGTGAATTCAATTTGGGGAGATTTACAGGCTATTTACTTTTTAGGTTAGTTTTTCCTTTTAATATCAACACTATTAATCAGTGCCGCATTGTGGTAATCTAGAGGGCTTCAAACACAACCTTGCAGCTGACAGAAACCTCTCAGGGGATTCTGTGATAATGCAGAGTAATAAGTACTAAGAGCTCACTAATCACTTGGCCACATGATAAGACTATTAATCTTGCCGCCCATGCAGCTTAGCTCCAATGGACCACTGCCATTTGCCAGAGAAGGAAATATTAAAAAGCTTAAACACGGCAACTGATCGCATAAGCTATAAAGCATCCTACAGCGATCCATAGATGTCAAGAACCCTGTCTATCCATTTCCAGGAGCCCCAACAACATCCTTTTTAGTGACGATGGATGTGATTCATGACACAATCTGTACTAATACCCTTGTGTTCCAGCACCTAAGACTGTGTCGCTGTCATGACAAATTTTTTTTTTTTCTTTTGCACCACCAATCAACATATCTCATTTGACCACATGATCAGGTGGACCCCTGAGGCTCTGGAAGCCAGAGGAATGTGATATACAGTCATCTGATAACTTCATGCAAGCATGTGATTCTGTCTGCATACGGCAGATTGTTTGAAGCCTGACTGTGAGGAATCTCTTCAGCATGACAACCCAAGCCAAATAATCCAGCCTGCCTTCAACCCATCCATAAAAGGGTTTTTCATAAAGTACTCTGACCACTGTGAAACATCAGCTGCATTTTCTTTCCCCTCTATTGGTTTTAGTTTAATAAGGGAAGTCCCTAAAAGCAAACGTATGAGTAATTAAAATATTTCAAAATACATAGGAGGGAACTCAAATGTGCATCAGCGTAGTGTAGTGCAAAGTATGTGTACTGGAATTAACACAACAAAACAAAACATGTACTTAATTATAGTTAAATCTTTGCCCTTGGACTCACATTTGGCAAATTTGCATCTAATTCAGTCAGGGTAAATAAAATATACTCCTTTTCCATTTAATCTCTTAATTAAATACCTACCTACCCATTTGGAAGCTTTGTTGTAATTAAGAAGTGAAATATTTTCTCTGCTACCTAAGCTTTAATAGTCTGGTAAAAATAGAAGCAAAAAATAAACAGCCTTGCTTCGTACAGCTGGTCTGGACCCTTAACTATTGCTGGAAGTCTGGACCTTGCACCAGTTTAACGCTATGAGGCTCACATAGTGTTAAACAACCATAAAATTAAATGTATTTCAAAGTATTATTATGTGGCATATTCACAAGAAGTGCATAGTTGAAAAGATGAAATATGTGACTTCAGTCGAATTAAAAATATAAAAAGCCAATAATTTAAAAACAGTACAATAAATAAGCTTTTTGTGGCTTGTATTACCCACTTTACACTGAGTGAGATTTAATGTAAAGTGTGACTATCAATTTTCCAGTGTTTGGTGGGGTTTGGCAGGGTTTTTCAAGGGGTTTGTCATGAAACCGGCGGGTTGCCAGCTGGAACGCCCACTCCATCTGTCTCAGTTGTTTTGTCCTTGGGCAAGACACTTCACTTGGCACTGAGGTCAAAGGGTCTGGTGGCACTGATGGAATGGAAGCCACACCTCCAGCAATGTGCACTAGGGCATCCGTGGCAACAAAGTACCAGTATGAGAATGTGAATTAGCGAACAAATCAGTGAATCACTGATTTTTATGGGGTGCAATCAGGAACATTATTCAGAATCAAGGACATTACTTTCCATGAGCTCAGCAAACATTCAGTTCTACCAGGTGTTTGCTAATTTCTGCTGCCACTAGTCTGGAGGAGCTGTGTGAGGAGGGGCAGCAGAGAAGTGGTCTGTGAAGAGGAACCTCAGATGGAAACTGCAGCTTCAGAGAGGAGGTGGTGCTGAGGGACAGCAAGCTTTTAGGCACCCCTGAATGGCTGCCACAGAAGATTCAAGGTTTTCTCAAAAACGCATGAAAGAATCAAAGCAATATGTTGGTTATGTTTTTTACGAAGGAGTAGCATTACAGCATCATGTAAAGCTCAAAAATATATATTTTTACATACTACCTCCCTGTATATGTATTTGCATCCGTAAAGATGCAAATACACTCTCATCATATACATATAAGAGATTTATATACATGCACACTGTAATAGAAAGTGTTATGATGTGCTCCTCATCCCTATTTTCTTCTAGTTTTCCTGAATACTGTAGTTTTATAAGGTTGGTCAAATGCTCTCTCATCTGTGTCAAAAACAGCAGGGAATCGATCCTTCATGCTTGAGACCAATCTTTGTGTTTCTGTCCTGGACTTATCAGGATCAAAGCTATCCTCTTTACCGTCAAATAGAGACGACACTCTTTTCTTAACAAAAAGACAAACAGTTGAGCTTTATGGAGATTTGTTGAGCTCCATAAAGCACATGGTGCATAACAATCTACCACTTCACACTTTCAGTTCAATCAACCCTCTCTTCTCTTTGTTGGGAAATACCCACAAAAAGTGACAACCTGGTGTCACAAGATCTGACTGCAACCTGTAAAAGACAGCCAGAATCACTGTTAGCTATAGCAGACATGACAGACTCCCTTGGCTCTGTATAATTGCTCTCACCTTGCAAGGTTTTGATAAATCTGTTACTTCTTCTCATTGTTAAAGTAATTTTCTATGACAACACATACAAATTAATATAAATTAATAGATTAAATTACTTTTACAATGTTTTATACCCATCAGTTTTAGACTCCCTATGTTTGTTCCTAAATTGTTTTTTTTAACTTAGCTTAATTCCTACAAAATCTAAATACAAACTGATAAGCACATAGTTTTAAGGGTGCTGGAAACTGCATTTTCCTCCCAGGTCCTACCTTTCTTTTCTATTATTAAATAACTTCTCACAGGTCTGCTCTTTATTTTGACCAACCTTTCTTCCCATTAACACTGCATAATTTATCTGTCCCTGCTTATGAAAAGAGGAAAGCATCTCTGAGGCATGACGTTCACACCATCACAGTCCACTGTGGTGACAGGGTGGCAAGTAAGGAATCAGTATTAGCTTCCTGCTACACACTGCATTTTGCAATAATGCCAAAAAGTTAAAAACTGATATCATTTAACCAGGACACTTTCCTACATAATATTTGCTTATTCTGCAATATGTTTTGATGCAAGCTGAAGGAGTCTTAGGCAATTATGCTATTAGGCTAACTATTTGTGATTCTTTCTTTCAACAAAGCTTTCTTCTGGTTGCTGTTCCATAAGGACCAGATTTGTGAATTGCAAAACTAATAATTATCAACAGATAATAATGTTAACAGATTTCACCAGCCTAACTGCAGAAGCTCTATAGAGTTGCTTTGGCCCTCTTAGATGTTTTTCTGATTAATGTTTTCCTTGCCTAGTCTATCGCTTTGGGAACATCGCCAAGTCCTGGTATGTTTGCAGTTGTGGCCTTTTCTTTCCATTGTTTGATAATGTAATAAAAATAGCTTTCTATGAGAAGTCCGATGCTTTTTAAAAAGAAAAAATATTTTTTTTTACTGCCACTAGCGGCCTTTATTTCCCACCAGATCAAATAAATATGCTCAAAATACATTGAAGATATTTGAAGGGCTAATGAGCTCAAATTTAAACTTAAAAGGCTCAGAAGATGAATAAAATTAAATCTAAATTCTATGTTTTAAAGAAAATTAGGAGAGAGATGATCTCAGATTCTGGAATCAAACCGTGAGCAGCTGCATCAAGAAATAACAGCCTCTGTGTTTGGGGCTGCCACGCCACTTCTACACCATGTTCTATTAGATTTTGTTTGTTAATTTAAACTTGACTTACATGTTTTCCACAACTTAATCTCTGACTTGCCTGGTGTCTTCTTTGGTCTTCATGATTCTCTTTTCTTATAAGGCCTTCACAGAACAGATGTATTTTTACTACTAACTCATACAAATTGACAAAATGTAGCATTTGTGACTTCTGATACTTCCGGAAATCTGGCCAATGGTTGTCTTGAATTTAGTTAGAGTACTAGAGTAAAGGTTCTGCATTTGCATGTAAGCGACAGTTTTTGGATTTTTAGATTAATTTTGTTTTATAACAAAAGTCAAAGGGTATGAATACTTCAGCAATGCACTCACAAAAAATCTAAATAGTCTCGCAACAAACATTCATTGATTCATTGGCTACTGTGTCATTATGCTGTACAGCGTTGTGAGAGAAATAGGTCACTAGACAAAATGGAGAGTACACATGGGAAAGATTGGGGTCCATCAAAGGGCATTTTCCTCTGTTACACTTTTCAAAATATGCATCAGTGAGATTATTCAGTGTTTGGTTACACTGACCCATAATGCCTTGTGCCATAGTTCACTTTCTGCTTTTGGAGCAGTCATGAGTCCGCTTGGCATTTGCATATGCATTCAAACCACAGCACACAACAGAGTTCACTTCAGCTGAACCGAAACCGAGGTTTTTAGGTGGACCAGGGTTTGCTCTTTTGGTCTACATCAGAGTTCCATTGCTCATTCAAAGCTCCCCAAACAAAGTAGAATTTCCAGGCAAACGAACTAGTGTTTCATTAAAGTGGACTAAAGCACGGCTGTCGTGAATACACCGCAGTGGAATATGATGCAGATTGGCTCTCACTCCATATTACTACATTATGCCGCCTTCAGAAATATTTTGATTTAGAGTCTTTGTCTTCGGTGCCTGTAAATTTTTTTGTGATAATAACTTCATTAATTCAAAAACATAAATGTTTTAAAAGAAAGTCTCATAGCTGTCATTTCCACATTTTTATTAATCAGATAAAATAGCTGGAGGGTTTCAGAGATGATTAAGTTGCTCTGATTTCATATTTCCTACAAAGACTGTGATTAAAAAAAACTTGTATGAATACCAATGCTTACTGATATACTGATGTTGAAACGTTCGCACAGACATAAGATCATTTTTAAAGGCAACTTCAAAATGTATTTTGCGAAACTGAAGAGAGAGTTGCTTAATGTCTAAAAACGATGTCGGGTGAAATATGTGAAGGTGTAGATATATTTAAAGAGGCATTTCATCACATGAGCTCAGCTCACCTGTATATTTTGTATCTGGTGGAGAAGCCCTGCCGGTTCTTCTCCACAAAGTCGATGTACTCTGGGGAGTGGTGGAAGGGCCCCTTATCTGAAAGGAGCCAGTCGAGAGGTCCCCCGGGTTTGTCATTAGGGAGGCTGGCTGGAGCAGCTGTTGCTGTCGCGCAGGGTCGTAAACACACCCAGCAATGAAGGCTGAGGCTGATGATGCCCCATAGAGCCATCAGCGATAGAGGGCGGGAGGGAGGGTAGGAGGGATGGAGGCTGGTGGTGATGGGGGACGTTCAGCAGACAAATGCACCCGTCATTAGTTGGCTCGTCCACTGGGATAACCGAGGGACCTGCATCACCTCAATGCCCCCCAAACGCCTAGAAAAAAGTATAAACACACAGTTATCAACCAAAGCAACACGGCAACCAGAAAAGACACAATACAAGCAACGCAACAAATGAAAAGCTGAAAAAACATTTTTAAAGGCATCTCATTGCATGCATAGGATGAAATGTGTGAGGTGACCTCTCGTTAAGAGGTACGTTATCCATCGTCATCAGAAAATGAATTAAGAATTTGTAACGTTCAAATTTTGGTTTCTATTTTCAGTTATCAAGGAACCACATTTTGCATGTCCATAAGATAATCAGCCTGCTGGATGGAGTTTCAATAAAGCTCCTCACACCTGACACAGATTACAGAGCCTAAAATGATAAAGGTCACAGCAAAAATGCCATAATCCAACTTCCTGGCTACTAACTCTGCATCACACCATTTATTATTAGGGAATTGCACTTCCTCATTTGCAGCCAAGTTATTTATTTATTTTGCATTTCTTCTGATGCCTGTTTTATAGGATCCTGATCATATGTTTAGAAACAAGTGTACACACTTGGGAGCAATAATCATTTGCCAATCTCAAAGAAAATTGGTATTTAAAAAAAAAAAGTTCTACTGCTCAAATGTAGTGTTTGTACAGCTTCAGGTCATTTTGGTAAGCTGCCATAGGTCATCCTTAAGCCAGGAAAATGTATAAAGTGAGAGAAATTTTCCATGATTTGAACTAACCAAAAGGCTGTTTTTGGTTAGTTTTTGGTTAGTGTTTTACTATTTCTTAAAATAGTAAAACAGCCTTTACCTATGTTTACTGAAAACACTGACTTTAAACATAACTAAGTTATGAGTGAAGTAGAATTTAACACTTGGTTTATCTAAATATTCTTAGCTGAAAAATTGAATGTCTGCCCCCCTCTGCATATCAAAATTACGACCATATTAAAACTGTAGTAGTCATTAAATTATAATATCTGCAACAATGAAATGACAGATGCTTCTCCATTTGTTGGATCATGTCATGCATTGCTGTTCACTTGAAAGTTTTTGAATGTTAATGCCATGAAACAAATTTTATTCCATCCGTTTGGTTATAGGAATGTTTTGTTTCACTCTTTGAGAGTGTAGGCAGGAAGCTGTGAGAAGGGAGAATCCCCTTAATGCATAGCCTGATTTATTTCACCGTTTGTGTGCAAAACAAAGATTGTTATTGTTCTCAGTTGGATATGTTTAGAATATGCTTCCATTTTATCTTTCTTATAGACAAAATAATTAAAGGAACAAATGGTGCTACTAACTTCATGCCTTCTGTTTTTTATCCTATTCATTTCACTAATGACTCAGAGCATATCTGCTTAGCTGTGTTCCTCTCCTAAACAAAGCCACTACATCTATTTGCTCTTTATTTTTTTCGTTAACATATAAAGTGCTGCTGGACCACAGTGTCTGAGTGTTTGGTGTGTGTGTGCTCAGTCTTCTCAAACTCTCAGTCAGTTGAAGCAAATAGCTGCTAACACAGAACTAGGTTCAGCAGGTTTAAAAGGGAATCTTTTTCTTCACTGTCAGCACATGATCTTTGTTATCAGAGATTGCAAAATTAATGACTTGACAGGTTGACTTAGTTAGTTTTTTTTTTTTTTTTTTTACGATTTGCCATGTTATGCTAAGTTGAAACGGAAATGTATCTAGCTGAATTGTGCAGAGGAACTACACATTTCAGTCCAGGAAATGAATTTGTTTATTTCGTCAAGTGCCTTGAAATTACATTTCCTCTGAATCCACACTTTATAAGTAAACTAAACTAAATTTAGCTGACACAAAAAAAACCAAAAAAAACAGATTTCTACTTACTGCCTTAGCAATTTTTAACCACAGTTAAATTGGCCAGGTACTTTTTAAAATTATTATTATTATGGTATTTTCAGATGTCGGCAACAAAAGATATAGCTGAAAATGTTCGCATTTTTAAGACATTACGTGACCTTTACAGATGCATGTTTGAAAAAAAAGATACAACATACAACTGACCAAGACTCGAACGCCCTTGTAAATTTGTCAAATGAAAATCAGAAGCTTATACACTGGAAATGAAAAAATGCTAGCAAAAATTATTTCCAGAGCATACACCTAAATAACTTGAAAGTAAAAGCCCAGATTCAAGCCATCAATCTAAAGATTCATGAACAGCACTGATGTTAGTCCACACTGGCCAACTATGTGCAATTTTGGAAAAAACTTAAGATTTGAAAAAGTCAGAGCGGCAGCAGAATGACAGTAAAAGGAAGCTGTGACAACAACAACAACACATATAAACTTTCAAAATAAAAAACAAATTGCATCTATTTAAATGCATGCAAGGAGTCTCATTTCACATGGAGTAAAACATATATATTTACTGGACATAAAGTGTATTTGTTAAATGAATAAACATTCAAATGTTGCATGAACTTTGACACATTGAGATAAAAAAAAAATCTAATTTATTACTTAAGAAAGTATTTAGTGCAAGATACATTGCCTGGCCAAAAACAAAGTCACCACCAAAAAATTGCAAAAACACTAATTTTTCATTAGACTGCCTTTAGCTTGGATTACAGCATGAATTTGCTGTGACATTGTTTTGATAAGCTTCCTCAATGTCACAAGACTTATTTAAGTTTATTTTTGCATTAATTTTTCTCCAATTTCTTGTATTAATGACATAAGGCTCTGACCACATCATAAAGCCTTTTCCTGCACAAACCAAATCTTCTCAAAGGGGTAACGGTCCAGAGTCTGTGGTGGACAATCCATGTGTGAAAATCATGTCTCATGCTCCCTGAACCACTCTTTCACAATCTGAGCACAAGGAATCTGGGCATTGTCATCTTATAGAATATGGCGGTGCCATCAGGGAAGGAAAAAAACTCATTGATGGAATAACCTGGTCATTCAGTATATTTAGGTAGTCAGCTAACCTTATTCTTTTGGTACATAATTCTATTAAAGCTCAGGACCTTGTTCCATTGCTCCAGAGTCCATTCTTCATGCTTTCTTGAAAATTGAAGCCTTTTACTCTGGTTGGCTTCACCTATTAGTGGTTTTCTTGCTATACAGCTGCTCAGTCCCAATCACTTCAGTTCACTTTGTGTATTTCTAAATGCTCTTATGCTTTCACTATTAGACATCACTGCTGTTTTTCTTCAATTTGATTTCACCAAATGCTTAAATGATCACCGATCCCAATCATTCCAGATTTTCTTTACAACCATATTTCTTCCACAAAGATGTTGGTTCAGCATTTTCCTTAGCGTTTTTAATAATATGCCGGAAAGTTCCTTATCCAATTTTAGCAGTTTCTGTTATCTCTTTTTCTCTACTTGATGCATGGAAAGGAATTGGCCCCAAAAGAAGCTGCTGCCAACTGAAAGATGCAGCAATTATAAAACAGGAGGCTTGTCCATATTTGTTTAGTTAAATCCAAATGGCCACTTATTTTTTGGGGCTCACAGTGTATTACTCTACTCCAAGCACTGTTTTTCAAGAGCTTGTATGAATAATAAAAAAAAAAAAAACATTTATAAAATGAAAAAAAAAAAAGTCATCCAAATCTTCAGACTGTTGTCCAGGACAGAACTCACGTTAGTCTCGATCTCCGTATTGAGTGCTGTCAGTCAACTAATGCGTGTTGGTGTTTGGATGGTCTTAAGTCCAATTACAGTATTCTGATGGCATTCTGTCAAGTTAAGTCAACCATGTGAGTGCTTGTGAGAAGAGCACGCTTGAAAAATCACCTCACTCTGACAACACGGTTGACAGCGCAGGCAGAATGCACAGCAGTTGGTGGAGCAGAGGAACATTTGCAGGTTAAAAATGTTAGATCACCATTCATTATGTGTTTGTGCACTGTCAGAGAGAGGCACATGGGTTGATTAGTGAAACGTTAGTATGAAGGAGTACTTTGATTAAATGGTTTTAATGAGATTACATCACCTAGCAATTTGAAAATCAATTTCAATCTGATGTTATTTACTAGAGTCAGTCTTTATGAGCATTTCTATATAAAATCCCTGTTTCATTTGCACACCAAAATATAAAAATGAGAACTAATTTTAAACCTTTCATCTTTTTTCCAGGAATGACTGCTATCTTTAGTTTTAAATAAAATGTATATGCAAACAATACTTCTATAATGCAATTCTAGAGAGGATTTGGAATGAATGCAGAATTTTGAACAGAATTTCCAAAGCTAAGTAACAAATCTAAAGATGTAGGTAATACCCGGAGCTGTTGAGGCATTTTTGTGATGTGATGATCCCTGCATTTTGTTTAGTTGGGGGTTTGTTAGTATGTATTTTCCTGGCACATGGCACCATTATGTACAATCAAGTTACCATGTTGCCTTCAGTTATAAAAAATACTGCATATATGACTTAAAATAAATTTAGCATTGCAATTGGGTCTCTGTCTCTTTAAGAAGCTTGTGTTCTTTTCTATTCTCCAGCTTCAGCTAATTGTTGCTACAGCTTATCTTGAGGGCTCAATGAGCAGAGTGGCGGAGTTGCGGGGGAATGGTGTTAATTGTGTTGTGTAATGTGGAAGCTCGGTAAGGAGACTGCAGCTCCGGGGAAGAGATTCATTGAAAAGGCAGCACTCAGTTACGCCACTCGTCTCTGTACCCATAATGGCTACCAGCGGAGATTTAAGTATTTCTCAAACATGCATGAAAGTATCAAAGCAAAAATCCAGGTGTGTTTTGGATGAAAGAATAACATTATTATATAATGTAAAGCTAAAGAAAAGTCGATTTTACATAATACTGTCCCTTTAAGGGGTAGTGAGCATGCTTTTAATTGAGTCTATGATTCTGTATTAAAAATAAAATATGACAATTTATATTTAATGAAATATTAAATGTCATGTCATAATTTTACTAGCTATATGTGAAAAATCATCATAATTAATAGGAATAAAGGCTTCACGGCTAACCTCTGTGAATAGTGAATTGTTACTGAAATACATGAACTCTGCAATAATATTGAAATTTATTGAATATGGCTGTCCTTGCCTCAGCCCTTGCCTTTTATGGACTTGGTTTTCTTTGTAACCATTTTGTTGTTGGTGTACTCAGCACTGAATATTTTAATGTCTAGATTTCACAGCAACAAAAGCAGCATGCAAAATCTTGCTTTTTTATTTACCCTGTGTACATCACAGATAAGAAGCAACATTGCCTTTACTACAGAATGAAACAATCTGGTAATTCTATGAAAACCTAAAATATGCCATCATCTTTTATATGGTGGTATACTCGGCTTATAAATAGACTATTTGTAAGGAGGATGCATCATTAACTTTCACATGCCTAGATATTTACATACCCTTTAAGCAAAGGACAAGCATCACATATTATATTTTCCTTCTCACTGTTGAAAATTAAATGACAATAAATATTTTCTTTTTCTCACGTTACATCAGTAAGAGCTTCAAAAATGATCCCTGATTGTCCAAGAACACCGTGCCAATAGTGATGCATAAGGGTGACAGCAAAATGTTTTGGGATTGCTTTGCTGCAGAAAATGACTGCTGCATTTCACAAGATACACTGTGTCAGAAAAATAACATTACATGGAAATGTTTAAGTAACATCTCAAGACATCAACAGTAAAGGGTCTTTGGTTGTATGTTTTAAGCATAGAAACAAATTTGTTAAGTGGCTGTATGAAAACAAATGAGTGTTTTGGAGGGATCTTCATAAAGCCCTGATCTCAGTTGCACAAACAAATTGCAGGGAGACTTGAAAGAAAGGCAGCTTGCAAGCCTGACTGTAGACTTGACCAGTCCTGACTCCAAAATCCAAAATCGCAAAAAAAAAAAAAAAAAAAAAAAAAAAATATATATATATATATATATATATATATATATATATATACATATATATGTATATATATATCTATATGTATATATATATATATATATATATATATATATATATATATATATACATATATATATATATATATATATATATATATATATATAGTGGGATCTGTTTTAGCTGACTGAATAGCTCAATGGGTAAGTCACCAGTCTACCACCCGGGAGACCAGGGTTCGAATCCAGGCTGGGGCTGAAGTTACAACAGTCAAATTGAGCTGTCAGTGTGGGTCCTTAGGCAAGACCCTTGGAGCTATATAGCCTACCTCATACCATGAGAGACACTGATAAGCACGACATGCCGGCTCAGACGTCGCCCGGCCAAACAAGGTCTGCGTCAGGTGCTGGGGAACCAGAGCACCTAGATGAAAAATGGGCTACTGGAACAAGACGGAAATGTCTTGTTCCAGTATATATATATATATATATATATATATATATATATATATATATATATATATATATATAAAACATATATATATATATGTTTTAGTGGCTAAAACAGATCCCAGGAACAACATCAGACATCTCAGTCCAGAAATGTGCAGTACTAGGCACAGCCAAGATACTGCGCAGAACCCTCAAGCTCCCAGGCCTCTGGTAGAGGACCCGAGTTCAGAGGATGAAAAGAGACCACCCGCAGAGGGTGAGAAGGGAATTTTTTTTTTTTTTTTATATATATATATATATATATATATATATACAGTATAGATATATATATATATATATATGTATATATATATGTACAATCAATTCTTTGACATTTGTGATAATATAATAATAATAATAATAATAATAATAATAATAATAATAATAATAATAATAATAATAATAATAATAAAATCCTAACCTAAATGACCTGAAACACTTTCACAGTAAATAACTGGATTAAACCCTTAATGTTAACCCTCAAAACTCCGACATGCTAGTCAATGGATCCATTGGTATCGTACCCCTTATGAGAGTACAATACTGAACTTTCTGTTATACAAATATAACACATTGTATTCACATTTGTACAAAAAGCTTTTCGGATTTTCACAGCATTGGTTGCAACTTAGAATAGCTCCAAATTCTGTCTTTAGTTACATCCACAAAACATATGATTAAAAAATAATACCTGCCTTTGTTTTGTGGCACAGTTCATTGGCTAGACTACACAGAAAAGGTAAACCTTAATTTGGAGAATACTGGCAGAAAATGATATTATTTTATTCTAAGTAAGTCAGTGTTTTCTGAGCACTAAGAAAATCTTTCCTGTCCGTGGTGATATACTTCTTATGAAGTGGATCAAAAGATAACTCACTATAATTACATTTTTGCTTGGCTTATTGCCCCCCACTTATTTTGATTGCATATGTAGAATCAAATTGGAAATAACTTACAGTCAATGAGAAAATACCTAAGGAAGACACATCTGGAAACAAGTCAGCATACTTATCATTTTTGCCTTTGAAAATTTGAATTCTACCTTACTTATACATATAATACACAGTCCAGTCACATTAATGTGACCACCACGTACTTTCCACTTCAGAGTTAAATAACCAATCACAGAAGGCAGGTGGCAGCACAGTGCAGTTGAGCGTATATAAAGGGTGTGTGTGGGCTTCGGAAAACATTTCAATCGTTGGCGTAATGCAGAAACGAAGCGATTTATCCGACGTCCAAAAGGGCATGATCATTGGCTTTCGGGCCAAGGGTGGAAGCATTTCCGAAACGGCTGAGTTTGTGAACTGTTCGCGTGCCGCCGTGGTAAAAGTGTACCGTGCATGGCAAAATGGGACTGTCCAAAATCAACGACGTGGCAAATGTGGTGCACCACGGGCCATAGATGACAGAGGCGAACGACGGTTGCGGAGATGCGTTCGGGCAGATAGACGGGCTACCGTTGAGCAACTGACCACTAAAATGAACTAAGGGGCTACCACAAGTGTCTCCCAAACCACTATTCAGCGAACATTGCTGCGTCTGGGCCTCCGAAGCAGACGCCTGGTTCGTGCACCTATGCTGACTGGTGTTCATCGACGACGAAGGCTAGAATTTGCACGCCAGTACAGCAGCTGGACGTCCACTGAGTGGCGACAGGTAGCGTTTTCAGATGAATCGCGTTTTATGCTCCATCGGACAGATGGACGTTGGCGTATAAGGCGTGAAACCTCTGAAAGGAACCACCCTGCAACCATTGCAGGAACGGTCCAAGCTGGAGGCGGGAGCATTATGGTCTGGGGAATGTTTTCCTGGCATTCTCTGGGTTCACTGATTATTGTGGAAGGCATGATGGATCAATACAAGTACGCATCTGTCCTTGCGGACCATGTCCACCCCTACATGCGCATTGTTTTTCCTCAGGATGATGGCATCTTCCAGCAGGACAATGCGAGGTGCCATACAGCTGCCAGTGTACGTGCGTGGTTCGAAGAGCACCAGGATGAGTTTACCGTCCTCCCCTGGCCAGCAAACTCACCTGACTTAAACCCAATCGAGCATCTGTGGGACCATCTCGATCGAGTTGTTCGCGCCATGGATCCTCAACTGCGTAATCTAGCGCAGCTGGCCACGGCATTAGAGTCGGCATGGCTCAACATCCCAGAGAAGACCTTCAGGGACCTAAGTGACTCTCTTCCTGCACGTCTCGTAGCAGTTCGCTCTGCGAAAGGTGGTTATTCTGGCTTTTGACAGATGGTCACATTAATGTGACTGGACTGTGTATTAAACACAGTCTAGGCGATTAAGCACAGCATAGAATATTAAAAGTGGAAAGAAAAATGCTTTTCACCATAAAAAACAACCATATTCTCTGCAAAGTCTCCTTTGCTGCATTTTTTTCTCCTTAGCAGCATTTTTTGTGTGAGCAGTAAAAGAGTGAGTGACTACTTTAACAGCTTATGTTCTCATACTAGCGGTACTGAATAGTTTATTCGCACTGAGACAGAGGGAGATCTGTCTTCCCAGCATTTCTGTTGTCTTCTGCCATGCTCTCTGTTTGAGCTCAAGTATGTGCCTCTTTTTCAGCATGTTTCTTTAGCAGTAAAGAGCCACCCTTTGTGTGTATTGTCAAAATGTGACAACAAGGTTATGGGCAACAGCCTCACGGTGTTTGTTTTAAGACTAGGTTGCTCTATCAAAATGTATGATAATGAATCAATGAGACAGTGTAGCTGCAGATATTCAACTATCACAGGTAGAAACTTCCTTAGTCTACATTGTGCATATTGTGTAGAAAATGTGACCTTGCACAAAGGGAAATGTGAAGCATGTTAATATCAAAACACAGCACAAAGGTCACATTAAAACACTCTTTAATCCGATCAGCCCCCAGGCAGCTATCCAAAAGCTGATGCAGGGAAATTCTGCCATGTCTATTCTCATCAACACCTTCTTCCGACTTTTCATAGTCTTTGTTTTTTTCTGGTTATATCTTCTTCCCTCAAACAGCCCACATTCCTCCTCTGCAATCTCAAATACCTCCGAAACCCATTTTTGATTCACATCCACCACATTTTACACGCTTACTGTGACAGTTTTCCCAGCGAACGTTCAGGCTGGTGTAGGTAGGTACAGTAGTACATTATTACTCAAATAAAGGTATCTGCTAAGCCTTTATCAGCAGACTTCTACTATTGGATGTTTGGATTTTGAAAGAGAATTATGTCAAATTTCTAATCTTATGCAAACACTGCTTTCCATCTATCTTTCTTTAGGCAAGAAAACCCTTAATCTAAAAAAAACATATCAAAAGGTTGGAACAGGATGAAAATTTTATTTGATGCAAAGCACAAGCACTGGGGCTCCTGTAAAGCCACTCAAATATAATTTTGCACAACGTGTGCCAGCAATAGCCCAAGGCTGTTCAGATATGCTGAATAAAAATGAAAGCCATTTTTTGATGGTGCAAGGCCCTCTCAATGGCGTTATGAAAACAGTGCAAATGATGAGAAAGAGATTTCCCAGACACAAATATAATGAAGATTTGCATCCCCTAAGTATGCAGATGCCAGCTCTATTTTCAGTAAAAAGCAAAATAGGATGAGCTGCAGAAAAAGCAGCTGGGTTTTGTTTTCCAAACCATAAAAGGGCCTGTGCTGCTTTGTTTTCAGTTTGGCAGTTGTGCAGACATTATCACAATTATTCTATAAGCAGTATTCAAACATTTCACTCAAATTATTAATAATAGGAGGTACTCATTTTGTAATCTACTTTTCAAATCATATTTTTTACTACTGGCTCAATTTTTATAGGCTAGCTGAGTTTCTCCTCAAGATAAATATGAGTTAAAAGTTGTTCCTTCAAACTATAATAACATGCCTGCTCATTGTGAGGGTTTACTGCAAAACCTGACTTGACGCAATCAATGGCTTCAGAAAACATTTTGTCAATTGACATAAAAAGCTAAACAAGTTATAACATGCACTGTTTTATAACATGAATCAAATTGTAATGTGTGTTTTTGAATTTATCTACCTGATTAATTGAACTGATTATATACACAGTCCAGTCACATTAATGTGACCATCTGTCAAAAGCCAGAATAACCACCTTTCGCAGAGCGAACTGCTACGAGACGTGCAGGAAGAGAGTCACTTAGGTCCCTGAAGGTCTTCTCTGGGATGTTGAGCCATGCCGACTCTAATGCCGTGGCCAGCTGCACTAGATTACGCGGTTGAGGATCCATGGCGCGAACAACTCGATCGAGATGGTCCCACAGATGCTCGATTGGGTTTAAGTCAGGTGAGTTTGCTGGCCAGGGGAGGACGGTAAACTCATCCTGGTGCTCTTCGAACCACGCACGTACAATGGCAGCTGTATGGCACCTCGCATTGTCCTGCTGGAAGATGCCATCATCCTGAGGAAAAACAATGCGCATGTAGGGGTGGACATGGTCCGCAAGGACAGATGCGTACTTGTATTGATCCATCGTGCCTTCCACAATAATCAGTGAACCCAGAGAATGCCAGGAAAACATTCCCCAGACCATAATGCTCCCGCCTCCAGCTTGGACCGTTCCTGCAATGGTTGCAGGGTGGTTCCTTTCAGAGGTTTCACGCCTTATACGCCAACGTCCATCTGTCCGATGGAGCATAAAACGCGATTCATCTGAAAACGCTACCTGTCGCCACTCAGTGGACGTCCAGCTGCTGTACTGGCGTGCAAATTCTAGCCTTCGTCGTCGATGAACACCAGTCAGCATAGGTGCACGAACCAGGCGTCCGCTTCGGAGGCCCAGACGCAGCAATGTTCGCTGAATAGTGGTTTGGGAGACACTTGTGGTAGCCCCTTGGTTCATTTTAGTGGTCAGTTGCTCAACGGTAGCCCGTCTATCTGCCCGAACGCATCTCCGCAACCGTCGTTCGCCTCTGTCATCTATGGCCCGTGGTGCACCACATTTGCCACGTCGTTGATTTTGGACAGTCCCATTTTGCCATGCACGGTACACTTTTACCACGGCGGCACGCGAACAGTTCACAAACTCAGCCGTTTCGGAAATGCTTCCACCCTTGGCCCGAAAGCCAATGATCATGCCCTTTTGGACGTCGGATAAATCGCTTCGTTTCTGCATTACGCCAACGATTGAAATGTTTTCCGAAGCCCACACACACCCTTTATATACGCTCAACTGCACTGTGCTGCCACCTGCCTTCTGTGATTGGTTATTTAACTCTGAAGTGGAAAGTACGTGGTGGTCACATTAATGTGACTGGACTGTGTATTTCTGCATATTTATTTTATTTGTTCATTTTCCAAATTACCATTGTAAATCGGCTGACAATAAACATAATTAAATTGAATTGAGCTGGGACTGACTTTATATTGGTCATGATAACAGGTTAGAAGTTTGGTGTGTTTAAAGGAAGTCAGAAATTTGGAAGACTTACTAGCTTTGTATGATTTTCACACTCTTCCAACGGAGCAGTTTTGTCTCACTGGAGGTAATTGCCCCATATTTAAGATGTGATGAATTCAGAACTATGAATAGTGGTAATGTTTTTCTACACCTTTAAAACAAAATTTTATTAACATTATGGACAGGATTACTTGTTGAATTAAATATGTCTATATGGTTTTGTGTACACTAACTATGTAACTTATGTGTACGTAGTTTTTAATATGGTCTACTCTACAGAAATACTGAAGAGAACCTCAAGCCTAAACAGTCACCCTTTCGCCACATTAAACCTGAAGATGGGCTTAAGTAAGTGTTGGTTTCTTGTGTATTTAACTTTTTTCAGAAATGTGCATCCATCATTATATATCATGCTTTCGAGCTGACATCAGGATTGAAGTTATAAAAATGTCCAGCAATTATCTTTCTAAATTGAGGGTCAGCATGTGTCCCCATGCACACCATGTTCAGGCTTGTTATCCAATGAACTGATGGTTTGTCCTGTGTAAGTTATCCTTCAAACAACACCTGACAAGGTCTTATATATTTCAACAGGGAAGAAATATCTATTTGGAGGTCGGTCCTGTTCCGACATGAAACCAAAGAGGTGGTGTGAAACAAAAGGACATTTAAGTGACTGCCAAAAATGGATCTAAATCTACAACTCCTTACACCTACCACCCACCAGACAAGAGGATTCATTCAGTGTTAACTGATGAGTAGGTAGTAATCTAATTATATACAGTATTTACTTAATGAAAAATCCCCACTTCCTTGTATTAATTGTAATGTTTCGTGTTCATTCAACCTAAAGGTCCAGCAGATCAATGGCCCACCAAATTACTAAAAAAACAGCCATTTTTCTTTTATAACTGTTGAATTTTACATTTATGGACAAAACAACATCTAAACAACAGCAGTGTATTGATGGCTAATTGCTGTCAGATTAAATACTGTTTAACCTTCTTCAAAGACAACCTGATTATCACGTTGCAACCATTAAAATCATTTTGCACCTATCAATAACCATGTTTGCCCAACTCAAAAACAATGTAATAACCCACCAGAGAATGAGCATTTGCTACAGATCACAGTGTTTTATCAGGAACAGTAAACCTGAAAAACGTTCAATCCGCTACTCACGTACTCTGAAAATGGAGTCAAATAATAGCACTCTGCTAAGGCAGAGCATCTTATCAGGCTCACTCTGCACTTAAATGAATTACTCACCTGAAACAACATCAAGTTGAATCTAAACATCAAAAATACTGGAGAAAAGTCAGCTCAAGTCCAAATGGCAGTCTGGGCCATTCAGTCAGCCCAAACTTTATGAATGTATAAAATGTGAGTCAGAGGAATGTTGATTGAGGAGAGGGGATTTTCCCAACAGCTGCACATATGCTGCACTGGGACACTAGGTTGTAGAAATATCACATTAACTCTGAGGTGTTTATTTAAAGGAAAACCTTCTGCCAAATCTTCTGTCAGTTTCTTTCCAGTCTTTTTTACATTGTAGAACATATAATCAAGTAAATGTCAGAATTTGAAAAAAGGCCTGTCGCATTATTTGTTAACTGAAGCTTGAACAGAAGCTTAACTCTTATGTACATGTTACTTTCATCAACCATGTGGTTTTCTTTGTGATTTGAAACGATACAGGTACATCCCAGAAGTGCTAATGCAGTGCTAAAAAAGAATTAGAATAAAACATAGTTTTTTATATATGTATATATATAAAATATAAAATATGTACAGCATATTCTTTAGAGTGAAGAACAGAAATAACAAAATGTGTTCACGAATGATCTAAAGAAAACGTTTTTCCTTCAGGCAAAATGTTTTAAAAGAAAGTCAATAAAATGATGAGATGTTGAGCCAAAGGCACTTTTCATTACAAGCTGTGCTGGTAGTTACACATGGGTTTGACGTGCATTGTATCAGGCTGGCATGTCCTCCGGCAATCTGAAACATCTGTGTAAAAATCAGTTTCTTTGTTGATGTAACATTTTCCTTCCAAATGATCAAGACGACTGCAATAATACATGTTTCAGGTTGAGCTCAAAGGCTGCATCTGAATTGTTTTTCCAGCCTTTTGTGATAAGAAAAAGCCTTTTCATTTAATACAATTCATGTTTTCTGAGTGAATGATAATACCTGACATTTAGAACTTATCCCAAAAATCTTTAATTGATTCTGATTTCTTCAGCTCATTTAACAATGCTGTCAGTTTGACAGAAGGAATATCCTAAAAATTTCACCTGCTGGGTGCTTTTTAAACAACCTGCAATGCTTATAATCAATGAATTTGTTTGTGTTGGAACAATTTCAAAGTGAGTAGCCAAAATGACATGTTTCCTCTAGAGATAAAGGCTTGGCTACTGACTGGATTGTCAGACCCTGACTCTCAGCCTGTCTTCTGGAGGTTACAGTAAGCTTGATGAGATGTGGGAACTCCCAAGCTCAATCTTTTTTTGTTGAAAATTTCACCAGGCGTTTTCTTTAGAGACCGGAACAAAAAAGAGCATTCAGCCCCTGAACATCTGCTCACTTACTGGAGGATGCCAGCGCAGCGATGGTCACCTACCAGAGTCTTGTTTGTGTATGAATCTACCTGACTGTGTGGTTTCTCTGTGTCCATATCCATGGCTGGAATACTCCCCACCGCAGATCGTCTTTGTTCGCATGAATATGTGCAAATTGAAATGAGGCACTATTTGTGATATCTCACAGTTGGAACACATTAAAAGGAAAACAATGATGGAGAATGAGATGGCTGTGAGGCGAGCGAATTTGCAGGGGGGGATTTGATTAAAATATTTCATCTCAATGTTTTTTTTCCAACAGGATCCGCTTTGTAACTTGTCTGCAAGTCAGCCCTTAAACCATCCTCAAAATAAGGAAACAGGAACTGATAAACTTTAAAACTTCCCTTCCGTGCTGACTAATGAGGTTTTTGGCCCTAATTAACCCAGTTATCTTCTCTTCTACAACTGTCAACAATACCTCTCATACCAGCACTAGGGGTAAAACGCAGCCTTTGTGAAATTCTAATATGACTGCCAGTTGCACTCATCCGGCTGTCATACAAAAAAAATACAAAGGATGAGCTGCTGTGGTGTCCTGGGAGAAAGACTTCAAAGGCAAGAAATGTCACCATTAAAAGTGCTCACATGCAGGCTGCTAAACACACATTTACAAAGCTGCAAACATGCATTTATAATCATTATACACTAAAGCCCGAAGCAAGAAGATACGAATCAGAGATATGTGGATCAGTGGAAGGTCAAATGAAAGTTTGAAGTGTAATGTGCAGGATGTAGCTATGGGATGATGGGACCTCTGCACAAGCAGTTGTGCGGGAATGACTGTGTGCCTCCTAATTGATTTTTTGACATCTTGAGTTGTTGTAGATCCAATTAGCAACAGGCCAGTTCTGTAAGAATGGTGCATGGTGATCTTTAAAGCTCATGAAACACTGTTTTCTATCTTGTCATGTATGATTGTGATTGTGTTCTGTTCTCTGTATTGTGCATTATTGCATATGTTGTTGGGTTATCCTTTCTGTGAAGCAGGTTGTGACATCTGTGTGAAAAGGTGCTCCGTAAATCATCTTTACTTACTTATGCTGGTGTTTTGCAAAGCAAGTGCCACACAGGTCTAAACGAGACAAAATGAAGGAGATTTTGCAAACATCAAGACCTGTTATTTCTTTGGAATAGTGTGTTGCTTTTTTTCTCTCCTTGATCAGGTACAGCAAATTAACTTTTGCTGTAAACAGTTTTCATTTTAGTATTTTAATTTATCCCAGGTACATTACGTTTAAAACGAGGATGGTGTAACAGTTTTTATCACATTGTATGTTTCATTTCCAGCTGCAACTATTACATGTCACCACATTGTATAATGGGAGAATGAATTATATTATTACTGGGTCATTTTTGTGATTTAAATGTTGCAACGGAATCTCTAGCAGGGTTGTGCAGAGGCTGTAAACATTAGCTATGTTCCAATTTTGATAAATTCACAAAAACCTGTGGGAGTCTGGCTTATGTCATAATCAAATTTTACATGCTAGAGTATTAACTGTGTGTGGGAACTCATTATAATTACAGTGCTTTAACATGCAAGTGATAGGTTTTTTTTCTTAAGAGGCTTTTTGAATTTTTTTAATGACAACACTGAAAGGACAATTTAAAAACAAATCCTAAATCATTGCAGATCTCTATTGACTAGATTCAGTTAGCAAGTATGCCAAATATATCCTCACACCATTTCCACCTCTCCCACAAGGTTGAACTGCTGATACAAGACTGCATCAAAGTTTTTCATTTTGGTGAAGCTGTGTAAAATCTGAGCAGTTTCCTGTTGAAAGCAGCAAATACTGACATGCTACATGGTCTTCTGCGCATTAGTCCATCTACTTTTAGATTTGAAATGTTGGAGGTGGCCCTGTGTACGTTGGTTGTAACTAGTGGTTTTTTAAACAACTGTTGCCATACCAACTCAATCCAGTCATATTGAGTAAATTAGAATATTTGTCCCGATAGGTTCTTGACAAGACTAAAAAGTAACTTATGAAAATAACCTTTAAGAAGGCATTAAACACTCTTTTTTAATCCCACAATTCTGTTTTTTAGATAACTTTTTATTATGTCCATAATAACATTCTAATTTTAAATGTCATGAAAATCATCATTATTAACATAAATATAGGCTTCCAAGCATCCACATGGGTGTAATCAATCTATATAATGTGTTTCAATTTGTGATAAAGCTCCTGGTTTAAATTGGTGTTTCTGAAAAATCTAATTTATTAAATGCACAAATTTGTATTTGATCTCTGACATCAACAATGCATTTTCATGCAGGGACACTGCTGCTCAATGGACATTTTACATTTTTTTTAACTATTCTCTATAAGCATGAGGAGATGGAAGAGCATATAAAAACAGAGGAATAGCGGTTTCAGAAATTCTCTGCTTAGCCTGTCTGGTACCAACAAATACCACAACACATTTTAAATCACTTCAATGCCCTTTTTTGCATTCTGATTTATCTCCCAATTTCATTTTCACCACATCTATGTAGCTGCAATTTACTGCTACCATGTGACTGGACTGACCAATTCACTATTTTGGTAAATTAATAAAAGGGCCAATGAGTGTATTTCCGCACAACTCTAATAAGTTTTAGCAATAACAATAACACCAATAAGCTTTTCCAAACGCATTTAACACTTTCATCTCAGAATGATAACGTCTCATCCGTTCTCCTGCTTGAGAAAATTTCACCAAAACACACAGTCAAACCCACTGCTCTCACACTAACCACCCAGAGCAGTATTTGAAGACACAGAGACACATTAAAATGAACAAGCAGTCAGCCTGGCCGCCACACTGTAGAGAACAAGAGAGAATGGAATTATGACACGAGCTGCAATAACAAGGCTTTCTTTCCTGATAAGGATACAATTGCTTTCCACAGATGAAAATAATTATTTTGAGATTAACTAATTGGCAACTGACAAAGGACATTTAGGTATTTGTTCTTGAGTGTAACTGTGGGGCCAATATCGGGGTGAAGTAAAAGTAAAGGATAATGTCATGTGCCGTTCGTTCATGTGGTTGCCATATCTACTCTCGGTTCTGCATAAGAGATGGAATCAGATAGCAGAAAAACCAAAAGCGAGCGTCATTTTCACAAATCCACAGTGCAACTGTGCTGTGGCACACTGTGTCATTGTGTTTAAGGAGCATAACACTCTGTGCTTTTGAAAAAAAAATCTAATCTGATCTCGAAAATGTCAGAATTTCCTTTTAAGAGCTAGAAACTTGACAGCAGACAACTCCCAGGCCAACAGAGAAACATGGTTCAAATAATAAATAAACAAAGCTCTTTCCACATGAAATGGAGACCCGACTGGAAAAATCGGAAATCTAACAAAGAAAAAAAAGCAACTAAATTGTATTGTAAAAAATAAAAAAATGCCTTTGTGTAATCTAACGGAGAACCCTCCATTTTTCATGTACTTGGTTTTCACAAGTTAAAACTCAGTGTTTACCTCTGCATCTGTATTGTAAATCTTAGAGTTATGGTACATAAAAGCTTCAGTCAAAAGCTAAAAGGGGAAAAGGTCACTTTAATAATTGCAGCTCAGGCTGTAAACTTCTCACTTGCGTGCTTTTTTTTTTATAGTTGCATATAACTGAGCGGCAGAGAGCATACCCAGAGAATGACACTTCTATAAATCACAGTGAATCCCAAATAGATCTCTTCTAGTGGTGGCCTTGTGTGAACAGGAACAAAGGTCCATCTTAAATTACAGGGTCCCATTCCTTTCTCTCTGCTCGTTGCTTGCTATTCTGTTTTGCTGGTGTTGTTCCCTGCTACAGTCCAGTAGTCACCAGAAACCACCAGACATAAATAGCCAAATAACCTTCCTGTTATGTTTTTTTTTTTTGTATAATTTCATTTTAAATGAAGTCTACTCAAGCATATTTCACCAAATAAACCATTTAATTTGCTGAAATAAACACTGTTGTTTTTGCGTCTGCCAATCTCCAAGATATGTCTCTACAAGCAATTACCAGTTGTCTTAGTCGGCACAACATTTTAGTTTAATACCACAGCTGTTCTTAATGTGAACTAATCTATTTTAATGTCCAGTCTATCTCAAGTACCTCAATGAGATTTTTTCTTTCACCTCTTTATGATGTTCTCCTTTCCTTCCTTTACACTCATATCTTTATCTCTCGCTCCCTGCAGCCTTTCATTTCAATTTTACATTGAAGTAAAACTCGTTGGCTTGCTCATTATCATAAAATAATGGGCCGTGGACATTCAGCATAGCCTTACAAAACTTGACCCTGAAATAGACCCCGAACCCCAAAGCTTTTATGACGCCAATATTCTCCCCTTTAAAGCCCAGATTTTACCTCAATCTTCATACTCCCACCTACAATTAGACATCAGTCATGGTTAGCTTTAATTCGAAGCATTCAGCAAGGGTTGTTATTCACCGCACTGAAGAGAAAAGAAAAAAAAAACCTATTGGCCTGTCTATCCAAAAATAAGCTGGAGAACCCTTTTGCTGAGCATTATTTACAATTACTTGCATACTCTGTGGTAGGAGGCTGGCAAAGCTCCTTTTTGTTTCCTCCCATTTCTTCCTTCTTTTGCCAGGCATCAAACATACAAATGGTGCTGCATTCGGCCCTATCAGCCTTCCAACACTAAGCTGTAAGAACAAGGAGCCGTCTAAAGGATGTAATTCCTGCCTCGGGCATTATTCTCAAATATACATATGCTCCAACTCAGGCACATGACTAACTGAGTTTGCTAACTCAGTTGGTCTCCTCTCGTGTGTACAGTATATTAACTTCAAAATCAGAGGGCTTTCTGTTTGCTGCCCTGGTAAACAAATGAACTGACACAAAAGATAGGACACAAACATATTCAACCCAAACTCATTTTTGATACTCAGGACGTGTGCTGACTGTGGTCTTGCTGACTGACACAGGAGAGAAATCTGTCTCTGCACTGAAGGAGACAGTTTGCCTTTCAGGCCTGGATGTGGTGAGGTTCACTGGTCTCCTGGGACAGATAAGGGACGCTTGAGAACAGAGAACCAGCTTTGGCACTTTGGTGCAAACTCAGCCAGTGGCAGAGAGAGCTGCTGCACGCCTTTGTTTTTTTTTTTTTTGTTTTTTTTAATGTTACAAAAACAACAACCCACCTTTCCCCAGAGTCAAAGTGTCTCCAAAATATGGGTTTTATGTGAAGTCAAGTTTAAAATACTACCAACAACACCTAAGCCAAACTGCAGTTTTGCCAGAATGATTACATTTAAAAATCCTATTTGCTTTCTTTGAGGGCTTTTGGCTCGCTATCACAGCCTCCACTGATGATCTCATGAGGTTACTCTGACTCAGATTCCGCCTTTGAGGGGGACGCTTAAGGGTGAAATGTATAATTATCAAATCAGTAGGAGCTTTTTTTCTTTTTGGAACAACAGTAGGCAGGTTCCTCTTCACTGCTGATGCTGTGCAACCCCCTTTATGTCCACACATCAGTGTTGGAGATCTGATTCTCCTCGGGTGGAGAATGCCAATACACCCTAAGTAATATAGATTAGAGATGTTTCTTGGAAAGGCAGATAAAGGCTGGCAGTGTTGATGAGGGGTGGGGTGGGGGAGGGAATAGGTAGGAAGAGAGGGGAGAAAAAGAGTGTGCTCATACAGATCAGGCAAGCAAAGCTTGTGTGTGTGCATTTGAGAAGAACCTCAGAAAATACAGAACTTTGTGCACATGTGTGAGTCTGTAGTGGAGCAAATGTGGCCAGCATTCTAGAGTCCCTGCTTATTTTGTGATCAGGAACACAATATCTCATGCATAAGACCAAACTCCAGAAAACTAAAGAGCAATTACCCCCCATAAAAAAAATGCTGCTTAGACAGTTAAATTCAACAAATAATTACCAGTTACTTACCGAGGTTTGGAACAACACTTAAAGTTCAACTCAGTATGTCCCATTCTCTTGTAGAATCTCAGCGTTGTCAGTAGTCAGAATGGCAACGAAACTCATTTCACAGTTCGCTGGTGTTCAACAGCCACTCCACAGAGAAGAATGAAAAAAAAAACCTCCCAAAAAATAAATAAAAAAAGGATGCACGTGCACGGCTCCGAAAACAGGTAAAAGTGATTTGCAAAGAAAGGCAGCAACACGGAACAGCCGAAGCAACCTTTGAGGTTCTATACCAATGACAAACTTTCAGAAAGCACGGCGACTCTCAAGCTTATCCCACAGCAAAACGAGGTTCCACGAAGCGGAGGCTTTGACCTTTCTGTGGATAATGACTTTACAGAATGAAATCGTCCAGCAGGAGATAGAGTCAAGAGAAGAAGAGCAGGAGGAGGAAGAACGAGCCACCAGGCGCGCAAAGGACCTGCCGATTAGATTAGAGGGACCCCTAAGTGCAGTTTTTTTTTTTTTTTTTTTTTTTTTTTTGCGGTCAGGAATCGGTGGAGTCCGGCGTCGGACAGATGTGATGGAATGCAAGGACGTGGAAAGACACGCAAACAAGAAGAAGACTGTGAAATATCCCGTTGCGGATTCGGTCTGGTCCCCTCGTATTGTGCTACTTGATTCGCCTACTCCGCATCGCCGTGTGGAGGAGCGCAGGATCCGGATCCTGTAGGAACTGTCATCAGGCGCTCGGCACAGACCAGGCATGAGCGCCTCGGCTCTCCCCCTGCGCCCCTCTCTCACTTTGTCACATGTTTAAAACACAAGTAGCTCTCTGTAATAGCTGCCAAAGGAGGGTGGACAGAGGTAGGCGACGTGGCTTGAATAATAATAAGCGCTTTGTGAAAAGTCATTTCCATTCCTCACGTTAGCTGAAACGCTGACCTGCGAGGAAAATGACATTGACTTTAAAGTTTAATCTGCCTCTTTTAATGCAGCATTTGCTTCTGAAGATTTGAGCGACGAAATTAAACGAATTCCCCTCCTGAACAGGTTCGCCCCCGCCCTCTCCCCAGAAGATGTCAACATTTAAGTCCTTATCTGTTTGAGCTGTCACATTAGTTTGAAGAGAGAAAAGGTGTTGAGCACCACGCCTAATCCTCTCCGATCACACCTATGCATGAACCTTGAGTCATTAAGTGGCACTCCAAAGGCAGCCCTGTTCAAACCATCATGCATCATCATCATGCGATGTGGCCACAGAGTGAACCAATGGGGGCTGGCATTTTCATAATGAGCATGACAGTACACATTATAGCGGCTGGGCTCAGCGCTGTAACCAGGCACATGATTTCATTTTAGATTGCGTTGATCAAAATCCCCTCCAGAGAATGGAGCATGCTGACTGCTCAGGGAGGGAAACTGTTGCCTACCTAGCGCCTTTTCTTTCATTGACGCCTTTCAGAGGAATAATTAATGCCCCGTTAGAGCCAAGGAAAGTGTTGTGTTAGAATTACAGCTGAAAGATTGTGCATCCTTCAGTGACGGACACTTTTTTTTTTCTTGACAGGTACATTTCAGGACCGTGGGCTTGAAATGCATCCGAGATGTTTATCACTGGGTTAATTATGAAAAGCCAGGGACAAATTAAAAGTGCTGTAGAGAAACTTAGTCAGTTTCTCATACGTGTATATATATATATATATATATATATATATATATATATATATATATATATATATATATATATATATATATATATATATATATCACAGTGGTGGTGTCTAAGGTTCACCTGGTTATTTTGCTGAGCCGGAAGGAAATGGACTAAATCTGCCCTGAAACGACTAAAATTAATCTGTGAGGGCCATCAGATACTGGAGTTCCTCCATAGGCGCTGCGGCCTCAGTGTGGTGCTAATTAACCCACTTCCCGGTGTGTTTCAGCGGACGTTTAGTATGCTGTGGCGGACTGGAGCTGTCCGTGGTGCTGAAGTTGATTTATGTCGCGTCCCTGCTGAGGTTTGTGTCTGATCCGGCGTGACACAGTCTCCGTTTTATTCTCCTAAGTGCCAGTTCTGATCAGAACGAAGGGGCAAACAGTGACAACCTAAAAAAAGGAAAAGTTGCCAATATATCGTTAATTCAACAATTTTCTCAAGTGAACCCATCCATCTGTTTGCCACATTAGAAAAAAAATTGGCACCACTGTCCCTATCACGGACCATTTATCTTTCACTTTAAGCCATTCCAGGTCGGTGCTTGCTTATGCGCGCTAATCACTGTGTGAAAGAGAACCAGAAAGGTTGAAAATATGAGATAAATGCACAGCACCTTGCATTTACCCCAGTTGTTTTTTCTTTTTTTTTTATTACAAAATACAAATTGGAAAATTGCGGCATGATGCATTTGTATTAAACATCTTTCCCGCAGTGCAACTCACAACCTTCAGAAGTCACCTAAGCACAAAGTGGAGTTCACCTGTGTAATTTTGAAATTACACAGGTGAACGTTATTCTCTTTATGGTTGCTGTTGTTCTGTGAAGGACACTGGGCTCCTATGAACAAACAGCATCATGATGCAAAGAAACACACCACAAATACCAAGAATGAGGTTGTCGATCAGTTTAAACAGGGTTAAATTATACAACATGTTCCTAACCTTTGATATATTACAGAAAACTGTTCAATCCATCATTTGAAAATGAATGGGGAAATTACAAACTCACCAAGACATGGCCATCCACATATACTGACAGACTGTGTGAGGTCAGTAGCCGAGAGACCTTCAGTCACACTGGAGGAGCTGCAGAGCTCTACAGCCAAAAGGGAGAATCTGAAGTGGACTTCCTAAGTCTTCCCAAATGGAAGAGCAAAAAAGAAGAAATCTCCAATAAAGCATGCTTCATGTGTGCCACAGCATTTTCTGTTCATTTGAGATTAAAATGCAACTTGAATTTCCCCTAAATGCAAGTGACCAAGCCCATGACCCGAAAAACACCACTCCTGATACGGTTCACGGTGGAGGGAGCCATCATTATGTGGGGATGTTTTTATTTAGAAAGAACAGAAAGGGTGGTCAAGATTCATTGTAAGACAGATGCAGCAAAATATGAGGAAATGCTTTAGGAAAACTCAGTAAAGGCTGCAACTCAGTAAGAGACAATGGAATGTATTTATATGTTAGAATGGCCTAGTCAAAGACCAAAGCTAAAATCACTTGTGGATCTTTGACATTGCTTGAACAGGATGTACTGCACACTGAATGTATTCTTCAATTCTGACAGATATGGAGTATTTTACAAAGAAGAAATTGTAAAAAAGAAAAAAAATCGTTTTGCAAGTGAACAAAGCTGGTAGAAGCTATACTTTCAGTGAAAGCTAATTCTACAAAGCACTGTCTCAGAGTGGCTACATACAAATATAAACCACAGTCTTCAAATTTTAACTTTGCATTTTTAAATCTTATTTATGTAGGTATAGCACTTTAAAGACCATGGAGGAAAATGAGTAAAATACAGAAACGTTCAAGACGTATTAAATAGTTTTGAAATTCACTTTAGTGTTTGTAAATTCAATTAATAATCTTTCTTTAACAAAATAGCCCAGAACATATTTTATGGCTTAATGTTGGAAACCATCTTCACTCCCACATGATTTTCTTGGCTGTGACCCACTAAGTAGTGTAATTGTATTAATTTCACTATGAAGCCTTAATGATATATATTAACATAATAATGAGTGATGATGTTCCCCAAATGGATCCCCATCATTTATAGTGGAAGTGGAGCAACCTAGTGGATCTGCTGCTCCGGTGTCTTTAATGAGCAAGGATGTGTAACTAATTTACACCTTCAGCTCAGCCTCTTTAGAGGACCTGGGAGTGTCTGCCGAGAATCATGGTCATTTAAGCTTCGCAACTCTGTGCATGAGTAGAGACGATTTACCAGTAAACATCATCTCACATGTTGGTTTCTGTTTTTAGTTTTAATTTCTAATGTCAGTGTTTCATTTAGGAAGAAATTCTCTTCCATGTCAGTGATGAGTCACATCCGGAAACATTTTATTTATTTATTTTTTGGAAAGCTATTTGTTTATATACCGTGTGTGATGGTGTTTTTGTCAATACTGTGGCTTTTATTCAGAAGAAGATTATTTTCAGCTTTCTTTTTTTAGCAATCTGGCTCATTTCTTTGTAGATCATCACGTAGCAGACTGGCTGACTGTCAGGCTCTGGTAAACTCTTAAGGTAATTTCACTACAGTCGCACACAAGCTGACTTCCCCTGTAATTTGACCTTAGCTGTCTTCAATATCCCTCAGGCAGCCATCGAGGACAGTTGATTCAGATAACTCTATTCCACTGGGCCCGTGGAATGAATTTAGGTCTGTTCAACTAAGGGCCCATTCATTTTGACTCCATTTCACCGTCTATCATCTCCCCCAGAATACCATTGCACCAGCAGTTATCTATTCTATATTTAAAACAGGTAGGATTATTTGGTGCTTGGGATGAATATACCCCATACTTCATACAGATTACCTCAAGCTATCTCAGGTTCCCCCCATTTCTATTGCTGCAGCACAGATTCGGTATTAGAATATCAACCAGAGGCAGCAGTATCTTGCCCTGTTTATTATGGTATGTGCTTATCTCTGCAATCCTGGGACAAATGGTATATGAACAGAAGGAAGTTTTTAAACTCCTCAGAGAGGTCATCCAACTTTTTTTGTCCCAAAAAGAAACTCTGGTGTAATTTATTTTGTCTTTGCAATGCTCAGGTAGGTTGTATTTGACAAAATTTAAACTTTTTCTATTTATTCCTTTTCAAAGGCAAAAACTAAATGAGACTTGCTATTTTCAAAGTTGAACCTTTAAACCGGTGTTTTTCAAAGTAGGGGGCTGCAACCTTCTGAGGGCCCGTCAAGTTGGAAAAAAAATAGAAATATATTTTCAAAATCTATTTTTTTTGTCATAAATTGAAGTTCAAGAAAACATTATTTCTCATGCTAATGTTTTCTGATTTTCTGCCAGTCAAAAGAAAACAAATATTTCAAAATTTACAAATAACATAACTGCTTCAATTTTGTTGCATTTTTATAAATACTTATTTAAGGCTTGATTGCAATAAAACTAGGCACCAAATTCCCTGCTTTTGCAGTTATGTGCTCAAGTCACACGTTTCCACTTTTGATCCATTCAAACTAGTTTCTGAGCTGCACAGTGGATACATTGGTAGCACTGTTGCCTTGCAGCAAGAACAACAAAACAAAAACAAGTAGTCTAAAAAAATGTATCTTTTGTAGATGATAAAGAAAAAAAATCACAACCCCCTCAGTACATCCCTGTGATTGGAAAGTAGGTATTTGTCCTCCCGCAGCCATCTAAAAAAATAGTAGGGATGGGTAATTTTTATTATAAAGTCTAAAATGTTTATGATATACTTAAGTTTGTCCATTCCATTTTTATTTCCAGCTCAGTTGTGTTTGATTTGTGAAAGAAAACTTTTAATTAAATGGTTCATTTTCTGGTAATGATCCACTCAAAACATTGTCCCATATTGCAGTAGGTTTGAAGTCTTGAAGTCAGGGTTTGGGGAGTCTTTCTAAAACTATACGGTCATTTTTATTTTCTATTTCAAAGCAAGCTTAGTTTGTATTTGTGATGTTTATCTTGTTGGAACTCCCAGACATTTCCAGGATAAACTGTCACACTCACATAAAAAAGAAAATTGATTAGCTTGTGCAGAGCCAGCCAAAAGAACCCAACAAATCTAAAGCTTGACATGGGGAGAGGGGGGATGTGGGAACACAAGTGTCATTGGCCACAGTGAAGCAAGTTTATACATCAATAAGGACTGAGAGATTCAGAGCAAGAAAGCAGCACCTGCTCCAAGATTGACACCTTCAAGCATGGCTGAAGTTGACACCTGCTACACGTGCACAATCCAAATACCTTCTTTAGGAAATTTTTATGCTCAGACGAGACAAAAATTTTAATTCAATGACAAGTAGTATGTTTGGATGAGCCAGGGCAGAGGTTGTAAATCTAAAACACTTTGCCAACTGTAAATCATGAGTGCAATGTATAAAAACCATTGGTGAGGTTGTCTCATTGGCAGTGGTACTGGTGGATCATAGAAAGTAAATAGTACACCTCCAGATTCTTAAAATTTATTCTAAATCTACATCCATCCATCAGATTGACCCTAGACTTCAGTGTCCACACCTGCTTGGGCAGCAACCCAAAGCATTCCCTAGCCAGATGAGAAATGCAGTCGCTCCAGGATGTCTAGGGTCTTCCTCTTGATCTCCTCCCAGAGGAAGGAGAGTGAGGGGTCCACGTTTTTCCAGCTATGATTGTAGGTCTTTTCTTCTGAACGAATAACTCCCCCCAGAGTCATGAGAAAAATTCCCAAAAACTGTCAAATTTGGTAATCCAATTCTTTTTTTGATGTTTTTTCTTTTTTTTTTACAACTTAGTTGTGTGTTGTACTATTATGCCAGTAGGCCACCCAGACACATACAGACACATAGACAATCTGTTTTACAACAGTGTAAGCCTCTCATTATACTGAAAAAAAATGTATAGCTCACAGATTTATCTGAAACGATATACAGCAGTGAATAAGAAGGCTATGGCTTCTTCAATGCTCATCCATCACACGTAATGTACTGTAGATAAATGACAAGGCAGCAACAAGCTCTTGCTGAGAGGCTGACCTCATTGATGAAAGCGAAAACTCCCCCACGGCCATCAGAGTACACAGAGACCCCTCTTTTCAATACAACAGGCAACCCTTGTCTGTGTACTAGGGAACTCATATCAACACTATTACTTGTTGGGGGTGGTGTGTATGTTCGCTGACAGGAAAGAAAAAACACACAATTTGTCTCCACATGGGTTGAAGAGTCCCTCCGCAGTAGCTTGAGGGTGAAGTCAAAAGGCCAATCTCATACTCCAGCTGGGGAGCATCTCCACTTCTATCTCCTAAAAGCAGCACCTGGTTCAATTTCACACAGGCATTAATGAGGAGACATTTTAGACAAATAAAATCCAATAAGTGTTTAATAATCTCTTGCGTCATTTAAATGCTTCATGCTTTTTCTCTTAAAATTCTTCATTAAAAAAGTCCACCACAGTTTCTTCAAATAATTAAAAATGTGAATCTAAGTGATGCCCTTTACATAATATACTGGAAACAACTGACCAAAGCATGAATATGAGGTGATATTTTAACTTTTCACACTTTAACCTAAATTGAAACATTTTTTGAAGCTTTTTAAAGATCAATACCAGGAAACCTAATATAACAGAATTTAAGAATACAAAATTTCCCTGACAATTTATTGAATTCAAATCATTTTAATGTATTGCAGAAGTATAAATATCATACAACTGTTCCTATGCATAGTTAAATTCAGATCCAGTTACATCTGGTCCAACTCAATCCAATTTATGAAAAAGCATCTGCCCCCTCACACTTTTATCAGTTTGTTTCGCAATACTCAGGATTTTGTGTCTCTAGTGGCTTTTATTCACAGGCAACTTGACATAAAGATTGACAGAGAGAGGAGAAATACATTCAGTAAAGGTTAAGGAATTAAGGAATGTAGCCTCTGTTTATGGTGTGTTTCCTTTACCCCTGACATAATTACCAGAGTAATCAGAAATTTGTTATTTCAGTTATTAAGGGAGAAAAACTATCCAAACAAAATGGGACCTATGTGAAATAGAGAGTACCTCTTAAACATAATAACCCAAGCACACTTGAGTATAATGTTACAAACAGATGGTTGGGCATTTTCACACAGGAGCTTCAAGTAGAGAGCAAATTCATAGTTCCATCAATCACAGCAAGTCATCTAGGACCTAAAGAAGGAAAGCCACTCCAGCCCATCACACGAGGCCAACTACGTTTGACTGCCAGTGCAATATCCTTTTTCAAGTGCTGCTATGCTAGTTTATAAGAGATGTAACAGAGCAGAAACCTTCAGAAAAGGATGTAAATTAAGTTAATTAGCATTTTGCTTTGGTTTCTGGCTTTAAGCTTCCCCATGTATGTAAAATATGTCCAGACTCTTTCTTATTGTTGAATCATGATGCGTTCTTAGAGATTTTCCACTGCTCTGTGTTTTCTCTGTAGATATTTTTTCTCACTGTTTGTTTCATTGGAGACACAGATTCTAAGAAATGTCTTTTTAAACCTTTTAAGGCTAATGTGTGCCACTGACCTTGTTGTTCAGTTCTTGAATTTCTTTTGATTGGGGCATAACATGTTTCTCTTTTGAGAACTTTTAACTAATTTTATGATGCCACACAGGTACCACTTAGATAAATTCTGGATTCTATGATTCTGGCAGTAAACTATGTTGGATATAGCCAATGAAATGAAATCCCATGTTTATCTTAGTCCAAAGTATATTGTTCTCAGTTAATAATAGCTGTTCCTGTTTTTCCACTTTAAAATTGTTATTGTATATAATTTATTCTTATTTGTATCTTTTAATTTGATATTTGACATGAATTTAAAGATGGAGATTACATTTATTGTATAATTTACCCTTGTTCAAATGTTTAAAATCTCCTTGTAAAGAATTTTGAAAGGTGCTACATTTAAAAAGAAAAATTACAGACTTTGTTTGAACGAACACTAACACTGCCCATCCACCAGCCAGATGGTGGATGCTTTTCTTCAGCAGGTGCTGGGAAACTGGCCATACTTAATAGGAAATTAAGTAGAATGCAGGTCAATCCTTAGAATGACAAAACACAATGCCTCCAATTTGACTGAGCTTTCTTGGCTTATCACATAAAATCCCCATAAAACATACATATTTCATTGGTTGGAATGAGACAAAATTTAAAAACATTTGAGAATGTTTTTAAATGTTTTTTGAAAGGGACTGTATTTCAGCTCATTTCTTTCTGTCCTTCCTGTTGGTTTAGATAGAAAAGAAAACAAACGGCATAAAGGTAAGAGGAAGTCATAGAGATAAATCCTCAACCTGTGCTTTGTGGGGGATTGAGTGCTGGAGAAACGGACAAGTTAAGGCATGTGAAGTGACCCGGTCCACATTACCCCTGTCACTATCTGTATTTCCCAGCTTGGCTTGATAGATCCATGGGCCCTCTGCTGACAGAGATAATATAAAAGCAGCGAGAAAGACCATTTTGTGACAGCACTGGGATAAGAAGAGAGAAGTGGGGGGAAAGCAAAAATGGGGGGAAAGTGCATGAGTCAGCGAAAGGAGTCCCAACAATAAAATTTAATTTACAGTTGGTTTCAAACAAATCTGTAAGCTCCGTGGCTGCAGGCTGAGGTGATTGGACATTTGGAGGACATTACAAATTGACACTATTTTTTTGGGGTCTACTGAATCATTCATTACACCTACGACTACTTAAGCTGTCTGAGATGGGATGAGTTTGGCACAGTGTTGTCCACAGTTAATTTATCAAAGATGAACATGCTGCTGCAGGATCTGTCCAGTCTGCTGCTGAGTCCACCTCCATCATTAAAGATGTCAAAATAACCAGCTAGAGGAGGAGGATGCCAAGAGTGTGCAGGCTTAAGCATGACATTTATGTGTGTAGTGATATAAATGATCGATATCACAGTTGGGACCCGAGATGAATTTTACCTCAGTCATATTACATTGCATAGGTAAGATTTTGTTATTGATTCGATTCAAGGATAAACCCAGGGCTGACAAATGGAAGAAAAATAACATCAACAAATAAAGTGTCTTTTCCTCATAACTCAAACAAATTAAAATTACAGTATAAAGTTGTATTTTTATCACTGAATAGTGGTCATACAGAAGATTGTACAGAGAGGCATTATTACTACTATCACACTGCTATAATGCAGTTTCGTTTGCAAAATCACAAAAGAAAGAACATTATAAAAAATATAAGGCTGTAATAGCCTGCAAGATAAGAGTTTGCTCAAGCAACTTTTGAATTAATATAATCATTTGGTCATCTTGGACACACGCCTTCCGTCAGTTATAAAGAATCTGATGAGCCATAAATACAGAGAGAGACTGCAATGATCAAAACGATCTCATTCTACGAAGGTGTCAGTAAAGAGAAGAGCACATAATTCAAAGCTGTATTTCATGGCAGAGAAAAGACAGTCATCAGTAATTGGAAAAAAAAAAAGAAGGACGACAGTGTCTTGGTCATTTCTGGATAGGTGATAAAAATTGATTAGCTAGTCAGGCAGGCTGCCAAGAGATCAACAGCCTTCTACGCATGACAGCAATCTACTGCATCCTCCAAATGTCAGGATTAAGAAGCAGGATTAAAAGATAGAAACTTTTTCTTCCACAGAAAACATCCAGACGTGGCTAAAAGCTCCCAAAACCTTGTGGATTCGTCATTATGGACTAATGAAATTAAAATTTAACTGTTGGCCACAACTTGTGGTTAAAAATATCCTAAAACCACAATCACTTGCTCAAAAGATAAAAATAAAGATGGATTATTTTATTTTATTTTTTTATTGGTAGTGTAAGTAGTATCCAAATCAATGCATAGTCATGCTTTCACCTGAAAAATTTCTGGCCTTTCGAAAAGCAGCCTTCTCACAGTCTAAGATATATATATTTATTTATTCCCAACTGTGGCTAAAGCTGTTGCTAGCTGGTTTACTCTCCGATCGGAGGCTGTTTATTATATACCCAGTTAAGAGAATGGTGGGTTGACAATGACTGATGACGGCTAACACTTAAATGCTGTTGTTATTAACCTTACCTTTTATTATATCCTTAAGATAATGAGTATCCATGATTTTTTCAGTCAGGTTTCCCGAGGCAAAATCACTCCAGAAGTTAAGATACACCTCTTCGAGTTATGGTGGCCATTGTCTGACGTCACTGTCTCCAGAAAAACTTCCGGTTCAAAAGTAAAACAAGCTGTAGTCCAATCAGCGATTTCTTAGGTCTCAACTGGGACCTACCTTTTCCGTTTTCTTAATGCGTTGTGTTTTTCTTAATGTTGTTGAGTTTTTCTTAATGTCGTTGTGTTTTTGTTAAAGTTGTGTTTTTGTTAAAGTTGTTGTGTTTTCGTTAATGTTGTGTTTTTGTTAATGTTGTAGTGATTTTGTAATTTGTAATTGCTTTGCACCTCAGGGCCACCGTACAAAAGTGTCACATTAAATGTTGACAACATTTTGTAATATTTTTCTTAATGGTGATTTTTAATCACAAGTCCCTGACATTTTCTCTGTGGTGTGTTAACTTTTTATGTCTGCTTGATCTTTATCTAGCTGTTTGTTTTATCCTTAAATGGTCTTAGAGCTTTGCTTTTAGTTCTGTGGTCCAGTTCATATCACTTTAAATGTAGCTCAAAGACAGATATCAAGCTCTTTAGATTGTAAACACAGGCTTTTATGCACCAGAAGTCTGTTTAGTGTTGCCTGCTATACACTTAAAGGTATACTATCAAACCGATCGCACATAGATGAGGATGTTTTGGGCTCAAGTCATTTGAGTTCTTAAAGTCAAGTAATTTCAATTTCCACTTTTAATGTGGATCAGATGTCAGAGAGCATATCGCAGCCAGTCAGTCAACTAACTAATCTACATTAAACATCTTTGCTTATCCCAGATCTTTGAAAGCGACAGAGAATAGAATGACTACAGAATAAATATATGTTACTGTGTAATTGGTGAAGATACTGAGCAGACTTGTGCTTAATCAAGTAAAGATATGTTAAAATACATAATCACATTGTAAATAGTCATTAGTAGAAGAATATCGTTGCAGCAGTTTCACAATAAGTCCATGTGTTTCATATGCTTAATTAAAATTCTGCATAATAACCATTTGAATTTCTCTCAAGGCACATTATCATCCATTAGGATTTATTTATAGTCTAAATGTATTTTAGGGTTTTTGGTGAATATTTACAGAAAACAGTGCTGTGGCCAAACCGTGCCATTGTTGTTTTATCCACACACCAGACAAGGGATTTAGGGGCCCTTTGCAAACAGTGATTGACAGTCGTGTTAAATTACTGAGAGATACCAGAGGAGGCCTCGTCCCTCGTGGATTTGCCTGGCTGTAATTTTCCCTGAAACTGGTGCAGGCGTTCCCTTGTTCCAGCCCTAATTTAATAGTCCTAAAACACCCTTGTGCACTTGGTGTTGACAAAAGCCCAGCATTGCTAATGCCAAGTTAATTAATATAACTCCAGCTGCTTGAGTCTCAGAAAGACATACAATGCCAAAGAGGTAATATCATTCTCTGTGTGTGTCTATTTTGACAATAATGCCTAATTTCCAACAGGACATGCTCTTATTGGCCCGCTCATCTGCTTTGTTAATTTTGCTTATGGACCCTTGGCTTTTCAAAAATTGATGTGATTAATTTTGATTTCAAGCCCTTTGGGTTTCCATATGTTATCTCATCTGAGCAGAGGTTTGGAGTATTTATTGTACACATGCACACAGATTTTATATTGATCTGTTTTTTTCTTAATCCAATTACTTATTCATTTGACAACAATTTTGAAAACAAGAAAGATGAACAATGACATTCAAAGTGTTTTATGGCTATTATTTGTCATAAAACCAGATCATCCATCCACTCTCTAAAGCTGCTTAATCCTTTTCAGGGTCGTGGGGGAGCTGGTGCCTATCGCTTGCAATCAATTGGAGAGAGACTGGATACACCCTGGACAGGCTGTCAGTCCATCACAAGGTGACACAGGGACATGTGGTATGAAAAGAGCAACACACACTCCACACACAAGTTATTGTATTCCAGTTGTGTTAAACTCTTTTCAATTTACCAGTCGCTTCTTTTGTCTCCTTTCCATTTGACAGGCAAACTACTAGTTTCAATTTTGTAATGAGGTTTGAGAGTTTTGAATCTGAATAGTTAGAAACTTTGGAGAAAAAATAAAGCACTTTTAAAATTTCTGGAAAAAAAAGATCATTATGCACAAATAAATAATGCAATAATGAAAGTTTCTTTATTATTATATATTGTGAGGGTTGCTGGTGCTGATCTCCAGTGGTCAACATGCCAGAGGTGAGGTATACACTGGACAACCACTACTTTCTTTTTTATCGGTCTACTATGTGTCTTCCAAGTAGCCATATTTTACAAAAAGTTGCAAAATGCATAGGAATAGAAAACTGTAATTGTTAGATCCACTGTATTAGAAAACACTTTACATTTAAAACCATCAGGGAAAGTTTAAGAGGATGAAAATATTTTCAGCTGTGAAAATATTTTTACTTCTTTATAGAATGAATTTTCTCTAATAATGACAGGGCCAAAACATTTTTAATATGTTGTAATGTTTAGATACGTCTACAATAACACCTTAAAAGCATACATGACTTAATGTTTGACTACTGTTATGGGCAGAATTGGTACAGCTCATTTAAATGTTGGTGTTCTGACACACACCTGGTTTTGAATTCTGCTTTTGGCCATTGCCCTTGTTGGCTCAGAACATTTTTGAAAACACAACCGTGAGATGAAAATAAAGTAGATCTGATGTTCAAGAGCAACCCAAAAAGCATCAACTATCTAAAATACTTTTTAAAGGTTTAAAAAAGTGTTACTGACCACTGGGAAGTTAGTTTGAAATAAACATGAACTGAGACCTCCCACAAAAGTTAACTCTTCTTTCTCATCACTTTTAAATGAGATGATGATTGGCAGGCCAAGTTAAATGTTTCATTGAGAAATGTTTTATGGACAAATGAGTCACAGGTGGATCTGTTTTGCCACTGGGTGAAAAAAGACTGTTCATGAGAACCCTAAACAAACATGAAAACAGTTTTTTATAGAACATTTCAAAGTGGTTTTGGAATGTTTCTGACCTGAATCCAACTACAAATAGGGGAAAAAACTATGGGTAAAAGAAAAAATAAAACATTCTAGTAAACTCTAAAATTTGTGATAAAAAAGAGTGGTCAAATTCTCAGGATTACACAGAGACTTTTAAAATTCAAATTCAAAAACACACAACAAATTTGTGCTTTCTTAAAAATCTGTCTAATTTCAGTTTAGGAATTTCATTCCTAAATAGAAACTATTTATAGTTGAAAGCCCTGAATTACCAACATTAATGCCAATAATGACTGTGTAGACTTCACATATATAGAGTCTAATCTCTTTTTCTTGCTCATTTCACATGCAGTTCATCCACTCTTTCAATATTCGCCAAGGGGAATTGAAAGATAGATACCACCATGTCTTCGTTCAGTACAAAGCTTTATCTAATCCAGTTTTGAGGGAAGATAATTAAAGGTCAAACAACTGGCCAAAGCAGTGCATCCATTTACAACAGACCTCTGTCTGATTAAACAGTATGTCACCCAATCATTTAATTGACTTCACTTTACATGTGTACCTGAGAAATGGAGCAATTGGATTGTTGGGGTCAAGGTCATAAATAATCCAGTGTGTCTGTAAACACTATTACTTAAAAGGAATGGCAGACTTCCAGCAGACACTGTCCACCAACAGCCTGCCAGCCCTCCTGCAGAGCCCAGATGATCTCTGCAAAGTGCAGAGCAGCGCAGGTTTGCGATTTGTGACTCTTCAATTTTTCATATCTGGCCAATGTCCTGATAAGAAAAGGCAGGTGAAATTGAGAAATATTGCCTTCAGTGTGGTAACTGTGGTCATTTAATGGCTCTGAAATATGTAGGCATTTTCCCCACTCAGGCATGCATGCTATTGATTCCCTTTGGGGTCTGTCAGTCACACCAGTAACTCTACCGTCACTTAAGTTACTGAGAAACATCGCTCATGCTTGATGCTGCCGAGGGACAAGACAGAAAGGAACAGTAATCTATAATCTCTTTATCTTTCTGCTTTGTTTCATGTGTTTCATTGACACGAGTCAGTCGATGATGGATTTAGGAACCAGCAAGGGATCTGACAAACACTAGGCTTCTGATTGTGAAGCTTTCTTTCAAAGCTTAAATTAATTAATGATTGGACACTGCAGAGGTGTATGTCTGATTTTTTTTCAGACATTTATTTTTCTTCATCTGTAATGCCCTGTGACAGATTGCTCCCTGTGCAGCATGAGAAATAACCCATTCTGGGTGGATTTAAGACAACTGGGTTTCTACCAAAAAATGTCTAATATATTTTTTTTGCTTTCAATTAATAGGATAAAACAAAATAACCTGTAGTCTTGGGTTACTGTTAAGAAATATTTGGCCCAAAATAAATAATATATATGCATTGTTTTATATCAGCTTTATAGTTGGGGTCTGGTTATCTACAGCAATCAATAGACAAGATGATAGATTAACACTAAACAGGTCACCAGTCTATGGCAACACAGAGAGTTTAAGCACAACTATTCATGCACATGCCCACAACGATAGACAAGTTAGAGTGGCCTATTAAACGTCCGTGCATATGTTGAGAGGAAGCTTGATGACACTTGAAAGAAAGGTCATCTCCACACAGAGACTTCCTGTCAGGAAGTCAAACTTTGGATCTTCTTAGTTCAGGGCAACACTGTTAACAACTGTACCAACGCACACCCCTACATTATTTTCATTTATTTTTCAATTAATTTACTAAGGAATACTGAGTTTCTAAACCAACATTTAACTGGTTAATCCAGGATACATATAGATGCAATATTTTGCAGATACAGTTTTTAACAAGAAATCTGATTCTTAGTTGTTTTTTTTGTTCCAGCTTTGTGTGTACTTTGCTACAGATACTCTACATGTCTTCTATGAAGGGTTTCTGTATCTTTTAACTGCTGTCTCCATAGGCAAGGAAGTCTCAAATGTGTGGTTCTGTAGAAGATTATCATCCATCAAAAGTTGCTACTGAGCCCACAGAATGGCCTCTGTAGCGCATTAAAAACTGTCCATTTGCCCATCACTTTCCACATTTTCTTGCTTTTCTTTACTTTTATATTCCCTCTGTGCAAAGAATTATTACTCGCCCGTCACCTCCTTGAGGTATTAGCAGCCATGCAGGTCAAGCAATGGAAATGCTCTGACCTCGGTTACATTTTTGAAATTACCCTTTCAGTTATCTACAGTATATCTGGGATTTCTCTAAATTCATAGCCTTTTTTGTAAATAGCCCTATAATACAACAGGAACAAAATCCAAACCAAAATGTTTTCTCCACTCAGCCTTTTTAATCATAGCACCTTTCTTCATAGTAAGGTGCAGCGCAAACAACATGTAATATATTTCTCACATATATAATATTAATATAGGCTTGAACAAATATTGCCTGGCTTACTAAAACAAATTCAGACAACGGAATTGACTGAAGTGGTTTCTGATAAAAACAGAGTCACTATGTGAGCGATTAATCATTTCAAGTCTTAGAGAAATGTTGTGTTCTTTGAGATAATTTGTGAGATGTTTGTCTTGTCAAGGAAATTAAATGCCAGAGTATTTATTTGAAATAGAACTGAAAAAACACTGGAAATCTTTATTCCTGAGATATTCTTACAATTACTGGCAGCCTGAGTCATCTGACCATATTCATATTTAATAAATCACAATGTGTGTCCCTATGAGGGTTTTTTCTTCGATGAAAAATTCTCTATGATAATAACAACAATAATGTTTTCAAGCTTATTAATTATGATGAATTTCTGCTTGCACCTAAGAAAGATGTCATTTATTCTTAGGAGAGTAGAATGTTGCATTAGACCAAAAAAAAGAAAGTATTTTAATTCAGAGATTCGGGTTTGATCTCTGAATCCTGTCTAAATATTATTTTTAAAATGGTACTTTTAATCTGCCAAAAGACTATCATTGAAATGCATTATTTATTTAATTGAAAACTATATGTACCAGTTTTCCTGCCGACAATGACACTCTGGACAGCTTTAGCCAGAATCTTCACAAGGTCTTTTGGGTTCCAACTTTTCCTCCGGCTTCTCATTAAAAGACGTACAACTTACCACATGCCTAATACACACTTGCACACAAACGTGATCAAATAAAATGATCAAATCAAACCTTATAATAAGTGTGTTGTTATAAGAAGCTTATATGTTTCTTATATTTAGAAACTTATATTAGCTCAACCTTTTTATGAAGATGAAGAAAAGACAGACACTATCTCAAAAACAAACTGATATTATGAATGCAACATTAGTTTGATCTGCCTAAAGAATCCAACATTCTATTCCTACTTACTTGGATGTTTCTCTTCAATGCACTTTCTTTATGTGATCTCATCTTGTTAATATTGCTTTTGCACAGCTCACAATCTAAAGTAATAATCCATACTTTAGCCTAAGTGTGCCTAATCTAGATAAAGTAACACGTTAGCTTTGATGTTCTTTATTTGTAATGCTTTACATCTGCATGTTATCAGACATATAGATTTTCTGTCCAAACTTCCAACATACAATAACACTTAATATCCCTGTACATTGCACATCTCAGGAGTTTTCCTGTCAATCTATCCATATGCTAAGGAAGCTGATGATCTTTAGACTTAATTTCAATTTTAAAGCTACAGTTGAATCAAATTCAGTGAATAATTGCATGTGTTTGCTAGAGCAATCCTGCTATATGTTTTGCTAATGCTGGACCGAATCTGTTGCTGCATCTTTGCAAAATGCGATACAGACCTGGTTACACCTGTTTTCAACCCACCGTGACTCAGGAGATTGGGATTGTGGAAGCTTAACCCCAGTACCTGTGACATCCTTGCTGCAAGGGAGTTAACAGTCATATTGCATCTGGAAATAAGATACGGCAATTCTTCATCCAACAGAGGAATACTTTCCCTGAGGCAGAAGATTTTACAGTCCATACGAATGGTGTTAATAGGCTCACACACTATATGCAGAGAACTTTGTAACACACATGATGGCTTTCAGCAATCTTCAGGAAACATTAAAGAAGTAGCACTGTTTATTCTCCTCCAATTCAGGTATTTCAGACACATTTAAGGCAGAGACAGTTTGACTTGTCACAATAGGAGAATAAGACAAATGTAGCACTTGTTAATGCACCACTGCTGCTCCTATATGTTTCTTAATCAAAACGTCGGCCATGAAAAAGTCTGTCCAATGGCAGTTGGGGACAATAAGTTGGGACCAAGACCCAAGAGAACAACTCCTAACAACATATTGCAGAGAAAGAGGGAAAACTTAATGATTCCCTTAGTTGCCCACATCTGGCAAACTAAAACTTTTTACAACTACAGATACCATGCATCTGATGCCAACCGTTCCACTCTTTGTAACATCGAATGACTTGAAAGCAGTGATTTAATTGCAGACTTTTAGCTTCATATTATAGACAGATTTTTTTTTTTACCATTTCTATCAGCATATAATTTTAAACGGCAAGAGAAAATGTCTCATTATAGCCAAATATAATTTTGTCACAAAGTGGTCCTAAACGCTATTATTCCTGTTTTTCACAATTAGGGGCTAAGTGTACTTGATCTGCTTGAGTGCTACTGAGATTAAAAAAAGTAAATATACTGGAATAGAAAATCAAGAGCTTCAAATGTTAAGCAAGTTACTACCACATAAATTTGACATGGTTTAGCTTTAATCTTATTTTAAAAACATATAGCACTGCCCTAAAAATTAAACATAAGTAAAAAAGAAAATTCTTATTTATTTTATCATACCAGTAGGCTTTAAATGCTTTGCTCTAAAAATCTAAATGGTTTTGTGTAGTTTGTTTCCGTTCAAAGTAAAAGTTGAGAACTCCAAAGCCTAAAAGAGGTTTGTGTTCTCAAAACAAATTAATCCCAATTAGCCAGTGCAAAGAACCCAAGCTGATTACAACCATTATGGAAATGGACCACAAACAGAAACTAGAGAAAAATTCAGAAGCATCCTTCTAACTCAGTTGTCTTAATATTAAACTTTTAAATTTGGGTACAATGAAAAAAGGATACATGAAATGATAATTTGGAATATCTTTTGCTCTTTTACAATGTAACATTTTTGCCATTGTCTTTTTTATGTACTAATACTGTTCTACTCTGGGAGGCAAACAATATGATGCACATTTAGCCCACCCGTACTGTTTGAAGGCTGGTTTTGTACCAGCAGGGGCTGTCATTAACACGGAGTCTTGCTAAGAGCCTCGAGCCCTAAACTGTCCTTAAACTGCACATGTAAAAATGAGAAATTAACAAATGTCAGTCACTGCCTGACACTATTATCAACAGGGTGTCAATTTGAGCCTGAAACAGCCGAGGGGGATTCCAGTACTGATTCCAGTACTTTCTCTTACTGTCACTCTTTGAATATCAACTCATAGTGTGCTCATTTAGCTCAGAGTTCGGGCCCACGGTGATCCGCGTCAAGTCAGTCCATCATAACACCTTGTTTGAATAAAACTGAAAGCCAGTGGGACCCCTATGTGAAAATGCAATTGCCCCTGTTTCCTAATAACTGGCTGTGCAGATGCTTAATGGCAACAACTGCCATTAAGCATCTGTGACATATACTACTACATTTTCTTTAATTCACCTCAGAAGAATTTTGACCACCACTTATGCACAGAGTAGCTTTAATTCAGTCACATTATAGAATTTTTGAGCATGGATGATGGGCTGTTATACTACAGCAAACAACAAAGTTTTAGATTAGCCACTCGAAATGTTTCCATTTGTCTTGATCTCTAACATGGATGGCATTCTGACTGTTCTTTCTTATTACTGAAAACCAAACAGGGAAGCATTCAGTGCATTAGATATGTTTTTTTAGGTTTTTTGTCACCTACTGGAGGAGTTGTTAATATATCCCTTAATTAAGTAATTTTGGCAGGCTGGGAAGGTTCACCATTACATCATGCTTTCCCCATCTATGAATGGTTTTCACTAGAGTTTGATGAAGTCCCAAAACCTTAGAAATGCTTTGGATTGACATAAGTCAATGACTGTTTCTCTTCTGTTCTTCAATTTCCTTAGAGCAAGAGATAACGTGTTGCTATTTAAGATCTTTTGGCCTTCATCATTTTGTGAGAAAGGTTCCACTGAGGTAATAATTGAGCTTGAGAGTCCAGCAGAAATGAAGCCTGGCTGTAACAGGGGAACTAAACTTAACTGTATAAAAAATATATTACATTAATATTAATTACAGTTTTTTGGATAAAACTGTTGTTTGTAAGCTACTTTTTTTGTTTAATATTTATCAAAAAGCAAACATAAAAGGAATATCTACAGCAGAACATAATTATTCACATTATTTGTAGGATCCCCTACTATAAAATGTGAGATAAACTGCCTTCTCAACATGTTTTCACATTTCAGGTGCACAATGTAACAGAGTTCCAGTACTATAGCCCAATTCCTTCTGCTGACTGCTCTTTGGAAATAAATTGCCTATTGGCTCAAGTTTTAGAATTTCACAAAAACTATGCGTTTATGGTTTTTTGGATATTATGAAAATTAGTTGACAGGGCCAAATGGATAGATCCTGCATTATGAGAAGCTTTCTGAACAGAAGTAAAGTGCAGACCAGTGGCACAGCTTGACATAGTAATGCATTAGGAGAAATACAATTACATACCAGGAGCCCATAACTATACTCACCTCTCCTTTTGAAGTTTTTCCCTGAAACTCTTTGCCTCCATTTAGAAGGGAAGCACATCCTAAAGAAATGTTCTTTTGACAAAATAACAGGTTGTTCCAAAACATTACACTTTTTTTTGCAAAAATGAAAGTTGGCAAAATGCTTGAAAACCTGACAAGACCAAAATGTATTGATTTCTGGCCCCTTAATTGCTCAGTTGAGCATAAGATTGGTGAAGGACTGGTTTGGTGTGGTCTTTTTTTATGTTATTTCCTAATTCTACTTTGTGGGAAAATCAATATAATTCGAGAGCATGAAAAATGAAATCTTCCAAAGAGAAGATATAAGTTAGCAGCAAATGTATAACCTACCAACAACACACATTTTCCTTCATTGTTTGGTTTTGTTGTTCACTGGCTTAAACATTATTTATTTCTCGTTCATCAATTATTGATGTAAATGCAGACACTAGATAAATGTAACATGCATTAATTTCTGAGTCCACTGTGTTGACAAGGACATTTTGAATGCACCATTTAACAACTGGGAATTGTGAAATGACCTGTAAAAAGCCTTTGAATTTCAATGCAACACACTGTGAGTGTGAAAAGTAGAAGTCCCCAAGTCACCAACTGTTTTTTGCCCTGCAACCAGTTCTATTCACCCCTGTCTCTGCTGTCTCTAATTAAAGTCTGCCTCATTATCCCTAATGTGCCAAGGCTGGGTCTGCATTCACTACTATGCTGGAGTCTCTTTTGACTAAGAGCACCAGCAAAGCTGTACAGAAGGAAAGTGTAAAAACATTGGATAGAAGTGACAATATCATTTGACTAAATTAAATCAGTTAATCAATTAAAATTAGAATAGTGTGAAATTATAAAATGTTAGACAGAAGTAGGATTATACAAATATAGAAGCCATGATTCTTTGTAGAGATCTCTGAATGCTACTTTTAAAATGGCAGAGGTGGCAGGATTTTAAAAAGTCCCTGCATGAAGGGAGTGCAAGTTCAAGTTTTCTAAAGCTTTCTCTGAACTTTAGAGATCAAGAAGCCAAACACATTTGCAGTGGTTTCCCATTCATTTATTTGCCCATTACTTGATTTTTTGTTTCTTTTTCAGTGAAACCAATTTCATGTCAAGTCCTTCCTTTAGTTAATCCAATCCCTCTCCGCTTGTAAACACTTGGCTGACTTATAGTTATTCATTTTACCAATTGCTGAGGAGAAATGAACCAGAGCATGTTAAATGATTACTGAAACACACCAGTGTTCACAACACATTGGGTCAGTAAGCCACCCATCTATTCTTTTTTTTAAAAAAAACATTATGCAAAGGTCATGGAAATTGCTGCTGTTTCATGAAAATTTGAACAAAAGATTGAGCTCCAGAAACAAATTTTTGTACAGCTCGACTCAAGAGAAGAAGGTTTAGCTTCAGCTCTGCATAGAGCACTGTTTTATACTAATGTTATACTTTCATAAAAAATAAGTGCAAATGTGTGAGGTATTACTGCCACGTGTTGCAAAAATAAAACACTAAATGTAGAGGAATATTTATTGGTGAACCATTCTTGTTCTTTCTCACTGGTGGTTGCAGTGGTGCACATATTTCTGCTTTTGTTGCTTTGAATAAAAGAGCTAAAGATGTGTGACAAGTTTTTGGTTCAGACCGTTTAAAAAAAATGCTGTTAGCATGAACATACACTTAAGACAGTCATGCTGCACAGTTGCCAACTGATATGAATATATTTGTTTCCTGGTTGGTAATCTTTTCATGTTACCCAATGAAATGTTACCAACATAGAGTTCCTTGTGGAATTATCCATTGCCTCTGTCCTATTATATCCACAAATCTTACTTTTAACTTGACTTCTGAGGGCAATTGGTTGCACTAGATGTTTTTGGAGAGAGGGAGAAGGTATCGGAGTAAAAACATATTACACTTTTAAGATTTTATTCAAGTAGATTTCTTTGTGGAAACATAGTTATTTCTCCCCTTAATGGGACAAACTGTAAATTATGGTACATCTTTGCATTGTACATCTCCAACAGAGCAGTCATGCCAGTTTCATTACTGAACCTCTATGACTACAAGCACAATTAAGTTGTGTTGCCTTAACTATGTGCTGGGTTATAATTTTCTGTTTACATAAAAATCCACCCTCCTGGTCTATTTGAAATATGACATTTATTCATTTAGACACAAAAACAACTGTGATATTGTAATCAACCAGTAATGTTACTGTATATTTTACAAGACAGTGGGTGTCCAAAAAAAGCTAACATTAAAGCTGATCTAAGGTACAATCCAGAGTGACTGATAAACTCTGACTATGAAGGGTCCTGGATTTTGTAGCAGAGGAGAGTCAGATCATTTGCATTGATTATGTCACTCTCTTGCTATAGAAAGCCAATCCTTGAGAATTAACTTCAGTTCCGGTGCCTTAATCAGTTTTAACTATCCAGCTGAAGTGAAGGCAAGAGTGATCAATACTACTCTGACTGATTCCATGTGGGAGGTAACTCCATCTCGATTTTTTTCATTCTAACACCATTGGCAGATGATTTTTACAAAAGAATCCCTATCTTGCTTGTGAGTAAAAATGGTTCAGCTATCTGAGGCCCTTCTTGCATGGTTTCAGCAGCATTGATGAATATATCAGAGTGTGTTCAGTCAGAAAGAACCAATCCTCTTTCTGCTCTTTTTTTTTATCACTGATTTGGTTAGATTCTTTCCCATCGAGCTAGATGCAATGAGCCAAGCTATGCTGCATGTTTTTAAAGCACTTTTTTTGTGCTGTTAAATAGAAATGCTTATGAAAGCAAAATCCGTGTATTTTGGCCAATCTGTTTAAGGTCAGAAGAGTCACCACAGTTTGAAGATTGACTCGTTGGCCATATGGCACAAATGTTTAAACTCTCAAGAACTCCTAGAGGGCTCTTGCAAATGAGATCTGGATTTCAATGGGGTTTTACATAGTTACATAAAAGGAAAAAAAAACTAAACAATGTTTACATTTTTATTTGAATCAGAATTTGCTAAATGTTACTCATAATGCTATACTACGGTGGCCGTGAGGTGCAAAGCAATTACAAATTACAAAATCACTACAACATTAACGAAACACAACGACATTAAGAAAAACCGAACAACATTAAGAAAAACCGAACGACATTAAGAAAAACCAAACGACATTAAGGAAAACACAACGACATTAAGAAAACGGAAAAGGTAGGTCCCAGTGGAGACCTAAGAAATCGCTGATTGGACTACAGCTCGTTGTACTTTTGAACCGGAAGTTTTTCTGGAGACCCTTTTCACAGTGACGTCAGACAATGGCCACCGTAACTCGAAGAGCTTTATGTTTACTTCAGGAGTGATTTGCCTCGGGATACCTGACTGAAAAATTCATGGATACTCATTATCTTAAGGATATAATAAAAGGTAAGGTTAGTTACAGCAGCATTTAACTGTTAGCCGTCATCAGTCATTGTTAACCCACTATTCTCTTAACTGTGTATATAATAAACAGCCTCCGATCGCAGAGTAAATCAGTTAGCAGTAGCTTTAGCCACAGTTGGGAATATATAAACACTCTGTCTGTCAGTGCTATAACGTTAAAATGTTCACTTTCTGTATTAACTTTATTGGTTAGCCGTTATCAGTCATTGTCAGTCTACCATCTCCAACTGTATTTAAAGGAACCAGCCTCCGATCGGAGACTAAACCAGCTATAGCAGCTTTAGCCAGTTAGGAAACATAAACACTGCTGCCTGTCAGCGCTGTACTGTTAGGTTTCACTAAAATCACTGACATCTTCCAACACAGCTGTTTAGAAAAGCATTTTAAATATTGATTTAAGGACAATCTGCTAAATAATTTACATATTTTGATGTGATTCATAATTTCTCCTTTTGTTTTGTTGTCCATCTTTCTCAACAGTAGCCGACCTAACAACCTACCATATCTGAGATGGTCTTGTTCCTCTGTCCATGGCAGCTTCAGTCAATCAGCTGTGGGACATCTGCTGCCTAGTCAAAGTATCAAGGGCCTCTTGATTTAAAAGGAGACAAACCAGTACAGAGACTTCCTGCTCCTGCAAGTCACACTTCTTGGATGAACACTCACTACTGATAGCGGATGCTAGAAATGAAATTTGTGTGTATCTATCCTGTAATTAATATATATGTATCCATTAATAAATTGATGTTGTGTAGAGTTCTGTAAAAAAAAAAAAAAACTATTGTTAATAGCTTCTCTAGAGTAATCTACATATGTGCAACTTTTACATTTAAATTGCTTTTTGTAAATTTTACACATCTGGCAACAAAACATGTGGAGGAGAGGAAATGCTAAAATTAAAGCTATGACATAAGGTTTGTGGCTGTTTCTTTAAAACATCTATTTAATAATTATATTAAACACTGTACATGGTTTTATTCTATATATATAACCTTACACAAACATAATTACCACAGTTAACAATTCAAGTCATTGATAGAGAAAATGTATTTACAAAAGACATATCAATTTTATTTCAACATTATGTACTCAGGGTTTACAACTTAAGAAGACGTCCATGTTGGGTCCTTGGCATGTGCCAGTCTGCAGTGAACTGGTGCCAGTTTGCAGTGAACTTGTGCCAGTCTGCAGTGACCTGGTGGATGACAGAGTCAATGATATACTATAGTGAGCAATTTGAAGCAGAAGTCCCACCATGTGATCCACAGTGTTTTCCCACCTGAGCACAAACTTTTGCACTTCATTTCCACAGGCCCCAGAGCAGAATCGAGTGTAACCTGTTAAAAGGGATATAAATTTCTACTGCCATAATCTAGGGATTATCAATTTCTACTGCCAAGTCTACAACCACAGGAAAACAAAGTAAAAGACACTTAACCTTCTAATGATAACCTCTGATAAATATTCATTGGAGAAATGTGAAGTTAATGAGCTAATAGATATTGTTAATGCCACTCTTGTATCATAATAAAGTCCAAATAACAAAAATGCAAGAGTCTTTTAGGAGGTTTTCGACTCTAAGAAAAAATAAAAAGCACTCGCAGAGACTTCTCCTGTTTCAAAGGGGTTTCATTTACTTTTAAAAATAACAAAAAATAATGTCGACGTTGACTTCAAATATAAACGTTAATTTGCGGTACAGAACCTTTTCACTCCTCACTGTCACTCCACCAAACAATCAGATCAGCCCCAGCAGCTGCTTCTGCCTGTTAATCACTGCAGGAGGTTGACTGACAAGGAAGAGGGTCTAAGCCAAACAAATACATAAATAAATAAATGTACAATAGATCTAACATTCACATAACCTTAGATCTGTGAAAATTAATTTAGCAAAAACTAAATTAATTCTTAATAGGCTCCAACATATAAGTTTGTAGAGCTCATCACATTTCTCCAATGAAATATATATATCTATCTATCTATCTATCTATCTATCTATCTATCTATCTATCTATCTATCTATCTATCTATCTATCTATCTATCTATCTATCTATCTATCTATCTATCTATCTATCTATCTATCTATATCTATCTATCTATCTATCTATCTATCTATCTATCTATCTATCTATCTATCTATCTATCTATCTTATAACAGCGTCTTCCTCCTCATATCTTGATCGCAGAGTTTAACTTCTCAGGGCGTGATGGAGCAGCGGGTGTTTGGCATAACTGCCAAGTTTTAGACTTACAGGTAATGTCGTTACTTAGCGGGAGGTTAAACTAGCGTAAATAAGGAGGTTTAATACGATCATGCATCCAGAAAAACTTCTGGTTCAAAAGTACAACAAGCTGTAGTCCAATCAGCGATTTCTTAGGTCTCCACTGGGACCTACCTTTTCCGTTTTCTTAATGTCGTTGTGTTTTCCTTAATGTTGTTCGGTTTTTCTTAATGTCGTTCGGTTTTTCTTAATGTCGTTGTGTTTTCGTTAATGTTGTAGTGATTTTGTAATTTGTAATTGCTTTGCACCTTACGGCCACCGTACTATACACTTTGCACATAAGTCAGTTATTTGATGTGACCTCAAACATAGTCAGATGTTTAGTTGTGAGGGAAAAAATATGCTTTAATTTCTGGGATTCTAAATATTTATTTTACGTTCTGTCATGTTCTTTTTGTGATGTTCTCTAGTTAATTGTTAATTAAAAATGCAATTTTGGAAGATTTTAGAAAACAAGCTGTCTTCTAGTTGAGAATGTGTGTGTGTGTGTGTGTGTGTGTGTGTGTGTGTGTGTGTGTGTGTGTGTGTGTGTGTGTGTGTGTGTGTGTGTGTGTGTGTGTGTGTGTATGTGTGTGTGTGTGTGTGTGTGTGTGTGTGTGTGTGTGTGTGTGTGTTTCTTGATGCCAACATTACCTGACATACCAAACACAAGTTCTCAAGTAGACACTTCAATCTGATTGCACTTCAAAAGAGGTACCATCTGTGTGCTGGAGAGCTTAGGACAGAGTTTCCATGGTGTTTTACAAACACTTCCCTGTTGACTGCTTACTGGATGAGGAGTTATTCATTGTGTGCAGTTGTGACCTTATTTGAACCAGCTCAAGTTAAGGTAATAATGTAGTTTCCATTTAGTTTTCCTGGAATTAGGATTTGTACTTGCTTACAGAAAAAAAATACTACTAAGCCAGCTGTACTCTGGTAATGGTATAAATGGTGAACTAAACTCACATTACTAGAATAGTCAGAGGAAAAACCAAAATTACTTTCTACTTACTGCACTACAATGAATGGCTGTTGCTAAGCATTAAGTTGGCAGAGGAGAGGGGTTTAGATAAATTAGGGAAGCATCTTTGTGTGAATATTCCCTTGTCTACTTTTAACACTATTTAATATAAGTTATAATTACAGTGACTTGGTTTTATGTTTGTAGTTATTCTGCTATTGGATTGTCTTCTGCTGCTCATATAGGCTACTTTTGCTGTCTTTTCCCTCTAATCCTTCACGTTAATGCAGGTGAATGTTGTTTCATTTTATCTTCAGATCCAGGCCTCAAGGACCTGCAACTTTTAGATGTGTCTCTGATCCATCCATCCATCCATCCATCCATCCATCCATCCATCCATCCATCCATCCATCCATCCATCCATCCATCCATTTTCTATACACCCTTGTCCCTTAGTGGGGTCGGGAGGTGCTGGTCTCTATCTCCAGCCAAATTTTCCGGGTGAGAGGTGGGTTCACCCTCGAAAGGTCACCAGTCTGTTGTAGAGCAACACAGAGACACACAACCATGCACACACACACTCACACCTAGGGGCAATTTGGAAAGACCAATTAACCTGACAGTCATGTTCTTGGACTGTGGGATGAAACCGGAGTACCCGGAGAAAACCCATGCATGCACAGGGAGAACATGCAAACTCCATACAGAAAGACCGGGCCGGGAATCAAACCCAAAACCTTGCTGCAAGGCAACAACTCTACCAACGGCGCCACTGTGCAGCCCGTGTCTCTGATCCAACACACCTAAATAAAATAGCAGAATAAATTCCTCAGGATGCAGTCATGCTCTCCAGAGTCCTCCTAACCTCATTATTTGACTGTGTTAAAACAGAGACACATTTAAAAGGTGCTGGACACGGTCATCTTGATGTCTGGATTTTAAGACCCCTGGTACAGAAGCTACTCCTGACCCAGTGTTTTGTTACTAAGCTGTATCTCCCTTCTTAAGGAGGTTACCAACTGCAATATTTTTGCAAATAACTTCATATTCTCTCTCCAGAGCTGATACACTTGGCCCTCTCGTTGTGAGCTGAACCATTTCTATTTTCAGAGCTTTTTACAGTTATTCAAAAACTGTTTTTGTTCTATGGTTAAACTGTTTTAAGTCTTCAATAAAAAAAGAAAGAATGTCCCTACATGAGAACTTACAATTTTTTGGTCCATTTTTTGGTACTGACAATCAAATGAGGTATTCAATCAAAAGTCTCCACATGTATTTGTCATTATTAAAATATTAAATTTAAACTGATGACAGATAATAGAAAATTTCAATTTATTTTTACTCATGAACATAAACATTTCAATTAAAATGTTTATTGTTTAAGGCCTCGACTCCACTGCACTCACTAAGCACATATAATATATATATATATATATATATAGATATATATATATCTATATATATATATATAGATATATATATATCTATATATATATATATAGATATATATATACACGCACATGTGTATATATGTATACCCATGTGCGTGTTTCTCTCTCCTAACATTAGATAGAGTATGGGACATAGGTTAACAAGATCCCACACTGGGGAATGATGAAGGACGCTTATTAATATCACAGCATGTTCAGGCCTGGGGAAAAAGGACTCTCATTGTTTTTCTAAGTACTATCACATCCTGTTGTGTCAGTGTGGAGAAGGAGGGACAGGTTTTTTTCCCCATGCAGGCTCTGTGATATTTGTTTATTATATGTGGCCGATAATTTTACTCTCAGCAGCCCAGTTTCAATTGTTGATTCATCCTTGATAGCGTGCAATTCACACTCAGAATTTTTGCACTTACTTTGCACAGGTGATAAGAATGTTTTATTTTCATCAGGTAGAAGTGAGACAGGTATAACAAAGATTGTTTTTTTTCGCATGAAAAGATAAACGTTAATATTTTCTTAGGATCTTTGAAGTTATCGGTAGAAGCATTCATATCTCTAGTAGAAACATATCACATCAGAGCTTGTTGGAAAAGTAAAGATATCTTTGGAAAGGTGTAGAGCTTACATGCTAGTCAGACATTGTCAATCCATCTCATCAGCTAAGTTAGCTGATAAACTGATTGTAAGTTATATTTCTTTGAAAGGATAACTTTCAAAGAAATATGCTTTTGGATAACACGGCAACATATGTCTGTAAACCTTTGCACATTCATCATAAATGTTGGACATAAAATCCAGTAAAGTCTCTAACTTCACTGCGGTAGAGTTTACTGTGGAGTATTGAGGTCTGAAATTGCTTAAAGTATTTGATGAGCTGAAGGTAAAAACAATATTGAAGTTTAACATAACATAGCAGCCTATGGCTGATGGATTAATAAATCAAATACACTAATATTGTCACTTATCTATTGTCAGGTTTTGCTGTTTGTTCTGTATCAACAAACAGAAGAAGAACCATTACAGTGAAATCATTTGTACTGTCTGTAATGCTACTGTAAGAACCTGTCATTTGTGCATCCAACGGTGACTTAGGTGAAACAATATTAATAATTGACTCACCTAGTCTACATTTCCTATTATTATCATCAGTGGTGGAAGTTGTGGTACGAACTATAGTAATCATAGTTGTATTAGGTAGTAGTAGTTGTGTTGCTCTTTCAAATTCCCTTTTTCCTATTGCACTTCTCATCTTTTTCATTGTCCTGTGTAGCGTGATTGTGAACAAATTAGGAGGAACTGGCAATGCAACTTTGCTTGAGAAGGCGACTTCTGTGGTGAAACTTGTCGACAGAATCTTTGGCATTGCACTAGTGAGTTAGCAGTGGAATTGTAAGAGAAGCAAAGACATAGAGGAGATGGGAAGAAGTGCTGGGGGTGAGAGAAATAATCACTGGGAGAGGAATGTGCTATCCACAGGGGCTCCTACTAATTGCCTCGCTCATGAGTTAGTGGGACATGTTAGTCGGTTACTGGATCTGGATCCAGCCCTGCTGCCTCAAGGGTGTTGGCATCTCAGCTCACCAGACGACAGCTCAGTTTGACATGGACTTTTTTTTTCCTTTCTCCCAGCCATTGCATCCTTTCTCCCCCAGAGGTTTCCCCCTATCAGAAGTAGCCTGACTGTGATGGATTGGCATCCTGTGAGTGTCAAACTGCTTTATGGCTCTTTAATGAGGCGATCAGGCAGAAGAAGACGTCATTGCCACATCCACTGTTGGTGCTTGAATAAAATATCATAACAGGATTCATTATGGTTGCTACTGTAAAGACCTGGTTTCATCCCAAACATTGCTGTTTTAAAACAACCGCACACACGCAAAATTTATTGCGCCTTTTCCTGATAGTAATCAGACAAGAAAAGTGTTCAGACAGAAGACATACAGCACATATGGAGGTGGATGGGGAAGTCTGCCCACCACACAATATTAGTAGGAATCACAATTTAAGTATTTCCATTAAATTCTGTATTCTCTTAGCTCATATTTTTATATTTGGATAATGAAAAAGTATTTCTTAGGAGACTTTTCAGAATAAAATCTATTGGATATGAGAGGATATTATCTTTTCAATGATATTCTAGAAAAAAAAACAAACACAAATATTCACAACAATTTTACAAAGAAGTATTGTATATATGTTGATTGGAATCTGAATTCAGAGTTAAAGTAAGATAAGCCATCATACAAACTTGATATCCTATGTTAACTTCACTTTGTTTAAAAAATTGATTATTAGTGAAACTCAAGATACAGCCAGATAATATCACCTATAAATAACACTAGGAATCCACAACAATCCTTCGACTGGGAATATTCAGTATTGACAGTGCATCCACCCACACACAAGCAGCAAATGTTCACAAACCCACACACCTACCCCTTTTCAAAAAGCATTTGTATGCTCCCATTCAGCTTAGGCACTTCCAAACAATAAAACTGGGATAGAAAAACACACTGCTGACAAATGATAAATACTCAGTTGTTTTGTAAAAAAAAACATAATGCCAAAGAGAATCAAACATTTAAACTGCCAAATGTCACAACATGAATGTAGGCAGCGAGTATGTTTTAAACCGAATAATGTTTATATGATTAATGCACAATTTTCATCGTTGCCTCAAGTAATTTTCCTAACTGAGCATTTCTGTACAACAAATACAGAGATGGACTTCTGTTGGTAATCCAATTAAACATTCACACGGAAGAAGACAAAACATGTAGAAAAAACATAATTTCCTTAATATTTTAAGTATAAAAAGGTTATGTCTGGAAGAAATACTTTTAATGTTAAACAATACAGACTATTATGATTTTAGTCAAAATGTATGTCTGCTCATATGCACTCTGTAGGACTGCCAGTAGCATCTGGTGACATATGCTGCAGCTTTTAGAGCCATCCCCTCTGCTCCTGCAGAATCAGAGCAGAACAGAATGACTGTGGGTAAAAAGAGGACACACTTAAGGGATGAGAGAGGAAACCCAAGGAAAGCAATGTCTTTCTAAAGATCTGAATGCAGTGCCAACTTGGATTGACTCAACATAACAGAGGGAAAGGAAGACGTCATTTGTAATGTGACTAACATGGCAATGAACCAACTTGTATGGAAATTGTATTAGCAGATAAGACAGATAACTTTCACTTTTACTTATTTCACTCTCTTCCTTTGTTTGGTAACATTTTATATATTCATTTAAAAAATATAATCTGTATACTTTGTAAAGTGACAATGCTTTATGTTTACTAATGGGGTGGGTAATTTAAATAATCAGGTACTTTAGTTAATTTGAATCAAATCACATTTTCTTGTTGCATCAGTCAGCAGTACAATTTGACAAAGTGAGCAAATATTTTCAACCCCTATGCATTTTTGGTATTCTGTAACTTGAGATAACAAAAAAATGTGGTACATCAAAATTATGATGTACAGCAACCTCTGCCTCAATTTAGTGGAAGTTGGAATGTTGTGGCTTTGCTTTCACACAGTGTTTCATTCAATGTTCCAGATTCAGTTACATTTCTAATATCTTGTAACTGGTAAGCCAGCAGTTTTAAGACTTCTGTATTTTATAGAAAGGGGTTTCTGGGATTTAGTTTAATATTCAAAAATACTAAATTTTTCTGTCGCGTTTTGCAGTCACTGCATTTTTGTGGAAATGCATTTTTTAAATCCACCACGTGGAATAATTTTTTCTAATACTTTACCCGCAGCCTGAAAGAAAAGACAATATGAAAAATAAAAGCAGATAAGCTTTCTGGGTTGAAAGCATGCTGGCATAGTAACACTGACATATGACCAGCAGTTTTTCCCCTCTCACTTTGCCAGAATATCTCATCCTGCCACAGATATTTTTTGGCTTTACAATTTTAAATGTGGAGTCTATATGGAAAGTATAGTAAACTGAGAAGTGTACTATACTTTCAATCAGTAATAATCAGTATGAGATGCATAAATTCTTCTTAATGCATTTTCTCAGCAATTACTTAATTGACAAGTTACTATCCATTGTTTCTATGTCTTAATATTAATATTGTCCACTATACAAACATATGTTTACATTTCTAAAAGGAAATCACATTGTGTTTCTTGAAATTATTGCCTTGTGATGGACCGGTGGTCTATGCAGTGTGCACCATCCCCACCACACCCAGCCTCGTCCAAAGAAAGCTGGATATGGGCACCAGCCCTCCTGCAACTCTGCAAGGAAAAGTAGGTAATGACAATGGCTGTGTCACATAAAATTTAACTAGAAAAGTAGTAACTTCTATTTGTACCTCGAGGATCCCAGTTGTAAATGCAGTTAGGACACCCCAGAAATCCACATTTCAGCTTTGAAAGTCAAATGACTCCCGACAGCCCAGATTGTGGCTACTTTTCACACATCACCAAGTAAAAATTAAAGGTATAAATGTATGTCATTAAACCAGGAGGCTGCAGCAGAACTTCTCAGGTCTGTGAAGGAGTGCTGCAAATTTTTTGAATGCATCTCCTTTGAAAATCTTCCAGTCTTCTGTGGTCTCGTGGGATGTTTCTGTAGTCACAGTAATATCACTACCACTTTAATGATAGTATGTTGACCATAATGTTACACTGATCAGACATTTAAAGTTTGTTTTTCTGGAAGTCCCAACTTCCTTTTTTTTACTATCTTTGTAAGGTTTTGGCCTGGGGACTTTTTATGTATCCTCCATTTACTTTTAACTGATTGAATATGATGTAAGTCCATGTAGCACATTGTTAACTGTTGGCATCTTACATCTTGCTATTGTGAGTCTTATCTTTGTGTAAGCTCTGCCTTGGAGTCCATTGTGCTAGGAAAAACCTTTTTGTGTGTGGTTAGTTGTCCTGACCAGCCTTTTCTATCTACTAGAAATTCTTGACATCATCCACTTGTTCATTCTGTGGGTGGCATATACCAAGGAGCAGCTTATCCTTCCATGATGACTGCCGCCTTTTCAGTAGTTATTTATTTATTTTTTGGTTTTTGCTGCCTCAGGCTTTTACTTGGCAATTCAATGCTTGGGGCCATGTTCCTAATGTACTCCCGGATCTTTGTTGTGTTTCCACGGATGGCGACTCTGATGCACACAAGTACCAGACCTTTCTCCCTTTTTGTATTGTCGTTTTAGGGTGCTGAATTTCAGGAGGAAATCCAGCACACATTATCTGGTATTTCCTTGTCATCATTTTTGAAGCTCTCTACCTAATTCTATGGCAAAGTAACAAATCACATGGATACTTGATAGTCATCACGGCATATTGAAAATATTTTGTCAGAGTTGACACCTATTAAACACAGCAAATAACACAGGAAAGACAAGAGAGTTTGATTCTGAATACTCGCGAGGAGAACAGACAGAGATGTGCTTTCAGTTACAAATCTCCTACTGCTCTGAAAGAGCATTTGCCTGCCCCTCTATTTTTATTGTGTTTAGGATCCCTAATCACAGAGAGCGCTGAAACTCTAAAGGGAGGGGGGAAGAACACTTTCACACAGTTACAGCGCCAAGATTATCATTAACAATCACAATCTAAGAGGTCAAAACCGGGCGTTCTGTGAAGAGCTGCTGTCACTGCTCTTCTTCAGAGAGGCCCTCTGAGAAAGGAAATCAGAATGATTAACAATCCAGAAACATGTTCTTAAAATATATGACTAAACTAATAAGAGTACATAAGAGTACCTAAACTAATAAAATAAAGGCACAACAAATAGTTGATAATAATACAATTTACCCAACATATTTCAAACACCACAAGGCCTTTAAGGTTTCAGAACAGTCTGATTAATATAGTTTTGAATATAAACGCCTCTTCTTCGACACTTGCATCAACTTACCAGCATGAATTCATGAATCAGAAAACATTTAGTTCAAAAAGCTGTTGAACACATCTTTAACAAAAAATGAGTAAAACAAGTTTAGTTCTGTTATCTATTTTCAAGATAAATACTAATATTTCCTTGCATTTTTAATTTAATCTAATTTTCCTAAGCAGTGTTAAATTTAACAACACATTGTAACTGCAACATCACAATCCTTCCTGTTCAATATGAACAATAAACATACATAAATGATACCATTTATGTACTTATCATTTAACTGGGGAACATTTAGACATTTAATATTCACAAAAAAATGTATAATAATAAAGATAATCTGCTGTTAACATTTCTCAGAACATGTGAGAAATAGGAATTGTAAATGTTTCAGTTCAAAAATTAATCACCTTCACAAATAATTGCAAAAACGGAAACACTTCATCTTTGCAAGTGAAATTGTTGGACTTCAATTTTACAACATTTTTCATTCAGGTGCCATATCTCAGTATTGCCCGTGACACTGAGCTCCACAAAAACAGTCCTCACCTTCACCGCAGTGAAAGATAATCACTTTCTTCCGCTTTTAGCAGAAGATTCTTCTTTGGTTTTTGATACTCCCTCAACTAATTTTTGGAGAAACCTTAAATAATTTGTTGAATTGCTGTCACTGTCTACACTTTCTGTGGCTGACTAGACAGACAGAGGGACAATATTACCTCTTACCCAAATTGTTAAACATTTAATACTAGAGTAGCCATGAAAGAAAGCTGTGGTTGATTGCCCTGGGAAGATTTGGTATTTTTATTTGTATTAAAAATATGTGTATTTCCACTTGGCTGATTTTCATGCAGCTCAACAGACAAGGGTGATTATTTTAGGTCAAATGGACTGTACAATACAAGGTCTATTACAATGCTGTGTATTGTAAAAAATAAAAGTGAAGCAAACCTACTTACAGCTTCATTGATTCCAGATCAGGTTCCATCCTCAAATCTTTTCAAGTTTGTTTGGCTTTTACTGGAAACTGTTGCTCAACATGTAACACGGTCCCATATGGCGGCTCTTTTCTGCCTCCCATCACCTGTTTTCACATTTCTCCAGGAGTGAATTGCTGCAGACTGCCAAGAGGATCACTTCTGGAGACACGTCACCTCTTCCTCTGCTGAATGCACGCAGTCATCATTCAACAAGACAAAATCTCATTGGTGACATCTGTGAGGTTAACCCTACGTTCTTCAAAGTGTGCTAGAGATAGGCACTATACATCCATGATTGTGTATTGATAAATAGGTAAAAACAATAGAATTATTTTATTTCCCTCCAGTGATTTTGGCTCTTTTTTATTGAAGAAAATGTTGATGATTTTCACCATACTGATCATCCTAAAAAAATGTTTTTATTTAGTTTACTTGTAGTTTTACAAAAGACCATTGCCAAAATATTTTCTGCATCATTTTAGTCAACAAAGTCAACACTATTTGAAAGGAGAGGATTCTTTCTTAGCTATTAAAGCAGCACAATTATATTTTTAACCACTTAAAGGAAATTGTTTTAAAGCACAAATTTGTCTTAAAATAAAAAATAAGACTGTGTGATGCTTCTCTGTACACCCATTATTTTTGTTAATGTCCATTTAAAAGAAGGTGAGTGCACTGTAATGCTTCTAACATGTCAAACAAAATATTTAAAATGCAATAAAGAGCTTTATGTGATGCCTCTTTGTTTGGAATATTGTTTATTTTAAGATGGAAGTGTGTAATGACACACTCGCGTATCATATTCTTTAAGACAAGCAAATTTGAAGCATGAGGAGATTCAATTTGTCATGCATCTTCCTGATCCACGGCGGCTGGACTTTTAAGCGTTTTCTTATTAGCATTTTTCTCTAAAAAAATATTGTCACATGGAGCTGCTTAAAAACAGAACCAATTTCATGGTGCTTTAACATGCAGGAAATTATTTTAATTCTGGAATAAAAAGCTCCATCCAGATTGCTTCGGCCTGGAGCCCAGTTTAATTCTGGGATTGAATCAAATATACAGTATTAACTGGATCTTCTGTACCTTGTGCTTATATAATATTTCTCAAACACAAACAGCTGAATCAGAACCCTGACTTGTATAAGTCAGGATTGTAGCTGTACAGCTCCATTGATTCAGGTTGCTTGTGTACCAAATGAGAACAGCACTATTTTGTGCCTGAACACATAAATCATGTTTAGGAGTGGAATGAGGTATTCAACTTCAAAAAGTAACAAAAAAGGAAATCGCTATAACTATAATACTCTTAACTTTGTAATTAGGGAAAATAAAGATTTATTTAATGACAACATAGGAAGAGACAAGACCCAAAACGTAGGCCATTGTTTTTCTAACAATAATTATGTATGTAAAGTAGCTTCCTCTACCATAAATAATCACCTGAAAAACTTCAGGCCAACTGCAAGCCTCACAGATGCTGGAGAAATATCATTCCAAATCCCAACTGGGCAAACCGTGGCATCCGATTAGCACAAACTTTATTTCCGTCTGAAGAGATAAAAATGAGGGGCCATCTCCGTTGGTGAGGTGGAACAGCTCTGCATTCAGGCTGCTGGCACACTGGATTTTTGAAATAGAAAAATTCTCAAATATAGACTCAGTCTTGTTAACATGTCTGTACGGTGGTTGATTTCAAGTGGTTATATTGTTGTATCATCTATCCACCAATTAGCTAAGTTTGTTTACATTGCTTTGTTGATTTGATTGGAAAAATATCCAACCAACTTTTCACCCAGTTCCTATTTTAAAGCTTCTAACCATGAAAATGTTTTTATGTGCTGCTATAAATGGGTATTAGTGTCACATTATGGGGAAAATGTATGTTACAATGAAAATAATAATAGTAATACCAATGTGTACCAGTGTCCTTTATCAGCATTCTGATAGGTCATGAGTTTACACATATCTAGTCTCAGCAAATTGGATCCCAGGATTTTTAAATTGATTTGTAATTTGGTGGTGCTGATGTCAGGTAACCACTGCTGTATATGCAAAACAAACCCATAATCCTTTTTCTCAGCAGCCCATGTCAGTCTGATAAAACACATCATACTGACATTAAAGGACACAGCAAGGAGCGATTTTATAAGCCAGAGTATAAATTTGAAAATTAATCATATTTTTGGTCCAGCCTACTCTGTCAGCTGTAATTATGCTTTCTTGGCACTACAAATAAAGCACTGTATAACAAAATATAGTTTTAAGAAATATTGCTCTATGTCTAGCTTTTAAAGTCCCTTTTTGTCTCGATCTTCTCTCTTCAGTGGCTTGAAATGTCATTGTTCTCTTAGCCAGCTCCCTCAATATCTGCTAGTAATTTCACAAACTCAAAGCGTGAAGATTTTCTAGCAATAAAATGACAAAGGTTGGATATAATTTGGCTTAATGATGGCAGAAATATTGTCACATATTGTTTCCTCAGATATATTTTTACTAGGTTGTTATATTATTTAAGCTGAAAAGCTGAACAGAGCTACTTCATAATTAAGATGGAAAATTAACCTTTTAGTCCTAATACCTAAATCCTATTTAAACTAGGCTGTCATTAAGACCCATGTGATGAGAATTAACCTTGATTCCTCCATGCTTAATAATGTTAGAAGTTTTTAAAAAGCAAGTGATTAATCAAATGAGCTTGGAAAGAGAAACGAATTTTAACTTTAAAACTATTATTATTTAACAAAAAAATCCACTCTGGATTTTGATGAGGAAGAGCCCTACTAAAAGTATATAAAAAAAGACTAACATACTACAAATATGAACAAACCTTACTGACGCCAAATAAACGTTTACAGAACAAACAAGTCTCTCATGATAGACATTATTAACTTGTAATCCAAGCATACAATAAATTCACTGAATTAGCACAGCATTCACCTTCACTTTTTAAAAATACGACTGAACTTTCTGGATTTCTAAATTAGTTAGAAAGAGTCAGACAAAACTTCATCAAGGTTGCATAATCCTTATGTTTTTGAAGCCTCTGGATGCCATCTGTGTGATGAGGATATGTTTTGGTGTGAATAGTGGTTATATGGAGAACAGTTCAGATAGGTCAAAGTTCACATCCAATGAACTGTCCAATCACATTTATTTGGCAGCCCTCGCTACATTGACCTTTTATGGAGGATGCATTAGAAACTATGTTACATTTGGCATCCTCTAACTGTAACTCACTGCTTCAGAGAAAACAAACTACTGATACAGGACTGATAGAATCTTATGTGACAAAAACTTACATACATAATGTTCATTGCTTTTGATAAACTTTAATTATTTCACTTTAATATATTGGAACTTGCACAATTGGTTTGAAATAATTAGATGTCACAGATGAAGCGGGCAACATCAGTGAAATTGGTAATTATTTAGCTTATTCCAGGAACACATTACGATTTTAAAGATTAGCCATTTGGACTCACGTTTCCATTACATTCATTTGAATGTAATTTAAAAAAATGTATATGGCTCCAACGTAATATGTCATGCAAGTTAAATTCTGTACACTGGACAATTCCTCTCCAGCACTTTTATTATTGAGACAGGCCATCCAACTTAGCTCATTTCCATCCAAATGTCAGCCTTGATTAATCACCTCAGTGAGAGCCCTTCACCATCTCATGCATCTGCCAAGACCTAGCACAACCACGAGGCACACCGGCTGACTCGCAATGGGCCCGTCTTCTCTGGCAGATTCGCGGTTTAGAATTTACAGCGTGAGCAACAGTATAGTCAGAGGATATTGAAATGATGTCATCTGAGCTTCACCATATTAAATAATTTCTGCACAGATATGAACGAATCTGAAAGGCTAAACTGAATTAGTAGGACTCTGTATATTTCCTGAAATTGATTGACACATCCGTCAGATGTCATGTTCCAATAAACGTTTATCGTCTTTTCATCAAATTACAAATTGAAATAAAAGTCACATCAAACTATTTTTCTGACGGCACTGCTGAAGCTGTTGGAGAATTGTTCAATACAAACCTCTAGGAGAAAATTTATAAACTGAAAAAAATGCATATAAAATATGTTAATATGCCACTATCCTGCCAATTATCAAAATAAAGGCTGTTGGAAAGATACCTGATCTGTCAACCCATCATTCAAACCAAGCTAAAAAGTTTGCTTGAATGATAGGTTAGAGATGCACATCATTCAGAAGGCAAATTACATACTGTGTAATTTGCCTTCTGAATGATGTGCATCTCTAATAATTTAGCTTTATTACTGATGAAAGATTGAGGTGAGATTGTTGATTCGTTAAAGGCAAAATTATATTAAATGGAGGTTATTAATAAAGTTTGCTGAAATGTTTTCTCTGAAAAACACAAACTGTCTGTACTGTTTCACTATGCACCACTTAGAATATTTTCTTTCTTGTTGCAATTTTGTTGGAGGTTTTTGGTTTCACTAAAGCTAAAATAAGCACACAACCTGTCAGTGCTTTGCTGTGTACAATCTTGTATTTGTGTTATAATCTATGTTGTCAGAGTAAAAGAAAATATTCCAATAAATTCCATCTTGGCAAACTATGCAAGTCAACACTGAACACCATAGTAGCAAGCTTTTCTGTGCAACTCAGAATGACACATTTTAATATATCTAAACAAATCCTAAAATCCCCGTTGTCCACATTTCAATGCCTTTAATACAAGTGTATTTTCCCTGACAATAACTTTAAATACATCTTAATCAAAAACTGGTTATTCAAGGCTTTGAGCTCATCTGGATTCAAATTACAGACACACTTAAGTTTTGTTGTTTTTCACAAACTTTGAAATGAAAGTCTAAATGAGATTCTGCATGCGTTAAATATTATGTGCTGGTCTTCAAAAAGCATCTCTTGAGTCCTCAGATTTTTTTTCCCCTGGCCATTCTCCACAGATGTTCCCTGCTAACGCTAAAGAATAATAACACTGCGTTGCAAACATAGCAACTTGAAAAGAAGAGTGCTGGATTTTATACACAGGTAATTGTACAGCTAATTACTGTTGACTTTAACAGATGGTGCAATAGAGTGGAAACTGATTAAGAAAATTTGCTGGCAAAGTTCCTGGGTTACTTCTGGTTTAAAATTGCTGAATGTCTCAGACACCCACATCTTGTGGATATTCGGTGATTTACAATAATGACCACTGAATAATAAAGCCATTAAGATAGATTGAGTAAACAAGATTTAAATGCTCACAAATCCTCTTAGTTAGCATATGCTAAAACAAAACACTCAAGTATTAATGTTAATGTGATGAATACTAAACAGAAGCACCAGTGAAGATATACTTATTTATTTATTGTATAATATCAATTCTTCCCCTATTTAGAGTCCTTTTATCATAATATTAAAGACAATTTTTTTTATTTACCATATGGTGTCATTCACAGAAATAACCATTTTACAAATCTTTTTTAAAATCAGATACTTTGACTATGTGGGGTAGTGACAAGTAGGTAGCTGGGCATTGCTGAATTATGAATGAAATGTTTTTGCTCAACATATACAGTATTTTGCTCATGTACTTATGTTAAATCCAATGTATTAGTAAAAGTTTCCTCAACGGCTGACCGTTTTGGAAATTTCTTCATCATGGTTGCAGTAGAGCTGTGACACTCAAAGTGCTGCCAGACAAAGGAGTAAAGCAAGTCACCCCAAGTTCAATTTAAAATCACCAAACGAATGAGTATGCATATGACGCAGCGAGAATCTTGGAAAAATGTGGAATAAATGCAATGTGCTCAATCCACACAAGTAAATAACTTAAATTAGATCATCAGTTCAGGAACGGTTGTCTGCAGAGGCCACTCTTGCTCCAGAAAAACATCACTTGTCAATCTAACTGCACTCGCTGCCAGCTTGTTAATATAGAAAGAGACATTTTAAGCCAATGAATCCTGATTTCTTTAACAATTTCCTCTGTTTCTTTGGTGACAAGAGACATCAGAGGATCTGTTTGCTTTGTGTTATATCATCTATTATATCCTCTCCATACGACAAACACAATTCTAATTGATTCATTCTATTTGACTCAGAAACCGAGTCAAATAGTAACTCGGAGATCTGATACAACCGGCTCAGGAGATTGAAATTAATAATAGAACAATGAAGTTTGTGTGCAAGCAACCCAGTCTCACCACACAGACAAGTGCCTGGTGAGACCTCACCATGTTTGGTTAACACAGAGGTTACCAAACTGTGGGGCGCGCCCCCTAAGGGGGGCGCCGTGCCATTGCAGGAGGGTCGCGGGAAGCCGTCTGGATGAAAACAAAAAACAAAAAAACATGAATGCTGTATGCACTGGGTTTTTACCTTAGAATGACCAACTCTCTGTTATTCCTATGTCAATTTGATACAGTAGGGGCTACACTTCCCATATCTGTGTCCACTGTCACTTTTATTAGCAGTTAAAACTGTTTCATCCGTTGTTAACATGTAGTAACCTGTTTTTCTGAGCCGCCTTTAAACGCAACATGAGCGCTACGACACTCATACTGGGTTTACACCTGTGGCAGTGAAGCAGACCTGCTGCTGCTGTGCAGAGCTACACAGGTGTGTTAGAATCATTTTCACAGTTTTTCCCCCAAAATAACCAACTGAGTTGAGTAAAGTTGCTGGATGCAGGTAAAGTTAGCTAATAGATGACTAGCTAATATCAATACAGCACCTTAAGCTTAACAAGTAGCCTGTAGGCTACCGAGGTTGTTGTTTATGCTTCCAAAAAAGTTGATCTCTATATAGTCCTCCATATACAGTACATGAACTTGGCTGGTGACAATATTTCCAAGAAAAAACATGTTTGATATAATTTCACCTAAGTGTTGGAATCCCTGCTTCATTTTTGATTATTATTGCTATTCTAAATGTCTTCCTCATGGAAAACACTGGGAAATATATTTTTAATAGATTGTTATCAAACAGTTATAAAATATTTGAAAAATACATTTGACAGAGTTTTTAGTGCAAAGTCTGACCTTGCCAAGGAAACTTAACAGCTCTTCTTTAAAATCTTAATGCTGCAGCACAGATCTCTTGTCCTTTCCTCGGCTCATTTCTCTATTGTCTCTGGTGCATTTTGACAGCTGAAAAAGAAAGAAAAGAGAAAAATGAATTTCCCCCCAAGCAACAGTGCAGCAGCATCTCTATAAAAATAAGTGGAATTTCTGTAATGGCAACATCTGTACTGCCAACTCTTGTACTGAGAATGAAACAGCATCAATAATCATGTTTTCTATTTCAGTGGTGTGCCGTTCGGTGGGGGGATTTCGTTTTTGTTGCGATTGTGACTCTCTTTTCAGATGAAACCCAAGAGAGAGGAACCAGTTATTTGGGATGTGTTGCAATATGCAACTGTGCATTCCAAATTATGTAAAGTGACAGGAAAAACATCTTGCTGCAGTTTGCTCACCAGTATTCATGGCTTTGGGTTACCGTGTCTTAAGTGAAATGGCACAATGTAAAAAGGAAGACTCACTGTAGGTCGTGGCCTGTTTTTTCTCACTGAGGAATGTATACAGCATTTCATGATATGTTTCTTGACTCTCATAAATCATTCTCTACAACAGCAGTCTCCTCTGAGACTGGCTGTGGCAGCTTCTCTTTTTCTAATGCACAGATTCAACTGCGCATCCTCACAAACAAACAATTTATTTCTCGATGTGATGATGGTCAAATGCCATCAGTAGAAGCTGGTCTCCCAGTAGAGCACAACAGCAATGTAGAACATATTATTAGTTTCATTATTTGAAATAGATTACGAGCTAGAATTGTGTTCCAGTCTTGCAAAAGTGCTACTAACTATTATGTTCATTTTCTAAATAAAACATTCCTATTGTATGGTTAGAAATGAGGGGGAAAATTGCCCTGATGTCCTTGGAGGATAAGTTCTTGCAGCAGGGAGAAGACTGACGATGTAACTGAATATTCTGTTTGTGCTCTCCAGGTGGTGTTACAGCAGGAGGTGTCAATATAAATATGTGTGTAAGTGGAAAAAAAGGGGCATGCATTGCAGAACTAGGGGCTGTGTTCATGTACAAAAATTTCCTATGTATGATGAAGGAAATTTTGTCCCTATTTAAAAATACAAATAAGGATTTTTTTAACCTTCTTTTAATTTAACACAGAAGCATCACAGCAGAGAAACAAAGTTGAACCAATAGCTTGAAAAGATTCTTAAAAACAAAATTGTTGTTAAATATTTATTCCCTTTGATCCAATTTATTTCCAGTGGTAAATTTTGAATAAACCACCTTGCAATTTGTCCCTATTACTTTAGAAATTACTATACATATCTCATGATGTATAACCAATTTCCAATCTGCATTAGGATGTTGTCACTGTGTATGCGTTTAGTTCAAAGGACATTGAAAAAACATTTAAGATTTACAATGACTTTGTGACCCATACTTTGACAAACCTGTCTTGATGTAATGTAAATCCTTAACTACATTATTTGGAACCTGCTCAACTCCTCTCTGACACATATAGCATAGTTACAGTCATTTACAGAGGCTAAACCAAATGCATTTAGGCACCTAGTTGTGGCAAAGAAAACTTACTAAGCTCCATCTGAGCAATAGAAAGAAAAAGAAAATAGTTTTATCTGACTTTAAACTTGACATGGTTGCTTTTGCCAGGCAGGTCTAAGAATTTTAGATCTACCCTTCTGTAGATCTATTGGAATTTTGATGAAAAAAATATCTTTGTGTTTTACAATAAAATAGAAAATAGTGAGAGAGGAGCAGCTGTATGAGCCTGAATGTGTCTGTTGTAGAGAGTCAGAGGCAAAGGGTGTCTGGTTTACGATGACAGAAAGGCAAAGGTAAACCGCAAATATCCATTAATTGGTGACCACTCCTGTCAGTCAGACTTTCAGATGATAGGGTCGGATTTTTGTGAACAAACTAGAAATGAATCTGCGTCTCCTTGTATCATAGTTGCCGGATTGCAGTGGTGAAATGGCCAAGGTGATATTTTCTTCACACACTTTGGGCTCCTTACTACAATCTGAGGATCCACAACAAACACAATGTATTGTAGAGTCACCAGATAACTTTCCAAAAGAGCACTTTGAGATGCGATGGAATGAGAAATTTGCATCACCCAAATGCTGCAAACTTAGGTGTGTAGCCAGCAACTTAGCAGCAGCTTCTAACGGCTTTCATGTTAAAAGCCAAAAATGTGAGTAACGTCTCCTTATAAAATCCACAAATAATTAAGACAGTTCTGTTATGTGGTTCACTTTCTTGAGAAAATCGATCTCGACAGTATTGCAAGGTCACAAAAAGCTTGAACAAAATAATATAATACTTGCTGTGAACAAAACTCACTATCTTGTAAAGTGTCTTTGTTGTATCTTGTTGCTGATCTTATTTATGCCAACTGTATTACAATCAGAAAATCACTATTCTCATTCACTAGATTAAAATGGCCTTTTCTCTTGCTATCTAATCCATGGGGCAAAGTCACACATTTGCAGATGAGGAAATTTTGCTTTTTCTTAGCTTTATCAGAATACATATAAGAGAGGACATATAGCAGTTGCGAAGACCTATAACTAACCTCAATGCTTGAAGCATCGAGGGCAACTGGTGTAAGCGAGAGCAACAATGGCACAGATTGTGCAAATCCCTTGGCATAATTTTCCATTCCACTGCTTGTTACAAATGTACCCTCTACCTCACCTTTTCTCGTCCAGTAGGTGCAACCAATTCCACACTAATTTGGAAGAAGTGTAAAGCCTCCAAAATGAATAAAAACAAGCTCTGACTTTTACTATATGACATATGGGTTTTTTAGGTAAATGTTTTATGAAATGTAAGGTAAACATTTCATTGATTTAAGCTAAGTTTAAAAATCTCTAAAAATAAAGTCATCTCTTTGTGTAAATGGATGATTATGTTTCAAAAAGAGAAACAGGTATTGATACAGTCATGAGACAGACTACTGACACAAAAACAGCAATTGTGGAAAACTTTAAAATGCTCCAGTTTTGTGATTTGGCCCAACAAATCTTCAACACATTGAGCTCATTAATTAAAGGCTAACACTTGCCATCCTGCAGCGTGAAAACTGAGTGATGCTTTTTTCTGTTCCTAATCCTCAAGTAACAATACCTCCATTAATGTTTTTTTCTGTTTTTAAATTAGTTGATATTATTTCAGAAAAGGGGAATTCTGATCAACAACTGCAAAAATGTTTGTCTCTCACATCAAAATTGAAAATAAACTAGTAATATAAACTAAAATACAATTATTCCCTAGTGGATAATTTATATTCAAAAACACATGAAAAATCTGCTTTTTAGTTCACCCAGCTTCAAGTAACTAGCTGAAATGCAGTCATTTCTCCTAGCAGAAAAAAAAAAAACTCCCTGCTGAGAACAGAATAAGTCAAAGCCATGCCTGGGAGATTGGATCTAAATTGTCCTACTCTCCACGTTAGATAACTGTTGAGGGCATCTGCTGGGGTGTTGCATGACATCTTCACACAATCACAGGAGCAGTAACAAAAGGGCCATAAGCTCACTCTTCATTATTTCCACATTTAAATGTGTTGCCCTTTTGTTTGCCTTCTACCAGAGCAGTCGTTCCCTAAAACAGCAGCAGAGTCCTCCAGAGTTTCCTTAATCACCCCTGGGTGTGGTACAGGTTAATCTGTATTGTTCATACAGATGTAGGACTGGGTTAGCCTCTGCTGATCCCTTCTGTGTGCCGATAGCTGCTTCCCGAAGGGCAGCAAACATCATGTGGCACGTCTTGTTTATGTTGACTCTCGGCTGGTCTTTATCTCTTGTGCTTCTTTCAGACACAGAGCGATAACCTCACTCCAACGAGGAGTTTAATTGCTTGCCCCTTGTTCAGGAACAATCACCAGACAGAAGAAAGAGATCGGAGCTGTCTTTGCTCATATGAGGCTAAAACATATCACCAGCAAGAACACAACGGAGTAAATACTGAGAATATGCAAAGAATGAATAGTTTTGTCTATTTGTGGATACTTAAAACCAAATGTTGGACATGATGTCATTTTCTACCACTTAGGAGGGCATAAGTTTGGAGCCTAATTTGAAAGTAGTGTCACCCCAATTCCAACTGGGAAGTAGTTCCACAGGAAAGGAGGCTGATTGCTCAAGGCTTTAAATCCCAATCTACTTTTAGAAACTCCAGCCACCACAAGTCAGCCTGCAGCATAAAAACAAAGAGCTCTACAGGGATAAACTGGTACTATGAGGTCTTTAAGGCACAATAGTGGTTAGTTATTAAGGGATTTATATGTGAGGAGAAGATTTAAAAAATTTTTCCTCACTCTGAAATTCTATTCTGGGTGTCATTCGTTTCCAATGAAGATGGTTGAAGAAGGTTTCCATCTTTGAGGAAGACCCTTTCCACAGCAGTTTCAACAAAACTTATATTTTTATCTGGACTAGTGATGAGTTTTTAACCCAACAGGATGTTCAATACTATTGAGCACAGCACTTTGTGAACAAAATTAACTTCACCAAGAAATTTGTTTGAGATGCAGTTCGACTTTTTACCAAAAACGTTAAGAAAGTAGACCATATTTAACAGAAATTTAGTTAAACATATAAATCTAAATGGAACCTGCATCATGTTTCAAATGTAAAAAAAAAATAAAATAGGCTATTGGGCATAATTTTTGAGAATATTGTTCTTTACAGAGATAGTATAGCGGAAACACTTTGTTAGATGTTTACTGTCTGTAGAAAATGAACAACAAAGTCATAGCAGATGGTATGTTGGCTACAGATTACCATCTAGGATGATGAGCCAGTCCATTGCACAACCAAACAAATATAGATTAACAGCATATCTGGACAAGGGGAAAGAGAGATAACATAAATAATCCTGTCAGAAAATAGTATATCTGTCTTGCAACTTCAATGGCATGTGTAGATCTGCAAAGTAATTAACTGTTTAACAATTTTGTCTTGATGCATCTCAAACTGTACATAACATCTCAGGAAATTAGATAACATGAGTATTGTAGTGTCCAAATTAAATTAGATCATTTCTACATGTGTTTTCCTATTTTATTCTGTATGTGGAGTGAGCCTTAAGTAACTATTCAAAAAGTACAGAATCCAACATAGAATAAGCAACAGTTAATAGCAGGACATATACATTTTTAAGCATTGTGGTCACAAAGGATTGCACAAAAGTACATTTCTGTGTAGTTCACATAAGCTAATTAGTAAATTAAATACTATCACAGACTAAGAATGTAAACTTTTACGTTTAGAATTGATTTTTTACTATTGGGTACTATTTATCTGTTGAATGTTGATAAACACATGTTTTAGTTCAGCTTTGCAAAGTTTGGTGTTTGCAGCTACTCTTCACAGTGGGGGATGGTTGTTTACAGTGAATAAGTTTCAGTAAGCTTCATAGCATGGCTTCTTTCACGGTCGGGATGGATAAATAAACCATGGCCAAACATTAGCACTTGGGTAATAAACGTCTAGCATGAAAATGCTTCTCAATAGCCGAGGGTCCATAAACTTTGTAGGAAGAAAAATGTAGAACAAGGGGCTGGTTTTACCAGGGTAGGTTTACATTTTAAAACTTTATTTTTTAACATTGACTTTTCAGTCCCATAACTTTGCAAATTTTTGACCAAACATTTCTTAATGTACTAAAATCTGATTATATCAGCATCATGCACAATTAACTTGCCATAATGGTTATTTAAGAAATAATCATCAAAACTCAAATTAGCCTGCATAAATTTGTAATGCAGGTTCACTGTGAGCTCATTTGTTGAACGACATTAATGTACTCATTCACCTTCCAATGCAAATGGACTGCATTCATCACTGCTTTTGTTTTTCCATAAACACATAACAGCGTGCACACTGCTGTTATAGCTAAGGCAGAGTCTCAAGTGCTCATTGAAAATCTTTAAGCCACTTTAATTGCTGATTAAACTGATCAGAGTGTCCAACATTTACCTTGGTTCTTCTGATTTCCCTCAGGATGTGTTTCCTGCAGACCTCATAAGTGTAGGTTTTATATTCCGACAAATCTGTGCCTGTCTTGTAGAATATCTGAGACACTCATTCAAACAACGCTTGATGAACCTCTGTGCTTACAGTATTAGCATGGATGTCTCATAGCAGATGATAATCACATCTGTTTCAATACAGCCAATCACAAAATGATATAATGAGTAATTAAACCTATTAGATTTTAAGTGAATAGCATTCTTCCTATGGGACTGTTCAAAGAGATTGAAGAGTCGATTCGTCTTTAGGACTCTTGTTGCTGTGAATATAATTACGTTAATTATTACATTGCCACATATGTTCCAACTCCCTTCTTGGCAAAAGTCCTAGTCTTGGTATGCATTTGGAAATCTATATTTAAATATAAACATGGTTTGAGATAAAATGATACATAGTTTCCACATTTACAAAAAAGAATGCTGTTACATTGACAAACAGAAATCAAGTTGCATCCATGTTTCAATTTAATTACAGTCAATAGGATCATTCTATAATCTAAACAATGTTATCATGACTTTGTAAAGCTAAGGAATATGAGCAAAAGTCTGGACATTTTTGCACAAGTCCAAGACTGATGTGTTCACCACATTTTCTTCTATTTCAAAATTTTACACTTTTTGTTTGAGCTATTTGGAAACCATGACCCGCACATAAACATGTGTTTGGCATAAATACTGGTGTATGGACATCTTAAACTAATTTCAGGGAAAGTCAGTTTGAACACAACGTTAAACTCAAAACATGCATATTTATGTTCGTTTATGTCAAAGATTAATACAATTTAATTTTAAGAAACAAATTATTTAAACACAGCAACATTAAAAAATGTACTGATTATATTAAGTTTCAGTTTCTGAATCTGGAGCATACTAGTTGAGAAGACCGTCATTACAAACTCAAAAATGGAATGGATTATTCATAGCGATTCAGAGGCAATTTCCTTTAAATGGGTTAATCCATCTTAGTTCAGCTGGATCAAAACTCTAAGAAAAGTTGAAGAGAATTACTAAACAGTTTTCTGAATATGTCTTTGAGTTTACCTTGCTTAGGACACAGACACTGAAAGAGCCTGGACATGTCCTTAGAGATTCATGTAACATCAATAACTGTGTCTTGCTCATAAAGAAATAAAACAAAAGTTATATGTAAATGATATAATCTCTTGATAAGCTGTATCAAGCAATTCTAAATTAATGTTCTCTGATTAATAGTGGAAGGCCTGCAACACACAGCAGTCAACAGCAGCAAAGGACAGGTGGACCTGGCTCCGGGAGGCTGCAAAAGCCGAACGGCAGACAGACACAGAGCATCACCCCAGGGCAGCCAATGGCCCCTCACTGAGGTAGGTCATCAGCGAGGCAAAGGAGCAGCAGCCCCCCGGCCAAAGAGGCACCGGGAGAGATGCAGGCCGCCGAACCCCCCAGACCTAACCACGATACCATCTCCTGTGATGCAGGTCAAGCCTGTGAACCAGTCCACTGGGGACCCAGGAGCTCCACCAATCCCCAGTAGTAGACAACCCAACCCGCTACACAAACAGGACCAGGGCAAGGAGGGCACATTACTGCCCCATCTCATGAGCTAGCTTTAGCAATTATGAATATATCTGTATAGATATATATATCTATCTATAGATAGATATAGATATATATATCTATATCTATCTATAGATAGATATAAATATATATATCTATATCTATATATAGATATATATCTATATATATATAAATATATATCTATATATATATAGATATATATCTATATATATATATCTATATCTATATATATATCTATATCTATATATAGATATAGATATATATATATAGATATATCTATATATATCTATATCTATCTATATAGATAGATATAGATATATCTATATATATCTATATCTATCTATATAGATAGATATCTATATCTATCTATCTATCTATCTATATATAGATAGATGTAGATATATATACTGTATATATCTATATATAGATATATCTATATCTATCTATCTATCTATCTATATATAGATAGATATATATATATAAACCCATCTAGCAATCTACCCAAGGTGTAGGTTGTGCAAGGAGGCCCCTGAGACAGTCCAGCACATAACAGCAGGGTGCAAGATGCTGGCAGGGAAAGCGTACATGGAACGACATAACCAGGTGGCGGCATAGTGTACAGGAACATCTGTGCAGAATATGGACTGGAAGCCCCGAGATCGAAGTGGGAAACACCCCCAAAGGTGGTGGAGAATGACCGAGCTAAGATCCTGTGGGACTTCCAGATCCAGACAGACAAGATGGTAATGGCGAACCAACCGGACATTGTGGTGGTGGATAAAGGACAGAGGAAAGCCGTTGTGGTGGATGTAGCTATACCAAGTGACTACAACATCAGGAAAAAGGAGCATGAGAAACTGGAGAAATACCAGGGCCTCAGGGAGGAACTGGAAAAGAACTGGAAGGTGAAGACCACAGTGGTGCCTGTGGTCATCGGGGCCCTCGGGGCAGAAACCCCCAAACTGGAGCAGTGGCTAAAACAGATCCCAGGAACAACATCAGACATCTCAGTCCAGAAATGTGTAGTACTAGACACAGCCAAGATACGCAGACCCTCAAGACCCGCAGAACCCTCAAGCTCCCAGGCCTCTGGTAGAGGACCCGAGCTCAGAGGATGAAAGAGAGAGAGGAGACCACCCGCAGAGGGTGAGAAGGGAATTTATATATATTTATAAGACTTGAAGAACAAATACATGCCAAAGTAGTTTCATACTTTTCTTTATTCTAATTTCAATTAATGTCTGTCAACATCTTTATAGCATTTAATAAATTCAGTTACAAATAGATCTCAGTTGTCAACTACAACTAACCCTAACTCCTAGCCCAATTTCAACACTAAATATAACAGTTAGTTTCACTCAATTTAAACACAGTTTACTCATCAGAAGTTAATAAACCAATTTATTTTTAGAGAATAATGAGTAAACAATAAATAATAACCAATTCACATAACCTGTAAAATTACAAGTCGAGGCTAGTGTGTATGTTAACACAAATCAAAGCACCTTAATCTGGATACACACTAGACAATAATTTTAGTAGTCACATTCAGCTCCATCTCAAACTGTATGACCACATTACGAGGTTCAATAATTCCCTGCTCATGAATCATGTCTTCACACCAAACAATCTGATGCTCTCAGATGTGACCGACTCGTCTCACATGCAAACTCGGACACTTAAACGCAGAACTGCAAGAAAGAAACAGAAAAGCCCGGAAGTGAGGAGACTCTCACCAAAGGAGAGAATGCACTATGATCATTGCATCCTTAATAATCCTTGCCATTCTATGCAGAGAAATTTTCAGAAAGTATAAAAAAACCTACTTTATCACATCTGTTTATATGTTGGTAACTGCACAGTGTTAAAAGGTTCAAGTAAATTTGGCTTGTGGTTCTACTTCTACAGTGCAATGTCCTCACAAGGTGTGAAGAAAACTTTTAAAAGGTTTGATTTCTGTGAGCCTACATCACTGCTGATCAAGAGCTTATCATAAGGTGTTAATTGCTTCTTGCTACCCTCTGTATCTTACAGAGAGTAGCACGACACAATTTTGCCAAAACTAGTCCTGATCCAAAAAATTGTTGGACGAGTGGAAAATCATCTCAAAATTGGCCAAAAATAGCATAGTGTAAGCCCAGATTTATCAGCAGTCACTGATGTTGCAAAATGTGTTTCTCCATTTCAAAGCAAAAACAATATTTTTTAAATCATAAAACAACAAAAACCTTGACTCTTAAATCTGTTATGTAAGCAAGGAGCTAAATCATTCTGTTTACTGCAGTATAAATCTAAGTGGGCTGCTTTTAACCTAGGATTTGGGCAACAAACCATTCACACACTATACCCTCCATTTACACAGGAAGTAGTTTACGTTTCAAAACAAAGCCCCAGGCATTTTTTCAAAACAACAGAACATTAATCCTCGAACAATGCCACATAAATCTAATATCCACTACAGAGATAATCATGTCCCTGTGAAGCTGCAACAGCAAAGCAAATTTTCCGAACTGAACATGAGAAATTTTCTAATAAATTTTATGCAAAACAAGTCAACTCTACTGACCTAACATAGCATTAAAATGAGACAAATTAAGCTCATATTGAGATAGTTAAGTAAACATTACAGTAATGCTTATATGTAACCATTGTTTACTGTATAGTGAGACTCTATCAATTCTTCAAGTAGAAATTATAAAATATTTTCTTTTAACTCAATCAATCAAGTTTATTCATATATTATGCAGTAAGGCAGTTCAAAGTGCTTTACATAAAAAAACACAGGAACATACATTACATTTCATCAAGTATTACCAAAATCATCAATACACCTCAAATATGCTGATCTGGTCAATGTTCCAATTATTATCATTCAAAAGCAACTCTCAACAGGTGGAGTTTTAGCTTTTATTTAAATCAACTCAATGTTTGCAGTTGTCTGGAAATCCAAACCATGAAAACTCTGCCTGTATTGACCCATGGATAATGGCTGAATGACAAAAACATGAACACCTTAACAGGGGCTAAGAAAGCCCAAATGGTACCTTTAACAGTGTGAAAGGTGAATGTCTTGCTTCCCCATTTTTTCTCAATGATTCTTTCAGTTTCTAAAACCATGGGATCTTGCTGGATTTTGTTTCCAAATATATTTTACCATCTATCTTATCCACATTGATCTTTCTCTCAACACTTATGGGGGACTTTTTAGTCTGTTCGCCTGACATGATTTGTTATTCCTACATTTCCTGTGTATCAAAGCCCTCCTTTTTTTCTTTCAGTTTGTCTTAGCAGCTTCATCCTTAAGGATGTTGAGTATTGATCTGTTGTCTGATCTTTCATGGAGTGCACTCAGTTCCAGACTGATAGACTCTGGCTCTATTCCCAGTGACCAAATTAACTAACAGAAAAGGAAAGAGGGGATGTTCCAGTAAAAAGTTTAAACTGCAAGGATTAGCAATTACTTTACACTTTACTGCCTTGCATTGATGACAAACAATACTTGTTTTGCTTTGTAAAATCTGAAGATTTTTAATGAATCTTGTCAAAGGATAGACTATATATGAAACAGCTCTGGAACAGAAACAAGGATTGCACAAGATTGCATTTGGAAACAATGGAGCTTTTTTTTACTTTTATGAAAAGAGTGCTTTGACATTCAAAACGCTATAAAATATCTACTGCAGGGGTGATAATCTAGTCTTGAATGCTTTATTAGAGGATTTAATGCAAAGGGTAATTTTTCAGTGTGTGATGATTCATGCAATTTCTGTTAACTGCTGTACTGTCATTTGCTCAGCTCTAAACACATCAAAGATATGCACTGAAGAAACATTAAGCAACTACCATCTAAGCACCAGCAACATTTTAATGTCATGTATGACTCAGGGCACCGGATGTCCTAAATGAAGCATTTATGTTTAAAGATGAAATGTGGTCACATCTTCAGGGTTTTACTTTGTTCCTATAATTAAATTTCCTGGATGTAATATTCTGTTTTTAGCCATTAAGCACATATGCATTTTAAAGATTAGGAATCCTTCAAACTTTCTTGCAAATTAAAACATGACCTTGTTCAAAGGGTGGGAGCTTGTACTGCGTACTGAGATTAGGCCACATCAGATTTAGAGGTGATATATTGGACCTTACAAAACTGAAAAGAAATTACATTTAGTCCATGAGCTCATTCACAAAATTATGCAAATGTATTTGTATTTGGCTAAAGGAGTCAAAATCCCTATCATTTGCCAAAACCTTGAAATTGGTATAACTACCAAACATCTTAATCGTCATCAAGTAAATCTGTAGCATTCATTTAGTTTTTATATGTTAAGTCTTTCATTACTCAAGCAAAAAGAGCAAATATCAAAAACTGTAAAATAATTCTAATAATTTTAGGCAGGCATGTGTATGCATTCATGCATTTCTTGGAAATGCCGTTTTTAAGGTAATTTTTAATTGAATTTATTTTCATTAGAAAAATGTAGCATTTGATATGAAACAAAATGGACATCAATAACTGTCCTGCTTTTGTGGTCAACCCTGACTCCTCCAAATAACCCGTCTTTGATTACTGCATTGTATGCACCTGGCCTGTTCTATAAATGTCACCTGTTTTCTCCAGATCTCTGCCTGATTGTCATTTCCTCGTGTTTTGCCTTCATTTTGGTGATTGAACTTTAACTATTTTCTGCCCCTTCCTCAGCCTCTCTGAGTCTGTATATTGGACTCCCACAACTGGATCATTTTTTGATTTGTTTGGACAAAAATATCTTGAAGCTTTGAACCTTTTCTCTACCATGTTTCTCACTCAATTTTCTTCACAGCACATCTAAAGGTAAAGTGCTACAGTCCCTGATTTAAATAATTCTGAAACATGCCTGGCTGTCCTGGAGGAGGTTCTTCTTGTGAAAATCAATAAAACCAGGATCTCAGATTTAATTGAGACATTGCCTAACAGTTTTCATGACAAACTCGATTGTCATTATAGATTACAAGTAATGTCAATATGGAAAACTGAAAAATAATGACAACAAATTATCTGGAAGTGTAAAATGCATAAAAGCTCATGATTTTGTTTTTACTATGACTTTGTTAGTAAAGAACATTCTTGTAACTATGGGTGGCCTAATGATAAAACTGGCTAAAGTTGCCATCCAAAACTCCTTATTGCATATTGCTTGTTAAAGTTGGTTATTCTCCTACCTTGGTGCTCTGATACACTTATGTGATCTACTTTGTTGTTCATAATCTCCTTTATGTCTGCATTCTGTTTTCTTATGATAAGACCCTCAGTTTTACACCTGCTGCTCATCACATTCCTCTATATAAAGCAGCTGTTGTTCAGCAGTAGACTTGCACAGTTTGTTGATGTTTGCCACATGCTGTAGAACATTTTCAGTTTTCAATGATTTTACAAGCATAATGCATGGCTAATTATATTACCATTGGCTCTTGGAATAAAGTGGAATTTATCTCCCGAACTCAACGAGCATACACTTTCCTTAAATTGGTCCATCCAGAAAATCGCAGTAAAGGAAGAAAATGCAAGTAATGTGTGGATAAGGCTCCCACTACGATGCCTGTTTTGCATAATTAGCTGTTGGTACCTCATTAACAGATAGGTAGAGAGTCAGTCTCTTAACATCTAAATGCATGAGACTCCTACAATCAAGGTCAGCTCCAAAATTAGTTTAATGCGTTACTGCCAGAGACATGACAGATACTAGGACATCAGGTAATTGCTTCTTGGAAAAATGGAAGAGTTCTGTGAAGTTAGTCATCCGCATGGATGAATATTATAAATTGCAAAGAGGAACAAATTAACTGGGTTGATATATTATATCTCAGGAAGTGTGGGTTTCCGTCAGAGAACTACAGTGTGTTTTGGCTCATATTTAGTGAATATTTTACTGCAGCTCTGAAGTTCGGAGGTTGATGGTTTGAAACAATAGGAGGAAAAAAACGATGCACAGATTGTCTTCTGACATGACAGGTGTTGATCACATTTGAAAATCAGACTTTTTCAAAAAAAGTTCATTTAGTGTTTTTTTTTTTTTTTTTTTTTTTTTTCCATACATGCTCGGTGCAAGTTTTCATTAAGATTAAAAAAAGATCATTATCTTCTGAGCCACAGAAGATGATAAAAATATTAGTTTCTGAAACACTGCTTAAGCTGATTATTCTGTTGCATAAATTATTCTGTCTTTGTTTTTAATTTGGTCTTTTTCAAACATCGTCTCCAAGAGTGCATGCTGGGGCCATGAAATTGCTTTTCTTTCAGTAAGAAGGCTGAGGTCTTTTGAATCATTGTGGCAGAAATGTAAAAAAAAAAAAAAAATGTAAAAAATGTTTCCAACTGTTTGGCAGGTCAGTTGCAGAAATCAATTCATTTCACTCTGCTTTAGAAGATGGCAAATGTATATTATTATTTGGCTTCTCAACTAACAACAAAACATGTCTATTTACCTGTTGATGACAGAGAAAAGCAGGTTGAAGTTTGGGGCAACCTGCTGAATTTTCAGAGCACAACATTCAAATACTAAAAGGGTTTTGATTCAACAAGCCTCAGCCTGACTTGGACCTGACCAGACCTCTTATTGACAGCACTGATTCTCTGCATTTACCAAGTAAGGGTCACAACCGCCAGGAGTTGTTTTCTTGCTTCTTTTCAACCTCCTTCCTGCTTTTCTAAAATCTTCTCTAAAATTTCCTGTATAAAATAGTCCCTGGTTCAGTTAGGCTTACGTGAACAGTTGAATGCTAATCAGCTACATTCAATTTTGCTGTTTTCAAAGGTTATGGATGTTTTTGCTTCCTTTTATGTGGCTGTGAAGTTCTCAAATTTTGAGATTCTTGTATCATTTTCCATCAGAAATAAACTTGTTAGCCGAGTAAAAACAATTTAAGATGTAAATCTGCTGACTATAATCTTTAACTGTGGACTAAGTAGTTCAGAGTTCAACCCCTGCTTACAGCAACTTCCACTGAAATTGCAAGACACGTTTAATGACCTCTTATTGAATCTGTTTAGCATGTCGCCTGACTTAACAAGGTCTATCAGGGCAATCTCATGGGAAATGGTTTACTGGAACAAAACATAAGTGTTTGAGGGCAGGTGTACATCTTCACCATTGACAACGGATCTGCAGTAATGGGGGATCTTATTCTGTTGCATATGAAGCCAAAATGATGAATGAGCACAGTGCAATTTTCATTGAAAGTAAGTAATGAGACCTTTGACTATTCTACCTTATGTACGTACATTGTCATTCTTCATCCTCATCACATTTGACATTAAATAAATAAAAAAATAATTTGAATTTGGGAATCTCTGCTTTATTTCAAATGTATTAAAAAAGTAAAAAGAAGCAATCATGGGAAATGACAAGAAATGAAATCATAGACCATTTAGGTGCCGTGAAGGTTTTTCATTTTTACCAAGCGTAGCTAAGGGACAAAAGTTGAAAACATCACCTCAGGACTCTAAGTAGCGCACCTCAGTGCACACAGTATGTTCGTCACACTTATTCAGGCCCAGCAGGAGTAGCTTGTAGCTGGAGTCATCTATAGCCAATTAGAATAATGAGTAACTAAAATACTATGGTCACCTTATACAAACAAATGAGCTGAACCTGAGATGCATCTTTAAAATATTGCATAAATTATTCTTTAGACTTTTTGTTGCAACTGACACAACTTAGAATAGGAGACTATTTCCAACACACAGTGATTTATGAGCAAATACATCATCAGAGAAAATTCAGAAAAAAAAAATATGTTCCTCTCTATTAATATGCATTATTTCAGAGTCCTGCATATTCCAAAACATGCAGTATCATATATTAGTGAAAGCATTAGCTTACTCGGGGATAGACCACAGTGACTAGAAACCAAATTCTATCCTCTGATGACCGTATTTCTCAATGAAGAGGAGAACACCTTCGTTTTCTAGCCCTTTTTTGACAGATTAAAGGAGCACTGATTAATTGGTCTCTCTGATGCTTCTTTTAATGAACAGTGAGGTCGGACCGTTGGGGGCAAATTAGCTTGATCTGCTTTTTGCGGAACAGAATTAATGAAACCCCCATGGATTAAGCTGAAGTGTGCCGTGTACCTTGCTCATGTGCAGTAAGAAGATGTTATACTAATGGTAACTGTTCCAATATTTGCCAGAATCAAAGGTGAAATGTTTTTTTTTTTAGTTTGACCTTGTAATGTAGTGAAGCTCCTATTAATGAGATTACCAAACACTATGATCATTGCATCCTTAAATTATAAGACCGTAAACTCAGAAGAACCTTTGAAGTTGAGGGTCTTTGATAAACTCATAATTAAATTCATAATTATATATATATATATATATATGTGTGTGTGTGTAGAGCTGCCATTAGTCATATAGTCACATTTTATGATCCATATTTGTGCTAAAACCTTTGACATCCATGGTTAAGTTTCATCTTTTGAAATCAAAGATGAAAGAAAGAAATTCCTGTTTGACCTAAAGAACAATGCACTTTCACACTGCAAGCCTTACAAAATGTGTGGCAGTGGCTGTTAACTTCTCGTAACAGAATTGCTTCAAGAGCTCACTGCAGAAGAGATGTGATTCAGAAGACAGTGACATTTACTAAATTGAGAACACGGGAACCTGTGTGGGATAAATCTGCCCACACTCGACTTCAGTTCACCACATTTGTACAAACCGCATGTGGTTTGAAAGGAGATAGTTTAGGTACTTTTTTACACAGCTAATATTCAATTTCAAGCTTTAATATGAAAGCAGTTTATTTTCTCTTGTGCACTTAAACAAATTAGGCTTATTTAATAGTCTGACACAATGTGGCACACAATTGTGACATGTAAAGGAAATAAAACTGAAGAGATTTTACTTATGACTATCAAAAAATCATGATGTGTGTGTGTGCGTGGAAATAATTAATTTGTCAGTTTTTGCTGCAACTACAGTTCCATGTTTTTTTTTTTCCAAGATATGCCAATATCAGCTTTGCACAATTGTTCGACGCAAAAATAATTTTCTTTTTTGCAAAACTTTTCAAGTGCAGTCTGATCAGTTAAATAAAATTAACATGATGTTTTCAACTCTTACCACAAAGGACCTGAAAGGACTCATTCTCATACACAAAAATGCCTTCATGATTACTGTTTTTTTTGTGCCGTTGTCCTGCTGCAAGAGTAAAGTACAGGCTTAAGTATTTTGGAAGAATAGGTTACCTGTATTTATTTCTACCTATCATCCCAACCTCTTTATTTTCAGCATCTTTCCTGTTTCTGCCGAAAGAGAAACTTATCGAGAGCATGCTGCTGCCATCTCACCATGTTTCACCATGAGCATGGTGAGATCAGGATGGTGCTCTGATACAAAATACATTTTGAATTCAAGCCCAAAAGTTTAACTTTAGTTTTGTCTTCCTTTTCTCTTTCCATTTGCATCATTGCACCTTTTCTGGGTATCTTTAAAAAATGTTTCTCTTCTTGCCTCTCTCCGGTAAAAGACAGGATTTGTGGAATGCACTACTAATAATGATGCTTTTAAGATTCAGCTTTGAATTTCTGCAGCTCAGAGCTATCATGGGCATACTGGCTTCTTCTAAATGATCTTGGCCTTACAAACAGCTCCAAAACACTAAAGCACTGCAGTGTTTTTTTTTTTTTAATTTCTCTCTTAATCTTCTATGAAGAAATAATGTGACAAGATGATAAAATCTGGTTTCACTTGCATAGACCTCCCACCTGCTGATTATTGGCATAGCACCATCAGAATCAAGTGGGTACAAAAGACAGATGGATGGATGGATGGAAAAGCTTAAAGCCTACTTGAATCAACAAAGGAACAGATTAATCAGATTTTTCATAGGATGTGTTTTCTATGAACCCTCAAAGCTTCAAATGTGTTCAGATTATCTTATTTTATTCCTTAATTGCTATATAACTATGTAGTTTTCTATTTATGTGGATAAGTCATTCACTTAATTACTTGGTGATGTTGTCTAATCTATCCAATTGATCAAAATTTGTTTTTTACATTTGCTTTCGTAAATGCAGAGATGACTGTTGTTCTGACATGTTTCAAAGGTGAAAGTGAAAATCCCAGTTCCAAGAAATGCAGCTGAAAACTAACTTATTTGACTTAAACACACATATTCTCATGATTTATGTTGGAAGAGATGTCTTTGCCACTGAAAAAAGGTTTTTCTGGTGCCTGTGTTGTTGACAAGATTTTAAATGCAGGGATTGTTGTATAACTGTGAAAAAGAACTCGTACGTCATAATCAAATAAACTGTGCACTTCTTTAGAAACATGTCTTTGAAGTAGCTCTCGGTGTGTGGGTGGAGGTGCAGGAAGGGTTTAGCCATGTCTTCTTGTGCTTTGTTATAGATTTTGGATTTGACTCATGGGTTTTGATCTACTGAATCTTTCCTTTAAGCCAGAAGCTGCAGAAATGCATTGCATTTTTACTAAATTAAAAAAAATTGCTATGCATTAGTTTAAAAGCGGTCTCTAAAAGGAATAAGTTCTAGGATTCATTTTGTTGTTTTGTGGATATGATGAATGATGCAATGAAAAATAAATGTTTACAATTTGCTTTGCACAAATGGTTTCCCATTAATTTAACAACCTGTAGAATAAAAGACTCTAAAATACGCTACCTTTCGAACAAAATTGGTTTCAATGGCCTTGGTGTTCAGCAAGGTGGACAGGCTGCAGATAATCCAGCAGAAGGTAGCCGCAGCAGCAGGTGGAGAGGAAGCCAGCAGCAATGCATGATATACAAAGTGCAGCAGGATGCTTTGCAACTTAAATAGACCACCCGGTTAATCCGGGTGGACCTGTCATTAGCACAGCTCAAGTTGACTGCCTGAACTAACTCGCATGTAGAAATGTGAGCTAGTTTTCCATTTTTAAATGGAAAGGTTTTCTAAAAGACTAATGAAACCCTTAAACATTCCCAATATGTAAAACTATTTGTAGATTTTTAAAGGATTGCTCTTTTTTTCTTGTTTTTGTTTTTATCATAATTGTGTTTTTGGATGGGGATATCACAATACAATTAACTACCAAAAAGCAAATAGAGGATTGGGCATTATTCCTTCAGCTTCACAAATATGAATAAAACAATAACCTTAAGCAGAACACATTAGTCCAGGCACCATCTCCTCTAAATCATTGCGCCCTGTGATCCACGTACCTAACACAATTTTTTCAGCAGTTTTGACAGCTAAGCAGTTAACTACTTTGTGACACTCTGCAATTTTGCAGCCTGTGGGGAATAAGGGAGCACTCTGTTAAATCAAACTAGCAGACCACTGCTATACAACTACCTGACTGTACTTACACGGCTCATTGACGATGACATGTTTCATTTTCATGGTTTCAGTGAATCCTGAACATGCTCTTATATTTCCCAAAAAAGCTACACCTAAAGAACAATGACTCCAAGGATAAATGTCACATGATATGGAGGTTACTCTTTTATGCCTCATGACAGTCAACAGAAAAAAAAAAGATTATAGGTTGGGAATGTGAATCAAAGGATTTGGTCTGAGAAGACGTATAAATGTGCTACTCTCTACTATAGATTGAACACCTTGTTAAAAAAAATCAGAATTAGGGCCAAACTGTGCATCTACAGTAAAATGTTTTTTTTTTTTTTTTTTTTTTTTTATCTTTGTGCAGCATGTAAAAATTGGAGTGGAAAAACTTGAACTGAGTGCTGTCATATGGTGTGTAAATGTGCCACCCATTAACCCTGAGGGTGAAAAAGCTATGAAATTGTGTTTTGTTGTTTTGCAACAGAGGATTCTCCCATTAACTTTGGCTTGATTCTATATAAACACGGCACACAGGCGGATGAGTGCATGTTTTCAGAAATCTCTGGCTGAGCTGTTCTATATCCGCTGCCAAGTGAGGTAGGTTACATGGCTGTGAGCAGCATCACCTCAGCCATGGATGGCAGTCTGGAAGGACCAGTGTGTGGTGCCAGGGTTACGGGTGTGTAAAGGAAGGCAAATGTGTCCATTACACTCTTTCTCACCAGTCGACTGCGATCTGTCGACTCACCATCTCTAATTTCCCCCATTTTTGGATTTGACTTTTGCTCCACAAGCCTTTCCACTTTTTGCACTTCCACACACTGATGCACTCTCTTACCAGGAAGGCAGACACCCTGACTTGCTCACACAAATGTGTACATTTGCAACCTTCAATCCATCCCATGCTGTCCAGACGAATCAACAGTTTGAGCCAGAAGCCAGCAGTCCATCTGGTCAGCCATATCCATTCATTCCCAGAGTGTGAAAAAACAGAACCATCTAATCCTTGTTCTAATGCAGAACTACAGAGTCAAATAGTTTCCCTCCTCTTAAAGTCAAGGATGGTGGGTGCAACTGTGCTACACGGCAACCAAGGTCAGCAAACCCTAATCTCTTTTCTTTCTAATTCCACCTTGTGTTTTTGCGCTCACGCCATATCCGTCTCACACTAACACCAAACATCTATTGCTTTTCCTCTCTAGCCGCCCGAAAACACATATCCTATTGAGGTTTGTCTGTACTTAATCCTGGGGGAAACCCACTTTGCAGACACAGCAGTAGACGCACTGTACTCCAGAGTGATTAGTGAGCTTCTTGCTCCCTATTCCTGTCAAGGAGCAAGTAGAAAGACCTGGGAATTGTGTAAAATATTGGAGCAAATTGCCAAGTGCACTTTGAGCTCTTTTCCCTTTTTGCTGGAGAGGCTCCAGTCAGAAGTTGTTTCCAGTGCCACATGTTTTTACCGGCCTAGTTTCACTCATGTAGCTAAATAAATCATAAACCTCTACTGTGAGGATGACAGAGCTCTTATTGCAGAATGTAAATCTGTGCTATCCAGATTCTCTTTACCTTCTGGCCTGTATAAAGTGGCTGAGAATGCAGCTAAATAAGACTCATTTTAGCTGAGTCATTTATAATTCACCCAAGAAAAAAATAAAAACAGAAATGCTTAACAGCAACACTGTCAACACTTTAAGCAATAATCTGTGCTGTATAACACTGTGACTTATTTTTGCCAAGTTTGAACTTCCTCACTTGATGCGTTTTATTTGGCACAAGTGTGATTTTTTTTTTCCCCCCTTTTTTTTGTACACATAAAATTTTACAGTGCTACATTCTACAAATCCTCACAGCAATACTCCTTAAACATTATTTTTACTGGTTGGCCAATAAACAGTTTCACAGAACCAGTGGGAGGTTAATTTGTTAACCGAAGGGCGTTTTGATCACCGGCCTCATAAGAGTTCAGACAGGTGCCCGTGTCTTAGCCTAATCAAAATTTAGAGCTGGCCTCAGCGTGTGAAACTATAACCTTTTAACGTCAACCTCTTTTTTCTTTAACCTACAGACTAAATACTAGGCAACAAATTTACTCAAAAGCATAAAAAAGTAGTACCACTTTAAATAAAGAATAATTTTAATGATATATGATGCTCAACAGTACAGAACACAGAGGTTGTTTAAAGGGCGCACTCTACATTGGTCATAAACCTAAAACAAATTTGAATAAATGTAAAAAAAAAAAATGTGGAATGAAAAAGTTAGACAGGCTGCAGATAAGTCAAATGTTCATAGAAGTGTTCATTCATTGATTCAAATCTATCCTTAACTCGATTTCTTCTATTCTTACCTATTTTTGTCAAATAATCTGGGACATAAATTATCTGTACTGGACAGACTTATTTAAGATCAATTAAACTTGGATAGCATATAGTTATATCTCGATAAAACAAAGATAATGAGGGCAGACTAGAATTGAGGGATTTAATTTTCAATTACCAGTCACATATTTCCCCCCTGATCTTACAAAACTGATGGAACCTCCAACCACTAAGTGATCAATAGGTAAACATCCAGAATTTAGGTTTTGTCAAATATGTTAGCCTCACTTCCCCTGCACAACTACTTTGCTCCAAGGCACGGCATTCATTACAACATAAATAGCGAGGTTCATTGACAAATAAATCAGCAAACATTTGGAATTAATTTCCTTATGCAGTTATGAAGATGCAGGCTGATGCAATGCCACCACAATATGATGTTTACAAGAGGAGAAAAGCAATCAAATTGATTGATCAATTTAGCATACAAACTTGAGTGAGAGTAATACCTGTCTAAGATTATCATTCCATCTCCATTAGCATCACTTAATTTCTTGTGGATTGTTGGAATCAAATTCTGGCTGAAAGCTAAACTCCTTGAAGCCGGAATATTTCCTCTTTTAGCATTACCAAATGGTAATGCTAAAAAAAATCCAAGAAACCAGATGAGAATGCTTTAGAATTGATATTGGGCTTTCTCAAAATTCATTTGTCCAGCACAGTGTAGACTGAAGTCAACAAATTCTCTCGAAATGTCCTCTTTGTGTTCATCTCATTTGCTCACTATTATTCTTTCAACCTGCTGTCCTTACAACACCAGTTGGGATCAGTTGAGATGTTTGCTAGGTGGAAAACATTTATTTCTATTTTATTTATTTATATTTTTGCTTTGGACACATCTGTTTTAATATCAGGGTGAAGCATATAGAATTAGGACATCTTGTCTACAATATGTCTCTGCAAGATGTATAAGTGATATACATCTTGTACAGGCTTAGGTTAATAAAAAATAGTTTTATTGCAAAACAAGCCCATGATTAGGTACAGACAGGCTTGTTTACAAAGTCTGGAGGGAACACAACGTTCCCCCAAACCTACAGTCACTTTGCCTCCTTATAGGGGTGTAGACAGACATCCACAATGTCCCATATTTGTCATATTTAACCTTTTTTTGTTTACACTGAATTTCCAAGCCATCAGCCTCTAACCTTATATGATGGTCTGTGACTTTGGATTGTGGGCCCATACAACATTTATCCCCACTGTGTGATCTTCCTCATCATTTCGAGGCAGAGCCAAGTCTTCTCCAGGAAGCATCATGTTTTATGGGTTATGCAATGGTCCCAGGACACATACTCTGTGTTTTCACACAAATGAACTCATGATGAGCTAATAAAGAATATAAGTATGTTGAGACAGCCTTTATCTAAATTGAGCCTTCCAAAATATTTCCCTAAGACCAAGAACTATTGTACCTAATTGTGCTGGTCCTAGTCTTGATCTATCTTATAATTGTAAAGTTGAAAAGGAAATGGACCACTGGGCCAATCACAAAATGGTAACAGATGAGGAGGAGGACTTTTTTATGACTAGTCATGAAAACAAATATACATACATGAGCAAAAAAAAGGAAGGTAGCCAATTTGTTTTCATTTTTACTACAAAACATATGCCACACATTCACTCAGGACTCACTTCCATATCTGTTGGCTTCACGTCTGCTGCCTTTTCAGGTGACTCTTGGATCACAATAACTAGACCCGTTAGTGAGCTGTGGATCTCACTTTAGCGTACTGTGGTGTGAAATTGCATACACAACCTTGAAATGATTCCCACAATAGCAGATGGTCTGGGCAATAGAGAAAAATAAGTTTCACTTGCCTGCCTGGAAAAAGAAGGTTACAATAAATACAATCTTGATTAAAAAGGAGCACCTGAGGGGGTGGAGTGAAGCTGGGGTGGGGGCTATCTGACAGAGAGAATAAGGCTCTTTATATGTTTTACTTTAGGTAAATAAAAATGTGATTTCTGAGTTATTATGATGGAGTTGACTTATGAGTGCTCTGTTTGTCACAAACCTATAGGGAATCTTCTTTACTTGAGGCTCCAAAGCAGCAAATGGATGTTAGTGCAGAGGGTATGTGTTTAATGAAATAAATATAAAAGTGGAAGCACAGCAGTGCCTTGTCCTGTAAATTAATAAAGTGTTGCACAATTCAAAATCTGAGGATAAATATGAGGGATTGAATATGTTCTTCTTAAAATGCAAATAAATTAAATTACACAAACATTTCAGACTCTCTTATTAAGCCGTACAAGGCACTTTTACAAAGAGGATCAGCTAATGACATTGCAACGATGCTGAATCATAAAAAGCAGTATGAGAGGAACAGTACTTTAAAACCAGACTGCTTGGAGACTGTGGCCGTAACTTATAAGACAAATTCAGAGGGAACAATTTTTCCATTAGAAAGGGAAACACTGAAGCAACGGTTTTCCTCCCAGACCAGTGAACTAAATGCTCTCTGATTGATACTGATATGCTTACCACCCATTTCTTATCTAAATTGCAGATGATTTTACAACACATGGAGGACGTTTCTCTGCACCCAGGCATATTAAATCAGCATGGACAAATAATTAATTACTTTTTGGTAGTCAATATTTTTAGATCTCTTGTGCTTGTTGATATATTAAATTTGCCATTTAATCACTTCAAAAGAGAATCGGTGTGAATAGCCTTTATCTGACTACTGTTTACATTTTCTTTCACTTTCTTATATATTAGTGAGTGCTTGTGAACGTCCCTTTAAGTTTTTATAAAGCTTTTACACTGAAAGTAACACTATTAAATTGCACTCGTGACTGGTACATTGACATATAGTATTTGCGCAATTCAAGTTCAACCCCTTTCCATTCCATGTACTATCCCTGTCATTAAGTAATTTTACCAAAGAGTTAAAGCTAATAATTTGACCCCTTGTGGATATCGTTGTGTTTGAAAGGACCAAGGTGCCACGGGCGTTTGGGGTAAACCAACAACGTTGTTGCTCTGAACCATTATGCCAGTTTATGAGAACCCTGTTCAAGTTGACTTTGAGGCTTAAGAGTGTGATGGACTAATGACAGACAATCCTGACAGCCTTGGTTATACTGCTTCCCACTGAGTGAACCGAAGGAAAAGACGTAGGAGACTTGCAAACATCAGGTGTAGCAACCTGGATAGAAGGTACAGACATAAGCACTGGCATCACCACCAGGCTCCTGAGGTGCTGGGCAGGTATTTTATCAGAATACAACAAAAACGGCAAAAAGTTCAGAGATATCAAAACTCCACACTCTAAAGAGCCATAAAGTCTGAGTGTTTCTTAGGCTTCTATGCACAAGTTCCATAGTTTAATCAAACATTTTTCTGACCGGCTGAGGTTGATGGTTTGCATTTGGGGATGCACATATATGTTGGACCACATACTATATTCCTTTAATAGCCCAAAAACTTGCAAGAAAAAGTGGGCTTCTAATATCTGATTTAAATCTCACACAGCATGGTTAACCTCCCACGGAAAAAAACACTGCTAATGACTTTTACTTTTTTTTTTTTTTTCCATGCCAACACTCCTTAAAACATGCTTGACTGTTTGGGTCTGTTTGTCTATCTGCGCGTTTGTAAGTGTGTTCTTTGGAGTTACATCTAATGATCATTAATGAAGAAAGTAAGTTAACGTTTGGTAAAGAGCCTCCACAGGGCCTATTTTTAGCAGGCCTGGTCCAGAGGCACGAAGCCCCCAAGGAGAAAAAACAAAGTCGTAGATCAGCCTGGGGAGAAGTAATTAGGGCAGATATTTAAACTGAATAATGCATGCTTGCTGAAATATTGAAGCCACCTAAAGTTTATTAATTAAATGCTAATCTGGTGAATAAGCTTGTTTCATGTCTGCCTTATTCTATGCCAACTAAATTATTCAGGGACACGAAGGCATACAGGACAGATAACACTCCCTACATGTCATCAGTACTCTCGTTAAGAGATGATTAAAGGCAAGCCCCACCTCAGCACTTGTGCGTCAGCAGTCTGCTATTACAGTTGATATGGTTCTGTGAGACCCACCACAGAGTCGGTCACACTACAGCAGCCTAACAAGGTCACTTTGAAACTGCAGCAGAGCAAAGTCAGGAAAGATTTGTTAAGAGTTTTAAAAATGTAAGATTCCATCACAAATGGTCAGTAAGGCTCAAAAAGAGATACGCATTCGCTGTTAGGTGGATTTAGTAGAATGTAGCATTCTAAATAAACAAGGGTCATATGAATTGTTCAGCTTGGATAGTATGTGGTAAACAAGTAAAATGATCCATTTACTCCTCTTTTTTGCACATGACAAGTCCAAGGTTATAGCTGCAACTTGCCCCTCTGTCTCTAATCCCTTCTCCATTTTCTATTTCAGTTTCTTCTCTTTTTCCATCTTATCCACCTTCTCTCCCTCTTGTAACCACTCTCTTCCTCTTTCTCATTTCACTTTCCCTCTCTCCCCATCTTCTTTCTCCAATCTTTTTTTTTCTTCTTTTCTTTTGTTCATGCTGCTTGAGTTTCACAGATGGAGTGACTTGAGGCGATGGCAGTTATGCAAAACACAGTTCAAATGAATGCAGGATTCCCACAATGAAAGTGGCATAAAAGGCATGCACACAAACACACATCTAATTCCTTCATGCCATAAAAATTTGGTAGAGGAGGCAATGAAATCCATGTAGGAATTTATTATTATAAAAGCACAAAGATCATCATTTCTCTTTATTTTATTTATTTCACGTTATTTATTTATTTTCTGTGTCTTGTTCAAGAACAGAATAAATATGCATGCAAACCTACATTTAAGATTTAACACATAAAAATCACCAGATTGGCTGTTTGAACTCTCCTATAAAATATGCAAAGTCTCTCAGATGTTGTGTCTTTGTTATAACTTTCTGTGTATTATCCAATGATATACAGTTATATACTGATGAGTTCAATAACTTTGTTAGGAGTGATCTTTTTCACTGGGAAGTCTGCATTTCATAGTTCTGAGTACAACAGGAATGGAGCATTAATTCCAGTGTGTAGGACAAAGGACACTTATGAAGGTTGCAGGATACCGGGCTTTGAGGACTTGGAACTGGAGATCACTTCCCCACACTGAACTAGAGACCTTTAAGATGAAAAAATGCCATGACATAAACAAGTCAAGGTCCTTCATGAGAAATATTAAGCATGGTGGTTGTTATGTCTATTTTGTGTGACCCTTACTCTAAACATGCCTAACCCTAAACCCAACATGAACTCAATTCACACCTTACTTTGTAACCCATGACCCTCAAACAGAACATCTTTTTATGGGTCCCAATAAGGAGCACATACATACATATTCATACACACATACGCGTGCGCACACACACACACACAGAAAACAATAATAAAAAAAATCACCTAAGGCACATCTTTTATTAATTAAATAGAAATGTGCATGTGTGGGTTTTCTCTTGACACTCTGGCTTCCTCCCACACTCCAAAGATGTGCATATTGTGTTTACAGGTGATCTGGAATTGACCTTAAATATGAGTGCAAATGTGGTATGACTATTTGTTTGTTTTTGTTAGATTAGTTACTTGAGTGCATCACATCTCCAGTTTGATATTGTCAAGAGCAAATTTTAACCATCAGCAATGATGAAGCAAGTATAGACTATAAATGAGTGAAAGAAAGATAAATGTTTGAATTGTAACATACATCTGCTAAACTGTGGTTTATTTAACACACGTTTCTTGGATAGAGCACATGACTTTGGAAAGGTAAAAGATATATAACATTCTGAAGGAAACAGAATTTAGTTCACAATATCATGATGGTTTATTTCAGTGTTTTTTCTGATAGTATTTTTCCAACAACCTGGACACACAATGTAAGCAAAACTATTGATGCAACCAAATTTAAATTTTCACTAAAAAAAACATCACATTCTGAATGAACTTGCCACACATTTAGCTATGCTTCTTAAAATGCAAATTTTGTGATAAGCAAATACTATCATGCTTTGTTCTCAAAAATCAGCTTCAAAATAAGGACACACTAATTAGACATAACTTGAAATGAGTATCATTTGCATCAGTGGACATCTAACAGGCATATAAACTCCTCTGTGCATCCGATGTTATTTCAAGAAGTGTGTCAGATCTGCTTCATAAGCTACATTGCAACATGAATGCCAACCCTTGGTGAACCTCAGATTTCTCCATTTTCTCAGATAAATGATACTTTACAAATATATTGTGTTTGCCAGAGCAGCACAGACTTGAGCATTTTGGCTGATGAAACAGAGCATCTTCTGTAATTTTACACAGTTCTACAATCTCTTATCTGAACCCACTACTTCCTGGAACAGAACTCGAATAGACTGAAATTTACATCAATATAATCCAGAAACTTCAACTTGGTGTACTATAAATACTTGTCATCATAGCATTTAAAAATGTATATCAGCAGTTTCCTGACATGGGAATCATTTTCAGTAGCAGGTTAGGCTAAAGGGTTCCAATTTGAATAGTGCTTAGTCAGTAATTGCAGTCTTTATATTGTCAGGCTTTTAAGTTGTAAGATTGGCTTCATCTTGATGACTGTACATCGCTTAGCATTAGCGATGAGTTGCAGGGTCAAATCAATATGGTTGGGCCTGTCCTACAAGAAAATGCAGATATGTTGACAATCGATATCCCTGGATCATTACCTCTCATTTCAATTAGGGTGGTTGAGAAATTGTGGTAAAATATGGGAAATGAAATGTTTAGAAGTCTGAGTTAAAATGTTAGCATCTTCAAATATCGAGTTTATTGATTAAAATCAACTTCTTGCAAACAGGTTTTGGAAATTCAGAAATTGGCCTTTACAAATACATTTCCTTTTCCAAAAAAAGAAGACAGGTTTGTGCTAAACTTAAATTTAAATTTAACACCAACCTGTCTTCTTTTTTTACTGTGTTATTGTTTTAATTGACAATACATTTCAAAAACACGAGAAACCAAACAATCTAATCTTTAAGCATTAGCTACAGTTTTTTGACTTTTTACATCAAGTGGTGGCATTTGACAAGGATGCAATATCTGAGTATTCTGACACAGACCTTCTGGTTTTCTGTTTTACTCTACTTCCAGTCACTTAAGTTGGAAAGGAGTTGGCAAGTAGAATCCCCAGTATCTGTCTACTGAAGAAAAACAGATAATCTTCTGTGGTAAACAGTGCCAGTTCCAGGATTTCTCTTTCAGGATCACTCGGCATTTAAACATGTTTTGCTCTGAGTAGACCAGTCGTTGTTAAGGGTCAGTGCTTTTTTTAGTCTCAGTCATAGTTTCCAGCTCGGCTCATGCGATGCTTGAGTGCGCACATCTGCCAACAAAAGCTGCGCGCGGTTTGACACAAGCATTTGGTGTGCGTGTTTGTCATTGTGTGTGAAATTAAGTTCAGAGGAAGAACAGAAGTCAATTGTCTGTAGATAGTTTGACGTCTGAGGTCAGTAGACAACAAAATATTTAGCTTATGCTGTGACATGCATACATACACACTTAAGTAGCAGAGCACTGCCTTCACTTCTGGCAAAAAATGGCTTGCACTTAAGCCAATGAACTGTAACAATCAAAGTGACACTGGTTTTAGGTAGAGGCAAATTAAAGGCTAAGGCAGTGTTTACCGGTCCGTGGACCAATTGGTACCGGTCCGCGGCGCAAGAAATAATAAAATATTTCCGTTTTACTTATAATTTGAGTCTGGAGCATCTTTTATTTTGAAAATCCTGTAATCGGATTCTCTCGGTTACTTGTGCGCCAACATTGAGCCACAAGCAGCAAAGGGGGAAAAGAGACACATCGCGGCCCGGTAGGTGAGTCCTACGAATCCGCTCTGCGTAACGGCCTCTGCCTTACCTCACGTACCTCCCTTAGAGCACGCACCCCCCCCCGTCGGCCCCCGGTCTGCCGAAAAATTTCAAAGTCTCAACCGGTCCGCGGCACAAAGAAGGTTGGGGACCACTGCTCTGAACGACCCCTGGGGGGCGGTACCGCCCACGTTGAGAACGTCTAGGCTAAGGTTATGGTCCTTCTAAAAGTGTGCCAGGGAGAAACTAATGTAAACCACTAGTTTACAATGGTTTACATTGTAAACTGATTTGATTGAATTAAAAATATACTCCTGCAATCACTGACACTCTCCATTCACTTTCTAGCACTTGTTATTGATAAGATATTTTAATCTGCTGCATATCTCAGTATCCACCTCCCCACATGACAAGGTGCCAAATTTTTGCAATTAATTAGTTGACAAACCTGAGCATGTCTGTCAAAACACTCCCTCTAACTAAAACTCATTGTTTTCTTTATAAGGTTTTGTTGGCTGCAGTGGCCTTCATTTGAACGTATTCTGACAGGAAATAGGGTGAAGACATGTGGCAAATGTCACCAGACTTAGAATCAAACCTGCAACTACTGCCATGAGGTCTAAGGTCTCCATACGTGGGTTGTGCTTTGCCCCTGCATCACCATAGCACCCCTAATGCTCATTAAGACATTGCTAATTTTTAGTGTAACTAGGATTGCAGCCCTTTGAACAATCTATGAAAGTAGGAAATAAAGGTGCAGTGAAATAAAGCAGTAAAAGTTTTATTTTTGTTAATGTTGCTGCTGTTATGTAAAGACAATTGGCTGATGGATAATAGCCCAGTTCCCTGATACTTTCACCATGGCTAATGTGGAGTTAATTTAAACCCACTAACAGATGGGAAATGTTGTGACAAGGGTGTTTTATTGCTTCTGCAGGAAGCTGATCAAACTGCAAAACTCAACACATTTCACAAAACCCCCCAAAAAAGAATATCCAATGATTTCCTCCTTTTCTGTTGAACTGCAAACACTAGTAGTTCAGCAAACCGACAAGAAAACAAGCAGAGGGCATCCATAACCTCCAGTCTGTGTAGTATGTTGTTTCCCCTCAAATATGCTATGCCAACTCTTTGGGAGGCTTGTAAAGGTGATTGCTATTTGGTATTTCACATACACGACAGTGGCCCCTCCTGAGGTCAGGGTATTGATTTCCTATTTTTTGCAGTTCTGACATCTGGTGCCAGTGTTTGTGAAATGTCTTTCTTCCCACAGCTTTGTTGACACGTCCTCTCAATTTTGGAGATCCTGAGGCTGTCGTGATATTTTCAAAATCGATCTGTTTGATCAGATGCAGTCTGGGGAAACCGAACAATTTGTCACCTGCTTTCTAGGTTCAGCTGCCTGTGTTATCAGTCAGACAAAGTAAGCCAGTTAGAGCCATTACCTGATTTACCAAAGCTAATTTCTATTGTTGATGACAGTCTTGAGTCTCTCTGTGGACATAATTTTTGCTACTTTAAATTAAATTAGGTGACCTTCCTGTTATTTAATAGAATTGTGCTGTTCTTCATAATTCATATCAGTGTCCTCTGTTTTTGACAGTGCAAGCCATCCAGAAGTCATTTAATCTTTGGCCATTTAGTGTTCCACTAAATGAGGAAATTATTCATCTATGGCGGTGCTTTATTCCAACTAGGTTCATTATTTCATTTAATTGGGGAAGTAATGAACAATGCACAAATGTTTGCCAGAAGAGCCTACATGACATTATTAAGGCAATGTTTTTCACTTGAATAATAAGCATTTGCTGGGTAATGACATTTGGGAGACAAACGGGAAACAAAGCCACTAATTCCCCCAATGTTCGGTGTAAGCATGCCAGTCATAGAGTTAGGGCTAAGAACAAAGCTTTTTAGTCATACACCGCTGTCATTTCTACCTAGGAATTAAATAAATCTATTCTCCATTTTAAATGTGTAATTCAGCAAATGAACAAATTTCTGATAATAAGCTGAATGTGAGTTTGCTGTAAAAGGAAAAAGATAGGACAAAAGCTGACAGCGTGTCTCTTGCTGTGTTTTGCAAACCAGCTTAGCTCGGCTTTCTTCTCATCTTTGCGTGCACTGAAAACAAACATCATCCGGCATAATGGGATGGAGGCAGATGATGAAACTTTTACTGTCATCGCACTCGTTATCCAGTAAAAACACTTAAAAGTGAGAGAGCAAGAGGAAGATGGAGGCAGAGCCAAAGAAAACCTCAGACAGCGGGGAAAAGACACACGAGGGAGGGGCATGATGAATTTGGAAGAGGAATAAAAAGAGTGCTTATTCAGTTGAGGAAGATTTATGACCTAATGCGGATGTGGTTGTGAACTCCTTGGTGCTTTGCCTCTTTAAAATCTTTCCATGGTGCTCACTAGCTCCCAAATCAACATCCTGTCTCTGTGCAAATGTGCTTAAATGGTTCCAGCACAATGAAATTTATGGCCCAGGCTACCCACCCTGATATTTGGGTCCAAAATTGTTCTCTAAGCATTGATTAATGGATTAATTCAGTTTCCTTTCTTTAAAGTGCAGATGCATACACTTTGCACTCAACTGATATTAAAACAATTATGGAGAGTGAATTAATATAGCTAATTCCCCAGATGCAGGTGAATGGCAAATACATTTAAATCCAATTTCAAATTTTGAAATGGTCATCATAGTCAGTTTTCATTGGCAGTCTCAAGTGACCAGTCACAAGTGGAAACCCCAAACAATTTTAGGTATGACAGCTTGAAGCTAGAGTCTATAGAACAAGAGAGTTTCACTAAAAAATAAAAAAATTTCAACAAAACCTTGGAATGATCAATCACATGTTTACTTGTTCAGTGAAAGTGAACATTAAAATGAATTTGAACACCTGTGAATAGGTTTATATCTAAATATGATAGAGCAGATTTAAAGATTTAAACCAGATATGTGACAAGAATGTGGTGACATATGTCCATCCATTGCCTATGCCTGCTTGATCTTGGGGTTCCTGTCTCCCTTGAGGTGGAGTACGTCCTGGACCAGTTATCAGTACATCAATACATTGACGGTATCGTCAGAAATTACATCTATAGATGAAAAGTGTGTTTTGCTAGGTCGTGATCAGGTTACACACTTTACTAAGATGTCATCTTGTTTCTTGTGTATGTGGATTTGTGGGATGGTGGATGGTAGCGTATGCATGCGTGCGTCTTTGGTTTTACACCATTTTTTTCAAGCAACTAAGCACATGTTTGACTTCAGATTTAAAAAGGAGTAGTGAGAATTTGTTCCAGAGAATACATTTCTGCCAGATCACATTCCAAGTATAACTTCTTACTATCTGGCAGATTTCAACAAGAATTCACCTCATGTACCACTGGAATTCAAAGCAACAATTTCAACAGAGATTGTGCCAAGTTTATCTCTTTATTTGTTCACCAGTCAAATTCTAAGGAAAAACAAGTTAACATAAATGGAAACAAAATACTGTACCAGTTTGATATGAGTCGCAAGAAGGAAAGCATGAAACTCATGACTATACCACTCAGATATTCTCTCCATCATGGATCCGTTCATCCGTCCATCCACAGCAGGGTTTGTAAAACTTTAATTTATGAAACGAGGAAAAGGAAATTCTGTCAATTTAATGTTTATAACAATTGTTTTCTGCCAGTAAAATACGATAACTTTTAACTGTATAAGGCATGCAGAGTTAACGTCTACAGTCTTATTTACTCTCCATGTCTCAAATAAAAAGTACTTTGTCGATGGATATAAACAACATAATTAAAATTACAGCCTGACACAGGAACATCCAAATGACTGAGGTTAAATGTACCAAGAAAAAATAACGTGTGACCTATATTGCACAGTCTGTGTTCAATTTAATTTCTAAATCTAGAATCCTATAAAATTAATTTTTTTTGCAAATTCTATTATATTTTTCCACAAATTGTGATTTCATTTTTCATAAATTTGTGTAATAGGCAGCCCCCCCCCCGCCCCCCTCATGTTCATATAAAGGAAAGAAGAATGGATGGATGGATGTTTAGTTATTTTTTTAATGTTAAGCAGCCTTTTTGAAAGAAACTGAAATCTTTGTCGCTTAGGAGTCTCCAGAGAGTGTGCTTTGCTTATACACAGTGTGTCTGCCTGTGTGTTTTGAGTGTGTGTGCGTGAATGAGTTTGTCACTTGAGTGGCAAGAAGCCTGCAAAACACACAGAACCTGAAAGCAACAAAGGACAGGTGGACTCTAGTCCTGAAGGCCACAGCAGCCTGAGGCAGATTGACACGGAGCACTGCTCCAAGGCAGCCATGGAGGAGGGTTGTCAGTAAAGCTGCCAACCAATCCCCGACAGCGACGCTGCAGAGCACCAAGAGTCCCCGCCTCTTCCTCCCAAACCACTCAGCAACCGGAACTTAGAATGACCAACATAAGGAGTTCACACCTTCTCATTTATGAGCTAGCCTTAAGTAGTCAAGAGGGAGGGGTGCCCACCAGAGTCCAGTGTGGCCCTATTGCCCACAGCCATCCCAACATCCCTGGGAGCCATAGGCCACCCAATGCAACCCCACTACCTAGGGAAGTGGGGAAACACCCAAGCAAATAGCACCACACCAAGAGGGGCAGTTCTCTGCTACTTCCTAGGTTATTGCCAAACACCTTCATCCCCACACCTTGATCTCCTGGGAGGCACATACCCAGCTGCATAGACAATGCCTGAGATCATGTAAATAGTCATCAGGTAAATCTCCCATGCAATTTGGACATTCATTAGTAAGTGATAAACCCTCTGTTGCCCTTTGTAGTGACAGATTTTATATTGTATAAGATAAAGCTTGCAAATGAAGACCTATTCATTTTGAAGTATTTCCACCAGACTGTCACAATTGTACTAATATTGATGCTTTTAAAACGGCTATGCTCCCTAATTACATCTATGGTAAATGGAGATCCAGATTACCTTACATGGCATTTTCTCAATTCTTATTCATAGAGTGTGAGGTGTTTTTTCTTTTGGTTCCAAATTCATTTTAAAAAGTGCTTTAAACTATGTGTCAGGTAATATTAATAAAATAATCTGTCTTCTCAAGTCCCAGTCAGTCACGGAAAATGACTGTTCACACTGAGACAGGTCCTTTCCTAATAAAGGGAAGGGTTTTTTTTGTTTTGTTTTGTTTTTTCTTTCTGCTGCTTTTAGTTTTGTTTTATAGAAAACTTTTTGAACAAATTTCAACAACAAACTGAAATTGATTGCATTGTTTGATCACTAGGATCAATTGGAATCTGTATACGGCTGTGGTGTATATTACTAACCAGATGTTGTATTTGCTTGTTGTCCGTAAAACATCCACCAGACTTTGTGGCCAGCAGCCACGTTTTTCATTTTGGAGATTGTGTTTAGAGTATCCCTTAATGTTGTGTTCATTTATGGGTTGTTCTGGGGTTGTTACTGTAGCTTTTTTTTTTTTTTCTCACTCTAGAATCTTAATGTGTTAAATCAAAATGTAGCTACTGTTTAGCAAAACAAATGAATTGATGATGTAGTAATCAGCGGTGGAAAAACCCATCACTATTTAATTGTTATAGAATAGTGATTTTATCAAGTATCATACCATGTTACTGGATAAAAAAATAAAAACTTTGTTGAGTTCCCTAAATATAATGTATTAAATAAATTTGAAGCTCTGTCTCTCTATTTTTTTTTTCATTAAGTTCATTGTGTATTTCTCCAGAGCTGAGCTGACGGGTATTTTGGAACCAAACATGTTTATTACAAGATTAGTAACCAATGTCATCTAAGCAGGTCTCTTTACATACTAATTATGTCTTCCAGCTGGTGTGGAAAAGTCTTACTACTGTTGATATGTTGCCCAAACTGGCCCATTAGCTTTTACCCACACATGTTAGCTGCTATTTTACAACCCTACTGGTTCACATTACGTTAGAGATTTCAGTGAAGTGCTGCTCTTTTAGTTGTATATCTTATATATTTTGGTGGCTAACTCTGAAATTACGTACATTTTTCAAGTGTAATAACTGCCAGACTTTAGTGGTGCTCTCCTCTCCCTTGAACAACTTAACACAGACCATTTCTGGCTCTAGAATACACACACAGACTGACACAACATTTAAACCTGGAAGCAACATAACACGCAAAAAGCATTCAGAACCTAAAGAATTATATTTTACTCTTCTTGGATCTATTATTTTCTTTTCAATACTGTTTAATTGCCATTCACATATGGAAATAATAATCAAAACAATTATTAATATTATTGCATACTATCATTATTACCTTCATTAATTTTATTTCTACTATCTCTGTTCTTTTATTGGTGTCATTTTCCTCCCATCCTCATCTGCTGTCAAGGCAACCAGTGCCACCATACTGCTTGCTACACTAATAAGAACAGAAATCCTTAAAAGGAAAATGTATTAAAATGCAGATACTCAACATTTTGCTAATTTAATTTAAAAACACTTGATATTGTATCATTTGTCCAGGAGACTTTTTGTCAAGCAGCACTGCTAACTACCACACCGACCCGATGTGAATGGCAAGCCATTTTTACAAATTGCTTCTTTATGTCTGGCACATAGAGTAAACTCTACAGTAGAAACTGCTGTTAAGGACTTAATAAACAAAGTGAAAATTTCTGTTTTTGTGTTTGGAGAAAATTAGAGCAATTTAAGAGACAAATCTGCTAAAACAAGTTGGGAAAAGCAATGGCAATTTCAAACTAAAAGCTCATGAACTGAGACATCAAAATTTTTTGTTATGATTAAATAGGTCTACTAAGGGAATTTGTTGCCAGAAAATATACAAAACAATGAAGATCCCGATTAGGGATTTAGATATAATTAAATCTGTGTGCCAAACTCGACAAGGATTTTATCAGGAAGAAAGAAGGTGTCATTTTGTGGATGCATGTGGTGTGCAACCTATGAGGCATATGTTGTATACAGCTGGTAGTACTCTAGGGGATTTGTCTCTGCCTTATGCACAACAGGCTGTCTACCCAATACAAATGAGGCAGCTGCAGAGAGCAGCAAATTCACCGCTGTGCACAATATCATAGTAGAATAGCAGCTCCAAGAACATCAATGTTCTATGTTATACTTTTTGTTATCAGAATCCACAGGTTTATAACTGTTTCAGTGATTTTAGAGAGGGTTCAGTGATAGAGGATGAACAATTATGAATATGTATCGAACAATGGTTGTCACAATTGAAAAGCCTCATTAATTAGGACCCATTCTTAAGATGAATATGCCAGAGGGAATCGAAATATTAGTGAATATTTGCTGGAAAAACAGATAACTTGAATAAACACTTTTTGTTTGATGAGATATTCATGTCTTTTGAACAACCACCACACCCTTCACTCACCCTGACAGTTTCCCTACAGAAACCTGCATCATAATGTCTGGGCAGATTGCCAAAATAAGCTAAGATAAACATTTTGTGATAGGATTAGTCTCCCAATGAATGCCATTTAAACCTCTGTAAGTGTGTGCTGAATCAGATGAGTTGGACTTGGAAATCTAGTAAAAGAGAAATTTAATTGGAGAATGACTGCAAATGCTTAGCCGAGGATGAACGCAGCAATACATGGCATATAAACTGTGCATTGACATTAACAGAAACCTGCTCTCACAAACACCGGTGATCATTAATTGCTTACTCTGACATGAAACTGCAAGGTCTTAATGTCATTTTGATGCATTTGGCGCAACATATGAAGTTTGTGTAGAAAGCAATTCTTGAACATAGGCCAAAGTCAGAACACAAAAATCCGAGTGAAGCTGAGATAACCAAAAGAGAGGCAGAGGCAAGTTGAAAAACAAAAGCAGGGGGAAAAAGTTTAAAAGTTATCAATTATGTGAAGGGAGATTATGTAACTCCACTGGTGGAGCCCAACAGTCCTACTCTACTTGAAAATGTTTGGCGCTTAATAAAGCTGGTCTAAAGATGGAGCACCTGCTAAACAAAAACAAAACATGAAACATATAATCAGAAGCAAGTCTTCCATCTTGAGCTTTAAAGCTAATTTGAGACATTGTACCCTTTGGGGTTTTTGTTTGTTTGGGCCTTTTTACTGCTATTACATATTTGTCATCCTGCACTGTGATATGGGTTTGTCCATTGGTGTCTGAGTGAATGATGATAAGCACAACCCACTTTATCTTTGTTGATTATGTTATGGCATTTTTTTTTATCACCTCTAATCTTCTTCAGAACTTTAAATCTCATATGACATAGATGATCTTCCCCTGTTCGTTTTCTCACAGGCACAAAATGGTTTTATATAAAGATACATAGTCTTTATTCCGACAGTGAATTACTCACTGACAGCTGCATCTCTGCAGGCTTGGCAGTGTTAATAAGGTCATCTATAAACATAGGAGAGAGATACTGTGATTACTTTAGATGTGGTAAAGAATTGCAACTGCACAAAAATAAGCGATGGATTTAAACAACTTTTCTGGATTCAATGTGTATTTCTGTAATGTATAATAAGGTTAAACTGACCCACAAACATGGAGACACTGAATTTTATTGAAGTTTTGTATCACAGCCAAGTGAATATGTCACTTTGTGAAATAAGTGAAAAAACATTTTTGGGAAAGTTGAGCAAGAGGTAGTCATTAGAATTAGAGATTAGGTCTTTGATAACGGTAACTTCAGTATGTTTCCTGCATAGATAAGCTAGTCACATACATTGTGCAGGTCAGGTATGGTTTTATCCATTCTCTATCCTGAATATGTTTTGCTTTTACACCATCTTTCAGCCCTGTGCTTTGTGGTTTGCTACTGTCATCTAAAAAGGTTTGCCTTGCTGTTGCACATTTTCACGGTAGGTCAAACATTTGCATGGATTACTGAATATTTTCACACAACATTCATTTTTACACATGCCGAGTTGTTTGGAAAATACTGTGCTGCACAGTTTTTGTGCGTACACAATGTTTATGCATGAGGCTCCAGGGTTTTTTGGTCATACCTAAATCAGTTATATACATTGTCAAATGGCCTTAACTTATGTTCATCCAAACCAACATTAGAATCAGAATATTCCACAGGCAAGGTACAACCAATACAATGGGATACTGTAAAAAAGTACTTCAGAGAACAGAGAAATAAAATTAACTGAAACAAAAATGAGCAGATCCAAATTTAACAAATCTAGATGTAATAGAACAATTAACAAAGGGACAAAAAAGTGAAGCTGAATGTAAAAAATAAATAAATAAATAAATAAATAGATGAAATTTTGGAAAAGTCAGAGTATGAAAAACACTGCTTGCCTCAGGGCTACTTTTAACTTAGGCCCAGTCGATGCTTCATGATGCCTGTCATGAGTCCTCACTGTTGCTCTGTGTGTTTTACTGAGGGACCTTTGTTGCATGTGGCATGAGGTAGCCTCAGTGTAACAGTCTTGAAGACAGCTGAAAGCTCTATCGCATGCCTGTTTAAAGGCCTGCCAGTCCTAATAGGACTGAATAAGTAGGCCTTTACCTTAACTTGGCAAAAGATCTCTTGTGGCCAGTGACAGCTATGGCAGCTTGTCGTGGCAGCTGGCTGATGAGAGCTCTGCAACTTTCTGCTAACACTGCCACTGCCACCAGCAGCCGTCCATCCCAGTCTCTTCCATCTCTTCAATCAATTTCCTATTTGGAGAAGTTCACTCTTTTGTCTTCTGGCTGAAAATTTTATGAAATAAAAAAAAGTGGAAAACCTTTTCATGTTAGAAGAAAGAAAAGCGAAAAGAGACTTTAAGGATTTGCCAGGTGGACAGGAAGGAGTTGAGAAAAATCAAAAGATAACTTAGAAATTTATATTAAATTTTTTCATGAGAGGAAAACCTTAACTACACTCCTGGAATTCAATTATTTTGGCTGACATACAATGTAAAATAGATCAATACAAATGTGACGCCTCTGGCTGAAAGCAAAGCAATGATGGGACAGCGGATAAGTCCATTCACAACACTGCATAAAGTCTTAGTACAGGTTAATTATAATCAACTTTGTTCTACAGTTTAATCTTATTTATAGGCTTGGCAAAATGTGTTTTAGCTTCACAGGATTTTATTCAGGTCATATGTTATGCATATAAATTTGTCATTTCAGGAGAAATTTGCATATCGTTGGCAAAGTTACACCCCTTGTTGACTGAAGGATGAGGGTCAATTTCAAGATGCAAACTTTTCTCAGGACGTCTGAAAAAAAGTGACTACGTTTAAAACTGTAGCTTTCTGCAACTGCAGAAAGCTCCTGTTCCACAGCTTCAACCCTGTACAGCCCAACCAGAGAGTTGTCGAATAACCACAGAGTGGAACATAAGACAAGTGAGAATGAGTTGGTTACGGCCATCTGCTGGTGATGAGCAGGTGCCCCATTCTCCTCCGCAGCCTCTCGTCTGGGACCAGTGGAGACAGAAATCAGTCAGATGAAACTGATGTGGACATCAGGTGGAGGATCCACTTACAGCTCGTCTCGCCTGAACTCGCTTTGACTGCTGGTGCACTCTGATACGCTGCCATGCCTCTGCAAGACAGTTCTATTTCTCCCGCCTCCTAAAGGTGTTCAACAGTGACTAAACACTCCCCAATGACCTTATCAATTGTTTCATTATTTTAGTTTTGGAGGGGGGGTAATGGGAGAAAGCGTCAGAAACACACTCTTAGTTTTGAAATTTAGAGAAGCCCATCTGTTCCTGTTGAGATTTGGCGCTCAGTCATTATGTTAAGCCTTCAGTTGCCTCTCTGAATGAAAACAAAGTAAAATCAGGATCCCTTTGATCATCCTGCTAAGGTTACCTTGACATCAAGGTCATTGTTCTATCCCTGCTCTTCTTTTCTAGGTTTATTATTCAAAGCTTATAAGTACTGCAGTATACTGTGGGAATTATCATGGTGTCCACTGGGATGGCAGAAATCCTCCAGAAATATAGATTTTATTAATATGAGTCAACAGTCACAAAACCATTTTTTTACAGTTTCATATGAAACCGCAAACTTTATCTAGATGCTATTTAGCATATTTTCCAAATTTGCTAAATGACTATGCTAACTTGCTAAATGCTTTCAGTTTACATTTAAACCTAGATGGATAAATGTTACATATCATTTATGTCACTCATCTACAGAATGAATATCCAGGATGGTCTTATAATTTATATGGAATAGCAAATGAAATTTCAATACAAGTCCAAAATGTGTGAAATCCTTGAGGCCATATGCTTTGTTGTGATGTTTGTCATCTGTCAGTCTGTATTTCTAACTTTTTGCTTTTGAGCCTACGGATAAAAAAATAATAGCATTATTGTGCTTTACCTTGTACACAGAAAAATAAGGATTTCTCACAACAGAAAAGCTAAAATATTAAATCATTAAATTAGAATATATTGTACTGACTTTTGTTGGGTGAGTATATTTAATTTGTTTTTCATGACAATGTTACTTTAACAGTTAAGATAATATTTTGGGAGACTGCATGAGCTCCAAAGAAAAAACAAGTGCAAAGGTAAACTTTAAAATATACATTTTGTTTGTGCTTCTAGTGGTCACCTTTACAGTGAATAATTTGAATGTCTTAAAAGAATTAATAACTAAACACAGCTTTCATTGTAACATAATAGATAGATTGTAACATACGTAATAGCAATAGATCACTTCAAAAGCTCTTAGCTTAAAATAAATGGCAATGTTGACCACTTGAGTGTAACTTACACAATAATAATAATAAAGAAAATCTGACAAAATTTGACCAGTGTGTTTAAACAAAACTGCCAATATCACGTTACCGTTGACGATCTGTGATTGACATGCCTAGATAAAATTGACATTGCCCCATTTTTGTGATAGACAGTACTGGTTGCTGCGGAAAAGTTAAAGGTTAGGGAGGTCCACTGCTGATAAAAAGTCTTTTTGAAATATTAACGACAAATAGCTTGGCAAGATCTTTTTTGGTCATTATTAATGATGACATTGGTCGAGTGAAACTAGCGGAAGGACACAGTTGGCAAAAGCAAGCTTAGAGATTTTAAAGTAGAGAAATAAAAAGTTTCACACATTTACTATTGAAATTGCCAAACATTTTATGTGTTTGCTACTCTTTTATCCCTATATTAAATAAAAACTACTTAACATATTTTGATACAGAAATCAGAAACCGCATTGTCATCTTGGCCTGATGACAACAGAACTGACTAACATAAGTAGATGTTCCTCACAGAGAGATATACAATATTCTAAATAAATGACCCACACTTTTTGTATTTTGTGTTAATATGTCTTATTTATTTGATTGGCTTAGGAAATAAATAAGCGGGGATAAGGAAATTACAGTTCAGATATTTGTTTTTACATGCAATAGTTAATGTATCTCTGTTTCAGATGTTTTTTTTTTCTTGTGGCCTCCTCTGTGTTGCCTCAACAACGTTCCACACGGTATTGATCTTGGTCTTTAATGCCTCTGCTTAAACATTCGCCTTGCTGATAAATTACATAATCTCCAGGCCTACTTAGACACAACAACAACATCTGGATGTTAATTGGATAAACTAACTAAGGTGGATCAGTGAGTTAGTCATCTTAAGGCCTCCTTTGAGAGTACAGGAAGACTGTGCTGACTATGCAGGGCGGCATTCTGTATGACAACAAGAGCTTTGTTGTCATACAGAAAGTCATTTAGTGATGGGCAGTTCAGCTGCTTTCAAAGAGCCAGCTCTTTTGGCTCCCAAATGGCTCTTGATTTATTATAATTCATAGTCTCACTTAGTGTGGTAGTTTGACATGTCAAATGTTTTGTATGTTAATAAATATTTTTGCATTTAGTGTTTATGTGAGAAGTCTTATACCTACATAAATTAACGTGTTTGGTTTGTTACAATAACAACCATTCTTACTTATGTATAGTTTTTGTGATGCACTCTTCTCCTCACCTCTTTCTACTGACTACCGGACTGGACAGATTCTCACCTCTCTTTGTTGTCATAATGGTATGATCCCATATCTCACCCCTGATTGGCCACCATTCTATGAATCAAAGCTCTGCCATGCAAGATGGAGCTACTCAGAGTGAGAGCTCTTAACTTTCTTAGTGAAAGGAAAATAAAGTGGTTCTGATTTATTTTTATTTATTTTTTTGTACAATTTATGGCAACCACAAATTTTTTAGCAGTTTCTGATTAAGTTTATTAGCAGCAGGTTCTGTTATGCTTACTTATGATGTACTTTAGTTTGCTTAAATATAAACAATAATGGTAGCTGACGTTGAACAGCTCATCATACCTGAGAGTCTTGGATCTAAAGCTTCTCTCAATGTACCTTTCCAATATGGGAAACCAACACAGAGACAATCAGGTTTTAGATTTTTTGCCAACAGATATACGTGTATTTTTACATGTAGATGTAAATATAAAATACTGATGTGATTTTTATTCAAATATACAAACTCAAATGCCAAATGTAAATAAGGGGCATTATTTGACACTCAAAGATAAATGATGAACTCTAGTCTGGAAAATAAAAAGTCATGTGTTATACCCAACCATCATCCTTCATTAAAAGTCAAGAGAGAACAGATATGCTTTTATTATCAATGATTACCATAACTTCACAATACTAAAAACCACATATACTGCATTTATATAAATGTTTTCCAGTCTTACTGAACTCTGAAATGTTTTTTGCACTGCACCAATTGTATGTCAATTTAGGGAAAGGCTGGACTATGTTGTTTATCACCTCAGGTAAAAGATTTTCACTTTTTTTTCTTTACCCACAACCAACTTCTTTAAAAAAATAGCAACAATTGAAAAGACTCTTTACCAGCTCTGCTATCATATTTATAAAACAGACATAACAGACATGACAGAATATCTAGGTAAAAATACATAAATATCTAACATAGTCCTCCATAATTGTGCCATTTATGCTTTAAAACAAATAAATTATCCAACTAACAAGAAGAAAAGCAAATAGATTAAATTAGCACATAACAATCTGACCTGCAATTGTTTTGTGACTAGAGGAAACAAAACCAATTAAAGTTTTCTGAAAACCACAATATTTTTCATTCAAACTTTCATTTGAAAGTAAAAATATGCAATTCAAAAATATAACACATCATTCAGATACCACGGCCATTTTTATGAGTTTGCCCATCTGCCAGTTAACTGAGCCTGGAGGCAAAATACAGTAGGTGTGTTTTCTTGTCCAGAAGCAAATCCAGGAGACAGATGTTACCTTCTCTGTGTTTGGGCATGGAGCCAGGCAATTCATGAAATATGAGGAGGGGGAATAAAAAAGGTAGAAAAGTGAGTTATTCTCTGTACATTCAAGGAAAACACTTATATTTCAGCCATTTTTAATGCACTTTATTCAGCAATAGACTTCCAATATAATTAATAAAATAAATAGTGGCCATTTTAGATTTCATATATCTTGTGTAATTTACTATACTTATATGGGTAAATTTTACTGAAATAAAGTTGAATTTCAAGAGTCACCTGCAGACCAGATAATTTTAATGGGCAGTGCAAAACACATGACTAAGCAGCAAATGAATTGAAAATATTCACAAAAACATGATACACAGGCAATAAAACACATTTTATCAAATCAGATAACTTATCAAAAATTACTTGTGTAAAACATACAAATTCTGAAATCAATAAATGATAGGAACAACATACAAATATAAATATCACAACTCCACCAAAATACCTACATACCATGATAGAGAACTGAAAAATAAATAATTCATATAACATTTCTATATTTTATATTGGGCTTATAAATCTCCTGAACATGTAATTAGTAAATACCAGAAGCAGAAAAAATATGACAATATACCAAACAGAGAAGTGAAACAATAGAGTGAGGAAAGGTTATAAATAATGCATAAAATTACAAATAAGTAGAGATTTAATATTAGGTTTCAAAAATTGATCAAATTGTACAATGGATAAGCACAACCTATGAAGTTGTTCCCTTCTGCTGATTCTAAGTGCTTGTTCAATTTTATGTGTAAATTATCAAATTTATCCATACCATTTTCTGGGTATGAACTGGATGTGTTTGTCTTGTACTGTGTGAAGACCATTGAAGTAGCACCAGATATACAAAGATTTGCACTATACAAAAACAGGACATGAAAGTATTAAAGTAAAATACTTTTTGCTTCCCTTCTTTCCTTCTTTCTTCCTTCCTTTCTCTTTCTTTATTCCTTGAGTAAAAATCAAGCCAAACAACACACCTTTGTGTCCTTTTCTTGATTGAAGAAGGCATGCTCTGCTTCTTCTAACCTTAATGTTATTTACACTCCTATTCATGCTGGTGGGCTGCCACAATTCAGCTGACTTTCATTTATCAAAAGGATCGTCAGCATAGGTTGCATAGTTGAACATTGAGACCTTTTTCTGACCCAATCAGCATAGCACCACCTTAAAGTATGAACATTTATTCAAACTAAGATCTGCTGACAATGTGTCTGGAAGGATTTGATTTTAGTACATTTTAAGTATGAGGTTTTTTTTATTAGCTGTTGTATATTAATAAAAATGTAGATATATTAGTTTTTTTTCTTCTAATGAAAAGGATAAAACATTAGCGAGAAGTGATGTGGTCTTTAAAAAAAAGCTATTTGTCATCCCCTTTGACCTCCATCCCAAATCAATGATTTCAATTTGTGCATCGACAAAACCGAATAGGCTTAATGCAATGACTCTACTAAATGCTTTAGGGGTCACATTAAAAATGCAAAGGTGTGCTAGCTATCTGAAGTGCACTGACTGGATGTTGTCCAAATAATAATATTGTAGCCCCACAGCAATTATAGGGATCACTGAAGGGGCGGCGACTGCAAGAAAATGAACTCAGGATCAATCCTAGCACTTATCAGGATGTAAGTGAGTCAGGAGAGGTTCAAGGAGACTGTGGGGATCTACTCAGCTTTTGACACAGTGTAACTCAAATTGAAGAGGTTGACTGCCTATCAGATTCAAAATGCATCATAATTCACTATCACAAAATAAAGATCCAATAGTTCATGTGCATCGTGAGGCTTTTCCTCTCCTGTATGCCGCTAAAAAGATAAGTATTCAGCTTCTAAAGATAAAATCTATCCTCAGTCAAAGGATGATGTGTATCTTAGATATAATCGTACTTAATCTCTATGCAGCTCATATTGCCTTGCACTAGCAACTGCCTTGGATTGGAAATGACAGCAGTCCTACTTTAGTCAGTTGCTTCAGTCAATAAATGTTTGAGCTTACTACAAAAAGATGATTGCACTAAATGACTTGGAAATGATAACCATGATTTTCAGTCTACTGCGATAAATTTAGTTGGTCATTTTAATAATAATACTCCCTACAAAAGACTTGAGGGCATGCAGAGTTGTTAAAAACTATTTTAATATGCTTCTCCATCTAAATCAATGTGGTACATTGTGATGAATATTACTATTTGGGTGTTGGACTTTCTCAAGCCTGATTGAGAGTTCATGGTGTCTGAAGTATGTGCTCGGTCTTCTAATGGTGGGTGATAATTTCACAGATCAATGAACATCATCTACAGCAGTAAAAGAAAAAAAAGGAATTGCTGAATTTGTAATGGGGCCAAACTCAATACTGCACTCCCATTGTTCAGCAAGGACAAATCCTTTTAACCCTTTAACCATCACCCTCAAAGTGCTTGGATGTAAGTCATAAGGACATGGTTGTCCTTATGGACATGGTTGTCATCATGACAACTAAGGGGTTGAATCCCACGATTGTATCCAGTTTGTCAACTATAAAATGCAGGGTTTCTTCTATAGCATGCTGTATACCATCTCTCTATTTCACCTCATCCCTTTTAAACTGTATGAGCTCAAAGTTGACAAGTCAAACAGATACCTGCTTAGCAAAAAGGGATCATAACTCCAGGTCAGCTCCTTCAGATGGATTATGGGAGGTTACAACACAGTTTTCCTTGTAACCTCCCTTTGGAGTGTGCACAGAAGCAGGAAAATAACTGGCTGATTCCCTGTTCACTGCCCTCACATCCACTCCTAGATATTTTTGTTTCTCACGGTTAACTGTACCTGAGCCAAGCTCCTGATATCACCCCTATGTGAGGATAAATTTATTACTGAGAAATAATAATAATAATAACCCTTTAAGTAGCTGATGGGCAATCAGACATAAATGTGCAGGTAGTCGGGCAATGTCCCACAATGGTGGTATCCCGTCAGATGGCCTGGAGCTCCCATGAATTGTCAGGTCAACTATGAGCCACGGGGATTATTCTGGGCTCTCGTTGGCGTCCTTCGCTCTCGACTTTCAAGGGAGTAGCTCACCAGGTGAGCTGGTAATTTGCCCTCTCTGCCTTGGTCCTTCTGAGTTCTGGCTGCCCTGGTGTGTCTGTGCTTGGCATTGGTGTTCTTGCTGCTGGAGTTATTAGTCTGGTCAAGGATGGGAAGAGGAGGTTTTCTCACCCAGTTTCTCTTTGGCCTGGGGGATGCTGCCCCAGTGAGTCACTAACAACCAACCTACCTCTTTGTAGGGTGTCTGGCTGCCCTGGGATGATGCCTTCTGGCTGTCTGCCTGGGGCTGCTGCGGCCTTCTATCTGAATCCACCTGTCCTTTAGTGCTCTTGGGAGTCGTGTGTTGCAGGTTTTCTGCCTTTCTTGCCACTCTAACAAGTGTGCACCTCTACATATACACACCTAATCACACAGACACACGAACAACTGGCAAACATCATTTTTACAAATAACAAATGGATCTTGTTATGGTATGTATGATGCTATTTTTGAAATTAATTTATGTTAATGAGCATCTCAATGCAGCACTAACTATGTTAACTGAGGAGTCACATTTGCGTGTTTGAAATCTTAGCACTTCAATGTTTTTTCTGGGGTTTTTTTCTGTTTGCCCTTTAAAAATATTCCAAAAGCCAGATGCTCCTACTCTGCACCATAGAATTGTAAACACAGAAAATATATGGAGGGCTGCAAATGATTGTCAAGGGCTGAAATGGGAATCAGTCTTTGAGTGCTGTCCTTGCTGTAAATGTAAAGTCACGAGGTTTAGCGGTTAAAAAGCTTCCACAATGAGATGGAAAACTCTTTGAGAGGTTCCAATTTCATCATTTCTATTCATATAAACAAGTGCAATGTTTCATTGCCTCAGGTGCAACATGCTGTGCAAAGATTGAAAGTAATATTACCATAATTATTATAATTATGGGACAATATTTTGCTGGACAAATCCATTTGTGAAAACCTCCAGATGAACAGTGACCCTCTAAAAGAATTAAAAATCTAAGAGATGCCAATATCTTTATCTGCACAGTGTCTGTAACTGCTTGTTGCAAGTCTTTGATGAAGTCACACATGTTCTTTAAATATCTCCATGCGTTTTATTTTGGTTTATTAAACCCATGACTGTTTTTGCTTTAAGTAACCTTGCGCAAGTCATGATTCTCTAAAATGTGCATAAAGGTATTATGTTCTAGGAACTCTGTGCCCCTCCCTGTTGGCCTCGTGCTGAAATTAAATCTTCTAAATTTATGATAAGCAAGGAATGATGTGTGATATATAAAAGGAGAACATATAAGTAAGGATATTAAAAATGTGTTTGGCCACCATGTATAACAAAGAAGAATATGTTGTGTTCTGGTAAGGATTCTAACATCATTTGCTTCTCAAATGCCTTCCTTTAATTTGCATTCAATAACCATGGTGGAAACCACACTAGCAGATGCTTGTCTTTATTATCTTCCATAGATACCCTTCCAGTATTCACACACATTTTCTTGTTTTGAGCACCAGCAAGATACAATCTTCCAATTATATATTTTTATTCCAATTGAAATTTGAAATCAATCAAGTGGTTGCTTCTTTATGCATTCAAAATAAAAAAAAATAAAAATATAAAAATTGGAGAGTTATATTGGATTCAAAGATTAGATAAGCAACATGTCTGAATAAATCTTCATTTCCGTGCCTCCAAGCTATTTATACTGGGCAGACTCTAAATCTTCATAACTGATAACACACCTTTTGTATTATTTACTTTGGCTCTTAGTAGATTTTTGAATATTTTAGAGTATTTGCACTTCCAAAGCTTTTATCTGTGTCAGCTTTTAAAAGATCAAACATCAGGTTATAGTCATCAATTTTAACTTGAGAATCTGTTAGTTTATCTTCATTCAAGTAGGACAGAGCTTTTTCATCTCTGAAAAGGCCTTGCGGTATGTTAGTATTAATAGATTTACACCAGTTAATTAGGTTTGCTTAACTAAACACTGAATTTTGTCCCTTCTTTCCTGTTGCATTGAGTCAAACCAAATTACACTGCTTTGCCTTGAAATAAGTAAATCAAACTGTATTTCAGTAGAGAGATGAGTTATATCATTCCATCTAACTATCTAAAATGTATCTGATCCTTGGGAGTATATGAAGATATGCATTTTATCAACCACAGACCAAAGGTGAACAGCCCTACTATAAAGATGTGAAGCAGTTTCCTTCTGGAACTTTGCTCCACCAACTCTTAGGATACAATAGATCAGTATAAAATCTTGTTTGTTGTTTATCAAGCTCAAAACTCATAGTTGTATTCTTAATCTTTTCATTGTAATTAAATATTTGTATGAGCAAATTAATGTTTAGAATTGAATTTCACCTGTGTTGTATACTGTATCAGTAAACAAACTCTACTGACATCCTTATAGAATGAGTGCTGCTGCAAAGTTTAGCTACATATTTGGGGAGAAGAATGAGCATCTACCTTGTCTGATGGCTTCTTTTCATTTTAAAATGGTGAGCTGGTTTCACTGTCTTACTTCTGAATATTGTCTTTATTCATTGGTATTTTATCATTATTCCAGGCTGTAGCCCCAGCAGCAGCTAGAAATTAGGTTTTAGCAAAGATGAAATTAATCTTTGTTCATGTCATAATAAAGCTGCATGTATATTGCCAATATGGGCCCTGTTTAGGTGTAGAACAAGGCTGTCAGGAGAACATGACTGATTACCTTTCATACATGCGATTTATAATGTAAGAACTCTTAGGAATCGGATAAGTTTTATTTTATCCGTATAACATTTTAACAAGCCACCTGGGTGATAATATCCATCTCTGCATAAAAAAATAACTCCTGTGAATCTCATGTTCTCATAAAGAGTTTAAAGAGCATGAAATTCAAACACAGGTAATGAAGGCTTTGCTGTAAATTATGCTCTGGACTCCTGCAGGCTTGCCTTCATTCCCATCTTTTCTTCAGGCAATTTGTAATTGAGCAAGAGCAGAGAGAACGGGAAATGATGGGAAATAAGAGTTGAATCTGCACAGTTAATTCCATTTTGCATCTAGCAAGAGAAAACTTGAATACTTGCCGAAATACCATGAATGAGTTAAGCTATTATGATGTGTAAAAAGTAGATAAACCGAGTACTGCAGGGCAGAGAGAAAAGAACACAACACTTTTCAAGATATGCTTGCTCAACCTGCAGGGCAGGAATATATAATCTGGTTGTAATTCAATTAATACAGTGCTTGAAAATATTGAGATTAATAAATGTCCTGCTTATTTGTAGAATGATAATGCAGCTAATGGAGCTAAGATCTAGAGTCATATAAATGACATAATGTGAAGAAAAAAAAACATGTATTGATTTGTGCCAATGGTTCAAATTTTGATTTATAGTTATACAAGGACTAATGCTGCACAGGCCTCGACAGAGCATCCATCACCATAGGGACATAACAGTGATGGCCTGAAAACATGAGCCAGTTTTATAGACTCATTATGAGCAGCTGTCTTAGCATCTTAAAAGCCCCGTTGCTCTGGGTGTAAAACAAAGCATACACTCTGAAACTGTTCCTTAAGATTAGCCAAAGTAGTGTAATCTCTAGTTCACACTATACACAGTCATCAAATAACACCCCAAACACTGACCATGTGATGTACTGTCGCCTTGTGAGTACTTGAAATTCTAAAAGAATTTCTGTTATCTTTCATGAACATTCTGCTATCCCCTGAAACTGTTCTTGTTAGCTCTAAGTCCCTACAAAGAGAGAGAAGACGCAGTAAAGTGCCAAGTGTTGTCATGAATGTCTGCACACCCGGCTGCCTTGAAATTCTAACCCTGTGTTCACGCCTACGCTGCAGCTACAAAAACAGCTACAGTAATTACAGAGAAGTCATTGTTTTTCCAAGCAGAAGAAATAATTGTGTTTACAAAGGCTTGGTGGAAATTCAAAACCTGACAATGACACAACGTCAGATTGGAAGTGACAGCTGCAAACATCTGCTGCGTTTTTTAGTGGAAGCTGCATGTTAACGCGAGGCTCAGTGAAGTTTGGCAAAGTGACCATTTTTTTCTACAACATCAAAATGTTTAGCATTTCAAAGCATCCAATGTATATTGTAACATTGTATATTGCTCTTTGCCACTAGAAACCCAAGCCCTTTTCTTTCCTCACCTAGTAAACAAAGTTTGTGTCTCGCAAAAACGATTGATATTATATAGCTGAAAGTCAAACTACAAAATTTGGACGTACACATGCATAAAAGTAAGCTCACATTCATACAGCATCACTGCAAAACCTAGCCTTCAATCTATTGCAGCAGCACACATTGTAGATAAGAATGAAAATAATAAGGTAAGTTTAACTGTGGATGCAATGTGACCAAGAAGGCAAAAGCATTATTTAAAAGAATTTTGCCTATGAATTAAGACAAACAGAAAAGGTCAGATATCGTCAATGACTCCTTATGGAAGCTGTGGCTACAAAATGGTTAGAAACCTGAGTAGCTCTAAAAAACTTTGTAAAGAAACTTAAACTGTGAGACTATTATGGTTACAAGAACTTTAACAAGGTGAGTTAAGCTCCCTTTTCTACAGTGATAAGGTATTAAATGCCCCCGACTGCATAAGCTAATGTTAACTTGCTGCTAGTCCTATTAAAGCTCTGTGGTCCTGCGGGCACAAATTGTAAAACAGTTGGTGTAAAATGTTCTACATTAACTTTCTCCTTCTGTTAGAAAATTACCAAAACAACGGTAAGAAATTACCCGCATACTGCCTCACCCCTTATTGCTTTATTCAGCAGCTAACTGTAATATTGTAAAAAGAAGTGGTGAGGAAGGTGTTAAATGTGCAACACATTTGAACATAAACTGTGTACATTTGAGAATGTTGTGCCTTAAAAACAACCCAGAATAAATAAAGAAATACAGCAGAAACTGATCAAAATATTTGGACACCAACCTTGATGACTAGCTGATCTAAAACAAAATGTTGTGCAAAATGATCAAAAACAGAAATGAATCAATCAATCAAATTTTATTTGTATAGCACATTTCAGCTGCAAGGCATTTCAAGGTGCTTTTCATAATTAAATAAAACAAATTCAAAACAGCATGCGACATTGAATAAACAGTAAGAGAGAGATTAAAAAAAACGGCTGTTGGGAAAATCATTTTTACATGGAACAGATCTGCATTCACTCTGTTCAGAGTATTGTTTTCTAAACAACTGTAAGGAGTTAATGGATCTTTTTTCCAATCAGGATCTTGATACTGCCAAGCTGACCTGAACAGGAAATACCAAAAGGTCCAAAGTGAACCACATTTGTTTTGGAGGAAATTCAAAACCTCTGTTGTGCCAGCGGTCAATGGAGCTGTTGGAGCTGCGACATGCAAATCATATGAGTTGCTTTAGGAAATTTAAGGAACACCTGGAGTCTTTTATTTTCATAACAAAATGTTATACAAATGAGCTGTTGCTTGCTCTAAAGGTACAAAGAAGAATTTGTCTTCCTAAAGAGTGATTGAATCCATAGGTATGCTACTAAACTGATCATAAGCTCCATTTTAAATATGTACTCAGTAAATATGGTTCGCAGATGGTCAGGTGCGTTTTCTTGTGCCAAAATGAGCACAAAAGACCTTTGTGATGCTTTTGGACACATAAGCATCTTGTGTGATCAGGGAATATACTCATCCTTTATGATATGAGGAGTTGGCTCTTCTGAGGCTTTTGGAAGGTTTATTCCCACTGACTAAACTTATACCATAATCAAATGTCAAGCCACACCGATTAAATAATGCCATCTCATGAAAGAAATCCTCTGGTTTTAAATATTTACATAAAACTGAATTTACTAAAATTATCTCACCCTAAGAGTGTTACTTACCTTAAGTCAGATAGGTGAGGTTACAGTAGTTGTTTATAGTTTTATTAATTATGTGGGAGACAATAATGTGTCTCATTACAGCACACTTAAAATCAGGTATAAAGAATAAGCTTGTTTTTAAATAAAAAGTATCAAAATAACTGTTCACCAGATATGTGTTGATACGTGTTTAATTCATTTCAAAGATGTGATATTTGCAGAAGTAGCTGGGAAAACGGAGGTCTGGGGGTTTCTGCTAATATTGTTCCCCGTGTCACACACACTTGAATAAATGGAAGAAAATATATTAGAACTTGATTCTAAAATGGCATTGAATGCTTCTATTAAAGACAAACAAACTGCAAAACCAATGCTTTGGAACTGAGCTTATAAAAACCATTGTCGCAGCCTTCTAGCTTACAATACTCCAACTAAGGCCGTATGTGTTGACAGGTGGGTTTTGATTTGAACGCACTTCCTCTTCATTTGTTTGCGAAAATAGATTCTTTATTTCTTATAAAATTAGTAACAAAATAAATATCAAAAAATGTCCTACATCTTAGTCAAAAACGAAATTAAACTTAACATGGCGTTTCAAGTAAAAAAGTGCAAAATAAAAGGTCAAATTGAAAGTGAAATGAAATGTAAGTGAAATGAAGTGAAATGGTCAAAAACTCATTTACCAACCCTCCCGTACACACCAGACAATTGCAAAACAATGCCTCCAACCAGCACTCGGTGTGTTTTTAATTACTTAAATTAATGGGAGGGGCTAACCAATTACAAACATAATCAATTCTAATTTACAAATTAACTACAGACTTAATTCTAACGTTCCAAAAATAAAAAACTAAATTAATAGAAATTACAAGTTGCAAACATTACATAAATGGTCTAAACAACCATTATCTTTTCTTTTGCTCCTTCTGTAAATGTTTGTCTTTGCACTGTTAATTGCATTTGCTTCAATTTATCCTCATCTGCAATGCTTTTCTCAAGTTTTTTTTCTTTCTCGTAAATTGTTAGAGTAATTAGAGTTAAAGCAATGAAAAAAAATCATCTAATTATTATGTTTTTGTTCTGTAAAGTAGTATTTTAAAGTTTGTTCCTCTTCCAAAACTCCCCTTTAACCCTCTGAAGGTTAAATGTTCTTTTTCACTGGAATTTCTTGAACCGAATCACAAAGCTGGCTCTTAGGTGAGCAGAAAAGCCTTGTTAAAGTGCTAGCATTCATGCGGTGGGTTGTGTTGCTCTTGGTTATGTGAATTTGCTTCTCCCTGCACTTTAACACTGCATACATTTAATTTGTTCTCTGAAGAAACACTCCCAAAGGAGCTGTGACTGAGTGCAAAGAAACAGAGTAGGATGGAGAAAAAGAGGAAGACTTTGCCTGTAACAAACTAATGTGAAATGTTTTAAAACCTTAAACCTTCATCCATATGTCCATCCATCTCTGCTTGTTTGAGGTCACATTGTGGAGGTGTTTTTTTTTTTTTTCTCAGAGAGGACATCCAGACATTTATGTCTCCAAAGACACTCAAGCTCCTCCTTAGGCATTCCCAGTATCTCTAATGAATAATACTCATCTGATTAACTGGGCAGAGAATCATCACACTTCAGAGGAACCTATTGGAGCTGCCAGAAACTGGTGATGTTGTCTTTAATTATGACCCTAATCTCATGAGCGTAGTGAGGCTACTGCACAGACAGAACAACAATTGGTTTGGCTTCAGGCTTAGCTCCAACTTTTACAAAGCTGCATAGTAAATCATTAAAGTCCATTTAAAATGCTTGCACCAATAAATTGTCCATTCAGGGACCCGCCAGATCTTGGGCCCCCTGACAACAATTTGTTTGGACCCCCCCCCCCCCCCCCCCTGCTGTAAAAACATCACAATTTTAAAGGCTTGCATCTGCCTTGCTTTCTTTGGTTCAATACTGATAGTTAGAACAATATTTACTGCTCATGAATTTAACACCCAACAGTTCACATCCAGTATGCAAGTAGGTTGCTTACATTTTTTCTATTTGTTTAAATTACTGAAATGTCTCTCCATGAGCAACAGTCAAAAGCAATGCGCAAAAAACACAAAAAACAATCCAGACTTCTCAAAAATTCTATGTAGGTGTATTTTATTCAAGCTGCAGTATATAGCTAATAAAAAATATGTTTTCTCCATATTTGTTAAAGCTGTCACCATGTTGTAGCAGTTTGTTATGAGACAGATAATCTGTGAAAACCATCAATCTCCTCCATCTCCTTCCTGAATTACCATTGCTAGTTAAAGTAATGCAGCGTTCCGACCAAAACAACCAATGAGAACTAGTAGAAAGCTCTTAGCGCTGTCAATCGACTTCATTCACTCACTGCTAAATGTCCCGATGGTGGAGAAACAACTTATCATTACAAGAAACCGTTTATCTGGCGTCATTGGTAGCTATGCTAACTAAACTGAGCATTCACAGTTTGAATCTCCACAGGTCTGTGCTATGCTAGCTGCAGCGCGACACAAAGTGAGGAGGAAGGATGAGCAGCTCCATATGAGACTGTGATTGACAGCACTAAAACTCTCCTGCCATGAACTGGTTGTTTCTAGCACTGGGAGAAAGCAGAGGAAATAGATTTTTCACATATTACCTCTCATACTATACTGTCACAACATAATGACAGTTTTAACAAATACTTGGAAAAATATATATTTATATAAAAGTGACATACTGCAGCTTTAATTTCACTCAGGAGAGAATGAGTCAGGAGGGACGTGGGTTAGAGCTGATGCTGACTGACTCACCTATTGTTAAGTGGGAAAAGAGACAAGTTGAATATTTTGATATTTTTTTCCTTAATTCATCAAATGCTATTGAAAAGGAGGCAAACTGTAGTCTGTAGCTAAGCTAATTATGCTAAATGGTTGATAATCTCACACAGTCTACTCACCTCTCTTGGAGAAAAACTGGGTTATAAATTAACACTCTTGTCTTTTTCATTCTCCCCCTCCCTCTTTTTTTTTGAAAACCTGATTTTATAACTTTTCTTAGCAGCAACTGGCATGTTGTTCGTGTCTTCCACTGGCTGCTGCCAACAGTATCACTCTTAGGGCTCCAAGCAGGAACAAACCATTTAACGCAGATAGGGGGGTTCAGGGCAAATGGATGTGTGTTTGTTAATCTGGTAGTGGGAACATTATATTTTTACTGCTAAAAACAATCTTTGAAAATACAATATGATTAATTTTGTAATTGACACGATCCCGATTTTTTTATTTTTATTTCTATGAACAAAAATAAATAATTAAATTGTGGAGGGCCCCCTGTTGTTCAGGGCCCCTAGAATTGTCATCACTTTCCCCCCTTTTACTCCACCCCTGCTCCTATTACATTTAAATTGAGCACACATAAGTTGTATTAATTGAGTGCAAACATCCCATGTTGCATTAAACAACATCAAATTAATTACAACCAACAATGGAGCTAAGTCAATTTTTTTTATATTTTACACCATTTTACGGTTTGAAAACCAAAAGGTTATCCAGCATATAATATTTTTTTCTGACAGACATCATTTAATCTTTCTTTCACCCAGATGCTCAGGTAAGAACTCTGGCAAGACATTTCAATCAAGTAAAAACATCTCTCCTGGAGATAGGTTCCTCGTATTTATTTTTGTACATAGCAACATGTTTCAGATAGTCCATCAAAAGGAAAGAGAATGCAATAAAGTAGAACAAAAATGAAAAACAAAGTACATGTGAAAACTGCTCAGTTTCTAATCATGTTTTTAAATAGAACTTGTTAACGTAATGTTTGCGTTCCGTGGAAATAGATTTTTGCAGCAAAGACGACGAGCAAGTCTTTAAGTATATTTCGAGGGATCTAGTGTTAGCTCTAGCTTTCAAGATTCACAAGAACAAGATGATTCCAATTTTTTTGCAGAATTGTTGGAAAAACCCTTCTACCCATTTTCACAAATATTACAATGGATTTTTCGCAAATTGCATGATGCATTTTTAATGAATCTGCTATCAAATTAGAATAGTCTAGTTTTGACAGTTTACAAGTGCAAATGCAAAACAAGCACATAAAAAAAATCTGTTTTCTTTTTTGGCTTTCCTCAAAAATAATAAATGTTTTGGAAATTTTGAACTACTTTTTCAAGAATCTGTTCAGTGCAGAACAATGCTGTTCAGGTTTGATAAATTTAAATCTGAACAGATTTTGAACTAGAGATTATAAAACACAGATACAGAAATATCTGTGTCTTATTTTAACAGTTTCATGAAATACACAAGACTCTGTCTATATAACTCACTTTGTGAGTCATTTGTTGCACCAGATGCTGTGCTCTTCATTTCAAAACACTTTATATATATAAATATACATATACATATGGCAGCTCCATATACATATAAATATAAATATATATAGCACAGTGGCGCAGTTGGTAGAGCTGTTGCCTTGCAGCAAGAAGGTTCTGGGTTCGATTCCCGGCCCCGGCCTTTCTGCATGGAGTTTGCATGTTCTCCCTGTGCATGGTGGGTTTTCTCCGGGTACTCCGGTTTCCTCCCAAGTCCAAAAAGGTTAATTGGTCTGTCTAAATTGCCCCTAGGTGTGAGTGTGTGTGTGCATGGTTGTTTGTCCTGTGTGTCTCTGTGTTGCCCTGTGACAGACTGGCGACCTGTCCAGGGCGTACCCCGCCTCTTGCCCGGAACGCTAGCTGGAGATAGGTACCAGCACCTCCCGACCCCATTAAGGGACAAGGGTGTAGGAAAATGGATGGATGGATGGATAAATATATATAAGCTGAAATGCTGCTTTTTCGCCTGATGAGTTCTGTCAAACAGCTAAAAACTGCATGTGAAGCATTTCTCACCTAACAAGACAAACAGCACTCATCAATTACACATCTTTGAGGGTATTTAAAAAAAATAAAAATTTTATATTTTCCCGGATTTAAGTTTCTAGGATTTTGTCCTCATGTGGTAACCTAGAACCTGCTTGAATAATAGTCTCCAAGAAATAAAAAAAATTAATCACAATGCAAGTTTTTATCTCAAACTTAGAAAGTAATCACCGAACATGGCAAGATTTTGGGTTGCATGGTAAACATGGGATTTATTCTGAATACTATATGAGCTGTTTACACTCTGGTTAGTGTACTTTGGTGTGTGTGCGCGTGCGCATGTGTGTGCGTATACATACACCCCCTGTCTCCAAAAAAAAAACAAAAAACCAAAACCAAAAAACAAATATATATATATATATATATATATATATATATATATATATATATATTAATATACAGTGAGACAGTCCAGCACATAACAGCAGGGTGCAAGATGCTGGCAGGGAAAGCGTACATGGAACGACATAACCAGGTGGCGGGCATAGTGTACAGGAACATCTGTGCAGAATATGGACTGGAAGCCCCGAGATTGAAGTGGGAAACACCCCCAAAGGTGGTGGAGAATGACCGAGCTAAGATCCTGTGGGACTTCCAGATCCAGACAGACAAGATGGTAATGAGAACCAACCGGACATTGTGGTGGTGGATAAAGAACAGAGGAAAGCCGTTGTGGTGGATGTAGCTATACCAAGTGACTACAACATCAGGAAAAAGGAGCATGAGAAACTGGAGAAATACCAGGGCCTCAGGGAGGAACTGGAAAAGAACTGGAAGGTGAAGACCACAGTGGTGCCTGTGGTCATCGGGGCCCTCGGGGCAGAAACCCCCAAACTGGAGCAGTGGCTAAAACAGATCCCAGGAACAACATCAGACATCTCAGTCCAGAAATGTGCAGTACTAGGCAGCAGATACTGCGCAGAACCCTCAAGCTCCCAGCCCTCTGGTAGAGGACCCGAGCTCAGAGGATGAAAAGAGACCACCCGCAGAGGGTGAGAAGGGAATTTTTTATATATATATATATATATTTTTTTTTTTTTTGTTGTTGTTGTTTTTTTTGTTTTTTTTGTTTTGTTTTTTTTGTTTTTTTTTTTTTTTTTTTTTTTTTTTGCACATTGTCAAATCTATTTTCACAACTTTTGTACACTTAAATCTCATATATGGTCTCAAACCTAGACATCTCACTTAAATGCATAGAACTTTATGTCTCATTCTGTAACTAACTCATGTTACCAAACCACTGACAGTGGTGCTGCAAAGTCCCAACTGCTGAAACAGCACTGTTGCTTTAACCCTGAGGTCATATGTATCACTCAAGGTCCACTCTATCATCTATTATATGACTGCAAAGCCTATTTGACATAAATATGCCTTCTGACTTGCGTCCACTCTTGGCAGATGCCAGGTTTGTGCAGACTGTCCGCAGGTAATGACAGCACCATTTCGATTGAAAGCGTAGCACAGACATTAAAAGCGATTTAAAGAAAACTGTCTGTCAGAACGTTAGTGAGCATAGTATATATCCTGTAGAATGCAGCAATAATGCCTTAAGACATTAAAACGTTAAGGATGAAACACCTGGGCAATCAATAGTGCCATTCCTATAATGGTTTTGCAATGTCATAGCTGTTTAAAGGTCTATCAAATAGTTGCACATTTCTATTGAAGATAAAATTAAATGACTCACTTAAAATTCTTTAACACTTTCTCACTGGTATTTTGATTGCATGACATTTTAATGCATGACAAAGATTCTAAAATAAATTCCTTGTTTCTTTGATAAAGATCACTAAAGTTTAAAAATAAAATCTTTTAGACGGAGGCTTTTTCCAAGTCAATGACTTGGGCTGCACATTGACCAGGGATGAAGGTTGATTTATTATTTTGTTTAATCTTGCTGCCACACCTGCACTTTATACCACTTCCTCTTCTCTTTCTTTAGCGTACAGTTTTTTACACTTAAGCATTGCTTTCATTATTACTGTAAAACACTCCAGTGCCTCCAATCCTTCTTCATATCTATGGCAAACAATTTCCGACTCTACAGCTTTGTTCTCTCTAATAGGCAATGGAATCACTCTAAACTCATTAGGTTTCTCCATCTCCATTCTGCTGTAAAGAGTCAATCCATTAGCCTTGCACCTCATAGCTCCCAGCACCTGACCCAGAAACCATGGGAAAGGGGCTTGGAACCACCATTCATCCAGTGCAGTGGGCTGTGGTGTGTTGGCAACAGTTGTTGGCTTTTAGGCAATCCGCCTTTGCTGTTTTGTGTTATTGATGATATTTAAATTATTCCTGGGGACAATGTTTTATGCTTTAGTGCATGAGAAGTCACTTAGCTATGAGCAATGCTGACCCACTTTGCAAAGGCTGAACATCACTTTTCTTCAACAAAACCTTAAGTATTGAGCTACTTTAAGTCAGGTTTGATTTCCCATCTATTTTGGACCCTTTAGGTCAACCACCAGGGCTGCAAAACTAAGCACTCAGCAAAGACTTGTGTTCAGTTAATTAGATTTACTGAACTTTTTTATCTTTGAGTAGGACGTAAGGTACACTCCAATGATGATGAAGGCACCCTCTTGTTCCATTGTGCTAGATGTTTGCCACCAACTGAAAAGCAGTGTGATAGCAGTAAATTATCACACATTCAATCAAATTGTGCTTCTATCAGTAAATGCTAAAACTGCATGAAAAGGGAAGGATCACAACTAAACAAGATGTAGATTTAAAAAAAAATCATCCTCTGATTGTAAAATATTTGCTACTGTAAGAAAAGTAAAAGTGATAAAGAAATTGCTAAGGTGACTAATCACAACCAAATGACCAATATGCAAAATCTGGAAATGTCCCACAGAATACGTCCTAGTCCATGCAACACTATTTCTCCTGGGGTTAACAGCACTGAAAGAGAGATGTATCAGGTGCCAATTTAGTAGGAGTGTAATCTGGATTGGTATTTAAAAAGGAGTGATAAGGTAAAAACCAATTAGCTGCCCAGCTCTCAGAGTTGTTGTCAATGCAATCACTGGATCAGACCTGCTGCCAAGTATAAGCCTGTATCTTGACATAAGCCAAGTTTAATTTAGTTTAAAAGTTAATTTAGAATATATCACAGGGCAGGCAAACAGACAAACAATCTCTCAAATTCTGTTTTAATCATGTTAACTCAGTCTTTCTGTCTTAAGCTTGGCGTTTTAGGTTTTCCCTCTCCCAACTTCTGATTACTTTAATCTTAACTAAAGCTTTTTCTATTGACATATAAAAAAGACTTATTTGATTTTTTTAAACTAAAAAACGTTATACTCCCAATTCAAATTAATTGAAAAGCATGGATTCAATAGGAATTCATATTCTTGTAAATGTGTTTTAAATGGATTAATTATAATCAGTAGCTGTTTTGCTGCTTGACTTTATCAGAATCATATATAGTTGTGATAAAATTATCACCCGCTGATTGCAGTTTCATGTTCACTCTGTGGTGTTAAAAGGCCGACAAGTGATAGAAGACTTAAAATAAGGCTTTTGGTTAAAAACCTGCTAAATTTAATCCATTCTTAGAAAAAAAAACTCCCTACAGTACAACAGACTACAAGATAGTTTATAATTAGACACGGGACAGCCTAATTAAAGAGATCACAATAAAATCAGTAAAATACAAATTGACATTTTAACTGCTCCCCAAAAGAGTTTCACTATTAAAATGATAATATGAGGAAATGATGTAATTAGGGTTGCATGAAAAGATAAAACAATGGAAAGACTTCTCAAAACATTAATCTCAAGTTTTATACATTATGCCTGTGTGGGTGGATGTTAAAGTAGTAGTAATCAGACTAAAAATTGAAAATCAGAATTCTACAAATATGTTTTTATTTTTTTCCTGTTTTTCTTAAGCTCATATTTTTTCACTCACATGCACACAACAAATTCTTTTACTTTTTTGGCTTTTCAGCGTTAGACTTTCTGTTGTGCTTCAGATCATCATCCTGCTGCAGACTCCAAGGGTCCTGCAATGTCAGGTCACAAACCGGTGATTTTAATTAGAGAGAGGAAATTTCATGGTTTGTAATTACTGCAAGTATTTCAAGTCTTGAACAAAACAGTTCCATAAGGCCATGCAAGTGTGCCTGTAAATATGATAGTGTTTATTTATTTTATTTTTTTTACTTTGTTTTTTGGGACACACACGCACACACACTCAGAAGTTTGTTTCATCAGTGTAAAGGATCATTAAGATGCTTTTTGGCAAATATGATGCTGGCTTTTTTTGTGTTTTTATTGGTCAGTGGTAGATGAGGGATTGAGACACTGTATGCCCTTAGTGCCCACTGTCTTATTGCTGAATCATGAACACAGAGCTAAACTGAGGAGAGTGAGGTCTGCAGTGCCTTAGCTTCTTGTTCTAGATTTTTTTTGTTGCCTCCAGGAGGAGTCATCAATGCACTCTTAGAGTAGTTTTGTTAGGAAAGCCACTCCTGGGAAGGCAGAACAGTGTTCCATGTTGTCACCATTTATGGATGTTGCCTCTGGGGTTTGCAGCCTTAAAAATGACTACTGTTACCTTTTCAGACTGACATGCTGCATATCAATAACTTCCTTTAATTTCTGTCCATACTGTTCTTCAGATTGGAGAATAATGTGCTGTTTTTTGAAACCTTTAAGCCAGCTAGATGTTGTTAGGCAGGATTTAGGTGATTTCTTGATTCTACTGGCATTAATCAAGCCAGACTGTAGCTTGTGAAATTGAAATCTGGTTCGGCAAGCAGCTCAAAGTGATCTCAAAGTGGCTAATCAAAGTAAATTCATGATTTAGGCAGGGAAGAAGGGGGTGAGGGAGGGGGTGTTACTTTTTCCTGAGCCAGTCTTAGTATCAGCAACATAATCATGACAAAAATCCAAAACCAGAAGAGCTCTTACACAGAGAAAACACTCCTTACTAATACTGAGTGGAAAGTGCAGAAATAGAGAACTATGCCACTGTTATAAAAGTCATTTATTATACATTAATATGTGTGATGCATAATTTCCATATTCATTGTCACATTTGCGGATGAATCTCATCTTCATTCTGTTGCTCAAAATCCCTTTGTTGTAATTTCAAACAAAAAAAAACAACCTGTGATTTCAGCGTGTTCTGTGCATATTTTTTCACATTTTTACATGAATTTCAGACTCTCTTTTGTGGTTTGAAACACCCACGCATGACAGAACCAGCTGGCCATTAACAGTGGTACTACTGCTCATAATGATTTCACCTGTCAAGTTTGATCTTGCTGCGTGGTGCTGCATACAGCACAGTGCAATGGCCACCGGGAGTTTCAAGTCAGCTCTGACAAATGGCCGAGGCTGGCAGTAGATCAGGACGCTCGAGGGCTGTCTGACTTATCACTCTACCAGCAGACACTATTACAGCCACTGGATTTGTCTGTAGGCTGCTGTACTTTCTGTCTTATTTCCTCTCACTGTATCCCAAAACTGTCAGCCTGTTTTCCTTTCTCCTCACCACTCACATTTCCAAACTTAAAATAAATATGTTTTAGTGGCTTAGCTCTTTAAAAATTAATAGCACTGCGAAAAGTTTACATTTAGGAAAAACTGAGGGAAACTGATTGATGAGTGGAAATGTGAGGTCATTTTTGATTAAAGTCTCATTTAAAATCCACGGTTATGTACTAATTTGTAGTGCAGATTATGACTTTTTTGTAAAATTGATGAATTGGTGCATTACAAATAACTTAAATGTACTTGTATTAATGTTAATATTGTGAGGGACCATACCACAATCACTGAATAGATCAAAGCACTTAAAACGACATAAAAAATACAAGCAAGGAAAAATGAGTATAGTTAACCATTAGTTCATTCCTGGCACCCACAGGTTTAACTGATTTCTCAGTGGCTTCCAAAGATTGATTTTAGTGTGGGAGACCTCAAGTTTGACTTTCAACCATTTTTTTTCTCTTAGAGTTTGTGTTGTCTAGGATATTTACTGATTTTGGAAGAAGATTTTAGAGGCTTACAGTCAGGTTTAGCTGAACAAACAGCCACTGTGAGGATGTTTTCTCAACCAATACAGACTGCATAACAACTGCATGTTTCCATCTTGCTACTGCTCACTGGTCGGTTCATGCAAATATGTCTGATATTTCTGCTGTATTTTACATGATAGTACAGCAAAAATTATGCAACACTGTTGGTAACAGTTAAAAAGTCGAATCACATTAACTGACCTTTTGAGCTGATCAGATTGAAATTAAGCAACTCTTATTCTTTCAATTTTTTAACACATGGGGTTAGTTGAGCTGCACTCCCACTTGAACTCAAAGGTCAAGACAGTTGGGACTAAAATTTACCAAATTTGTTTGTGATGTCAGTGTTTAGTTTCAAAGTGTCAGCACAGCAGCACAGTTAGTACCACTGTTGCCTTGCAGTAAGAAGGTTCTGGGTTTAAATCCCAGTCTCTAAATTCTCCATAGGTGTGGGAGGTTGTTTGTCTGAGTTATGCTGTGCTGTGGATCGCTGAAGACAGACACCTGCACCCCTGGTGACTCCACAAAGATAAGCAAGTTAGATAATGGATGGATTTCTTCGAAACTCCAAACTCTGTTTATCACAAAGAAAGTTGGAGGGAGTTTCAAAGGTACAGCACCACCGCCTGAAAAGGTTGATCTCCACGGGTCTCAAAATGAGTCTGGTAAACAACCAGCAGGATCTGAATAGATGATCTAAGATGCTGGAAGTGGACACATGCTCCTGTAAGTCCATAGCATATTTAGGGGTTTGGCCATGGAGTGCCCTAAGTGTCAAAACCAAAATCCTAAATTGGATTCTAAAATGAAAAGGGAGCCAGTGTAATGAGGCAAGAACTCGATTTTGTAGTATCTCTTTTTAGTACCAGTTGAAAGCCTTGATACTGCATTCTGAACAGTGTGAAGGTAATCCAGAAATTCCTTATCAGAACAACTAAAAATTATTTTATTATGGTTTCTGTCTGGTTACCATTGATCTGCAAATAACTTTACACTCTGATTTTCAACATCGGCTAAGCTCAAGCATCTTCTACAATTCAGACATTTTAAAGGAGCGAGCAATACACATGAATATCATCAGCATCTGTGTGATAAGATATATTTTCATATCATTTAAAATTTTATCTTGTGGGTAAAGATACAATAAAAACAGAATTGGGCCTAAATCATATCCCTGGGGTATGCCACAAGATGGAATAGCTGCGTCTGGAAATGTATTATTCATAAAACCAGTAAAAGATATTTCAACAGAATATAATTAAATTATTTTAAAACAGCATCAGAAGAGTCAAATAAGTCCTTCAGTCTCTGTATCAAACATGATTCATAATGTCGAATGGAGGGTTAGAGGCACCAAAATCAAAACAGAGAACTCTTCAGTCAGACACCATGAGCAGATCACCTCCAATTCTTAACAAGGTCGTTTCCATGGAGTGTAGTTTACGACAACAGGATGGAAATACGTCCCCGATAATGTTGGCCTCTATAAAGTAATGTAATTGTTCAGCAAAAACGCTTTCAAAGATTTTTGAGAAAAACTAGTGTGGCGCTAGCAGTGTCTACTATGAAATGTTGAAATGTTACAACCAACAACGCCACCTGGGATCTTGGCCCCAGGACTATTCAGCTTCTAACATTTACAAAATGGCCACGCCAGGTTCGGACAACAAAGAGAGGTGGATCATAACGTTTAAAAATTTATAATTTATTCTTTCCAAAAGTTTAAAATAGGCCTACGATGATAGAATACATATATATATATATTTTAAATGAGACAGTTTACAAACTCCATCAAACACATACGTCAGTTTTTCAGCGGCAACTTGTTTTCAAACCCAATTAGAGAAGAAATTATAAAGAAAACAAAAACAAAAACAAACACTGCAACAAAAGAAAAACGAACATGCAAAACAGCAAAAGAAACAAAATGAGCAAAGCAACGAACAATCTAAACAACAAAACAAATCATGCAAGTAATTGACAAATTAAACCTACATGCAAACAAAAAACAAAAGAATGCAAATTATAAATAAACATTGAAAAGTAGAGGGACTCACCATAAGCGGTTGAACCCTGGCCAGAATAAAGAATAAATCAATTGGGTAAATGACACCCAGCTGAAAAGACAAAGCAAAAAGCTTGGACAAAACAACGGCGTGGGTGTGGCTGCGCTCTCCTTGCGCCACGGACAATTACGGAGTGGGTGCGCGCGCACCAGGAAGCGGCAGGAGGACGGAGGGGCAAACCACCGCCAAGTCCCGAACCCCTCAGGATCTAAAAATAGAATTTAAGGTGAACTATGGCACCAAGCCCAACAAGCTGACAATGAACCCACCTACCTCAGTTAGGACCTCCACGCCCACAACGCGTGCCTAACCACACACACTTCCAGACCAGAACGGGACCACAATCCTGAACCCAAGGGAAGCACAATCACCACAAACTAATCTAAAAATCAAACAAAAGGAAAATCACAAAACTAACCTGAAGACCATTATTTGAGGCTTGAGGAAGAACAGGATCACAGGAGCTCACACAACGGCATCTCCACACCTCAAACAATTGTATGTGAGCGCGCACCGCACACACCTGGCTTTAAAGGCTACATTGGTGCCGCCCACCACTCACCTTAAAGGTGAATCCGCACCAACATACCACACTAGCATATCATGATGTGTTTTTTTTTTAGCAAATCGGTTTTCACAGATTTTCCAAAAGAACTGCTGTGACACTGGTGTAAAAGAAGAGCAAGAATTTGTGGTGGAGAGAGAAGGATCCAGTCTAGAGGAATGTGTAAGGAAGGCAATCTAACGTTTGGATACTTTGCCCACAAAAAAAAGTCATAGCAGCTCCTATGTCAAAGAAGTGACAGCAAAAACAGTTGATACAATGTTCTTAAATGTGTCAAACAAGACTTTAGGATGTTTTTTCCATGTGGCAGCTATTAAATTTTAAATGTATTTGGTTCTTGGATTTTTTAGCAACTAATTCAAAAAGTACATTAGTTATTTAAGCTGTAATCTATGGACATGTAGGCTTTTTCCAGGGACGTTTAATATACAACACTCCTCAAAGAGCTAATTTGATCTGTTACCCAATGATAATGTGTGCATGCTGGAAAGTGCTTGTTTTCACAGGTAGTATTTGATTCAAATGTGGTACATTGGGTATTAAAAGATGAGACAAAGAAGTCCACATCTCTCAAGCTGCAATACAAGGTAGGGTCAAACAGAGAGGAGAAAGCTTATGAGGTGCAGTCATTCATAATTTGTCTTTGATTAGGGAATGTGGAAGGAGATCCCAGTGCAGTTCAGACAGGCGACTTCACTGTTTTCAAATCAATTCTTAAAACTTATTTCTTTGCCCTGACATTTGGCATTGTGTGAGATGCCGATTTTTGTTTGGCTATTTTATTAGTCTATTATTTTGTTGCTGGTTGTGTTTTAAAAGTATTTTAATTTTTTTTGTATTTTATGGTTTTTTTGTCTTTGTATTGCATTTCTTAATTTTTATGTTGTGTCTTGTGTGCTACACTTTGGTCCCTTTGGTAAGATAAAGTGCTGGATTAGTTATATAAACATGCATATTTAAGTTATTTTTTTTTTTAATTGACATGAATAGGTTATGAGTGGATGTTTTAACACACATTCACATTTGTAGCATTTAATGCAGGACCCACAACCCTATTAGTTTGGTCATTTAAAGACCACATATTATTTTCCTCACCTAAACCAAGCAGGATTACACTCAAGTTTGACTGATTGAAAACATGGCAATGGGTGTTAAGCAAGTTTTGTCTTCTATTTTACTTTCTTCCTATTCATCATTTTATTTTTTTAGCAGTAAGTTAATTATCTGCCAGGAACATCGTTCTACAATTTTGACTTTTAAATTTTAATTAAAAACTTTTGTCAGCTGCTGTGACAATTAAAATAGCAATTATTTGTTTTTTTTTCAAAGAGAAAAGGTGATTGTTTTGTTAAAATACATAAATTCTAGCGTTACAGTATATATGGACTTTTTCTTTTGTCTTGATGCTGATAGTTCGACCCTCAACATCATCTCATTTGTAAACAGCGAGTAGCAGGACTCAACTGAATATTGCCACAGTTTACAACAACACAATTTGATTTGTTGAACAAAGCAGCCCAGAGACAACACCACACACCCTCAGTTCTACTTGCTGCACAGAATGTGTAGTTTTTCAGCTAGGCATTACAAACTTGCACATCTTTATATTTTGAACACTGTCAGACCTGTTTTTTTCTTTCTATCAGCCTCCCGGTTTGTCATGCTCTGCATTGCTCTGTTTCTAATGTGGATTCTCACAATGTTTGTTTTTGGGGTTTTTTTGCTATTTTTACGAACATGCTGCAAAAAGATTTCAGACCTCTTTTGCTTGATGGCTATTTGAGGAATTCAGAAGCCTGTTCATTGAGGCTGTTGCACAAAGGGGTAGACTATGTGCTGTATATTTTCAATGAAAGAATAGGAAACATTCTGCAGTGGCTGAGAGACACATGGAAACAGCTTGTACCCGGCAGGAAGACTTCAGTGATTGAATAAAGCTGTTGCAAATATAGACCATAATTCATTTGACTTGGGAAAAAAAATAAACACAGTGTTCAGCATTGAAAACAAACTCCAAACTTTTGCAACTCTTTTTTTTACCCCCCCAACACAAACTTCTTTGGGGGTAAGTTGAATCCATGTAGTTCTTGTAGAAAGACAGAAAAGTAGAGTAACAAAAAGTCTGAACATTCATTTTCTTGACATGTATTATCCATTCCGACCAGCTAATGAACTTCTTGTCAATATGGTCGTCTTCTTAAGGCATTATATCACCCTAGTCAATAAATTAGAATAGCCTGTGTTCCAGTGTTGATTTATCAAAGGAAAAGTAGCCTAACATTTTTTAAAAATAGCATTATTTAAGCGGGTATTAAACATACCCGCTTGCCCGCATTTTTGCAATAAAAATATTTTTTCTTGGTCAGATATAATATTGTAATTTTAAATGTTATATTTTCATCAGCTGTGAGGGTAAAATTACCATAATTAACAGAAAGACTAAAACATTAGTCTGTGTAATTATAATGTGCTTCACTTTGTAAATTGAGATACTGAAATAAATTAACTTTTCAGTGACATGCTAATTTATTGAAAAGGTCTGCATATTTTCCTTTCCATCCCAGCACAACCATGGTGGGGCAGGGAAGATGGGTAGTCCGAGGTACGTCATTTATCTTGTTACAATTTACTTTTTTTTTTTAAACCCCCTCTGTCATGGGGTGACCAATGCTGTCCGATGAATAATTGTATACGTATAAACAAATCATGCATTTAATTTATTTACATTTGGCAGGCGCACGCACTTTTTTGTATTCAGATGCTGCTTGGTTTGTGTTGTACTGTTTGGTGAATGAAGTGATTTTTGATCACAAGCTGGTTATTAGATCTTAAAAGGAGAGATTATCAGATATTAAGTTTCTCAGTCATACCTCCATATGCTTTACTGTCAAACCACAACAGACGGACATATGAACTGGGCCCTTTTAAACCTCACCTGCACATGTAGAAACTGAAGAAATATGAACATTGTATTCAGATGTGATGGTGAGATGGCAAAGTTGTGGCCCATTTGATGTTAGACAACTAACCACTGAGCAAACACATAATCAGTTCATTCTCATAAACTAATAATTGCTTTTGCTCCCATCTTCCACATTACTAAGCTGTTATTTCTTCCATAATCTGAGTTAAATGAAATATATGTTTAGACACAAGGTAGAATGTGGACACTAACTTACATGGGTTATACCAATGGAAGTAAATTGCAGGTGCCAATCAGTGGGAATGCAAGCACTATTACTGCAGTCATTCTAATATCCAGTTTGCATTGCATTTTTCACTGTCAGATTTCTCTCATACTGCTGAGAATAGTAATGAGAAGGTACTGAAACATCTAGCTTCATGGTAAAAATATTTACCATGAAGTCTTGTTACAAAAATTTTGTTTAGGTTTTCCTTAAGAAAACTTAAAAAATGTGTTTATAGTGCTATATAACAGGCATAACTGAAATATTGTGTGACTGTAATTAAAATAGGGCGATACACATATTTATGATCTGAGGACATCCATAATTTTAAGAAGTACCATCTCTCTACTCAATACCTATACAGAAGCAAAGTTTTTCCTTTCCTTAGATTTATTTGTTAAAACTAAAAAAAAGCATCTCATTTATGTAAACTAAGCACTGACATCCAAAAGCCCCTCTGAGCCTTTTTACTTATTTTGAACAAATGAATGAGCAAAACAGCTTTCAGTTTTTAATAAAGCATTGTTGATTGTTTGTCAGATTTACCAGAAAAGATGCACCTCCTGTCATAGCAGATCGTTAAACAGAAGTGAATGATTCCCATGTTGAACTCTCGATGGTCCTGAAGCTATTATACATTACTGTTTTAGTAAAAGTTCATTTTAACTGCTAAATAATTGTCATGGGTATAATTATAATAATAATAAAAAAAAAGCGGGGCTCTGGTGTTGCTGTTGCTAGGATACGCAGTACCAACTTCCGTGGCAAAAAACCGATTCAAGCATATCATAACTGTGTAATTTAGGACTTTTGAAATTACTTTTTCCCTGTTTGCATCCACGTATCACTAGTTATCTGCTGAGAATAAAAATTAAAAAAACATTGATGTCTTTAAAACATTTGGCTTAATTAAACTAGCGCATTTTATTCATGTTTACACAATAATACCTGATGGGTTATCACCTTTCTGGGGCTAATGAAATTATTGTTTATACCCTTAGGTGTTACTGTCTGTGTAACGGATGGTATTGACGAGTCTGAGATATCAGTCACGTTTCATCGGAGTCCTTTATTCTGGAGAAGAGTAAAAACAATAAATGAACCTCCTCTTCTCTCCCTGAACTTCAGCCCACAGCAGCGCAGAATGACGCTGTCTCTTTTTTTTTTTTTCCATTCAACAATAATCAAGAACAACAAAAAGGGATAACTTAAAATAAAAACACATACCTGGAGAAGAGTAAAAACAATAAATGAACCTCCTCTTCTCTCCCTGAACTTCAGCCTAAATATAAGAATAAAAACAACATTCAACCGAACTGTGCTAGATTAGCGCTGATTTTTCGCGCCAAAATAAAAGAAAATCATAAAACCAGTTATAAAAATCCACAATGATGGTTAAAAACTGCAAAATAATAAATTAACAAACAATGATAAACATCAGATGATAAACCTTCAACATAACCAACAACATCCATACAGAAAACAAAGTATATCACTGTGGTGAGCTTCGCCCTGACTGACCCACAGCAGCGCAGAATGACGCTGTGAGGGAAAAGGGGAAGCGGAGGTGTTATGAGGGCTGGACCGAGCTACGGAAGCCCAGAAAACCCAAACGAGACAAAGTGCAGAGGCGAGCCCCGCAGGCAAGAACAACAAATAATAACTAAATAAGATAAAATTCACAAATTCTCAGTATAAAATTAATTGGAAATTATAATTTTTTTCTTTTAAAAAAAGACATTTGTAACTCTGTTACATCTGCAAGTCTAAAAACATATTTTTGTGATTACCTTAGATGCAGTATATGGACCAAATTTATTATTTCTTTCAATAATTTTTGACAGAGTAAGAGAAGTCTATTTTACACTTCTTATTATTCCCTCAATAGACTTCCATCACCCATTCTCTAAAGCTGCAAATGCACAATAATGAATGTATTCATGTTAAAGATTGCCCAGCTATTACTTGAGCATGTGTTTGGATAATAACAGTGCTTTGGTACTCAGAATGAAAGTGGCCTTTCTAGCCCATTTTGATAAAACTATTGTAACTAGCATATGCCATTAGATGTGCTCAGGCTGCAAAAATTCTTGTTTCTGCTCGTCCTACATTTTCTGACTCTCTGCTGTGCTTTGCACTTCCACTGATCATTTTGAATTTCAGAAAATGTCACTTTCCACCAAAAACACATTAGGCAGTTGCCAGTTTCAATAATTTAGCAAAGAAGATATTCAAACTTTAAACAACAAAAGATCCTCCTGAGGTACCAAGATGGTGTTGAGGATTGTCACTAAACTGAATTAAGTTCTGGAACTTTAAGTTTAAGTCTAATAAACTCCAAACAAACTGCTTTCAAGAATTCACACCCACTTTAAAAAAATGCTAAATATTTTTGTATATTTTGGACTTTAAATAAAAAGTTTTGGTCACGACAAAATTATATAATTTTTTTTATAAGATATTTTCATCAGGCTTAAGATCTAACATAAGTTTAAGTGTGCAAGTGTGAATTATTTTTGCTCAGCACCAAAATAATACAAGGCTGACAACTGCATGTGTTCTTGAATGTGTGCCAGGACAGCCACTTCTCAGCCCCAAGAGATATCTGCCTGCAGATTACAATTAGTGATCTAAAGAATAAGTAATGTTGTGTTGACAAAAGAGCTCAGTGTTTTCTTAAATAAAAAAAGCAGTACTGTATTCACAGAATAATAATGTTTTCAAAATAATCAGGTATTATTTAGATATCTTGATTTATTTTTTAAAATCCTAAAGGCGTCCAGAAATTCAGCAAAGCTAAGCAGAGAGAACAACAGAGTGTTGTCTTTTATGAAACCTTCATTTGATCGGAGCCTTACTGTCTCAGATGTTGAAAATTACAACTTTACACTGCATCTGAACATAACAGGTGATGTTGTAATATTAATGCAAAGGTTGTACTGAAGTCTTTAAATATTTACATTCTATAAGTCGATATGTATGAGGACAACTTCTAAATTCACATCTAGGTTTCTATCAGTTTGTCCTTTGTGAGAATGGATTGGCTTCACAATGAAAAACTGAGTCTGTCTGTCCTTGCTTGCAGAGCATTTAGATAGAAAAACACTGAAACCGCTGCAGGCTTTGGGAGTGAGACAAATGGATACAAGTTCTCCTCAAATCAAAACTCTGAAGGAAGTCAGATTTGTAGTTTTTTAAAAAAATGTCATAATTTAAGCAACATTTTTAAATACACAGAAAAAAGCAAGTAAATCAGATGGATTAGAATTCAGGATGCAGGAATATGATCTTGAATAAGAAAACAATCTTAAGTGTTTTTGCAAAAGAGTAAGAACAGCATAGTTCCTCCATAGTAGAGCCCCCTGGTGGTCTATCACGCTGACATTTCTTCTGTTTTAGAATTTTTGTCAATTTCAATGTGGTAGATCATTAACAAATTATAAAGTATCACACAGAAACATTAATAAATACAGAAAAAAAATCTTCAAAATTATAAAATTTTTAAATCACACATTTGTACAGCTGAGTACTGGTATTGATCATCCTCACTAGTCGTCACGGCAACGCTCGATACTCCAACTCCTGATGGAGCGCTGTGCTTTTATACCTGAAGTGACGAAGCACTAAGTCGTACCGCTGCAACCGATGAGAAATTGAACTGCCAAAGAATCATTTTACTGAAGAGGCTAGTAGTGAGACAGTTTTAGGCAAAATAGTGCTGAACTAAACTAAATGTAGAAAAATGTCAAAATTTTAACAAAACCATAAAGATAGAGCCCTACATAACCTATTAAGACAGTTTAATATAAAAAAAAGGTTTATTGGGTGGTGAGTTTCACTTTAATGACTGGTAAAGACTCAATTTAATTTAATTTACTTTGTTGGGGTAGAAAAATGATCTTGCATAAAGGGGGAAAAAATAAGTGTCAACTCCAGTCTTTAGTTTTTTTTATCTTCATTCTCCTTTGTCAATTTAATAGATTAAATCTCACTTTGCAGTTTTTTTATAGTTTGTTGTCCATGTGAGCAGCAGGATCTTTGTCACACACAGAAACATATTCCAGCTGTGTGCACAGTGCAATCTGCAACCCATTTGCTGCAACCAGAATAGTAAAAAAATGTATTTTCCCGTTCCTCTGCAAAGCTACATTTGCACTTTGTAAACATCAGTTGCAACGGTAAAGTGCTGTTCTGCCTAACTGCTTACATCTGCGCCCCACCTGCCTCGCACTGGATGAAAGGAACCAATCACAAGCAGCAACTCAATAATCTGCACCAAGCAACATAAATTAAAAATCAAAATGCTAGAATTGAGGAAAAATGCAAAAGAAAATAAAATAAACAGTTGAATTTTGTACTCTCAGCTGAAATCAGTTTACAAATATGCTTGCTTAAATACACGTGTCTTTTAGGTCAGGGTTTGTTGAGCTACTATATGCTATTATTTCATATTTCACAATTTAACAGTATAATTCAAAAGTAGACCCAGTCAAAGTACCTCATAATTACGCACCGCCACTGGCCAGTGATAGAAACAAAAGTTTAATAGCATATCCGTTTTGCAGGGTTATTCAATTGTTTGCTGTGAGTGCTATAAACAGACAGGATCTGGGTTATTTATTTGTTTATGTTGTTTGTTTGCTTGATTTTCAGTAAATCCTTTGTGTCTGTGTCCATGTCCCTCTAATCCATTTGCAGGGTTGTGATTTGAATAGCGTACGTTCTTCATTTTACATGCAATTTTATCCCTCCCTCTATCATTATGCGTTCCACTAAAACCCATTTCAATCACTTAATGCGGGCACAGAAATGTGGATCTTGTCATCTCTGTGCATTAGCACTTGTGGTTAAAACCCGAGCGGGTATTTAAATTTTTCCTTTTCAAACTCTCAAATGAAATAATTCTCTTCCCCTTACACAATAGCACCGGCCGGATGGAGTCCACCAACCATGCTGTATAAAGTGTACTCTTCTAATTGCAGTCACCATCTTCATGAACGTTTTTCACACTGGTTTCATTCTGTATGATTCCTCTGTATATTTTACCATGTCTTATTTTGCTTTGTAGATTTCTTATTGTTTATCTTGCTAAGAGGCGGAAGACCAGTGTTGACTGTTACTGCAGTTATTTGCAATGCATGTCCATAACATAGTTGTGCCATCAATTTCAATGGTAATTTTTGAATATAGCATTTTCTTTCTGTAAATAAGCTCAATATGCATTGAAAGACAAAAGTCATATATGAGCACATAGAGTTTACATAACAAAACCAAACAGAATAATACGCTGCAGAGAGTAAAAGCATCAGGAAGATAGTTTATGAAAGCTCTCACCTAATGAAGTATACATAAAACATTCAACACGGTTTGGTCAAGTTTGTTTGAAAAAAGACATGAAAATGTTCTTATTCAAAAACATGTTGAACAAAACATCTTTTGTGTGATTGGATGCATGTGAATTTTTTTAGTTGCAAAGTACTGCACCACTTTGTCAGCACAAATATGTAAGTTGTTGAAGCTAAGCATCATTGAGCATGCTCCTATGGGGCTTCTATGTTTAGTACCTGCACAGGTGATTTATTCATGTAAGGAGGGTCAGTCGAGTTTTTCAACACGCATCAGAAGTTTAGAGCTTTTAAAAGGTCTAACAAATGCAGGTGGCACAGCTGCATCACTGGAAATGAACACAGAGGCCCAGATTTAGGAAAGCATTGTAAAACAATTATGCATTGTCTGCGAATGAACAGACTTTGTTACTGCACCACATAAATAAAACATTTTTATAATATTCATTCTCTTTACAAGTTTAGGACAAAAAAATCAAATTTAAATGAATCTTATAATGAGCAAAAATGAAAGGAATCAATACACATTTATTCACTGTGCAATGTTTTATGGCATTGAAAGCTACTTATATTATTTTTGCTCGTGTAATAAATATCACATAAGCAAAATATCTAATATTTGCTTGTTTAATAAGCAAATTTGAAATAAGGAAATACTGAAAAAAATCGCGTCATACTTAATAAAATCATAAACAAGTTTCACACATTTTTTTGGGACATCTCAAAAAAGGCATCTATATAAGCAATGGAATTTAGGATGACATGTTTATCTCACATATTTGCCATTGTTAAAAAAAATCCTTAACTATTATGCAAATCACATGACCACATACCAACATTACTTAATCTTCCAAATGTCACAGCACAAATATGAACATTTGGGCTGATATCCACATCGATATCAACCCAATAACATCAGTTATTGGCTGTTATGGCCGATAACTGATGTTTACTGATATTGTATGAAGTCTATTGCACTTCCCTTCTGACAGTTTGAACTTTACCACTGCTTCAGTTTAATTTCAACAGTCCTGCACTGCATAGCTATCACTGCCAGAGCAATATGTAACAATTTGTCAACATTATTCCTGTGGAACTGTTTCGGAATGTCTTAGAAAGTAGAACGAAGGAAATTGTAAAAATTAAAGTCAATTACTTGCCATAAAAAACTTGAAAACTAATTACAATATTTGTGCAAAAACATCCTAATTAAAAATGCATTAACTTTTTGTAGTCCAATAAAACCATTACAAAAATCTTAGTATAATCAGAATTTTAAAATCCACACTACACAAGTTGATGCACAAAGTAGAAGAGCTGAGAGTAGATTTAACTTGATGGACTATTTTGCTTCTTCTACTTGGTTAACTCAAATGCCAAAAAACCTAAAGAAAGATTTTTCAGTCAGAAACAAGGTCATGTTTAAAAGCAAAACCAAAATAATTAATATGTTTTTTTCCCATACTCACCAAACAGAGCTTTTAGAGAAGGCTATGACCTACTTGCAATTACTGAATGTTGTTCTTTTTGGTTTGAAATATAAAATGCCTTGGTTCCCACCCAAAACACACAGCAAACACGGAGCTCATTGTAATAACTAAAATTAAAACGTGCTACTTAAACTCTAGGTGAACTTTTTAAAATCTTATTTAAAACCAAACTTTTTTTTTCTTGGATACATAAGCCTTCTCCAAAAAACATTTTTAACTTTCTTTCATCTGCTCCACATTTTGTATAATGAATATTAAAATTGTATTATATTATATTTTCATTATACCTACAGGCTGAGTCTATTAATTTGAATTTACTGAAAAATATAGTCAAACAGTGAGGCCTTTAGACTGTCGTGCATGTTTCTGCATATGTATTGTACCCTAAAGTAAAGGTGGCTCCATCAACTTCAAAAAGCTGTTATGGATATTTACCTGCAATTCACGCAGCAAAAGGCCTAATTTGAGTAATGATAATGAACGACTATTCTGTAGGATATAAAGTACCTTCTTAGTTAATTTCCAGGGGTTTAACTAAAGTAAAGTAAAGCACCTAAATAGTCGATCAACGTTGAAAACACAGGTTTTAACCCTTCCATCCTGCAATTGTTTAACTTAAAAAAATTCTGATTCCTTCCTTCAATAAAAAAAAAATAAATGCATTCTTTATTTAATTCACATCCAACTTTTTAAAATTCCAGCCACTGAAAAATAATTGTCTTAGAAATTACACATGTTGATATCACCATCCCTCATGTCTCAGATAGTTTAATCCAACTCACTTTGAGTGTTCATCACAAGATTAGCCTAAGAGGGAGGATTTACTTAGTTTTTCCCTCTAAATAAAAGTTTAGACACATCAGGCTCTCAAATTCCAAAATGATCTGTTTATATTAATGGGACATAATTTATATTTTTCCAGCAACTTGATAGCTCTGTGTCAAACAGATTCCTCTTTGACAAGTTATGTTCAAGTATTACAGTATTACTGCAAGATCTTGTGCCATGAGATCCCTGGTAAATGTGTTGTTACAATAATTAGCAAAATATGTTTCTACAGTTTGACATAGTCACTTGCAGAAATTCAAGAAATTGTCACAGCTGCTTTGTAGAATGTCCTTTGTGAACCTCTTTCCACTTCCAATTCCCTCTCCCTGCCCAAACCTATTTTTCATCTTCATTTCACTGTTTTAGTATCAAAGGTAATTTCTCTTTGTCCATTAAGTTTTCAATGTTGAGGAAACAACCCATTCTCCGACAACACTGTCCTCTTCACAATGCATTTACTTTGAGTCCATCCCTATCGGACAGCTCTCTCACTAAAGTTGCAGACTATAGTGGGGCCAACAAAAGAGGGTCATTGGATTTGACATCTTAGTTGTGATGAAAAAAGGGCCACTCCTCTGTAGTGCGCAGGAGTTGATTTATAAAATGTGAAGCTCTTGTGGTGGATTTTGTTGCCTTTATGAGCACCTAAAACATTTGATGGTGTTAGGATACAAATATCCGAGTGAAAGGAAAGCACACTTCAACCCGGGTTTTTGTAGCGTTTATTGTTTTCCAAAGCAGCAATTATTCCATGTACGCCATTAGGAACGAAGAAAACCTAATTAGTAATCAACAAACATTGTTGTTGACATTACAAATAAAATACTCCATCACACTTGTTAGCGAACTGAAAAAAACATTGGAATAGGACTGTTATTTTTAAGAGCGAGATCTGTGATAATGCTGGGCTTTCACTGATGAACAGAAATGCTTTTTGCAAGCCCCAAACAGGTGAGAAATCTATTTTTCAAAATTCCACTGAAAACACGGTGCTGGGTTGGAGTAAACACACACATCCTCAAGTGAAAGCATAATTACGCCAAATAATGTGCAATCACGCAAAGCTCCTTCTTTCCTCCCTCTCTGTGTCTCCTGCTTAAAACCATCCCAAATCAATTTTTGTAAATGCATAATTATTTTTGCTCCATCAAAAACAACATAGCAAAAAAAAACTCTTTGCAATGCACGATTTGCCTTCTTGCTGGAGGCTGCGTACAACTGAAGTCAGGTCTTTTTCCCGTGGCTAACATTGTGGCCAGACACTCATCACTTCTTGTATTGACTCTCCCTGAACTGGTCAACTAAGCCTCAACTGCGAAGAAAATGTGAGGGAGGAATAACAAAATGTGCTACTGGCTTTAGAAAAAAAAAAAAAAACTGCACAGAACTTATGTGGAGCAATTTCATTCCTATCCGCTTAGGTTGTCATGTGTATCTTTAGATTTCTTGTTCTTGAATAGTTTTCTGAACTTCAGTAGAAACCGAATGATGTGAGAGGAGTTGTTTATTTTCTCAGGAAATACATCAGGCTTGTGTGTAACCTCTGTGGAGCTTTGAGTATTTTAACACACATCATCCATTCAGCATCAGTTCATGGCAATTTTCGATAAAGTGCACATCAAATGGCTGCTGATAAGATACAGGCACCTGTCTGAGGGAAATCTCTAACAGCAGTGATTTATCAAGACAAGATCTGTCAGAGCCTCCTGGAAAGATGTGATGTAGGGAAAAGGAGCACAGAAACGGAATGACTCAAATATAATCAAATGAAATCCTGTCACCAAACATGCGTATCTCATCTATCTTATAATGTAGGAAATATAATAGAATGAGTGATAACCACACATTCCTGCAGAATATGTCTTGCCCTGTGTGAAGAATACAAAATGTTCAAATTTAAAAACTCTTGATTTTATCGCAAGGTTTTTTTTCCCAGTCTTGCATTTCTGAAAAGTGACTTCCTCAAGAAAGGGTGTGTTGCGAGACGAGAGTAAGATTAATACTGGTCTTTGTAAGATGCTGTAAAGAATGCAAAAAATATATTTATATACTTAATATTGATTTTCACATTGATTTGGAGTTCCTATGTAATGTAAGCAACTGGGCACATATCATTAGTGTTAATTGCTTCTTAAACCCTTGAAGACTACTGCAGGGACTTTGCCTCAAATTGCTTCTGGTCTTAAAGCAGTGAACATTGTGCTTGTGTCTCTCTAATGCTGGCTAATGCAACTTTCACCTATTCTAAGTACTGAATTCTGACTTAAGAGCTCAGAATTTGGCACAATTAAGCCTAATTTCACAAATTTTCACTCTTAATACCTGAAATTACATCTATTGAATATTCATTGTAAATGGAAATTCACGACTTATTTTAGCATCTGCGCAACAGTAAAAAAAGAAAATTTTTCATATGACCATAGATAAATTCAGCTAAGTTAAAAAATATATCTCGATTATATCTGGTTATAGCAATCAACAATGGTTTGTCTGACTACGCATCAACCCATGACCACTCAACACATTATAGTGGAATGGTATGCTAATGGATACGCTGCTCATTCTGCTGCTATCTGCATTGATGCACCAACTTAAATGCTTGATAAGACCATTGAGTGCTTGCAACATTCAGATCATGAGAAGAAATTGTTTATACGCCCAGGAAAGATAAAAAGGTCAATTCCAGGCATATTTATTGTTCATTTACATGTGAATCAATTTTATAATTTAAACAAACTTCAGTTATGAGCATATAAAGCTGATTTTGAAAGAAATCCCAAAATCATGGCACATTAAAAGTGCCATAATTCAAAGCATATTTCTATGAATATTTCACTGACAAGTTGCTTCAGAGAGATTGAAGTAGTAAACTATGAGAAATGCTTTAACATCAATTCACTTCTGACTCGTGTGAACATATAATTTAGAAGCCGTTTTTGTTAGGGGTGAACTTGCACAATGCAATGATCGAATAGGCATCCAGTATCATTGAAACACCAAAAAAATTTGTTTGTTGACAGGAAAGATGGACACAATTTCATTTCAATGTATTCCAAAGCAATCTAGCTGAAAGCGTTGGAATCCCTAAGCAGAGGATTTGCCAGACTTTACTTTTCTCGAACTTTGAAGCTATGTTTTTCATAAAGTCTCTTGTTACTGAGGTTCTGTCATTCTTTGTCATGGTGTTACTATGTGTGGGTGCATTTGTGTGTTAAGATGGTTGCATACTAGTGTAGAATGATGAAAAAGAGACAGACTTAAGGACACCAAAGGCTTGAATAGATGAATCCTGGAAAAGCTGGTAGGAAGCCATCGAGGAGACAAGCAACAAGGATGTGTGGGACGTCTGGATTTTCCCTCAGGAAAGATAACATTTTGAACTGTTGACCTTTCATTGTATTGCTGGATGGTTATCTTTTTAATTTGTGACAAATCTTTTCATTTTTCAACCTTGTACTGACTTTGTCTGTTTGCTGTTTGGACTAGTTTCTATCTGCAAAGGAAAATATTAAAAAAAAAAAAAACTAAAATAGTCATAGCATAAATAGGCCAAATTTGGTAAACACAAAATGTTCTTCCTGAATCCAACCATTTTTATGATTCTTTGGAATAGAAACATCAAGATCAAGCTCATTTGGCTGAAATATTTAATTTTGGAAAAGGAGAAAAGCCATTATGTTTTTTTTAGAAGAATGACAAAACATTTGCATGTTACATTTCAAATTACACATATAATAAAATCAAGCTATGATTAAATATTTTTCACACTTTGTCCTCGGTCAGTTAAACTGCACCCCTTTGAATTTGCTACACAATGTAAAATGGTGTTACCTGACTATTGGATGATGTTAAGACCGGCTCATATATCTGTTTTCTGAAAACAACAACAGATCATTTACAAAGTAACAGGGATCTAATGAAGCATGTCAGAGCTTTTTTATGGTCAAAAGTAGTTACAGGTTTTAAAAATTATAATTTCTTGAACATTTCATGAAAATCATTTAAAATTACAACATCTATTGAATAGATGCTCACTCATCACTCATATATTTGTCACAAGAAATCACAAATATTTTTTTTGTAATAACATTTATGAAACCATTAGAATCTAAAGCAAGTTATGTGAGTGGTATTATTGTCTTCACAACATCTAAATACACACACACACATATCACTATCTATTCTAATCTATCTATTCTATCTATCTATTATCTATTATCTACTATCTATCTATCTATCTATTATCTATCTATCTATCTATCTATCATTATCTATCTATCTATCTTTATCTATCTATACTATCTTCATATTATTTATATTATATTAATTTCTATATATATATATAGATAGATTTTTCTAGAATGAATGTGACCTGCAAATATGCTTAATGTCACTAGTGTAGACAGCTTCTGTAATTATTTCAATATCTATCAGCTAAAAGAAACTATAACCTTATGAAAAAATACCCTTTCAGAGTTGCTGACTGGGGACATGAGCGTTATGCAGTCCAAACCAAATGTTTTCCGTGTATCTGCAGAAGGCTTATGGTGATATCCCTGAAAGTATTTTGTAGGAGGTGTTGAGTGAGTATGGAGCTCCACAGATACTTGTAATGACTTTGGGTGCCTTCTGTTACCAAAGAAAGAGCTACGTCTGAACAAAGTCAAGCTTGTTTTTGTTGCGAGTTGAACCCTGCCAGGCTTGCCCCTTGTCGCTGAAGCTCTTTGCTTTGTTTGTGGATAGGAGATCAAGTCGTAGTTTTGGAGAGGAGAGTGTTTGCTTTGAGATCCTTTCTGCACATGATCAAGTTCGATTGGCCACATCCATTCACAGTGAACTGGAATGAGTCGCGGCTGAGATGAGAGAACTGTCCTAAACCAGAGGCCATGGTTGTCAATGTCTTGTTTATGAAGCAGATGGTAAGATAGACTGTCTTTTGGGGACTGTCTTAGTGTAGAATGAAACACACCATGGTTAAATGAATATAGGCCTGTCATCCTGTTGTCTATGGTCATTAAATCATTCAATTCTTTGAGCAACTGTTTTTGAAGCATTTGAAACACGTCGTTGGTACTGCTAGAACCCCAGAAAGTTGTGAGAACTACAGTAAACTCCTCCTCCCCTAAGGTGTCTGTACACAAACACCTGCACCTCAGCAGACGCGTCTGTGAAATTAAGCTAGTTGATGACACTACTGTCATTGGTCTGGTCTAGAACAGAGATGAGTCTGAATGCGGACAGGAAGTGGATCACCTGGAGCCTAAATGCAGTGGAGATTAATGAGGATTTCTTAGAGACACCCCCAGCTGTCGCCTCGCTCACCATATGGAACACTTCTGGTGCCTAAAGTTTGTCACGTACACTGACATGTGAAACTCAAGTCGCAACCCTGGTTTGTGCACACCATCTTGGCCAATAAAGCTGATTCCTATTATTCTGATTATGAAAGTGCTGAGCATTGTAAATGAGCCTCCTCCAGATAAAGTGGTTGCACTCTAGGATAAGGTGAGAAGCTCTACAGCCTGTTGGAGCAGCAGCTGTGCCAATTAAAGTGGCTTTGGCATCTAACCAGGAAACTTCCTAGAACCCCATTTTAGTGATTTTCCATGAATGTCCCAAAAAGAGAAGATTTGGGGTATACTAAGAACTTGCTGGAAGTGCTATAAATATTTATTTGCATTGGAAAACCTTGAGATCCTCTAGAATAACTAAGATAATTTCACTTGGGAGAGGTTTGTTACCATAGTGACTACCAAAATAGGATGGATGGATAAAATTTTGTACATGTTAAACATGAAATATGCAACATATAAAGTCCATCTGCATTCTGCTGCTTTGCTCTAACTCAAGGTTTTACAAATAGAGATGTCCCCAGTACAACATTCTATTGTGATATAAAGGATAAATGTCTTAAGAATTAATGACTCAAAGGTTATATAAAATGCGTATTTGTGTGAGTGAGGGAGAGAAAGAGAAATAAAAGTTTATTTTTTGTTTTATGTTCTTGAAATCCTTCAGTCTAATACTGGGAGATAAAACTTCATTATAAATGGCTTTGAAACAAAGAGATACAATTTGCTTAATGTGGGTAATGAAAATATTTCCTCCCAAAAAGAGAAATTGAAATACAAGAAATTATTTCCTGGAATGTTTTTCTTTTTACTTCAAACCCCCCGCAATGACTGTCAATTGTTTAAAACAAACACTCCTTGTTTTAGCAAACAAGTGAGAAGAAGGGATTTTAGCATTTATTTATTTCATTTTCCAACTAAAATTAAGCTGATAAGATAAACTGAACTGTATTAATTCTCAGCATAGCCAACAAATTTGTTTCTCCTTGCAGCTAGTGCGTGTCTTGATCAGGGTCCTGGATTGATCCTGAAGTTCAGCATCTACTCACTGACTGGCAGTTTAGCCCTCAAGGTTCAAACCCAAGTAATTAAGAAAAGTTACGTTTGGAAAAGTATGATTAAAATGCCTGTGGCCTAAACACTGTCTTTACATGAGCACTGCAACTCAATCCAGGATTTTATAACTTTCTAAGAATTATCCTGTGAGGTGTTTTGTCTTCTTTAAAGTCAAAAAATGCTTTATTGTGTATTCATCATTATTCTACTGAGTTGTAGATTTGCACATAATAAAAATAATATGACACACTTACTTTTATTAAAGAAGTGAGTTGCCTCTCCCTTGACATTCCCAGTAGGTAGTAATAAATATGTTTTTATTTTAATGGTTCCCTTATAGAACTGCATGCAACTGACACAAGCACAACCAATACATTACTAATTTTCAATAAGCTATTCTCAAAATGTGACATTCATACAATGTATAAATTTATTATACACAGAGTTACATGTATTGTAGATTACAGATGGTGAAAATATCAGTTTATGATAAACTTTGAACATGATCAATAAAAATAAAATGACATACAAGATCAATCAAAGAGACTAGATGGCTTTAGCCACACTCTTCAGCTGGTCAACATTCTTGGATTTGTTGTCTCTGAGGTTTGTCTTAACAATACGATAAAAGTTCTCCATGGAGCTTCCTGACCAATCAGGCACAGTGACACAATGACCATTAAACCGGACTGTAACATGTGCAACTGGGGTCCTCCCCACAAATAACCAGAGGCAGCTTCTGGCAGGGTCAATATTTATCATTTTTGTTCTTTCCGGAGACACGAGTGCATTGAAGGCTACGGTGTATGCCTGCTGCCCACACCTCGGATTCTCATCTGCTCTGCTCTCCTGGGCCTTAGCATGCTACTGTAATTAAAGACAGGGAGACTGATCAGAAGCACACCACAGCTTGTGCCAGTCACCCACACCTGCTATTGTTCCCTGATCCACTGAATCACCTGTCCTCTGCAGCTCTCCTCCACAACCTCAGCCACACGAACATTGGTACTTTTTGCAGCATGCCAAGTTCTGCCACAAAATGAATTCAGCATCTCCATTAAGCTTGTGAGCAAAATAATGCAAAGTAATGTTCTATACCTTCCTAGTGCATGACTACAGAGTTTTTTTTTATGATACAGTGCTATATGTGATTGTGATAACATAACTCCTCTAATCTAAAACAAAGGCAGACCCAGTGATGAAAAACCTTTCTTTAAAACTGCTTCAAAGATCAGCAATGGCATTCACAAGGGGGTTCTTGCAGAAGCAAAAAAAGAAAACCAAAAAAACAAACAAACAAACATGAAGGACTGTACATGCATTAATATTTAAACAAGTAATTAGTGCAGTTATTACAAATATACTTTCATAATATAAATATGCTGTCAGGAGCACTGCTCTGTCTTCTGAAGGGAAACACTTGAAAGCAGGGGCTTGTCAACCTGATAAAACATATTAAAGACTTTTCATTGCTTCTTTTTACCGCCAACATTGTAAACATATTAATGAATGTATGGCAGATAAATTTCTGCTTGATACTATTAAATAGACAGACGAGTCCGACTTGATGAGTATTTATCAGAAGAAAGTAATTATTTTCTCATTATTTTCAGTTTTTAGATGTGGAAATCAAAATGATGAGTTTCCAAACATTCCAGCCTGAAACCGTCGAATCCCGCTGAGATGCGATGAGGATTTGCATCCAAGTGTTGACGTTGAAAATTGATTAGGAGCTAGGGTTTCATGTTTCAGCGACTGTGCAAGTCAGAGCTCATCCCGCTTCAAGTCGGAAAAGGCAGAGGAAATAACAGAAAACAAGAGGGAAAAAAGGAGACAGAGTCGTTCCTCTGCCCTCCCTGGCGAGCAAGACAAATTGATTGTATTATTCTTGGCTGTTGGCAGTCGCTATAATGTAATGCTATAAACCAAAACATAGCTGAAGGAACCGTAGGGAGTTTATGCATCATGGGAAGATAGTTGATGGTTATCATTTTGAGAATATATAGACTGAGTTACTGTACCTCCATTCTAGTTCTTTCTACCACCAGAGAAATTGTAATGCCAAGCAAGTTTGTGAAAAATTGAAAGGATTTGTGTTACTTGAGCAGTAAAGAAAACATAGCTCAGTTTTTTCAAGCTTTCTAATTTTTATAGGATAAAGAATGTAACAGAAAAGAAGATTACTTTTATAGAATATGTTTAAAACTACTTCCGGTAGCACATTATTTAACAACTGTTGCTGCTTGTCTTTAATTGACTTTGTCCCAAAGTGAATAATAATCTAATTATAATTGTGAGGTTTTATCACAGTGACATCAGCGTAGAATGTTAATTGTTCAAATGGGGGATGATGGAGACGATTACACCTAAAGCATACTTAACACGTCTGTTAATTAAAACGGTAAAATCTAAAGTTTCTTGCTTTTAGTAAATTTTCATAAATAACAATAAGTCCCATTAGATTCTGCTGTAATTAAACAGATAGCAATCTTTCTCAACAGATAAGATGGTTGAACTAGAGGTTGTCAAATTATGTCATTTTTTCATTCTCAGAACAGCTGTCAGTTATAAATCTGCAAAACAATAAATGCCATTTATGAAAAATGTGTTTAACAGCTGCAATTTAATTTGCATCTGGACACTTAAATTTCTGTATTGCTTGAAATTACAAAAATAACTGTGAAACTGAGAGAAATTTAATGACTAAACACAAACAGAACTTTAGGTTCCATAATCAGCTAAAAGTGAAAGTTGTCTGGAACATAAGAAGTTGGATGGATTTGTATTGCACTTAACAGAGTTGTGTTACTGTAGTTTCTTAGTATACAGTTTAAATATGCATATCATTAGCTAGATGAAGTAATTGCAAAGTATTCAACATAAATTACAAATTCAAAATTATCTCAACACATGTTTGACGTGACAGAGATAACTCAAAACTTTGGAGGGTTTTGCAAGTATTTTCTCTGGAATAATGAAAGAGGTAGACATGTTTGGAGATATAATCAGTAACCTGGCTCTTCACCCACCACCACCAGCTATTGTAGTCATACAGTGACTATATCACACCCTATTAACCAGAATGACCCAGAACCCAGGTGGTGTGCCACTTATTCATGTTGCTGGCTCTCATGCAGTGTGGTGTAAACTCTGCACAAAAAACATTGTTAAAACGCTTCCCCGGGACATAATTTAGCATAGGTCAGGGACTGTGGAGAAAGGCCAGCACATTTAGAATCCATTTCGCTGCTCAGGAGCCACTGTGAAAACACAGCCACTGTTAGTCTCTGGTAATTGCTACAACAACCTGTGAACCTCTTTAATTTCCATTCATTGTCATAGTATCATGGTATTGCTCTGGGTGCAGCATTAGCCCTGTGATACTATGTGTGTGGGCATGTGGTATACCTGTGTTATTCCTGGCTCTTGACCAGACCTGCTGCTGTGCAAACATTGGCCCCCTGGGAGTCAGCTGCAGCCAGACAGATGCCGGGAATTTTGTGGACGACATATGATTTGAATGCTTTTCAAAATGGCAAATATCACATTAGAGGCAAAGAGTCTGTGCCAGCATGGCCCTAAGATGCAGGCGCTTATTATGCAGCAGCTTTGATGTATCTGTGGGAATTTCTGTGTTTATCATTGAGGTCTCTCCCATGACGTGTGCATTCAGATCACATGGCTTTTCTGTTCTTCCCTCTGAACTCAGCATGCTGGGTGGATAACTATGGCCTCATTTGTCTGCCTCAAATGCATTCTGGGTGAGCAGCAAAACATTAGCTGAAGTTGTGATAGTGTGCAGTGTGGAAGTCTATCCAATTTAAAAGACTAGAACCAACGTGTCTTTTTGTTGTTGTTAATTTCTTAAAGCCGAGGCTATTGCTTTGATAATAGTACTATGGCTAAGTAAGTGGTGCGTGACAAAGAACCGCATTATGGGTAGACCCTTATGTATTTTACGGAGAGTGATAGGTTCAATTGTCAAAGCTTAAGGGGTCTTACACTCTCAACGCATCATCGGTACTCTATCAGTGACGAGATTGAGGTGACAAAATAGCTTTTTGAAAGGCTTTAAAAGCGAGACTGGCTAAGCATACTAAGCAGTTTTAGAACAAAAAGCAGAAGTCATTCATTTGGACACATCCTGAGTCTGGAACTGGACTTCCACACATCTAATTAAAAGTTCGTCCGACTTCATGCTTGTCAGAAACTTTGCACCCTCTACCACAAAAGATGGGACTGTAGCCCCTCTTGACAGCTGTTTTAAAAAGCAGGTTTCCTTAATCCATTTATGTTAATCGAGAACCCGTAGCTTCCTGTGTCAGTAGATTATGAAGGAATATAACAGTTATGGACAATTTGAATTTTCACATATATATGTATATATGTGTATGATACTTCCATTTATTGTTTTCTGCTTATTCAAAACCGAATCAACACTGTGACATGTCAAGGAGCAAAGTCAGACAAACTGGGACAAACATACAGACATGAACTTTTTGAGTTCTTTTTCTTTTCAATGGATGATGGTGGAGATGATGGCAGGAGTTGTTGCCATCATCTGCTGTTGTATTCTTGGACAAGATGCTTCATTTGCTAATGGTGGTCAGAGGTCTGGCGGTAGCCTTGCTTTTGTCAGACTGCCCCAGGGCAGCTTTGGCTACTATCCAGTAGATTAATACCATAAGCTTGTAAATGTGTGTCTGAATGGGTGAACGACTAAAATATAGTGAGAAACAAAAGTCACCTTTACCTTTTTTTCAGGATCCAGAAGTTGGTTGAGATGGGGAGAATATTTTGGCAAACCAACTTGCTCTTAATGAAACTATTTATCACATGGATGCTTTGGAAACTATTGCTGCTGTTTTGTCCCACTCTGGTGTCTCCAGCATGTTCTGGGTCTCCAGTGATGCAATAGGATGTCCCCAGACAAACTCCAGGGGACTCAACCTCCTCGGTTCTCCTAACCACCTCAACTCCCTCTAGATGATGAATCTGCTCACCATCCCTTTAAGGTGACCTTTTCTTTAAGCAGGCCCACATTATTGCAGGTGTGGAATCAATCTCTCCACTTCACACCCCACCCTGTTACCAGTCAAGAGACATGGATCCCTCCTCCTGAGGCAGCGATTGACCCACAACTCAGAGGGGGTAGTTCTCCTTTTTCAGCTTTATAACTATGGCCTTAGACTTAAAGGACTTAACCATCTACCTGGAAGTTTCACATTTTGATGCATGGTGAAGGCCATGGATTGAACACCTCAACAAAATCACATGAAAACGTAAAGAATCCAGCGGTTCCCCAAACACCTATTTTAGATTCCACGGTTCAACAGAAAACATGTTTAAAACAGGCATAAATCCACCCCAATTGAATACATGTATGGTCTGTTTCAGGCATAAAAACAAGCTTGAAATACCAGAGATTACCAGGTCCATACAGTGGATGAGGTTAACTTAACACAAAAGCAGAACTTTCAATTGGAATAACAGCATATCTCAGAACAACACAGGAGCAGTATTGGGTCACTACTTATGACATGCCAATAATTTCATTTCATTGAAAACACAAATCAAACTGATCCCAACTAGACTGTTTCCTTATAGCTGACAAATGCAGCCACAGTAATTGCTTTTCACCCTAACATGACCTTCTTGTGAAGTATTATGTAAGTATGATGAAGTTACCTCAGGCTTTATCATTTCCCATAAGGTATTTACACAATTTTTTTTGCTCCCTGTAGCTTATTAGTTGGTTTGCTGCACAGGAAATGAATGTTGTTATAATACATAAATGACTGTAGGATACATTCATTAATGAAGACAGCAGGGCATAAGTTAGGCAGCTCACAGGCGATGTGTCAGAGGGAGTTCAGCAATCACTCTCCTATCAGGGGGTGATCTCTAGCCACTGTGACCAGATTACATGGGGAGAACCCGAGAGGCTCTCTTTATAATTACTTTCTGATTGGAAAAATAAGAGCACTCTAACAAGCTCCGTCAATCAAGCGTGGACTGTTTTCCACTACGATTATAAGGGGAGCCTGTTCTGCGTTATTATAAAAATAGCAAATCAAGTCAAGAATCTAAAGATAGGCTAATTTACAAATTTCACAAACCAAACAAATGGTAAGCCCTGGACATTCATTAACATGACTTTCTGCCTCGATGCGTCCAACACAAATGTGGAAATAAATGAATGCAGCTCTGTTATTTTTATTTTTTGGGGGGTGTGCGTGAGTGTGTGTAAGTTGCATGTGTGTGGATGTAATCATGCATGCATGGGTGTTTGCATGAGTTATTAGCCTTTGTGCCAAATACAGCCCAAAACAGATCCAACAGAATGTGTTTGTTTATTTGTGGACTCTCCTGTTGTGGTTTGCTCTCACACTAATCCCTATCTAAGAACTTATACTGGTCTGTTGTTCAGGCTGGGACTCCAGCTTGATAGCAAAGCTTGGCAGAAAGGAAAACGGCTCCTCTTGCTCCTGCTGCCATGTCACTGATGCATGCCGTTAGGCGCCATGTGTTTCATTCTTCATCTAGCACATGCCGCTTTTTTAGAAAAGGGTCAGCAAAATGTAGTGCAAATAAGGGGCAACCTGCAGGAAGGCATTCTGGGGAGATAATAAGGACAAACAGGCACACAACATGAGCAGCGAGACTGAGCTATATCTGCAATTCATAGAGGGCAAAGTTTGATGTAGAACTTAAACAGATTTTTTTTCCTACATTATCTAGCTAGCCAGCACCCTTTGGTCAGCAGCAAGTGCTATTTTTTCAAACTGGGAAAGACACGTTTTAAGGATTTTCCTTAATCACAGGGTAAAATCTGTCATCTCATAGGGTCCTGGTAATAACCAGACTTAGATGGATATATGTAAATCCCTTTAAAAAACAATTTCTGCTGTTGATTCTCATTTTCTCTTTTCCTTCATAAATTGTTTCAACTATTCAAATATCAAATATGTTTTTCAAACACACCATTAGGTACATGTACGTGGGCACACATACTATTCCCCATTCTATGCACAAGTGAAAAAAGAAGAATAAAAAAACTGCCTTGTTGAATCATTCTGGGTAAGTATTAGAAATAACGTAGCCCAATGCAAATTTATTTTGGTTTATGCAAGACTATAACAGCTAGGCAAATAAAAAATGACAAAACAAGTAGATGTGATGAAACCGGGCTGCAATGACATGTAATTTTGCCTGAATGAAACTCCCTACAGAGAGACCTAGAAAATACCTCCCATCATCACGTTTTCATCCTCTGAGACAGATCCTGCCATCACAGAGCTTTTTCCGGGCTATAAAAAAACCCCGAAAAAACACCACAAAAAGTGAAAGAAGGGAGACAATTCCTGAGCATGCATCATTTACTGTAAAGGAGGAAACAAAAGGTATTTGTCAAAGTCATAAAAACCAGCCATTACACTTTAGGTTACCTAAGCAGGGATGTGAGAAAAGCCTAAGTTTTAGTTTTCTGGATATTTAACATCTGTTTGAGCAGACCAATGATTCTATCACTGAAGGGTAGAATGTTTTTGTGACAGTGACACTCATTTATTGGTGTTAATGTTTATAGGTATAAATGACCAGAAGATAGGGTTCCCACAGGTACTAAGAGATTAATGAACATCTTATAACAAATGAAAACAGTTAATTAGGAGGCAAATACAAATCAAGCACAAATATTAGAATATATTTTTTATTTTGATTTAATAATAATAGCACTTATGTGTACATAACATGGTGGGGGTTTTTTCCAATGCAAAGACAGAGAATGATAAAGTACAGAGAGACAAATATTTAATTCTGGTGAACATACTGAGTGTATTGCTTAGAAAAGGATTGTGCTTCGTTACACTAATGCAAAACGGCAATAACTCCAGTAGAGTAATAATGCAAAATTTCTTTCATTATCTTTATGAGAGTTATTAAATGTATATAAATCTCTTAGTGTTTAAAACAAATAATGTCTGTTGTCAAACCCAATGATTAAACTATATCCTATCATTTAGGTATTGACTCTGTCAAACTCAAATGGTTTTACTGTTATGTATTTCACTGTTGCAAAATGATTATTGTGTGAAAAAGCAACAAAATACAATCCAAAAGCCACTTGAACTTAAAGAGAAAGCCATGAGATTTGATATTTTTATGTATTTGACGGCAAGCAGCCGCAAGACGAATAAAGCATCCAGAAAATACTGTCACACAGTTTATTATTATGATTAGTGCATCAAAGTCACCAAAGCATGGACAGAATACCAGCGTGAGTCAAAACAGGCAAATAATTGTATCAGTGAAGATATGGAGTGACTTGTTTTTAACTGTGTCACACAATCGGATTAACGGGGGGATTCTAAATAAAATTCCCATTCTGCACACCAACAACAACAAGGACAATAAAAACAGCTGTGTTTCGGTGTGTCAACAATGACTCATTTCAAAAATGTTCAAAATGTAACTTCATGAGTCAACAGGCACTGCCTGTAACCTAGCAACCCAACCAGAGCTCTAACACGTTTTGACAGCTCGTTTTATTGTTCTCTTCTGAAGGTCAGAAGAGACCTTCAGATCTTTTCTGAAGGTCTTGGAGGTAGAGAAGTTCAGATAATTTGAAATTATTTGATTAATCTCAAATGAGAATAATCTGACATAAATGGGGGAGAAAGAAGAAGGGAGAGTCGAGGTCTAGTCTCACTCCAACCGCTCCACCACACAATGCTCCACAATGCTTACCATCCAGAAACCACTTTCTGCATTGTTGTTTGTATTGTTGTTTGTTGTTCAGTAGGCTCCACTTCTGCTTTTCAAAGATGTATGTCTATAAAAACACCCATTTTCATGTATAAGTGTAAACGTTGAGTTGGGAGACGTGGCCAGCAGCAACTTATTTGGATTTGAAGTGACAAGAAGCCCTAAAACAGATTGTTGTGAAATGAGCTCAGAATAGTCAAAAATGACAAGACTAAAATTTCATTATTTAAAAATGTTTTTGTGCAAAGATTACAGCAAACATTTTGTTGCATAGCCCACACATATATTCAGACCTGTGCAGGGAAGCACTGTAGGTCACCTGTAACACATTTAATGCCGTAAATGACGAAATGTTAAGTTATAAAATTGTAATTTCTTAACTTTGTACAAAATCTCATGACCTGTCCACGCTGTACTCACCTGGCCCATGGCTCACTGCAGAAATGCTCAACAAATGCAATTAATGTATTACATACAACTGAATCCCATGAATGTTTTCTGATACCCTGCTATTACACTGCTGATTGATTTTCCAGAAGTGCTTTAAATAATATCTAAAGAGATGGACTAAAATATTAGGTTTTATTGATTTTCAAAAATCTGTACTCTAAATTAAGAATAAAGAATTTCAGGGCTTTTCTGTATGGAGTTTGCACATTGTCCGTGATCATGTTCTGATTCCTACAAAAGAATCAGAAACATGTTGGCTCCAAGGTGCGAGTGTGTGCATGCTTGTCTGTCCCTGTGTCACTCGTGATAGCCTACTTCTTGAAAAATGAAGAACAGCCCAGTAGGAAAAAACATTTTTGCTTTGAAATAAACTGATGGTAATCTATCATTTGTTATACAAACATTTTAATTGTGTGATATATTACACTTCTCATAGACCAGAAGTGGATTAGGAGAAAGGTTTGACAAGTTGTTTTTGAAAAATGAACCACAGGAAGAGGCTGCAGCTCTTTAACTCTTCTAAGTTATTTAAAGCAAGCGACACTCTGTGGAGTAGAAAGAATGTATCTGGTGTAAATGCTGTGAAGGAAAACAGTGAGGATTTTAGGGGTGTTTGTTCCTAAGCTATATTTTGCTGAAAATGGGACTGAAATGTTTTGTTATTACTTTTTTATGACATTCAAATGTCAATTCACAAGTGGTTGTATTTTTTCTGACTTGTTTCTGTTTTGGATGTTATTTTGTCAGTTTAGCATCCTGGCTCACAGACGCCCATGAAAAAACAAAAGAAAGAGCCTTTAACCAACTTCTATCCTCCTGACAATGTATGCCAACGATTTCAAGGCACAAAAAGCTGAATTGGTATGTATTAAAAAATGGCTGATTCTGGTTTCATTATTAATTAATATAGCTGTAACACAAGATGAAATGTCCTCAGCTAACTTCTCTCCAGTCAGAAGGATTTTTTTTCCTTTGCAGTCCCACTGTAGGTCTTTGATTGGCTGTACTTTTCAGAATAATAGTTCTGCTATGTCTCCTCTCCTTGTTCAGATGTTACAGAATTAATTTTCTATCTTGATTCAAAATAAATTATGATCACAGGATAGTTGTTGGATCATAGGGTGGTACAAAAGTTTTAATGATGAAAGTGTCAGCAGAAAATTGCAACATGACTCTCTGGTGCTAGGAAAAAGTGCCATATAATACAGAAAAAATTCAAAGAAAACATTATAAAATGAATCAAAGCAACCAAAATATTTGCTTATAATTAGAGAAAGCAGAATTTTTGATTACTAATATCTCAAACAACAGAGTTTGTTATATGAATTCATGGGTTTTTTGTGAACTTTTATTTTTAGAATAAACATTTTAAATCTTTCTTTAGTCTCTTTCCAAAGCTTTAGGAAGGGCTACCTACTATTTATGCTCCTCTATTATTCATGTGAGAACTAATACAATTAGTTTTTATAATGTAGAGTCTTGTTTCCGTGAAACATCCATCAAACATATACAGATGATGAAAATGACAAATGGTCATGCTTAAATTAACTATAAATAGACACCTACAGTCAATACTTAAACATGGCACTGTTAGATAAACAGTTGCCTAATTGCACTATTTCACAGCTCATAGACATTCTTGGTATCCATTAATGTGAAGTAATTAGTTGTAATTTGGATCATTAAGGACAAAACAATTGCATAATTGTTTCTGAATATGCAATTACATGATAATTAAGTTGTCTTGATCTGCATTTTCTGGCTCAAGAGATGCAAAAAGATGCAAACGAGTTTCAAAAGCAGGAGCTCTGCCTCCAGTTCTTGCTTCCATGTCCCTCCCCATGCACACTTCTTAAGCTTTGACGATTCTTGAAAATTGCCAGTTTAATTGTCATTGGCCCACTTATTCTCTTTGTTCTCTTTTGGTCTGTGGGAAAAAAAAAATGAAAGTGCACATCAAAGTCAGTTCTTGTGTCCTTTGTTGTTTTGGTCTATAAGACTTTGCCTGCATGAAAGGTGTTGCACTTCTTTGGATGTAAAAAGTGAAGATCATTAGTTGTCAGGGAGGCATAATGAATATTGTATTGCATTGTTACATTTGTTAATAATTAGTGAGTAGAAGGTTTGAGTATCACAAGCTACACTGTTGTCTTATTGCTTCGACAATATAGTGATCTTGGGTGTTTTAAAAGGTGCTTCTAAATAAAATTTTGTATTACTAATTCATAACAGTGTCATGATTATAGAACATCAGAGTAAATGTCTGCTAACTGATACGATGCACTGCTATTCAATAATGCTATTCTTTTTAATATGGTTTCTTGTAGCCATATTCAAGAAACAATTCAATACAGCTCAATACATACATTAGGATTTAATTATGAAAAAGAATAGGTGTTTTAATTTTATATCAAAAGTTTGAAAGGTGTAGCTTTGTTCTAAATTATGGATGTGAAAGTATTTGAAAATAGTCAATTCATAGGATGTTATAGAAAATATTCATGATTAAGACTCAACAATTCACACATAATGTTGAATTTAATGTTAAACTTTATGGACGTATATTTACATTTGGGGTGTTTCCACATGGCTGCACAGTGGCGCAGTTGGCAGAGCTGTTGCCTTGCAGCAAGAGGGTTCTGGGTTCGATTCCCGGCCCCAGCCTTCTGCATGGAGTTCTCCCTGTGCATGTGCGGGTTTTCTCCGGGTACTCCGGTTTCCTCCCACAGTCCAAAAACATGACTGTTAGGTTAATTGGTCTCTCCAAATTGTCCCTAGGTGTGTGTTGTGCATGGTTGTTTGTCCTGTGTGTCTCTGTATTGCCCTGCGACAGACTGGCGACCTGTCCAGAGTGAACCCCGCCTCTCGCCCGGAACATTAGCTGGAGAAGGCACCAGCAACCATCCCGACCACATTAAGGGACAAGGGTGTCAAGAAAATGGATGGATGTGGATAGGTGTTTCCACATACTGAAGATTTGAAGGCCATTTTGTTTCATTGTTATTATTTTTTTTATATTAGCAATCCCATAAAGCCTTTGTCAACAACAAAAATGTTAGGGAAAAATTTGACATCTTGACACTGTATTGATTTAATATTAATATTTTGAAAGGGTTGTCAGTTAGATTTTTTTCCTGTCGAACATTTGCAAGTTTGCTGGGCTAATGCTAAACTGCTTATTGCATGAAAGCTACATGATAATTCCTGTTTGCAGTGATTCCTGCTATCACTATTTAGTATGCAATACATTTTTCATGAAGGAAGACTAACACTGCTCATATCCATAGACACACCATCCACATAGTGGCACATGGTGGTGGAAGCAGCATGTTGTGGAGACATGGACTATGATTAATATAAAAATTAAGGGAACTACGCATAGGCTAATCTTGTGAGCGATAACAAAACAGTTGATTCAGTGATGGAGATCCTCCTTTCAGCAGGACAAAGTTACTACTCACTCCTACCTACACGTGCATCTAGAGTTAAAATGTAGATTTAAGCATATTTGTCTGTTACAATGGTAGAATCAAAGTTCAGGTCACAACTTTTTTTTTTGTTAAGGAACTGAGTCCAACTTGGTTGGAGGACATATCACATGTGAAATGTCAAGGGCACAAAATCAAAGACTCATTCATCTTCCTGGAGAGAGGTGTGTCTGAAAGATTTTTTATTTATTTTTTGCTTATCTTGCACTTGTTGTTCGTCATTTATCTTTGCAGGTTGGGCAAAACTGTAAATGCTGCATGCTGTGACTAATTTGGAGTCACAGCACAGTTTTCATCTCAATGGAAGAAGTCCCCACTGAGTTGAGATAAATATTCCAACCACACCTATGTGTTTTAGACTCCACTTCATTGTTGCTTTGGCCCACTGCTGGATGAAACAAACTGCCACACATTTGTTGAACCAAACTAAATGAAACATGGATGCCGTTTGCTCAAATAGTGGCCTGTCCACCAACTACACACATACCCCCAACCACATTATACGCATACGTACAGGCACCACCTCCCCCACCCAAACGCAGATGGTTGGTCCAAGCTGGGAGACACTGAGGCCACAGAGCATCAGTTCAAGGGATTCTGACTTCCCAGCTGAGCTTTTAACATGGACAACAACGGCCCACAGCTTCTGCATTTGATGTTATGTGCCAGAAAAAGAAAGAGATGCGAAGAGAGGAAGAAAGGAAGAATAGGAGGAGAAGAGATAGAAACTAGGCACAGAGACACAGCTCCCCACAGTGGAGCTCTATTGCACCATTTTACCAAAGAAAAACTTAAATGGGGTATCCATCTGCACAGAGGCTTATTTACAATTCAAAAAAGTTAGATTTACAGTCTTGTTGGAGAATGGTGAAATAATAAAATTATTTTATTAGTGTCAGAGAATAAAACATTTCAGGCTATGTTCCATTGCACTAATCTGCTGATATATTTTTGAAAATGTTTTTTTTACACATTTTCAGTTTATTTTTAATTGTCTTGACTTTTTCATCAAATCAAGTAATTTGAGAGCTAGGGTGGCATATCTGCAATTTAGCTTTGAATAGGATGTGCCCTGTGAGTCCTCTGTTAAACATAATGTAATTAGAGAATTGGGTTGACACAGTCAAACACGGGTGAAGATGGCGAATCAACTTTCTGAGTCGCTTTCCATCTGCAATCAGAGGGACAACAAGAGAGACACAGGCACAGAGGAAATTAACATGATTAGAAACTTAAATCCCCAAACATTGGAGTTCAAGAAGAAGTTAACAGAGGTAAAATTGATCGTTTATTTAGATCAAACATTAATATTCCCAGTCCCAACCATAATTTCTTATTCACTTCATTTATGAATAATCTTTGGAAAAACAAGGATGTGTACATTATGTACACAAATGCACATCTTGACTCTGTCTGCATGTCGCTGTAAAATCATGAGCATTATGCTGCCACAACATGCACTTTGCATAGACCTTTGAAAGCTGGGCTGGAAGGGATTTTCTCCCATGTAACCAGAAGAACATCTGCGAGGTCAGTCCCTGATGTTAGGCGATAAGGTAGGATTACAGTCTGCATTTCCCGTCTATCCCTGAGGTGCTGGATGGAGAGGAGGTCAGGGCGTAACGCAGGCTGGGATGGTGTGTGGCGTATAGAAGGGGCATGCTGTTGCATTAGTAATGTGTGTTGTATGTAATTCATTCGCTGGAGCACTAAGGTTTTTCTTGCCTGAACTGAGATTAGACCATGCCAGGAAAATTGGATTTTAGTTGTTTACTACAGGCACATTTAAGATATTTGCAAGCACAGACAATACTCAAATAATACTGCAAGAGCTGAGTGTGAAATGGCCATATTTATACGTTTATTAAGGATTTTCAAAGTAATATCGTAAATCTATTTTGGGCTAATTATTATATCTGGGTTGCCCCAAAGCCAAAATGTCCTTTATTGATCCTTCACTGTTAATCTTTAGTGATGCATTGTAAGAATGAGAGTCTTGATTCTTCCTGCCCTTTATAAATTATTTTAGCAGAAAAAAAACAGGGAATGCAAATGGAAATCTTTGATCTATTTTTTAATTGTAATGGTACATTTAGTCATAACAATAGATGCTTCTCTTTTCTCATCAAAGAAAATGTTGGGTCTCCATAAATAGCAAGGTGAAAAGAAATATTTTTTTTAAATCTGAAAGAGAAGATTGTCAACAAGCAGAAGGGCTTTCAAATAGAACATGCTGTTTTTTATATTAAAAGTTTTGCAAATGAGCATTACTCTATAAAGTCTAACTATTGATAACTCATACAGAAGATTGTTATGTAAGACATTCTGAATGCATAATGTCTAGCAGACATTTTTTTCAAGAAATAATCAAATCTATTATAAACTAATTGAAGTTATAAGCAGGCAAATTAAAATTGTCCTTCACAAACCCAAATAAATAACTCATTTACCCCGGTACTTTTAAAATATCTGAAGTTTTCCACATTCACAATAACTATATTTTAATATATTTTATTTAATGGGAAAGCATTCAAGAAATAAAAGTGTTGACCTAAGTTCAAATCTAGAGGAGAGTATTTATATATATATATATAAAAATTCCCTTCTCACCCTCCTTGGGTGGTCTCCTCTCTCTCTTTCATCCTCTGAGCTCGGGTCCTCTACCAGAGGCCTGGGAGCTTGAGGGTCCATTTCTGGACTGAGATGTCTGATGTTGTTCCTGGGATCTGTTTTAGCCACTGCTCCAGTTTGGGGGTTTCTGCCCCGAGGGCCCCGATGACCACAGGCACCACTGTGGTCTTCACCTTCCAGGTTCTTTTCCAGTTCCTCCCTGAGGCCCTGGTATTTCTCCAGTTTCTCATGCTCCTTTTTCCTGATGTTGTAGTCACTTGGTATAGCTACATCCACCACAACAGCTTTCCTCTGTTCTTTATCCACCACCACAATGTCCGGTTGGTTCGCCATTACCATCTTGTCTGTCTGGATCTGGAAGTCCCACAGGATCTTAGCTCGGTCATTCTCCACCACCTTTGGGGGTGTTTCCCACTTCGATCTCGGGGCTTCCAGTCCATATTCTGCACAGATGTTCCTGGTACACTATGCCCGCCACCTGGTTATGTCGTTCCATGTACGCTGGACTGTCTCAGGGGCCTCCTTGCGCAACCTACACCTTGGGTCTTGTCTGGTGTGGTAGATCTGAGCCTCTATTGCTCTGGTGTTTAGGGCCTGTTCCTGTGCAGCCAGGATGAGCCTCTGTGCTGTCCTTGAGTCCAGCTTTGTCCAGCCATTGGTAGGATTTCCTGATATCAGCCACTTCAGTTATTTGTCGGCGGTACATCCCATGTAGGGGCTTGATATATTGTTCTCCCATCATGGGAGAACAAGCCCATGATAGATAGACTATATATAATATATATATATATATATAATATATATATATATATATATATATATAATATATATTATATTGTTCTCCCATTTGAAAATAGTCAATTCATAGGATGTTTATAGAAAATATTCATGATTAAGACTCAACAATTCACACATAATGTTGGATTTAATGTTAAACTTTATGGACGTATATTTACATTTGGGGTGTTTCCCATGGCTGCACAGTGGCGCAGTTGGTAGAGCTGTTGCCTTGCAGCAAGAAGGCTCTGGGTTCGATTCCCGGCCCCGGCCCTTCTGCATGGAGTCTGCATGTTCTCCCTGTGCATGGTGGGTTTTCTCCGGGTACTCCGGTTTCCTCCCACAGTCCAAAAACATGACTGTTAGGTTAATTGGTCTCTCCAAATTGTCCCTAGGTGTGCATGGTTGCTTGTCCTGTGTGTCTCTGTGTTGCCCTGCGACAGACTGGCAACCTGTCCAGAGTGAACCCCACCTCTCGCCCGGAACGTTAGCTGGAGAGGCACCAGACCACCACAAGGGACAAGGGTGTCAAAAAAATGAATGGATATATATATAATATGCAATTTTATATTTATATTTTTAGGTCTTGTCCACTAAAGAATAAAGTAGAATTTAATCAAAACTTTTAAATGAACATTTTGAGAATAAAGTTGAAAATTTGACTTCAGAAATGCTGTGGTGTCAAATGTAAAAGTGTGTGAAGCATTTGTTTGATATTTTGGTCCATATTGACAGGGTAGGATCACAGAGTAGTAGATTTGTTAATTGCACAGACAATGCTATTTGAGACGCTATTGCATCAAAAATAGCATCTCGAAAGTGCTATGTAGCTTGGATTGAGATCTAATAACTTCAAAAACCACTGGAGAAAAGTGAACTTATTGTAATTTTACTGAAAATTTGATTGAAATGATTTAGCTATTGTGACATTGTGTATTATCCTACTGGAAGTAGACATTAGAGCATTTTGTTTCCTTCCAGAGAACCCAACGAGATGACTGTTAGTGAAAGTACCAGTAGATCAGCGCCTTAGCACCAGTCTGATGCTAAAAATCACACTACATTAAAAGACACTGAAAATCCTGTTTACCTCCTGTTCTGATTATCAGTTTGATCTTCACTAAGTCATCTTCATCATGTCTTGATTACTACATGGCTTGAGATGATGGCATATGACTGGCTAATTCACAATTTGTTATAATCGCTGAGGTGTACCTAATAAAGTGGCCATTCAGTATTCAAACATACTAAATTTTCCTAATCACAAAAGTTATTTCAACAGACTTTATAATTTAAATTCATTTGAAGGGTTTAACAAAAATCTAAATGCCTACAAACAAATTTAAAAAAAAATAATTATGAACTCTAGTGCACTCAAATGTATTTTAAAGCAAAGTAACTGAAAAATTCAATAATCGTTCTTATGTTTCAATACGTTTGATAACGTTCCTATATTTATATGCATTTACATGAAATTGAAATTTAGGGGGGAAAAAGAAGTCTGTATTAAAAAGCCATTTTTTTTATAGAGAGAGTAGCTAAAGGAGGAAACAAAGTACATATAAAGGAGGATTGGTCAAAAGGTAATTCTGAAAAAGAACCGCTGTTATCTGCGCTACGTGGCGAAGGACCGGGTGAAATTTCAGTGTAAATAAAGTACGGTGCTGGAACTGATGAGGGATCGAGGAGAAGGTGTGATGAGAATGGGGTGTGATGATTTCACAGGAAGTGGAGAAAGGTGTTGAAGAAGGTGACATGCTTATGTCACAACACAAAGAAACAGATAAAAATGGGTGACCAAGGGAGGCATAAGGGAATGGACAAAGAGAAAACCAAAGGAGAAACAGAATTATTGTTGGTGGTGAATACAACTCAAACACTGCTGAGAGGGTCATGCCATGCCTGCTCAAAATGTCCCTTAAATCATCGCTGTGTCTCGCCCCAAAATTGTGTCTTTGGACTTGTAAAAATGAGAAGTAGAGCCTTTCTTTACAAACCTGGATCTGGGTCACACTTTCACTAAATCTGTCTTCACTAACCGCGCCCTGAGTCCTCGAAGTCGGTCTGTCTCGCTGTAGATCTAAAGCCCTGATCTCCCACAACAAAAGATTTATTGAATGGAAATGCCTAGACATAAATGTGAAAAAAAAAATAAAAAGTTTGACATTATCAGGATGGCTAAAACATACGAGTCAATCATTCTGGGGTTTATTTAATCTAAAACCTAGTCATGCGTTGGGATGGTGAAATCTGTCCCATCTAAGCTGTGTATGTTAATCTGCTTTGATTATGATTGATTATGCCACAAATTAATACAAAGATGGACCATGAGAAAAGTGCTGAGATAAGCATCATTACAGTGTAGAAAAAAACGCTGTCCTCCATCATTGTTAAGTGATAGGACAGCAGAAAGGTTGTGGCTTAGCTGGTGATGAATACTACTCAAAGAGCATATCTGACAGGTTTTTGCTGGAAACATAATAGTCTCAGCGTATCCTGTGAGGTCATTATAGATGCAAATCCCATTCTTGGAGGTGTTTTATGTCACCTCTTCCTGTGTTCTAGGACAACCAATGAAAAGTATTCCATCGAGGACCCGCAAATCAAGACAGAAAACGAGAGATGGGTGGACAGGTAGGCCCGCGCTGCCGTCGCTATTATGCCTCGTCTGCCTTTCCTCCCTCTCTCCCCCTTCTTTTTTTCCCTGATCAGAGCTACGCCATTTGTTCCCCCATCAGTCATTTTCATAGCCTCATCTCTCACAGCATATCTCTCCATGTGTTAGATAAGGACAGAGCACCCCACCTTTGTCTGATACTTGAGCATCTGCCTCTTCCTGACGACGCCCCTCTCTGGGGAATTAGATGCTCTCAGGAGTTTCTGTGTGAACTGGGTCAAAAAGCATCTGTTTTCTTCTACAGATGTCTGGTTCCTGAAAAGGAAATAGGTCTAAATAACACACAGTATGTTTTGTTCTAATCTCAAATGAGGGAAGGACTTGCATGTGAATCAGCTGGTCATTACACTTTTATAACACAATAAAATACAGATTGAGAAGATACCAAAGCAGTTTTTATATGATACTTTTGGCGCTGATTACATGTCAGCATCACTTCTGTCAGGTTGTCCCAGGCTACAATGTAGCTTACTGCACTGTTAAAGCTTACTGCACTGTTAAATCCAGGCATTTATTAAACGGGGCATTATCTTGCCATTTCAAAGAGTATTTTCCCAAAAGTTTTAGATATTCAATATGTAATTTGGGAAATGTGAGACCTTCATCTTCTGTTTAGTCAGCAGTGGCTATGGTCTTGGAGTTCTCCCAAGGAAAACATTTTTGACCTCTTTGACCCCTTATGGTTGAATCATGAACATCGATGCATAATGAGGCCTGCAGTGCTTTACATGTGAGGTATTTCGTAACTTTATGGATGAGCTGCCGATGTAATCCTGGACTAATTTTGGTGGTCTAGTTACTCCCGAAGGGCTACACAATGGCAATATTGGTATTACTGTAGAAAGAAGGTCCTGAGTTTGAATCCCAGTCTGAGGTTTTTTATGAAAGTGGTTCTCATGTTCTACTTGTGGGCAGTTCTAGATGGGTAGTACAACTGGTCTGTGGCCCTGTACTGAAGAGGTAAAATGAATAAATGTCTAATAAGGATATTCGCTGGCACAGAAATCATAACTAATTGGTCCCTTGGGCCAGTTTAATTTTTTCATCTTTACATTTGTACTTTAACGGTGATTTAAAAGGGAATGTGTTGCACATTTAGCCTCACTTGGTTGAAATAAAATCACAGTCCCTTCAGTTCCAGAAACGTTTTTGTTGTTGTTTCATTTTTTTGTATTATGTCCACTAAAACACTGGTCCCACTCTGGCCCCTCTGCTACCTTTTGCTGTACTTGCGTGAGTTCTCTCTTAAAGTCCAAAAACAGGGCTGTTAGGTTAGTTGGTCTCTCTAAACTGCACTTAAGCTGCGTGCCTTGTTGTTTGTCCTGTGGTGACCTGTACAGTATGTACTCTGCCTCTCACCCAATGACTACTGGAAACAGGCACCGTTTAATGTCAGTGCAATTTTTATCATCGTTTCTACTTGTTTAATTGCGCATGGTAAACATAAAATTAATAAAATGGCTGTATTATCAATTCTCCAGCATGAAAAGATTCCTCAACTTGTTTGACATATACTTTTAACATTATTTATTTGGAATGTTAAAAATAAAGTTTTTCACTTACATTTATTTATCTTACACTTCCTAGTTAACAGGAAAGTTAATAGGAAAGTTCCCAGTTAATAGGAAAGGTAATGTAACCTTTCCAGTATCAACAATTTTGTGTGATAGTTTTTGTAAACTTTTCCTGACCAAACCATGAATGTCTTTGAAGCATAATTACTTTATGTTTGCTTTCATTGTGGTATAAGAAGAAAATAAAGAAACAGCAATTAAAGATATTAAGTAAACTGCATTGCAGTTTGAATGAGGTTTTAGTACAAAGTTTTTAGGGTTTTTGTCAGTCTTATTTCTCTTTTGCAAGAAAACGTGACGTATTCACTCAATAAACTTCAGCTTTGTTATAATTAATGCATGTTTATGAAGTACAGCTCAAAACTATGTCAACATGAAGTTCTAAAAGCTTGTTTATTTTTAACTTCTTTTCCAGTATCAGTCTGTTGTAATTAGTCAATCCTTTGTGTTTGCATGAGTGAAAACTTCAGGGTTACGGAGTTTTGTTTTAGAAAGAAGCAAAAGCTAAAATTAGTCTCTATGGTGTCATGGGAAAAAGACATTCCCTCTCTGAACTCCATCAGAAAATGAATGGAGGAAGCTTTAGGCCCAGGTGTTTGTGCACTACAGTGCCAAAGTGCTGTGCCATGACATATGACATGCATCACATTAGACTGCATGTTCTGCAGCCTGTGGAACTGGGTAAATGCGGTATTTATTTTTATGTTTCAACTTGACAAATATATATCTTACTGAACATATTATGTCCACTACATGCATGTACTTTCCACTGCAAAAGTATTCATCCCCTTTGACCTATTTTCTTTGTAAGTTACAACCCAAAACTTCAGTGTATTTTGATATAGACCAACACAAAGCAGAGGATAATTGTGAAGAAAAGGAAAAAAGGAAATTATGCTTTCACATATGTTTACCATTCTTTCTACAGGATAAATCAAGTCCAACCAGGGTAAATCGATGAACAGCATTTTTCTTTCTGGACTTTACTAGGTTGTTCTATCAAAAAGCGGGTTTGATCTAAATCTATTCCGTTATAGTGCTGGCTGAATGTTTCTGTCATAATGAAAACATGGCAAAGCAATTTGGCTATGTTGCTAATTAACAGCAATTTCAGGACTTTTCATTTTGATTTCACTGACACTTTCATTGACTATCCATTTTGAGCAAGTGACATGCTTTTGCAGGTTTTACAAATTGTTTAGAAGAATGCACTAATGTGCAAATGTTCATTTACACAACAGTGAGAAAACACATCAAAGTGACAAAGAAAAACTGTAAAACCAATTATCTTCAAAGTCTGCAGAACCTCTTTCCATTAAGTTATGTATTATTTTCGATGATATGTAAGAGTGTTGAAGTTTGTTGATTAGTAGACTTTAACACCGTTGTTCCAAGCAAATAACGTTTGATACATAACAGATGTAACAGGCTGAATGAGAGATCATTTCTTCAGCATTTGTTTTGCTTTTCTATTCATAAATCTAATTTGCTCAAAGTCTTTTAGAGTTGCTAAAATTCTGTGCTACAACTTCATGTACAATAATGCTAAATATTATTGTTTTGGTCTACACCAGTAAATTATTTCCTAAGTTTTTTCCTTTTCCTTTCCCTCCCAGCTGCTACCGAATAGCATCAGATTTGACGTCTAAAACAAAAAAAAAAAACGCAAAACACCTCTCCTTCTCCAAGGGCTCTCAAACAGTTCACAAACAGAACAAAGTAGACATCTGAAGTTTGACAGGTGTCTGCCAAACTTGAGATTGAGGCATAATTGAACAGACCAGCGGAAGGTGGAGGATGGGAGACATCACAAGAAGGGATGAGAACCGCATAGGAAATTCACTTTTTTCTTGAGCAAAATGTTACGTTTGTGTTACTTTTAACCATGAACATGCTTTATGTGTCTTTATTTTATTACATTGTTATGATTGCCATAATTATGAAGATTTTACCTAAGCTTCATTGTTTGGTGCTGAAGCATGATGAGCTTCACAGGATCACTGGAACAATGCGCACCTGTAATGCAACTCTACCTGCAAAGGCTTGTGACTTTAGAGTAAACCAGGTAAGTCAAGCAAGAGTCTACAGGAACCTGCTGAACACTTAACTATTTATTTCTAACGATTGTCCTTATGACGTTCAATGAGACAAATTTTTGCATAAAGCCGATGTGATCCTGGACTAAAAAGCCAAATAACTGAATGACATTGAACAGAGTGGATAAAGTTGTCCAGATCACAAATTTACATTTAGTATTGTTCACTTCAGATCAGGGGAGGTATGTTACTGTCAGGGCCTCTTCCTCCACAACTGAAAGACTAGGGCACATTTTGTACATTGTAATAAAGCTTTGTCAATAATGATAACAGTAAAAAACTGAAACCATAAATCACTTCTCCCTGCTCGCAAAGCAGCGAATGAGATTAAGTTTAAGATGACACAATGTTGCAAGATGTGTCATCTTGCCTGATTCACATGCCAATATTTGAAATTCTGGGCTGATTTTCAGACTCTTACGCCCACATAGCTTCCTATAAGATCCTTTTTTTTTTTTTAAGCTGCTGCACCATATCGAACAAAAACAAGGAGATTTGTTATTTTGGATCACAAAATTATTTAGCTGGAAATCTTAAAAGGGCAAATAACTGCAATGACTGCATTAAAATATAAATGAGAAGAAAGAAACAGAAAAGACATAAAAGAAACATCTTAAACCACATTCAGTCAAAAATAAAGGAGTTTTAAACTTTTAAACTATTGTTCCAATTAATCATTTATGTAGTTATGTGAGGAAAGAACTATTATCTATTGGGTTATACAACTGATCTGATAGTTGCCATCCAATTAAGACATTATCAGCTAAGATAAGATTAAAGTGAGGCGCCACCCTTATTTCTAATGAAATGATTCAAATCAATTAAATTAGTTAATTCAGTAGCACACATTTAAAAAAATGGATCAATCTGTTAACTTAAGGGCACATATGAGTGAACTATTTAATCATTATAATTTAGTATTGTACAGTAAGCAGGGCAGAGTTTCAACGTCTTAAACCCTCTAGGCTGAAATGCCTTGTTTGTATTTCAGGCATTTATTTTGTCATTTGTGAACATAATCATGAAATACATTTGCATAACTGATCTCTAGTCAATACTTTATTACGTTCAGTGAGTTTCTCAGTGAGAAGTGTTCATGAAGACTTTCTTGTTTTAAGGATCAACAATCTCTTTTGCTATTTTGGGCAGATATCAAGAAAAAACATTGATGCTCCTGCAATTATCTTTAAACGAAAATGTTTTTATGCCGTAAACCTCATGCTTAACTGTAACTGCCTCATTGAACTAACTATGTAGACCGTGTTTATTTTAATTACTCCAGCTGGGGGCATTTCTTTCTTTAAATGAAATATTCCAGCTATTTAAAAATCCAATGAGCTGTTTTTGCTAGGCAGTGAAAAATCCTCTCTATCGTTGAGTTCATGTACATATTTTTCTGTCTTTGTTGCCACATGACATTCTTCTGCTGAAGTATTTTAATTTATTTATTTATTTATTTTGTTGGGAAAATAATCGATTTTATGGTTATTGTGTGTGGTTTCTGAATCAGCAAAATAAGATCACGACTAAGAAGTCTTTAACCTACACATTAAAACAAGCTTTTGAACATAACAGAGTGCTTTTAAGACCTCAGGATGCAATATAACTAAAGTCTAGGAAGTATGTTTGGGGGAGACTGGGAATAGTTCATAAAGATGAAATGTCAAAACTATAACATTTCCATGAAAATGTATGTTATGCTGCCAGTATGTTACATTTAAAGCTTTGTGTGAATCATGAAAGCGCTCATTTTGCAAAACTGAGAGAAAACTCACTCACACAAATCTGCAACACACGCATGAATAATTTTCTTTTTCCATGCCTTTAGGTGTAATCAGGCACTTTGTAGTTTTCCAGACGCTTTATAGCACATATGTCAAACTCAAGGCCCGCGGGTCACATGTGGCCCGCCATGTAATTTTATGTGGCCCCCCAGCGTTTTATGGGCCATTAATTGACTTAAAATATGTTTTGAGCACGAATTGACTACAAACTACATCTCCCATAATGCATTCCGATTGTTACTGGCTAACATTATGGCTTCTCGCCACTAGAGAGCAGCAGAATCACCTCAAGCGACTTATTGATTTTACCAGCGAATAAAACCAAAACATCGACAAGTTTTTTTTTTTGGGGGGGGGGGGGGGGGGGGGGGGGGGGGTGGGGGTTTGCGTGGTTTCGAATCTCCGAAACGGTCAGATGTTACGTCTGCAGCTCCTCCAGAACGCCGCTCTCCTGGGTAACGTGGACCCAGAAGGCTCCATTTCTTAAATGAGGTTTTTAATTCTTTGCAGCAGCGGAGCCGCGTCCGCAGTGGTTGAGCAGCGGACTGCGCATGTTACCGTTTAATTAATTTCTGTGTCGTCATTTATTTCCTCAAGATAAACTGCCGGCTCCTCAAATGGATTAACACAACATTCTCTTTAGTTTTCTCTGGTCTGTAATGGAGACTTGAATTTAATGCGCCATTTCAACCAAAGGTTTTGAATGCGCTTCCTAACCAGACGCTCCAAAGCGCAAAGGTGTTGTTTAATATATTTTTAACATTGTATTTTCAAACATTTATGCTAGGGCTGCCCAAGTCTAGGTTTCCAGAGCTACCATCTGCAACTTTAGATGCATTCCTTCTCTAACACACTTGGATCATTGACTCTTTATAAGCCTCTACAGAACTGAGTTGCTGCTAATGAGAGAAGTCAACCTTTTGTGTGGGGTGTTTTAGCAGGGATGCATCTAACAGTTGCAGCCTGGAGGACTGAACCTGGGCACTCCAGATTTGTACCATCAGTGTGGCCCGTTGAGGGTGGCCAATATGCTGAAGTGGCCCTCGGTGAAATTGAGTTTGAGACCCCTGCTTTACAGTGTCAAAACAGGAATACAACATAATTAAACTTAATGTAAATCTCAATCCTAAGGAAGTTAATCTATATGACAGAAAATGGAAAGACCTTTCAATGGGCTGTTTGATATTCTATTCATATTTACAAATTGCCATTGTTTGAAAGATATGGATTTCTTCATCTGTGCATGAAAGTTGTCCTGAAGCTTGAGGAGAGTCACCCTGCCATCTTCTACGGTGCAAAAGTAACACAATGTATAGATTTAGTCTCACATTATCTCTTAATGCTCTATGTTCTCATTCCACGCTTTGACTGCTTGGCCGATTGGCCTGGTGCATCATTTCGATTTCCCCTCAAGCCTCTGTTGGATGGTGAAGGATCCATGCCTGAAGTTCATCAAACCCATTTGAAGATATATTTAAAAGGAGATGACACTAGAAGCAAAAAGAGGTGGAATCGGGGCTGCCAGTGTAGATAAGATGATCCCAGATGATGTTCATTCTCCGACTGTCACCTGACCTTATTCATGGCATGCATTTGAAAAAGACAGATAACTCTCCCTATCTCATCCGGCTTTGCTCTTACGCTCAGTACTTTGGCAAAAAGAACTCGACTGAACTGTAGTATTTTTGTCTTTACTGCCTGTTGAAGGTAAATTTAGTCCTAGACCTCTATTACTCCTTTAGCCTTCAAAGAAATACGAGAAGTGACAATTTGTACTTCACTGAAGAGCAAACAGCTCTACGTACGACAGTTGCTGTTTGTTTAATTCAAATCAGCTTTTATGTAGCACCAATAATTCACAAAAAATGCTGTGTCAAAACATTTTACAAACAAGCCATTTCCATTCAGTTACAAATGTGCTAATTTTAAATCAACATAGCAAAACTATCTTTCATAGTAATTGTTCTTCTGTCAATTAATTTTAGAGCATCAGCTGTGAGTTTGTATTCACAGTTAGCTGCTTGTATTTGCTCCCTATAGACACACTAAGTGTTTCACAACTGTCTTTAAATCCTCTCTCTATGAAAAGACCAACAATAAAGGTAATGGGTGGGAGGAGCAGGCTAAAAAATGACTAGGTAAGTTCAATTGTCTGATCCCGAGGAGATGCACCTCAAGACACAGGTTTGGTTTTCAGGGTTTAAAAGTAAAACTGCCCTGCAAGCTTCCACGGCATTGTCTAGCAGTTGTGTGCATTTTCTTTGTTCAGTGCCTTCTTTGAGCTTTCAAGCATTGCTGTAAGGAGTGATAATGTTGGTTAGGGATAACAGAAAGCCTTAATTTTAGTGAAGGCTTGATGCCCTTTGGATTGTCATACGGAAGTTATTTTTGTATTGTGTTTTGTTAAACTTATAGATTTGTGTCTTTCTTTGTCCACAAGGCTTAAATAATAGAACTTTGTTGCAAAACTCTAAACAACAGAGTGAAGCAAATACAGGCAACTTGAAAGAAACACAGCTGCAGAACAGCAGAACAAAATAATCACAACCTCAGAAAGACTTGCCAAGTAATTTGGAAAAGTGGTAGATTGGGTATTTAGTACTGTGTACAGGACACTCAACAATTTATTACAGTAAAAACTTTAGGTCTCAACTTTAGGTTTTTGCTAACTTTTAAGAACTATCCATATATTAAAATGTTAAGTAGAAACACTCCACATTGAAAAAAACACAGATGTCACAAGGATTGTATTGTCACTGAATGCATAAAAGCACAAATATATAGTAAAACAAAATGTGGTGTATTTTGACTCGAAGGCAGCAGAGGATTATCAAGACCTGACCAACATTTTGGCTGGCAGTATTTCTTCTCCAACCTGCATTTATTCTGTTATAATTAACAGAGTTACTTGCTGAAGAATAACAGTAATATAGAACATGTTGTAGCATATCTAGTGCTTGTTTTGTCTAGATGGAGCGACGATACCTACAGGCAATGCCAGTATGTGGAGATAGATTCTGAGAAATTGGTGCAGAGCCAATCAAAAACAAAAACACAACAGTTTTCTATTTTTGGGTGAATATAGTGTGTGTCCCTGCAGCTTTAAATAATGCATTCTGTCATTCAGGGAACAAATATTATCAATAAATGGTCAAATGCATTCCATGAGTTTTCTTCTCTGTGTTCACTCAAACAGCTCATAACACAACATCAGGTGCCTTTGATAAATAATTGAACATTATTCTTGTCACAATGAAACACTGTAAATGAACAGCCCTGTTTGAAGCACATGCAACGAGAGGCGAAAGGAAACTTGGCTACCACCACTCATGAATAGATGGAGGACACTGATGAGATCTGTACTGTACTTGCTGACTTGTCATCACAAATAATATCTGAATCATAGATTAGAGGTATATCTTATAGAAATATACATTAAGTTTGTTGGCATTTATTGCTCTAATAATTTTGATGGATATCATTGTCATGAAGTTGCATTTTAGGATAAATTTTAGAAGACTATAAAACAATTAAAAAGGTAGTTTTAAATAAAAGGTTGACTTGCAGTAAGTGGTGTCTGGGTTTAAATCACATAAGGGGCCTTTGAATAATGGACTAAATACTTTTTTATGTCTTTGTGTAGCAGGATAGGTGACATTCAAAGACTTCTTGCACTTAGTACAGTGAGTAAACTATATGACTTACCTACAGAGACGTTTCAAGTGAGACAGAAATAAAAGTTGCTGCCCAAAGGTTTCACAAATACGTTGTCCAAGTTGACAGGTATGTCTTTTGGACAGAAAGATGTCAATGATCACAGACTTGTGCAACTTCAAATCAGCCCTACTGCTGGTTTGCTTCCTGTCTGAAGGTTGTCTGCGTTTTTGTTCACATTTATACATTTACAATGAGAAACATTTTAGACCATTCCTCTATTTTTGGTCCCTCACTAAAACTTACAGTAGAGCTTTAATGATATTGCCTTGAACATGCATGCAGAACAGAAATAAGTTACTCCTTTCTCAGCACAGATATAGACTGACTGTGAGACAACACAAGAAATCAGGGAGAACATTTCTCAACCGGGGTCAACTCGCTTTGACAGGGTGCACATGCTGATATACAGCTTGATGGAAAATGACTTTTATTCTCGACTTCTGAAATCAGAGATTTACAAAACTCTCCTGGAACATTTTGAAGGACAATGAAAGCAACATCAAGAAAATGGCTGGTTCAAGGGCTCTTTGAATGATTGATTCTGCACTTTAGAAGAAGCTCTCAGTTTAAACTAAGTCTGCTTGTCAAAGGAAGCAGGGGTAAAAGAATAGTTTGTTTGAGCAGTGACTGGACCTAAAAGGCAAACAAGGCTCATTGGAAGGATTGTTGTTGTTTTAAATGTTTGAAACAATAAATAAGAAAAAAATGGCAAAAATTGAGTTAGGAAAGCTAATCATCCTTTTATTTTTTATATTTTTTTTAAGTATAAATAATTTATTACTAAAAAAAAGTGTTGTCCATGTAAAAAGCTTACTGTTTACTGTCATGTCCTATAACTAACTAATATGGAGATGCATTGGTATTATCACCAACCTGAGCAATATATGTCACGATAAAAAATATATTATTTTAACTTGCTGCATTGTACAAGCACAAATAATTTATGTGTGGATAAATTACTTGCTATTCAGATGACTTCAGCCATAGCGGTTGACATTTTGATCCATTTCTCTCATTTTACCATCAATACCAGGTTATGCCATAATCCAGCTGGGAGTCAATTAATGGAAATTTTTCCAAATGTTCGGGAGGAGAATCATTATTTTTCAACCAGTAAATGCAGCCCTCTCAAAATGCCTTAGGATCTGATTTGTACTTATTTTGTCAAAGTTTTGTACTGTTTGTTTGCTTTCTCTTTCTTCGAGAAACCAGTGCAGCTGCAGCGGCTGATTATATTGACTATGGTGTGATGTTTCCATGCATATAACTGTGTGTGTGTTTGTTGTAATTTATGAAGAGACAAAAATAAAAGCACTGATTAAAAGAAAATAATTATTCAGAATTTGTGAATATTTTTTCTCCAGCTACTCCAGCTTCCTCCCACAGTCCAAAAACATGATTGTTAGCTAAATTACCTTTGGGCATGAGTGTGTGGATGAATGGTTGTTTGTTGGTGACCTGCTTCCCCCTCAATGATCTCTAGACGGAGACAACAGCCTGCAAGGATAAGTGGATGTAGACAATGGAAGGATAGATAAATTTGCGAATATCTAAGACACTTTTCTGTTCAAATTCTGGGTACAATTCTTAGATAAGTTCATATTAATTATCAAAACACTCCCGAAAATGAGATCAATGTCATCATTCTTTTTCAGGTGAAGATTGTTTCCAGATAAGCCGAATCCATAAATTTAATTTAAAAAACATACATCATCGTTTCAACTTCCATGTGTGTTGAATGATGTACCGTAAATTAACTCCTTCATTAAAAAAACAAACAAAAAATAAACAGAAGATTTGATACAAGTATGCTTTGTAAAACATAAGCTCTGAAGAACATTTGTGTTCACCAATTGAACACAAATGTCAAAATCTTCAGGTTAAATATTTCCTAACAGGTGGATAACTAGACAGCTGTCATACAAACATCTGTGCCATTAGCTGGTTTACATACTGCAGACTAACTGTATTTTATGCATGACCAGATGTGAAATTCAGCACAGCAGCCTAACTGTGATGAACATCAATCTTTAATTGTTAGAAAATAAACCTCTCATCTAAAATAAGCTAAACAAAATGTCAGTTCATTTTGCTGTGTTTCATTGTCAACAAAAAAAAGGATATTGTGAATAAAAACATCCGTGACGCTCACCTAGTCTTTTTAAGTTAACTAAAATGGATGATAAACAGGAATTGCATAAAGATTTAACCGTTTTAAGAATCCCTTTTGTTACAGTGTACATTTCTAACCAGCATAACTGTCACAATTAAAAAGGAAAGGCAGGTTGGACATCAAGGACTTAACTCAACACATGATTCAGTAGTGTGTAAACAACAACCTGTACAGTATAACCAAAGTGGTCATTGGGGGATGGCCAGACAGAAGGATAGAACATGTTTCTCTGCCCAAAGATGGATAAGCCTTGTAGTGCATGGACAACATCAAGATCATGGGTATTCATGTAAGATCTGACCTGACTTTGTCCCTATTTATATATATTTACTGATCGATTGATTGAGTTTGTCCCTGGTAAGAAGGGCTCACCAAAGGCTCTTCTTTCTCAGGAAGGTAAAACAGACCAGTACAGTTCTGCTTGAAAACTTTTACAGGGCCACGGCAGAAAGAGTAATCTGTCTCCGTATGACAATGTGGTCCAGAAACTGCACAGCACAAGACAGAAAGACCTTGGCCTTGCTAGTGATTCAACACAGGGGATAGTGGGAAGTCAATTTTCACATCTGGGGAAGCTGGGCAGGTCCAGAGGAAGGCCAGAAAAATTGATGTAGACTCAGCCCACATGGAATGGACTGTTTATGCTGTTTGCTTCCAGAAAGCAGAAAAAGTAACATAAAAACACAAACCACCAGATTGCGAGACAGCTTTTTCCCCAGAGCTGTGAGTCCCCAACCCCCATCACTACCACACACCTTCACCAGAGAAACACACACACAGTTAGCAAATGATTACACAAAAAGGAACTTTCCCTTTTTTCATGCATATTACCTTATTTTGCAAAGTAAATAATTCTTGATTATTAATGCCAGTACTTGGTTTGGAGGGACTACTAATTAACTTCCACATTTATGCACATTTTTAATCTCTAATGTTGAAAATCATATAAGTTAATACTATTCTTTCTCATTCAGCAGCAATAAAAATGTTAAGAAAACATCCGTAGAGAGAAAAGTGCAACTGTCACTATTCAGTTATGACACATATTGACAGTTGATTTGTATTATAGCAGTTACAAAAGGGATGAAAATGGTAATGGTGGGGTTATGTCATAAAAAAACTCAATTTAACATCTTGAATTCATTTCACTTACATAGTTCAAATTACTTAACTATATATTTAAATCAGTAGGTAGAGTAAACAAAAATTGCAAAAAACTAATTTACTTTTTTTCTTCCTTACTTGTCAACACTTGCCAACAGTCTCTTCTTAGCTCTTTTCAAAATTGCACAAAGCCACAATGTTCAGTCATCTGTTTTTACAACATTGTCCCAAAAATATCTTAATCTTGGTCTCCTGTACTGATCTGAATTATTTGGTAGTAGGCTTTTTTCTAGAGAATCCCGTTTCCATATTCCCAGAAAAATCAATCAATCAAGTTTATGTGTACAGAACATTTCATCAGAAAGGGCTTTACATCATAAAAACACAAAAAAGTCATAAAACAACGTAGTTACCAATTGAGAAACCAGTAACAACATAGGGTTGACTTGGATAATAAAATGACTTTAACCTTTTTTAACAATTGTTCTGAATTTGGTTCAAACCACCATACAGCATTTTGTCGCCATCTAGTGGTCAGTTTTACCAAAATGGGCCTAATTTGGCTAATTTACCAACAAAATCCCAACATTTTAGATTTACATTACATTGCAAATTCAAAATATTTATATTTGCTTGATTTAGTATGCATCTTACTGCAAAACTCCTAATAGTTACTGTTTCCATATAGGTTTCTGAAAAAGCTGCTATCTTGCTTCAAAAGGTTAAAAACAAAAGGAGTTTTCTGTATGCTCTTTTCCCAGGGTCCTGGAAATATGGATCATGTGAACTGAGAAAAATGAAGAATGTTACATGACACAGGCAACATTAGGAGCGAAAAATGTTTAAATTGTTAAATCAGCAAATAATTCTTATAATGGCTGCGTATTTTAAAAACTTGCTGCATTAAAGGTTGAAACAAAGGTCACTGGGGATGCAGTTGATAAAACCACAGACTGTAACTTTTTGGATTTTCTTCCCCAGTTTGAAAACCACAGTACCCCAACATTCAAATGAGTAATACCTAAACTAAAAGTATATATTATTAAAAATATATTATTAATTACACACTTTTATGTTCTAGTTGCCTTGTCACTGCCTTCCTGTGCAATTCTGTTAAAAAACATGTTTAGGTCTGCCTACTTTAAGACAATATATTGGGCAGGGTATTCATCAACAGATTTCTTCTTTTTCAAACTTTACCATAGTTCCTATAAGCTATTGATCCTTGCATGAGATTTCTCAACACCCTGTTGTATTTTATTTTATTCCACACAGAAGTACAAGAGAAACAACAAGTGATGTGTCAGAAGCAGCAAACGTAATGTCATGGTAAGTCTGCAACTTTTAATTCTTGAGTGTGTTTGAAAATCTGCCTGTTTTTTGTGAAATATTTTCTCTGTTCTGACTACTTTGCATTTCTTACTGATGTATAAAACATGCGAAACAGATTCCCATACCTTACTTATTCACATTCTTTAAACTTTAATCTTATATTCTACAAAAGGCAAAAGAAATAACAAACAAAACTCAGAAGGAACTCAAGGATTCTGCAGCTTTTCACAAGAAGCTGGTAGACGTCTCCAACATTTAAGCTATGCAAACAGAGATCAATGTATAAAAGTAATCATAAATGCAAAGCTCATGAATTGTAAATGTCTCATAAAAGGCTTAATGCTTAAGTATTTGGATGAGATCGAGAATGTAAGTTCTACTTCAAAGAGAAAAAACGTAATATTGTGAAGTGTGCTTTAAGATTACAGATTCAGCTTTGAACACCGCTTCCAATCAGTGCGCCTCACCTTCTTATGAAAAGTCAAGAATTTTAACAACAGAGGTTAGACTACAGCTCTTTGCTTTAAAAACTGTCTAAAATATAGATTTGTTATTCAAACTAACCTGCTCCCTGCTTTAAGTGATTAAAGATTATAATATTTCTTAAGAGAGAACTTGTGTTTTTTTGTATAAAAGAATGAGAGAAAAAAAAAGGTTAAAGACAAAGCTGTGAGAAAGTGCTTAAACAATAAGGATCGAGCAAAATGTCTAAATGTGGAAAAAAGAGGCCATACAAAGCCAAGAGAGGCTAGAGAGGTCAAAATCACTGATTCTGATGTAATCTGCATAATGGTGCATATGTTTCAGTTTCTAATGTATAATTTCGTACAAGATGTAGCGAAAAAGCACATTTGCAAAGCATTCAGAGCCCTGGAACCTATTCACTTTTTGTGGTGCTGCATCCACCATTGTTATTCTTTCATATTTTAATTTAAACCAACATAAAGTAGCATAATGGGGATACAGAAAGAAAAGGATATATGCTTTTCTTTGAAATTTTTAGTTGGAAAAATGTACAAAAAATATGAATGAATTTCCAAGGTGGTGTGTAAATTTCACTAAAAGACTAATAAATACTAATAAAAAACTAATAATAGTTTGTTTTCTTGTTTCTTGTGTAGACTTTGCTCCAAATTGCATGAATACCTGTGGCGATCTCTCCAAAATTACATCAGTTTTACAATCAGAAACCTTGTTCGCCTTTCTAGTTGCAAAATATTCTGCCAACTCAATCAATCATTTTCAACAAATTGTTGTTGCCTTCACATGTAAAACCCATTAGTTCCTATATTCCACGTGTTTTTTTGTGCTTTCAAGAAAGTAGACGTTTTAATATTTTCAGAAAACAAACTGCTCCATAATCCTTAAAATCACCTCTGAATACACAGAGAATTTGCAAAACCACAGAGTTTTTTCACCCTATCCAAGGTTTTCTGTGAAGTACCCTGCACTCTCAGTTTAATTGGTCAAGCATTGTCTGGTTGTGTTTTTGTCCTTGGCTAAACTGAGCGTGCTTTTTCTTTTTTTTTTTTTACTCAAGGGAGACGGGATACAAGAGGATAGAGCTAAAGAAAGAACTGAGACAATGATTATCAGACCAGTAAAGGAAAGTGGTAGAAAATGGATAATAAATTGCAGGAATGTCAGAGTCACTAACGAGCGAAAGAATATGAAGAGTTTACAACAAAATGCATCATAAGAGTATTAAGAAATGGGAGAAGTGTGATAGAAAAAAACAACAACCTTGGATTAAAAAGCTTAAGCAGAGGAAAGAGGCACAGGAGCAACAACCAGGTGAAGGAAGAAGCACAGCAGAATAAAAGCCAGAGGAAGGATAGATGAATGAATGGGGCGGAGAAGAGGAGCTCAGATGGAGCAAAGCCCCAGCATGTCGACGGTGGGAGTTGCTGAGGTGGAGATAATGCCTCTGGACTCTGGGCTCAGGGACATGCAGAGGTGCAACTTGCAGAGGTTTCCGTGATAAGGCAACCAAGTCTTTGCTGACTGCCACAAACTGTTCTTTCTTTCCTGCTAGGGAGGAGGAAACTTTACACTGTCTGAGCTACAGAGAATACTAAAGATTTACTCCTCCCGAGGCAGAATTTTGGTGCTTTAATACACCGGCTTTAAAGATATGGGAGAATTGATGGAGATTTTTCTCTCTATTATCTCTAGAGAATCTCAGGACCCAGCAGTCTTTCTGTTGCAGCTATCTTCAAGTCTGTGTGCTGCAAGCATTTACTTGCAGAAAAAGGAGGAAAATCAAACAGCCTTCCTACAACTTTCAGAATAAATATTTTATGTTACCTTGAGGACTGAAATCAAAGCTTTTTACTGGTAACATGTAAATGTTTGCCAATTTTCTCAACTTTTGACTCTTGCACTATACCATGTTAATACAAGAGCTGAAAAAATTTCAGGTTTCATAGTTTTAATCTTTATGATGGATACATGGCTTAGACGCGTTTTAATTAAAGCAATCTGTGTTTCAATTTTCCCCTGATCAATATTTGGAGCAAAGGGGCAACATATAACACTGTACTGTTATAACTTACAAAGTAAGCAAGATTTAAAATAACTCGAGGTCAGCAATAACATTAAACCATGCGGTTTAATGTTAGATCTACTGCTCAGCTCAGTTTTGTCTCATGTGGGCAGAACTGCTCAGACGTATCAGAGATGTCACCACTGGTGTGTTTTGTTGTCTGAGCCTGAGTATTGTGTGGTCAGGACTGCATCCAAATGGGTTTAAAAAAAGGAGCACTACTTAGCCAATCAGAGTATGTTTCTTACAAGGTCCACCCCAACGCACCTAGATGCGTTACTCATTAATAGCATTAGAGGGCGCTGTTTTCATGGCTATGGTTTTGTGGTTGCATTTAGGGGGAAAAGATATTCAAAATAAACCAAAACAGAAAATTTCATTGAAATAATAGGATTAATAAAGTTGTCTGTCTGTTTATTTAATCAGTATGTAAAATCACTCATCTGTGGTGTTATTTTGACTGCACTGTACATGATAAATGAAAACAAATATTACTTGTTGAGCAAAAAAGAGAGTAAAACAGGAACATGTGATTAGATTTCAATAGCACCAGTAATAATCCAAGAATAATTTCATTATAGTTGACATTTTTCCAAAAGGTGGTTTAGTACAAAAACCATAAAATAAAAAATAAAAAATAAATAAAAATGACTGCCTACATGTTGTTTTCTGTGGTTTCAGCGCTCAGACTCAGAGCAATGTTTGCCCATTGTGGTAAAGCAAGAAAGAAAATCAAAAATTAAATAAATGTCTGCAATGTAAGAATAAAAAGTAAGAATTTTATACAAAAATCTTAACTTTATTCATTTGCTTGCTAATTAATTCCCGTTTGTAGTGTAGAGAAAGTTTAACATTAACCTAACTCTGCTAGATATACAATTTAAATTAACATTTACGTGGGGAAAAAGGCCTGTTACATGTTCTGAAAACAATTTGTATTTTTTTTCTGATTTGACATTAAGTCTTTGGCACAAAGACTTGAAATTGAGGGAAAATGTTTGTGCTTTTTCTAAGAAAATATATTTCACCACTAGATGGAGACAACCACTAACCTTCAAGAAAGAAGCAGGCAAGAAGATTAAAGTTTCTGGTGGGGAACGGGTGTGGGTTAATGGTTTTTTCTAAAATCTTAATTTTACCAGCACAAGTCACATAGTCTGATTTGTTTTATAATTACGTGTTCACTTCCTTGATCAAGAATGGTGACTTAATGTTTGTACTTGTGAAAATTCAAAGAAATGAGATCTTATTGTACATTTGGGAACAAGGCTTAAAATTGAAAAGAAAACCACACAAACTCTCAGACTGGTGTGTTAGGGGTTAGAAGCAAAGTGAAAGACATGGAGGGATGTAACGCTGAGAACAGGGACTTTCGTTCAAGGACAACATGATAGTCTGACTTCCCCTGAATCTGACACGGCCTCACGTCCCTCAGCTACCAAAAGCTGTTTCACTTCCACAATGTCTTCTGGTGAAACATTTGCAACACACATTTTCTACCCCTGTCAGTCTGGATCAGTCCTGCTTCTCTGCAACAATATCAATGGACGACCACAAAGAGGCACGAATCATAAAGCAATGCAACGTAAACAGCCATAGGACATTACAGCCTCATCCTTTGACAATGTGACAATGATTCAGTGTTTATTTTTGACTGTTTGCTCCTGAAATTTATATGCTTTGTTCACTTCCACTACGCTATGAAAAAAGAGCTATCTGTATGTCAGCTTCCCCCATCGTGTCTCTGTTTTGCAAAAAACAAAAACCTAGAAAAGAACGTTACTTGGCAGATGATTCATCTGACTATATGACAGGTAGCTGCTAAACACTGTTTCTTTCTTTCTTGCACTCTAAATGTTAAAACATTTCAGAGATAACACATACATTAATACACTTCTTAAAAAATAGTTGATAGATTTCAGATGAATTTCACTTTGACTCAAGATCCCTTTGCCTTGCTTGAGTAACATTGACGCCATCTGCTGGTTTTCTTAAATGGAAAACTCTTTACTCTCTGGCAACTTATGATCAGCTGAATATGACAACTGAATTGCATTGCAATAAACTGGATTAAATTGATTTATTTGGAACTGAAATACATAAGGGGAAGAGTTGGACCTGCTTGTAGGAGAATTCAGCTGAACTTGTTCTACACACTGAATGACTACGTAGTGGTGACACTGTTAGCGTGTTGCAGACACTCTTTAAAAGACTTTGGTGGAGAATGATATGACAGCATAAGGAAGTTGTCAGCCTCGCCTTCATATCCCAGAGGTTTTCCTATTGGACTGAAATCTTATGGTGTACAATAAACTCAATGTCACATTCAATAAACCAGCATGAGAAGATTCAAGCTTTGTGACTTGGTGCATCATCCTGTTGGCTAATACATGTAAACATGTAGCAATCCTCAGGCTGGCAGTGGCACAGAAATGATTCTCAGCTGGTTGCAAAAGATCCAAAATGTAATATCTCCCACGAAGTCACTGCTTTTATGATGTTTACACCAAATTCTGATCCTATTGTTGTTAATAAGTACTTGAATAAGGCTTCTTCATAAAGTGGCTGATATAACTGAATGAATGAACTAAAGTTACCATGTAAAACAAACAAAAAGCTTACAACTGTCTCTTCAAGTGGACGATAATGTTGTCTGATGATTCAGAAACCATTAAGTTTCAATTCATCCGAGTCATCCACAGAGACGTGGCGCCAAGTTTAGCTAACTCTGTGTTAGCTTTGATGAAAGATAAGCCAAGAGTATCAGATGTGCCACCACTTTGCCCTGACAAACAAGAGCAAAGTACACAGATGCATGAGCAGACAGACAATAACTCCAATTGGAGTAAAACTGCAATTATCCATTCTGTAAAGTTTGAAATGTACAAAAACATAATTTACTAAACCATAGAAGATATCGCTCTGCTTTATTTTACAACATTTGATTTTCTGCTTTTACATTTACATAAATATATATTAAAGTCTGCTCATATTTTATCAAGATAATAACTCTGTCTTGACATCTGGTGTCTTAGGGTTTCTTCAGACTTGTCTTCAGACTGCTTATTTAAGTGAAAATAATCTTTAGTTCTTTTTAAAAAAAACTAGAAGAACATTTTTTTTTCCAAAAACGAAACCATCAACCTATCTGCATATTCCTGTAAATACTGTATTTTCTGGCTCTTCACAAACATTTTTTTCAAGTTATTTGGGTTACAAACAAAAGTGAAACTGCTGTTCTTCAACAGCCTATGGTGCTTTTTCTGTTCATCTGTTATGAGTGTTAAATATCTCTCAAAACCCACATCCTGTCAGTTCATCAAACTTCTACTGTTGAAATATATCATGACTTTCCATTATTATGTAAGGCTAATGTCACAATAGCTTTTCTGAAAACATACAAAAGTTGATGCTATACAGTTGACTGATGAAAGGGGGATGTTGCTCAGACTCAGGGGAAATTTTCATGTTAGGGACATATTGGCAGTATGCAGAAGTTACTTCTTAGAAGATCACTGAGTGAAACAAATATTACCACTGAATTCTTTTAATTTCTAATCGGTAATGAAAGCTTTTTACAGTCATCAGGTGGTTTCCTATTTTCATTCTTGACACTTTTGGGGAGCAGAATAGAGTGCAAGGTCGTACTTTGGCTATATAATGTTGTTGAAAGGAGGTGGGTTTTGCCAGTTTCAAAAATCATTGCAGAAAATATTCAGGTCAATGACTTGGAAATAGTTTTTTTTTTTTTTTCTAGGCCATCACGCCTTCCTTTCGGTTGACTTACTGCTCTCCTCTCAGATATGAATGATTCTTCCGAGACATTGCCTCAAACTGGGGGAAGCTGTTCTTTATGAACCTCATGACAACATCAGGAAACTGATTTTCTTAACAAACGCGTCACACCCTTATGCCACAAGGATTCTCTTCCTCATTTAATCGTGAGAGAGGAGCTTAAAGATTTTGTAAATATGCCACTGGTTAGTTACCATTTCATAAAAGATCAGAGCATCAGTTTTTTTATTTTCTCGATCCGGGATCCTTTTGGTTTCTTGTCTGACCTCGATATTTCGTTTGATGAACATGTTCAGACCTGTCTGTTACCAAAACACTGTCAGTTCATATCTGTCTAGTTTATGTATTTTTGCACTGTTGGAATTTATGATCTCATTCAGAAACACAAAGGGAAGATAAAAAAAAAAGTATTTTGCAATAAAACAGGAAATAGATCCTAAGAAGACCTTAAGATGAGGTCACTTTGAAGCTAAAATATTGTTTTAGTGGGTATTTATATGTGTATTTGATCTTGATTTGACAAAGTTTGCATTCAACGATTGTTGGTGAAGCTTTGTCATATTATTTTTGTATTTACAATTATATTTTTGTTGCATTCATGCATTCAGACTTGGGGAAAAATAATTATTATTAATGCAAATTAAACGCTTTTGGTCATTATTTGCCTCTGGAAAGTTCTTTCAGAGCTGCATCCTCTCTGTGTAACAATTCGCTCTCTCTCAATAGTACTGAGTGAAGAAGTTCTTTGTGGATGTTGCAATTCTAGCTTCACAGGAAAAAAATTTTTATGGCAACAAAACTGAAATTTTTAGTGATACTGAGGAAGCACCTTACTCGCAGCTCACTTCTGGCGCAATATTAAAATGCTCGTTTCCATGCATCAGTACGGTGTAAATATGTAAATATTTTATCATTCTCTTTACTTTTCTCACTAAATATTATTACCATAACGTAGCAAGAGCAAAACTGAAGTTAGTTTAGAGTGATAAGTTGAATCAAGCTGCTTTTTACTTTTGGTTCTTGCTTTATGACTAGAAAAGTAATTTATTGTGCACCTATTATATTTTTAGTTTTAAGTTCAACTTCGTCTGCCGTAGTACTAATCAGTTTTGCTTGGTCTAATTGTATCTGGGTCAAAATAATAGCTATGAAGAGACATTGACTCAGGTTTAATGTCCATGAGTTCTTGGTATGTCTTCAGTTAGGTCTATTGATAAATGGGTTTCTGATGAAAGATATTCTCAAACCATGATTTATAGAGTGAGTTGCATTGCTAGTTCTCCTCAACACAAAATTTTAAATAATGGCTAAATGTCCGGAATGACCCATGGCATAATCAAGACTTGCAGTTGTGCCATGTAATTTTCCTTTTTTTCAGAAAGTAAGCATTACTGTACAACCTAACCTTGATTTAAACATGTCAGAGATTTTTATGTACCTGTATGCTGCTATGTTTATTGTTTGCTGGGCTGTTAACTTGAAGACAGTTTATTCATTCAGGCATCAGAGTGAAAGATGCTGAATAAATAAATTTGGAAATAGGCATTTATAACCCCGCCCAAAGACCAAATCTGAATACTCATAAGTGGTGTAGGTGTATTATTTTATAATGGGACCAAAATCTCAAAAGGTGTTCATGAATTAAAATGTCACTCAACAGGCCATTAATTGGTTGTAAGTTCATCTAAATTCAAAGCATACCTCATTATTAACAGTTTAGTTTTATTTTAAAATCAAATTTTGATTTTAAAGTTGTAGCATTATTGTAGAAGTTAAGGTGTTGTTTGATGAACATAAAGTATGAGTCTAAAAATAAACTCACCAAGGCACTAAATTGTCATCTACTCATGAGCTGCATGTCAGATGTCTATCTTTGTTCCTCCACGCTGTCAGTGGAACGCACTAATTGTTTTGCTGACTCATTTGCAGAGTAGTTACTTGAAATTCTATTGTTACTTGAAATTCTAAGAAGTTTAATGTGCCTGAAAACCTATTAACAAAAATTTTATGGGACATTGTTCAAAATGTTTTGTCCAGAACTTATTCAAAGTTACTTCATACCTTTATTCTTGTGAAACATTGAGTTTCTATTTTTAGTAACACTGGCAAATTTATTAAGACTCATTATTACATTTTTTAGGTACACAAGCAACCATAACACTTGATAAAGCAGAAGTTCAAAATGCCTTTATACTCTTCATCTTGTAAATGCTCCTTAATCTGGAGAAGTTATTTGGACGTTCTATTGTTAGTAGCAGTTGGGCAAATTTTTGAAAACAAATCATTGCATTTATTTTTAGGCACACAAACAACTGTAATGACACTTAATAAACCAGAAGACATAGTTAATAATTTGCAGATAATTAAATGTTTTACAAAGCAGGATTACTTGTAAATTATGAGCACATTAAGGTATTTGAAAATGTGTAATAATGCTAAACGTGACAGGGTTTAACTGTCACAATTAAACCCGTGACACGTGACAGTTTCGGTGGACCTAAATTTTGTGCTGGTGCACTTAGGGAAAAAAGTTAGACCCACCAGTGGAACCAGTAGAAGAAGTTAGTTTAGAGCCCTGCTAAAACCTATATGACAACCTGAGGTGTAGCCACAGATTGTCTTCAAGTAAATGTAGCACTGATCCAGCAAGTTTTCATTCACCTAAAAGTAAAACTCATCCAAGAAATTACTCAAGAGTAAAAAACTAAAGACAACTTTAGTATCTAATACAAAAATGGCATCATTAGATGGGCCAATAAATAATTGTAGAAAAATTGGTATTTTAAAGACCAAATGAAATAAACATATAAAATTATAATAGATATGAAGAAATTTTTGTTGTAAGAGTTGCATTTCAAAATAGTTTCTGTCGTGAAGTTGTTACAAGTAGTACATTTAAAAGTTACTCCTTAGTATCAAAGAGTAAGAGTACAATATTATATGAACTTACTGAGTAACATAAAAAGTACAGCATGGTAAACATTTGAAAGTTACATCGTTTCAAATGTTATCTCAAGTACAGAAGTGAGTACAAGTAACGAAGTTACTTGAGTAACTTCAAAAAAGTTACTCAAGTAACTTTATGCGAAGTAAAGTGAGAAAGTTAATTACAGTACATGAAAATTAAATTCAACTTGAGAAACATTAAGTAGAAAAATGTGAGGAGACATTACTGACAAACTAATGATATACAGAAATCAGAAGTGGATCATACGACTAAGCTTATCGATTTGCTTGATTGCTACGACTATGACTTCGCTAATTAGACTAAAGTACCCATGACTTCGCAAAAAAGTCCTGTACATAATGAACCATGACTTACATGTGATTTGTTCTTAAGGAAAATATGTGTGATGACGTCATCCACTATTATGTTTTGGAAACTTCTCGTTCAATGCCATTCATTACACTGGGTAAGGCATGAGGAAGGTACAAGATGCACTATTTCTGTCTTTGGAGGCTTGCTCTGATCTCATTGCTCTGCTATCAGTTGTTGTCACTGTTTTCCACTACTGAATCAACATTCATAGAATTTCTTCTGCATTTGCCAAGAAATTTTTACATTTTCAAGCTAGATGACTAGTTGACACTGGATTGACAATAAATGAATGTGCACATCTCTTTAAAAATAAAGTTACCTTTATCATTGCAGTACACTTCAAAGATCTTCAGATTTCTAGGTTAACTGGCCACTCTAAATTTCCTTCAGGCATAAATGTCTGGATTGTTGGTGGTTCTCAGGTATATCTCACCTGTTCTCCAATGACAAATGGGAATTGGCAGCAGGGTCCCTGTAATGCTTTGACGAAAAGGTAGATACAGAAAATGTGGATGAAAATATAGGATATTTGGACTTTCTGTAGTCAATTATCCACATCAAATTTGACATATTATGAAAACAACAGAAACAAGGATTTTACTTCAAAACACAGAGTGACTTAGCAAATAAACTGACTGCTGCTGTCCATTTTTATCTTTTACATGTTTTTGAGCTGGAGGTTGAGCAGGTTTCTAATTGGTTCTTTAAAAATAAACAAAATAAAAAAAACATAACTGGTTGGATCTTTTCGCACGTGAGCTGTGCATAGTGCCAGAACATTATGTCACGTTTATCTTATCAGAGGATCTGAATCCAGAAAACCAGTTTATCAACCATGATCACAGTTTTTGTCTTTCATTGACGTTGCCTGACTGTCACTTATGTATTTTATGGGTCCTGTTTTAACCTATCAAGATTTGTAAAGGTTTTAGAAAATTATGAAACCAACTTGTTATGCCTGAGTCACAATTCAGTCATGTGAACCAAACTTTTAATAAAAATTTTAAAAATTGTAACATCTTAGTTGCTAATTTTAGACAAAAAGTGAAAACTTTGTTCTATACCTTGAAGTCTTTTTTAGGCATCTGACTCATGCATTGTGGAATTTTAGAGTTTAACTTCCTGCAGCTTTGGATTGGGTTACCGTGGTTCCTTTAAACGCCAGGTGTTGAAAATGGAAAAAGATTTCTGAAAACTTGGTAAGTGGATGCTGTTTAAAGTATGCATGTGTATATTCTCAGCCATCTTAGGCATATCTATCACAACAGGCCTAAGTCAAAGGAAGCTCAGGAAAACTGACTGAAAACCACATGTTTTTAGAATAATTTGTACAAACAGGTCTTAGAAAAAACTGTCACATTGTTAATCTAAACCAGAGTATGAAGAGCTCCAAAATGCAAAATGAAGCCCTTTTTTGGTCATGCAGTGTCGTCTGTGAAATTTTGTGTTTTCCATTTGAATAATCTTCATTTCTTTAAAGACTCAGACTAATTGACACACCAAAAGAAGTGATGGGTATTTTCTTGAACCTTCATTAAAAAGAACCACAGACAACGCATGTGAATAATTATGACAAAGCTTTTGCAAAAGGAGAAGACTCAACAAACGGCTTCTACAAGCCGTTCACCGAGCGTTCTAAAAAACCTTTGGTTACAGCTCGTCTTTTATTATCAAGCAAAAACAGGGAGGATGGGGGACGGAAGACAGCACAGACAATATTTATCACTGCACACAGGCAGTTTCTAAAGTAGGGAGTATTTAGTGATAAGACCACCTGTGGAAGCGTAATTTAAGGTCTGGGAAACAGACAGTTAACTGTTTCACATAAAGATTTACAGGCAGACATGGCCTTCAAGTCAGTTCAAGACACAGAAGTAAGAGACCACTTTAAACTAAAAATCACAATCTATATTAACTATTGTTGATTAACATTAGACTGAATATAAATAAGTAATAACAAAATGATAATACCAAAAAATCTCTAACAAGAAGTTTGTCTGGACTCCCCACTACGACATGAACATCCCATCTGCAGTATCAGTTGACCATTTGGTTGGAAGATTGAGAGGAGAAAAGCATGTTTGTGTTTTTCAACTCAGAACCTTTCCTTCCATACATGCAGTTTTTGAATAAATTTTGCTCTCATTTTAATTCATTTATTTATTCATTTATTTTTTTCCTTGTTGCACACATTTCCTTGTCTGAAATTTTCATGCAGATATGAGAGATGGTGCTGCAGAGGGTGCACAACGTAGCAACAGGTGCCATACTAACTGTTGTTGCCATGACTAGCAGCTAAAATACCCACAAAAATGAACACAGTTATACATTTCCTGTTTTAGGAAGATAGCTGCTAAAATGTATAAATAAATATGAGTAGAAAATTTTGTCTATTTTTTTTGTCATAATAAATGTCAGGTCAGCCTCAATAAGTCTGACATTAGACTATCATCTCATTTTTTAGATAATATAAAAATATAATTTAAGTTTAAAACAGAAACACAAGTTCAATGAATGTTTTCACAATGACATCATGGGCCCTAAGTGATTTGCATTCTCTGAATTTTCCCATGTACTTGTGTAAAAGTACTGTTCTGCCAAGCGTGCAAAATAAAGGGCGTTGGCTCATGAAATGTGCAGTCCACAGTCTCATGTATACATCTGCTGTTGATCCTGTTCCTCTAGAGGGGAAAGTTTGAAATAAACCCACCAGCCATCTTCTAACCACAAACGTACTATACCTGACAGTTAAGCCCCCTGAGCGTATTCTTAAAAACTTAACACACGCAAACACAGTGTGTCTTTCAATTTTCACTTGTCCTAACCTTAGCTAATTTGAAGTCACACCATAACCCTAAACCTAGCTCCTGATCCCAAAACAGCACCTTTTCTTATGATTACAAGCTCTTTAGGTCATGTTTTGAGGGTTTTGAGGAGGAAGACAACAGTATTGAGTAGCAATGGATTTATTAACTGAAAAACTCATAGAACACGACAGAAAAGACATACGATCCAAGGAGACAGCGTCAGTATAACTTAAGCATCCAGCAGTGAGTGAATGAAACCAATTAGTTTAAATGTGATTATAGAGCACAAAAGGCAGAGGAGCTGGGGGAGATGGCAAGCGTGGAACTGAGGAAAGGCAGAATAACTAAGGAGGGAAACACAGAAGGAATCTTAACTAATCTGAAAAATTCAACAATAATGAATACTGAAAAAAACATTGAATGAGGCCAGGGGTAACACGGGGAAATCAATTAATAAATAAAGTTGAAGTACGGCACACAATGAACTGTTGACAAGAAAAAAAGACTAACAGATCCACACAAGAATAAAATGAGAAAATCCATACAGAATTAGTAACACTAAAATAACCTACACAGAAACAGAAGAGAGAACCAAAACACAAACATCCAAAGATTATGACACTAATAAACTCTTTTACAAATAAAATGTAAAATCTGCATTTTGTCTCTCTGTTTGAGAGAGAGATTCTCCAATCTACACCAAGAGCCAACTTCTACACAGAACATGGTGCAGCAGAGCTACAAACAGTTTCAATCAACTTCCATCCCGTAACCAGACCTTGTCTCACTTCTTGTCATCAGCACTAGCCAGATGTCAAGCTTCGATGACAATGACATCAGAAGATAAAAATTTAAATTTGATCCGATCCTCCCACTAATCACAATCATGAGATTCTCCACCTTTCACACTGTCATAGTCCCAGACATATGGTTACTGCTTCAAGCACCGGAACTGGAAATGTGGCTTCCTCAGCAGGAACATCTCACTCATATGAACACAATTCATAAACCTTCTAAAAATAATTAATCTGCCTTGTCTATAACAGTTTTCTTTTATATTTAGACATTTTGAGCCTCGTCTTGGTTCTTTGTTCTCATTTTTCTCCTCAAATATCTGAGTCAAATATTAATCTTTCCTCACTGGAATTTTACAGCCGTGAGTCAGTAACAACAGCCGCTGAGTCGAATCTGTAGCCGTCCAAACAGTTATCTGAAAGGCATTTTTTACTTGCACCAGCAGGCCCTCAACGTCACAGGTGTTTCACTACAGATGTCAAGTTAAAACCCAGCTCAGGGGAAACCAAACACCATTTACCTTCACATCAGACCATCTGATCTTCTGCTAAGACGATACCAGTGATGTTAAAATGCCCAAGCTTCTGTTTTCCAAGATTCGGTTTAGCGATATAAAGGATTTATTTCCAAATGTGCAACGACCGAGAAGGTAAGCCCGACAGTATGACACTGACTATTATATTTTTTTTCTCATTGTTAGTTATTATATTGCATAGATTTAATTTGATTTGTGTGATAGGATTGATATTGTTCTGAGTCGAAGGAGAAGAAACTACAACATATGGTCCTCAGGTCAAAAATTAAATGATGAAGCTTGTCCTTCAAACCTCAGGTAGTGGTTTTCTAGTTATTTATTATTTCTGTTAGCAATATATTTTGTGTTCATGGCAGTAAAGATCAATAATAAATGTTTTTTGCTACAGCTGGAAGACTGACCGTAAACTTGACCTATCACTGGAAAAATGGCTGAAAGATAAAAGTAAGACAACTTTTCACAAAATGTACCGTTATAATCCTCCCAAACACTTTCAAACATTACATAAGATACTGAACAACTATTTGACCTTAACCTGTACTTTTCCAAAGGGTACAGAGCAGCGTTCCGTTCTTTCCTGGAGTCCGAGTTCAGTGAGGAAAACATTGATTTCTGGCTAGCTTGTGAAGACTTTAGGTCAGCTTCAGACGACCTGAAATGGAGAGCTGAGAAGATCTATGAGGAGTTTGTCAAACCTACGGCATGCAGAGAGGTCAGTTTGACAGTAATCCAGGTGTTCATAGTGTACAACAAGGAGAGCAGCAGCCTTCTTGGCCAGGAGTGGGCTACCTGTCTTTTTCATTTAAATAAATCTTGCATTACTGAACGAAGCATTGTGCCAACACAATGATCCAGAACAAGAATGAAGTTACGTACAGTGAAGTGAAACGTTTGAAGTCTCATCTTCCAACTTAATTTGTGCTCTGAGTTTCAGTGAAACTTTGGTATTTATTTTAAACGATGCCTTGAGCAGAAAATGTTTCAATATGTCTTGGCTGTCATTTACTTGTGATTATATTCACAATCTTTTACTTCTGAGCCAAATGGTTAGTTTTTCATGCTGCACATTTTAGGCATTTGTGTTTTAACATCAGCTTTTGTATACATTTCTTCTTTTATTTGGCTAAAGACAAAAAAACTAAAATGGTAAACACAACCACACTGTTTAGATGAGACAAATGAAAAGGAGCAGTGTTCTAATAATTTGCTCAGTATTTTTAGTTTTAAATAAAAAGAATGCTTAAAAATAACACACCTTTCCCAGAAAATTGTATATAAATTTGGAATTCACTGGACAAGGACCACTCAGCTTTCTGTATAATTTTGTTGGGATTAAAGATAAAGAGATTTTTTTGAATCCTTCATAGAACTTTTATTCCTGAGACATTTTTTACTGCCAGATTAAGCCATTGATCATTTTACCACCTCATCACTTATCAATTGCACATTCTAAATTTAAACTTTCTTTCTTTTTTTTCTCTTTTAGATCAATGTAGACCACAGCATCAGAGAGAAGATCCAGGAGTCGTTGCAGAAGCCAAGTCATTGCTGCTTTGACGAGGCCCAGAAACACGTCTACCTCCTGATGCTAAGAGACTCTTGTCCCAGATTCCTTCACTCAGATGCTTACCTGAGTTTGAAGCACAAATCTAGGACCCATTGGTATATTTAGAGAAAAATAGACACTGCTCCCATTTCAGGGAAAAACACTACGACTCAGTGTCCGGGTGTACACCCTAAAAATGTTTTATGTTTGTAAGAATATAAAGTCATTGATAAGAACAGCTGAAAGAGAGAGGAGTGATGTGACGGCGTTGTGCATTTTTATGCTTGTTCAGGGTTGATTGAAGTGTTGCATGTGTTGCTTGAAAGTCTAAGTATGTCGGGGAGATTATGGAGAACAATAAAAGATTAACATATGTGAACAATGGCATAACATTCCTCTGTTTATTTCTTAAAGTTGATTTTTTTTCTCTTTTTTTCCTGTTTTTTGGACGCAGACTAACGTAGAGATTGGGACTTGAGTTTCTGTCAAATACCATGAAGTTGTAAGCACAAGAACTTAAGACTCACCTGAAACAATGATCTGAGACTTCAGTCTTATAATCAATATGTATCTCATAATTAGGAGTGAAAACATGTCAGTAAATGTACCTTTCAGCAGATAATTCCTGCTTCTCGCTGTTATTATGGTGTATACAAAAACATGGTTGTCATGGTGATGTTACACAATGAGCATGAGCTCAATACTCAAGTCAAGTCAAGTTTATTTTATGGCACATTTTAGCAACGAGGCAGTTCAAACAGCTTTACGCCATAAAAACATAATACAGTAACTAATTATGAAACAGCAATAAACATTACATTTAGTCAAATGCCATCATATTGATATATCTTCCAGTTATTATGAATCATAGGCAACTCTAAACAGGTGAGTATTTAGCCTGAATTCAGAGGAACTCAGTGTTTCAGTTGTTTCGCAGTTTTCTGAATGCATTTAAGCACATAATGTTTGTCAACAATACATAAAATCTAAAGTAGTTATTTGCAGCTTCCAAGTTAATTTGTTTTAATTCAATGTTCGCAGAAACATAACCATAGGATGAAACTTTGGCTGAGATACACTAATTTTTGTGCAAAAGGGTGAGTGTGATTTGTTAGCCAGAAAATACTGGGCTGTGGAAGATTAATGACTCAAATTGAACTTTAAATCAGATCACTTTGCATCTTTAAGAAATTCTAGTTTATTTAACTTACTTTCATTTTATTCATTTGCAAGTACAGGAGTATGATTAAAAACAAAAACAACAAAAGCCTGCAGGTTCTTCAAAAATAAAACTGATTATATTCCAGAAATTAAATATTCCCTTAAATAAATATAACTTAAATATAATGAATTAAATATTTATTCATTCACAATTTTGGACCTTGCTCTTATTATTATTTTTCATGATGTCCTTTGGAGCATAATTACTGTGCAGACATGAAAGCAACACCTTTAAGTGTAGATTTAGTAAATGATTTCAAAATATTTTTCCTACTCTATTGAATTACAGAGAGGAAAAAAGAGCCTCTAAATACATTTTGATGTTAAAGTATAGTGTATACTTTGAATACAAGGATTAATGTGTGTCTACTATGTAAATATAAAAACAATAATGTTCTTTCAAAGTGGAAAAACTTCCTGTTTTATTCATTCAGAAACATTTACTGGTAACCTAAGAGGGATTTCACAACCGGTTGTTTTTTTACATTTCAAATTGAATCCTCAAAACATAAAAAAGTTAAATGTTTGTCTTCTACATTAATTGTATTGATGATAATTAGAGTTGATAATCAAGGCAAGGTTCAAGCAACTAGACAGCATCCGCTTAAAGTTAAAATGTTAACTATAAATAATAGAAAATTGCGATTCGACTTCAACTTGAAATCACTTCTTACATTCTGTAACTACATTATTGTGGTGATTTTTTATTTATTCTCTATGAGTGTGCTGCTTTTGCATATTTCCCCGGTGGTCATAATTTCTATTTATATGAATAAATGACTAAGTGCAGATTTAGAGATGCTCAGGAACCACAAAGTAGGAGAAGAGTTTCCACTTCTCAGAAAAACGATTCTGTCTTTGGTCTTATGCCTGATATGTTCTCTAATTAGGTTCAGGGATGATACCATACACAAGTTACAGGGTTTACCAAACTGGAAAAAAAAGCAATCCCTCTGTGACCTTTAATCGTTCTCCGTTCTGAACAAGGCTTTCTTCCTAAAAAATGAGCCTAAAAAGGAATACTGAGGCAGCTAAAAATAAGTCAGGAGCTTAAACGACAACACTGCTGGAGTCATCAGACATCCTGAAGCGTAAGAGTCAGAATATACTGCCTTGTTAGGGGAATAATCTCATCACCCAACAGACAATGATGGGGCTAAAATACAAGTGCTTAACTTAGAAAAAGAGACAGTGTGGAGAGTTAGGAAGAAATAAAGGGTCTTTTGTTTAAATAAGTTTAGAAAAAAGCTCAAAATATTTAAAGAATTTTCTTTTATATAACTTATCAGCTGCACACATTCATCTTCAATGCTCTGTTTACTCTCTAACTCAAACTTTTCATCCTCATCAATAATTCCAAAAGTTAAAATACTTAAAATGTCAGCAGAATGAAGGAAAGAAAGGACAGTTAGTTTGGGGATATAATTGTAAAATATATGTTTAAAAAAACACCATAATCATTATTTATTTTACAGTTGCAGCTTAAAATGTGCATATTTGCCTTAGAAAAAGAAGTCCACCTATTTAACCTACAAATCAAGATATTTTTCTCTTATTTGCAGGACATGTATTCTAACCTAAACTTAACTCAATATATTTATTTTATATAATATGTCCCAAGTCAACTTATTTATTTCCCACACTGCTTCGGTTTTGCTTAAGATTGCAAAATGTGAGTGAAGGGGTTATGTGGGTTAAGCACAACCCACATATTGAGACCTTAGTCCTCGACGTAACTGATGCAGGTTCGATTTCCGGCTTTGGCGACCTTTGCTGCATGTCTTCCCCCTTCTCTCGTTACCCACTTTCCTGTCAATTAACTATCAAATAAAGGCCACTAGAGCCAAAAAAAACCCATTGCAACAGCAAATATTAAAGCGTGCTCTAAAGGCAATCTGTAAATTGTGCCTGCTTTAACAAAACCAGAGAGTCTGAGTCTCTTTGTCTTGGTCAAAAATAATGTTATTAGTTAATTTTAACAAACCAATACCATGAGATACTGCAAGTTTGGCTCTGAAAAGAAAGTTTTAAAAACAAGCTATATATTATTTATACTAATTTTGGTGCAAAATTTTAACTATTTCAGCATAAAGCATAAAATCCATAAAATCTACCATAAAGACAGAAATGCACTAGAAGACACGTCCTTTGTTCTAAGAGTTTCTCTCTCTGTCATTACACCAGAAACTAATAGCATGTGTTCAATTGTGGAAAAAGAAAAACACAGCTCTGTTCCAGCAGAGCCAGTGGATTTTAAACATTTGCATCACTGTTTGCGCTCCGTTTTGCCAGTGATGTTTGAATGGCATCCACGACAATTTTCCATCCTGTCTTGCATTCGGGCAAAGGTTTATGTATTCATAAGACATTATTGATTATGGCAAAACATGCAGCTTTGTTAAAATCTTAGTTTACCAAAAATAACATTGTGTTTCATGGCTGAAGTGGAAATTTCCAATCTGAAGTCAAGACCTCAGTGTTTGTGTCTGCTGCATGCTGAAAGTTTGTAGGACATTCATTCTGTTTATGACCACTGGATTAAAAAACTGGCAATGACCAAAATAAATAAGTGTTTTAATGAGCAGTTAGTTATGAGCGGCAGAATTTATTCCAAAGCTCTACGTCAGTAAATGTGAGTAGACTGGGGTGTCAGGGGTTGTTCCTGCTAAATCACACAGTTCTCGGATCTTCATCACACGGCGTACTGTTCCTCACACACAAGCTGCCACTGTTTTCTCAATGCCCAGTTCTGTTACCATGGTAGCCAAAAGGAAGTAAGTAGTGTCAATGGCACTGTGTTACAGTTGTCCCAATTGTGACTTATAAAAGTGCTAGAAATCCTAAATGAATCTATAGCCACATGAGGTGCAATACTTTTGTGTAAATGTGCAATTAATTCAATATTTAGCAATTCCATGTAACAACTCAGTGTTTACAGCCATGTTTGGGCAAAGGAGGGGAAGCAGCATCAGTGAGGCCAAACTAAAGAGCAGGCTGTAATAGAACACATATGTCAGTGGGGCTTATTCAATGGTAATTGCCTTCAAAATGTAAATGTAAAAAAAAAAAAAAAAAAAAAAAAACATGCACATTTACAGATGGACTACATAGCAATAAATGTAATGGATGAGCATTAATATTACCACCAGAAAAAAAACAACTTAATCTTCATGTGTAAAATTTCATCAGGGAAGTCAAAGGCTGAATGCACAACTTCCTGTTTATTTTCAAGCACTAGAAGGAAATGGACTGAAGCAGGTGCGTTTTAACTTACAAGAAATTCATGAACTAATAGACGAATAACTTACTCATTAGAGAAACAAAGTATTACCTCCCTGATTTCATAGGACGTAAGAGGGAATTCGTAGCCAGGTGCCATTTGATTAATTTGTCATCAGTAACTGTGAAAACCTTTATAAAAACAGACTATTTGTTATTTTGTTGGTCAGGCACATGCACGTTTCGTTTCTGTGAATACAATTGAAAAAAGAGAAAAGAATCATAGCATGTGAACCTGAGAAAGCTTTGTGAGGCAGTTCACAAAAAGCTTGACGTACTATCATGCCGATATTACAAAGAGTGAATAGCTTGATCAATTCACCCAAAGGCGGGAGTTTCGATCACTGAGAGAAACTACTAAAACCCCATCACTCTATCTGTAATGCCGCAGACATAAATTAGAATGCTCAGTGTGTGCTAGCATTCAGGAAGCGGTAAGTGCTGTGGCCACTTCCAAACCCGAGCTTATTCTTAGGTTATGTAACAACAGAGCTTAGCAAGCAGTCATGCAACCTCACGCATGCTAAAAAGAATTTTAGCATGTCTCGTCAGAAGGAATTATTTCAGCAACACACATTTCTAAGTGTTTGTGCTCTGAGCAGTTTCTAAAATTGTGCGTCTAAATAAATCGAATTTCTAAAATGTGAAAGTTGTTTGCTTTATCTTTTTACTGTAAAGATTTTTGGTTAATAGCGGTGTGACAAGCCAACATAGAATTGGTTGTCGTTCAGGTAAATCCATCGATCAAGCCTAACATCACAAAATTTCACAGTTGCATCAGAGGAAGTTATTTCCTCATTATATAGACTTATTGTCCACTTTATATAAAACACATGCATAATTTATTTTCAACAAAAGAGTGAATCAGCAAATCACTTAATTCATTTAGACATCTAAAGATGCTATCAAGATACTGAAGGATAAACTAAGCAACTAAACATAAAGGAATGTTGTGTGCAAAAAGGTGTTAGCCTATCACTGAAGCTACTCAAACCTAAAATACAATCTCAATGTAATGCATGTTGCAGCACAGAAGTCAATCAATCAAGCTGATATGTATATCACATTTCAGCAAAGTCCTTTACATCAAAAACATACAAAAATAAAAAAAAATCATAAAAACGACATCCAGTCACCAATATAGAAACCTATATTACATTTTGTTGAGTGCTGCCATCAATAAACATCATATGTTGGTCAATGTTCTATTAATTAAGAATCAAAAGAAACTATAGGCAGGTGAGTTTTTAAAAGTAGAGTCAAAGGACCTCAGTGTTTCAGCTGTTTTGCAGTTTTCTGGAAGTTTGCTGCAGATTTGTCGTGCATAAAAGCACCCAATGCTAATATTCCCAGTGCTAATGTCAGCATTAATAGTCCACAATTCTAAACAAGTAATTTTTCAAAGGAGTTCCATGTTGCAAGTTGCATGGGTTCCTGAAAGGGCAGGAAGGGTTTTTGAATTGAAAATGTTGCTTATTTTGACAATATATGGTTGCTGATTAAATGTGGTTAATGGTTTTTACGTACAGATCCTGCTATTAATTCAATGAAAAGGTTTTATCAAGTCTCATCACTAGATATTTGTTTTATTGAAAATGTGGTTTAAAACGTGGTAGATGACTGGTTTGGTTTATAAAGAAGGGGGCGTGACCTGATCATTGTTCACATAGGGACTGGTTGGTTTGACTATTTTGTTCCCATGATAAATGAGATCTTAATTTGCTTGCTTTTTGTACTTTCTCTGGTTATAGTTGTTTAAAATGTAAAAATGGTCAATGATTTAAAATATAGAATCATGTCAAATAAAGGAAACACAGATAAACTCTAAAAAGTGGCAAATGCTTTTTAGAGGTCATATTGCATTTAGTGTCAGCTCCAGAGAGATTTATGGACATTGTGCAGTAGCATTTTTACACTGAGAAAAGATGACTGAATACTTTTCATGTGAGAATTAAGTAACATATTAGCTGCTAAACTAACTATTTTTATTATTTCACTACTTTGCTGCAGTATTTGTACATGGGAGATAGATTATCACTAACCAAACACATTGGTTTCCATTTTCCAGATAACCTCTTTACTTTCTCAAACTAAATCACATGCACAGCAATCGGCTGTTTGATGCATTGTACTTAAATCCTTTCCAGGATAGCTTCTGTATTTCTGCAGGACAACATGTCATTCATAATGAAATGTCCACATGTAAATTCCCAACATTGCGTTTCAGTTTTCGGTATCTGCAAAGGCACAAGCCAAAGCGTCTGGGACTGATCACAGCTGATCTGAAGACAACCGCAAACGTCAGCGGTCAGCACTACGAATGCTAATATCAGTTATAGCTCGCCTCATGCCAAGACACTGTCCAGTTCACTTCAAGTTCCCAGACAGCAAGTGGATTTCTGGCACTGACTCTGAGTCTCTTTACTTCTGCCAGCTCCCAGTTTGTTGAACTGCTAACAGGGTGAACTGATGAATATCTGAGCTCCTTCAAATAAAAACGAATCCGCTTCCTTTGGCAAACTCATTCATTCGCAGAATGTTCATCTAGATATTTATAAACTAAAGTTTGTTTTGAGGGGTATCATTATTACAGAAAAGGCTGTTTGTGCATTTTGTTGTATGCATATGTTTTTTATTGCTCTGTCATTTTATGCTAGTGCTATTGTTCTCTGTTTTGTTGGTGCTGTCCACGAGTATTTATTCTATTCTCACCGCAATTTAAAAGATTTCATTTTGTCCAGGCTAAACATTTTAGACACCAACTTGGTGGTTTCCAAATGAGACTGATCACAATGTGACGTCCTGGCCGTCTCTCTTACTTCCTGTCCTTTTTGCTCGGTCTCTGTTGCAATCACTCTGGTGTTTCCTCTTTCTTACAAAAGGCTGTGACCTCACATTGAATGTTTTTCTTGTTGTTTTCTTTTGCAAATTCTAGCTTTTATGTGGGATAAATGAAGATTTAAGCTTCTTGCTGTGTAAGTTGTGAAGAACAGTCTTTCCATTTGCGCTATCATGAGATCAGAATCTACTCTCATCTCATGAGCTGCTTAACATGCTGCACGAGATGGTTGGAAATTTGCCTATCACACTCTCTGTTGCTGTCATTTGCATCTGCGCAGCAAGACTAAAAATAAGTCAAACACTGTATGCTTTCAGCCTCAGAGACTGCCGTTTGTTTGGTTAGACCAGCAAAGAGGAGAGACTGAAAAGCAACGGCAAATGGGAAAGAAGAAGGACCAGCGAGACATAATAGGGAGTGAAGCATCAGGAGGAGGAAGGCATTCAGGCGCTGCATGTGTTGTTTCGAACTGTGAAGTAGGAGGAGAAGCGCAGCAGGCGGGAGGAGGAGGAAGGGGTACTTCCTCTTTAGTCTGAGCAAAGCTGCTGAGGTATCCCAGCAGCCCCAGCCCGTGGCGACAGGAAACCTTCGTATAAAAAGCTGCATCGCAGGGGGAACCCTCCTGAGTACCTCTTAGACACAGCATGACCAGGACCAAGAGCCTGAGAGTGTGGACCTAACAAAACAATGCCCAGCATAAAAGCCAAACCACCCAGCACTCATCACTTCATCATGGACCAAGATGACAGGAACAGAAACAACACGCTGTGAGTACCTTTAAACTGGGATGTGTTGTAGACATGCTGACTTGGTAATTATTTAAGATATTTGTTAACCACATGATTTATGTGAAAGATTTTGATTTGTTTTAACTCATGAATAACTTGTTAACTTGTCGGACGAATATGGAATTTTAGAAAAATGGGGAATGGTAATAAAATTTATCCTTTTGGAGGAAAAAATAACATTGTGATTACATTTTGACTGTTAAGTTCTTCCTTTTAGTCTACTTACATTCTCGTCATGCTTTCACACACACTCACTGGAGCCTTATTTAAGGACAGCAAATCAATGAAGGATGAACTCATGTATTTCTTATTTCTACACAGTGGAAAGAACTTTATGTGTCGACTCCAGTGCATGTTCTCACAGACGCCTCAATGCTCAGAGAGGTGAGGAACCGTATGTACTGTTTTGCATACATTTCAGTTTTAAAATAGCCGGCCTGCTCCAATCATCTCCATCTATGGCATCACGAAAGGATTCAAATGATCTAGAGACACAGTGTTTGCTTTGGAACGATCCATGCTACTGCCAGCTAATCCCAGGGTTCAACATTTCTGTACGAACTTGATAAGCACATCTGCAAAAGGCCTTCCTGGCCTGAATGCCTCAGAGCCTTTTCTGTCTTCGTAGATTTACTTCACTCAAATTTGATTCTGGTTAAGTAATCCAACTTGTTTTCTCTCCCAGCGGGCTAAGTTTAGAAGACACCCAACAATGGTCACAGTCTCTGGAAAGGCTTCTTGAATCTAAATGTAAGTTGTTTTCATTTTGGGAATTAAAAATGCTGCTAAGACTGTAAATTAGGTTTAAGAAAATGAAAGCTTGACTTACAGACTGACTTACAGAACAGCTCAGAGGGAATGCTATTTGTGCCTTAAACCTGGCTAAGCCTGCTGTTGTTTGTTCCTTCCTCAGATGGCCTGGCCACCTTTCGTAACTTCCTCAAATCAGAATATAGTGATGAAAATATTGAATTTTGGCTCACTTGTGAGGACTACAAGAAGATCAAGTCTTCATTCAAATTGTCCTCGAGAGCTAAGAAGATTTATGAGCAGTTCATCAAAGCAGAATCACCTAAAGAGGTAAAGCAAGTTGTGAGATGTCTTTGCATTCAGACACACGCAGCTTCTGTTTTACATTTTAAGCTCTATGTGTTAGTGAAAGAAACAGCAGCTCAAATGTTGATTCTCCCATCTCTCACTCTTGGCTCAAATCCCCCTCATACCTATCTGTGTGCCTCATTCCAGATCAACATTGACTATCACACTCGAGAGCAGATCAAAAGAAACGTCAAGACTCCCACCATGCACTGCTTTGACGAAGCTCAGAAGATAGTTTACGGGTTGATGGAAAGGGACTCGTACCCGCGGTTCCTCCGCTCGGACATTTATAGAACACTCCTGGAAAGCCTCGCTGCTGACGCCACGACGGGATGAAGGCACGGTCAGGAGGAGAGAGGAAGGAAGGAGAAGAAAACCCATAACTGGAATCTTTGAGGCTCCTTCAGGAGGAGGAACTAACAACGAAAAGGAAGGAGGGTCATCCAGTGTGGCACTGGGACACAATCAGCGGCCCGCGTACATCGGCGATTCCACTCCTCTTCGACACTAATAAAGGAGCGGATCCCCACATTTATCACCACACACCTGAAGACTTTTTCTGAAGCAAATTTTCCCAATAATGACCCCGTAGACCCCGTTTGTCACAGGATGAAGACTGTGCAAGGACACCATGAACGCCATGAATGCCTTTCACAGTAAACGAATTAGCAAGGTGACGGACTTCTGCGATGACAGCAAAGCCGCAGCATATGCAAAGAATGCACTAGATGCCTTCTGGCCTTCTTTGGAGAGGTGTTTCCTGTGCAGATACAAGATAAAAGATACAACTGCTCGACTCCCACTCTCTCACTTGTGTGTGTTAGAGAGGGAAAAAAGAGACACAAAGTGAAATATAAAAGAAGTAGAATTTTATGATGGCACTTAAATACCATTTACTCAGAATAAGCTGTAGCCAAAGAGCTGGTCAATTATAAATCAGAGCACTAAGAGAGACAGAAAGTCCATCGCAGGCTGAGGATTTAATAATGATCTGTCCTATTTTAGTGAGAACTATTTTAAAGCATCTTTGTTTCTTTAATCTAAATTGGGTTGATATGCATGTATATGTTTTATTCAAAGGTGGCCCACAGATAAGTTTTCTTTCTTTTTTCCCCTTTACTTTTAACTTCTTTAGCATTGATTATTGTCAGACTACCTTTTTCAAGTATTGTCTTTAAACCGATATGTACAAAGAAAACGAAATCATGCACATTTTCTAAACTTCTTTGTGGAATCTTGACAAATAGTTGCACTATTGAAACCAAGAACTTCCCATTTTGAGAACGCCTACGTCAAATTTAATTCGTCACTTGGTCAATGGCTTGCCAAAACTCAAACCGACATCTTACAGCACTGAAGCATAATGAGTTTTGCATTTGATAATAATAGAATTAGGACTACTATTAAAGGCTTGAAAAAGTGGTTAAACCTATATATCCTGGGACTGGGCCTTATTACTGATTGTCAAAGCATGACTAAGAGTGAATAAATGCTTATTAGTAGTTTAATAGTTAAATTAATTTAAAATTTGAACATTGTATTATTTATTGCTTACTGTTCTGTCACAACTTGAGTGCAAAGTTTGTTGTAGAGTTGAAGTGCATCTTTAACTGCTGGTGGATTTAAATGATATTAAATTATTTGAACCACTTCAAAAGACCTTTTACAGTCCTAAATATGTTCAAAGAAGACAGCACACTTTTGGAAAAAGGCTGATCTGAAAAGATTGCGCTATAAGCTGAAGTGATGTTGGCACATCTGTGGTATTGCGTAACACAATAATACGTCATAGAAGCATGAAAAAAATAGTCAGCCGTTTTTATGAGTGTGTGGTAAATTCTCATGAGTGTCTTTAATTTAATTATTTAATTCCTTTTCATGCTATGTTTCCAACATAAATCATTTTTATGATTTCATAAAATGATTTTATCAGAAATCGAAAGAAGTAGTGGTAGTTTAAAAAGCTTTCAAATGAACACAGATATTACAGGGTTTTTTATTTATTTATTTATTTTACTAAAAATAATGACAAAGAACTGACCCTGTTGATTAATCCAACATGGTCAGTGTTCCCCTACTGCTTTGTGGTTTGAAGTCAGTGAAAAGTATTGACACAGAAGCGGCATGTTGGTTTGACAAACCGGAAGGCTTGGACTTCCAGTTTCTTGAGAAATCAAGAGGTGAGAGAAATTAGATTTTCTCCATTTTATTTTGTGACATCCTTTTGTCTGCAGGCCCAAATGTGTCTAAATGCATCAGAGATTTGACCTTGGGTAAACAAACTGTTGCAAATTCAGCAAACTTTGTTATTCAGCTTGTAGTAGAAACAACAGATTGTACTAAAATAAGAACATTTTGAGAGTTCCAAGAATTTTCACTATTTGTTTTCACAGCAACTTTTAGAGTAATGCATAATTATATAAATTGCAAGGAAAACCATAAATGATAAGACAATGCTTTAAAAAAAAACTCAATTTTGTTCGGTTTTGCCCCAGGTAGAGAGCTTTTCCATAATGTCCTCTGTTTTTTGCTGTTGTGGGCGAGACTTGATCAGCAGGTGATCAACTCTCTGCTGATGTTTGCAGCAACACTCAACAATGTAGAACCTCGAGGTTCTGGCTCTGATGGACTCAAACACATATACTTAATTGTGTCTCGTAGAAATTCATTGCTTGCCCAAACAGCAATATAGGCTCAAATCAGTTGATTATTCCTCTATACATGTAAACATAATTATATACTGGCACTTTATTTTTTTTAAATGTGCAACCTTTTTAATTTAGCTAATTCATTGTCTATTTATTTCTCTAAGCCCAAAGGAAAAATGAAATTTACATCACAATCTAATATTATGCAGTTCTGGTGTTTCATACTGTCGGCTCAAAACCGCAGCCCCATCAGCATTGCTAAATCATTCATGCTAAAATAACTCATAATTGCTCCTCCATACTGGACAGCTCTCAGATAGCAGACAGCATGTCCACAGTCCACATCTAAACTCTAATGTAGTATGGAGTCTTCAGTGATGTAAATCCAGCCAACTGTCTATCAAATCACTCTGGCGTCTTACCTGGCGCGGTCCTCCTAGTACTAACTCTGCAGTACCATGAAGACCAAGAAACATGGCAGACGGGTCTGTTACCGAGGACAGTTAGGTTGGAAAACAATGTTTTGCAGCTTTAAACATCTTTAAACATGTCGTTTCACATAAACTACAATAAGTAATAAAATACATTAAATACATTAAAGTGACAAAATGTAGGAAGCTTCGAAGGTTGTGCATCATTTGTAGCGCATAGTAACCGCCTCTGAAGTTCCCATAAAGATATGATCATCTCTACAAACTGATAATATGCCCAGATGACATTGAAGCACAACAGAAAAGGTGAAGATGATGTATATGAAGTTAGTGTAGAGGGTAAAAATGAGAGGAAACTGATGAAGGAGAAAAGGAAGACACTGAGCCTATATTCAATCTGGACCAACTAATCTGTATATTCTCTATGTGCAGAGACCTTAGATGCTCATGCTGTAAAGAAATAACATATTTTTATTAAACTCTGCGTGTTATGAAGCCAGATAGGCCAGGGTTTGGAGATGTAATCAATCTGTTATCACTATGCAATGAAATATGATGCAAATCCACATAATATAGAAATACAGTGGAACTGCTTTAGATCATTCTAAATGTCACTAAGCATTTTTTAGATATATCAAAATGCAAAGATGCAACAAACCAATCTATTTTCCTAAACATTTTACAGAACAGTAAAAATATGTTTGTACAGTGAATGGTAAAACCTATCTGTCTGTCTGTCTGTAGGGATTCAGAACATTCATGTAATAACATAGATATAGCAATCAGATAAAGGCCTCAAGCACATTAAAACAAAACGTGTGCGTAAACAAGAGCTCTGACTTACTGTATTCTGTGTATTTTTAATGAAAACAAGTTTGTTTTTTATTCAGTGAAGTTACTTAAGGTGGTGAGGGGATCCAGGATTTTTACTCCAGTAAGAGTACCAATATTTGCACGGGTAAAAGTTAAGGTACAGTGCAGTAAAACTAGTTCAAAAATATTTTTTCTTCAAAAGGTTACTCAAGAAAATCATTAAATAGAACGAGTTACTTCCCACCTCTGCAGACAACATGTGAATGTGTGTGCAAAAATAAAGCTGTGAAAAATATATTTCTACTCAGAATTAAAGAGGATTTTAGTTTAAAAATAAATATTTAAAAACATTGAAGCTCTGGGTGAAATTTTCCTTCTGGCAGTCACTCAAAACTTCTCAATGAGGCAATGATGGCACAGAAAGCTCACAAAATAAGATGCATTTGATGAGATCTTACATCTTGCGTGTAAACCAGATGCTGGAAGTTCAAGCAATTCAAAATATACCAGCAAAAGCACATGTAAAAGTTTTTAGATCCACCACTGGCTCAGAGAATAAAAAAACAAGACAGCGAAGCTTTTTGTTATTCTATAGAGACTGCTGTGAAAGAATCCTAATATTGGAATATTGGAAAAAGTGATGAGACATTGCCCACTTGACTTTTTTCTTTTTTTACTTCTGAAAGATAAATTACCTGAGGTAATCATCTTGGTGCTGCCGATTCCCTCAAAAACTGCATGTTTGACTGTGCAGCAGTATGCTTTATGGGTTGTGAATTATTAAACTGATCCCCGTCTAACAGTCTTGTCTCTTTCATGTTCTTACTTTACAAGTAGACAAATCGATCTTTTGACTTCATACGGGTTTGTCATACTTCCAGTATCAGATCAAACTATAAAGTAAAAGTGCTGCAAACGTTGCACATATTCCATTTTAAAAAGTAGAAGCTCTACATTCTTCACGCTGTGTCACTTAAGGAGGTGTGGCCAAGATGGCCGCAGATAAATACCCCCCTAATGTGTCTTAATCTCTAATATCTTGCACTGGTAATTACAGTTTAAAGTAGCTGTCTGTAGAAGTGGGAGGTGCAAGTTTCCCTCTTCAATGCGCTCATTGTGCCTACCACCACACACACTCACACTGTGCAAATTGCAAGTTGCAACATTGAGCAATTTTGGCCTCATAATTGACTACATGACTGCATTTTTCCACAGAAACACCAAAAATACTTAGAAGGCTTAAAGTCTTAAGACAGCTGTAAAATTAATGCTGAAAGTTTGCGTAATGATTTAAAAAATATTCCTTTTTTGATTAAACGTACCAGGAACATCCGTGTTTACATTCTGTGTCAATGGCAGATTTTTCCATCCAGGATTCAAGACAATTGTAAATGGAAAATGCAAATTTGTGTGCTTTCCACTCACAGCCAGCATGCAAATATTGAGGATAAAGTACTTAAAAAATACGGAAAGAAAACAAAGTGGTGACAACAGGAGAGATGGAAAATATGGAAAATATTGCCTGCTTATATGTATTCTACACATGCAGCCATGTTTATTTGCATCTATGTTTTCATTCATTCAAATTGCCATCAGCTGCATTATTTCTTTCCTGTTTTGCAAAACTGAACTCTTCTTTATGGGTTATTTGAACTTTTTGCTTTGCAAGTTGCAAATGTTGCTGGAAAATGTGGACACATTTTCATAGACTTTTCATTTGCACTTCTTGAAAATGAACAAGAAATGTGACAATTTTTTTCCATCTGAACTTTACAAAGACCCGTCAGAGCCAGTTAAATCTCTTATCTTCAGAAAGTTTTAAGATAAAAATTAGGAAAAGTCAAAGCGGTGTAAGGCACATAAATATTCCAAGCTTTCAACATCTCACAGGTTAGTTTTATATCTAAATATGAGAATGGAGAAAGTATGGTACAACTGTAACCTTAACAACTCATGGCTGCCAATATAAACTGAAACACCAAGCAAGGAAAACATTAATGAGAGCAGCGGGCTGAGGCGTGGCGGTGCCGCACGGGTTGACACTTGTCGCAAATGTTCCCCCTCTCTCATAACCTGCTTTCCTGTCTGACCACTGTAAAACAAAGACCACTTGAGCTGAAGAAAATCTGTTAAAAGAAAAAAAAAAGAAAGAAATGAGAAAGGCCGGCAAAACACTAATGCTAACTGTAGAGGAGCTGCATAGTTTCATAAATCAAATGGGACAATTTGGAGACATACCATTACATTCATGTCATATAGCAATCGGATAAAGGCTGCAATAACAACAAAGCTTGTGTGTAAACAAGAGCTCTGACTTACTGTATTCTATGCATTTTTACAAGTTTGTTTTTCATTCAGTGAAGTTACTCACAGTGGGGAGAGCATCCAGGATTTTTACTCCAGTAAGTGTACCGATACTTGCATGAGTAAAAGTTAAGGTACAGTGCAGTAAAACTAGTTAAAAAGTATGTTTTCTTCAAAACGTTACTCAAGTAAATCAGTAAATATAACTAGTTACTTCCCATCTCTGCAGACGACATGTGAATGACTTGGCAGCTTAGAGTGTGTGCAAAAATAAAGCTGTGAAAACTATATTTCTACTTATGGAGACATAACAAGAAAATATTAAGACCATTGGTAGGGCCATAATGTAAATTATGGCTTGAATTATGGCCATGTTTCAATGGCTTGAAACATATTCAGATGGGAGGTATTATTATGTTTGTCTTCAATTCAACCAAGATACAGGTACAAGCAGAGTTCAGAGTTGAGATTTAATGATGACAAATGAAGACCTGAGGAGTCTGACATGAGGACAACAGGACATGGAGCTGGCATGAGAAAAACAAAGGAATCTGCCAAGGAGCTATAAATGTATATTTACAAAAAGGAAAAGTCTTGAAACTAACATAAGGAAATACATTCAAAGGCATAAAGAAAATAACACCTGGAATAACTAAGAAACTAAAAAAAAAATGTAATAAACTAATAAGTCAATGAAAAGATCAATGAACAAACTGCGCATGGCATAACCTAAATATCAATAATAACCCAGAAATGCTCAGAAAGGAAATACACAAAAAAACTACAAACTTTAATAATAACAGACAAAGCCATAGTTCTGATTTCAATCCAATTGAAAATATTTAGTGACTCTTAAAAACTGATTGATCTAGACTTTAGTAGGAGGAATTTGCAAACATTTCAATCACTTTGCAGGCTGGTGAAGACCTACGCCAAGGGTCCTGCAACTGTCTTTACACAAGAAGTTGCATCTGACACTTGAAGGCTGACTGAAAATCCCACATTCTTTTGAATTTTATTTGCAAAACATGATTTCATAAATGTTCATATTTTGTTTTGCATTAACGTGACAGTTATGTGCATCTACATATTCCTGTTAAAATACATCGAAGTTTGCAGTTTCAACTGGATAGAATGCATTTGCAATTGTAAGAAGTCGTTTTTGCATTCTGGAACATGTTTTATAAAAAGCCCCTCTGACCTGCCCTATTTGCCCTATTTTCAGCTTGCAAAACAACCATCTCTGAAATGCAATGACAGTGTTGGCTCTCATTGACTGACTCATTCTGAAATATTTTGCTTGTGGTTAATCTGCTTGTAAAGTCGCCCCATTCTGACAAACTGCTAGCTCAGCCATGCTGTGAGAAGCTTGGTTTCTTCAAACTGAACCGACTCAAAAGGCTTCCAGCTGCACGCAAGATACTAACTGCTGATAACAACTCTACAAAACCCCAAATGAGAAAAATCCACATGGTCACTTTAAAGGTTTTGACTTTTTTTATGTAAAAATTAGAGACATGGCAACTTTTAAGTTTGCAGCTATTTAACAAATAAGATCTACTTTTTAATTTGTCTTATCTTAAAGTAGCATGAAAAAGATCAAAACTGAAATTGTTCCACTGATCCACACGAAGTAAAAACTTATTTTATTACTAACATTATACTTATTTTAGATGGCTATTAGACACTATGGCCTGCTACAAGACCACCACACAAATATGTGCCTCTGTTTTTTGTCAGAGAAGCAGTAAAAGAAGCAACCAATCAGTCTTACTATCCTTTATCATGTGAGTAAAAATAGGAACAGATTCTGTCAGACAGGATGTTAGAGAACTTGAAAGGAAGGGAGTGTTTTCAGAAGCGTTTTGATGTCTGTGACTTTCCTGTCCCTCAAACCAGAAAGACTTCAATCAATAGGCTTTCACATGTTTGACCTTTTTTGACACTCACAACCTATTTTTGTCCTTTGCAAATGCAAAGGTGTGCCTATTGAAGTGAAACCAAGTGAAGAGCAGGACCAAATCCCATGGAGGCACTTTTGTCTCTCACTTCTCCTGGTTACAGACGACTTCAAATTTGTGTGAATATAAGTAAATAGATAGTTCTCGTGCGTTTGTTTCCCCTTTTTTATCCTACAGACATTGGTACAAAGTATTATGTTTATACATAAACAAATATTGCTGGGTCATTGAGACATAGCTAAGACATTGTTTCTGTTGCTGTGTGGTTCAAGACATACATATAATGTAGCACTTAATCCAGAAAACATTGTTAAACTTGTATGCAAATTAAACTGTAATAAATATTGCATCATATATTATTTGTCATAAAACTTGTGTGTTTTTGCAGACAGGACACTTGATGAAACACACATACTTGAAAAATGTGTACAGTGTGTACGAACACATTGGTGACTGCAGATTCCAACTGGAGTGACGAACAGTTGGTTAAGTACATAGCATCTACACAGATATGGAGAAAGAAGTTGTGGAACTTTATGTCATAGATTTCTTGCCAGAAATAACTCCCACTTTATAAAAGCGTTGTCTTTACAAAAAAAAAAATATTTCTAACATCCCCTCTGAAATAAGCAGACAAATAGACTCCTTACTCCTGCTTTCTTCAAAATTGTTTATTTTTGCAGTTCTAAAGACAATAACATCTTTAGTACTGTACCAACTGTCTCCTTGCTAACTATAAACCAGTGTAAGCTGCAGGAATAATCCTTTAATTCAAGTAGCATAGAAAAAAAGACTAATTTACGTTTTACATTGTCCTTGTTTAGATAGTAGTTTGTTTTTTTAAAAAATTGGCATCAACACAGTCTGGCATTGTACCTTTCTTTAATTCACACCAAAGTAATTCTTCAACCCGTTTGTCTAGTTATGATGACAAAACAAAGGATGATCAGCACCATGGAGACGTGCTGTTAACCGAGTACCTAGTGTTGCCCAAAACAAAAACACAGACTTCTGTGCTGGTTGTGACCTGTTCAACATTACAATATGCAAGAAAAATGTCACAATTAAGTCATAAATGGTTGCCACGCTATTTCCCAACACCTCAGCACAACCAGGTATTAAAGCTTGGACTCATTTACCATTTAAAGGCAAAGATTTTTGCTGGAATAAAAAAAAATTAATTAAAAAAATTATCAGCTGTGAATGTTAACAACCCACCTAATGCTGAGTTATGCTGGTAAAACAGCTCCAGTCAGGGTAAAACAGGACATCCTACATTTTCTTTTTCTTAAACACATTTTCTGAAAAAATACATTTGGACTTGCTCACATAGGTAAGTCAGATCAAGTTCAAAATAAGACGACATTGCTGCTCAGCATTGTCAGCACTGCTCAGATATTTACATCCATCTCAGCCTCTTAGGTTTTGGAGAAGAGGCTCCAACTGATTGTCGAACCTCGGATCCATGAGAAGCAATGTGACTTTCATCCTGGCTGTGAAACAATGGAAAAGTTTTTTACCCTCACATGTCAATATGCTTCTCTGGTCTACATGTGTTTTGTGTATCTGTCTGGTTTTTTTTGTTTGTTTGTTTTGTTTTGCTTTCCCCCTCCATTTTGAATAAGAAATTAGATAAATGAATATCATGATCTGCAAGGCCAAATACAGCTAAAAAAATCAAATCACAATAATTGACATTTCTAATTATTCTTGTGTCATTTTGTCACATTATCCTGGTAAAAGGACTGCTGCCATAAGTGAACACTGTTTACATTCATTAGGGGAAATGTTCAGGCATGTCCAACTAAAATGTTCGTAATGATGAAATCTCTATTTAGAAGTCAAGACAGATAAGTCAGCGCTGAAGCACTTGTATGTGAAGGTGTGTGTCTCACCAGTCGAACAATCCTCCCTTATGTAGTCGAACAACCCATAAAATGTTTGCTCTGATGTCTGTAAAAGTGTTAAAGTTTATCAATGAACAATGCAAAAATAAAACATAACGCAACACAATATTTTATCCAAACTATTGTCATTTCAATATACGTCCTATAAGAGGAAAAAGAAAACAATTCTGTCAATTCTTAAAAATCCTTTGTAAACTTAGCCTGAATCTATAGACAGTTTATGATGTTTTTAAGCACAAGACATACAAGTAAAATTCTGTGTAAATTATTTACTTTGACTTAATAAGCCTGTTCTTGTGCTGTTAAATGTTGTGTTTGTTTTGCCCAAAGTTCCAGCAGAAGAGAAAATGTAACTCAGGTGATGTCATTACCTACCTGTTGGTTGAACTTTAATAAGCTACAGACAATATAGAACGTCAGCTCAATAGTAATTCTTATTTGATTCATTGTTTTCCAAAGATTGCTTGACTGCCAAGTTGCTTGAATCAAAAAGAGAATATGTTGTTCTGATTGCTGTGCTCCTGGTCCAGAGCACATCTTTTAATCTGTTGAAGCGTCATGCTGAATGTTGACCTTTCATTTTGTTGCTCTGTGATGTCAGTCTGAGCAGAAAACCCCCAAGTGAAGATTTAGAGTGCACACGTCCTTTCTGAATTCTGCAACTTCCAAAAAACACAAAAAGGACAAGTGGTGCAAACCAATGATGGGAATTACCTTCTGTTTAAGACTGCAGATAAAACAAGTGCTTTAGTGGAAACTTGGCTCTGCTCTCCATCCACTTATAAACAGACATCTGCTTACACACAGTCTGCACTTCATAATAAACAGAAGAGGTGAACACCATGTTTTCACAAAGCATAGCTTTAAACCCGTGCGAAAGCAGGAGGGAGGCCAAGGCTGACCACAACAGTGTTCAACAGGTGACGCAGATACACTATAGCACTGATAACATAGAACAAAATGTGATAATTCTACATATGAGAACTTGGTGCTCCAAAGTGGATTTGACCTTTCAGTTCTGTGGGGTTGTGATGTCATAGTGAAGAACGTAATCTTACTGGAAAAGGTTTTCCTGTGCCTGTTAAGTCCCTCTTCTTGCTAATAACATTGCTCTAAATCTTTACTGTTTAAGATCATGAAAAATTATTTCAGTTCTGGTTAACCTTTTCCAACGTTTGTTTTTTTATGAAAAAAGAGATTTAAGGACCAGAGTTTTAAAGGAAGGCATAAGCGATGGCAGTTTGTGTTTAGCAAAGATGATGTGGGTGATTCACCAGCTTGTATGCTTACAGGACCTGCATATGTACAAGCTGGCCACATTCCTTGCCACAGTGAACTCAGTTAATGTTACTGTGAAATGTTGCAGGTCCATATGTGCAAGTTGGGAAGTTATACAAAAAAATACAATTTAAGTTAATAAGCTCTTGAAAAGATGTGTTTGGTATGCTTTTAAAGGCTAAACATAATTCAGCCCGTCACCTGAAGTTGCATCATCATTGTCATCTAGTTGAGAAAAAATAATTTGGAGTTAAAATGCCAGCCTGAAATCTTTCTGTGTGGAGTTTGCATGTTTTCCCAGCGTGTGTGTGTGTGTGTGTGTGTGTGTGTGTGTGTGTGTGTGTGTGTGTGTGTGTGTGTGTGTGTGTGTGTGTGTGTGTGTTCACTGTCTGGGATACCGTTTGGTATGAATGTGTGTATCTCTGGTTTCCTGTAATGGACTAGCGACCTGTCCGGGGTGTACCGCAGTTTTCTGTAACAGTTTTTTGCTACAGTTTTCAGTGTAGCAGAAAAAACTGCTAGTAACCTAATGACTGTTAGGTTAGGCACCAGCCCAGGTCACCCTGCAAAGACAAGGGACTATAAACAATGAATGGACAATGAAACGCTGAGGAAACGTTGTTCATTACATGTATGCAGTAACTTGCAAATGTATTCAAATGCTTTGAACCTTTCTACGTTGTGTCGAACTTTAATGTGTCTTAGTAAGATTGTATAAAACAATATCCCATACTTTGAACTTCTCACAGAGCATTGTTCAGCCTGTATGAGAGTTGTACACACTATGTCCAGTTTGAAACATGCTTTTCTTCAGCACGTGTGATCAGTCAACACCGCAAAAGGGAAGGGTCTTACTTTAGATTAGGTAAAGTTTTATTTGTACATTTAAACTATGTATCATTTCTGTACACTTTACCTTTATTATACTGGTCAATTTCTCTCTTAAAATTCAGATAAAATACATTCAAGCTTGTGGATTTAACGTGACAAAATGTGGAAATGTATCTTTAAGTTTAAACTCACAACGGCCACTATCCTTTCATTTAGGCCATTACCTTTGGATCTCCCATGTTTTCAAACATCTTTCTAACAATGTCATAAGCCAGACTCTTAGTTAAAAGAAAACATCTCATTTATTACCACTGCAAATTAGAAAATATTAGAGCACAACTTGTGCTACATTATTCTAGTCTCCATGACTATCAAAAAACACAGAGGAAAATACACAGACGGAGAAACGGAGGAGAAAATCGAGAATTAGCTCATAAACAATACTTGACAGCTGAGCAGCAAAAGAACAGCATGTTTTATGACTAAAAAGAGCAAATCTGAGTCAAATCAACATGCTCCTTTTTTCTAATCCCTAACTAATCATATTCAAAGCAGGTAATGTTTTTATCAGTTCATTGGTGAAAGAGGCATTGATATAGCTTGAGCTCCAAAATAGCGTCACATCTCAAATTTAGAACTTGCATAATTTGATTTCTATCAACCACATCCGTCTCCATCTCTTTCATCTTCCGTCAGCTGACCACTGACAGTCAGATATATTCCCAGATAACCGTAGGCTCGCTGGAGTGTGCAGGGGGGGGGTATCATTTTTTTTTTAAACAAGCACAGACCACTCCTAATCCTGTTGGGTTTAAATGTTCAATGTTGACTTAAATGGGTTGGAATATTTGAGTTTGTGTTTGCCAAAGGAGGATCAGTTCCTAAAGAAGCTTCACAGTTGAGATGAAATCGTCCCGTGAGCTCGCAGAGCAATCTGAAACTTCATCCACTAAATCAAACTGTGTAACGTCCTTCTAAAAATAGTGAATTCCTTAACATAAGAGTCTCATCTTATCTGATGTTCTGATGTGATCGAAAAAATGTGAAGTTGTCTCCTGCCTAAAGCTGCCCTGTCATTTTTTATCCGCCCCACCTTGAAAGGTGAGAGGATATTACGTCATCATGTCTGTACCAACCTGTCGTATCTCAACATGCCATCATCAAGATCCTTCACGCTCACACACCCTTTCTGACTAATTTAACAAACATTAAACATCCAGCCATGTTTCCGATGTTAGAATGACCCGATTGTTCAGGACAAACGGAGAAAGAAGAAGAACGACACAGAGGAACTAGAAAAAAAAAAAAATTATTTTTGGCAAAATCTGCAAATGTTTTACTTTTTGTTTTTCTTTCAAAATCAGTTGGAGAAAAAATACATTGCGATAAAAAAAAAAATCAACCTGAAAACAGGAGTTAGCAAGGAGTGAATGTAAACTTTATAAAACATATAAAACATACAGTATAAAACATATAAACAATGTCTGCCAATGTCTGCCAACAATGTCTCTTATTTCACCTCACTCTTATTTGTGAAAACCGGCAGCATTTTCAGGGAGGGAATGTTTATGCAGGGACAGCCTCTCCTTCTGCCTCAGGCAAAGTCACAGGCAGAGTCCATTCAGAGTCTGGTTGGACCGCCCTCCGATACGTCACCCATGATTTCCAGAGCAAAAAGTATAAAGCAGCCTCACAAGCCAAGAGGGAGAAAGAGACGAGACTAAACCATGAGAGAGAACCTCAGCAGCATGTCGTCACAAAACATGGCTCTTCCTGACAGCATGAAACCCACTGACCTGTCTGCAGAGAAAAGGGGGATAAAGTAAGTCTTATTCAAAGATCTTTTTATGTCCTTAATGGAATTTTACTTCAAATAAAAAAGTGATTAATGTATTTTGTGCTTTTTTTAACAGGAGAAAGAACTGGAGAAACAGAATAAGGCTTCTGTGGACAAACTCTTCCAAGTCGATTCTGCATCCAAAGAAAAATAAGTCATACAGGTAGGATGGGAATTTTTATATATGCACCTATATATGTGGTTGATATATTGTATTCATTTAGGTTTAAGGACCTTTATATTTTGATACAGCCTACTGTCAAAATGACTGAATATATTCAAAGTGAAAGAGATTACAGTGTTCAGTGTAGCAGAAAAAACTGCAAAAAGAAAGTAAGGCTATGCAGGCAAGTCTAGTGAACAGCTAGCCAGTCGATCGTAATACCATTTTAGCCGTGGTAATCAATTGCAATAATTTACAGTGGCCTACAAAAGTGGTAGTTGTCTCAGCTATAATTACCTCTTACGAGAGCTCTGTTCTCTACCCTCAGGCCAAGTGTTGATGACGTGAACCAATGGGCACAGTCACTTGACAAACTACTCGGCCATAAATGTAAGTATCATTCATCCCGCTGCTGCAGCAGTCTTACATAAAACCATCTCAAAGGTCACACTATAACTGGGAGCTGAATAAAGGCATTTTATTGGCCTCAATAAACCAAAGCTCGTAATAGCTTTGCACTCACTTTACCTTCCATTAATGGGCAAAGAGCCTGAGAAAGACACAGGGGAGCATCTCACAGTCCTCATGCTCTGTGTCTTCCTCCCACAGATGGGAAAGCTGCCTTCCATGTCTTTCTGAAGTCCGAGTTCTGTGAGGAGAACGTCGAGTTTTGGACGGCTTGTGAGAACTTCAAGTGCCTCACGTCACAAAAAGCGCTGACATCCAAGGCCAACAGCATCTATGAGGAATTCATTAAAAGTGAAGCTCCAAAGGAGGTAAGGACATTTGCTCTTTCGGAAGATACTTTAACCTCATATTATTTTCTTTGTGGTTTCGAGAACATCAAATGTTTAATATTTTGTTTCCCTTTGCCACAGATAAATCTGGATTTCAACACAAGAAATGCTATTGAGCAATGCTTACGTGCACCCACTGCCACGAGCTTCCAGGCTGCACAGAAGAAAGTCTACAGCTTGATGGAAAACAATTCCTACCCAAGGTTTATCCACTCAGACCTCTACAAGGAACTGTGTGCAGTTGCCAGTGGAAATAGCAAGCTCATAAAGTGGTAGTCAAACCACACACCCACTCCTGAAGTCATTTGTTTACCGCTGTGACTGTGAGTTCAGTGCAGATGATGTTCATTCCTGGAGCTGCATCAGGATAACAGACCTGAATGCAAATTTTGAGCATAAACGGCAGCGGCGAGTGTGGAAAATGCAAAGTGAAGTCATTTTTAGGCTGTCCTGCTGCCGGAAAGGCTGTGAGGTTAATATAAATAAGCTGCAGGAAAAGTGCAGGGAGTTTTTACAAGGTGAAATTAAGGTTACATTTTCATCACCAGGTCATCACCCACATTTTTTTTTTTTGATCCACCATTACAAATTTAGGCTACTTCAAGTTTTATGCAACGATACACTTAGAACAGAATAACATTGTAGAGCTGCAGAGATGAGAAATGAAAACACTGAACTGTGCTTCTCTGCTCCGATGAAACCGACAGTGCTGTAAGAATGTATGTTTCGTCAAAATCCACTGAAAGACTATGTAAAAAAAAAAGAGTCTTACACTTTTCTGTAACCCTTTTCTTTATTTTACTCTGTTGCATTTGCACTTGTTTACACAAGGTGTGCGAGTTTAGTGTGTATGACAATGTCAACTGTTTTCACTGCAAATAACTGTGAGAATGTAAATACTGCGATCCTGCACTAGGTATTATATTTCATGTATATTTAAGCTTTGGGCAGCTGGCCTGCTTGTGAAATAAAATATTTTCTCATTGTTGAAAACCTTGAATGTGGTTCTTTACAGACCTAGTTCAACCATAAATCTACACATTAGGATCTCAGATTCACTCCAAGATCTTTCACCCAAGTTAAGATCATTCTAGTAAGATATTTCTTCATTGCTTTTGTGCATTTAATCCATAGATCTTTGTGGATTTGACCAAGGTTTTTGGAAATTAGTGGTTGATTTTGAATAGTAATCATATTATTTAAGTATCAAAAATATCAGGGATTCACAAATTACATTTATTGTTACACAAGATGCATATGATGCCCATACAATGATTCAAAGTGCAGCGTCCACCTTTTCAAATCAATGCACTCAGAAAGTGAGCTTCAAGAAGAACTAATTTGTGGAGTAGGTCTCCAGGATTCATTGTTGTCCCGTCTGAGCTGTGGATCTCTGCAGCTCCTCCAGAGTTACCCACTGACCTCTTGGGTGCCTCTGTGATTAAGTAAACTAAAGCAGTTTAGTTTTATATTGTGTAGAAATAAAGGTAGCGGATACAAATGTATGCGGCACTTTTCAGATTTTACTGTTTCCTTTATCTCCCCAACTATACATAGTTTTATTTAGGTGCTGTGCATAAATACAAGTGAACTTTGATGCAGCTTGAAAATTCCAGCTGCAACAAAGTTACAAAGACACATGAATACTTCTGCAAGGCACTATATGTGGGAATTCACGCGGAAGGTGATTTCAATAAGTATAAGTCTCTTTGCTAATTTTAGTGGAAAATTGTGTAGATGCCACGCAATCAGCGTCACTCAGCCTAAATTAGAAGAAGTAATTTAAATAGCAGGCATTCACCCATGGCAAAAGGACAAAGGTCTGCAATGTACCTTGCTATTAGAAACAGTTTGCCAAGTCACACAACAGCATTCCTTATCTTTTTGGAATACCACACCCTTCTTTGGTTGAATATAATAAAAATGATGAGTGTTTAGATTGTCAGTGGAGAAGAAGAGATAGTGTGAATCCTCCTCCAGTCTGACGTATGTCTGCGCTCAAAGAGGCTCTGAGCTCCTTGCAGCAGCAGGAAACGAGCATCTTGCTCCTGACACCTCCTGCTGCTTTTACCTGGAAACATATTCTTTTTTTTTTCTGTGTGCCTGCAGCTGAGAGAAGTCTATTTCTGGCCTTTGTCAATAAAAGTGGGAGTAGTCGACTGAGTAAACGTGTATAATTTACTCTTTGTATTTGTTTTAAGGTTTTTATGACACCAAAAGAAGAGAGGTTCCTTATGTTTGTATGATTCAAAATGATTTTTTCTTAACTTGAATGTCTAAAATGTAGTACTTGTTGGAAACATTTTGAACTATAACCAAAATGAAAGCCTGCACCTCGTGTCATCTGGGTTGTTTTTCTGACATTTGAGGTCAGGTTACATTCATTTACTGGGTTTATGTTTGAATAGTTTGAACAGAAACGTTTTTAGCAATGGGCCTGTTCGGCTCTCTAAGGAACTGTGTGCGATAATGAGCTTCATAAATAAACTTTCCTTGACCCTCCAAGCAGGCATACCAAATACGCATTCCGTTATGCAGCAGTCTTTCTATTTAGGACTTCATCCTTTTTCATAGCATTTGTGTTCTCTGTCTGCCAACTGCGGTTCTTTATCCCGTGACCCTCGTCAAACACACAGATAATTTTATTGGATTCAATAAAGAGCTAAATGCAGCGTGATGATTAGGATATACAAAAACCCCAGCTGAACAGAGAACTTGTTACTTCAGTTGCTCGTCCACGTGTCGTGACGGACAGAATAATAAAACAAAGAGGATCTTTTCCCCTCGGCTGGTAGTAAGAGCAATGAGGTTTTCGTCCGTTGCTATGCACCAACCTGGCAACAGACTCCTGGGATCGGGTCCAATAAGTACTTAAGGTGCATATGTAAACTCTGGATCTAAAATTAGAAACTGGCCACGTCTTACTTCGGTCAGCAGACTGCAGATGCGTCAGAATGTGCAGAGTTTTAGAAGCACGCTGTGTTCAAGAGCAGCAATTACAGCAAATAAGTGTATTTTCAGTAAGTTTCCATTCAGATGCTGATTTGAATGGAAAGAGAAAGTTCAGAACATCAACATGTTTCTGACTCTAAGAAATGGAAAACCATGTGCTGTTTTGGTTGATATATGAGTGGATTTCAGTTTTAGAAAATAATTTTGTGTATATCCCCATAAGTGTTGGACGCAGAAGCCTTGTGGGCTCATTGTAAGACCTTTGACAAACAGACGCGACTGCTTCGCTTTATCATTGAGATTAAACCATGGGACAAATCCATATATACTAAATAATCCAAAAACATATCAAAACTTGGATAAATTAAAACAATTCTGAATATTTTAAAAGAGGTTGCACAGTGGCTCAGTTGGCGGCAGTGTTGCATTACAACACAGTGATTCTACTTTTTATGTTAATAAAAATGTTTTTTTTTCAGTCATACTTGAATAAAAATACAGCTGGTTACCATGTGTCAACATATACACATGCAGGTCAAATAAAATATCAAATCATCATTTGGCCATCATCAAAAAACTGTTTTGCCTAATTAAATCAAAAACTATTAAATTATCACATCATGTAGATTCATCACACTACCTCAAGACGTTATAGCTTGCAGCTAATGAAAACCCAAAAGGGTTTGAAATTGCATGAAAATGTGATATTTGCAATATATTGAGAAATATTGCTATGCTAAATTTAATGCACAGTCTGGGTTTCTTTTGCACGAGTTGCTGCATAAACGTGGCATGCCATGGAGTTTGCTGGGTAATCTGGTCGTGATACATCATGGAAATTAAAGCAGGTATTGGCAGAGTGGGTAGGTGTTAGGTTCTGTTGGACAATAAAATCTTCATCTCCGTAACACTTTTCAGCAGATGGAAGCATGAAGCGCTCACAAATGTCCAAGCACATGGGTATGATGACTTTAGTCTTGATAAAACACAGCTGACATTTCTCCAGAACTCCTTCCTGACTGTGGAAAGTTAACTCTGGTCCTCCAGTAATTATACTTTGGTGTTTCTCCTCCCTCCTCTGGACTCTGCAACCTTGATTTCCAAATGTAGTGAAAAATGTCATTCCTTTTCCTCCTTAATCCAGGTAAGGGCAATCCTCTGTAGACTATGGCTGCCTTGTTACTTGTACACTTATTTCTACTCTTATTTTTTCTTTGAGCTCAACAATTCATAAATGATTCACCACTCTGAACAGCCAGCATCTTTAATAATGGCCTGTAGTGACCTCAGCTTCATGCTGAAGGTGTTAATCTTTGTCTTTTCCAGGAAGTTGTGACAGTAACATTTATTATCCTTTGTTTGTTTTACTTAACATTGAGATTTGTTTAAATTATCTGTAAGTTTTAATGTCTCAAAATCAAATGATACTAAAAAGTATTAGATGAACTAATAGTGGTATGCAAACCACATACCAATGTTTGAGTGATACCTTATATGAATTATGTAGACTTAGTGATCGCTCCAGCAACACTTTCAAAATGCAACGCTTCCAGCTATTACAGTGCTTCGACTGTAGGTGGCGGTAAAACCTCATGTCTGACTAAGCGCTGAATCTCTTTAGACCAGATTATACCAGTGTATAAAAACTGTTGTAGACAGTCCAACACTTGGACATTTCTTAATTTGAAAAGTAAAAAAAAATTCCACTTTTCAAACTCTGAAACTGTCATGTTTTTTCTAGAATATGTCAGAGAGTTTTTGGAAGTAATTAACTATTTTCTATCTCCAATGGCCATTTCAAGTTTAAAATATGAACCAGGAGGGCGAAAAAGAGCAATATGAAAATTAAATCTCTGAAAACCAAACAACTCACAAACATCTAGACATTTTATTATGAAAATAAGACAAAACAAAATATGACCACATTTTTTTCCTTCAGACATGCATTAGCTCTAATAAAAACACGGAGACAGCGTTTCGTCAGACAGTCTCTGTGCTGCAGCTGCAGTGCAGTTCTTTCTTTCTGAATAATTCACAGGAAGCCACAGCGTGAGCGCCGCAGGCCGTCCACACTCGCTCTCATGAAGATAACTGGTGAATCTGTACATGGCTCACTGACGATCAGGATGATTGGGTGTTTGTGTCTGATTGGAACCTTCTCTGATGAAGTCAGTGTTGGTGTTCTTCACTTGGCCTCCTGAGCCTTTTTAGCGCTCTGTTTCTCTTTCGCCTGTTCGGAAAAATCCACATTGACCATGATGTTTCAATTGGTACAGTGTTAAAATAAGACGATTAAACAGTTCTAGCTTTTTCTTACAAGTCAACCTGCTTTGCTTTTGAAAATATAATGTTCGTCTAGTGTACAAAAGGAAAACTGAAGCATTGGTTTAGTCATTTCACTTGGTGCTTTTCTAGAAAGGAGTGCCTCATCAAAAGTGGTAATTATTTTCCTTTTAACAAGCCTTTTATCTTCCTGGAAAAGAATTATCTCTCATTCTCAGCCAACAAAGACTACCTGCAGGTCGCACCCAGATGGCTCATTAAGTTAATTGGCATGTTTAATGGCGGACGTTTAGAAATATCATGGCACTTATGTTCTCAGACTCTGTGAACCCAGAGTCAATAATGTCACGGGAAACTGCAAAAAGAAGAGAACTGCTACCTTTTCCACCAAAGGTATTAGCTGTTGGTACTCTGCCAATGTCTTCAGTAGCTCCATGATGAAGGGAAGATAGTTGTGCTTTCGTCGAATATTTTCAATCTGCAAAGAAAGCAGAATTTAAAAGAGCTGGTTAAAAAGCGAAAATTCGTTCTGCGACGGACAACTCAACCAGATGACAAGAAATAAAGCAGAGCTTTACATTTATGAACCATTTTGTATTGTTAACCTTATATCTTTTAAGCTTCTGGTTCTCCTCTTCAATAAGGAGCTGATACTTGGCAATCTCTGACTGGATGGAGCTAAGAAATGTGTTGTTCTGGTCTGTGTCCATGGGCTCCTCCTGCAAACATAGTAATGAAAACAAAAATTACTTCTTTTCTTAGAAAAAAAGAACAGTTCTTTGGATACAGAAGAATCTTCTGATCTGTGCCTACAGACATAGACAAATGGGCAGTGCTTTAAAAAGATGTCACTCTGGAAAAGGTCACATGAAGTTTGCAAAAGAAAACCTTTGCTGACCTCTAGTGGTGAAACAAAATCCACAGCAATATAAATGTTTAACCAAGATTTTTGCAATAAGCTTCTTTGCACACTTAACTGAATAAAAATGGATTTTGGAAAGGCTAAAGGTTTCAAGCAGCTTATGGTTAACCTGAACAACTACTGATTATGTGTGTCTGTAATATTGTAAGGACTTCATTTACTGCTGGATTCCTAACCAACACCTCTGTCAAGGAGCCTGCAGCTTCTTCTTTAAATGTATCTTTGAATCAAAGATACATTTATACAAATGATTGTATGGACTGCAGCAATGAGACAGAAAGCTGTCATTTAAAAACCCCAGATGGCAGATCAGCCTGACAGAAAGCAGAGAGAGCTGCTGCATTATTTAACATGTATGAAGTGATTACAATTTCTGGTTTGAGTTGTGCTACCAATTACATGTTTGCACACAACAACCCAGTTTGGTGACTTCACACTAAATGCAGAAGTTTACTCATACAGCAATGTTTATATTTCACTTAAACTAGTGCCACTTCCACTAAACGGGTTTTGTTCATCCATATTAAATTGGAGGCATGTTCATCAGATGCTGTGAAGAAATACATATATTCGTACAATTTTTCACAAAATCAATACAGAGGCTGTCAAATGGCTAAAAACTCTTGGATAGACATTTTAAAGTGGTGTGGCGACTCACTAAAGCAAAATGAAGGATGCAGGGATGGAGTGGGGACCTTAGCGTGATGCAAGCTGAAGTGGGAGGAGCGTCACCTAGTGGTGACACAAACTAACCCACAACCACGTGTGAAATCTGGCGGAGCTTTAAGGCTTTACAGCTTGTCACATTTTTTGGTTAAAATGTAATTTGGGCTCCACAAATAATAAACAAAAAATACACAACAAACATTCCCTCAATTTGCAACATGTCCCGTCCTCTGCACACTTTCATCCCTCTGAAGACGCAACCCACTTCTTAGTGGTGTTTTGAGAAGTCAGTGAGGATAAAGATGGCAACTGAGAGGTGGGAACAAAATGTGAAACGGGTCCCTGACTTGGTATAAAGTAACACAAAGCTGTTAATAAACATCTGAGACAGACTGGCGACCTGTCCAGGGTGACCTCGCCTCTCGCCCATAACGTTAGCTGGAGATAAACACCAGCAACCCTCCCGACTTCACTAAGAGACAAGGGTGTGAAAAAATGGATGGATGGATGTTAATAAACATCCTGTGGTTAACAACATCATTTCATACCTGAACAAAGTCAGGAATGCAGAGGTAGAAAACAGTAAAGGAGCAAAACAATAAGCACTTGGAACAAGTGCAGCAGGGGAGAGATTAGAAAACAACAGCAACAACAACAAATCTCAAATCCATGGTTTCGTCGTCATTTTTGCAAAGATGTTTCAGAAATTATTTAAGGCAATTTCTGAAAAGGACACCAGACTGACATATTTATGAATCAACTTTAGGGACTATTAATCCTAAATTCCCTTTGTAATAACTTTTTTTCTGTTTCCCAAGTGAAGGTAAGACAAAAAACATGGGATTTTTACAATTACTAAACCTCTTGTTGAGGCTTTAGTTGGTTAATTTTGGGCTTTTTACTAGGCAAAAAAATTAAAACAGTTGTCTCAAAATCTTATTTTAAAGTAATAAAATTAATACATCATTTAAGTATAAACAGCATTATTTATTTTAAATTCAAGCATGCAGTTAAGCCTTCAAATAATAAAAGTAATATTATTTCTCAATGCTTCTTACCTCTGTGAGCTGAGCCTGGAGCTCTGCAATTTTCTTCTCGTATACCATCTTCCTGTCGGATACGATGGCCATCAGGTTGAATCGGATCTCTCCTTCACTGTACCTGAAGAAGAAAACAAGAATTTCTCTCAGCATTTAATAGACTTAAGGTTTTTGTAAGAACTTGTTATTTAATTATATTGTTTACTTTTGTATTCTTTTCTCAATTACTGGGCGAACTGCACTGATCCAGTCATCCTGGTTGCAGGTACCTGTGGCATAAAATACACAACTATGAAAATCTGCTGTTTCCACAAGCATGTATAGTACATCACTATCAAAAGACAATTCCTATATCTCATGTTAAGATTTATTTGTTTTGTTAAACTAAAACATGCACAAAGTGAATCATTCTGTTTACCCAAGTCGATTGGTCCTTCTCGAAGCCCGTCCAGCTCATACAGTCTGCCGTTAACAGGGACATAGCTCACAAAGTGAAAGGCGTCTTCATCCTTTGCTGAAGACTTTGCATCAAATTCAAACATCTGCTGTCTTGAAAACACATAAAAACCCAGTCAAAGATAATCAGAATGGGACAAATTCTGAAGTTAATGTTAGACACAAATAAAGCAAAAGACTTTTTCCATGTAATATTTGTATAAACTGTAGGGAGAACGTCTTCTTTATGTTATCAGATTGAAAAAACAGTCAAGAATACTGGACATTTTGAAACTGACTTGTATTTCAGAATACACATATTAATTCAGCAGCTAATTTACAAGAAGCTAAAAAGGAAAGAGCTTGGGGATGACATGGGAAAGCGCTCACCTTGCAAAGCTGTTGTGAACTTGTCGGATCACTTCAGAGTTGCTGAGAGCCAGACCCTTCATCTGAGGAGCAAATGCAGAAGATTATAAAACCCACAGTGAAACGCTGGCATCACAAAATGCAGAGGCGGGGAGAGATATTCAAGTCACGCTGTTTTATTTCCTCTCTCATCACAACTGAAAAACGCCAGCAAGTATACAAAGATGCCATTTACGTACAGCTCCATCAAAACTCTGAGAAAACTCTCTGAACTCTGTCAGTGTGTCGCCGAGCAACATGTCCGGATGGGAGCAGTTGAGCAGAACGCTGATGATCGCCTGGGTGGCGCATGCATTGTTTATGACCTGAAAATGGCACACAGAGCAGAAATTACACACATTTAAAAGCACAGCCACTGATTAACAGTAATAAGCATCTGCAGCATCTTCACACTATGCTGTTGGAAACGGACTAGGGCTGTAAAAATACACTCCTGATCAAAATCTTAAGGCCAGTCAAAAGATTGCAAGAATTTGCATTTTGCACTATTGGATCTTAAGAAGGTTCTAAGTAGAGCTTCACAATGTTAAAGGAAACAAATCAATGCAAGAGACAAGAACTTTTGAGTAGGCTTGATATTTTGCGATCATTAATAAACCTCTCATGAACACAGTGGTGGTTGATTAGTTAATTTTAAACTCCTGCTCTGCTAGTTATTTTGGTAATGGAACCAAAACGACCAGAATTGCGCAACACCTTGTTGAAATTAGAATGATTATTATTGATGTTGGGTCATTAATTTGAACACGTTTTGTTGATTTTTTTTGTTGTTGTTCTTTAATAAAGTTCCAAACGTTTTGATAAGCCAAATCAGAGGAGGACGTACTGGTCTCAGCCTCCTGGCCGCGTTCAGTTTGTCACCTGCTGAGATCGACTCAAAACCTTCCGCGATCGACGTATCGCAGCCCTGCTCTAGCAAAACACGAAGAGTTCAGAAACAATAGGAAATGAGAAAAAAGTTATTTATTAACTGATTAAGTTGTGTTTTAGATTGTTCTTGAAAAACTAATCAGTCACAGCTGCATAGTGAATCCACTGACATTTTACAGAAGACAGCCGCTCCTCTCTCTCTTGCAGGTACTGCGTACCCCGCTAAATCTTTTAGGGGTACGCAGTACCAGACCGTACCCCCTTGCTTTCACCCCTGTATATATATATATATATATATATAAATATATATATATATTTTTTTTTTAAAACATTGAGAAAAAATAAATAAAAACATCAGGACTGAATCCACACTTTTCACGTTATCTAAAATAAACAGTGAAAACATGCAACCTTTTCCCCAGAGAATAGCAAGTACAAATGTTATTGCTGCGACATTTCAATTTGAAACCATTCAAATGCTTTTGAAGAATTGTGTAAACCACTTTACCTTTAAATGTTTAAGATACAAACCTACAGTTTTCTGACACCACAATTGTTTTTTACAATAGTTTTAAATTTCTCATTTATGCAGTAAACGCATAGCAAAAACATTATCTTGGATGAACTATTTAATATTAAAGAAAACAAAGGGAAACAATTATGACTTAAACTTCTTCCAGTCCTGGGTTTGTTTATCCTTCGCCAAGTAGATTTCATCGTAAACACAAACGATTTACCTGTTTAGCAAAGAAAATATGGTCAAGCCTTGAGTCCTGGACAATTGATCCTGCTGGTTCTTCCCCTGGCTGCCACTTGAAGAGAAAAATCAACCCGTGGACTGGCCTGAGGCAGAACAGGTTGATTCAAAATTACGCTTTAAGAGAAGCTGTGCGATTAAGTGAAGTAGCGAATATAAACATACTTCAGGTTCTCAAAGTTCTCTGGTTCCATACTCCAGATCTCTTCAACCTGAGCCCCTTTACAGCCTGGCAAATAAAAAAAGCAGCATTAAACTAACATTTAAATAGCTGAAAACAATTAAATATCTTTACACGCGGTATGACAACAAACCCATTGAAAACACAAGTCCGCTATCATGACAGCTTGTTTTTACGCGCCGTCGTTTTTGAACGCTGAGTAATGCTAGCTATTTTGCTTTCCTGATGAAGTTATCGACCGCTACCCAGTTTACCGCATGCAAATGTTTCAAATGAGCAAAATTCAGATGCCAGATTAAGATTCTCAGCTGGTTATATGTATACACAATGAAGAAAATTACTCCGCATCAGCTAATTTAGAAGCTAGCTTTGCATCAACTAGCTAGCGCTTGCGCATAGCCACATTACATTGAATGAGCTGCCAACGTTTGGACAGAAAACACTCACCGAAACCTTTAATGAGCTCCGTGAACACTCCGGGATCACTCTCCATCAGACACCATTCTCCTGCACTGCCAGACATTTTTCCACCGCACACTTAAACCCTCACAGCATATATATTTGCCAAATTATTATAGCTTAGCAGTGCACACGCTAGCTAGGCTAATTACTTGTAGCACAGTGACCTCACTTCTGTGCGGTGCAATGTGTTCTAACTGGGTACGCGCGATTTGTTTTAGAGGACGCACCGCTGGGGTGATTAAATATATATATATATATATATATATAAAGAAATTAGAGCAACCTGGGCTATATATATATATATATATATATATATATATATATATATATATATATATATATATATATATATATATATATATATATATATATATATATATATATATATTTTTTTTTTATATATAATATATAAATTATATATATTATATAGTATATATATATATATATATATATATATATATATTTGCAAAGTTGCGGATATATATACAAGTTATGGTATATCTCGTCTTGTATGCCTATGAATCTTTGTATTTGTATTAAGATGCAGAAATGCATCTTAATACAGTAGCACATCAATAAATACAACATTCAATTCAATAAAAATGTGCGTTACAATTACTGCATTATTATTGCTTGTAATTCACTGATACGATCCAATATTAAAATATCAACAGAAACAAAAAAAAATATCACCACCAAAAGAGGGGATAAATGCACACAAATGCTCTGGAACTTGAGAATGGTCTTTCATGTTTATTAAATAATATACATCTGATGTACAGGAATAAAACTATTTTCTCCTATTTAGGCTCACCTGAAACCATAAAGACTTTGACATGCATTGGAGATTCTTCATCAATGCTTTTCTCTAGTAAACATTCAGACATTTACAGCAATCGCTAAAATGTCACAAAACAATAAGCTACTTAAATACACATAATGTTGTTCTCCAAGATTTGTAGACTAGCAGCATAGCAAAAGTGTGTGTCTGAAGTTATAGTCAGGTGTTTTAATATTTCCAGGTATCCCAATTCCAGTACATATTAAAGTTTAAAGCTACTTTTTTTCCCTTTTATTTTGTAATTCAACAAAGGAACGGGAGTGCTTTCAGAGTTTCCTTAATGTTTTAAGATGGGAGATTTTAATAAAATGCATACTGATACTTTCCATCTCTGAGAAAATACAAGCAAATTAGACGTCAACAATCCGTTTGACTTTGATAAACCAAGAGCATGGACATGTTCATAAAATTTGTAACTGCTAGTATACAATTAAGCAAAACATTAAATAATAGAGGATTTGAAAAGGCTACAACGACGGTTAGTCATTTAGAGGGTTCAAAGTGTCCACTGCCCGATCCCTCGGAAACGCAGCAGGGGGAGCACCGCTCGATGAGGGGCAGTAACTTTCCCTGCTGATGGAGCTGCTTGGTGTCAGAGCCGCCCCCAATGCAGCTCCCGTTCACAAAAACTCTTGGAACCTGAACAAATAAACAATATGACAACATAGGAAAATTTAATGTGTGTCATCTATAGGGAAAGCTTTAAGAGACTACTGCTTAAATAGCATTTGCAAAAGAATTAAAAAACAAAAACCTATCTTTCCCCCAACAACAAACATCTTCTGACATGTTTCAGGCCAGATATCTGACCACTCTGCTTCAAAGAATCAGTGGAGTTCATTTAAATTGTTTGGTTAACATCCAGCTTTTACTCAAATTTACAATTGGGTTAGGACAAAGAACCCTCCATAAGCTTCTTCTTTATTCATTTTAAACCATGTTTCCACATGTTTTGGATCATTTCAAATCATTAATACTACTTCCAGTCAGAAGAAACTTGTTAATAAAATCAAAAGAAACTAAAATCTGGCACAGTATGAATGATTTTGGGCTTATTTGTGGCTGAAATAAATAAATAAATAAATAAATAAATAAATAAATAAATAAATATATATATATATATATATATATATATATACGGTGTATATAAGTTTTTTAAATCAGAAAGTTAAAATAAATTGTTCATTAAAAGTCTCACGTTAAGATCTAACGCTCTTACTGTTCTGACACCAGTCAACTGTGCCAAGGCCTCCTGAAGTCTCTTGCCATCATTGTGCTGGTCCAGTTCAATCACCTTGTAATTGGCACCAATTTCATTGAACACATTTTTGGCCATTTTGCAATAGGGGCAGGTGGTCTTGGAGAATATGACAACACAGTTCTGTGACACCATCTCCTGAAAGATTGAGGGGAAATAGAAATTAGCCCGTTATAAGACTTTAACTGAATATTTCCAGGATTCATTGTCCATGATTGAACATTAGCATACACTCAGTCCTTTTTATTATCACAATTAGCTTTTTAATATAGGTATTATGGGTAAGTCATTAACATGCAAAGTCATGTAACTGAAAATAAAATTGTCTATGGAGCCAGGAACAATCCTCCCAAAAAATCTAATTCACTTCTAATTACAAAGCGAACTGAAAAACAACTTGAGGTAATCTGTAAATCACACTGACAGACGATGTGTATGCAGACCAAAGATTAAAGAGAGCAGGAACCCAGCTGAGAAACAACTATACATAGATCTGTCTTCAGAAATATTTCAAACACTACTCCTTGACTTAAATCATAAATCTAAAAGACAAAGAATTATTAGTGAGTTTCAAAGGCATCCACTTAACAGTAGCACGGCGAAAACACGAGGTAAACAACTACTCACCTGAACAAGTTGTACACAGGCTGTACTGGAGAGACCCCCAGTACTGGAGGAGGTAAGATTCCCCATCCTGAAGAAAATAAAAAAAAACATAGGTTCATTTGGCACAACCAAAGGAAAACATGACTGAAAACTAACACACACGGTAAGGCACATTTAATAACCTTAGAAATGTGATAATACCAAAGGAAGGGAGGAAAGGAAGGCAAAATAGTAGAACAAAAGCAAAAGAAAAGTTAACCATTGCTGCAGCTTTAGCAATAACTATTAGTAGAAGGTAGCAACACTGTGCATTCACTACTGCTGCTTTAGTTAATGGCCTTTCTACAACTGCAGTACAGTTTAAGAGACAGATAATCTAGGATTATCCACCTAACAGGGTTAATAAGCAAACAGTTCAAATGTCTGTCTAACTGCCCAGAAGTGTCTACTCAATTAAAAAGACAACAAACTATATGTATGTCAGTGGAGGATTATATTGGAAAGTGCATTACTAACATGGTAAGCCAAAATAAGCTGTAATGTAATTAAGGAAGGGACAAAGTTGTCCTGCTTGTTGAAAGCAATGTTATGTTGACATTGAACTGGAAGCTTGAATGAGTAGTTATTTCACAAATTTTAGAGAATCTGGTTCAGTTCATGAGCTGTAGTTCAGAATCAAAAAATTAAAATAAAGCTTTTTAAGTCTGGTCTAAATTCATCTCTGCTGCATTTTTTTTCCCTTAAAATATCAATTTATAGAAAAGCAGTTTCTATATCACAGAAAATCATTTCCAACAATGACCTCCATGACATGGAATCAGACTTGGTCTGATATAATATTACATTTACTTCAAAATAAAGTTCTGGATTTGTGAAATAGGACTTGTTATTTAATGTAACTTCCCAAAGCAGGAATAATCTACACTACTCTATCCTATTTATGTAAACATGACTAATTTAATAAACATATTTTATTCCCTTATCAGATCATTAAATATGCTTAAATGGTTTAAATTTAGCACAATCCTGTCAAGTGTGTTGTCTTATTTTGAGTCAAGTTTTTCAAGATGAATTTTATTTGCACAAACACATTGGAAATGCCTTAGGAAGTGTTTTGAAACAGTATTGCGGGATTTATACCTCGGTAGATTATTTTTAGAATATTAAATTTTTGAAACATCTTTTCTAAGTCCTTAAAAACAATGAAATAGCACTTTGACGAATCAACGCTGTTCGGCGTCTGGGACAACAATATCTTCACAGCTGCTGAGTGGTTTCCTAATGTTAACGGTAAAAAAAATTACAAAAAAGGACGAGTAGTTTCAAACTAGGAGACGTGGACGTTTGATTAAAGTAGTTGAGCTGCTGTATTTTCTACGTAAAGCAAGCAGGAATGACCTTCTGCAATGGGTCCATACGGCTCTACGAAGACAAACATGGTGAAAAATGAACAAACGGCTAGTAAAGACTCGGATTTGCGGCTCGAATAAAACATGCTGTTAGTGTATGAGGCGCTCTGGAGCAACACAACACAATGTTTAAAGCTTTTCGTCTGGTTTTGCCCTCTTATTTACACCGTTTCTGTCCGATTCCCACCTTACGAATGGAGCGACCTTCTTCTTCCTATGTGAATAGGTGGCGAATCAGCTGAAGTGCCCGTTACCGCCACCAACAGGACGGAAGTGAAGCAAAAAAAGGTTATTGTATTTGGTGTTTATGGATAATACAGTAAGGACAAATTTACAACATGAGTAATTAAAAATAGCGTCATCAGATTATGTATTTGTGATAATTAATTTGAAACAACTACAGAAGATAACATTCATAAGGATCTGTGGCAAAATTGGTAACATGCAGCAATATTTGAGTTTTTACAATTTAGTTACAATGAGATACAACTCGAGTAAAATGCTGTAGCACCTCCAAATACTTGAGTGTTGGAAGTAAAGGCAAGCCCCGTGATCAAATTCTAACAATGCCATATAAAGTTTACAATTGTTGGACTACAAAGGCCGTTGCATTAACTTATTTTACTTTTCTGATTTTTTAATATTGCTCCTCATGTGCAATTCTGCCTTCAAAGGTTTATAATCAATCAATCAATCAATCAATCAAATTTTATGTGTATAGCACATTTCAGCAGCAAGGCATTTCAAAGTGCTTTACACAATTTAAAATGAAAATAAAAGCAGAAAGAGACAGAGATTAGATAACAATTAAAAATAAAAATAAAAATAAAATAAAACCGCAGTAAAATAGATCCATTCTGAATTTCTCATTGACCATTCTGGCCCACCTCAGGCAGCAGATTCAACCACAAATCCCAAAATACCTGATGAGGCAGCACAGAAATGCTTCAAACAGCTTTTTCAGGAAGGAGGAGATATATGCATCATCTCAGAATGCATTTACACCATCAAACAAATCAGCAGTTCAGACAAAAAAGCAGCCAGGCAGCATTTAGATTACCTTGACCATTGAGGAGGAAACTCTTAGTCAAAAAAAAATAAATAAATGTCATGGATATAGGAATGAACTCGTAATTTTTAATTCACATATATTTTAATTATTGTCTTGGCGCTGTAGACTAAGTGTCTTAGAATCATATTTGAGGCAGATCAAGTCACAATAAGTGCTAGAGAAATTGAATGACAAATAAGGGTGATCATAGAGGAAGACAAAAACTGATTCTCAGTGATTGGCTAAATAGTTGCCATGGTAATGGTCTTTAAAAGGCTTACAGTGCCGGCTTCAGGCCTTTTTTATGGTTTCTGACTAAAAAATACATACAACTTCTGTTACTGGGCAAATAAAATATAAAAGGAATGGCAGACTACTTTATAGTACATTTCCAGTGTTTTTTTGTTTTTTTGTTTTCTGTTTGTTTTTTTTTTTAATAAAACTGTACAAAGGCAGGGCTTAGGGTAAAATTTAAATGTTATATTAGAAAATAGCTTCACCAACCTCAACACAACAATATAAAACAGCCTAACGTAAATGGCACTTTCAGGAAATGTCTCCCAGCTCCCATGTACAACACTTTGGTAATGACGCATGCAGAAACATTTCAAGCCGCAGTGAAGTGCTGACATGTGGAGCTGGCATTGGGTGACAAATTGTCTGTGGATGGATTTGCACCACTGAACACCGCAGAAACACATATAGATCAAAAAATAATAGAGAGGCACATCATTTATCACACAGATGTAATGAATGCTAATTTAATTTCATTGAACCCATTCTGAAGGGCTGTCATTGTAAAACTATCGGTGCAAGATTTTACAGAGAAGAAAAGAGAGGAACCCAAAACTGTCTATGATTACTCAGAAAATGGACATTGCACTGTGGGTAATTTGTCTATGGAAAAGGATGAGCAGTCATTAGCGCAATCTATATCTTCCATCTCATTGTCATTAGTCCTGTGATGCTTCATTGTGACAAATTAGAGACAGTGTGGGGTAAGTTGTTGACATTGTATATAAACCTGTAGAAGACATCCCCATCGTCTCAGTGGACTTCATTTATTCATGTCATTTCTTCCTTGTCTGGGTCATGGGAGGACAGAGCCAATCCCAGCATACAAAGTACACACTATCACATTCATTCTTATCAGAAATTCACTGCCTCAAATCCCCCTGATTTCGTTTGTGTTTAAGCATGGCTGGAGAAACCCCGCATGTGCAGCTCATGCTTGTTCTCTGGAGGGACTGAAGAAAAACTCCACACGTGGGGAAACTGATTGTCTGATGAGAACTAATCTGTACTTCTAGGATCCTAATGAAAATTTAAAAAAAAAGTCTATGGCTTTTTTCAAAGCTAGTTTTTAGCAAAAAGAAAAAAAGGGCCATCAGAAAGAATAGATGGATTATAGCTTTAAAAAATTAATTACATTGGACATTATCAGAGAATGCTGGGATACAGAATCTTAATCGTAACACTGAACCAGTCTGATACACATCACTTCTCTGCTTTATTCCTGATTAAGAATATGCATATCCATCCATCCATTTTCTTCCGCTTATCCGGGATAGGGTCGCGGGGGCAGCAGCTTCAGAAGGAGGCCCAGACTTCCCTCTCCCCAGCCACTTCTTCCAGCTCCTCCGGGGGAACCCCAAGGCGTTCCCAGGCCAGCCGAGAGACATCGTCCCTCCAGCGTGTCCTGGGTCTTCCCCGGGGCCTCCTCCCGGTGGGACGTGCCCGGAACACCTCACCAGGGAGGCGTCCAGGAGGCATCCTGACCAGATGCCCGAGCCACCTCAACTGGCTCCTCTCGACGTGCAGGAGCAGCGGCTCTACTTTGAGTCCCTCCCGGATGACCGAGCTTCTCACCCTATCTCTAAGGGAGAGCCCGGCCACCCTGCGGAGGAAACCCATTTCGGCCGCTTGTATCCGTGATCTCGTTCTTTCGGTCATGACCCAAAGCTCATGACCATAGATGAGGGTGGAACGTAGATCGACCGGTAAATCGAGAGCTTCGCTTTTGACTCAGCTCTCTCTTCACCACGACGGACCGGTACAGCGCCCGCTTCACGGCAGACGCCGCCCCAATCCGCCTGTCGATCTCCCGCTCCCTTCTTCCCTCATTCGTGAACAAGATCCCCAGATACTTAAACTCCTCCACTTGAGGCAGAACGACCCCCCTGACCCGGAGAAGGCACTCTACCCTTTTCCGGCTCAAGACCTATGGCCTCGGATTTGGAGGCACTGAGCCTCATCCCGGCCGCTTCACACTCGGCCGCGAACCGTTTCAGCGAGAGCCGCAGATCACGATCTGATGAAGCCATCAGGACCACATCATCCGCAAAAAGCAGAGATGCGATCCTAAGGCCACCAAAACGGATCCCCTCAACACCTCGGCTGCGCCTAGAAATTCTGTCCATGAAAGTAATGAACAGAATCGGTGACAAAGGGCAGCCTTGGCGGAGTCCAACTCTCACCGGAAACGAGCCCGACTTACTGCCGGCAATGCGGACCAGACTCTGACACCGGTCATACAGGGACCTGACAGCCCGTATCAAAGGGCCCGGTACCCCATACTCCCGGAGAACCCCCACAAGGCCCCCCGAGGGACACGGTCGAACGCCTTCTCCAAGTCCACAAAACACATGTAGACTGGTTGGGCGAACTCCCATGCACCCTCCAGGACCCTGCTGAGGGTGTAGAGCTGGTCCAGTGTTCCACGACCAGGACAAAAACCACACTGCTCTTCCTGAATCCGAGGTTCGACTATCCGATGGACCCTCCTCTCCAGGACCCCTGAATAGACCTTTCCAGGGAGGTTTAAGAGTGTGACCCCTCTGTAATTGGAGCACACCCTCCGGTCCCCCTTTTTAAATAGGGGGACCACCACCCCAGTCTGCCAATCCAGAGGAACTGCCCCCGATGTCCATGCGATATTGCAGAGTCGCGTGAGCCAACACAACTCTACAACATCCAGAGCCTTAAGGAACTCCGGGCGGATCTCATCCACCCCCGGGGCCCTGAGGCCACCGAGGAGCTTTTTGACCACCTCGGTGACCTCGTCAACAGAGACTGGAGAGCCCAACCCAGAGTCCACAGGTACAGCTTCTTCAACAGAAGGCATGTTGGTGGGATTGAGGAGGTCTTCGAAGTATTCCGCCCACCGACCCACAACATCCCGAGTCGAGGTCAGCAGCACACCATCCCCACTATAAACAGTGTTGGTGCTGCACCGCTTCCCCCTCCTGAGACGCCGGATGGTGGACCAGAATCGCCTCGAAGCCGTACGGAAGTCATTCTCCATGGCCTCTCCAAACTCCTCCCACGCCCGAGTTTTGGCCTCAGCGACCACCCAAGCCGCATGCCGCTTCGCCCGCCGGTACCCATCAGCTGCTTCTGGAGTCCCACAGGCCAAAAAGACCCCATAGGACTCCTTCTTCAGCTTGACAGCATCCCTCACCAAAGGTGTCCACCAACGGGTTCGGGGGTTGCCGCCGCGACAGGCACCAACGACCTTGCGGCCACAGCTCCGATAAGCCGCCTCGGCCATGGAGGCACGGAACATGGTCCACTCAGACTCAATGTCCCCCACCTCCCCCGGAACGTGTTCGAAGTTCTGCCGGAGGTGGCAGTTGAAGCTCCGTCTCACAGGGGACTCCGCCAGACGTTCCCAGCAGACCCTCACTACACGTTTGGGCCTGCCAGGTCTGACCGGCTTCCTCCCCCACCACCGGAGCCAACTCACCACCAGGTAGTGGTCAGTGGACAGCTCCGCCCCTCTCTTCACCCGAGTGTCCAAGACATACGGCCGCAGATCCGATGAAACGACGACAAAATCCATCATCAAACTGCGGCCTAGGGTGTCCTGGTGCCAAGTGCACGTATGGACACCCTTATGCTTGAACATGGTGTTTGTGATGGACAGACCGTGACGAGCACAGAAGTCCAACAACAGAACACCACTCGAGTTCAGATCAGGGGGGCCGTTCCTCTCAACCACGCCCCTCCAGGTCTCACTGTCATTGCCCACGTGAGCGTTCAAGTCCCCCAGCAGAACAAGGGAGTCCCCAGGAGGGGCACTCTCCAGTACCCCCTCTAAGGACTCCAAGAAGGGTGGGTAATCTGAACTGTTGTTCGGCCCGTAAGCACAGACAACAGTCAGAACCCGTCCCCCTACCCGTAGGCGGAGGGAGGCTACCCTCTCGTTCACCGGGGTAAACCCCAACGTGCAGGCGCCAAGATGGGGGGCAACAAGTATGCCCACTCCTGCCAGGCGCCTCTCGCCGTGGGCAACTCCAGAGTGGAAGTACGTCCAGCCCCTTTCAAGGAGACTGGTTCCGGAACCAGAGCCATGCGTCGAGGTGAGGCCGACTATTTCTAGCCGAAACCTCTCAGCCTCGCACACTAACTCCGGCTCCTTCCCCACCAGAGAGGTGACGTTCCACGTCCCAAGAGCCAGCTTCTGCAGCCGGGGATCAGACCGCCAGGGTCCCCTCCCTCGACCGCCGCCCGTAACACACAGCACCCGACCCCTTTGGCCCCTCCGACAGGTGGTGAGCCCTTTGGAAGGGGAATCCAAGTCTCCTCTTCGGGCTGAGCCCGGCCGGGCTCCGTGGTTAAAAGCCCGGCCACCAGGCGCTCGCCATCGTGCCCCACCTCCAGGCCTGGCTCCAGAGTGGGACCCCGGTGACCCGCGTCCGGGCGAGGGAACGAGGGAATATGCATACTTTCATCCAATTGATTTGTAAATTTGTCCTGCACTGCACACCAATATATCATGAAGTATTGATAAAACATAGTTCTGGAGGTATGTTTCTTTCTTCTTTTGTTTCTCTCCCCAAAACCAGATTCAACCTAAAGTGTAAGCCTAGAAATTCTTTGTTTCAGAGAAAAAAATAATAAAATAGATTTTTTTTTTAGTATTGGTGTGTCCAAGAAGTAACATCTTCAGTTTCATCTAATTTAAAAATGTTTTAAATTACTTCTGTTGTTATGTCAATTTTTTCCACTTTAAAGGGAAAAATGCTTCCTTATGCTGATTTGAAAATAAAGTATTAGGGAGACATGGATTGTCATGTGAGATTCACAGTTTCACAGTTTGTTTTTTATACTTTATGTGTGAACCAAGTGAAGTGCAAGAAAATTTCCTTTTCATGTCCTTTCATCTTAAATTTAGAAAGGAACGTCTGATGAGCTTAAAGTTTTTTGCTTTGTGTTTATGGTGTTTTCTGCTGCTACCCACTGCTTCATGCCTGAAAGCTACAAGGAAAAATTGCAGTTCTCGTCTCCATTGATCAAAGTGTAGCTCATGGCAATAACTTGATTGAGTGCTGCTGAGTTTCTGCTTAACAGGCAATTAGGGGAGCACATAATATTTCATTTTTGGTCAGTTTATCAATAAACTAATACTAGAATCTTCAACACTTGCCATGCAAATCTATTATATTTGTGTCACTGTGATTTTTCAATCTGTGTGAGTTTCAGTCAGGAATGGAGTTTGACTGTAGCTCCTCCTTTGCTTTTCAGCATGTGGAGATTTTCTATTTCGATGTGTTGATAGTACCGTCAGTCAAGAGGGGCTGCAGATAGGGGGGGTTTGCACTGAATTTCATTTTGGCTGATTAGGGCTGACGGGTTCAAGTCTGAACTGCAGCCAGGGACGATAAATTCATGAACTATTAAAAGTTAATGCTGGATAAAAACTGAGTTCTCATTATAAGAATAACGTGCCTTTAATTGACTACAATACTATATGAATGATATGATTCTGCACATCTTTACCTAAGTAATTTGCTATTATAGAAAACTTTTGTTCAGTGTTTGGATTTGGTAGCAAATAATGTAATTGGTTCCTGCTCATTAGTTTTGTAGAATGTCAAGATTCATAAATGTTCATTTCAACAGCGATTAATGTACAGAGTGTGGCAAGTCCTGAACTTTCTTGTGAAGTTTGGCTGTCTTTTTTTGTTTGTTTTGTTTCATTTTTTTATTTTTATTGTTAATGTTTGTTAGAGAAAATTGGGGAATGCTCCTCTCGAAAAGATGACTGTCACAGCAAATTATTAATTTTGAAAACAAATTAGCTCTTGTTACACTTGTGTTTCTTCTGGAAAGAATAGATGTCTGAAAACTGAGCTTTAAGCTCCTATTAGTACACTTTTCTAGTTTGCATCCAAAACTCATCTTCACATTTTTGGTTGAAGAAAGAAGGTTCTTATCCAGGGTTATGCCATGAATTTGATGGTCGTTGTTTTTTTATTTTCTTCCAAAAATGCAGTGCTGAATTGATTCCAAATAACTCAATAATGGTCCTTACATGAGCAGCTATTGCTCATGTAAGCCTTCTCTGAGTCATTTAGATAATTCACTATAAAACTTATGATGCCTGCAGATGTGCCAGAGAGAGTGTGTTGGCAGTGATTCATCACCTCTCTAATGACCATCCTCACCCCAAGAGGCAAGACCTTTCATGGAGCTCCAGACTCAGGGCAACTGACACTAATTTTATGTGTCTTCCATTTCAGAATATCTACAATAGCAAGGCAGGAATGTATGCCACTCCAGCCTTGTGGAGGTCCACTCTTTCCCCCATGAGGTTCTTTCTCCGTTGCGATGAAGAATTGATTGCAAAAGATTCCCATATTATGAACCACAATTCATATGCAGTTGACCTGGTTCATAGTTTCAACTTTTCATACATTTTTCTGTGAAACTTAACTCCAAGTTACTGCCAGAAATACCTTGGAGCAATGAGGTTTGACTGGCTGGGACTTTCAAAGCAGCCAATCTGAGAGCAGTATTTATTTTCCTTGGTGCTGATTGGCTGTACAGAAATAAAGAAGACTGAAGGGTTATTAGACTCCATGGCAAGTATTAAAATACGAAGTTATAAGTTTACAGATGGATAGTTGTCATTTTTTTGCCACATTGATACACCTAACAACAATAACTAGCCAAAGTTCTGGCTTAGTTGTAGGGGATCAAATACTTATTTCATTTAGATATTTATGAAATGTTAAAATTAAACTACCAGAAATTCAGCTGGACATCAAGTTATAATTTATTATGTCTAGTCTGAATAGCTACCTCCACTATTTGACTGCAGGTAGGAAATTTGGTTAAAACCCTGATGGCATCTTTATTTCCCAAAGCAGCTCAGACAAAACCTCAGAGTGTCTGACAGAGTCCACACATCCAGGCCCACAGGGTGAGCTGCATGTGATTGGAGTCCAAGAACACCAGGGTTGGTCTCAGCAGGCTCCCTCGCTGGCTGCTTCTCCTTCGTAGATTTTCACTGGCATAATAAATAAAAAGCTTCGGTAACACTTTATTTGAAGAGGGGTGAATAAGACTGTCATGACACTTTCACAAACATGACATAACACCTGTTATGAACATGAATAAGTCTTCATGAATATTTATGACTGTTGTCATAAAGCGTCATTCGGTAAATTATGAAACTTTTAATACAAAGTTGACATTATTCAAAATGGCTTTGTTATGACAACTTGACATCAACCACTAAACTTTACCTTTAATAACATAAAGTTACCTCATTTTTAAAGTGCAATCAGTAATAGTTTTATAACAAATTTATATCAGTAATGATTTCTTGGAAAAGTAAAGCTTGGAAAAAGTAAAAAAAAAACATGAACTGCTGGGTGTTTCTTTCATCTTTTAAATTGCAGCAAATTTCAATTAAAAGACTACAAAGAGTTTTTAAGAAGTCAATTAAAGCCCTGAAAACTGAAACCGCCTTAAGTCTGGTTCAACAATTTATCTCAATTTTAATGGCAAATGGTTTTATTATTAGTCAAAATAGGATTACACTGGATCCCAAAAAATGTACATTTATGGGTTTGCTGGTGGCCAGTTTGAAAGGCAAAACTGTTATGAGGTCAAGAAGTACAGAACAAATATGTGACCCAATTTTATAAAATGAGTCAGAGCGCAACATGTTAGAAAATGGTCTGGGGACCAGACTGAAGCACAACTAAAAATAGAGGCAATCTTTGTGCAGGTGGCAACAAGCACACTGTGGGAGTACACAAGGTTAGAGGTGAAATGAGATAACGCTTCCAGATCTTTCTGTATTGTTTAGGCTCAGGGAATGTCATTTCCCATCAAAGTTCTTAATGGGTCTGGTTTGCCAAATCAATCTAGGCTCTTTCAATTTCCCTGCATCCGAATTTCATCACTGAATGCATATCTAACGGCTACTCTCAAAAACACAACGGTTTCCAAGTGCAAAACAACTGAAGCAATGGAACAATTTGTGAGACCATCACTATTAATCACTGCTGTGAGACGAAAAATCCTTGAACTCATCTGCAGCCCTTATAGAAATGTAATTCTCCCCTTGGCACAAGTGCATGTAGCTGTAAGCTGCACATGCTTACTACATTTGGTCCAATACTAGCATGTGCTGATGTAATATCTGTTTGCCACATGCTTTAGCTTGGAGCTGTAATCAGTCGGCAAGGTCCTGCGAGAGGCTGTCATGAATTGTGTTAGCAGCACCGTATTTTCCTCCCCTCCCCACCTCCTCCAGTGGACAATCAGCCGTTCCTGATTACACTCATGACTCAGGTTGCCGATTGGCTGTCAGGGAGCAATCATGCATGTGTTTTGTTTGGAGGCAGCATTGTCTCAAAAAATTGTGAAAAAAAAAGAAATAAAAAAAAAACGTTTGATGCTCTGAGATGCTAATTAAGTTCAAAAGAGTTATAGGAAGAATAAGGACAGACAGAAAATTGACAACACAACCTTTATTGATGATTGAATATCAACTTCTCTCTTCATGTCGTCACAACTATGACTCAAAATGTGTAGAATTATTATAATAATTCAATTTTAAAAGATCTGTACACTGGAATATTTAATGACTCTAATCCAAAGAAAATTATCCTAATGACTTTGGTAATTCCCCTTTATACCAGCAATATCAGAACTGCACCTCTAAGTGAATAATCTGGATGGAAGGCACTGACACAAAACCTTGGAAATTATCGATAACATTAATCTTTCACATAACAACTGAGAACCCAATGATTTCAATACATGTATTATTAACAAAACCAACAAAAGTAGTGATTAATTTTAAAATGGCAGGAAAACACAGATTTAAAAATCTGAGGAGTGTTAGAGACTTGACATGCAGAGTTAGTTTTCTTTAACACAGCATCTTAAATGTGGCTCAAAACAGTTCAGTTTTATTCTCATCAAGCCAGCGCGCCTTCTTCCACATTTACACCCCTGCATCACTTTGTTTCAAAGTTATAAAAATGACTTCTTTTTGCTTTTCTGACAAAAAAATGTCTTTATACTTGCCCTTAAATGCGGATTCTCTGATTAATACTCTCCCATCATAGATTGTGGATGATCATGTCGGCTTGTAATTGTGATATATAAAAATCGTTTATGTTATTCTTAGGAGAAATTTACTCAAGGTTTTAAACTTTTCCAAATTCAATAAAGACTCTGTCATCATTTAGTTGTTGTTATCCTGGAAAACATGCACCAACAACAGTCCCACCATCATTAATTTCAGGGCAATTCAGCCTGTTGACACCCAGATTTAGGGTTACACATAAGAACATCAAAACCATAAATCCCATATTTGTGCAATTTAAATGAATTTTGCTCTCCCCTCCCACTCCTGTGTCATCTCTGGTTTTCAAATGTCTCCACTGAAAGACCGGACATTGCATGTGTCAGCTGAGATGTGTCGGGCTATTGACGGTGACATTTGTTTTAGGGAAGGTTACGACAATGTGGCGAGTAAGTATTCTCCTGACTGCTGTCAACACGAATAGCTGTTTTTGTTCTTGTCGTTGAGGCGATGGGTAGAAGGACCGCAGTTGACACAAATTGGATTGGTGGCATGTCAGGTTAGGGTTTAGAATTTTGAAAGGACAGGACCGGATTCTTTTTGACTTTGTGAGTGAGAGATTGTGTGTGTCTGCTTGCGTGTGTGTGTGCTGGGCTTGAGAGACGGTTTGCGTGTGAGGGCTTTGGGGCAGCTTTTCTCCTTGTTATTCAGGATGGACGCTGGCCAGTGTGTGTTTCTGTGATAGGAGAGGCGACACCAGTTGTTTCAGACGCCCAAGGTGTCAGAGGAGATTTCACAGCTCCTTGAGCACGGTAATCCTGGAGCTCTTCATACAAGATGGCAAATAAAAAGGCCCCCTGGAAGATGCTGAGACACTTCCTGATCCCTGCTTCCCCCGATTTGTATCACACCACACCAGGAAGTGCTTTGGCCCTATACAAATAAGGTCAACGACACCTTGTTATGTTGCTTTGTAGTTGCGCAATCGACATACAACCGCAAGACAAGCTTAACCTTAAAATGACAATATATGGCACGTGTTAAATAATTGTCCCGTTCATCCTCCACCCTCAGAATATTTACACATCTACAGTTATGTAATGTTTTGGTAGTAACCCTGTGTGTCAGTGTGTCTTCCCTAATGACATGTTAGCACATTACCAGATGACTGCTCTTTCAAAGGAAGTATTTACTATGAATATTTTAAAGTGTCCAGTGTTCATGGAGTGTTCCTTATCAAAGGTGTAATATTCATTCTTTTTAAATACTTGTCTTGTACTTTAGAACATCCTAGGTTTTAAATATAATTGTATGGAACATTTGATGCTAATTTCTCTATATCAAATTAACTTTATTATCATGTCTGCTTGTGAATGTGCAATGTGTGCAGTTTCTTCTTTTGCCTCAAGAGGGCAGGGTTGTGCTGTTCTGTCAGCGCCTCAAAGTTTACCATGTAAATGTGGCTTTTGAAAGAAATTTACTCAGCTAAGAGTTGAAATCTTTACCTGCAGCTTTGAACCAATAAGAGCCTCAGAAGCTATTGATCTTGTTTTAGATATATTCTACAATTATTTGCTTTTTTTGTATTATTGCCCATTTTTGTCACTTTTAGCCCAAGACTTTTCTTTTGTCCAAAGAGAGCTTAGCCTAACAGTTTGTAATAAAGCAATACAACCTAGCAGTACCACAAACCAACGCCATACATCAGAGTGAAAATGCTGCATTTATCTCTAATAATCTTCGACCCCTGAGGCTCCAAGGGCCAAGGCAGATAAGTAAGCAGCCTGTCGCTGCTGCTCTGCCTGTGTGGGTGGCCTGCAGCAATCACAGATGACGTCCTGTTGGTCCTAGAAGCTGGCGATCTATCTCCCTTTTTCTTTCCATACTTCTTTTCCTCTTTTATCTTTTTTAAGAATCCATCTTCCTGTGCAGTTTTATCTGCTGGCTTCAGAACCCCCTGAGCTGAGTTCCCTGTATCTGTGTCACTTAATCAGAAGCAGCAGTAACGTTGACCTTGCAGCAACTTAAACACTTTATCAGAAGCACAACAATCTTCTTCAAGGGGAGGCACATCACCAAAAAGGGGGGAAAAGGGAAGTTATGGGATTGCGTGTGTCCAAGTTGGCACTGTGGGGTTACATCACTGTTGACCAGAAGTCATATAGACAGTTCTCAGAAAGTTGAGACTAATTTTTCTCAAAAACTAAAAAACAGAGAAAGAAAAGTTTTCTTCACAAGAGTAGCTTTATTCACTTCAATCTGTTTATGGAATATTAATAATGTATGAACTACAATTTTCAGAAATCAGGCACTGGATAATAAATGTTCTTTTATGCTTCTTATTTATTTATTTTGCAAGAAAATGTGTGACTGACTGAATAATTTCATGTAACCACGCTTCTATTTATATATGTTTTCGAAGGAGAGCTGCTTTTTTTTTCTTTCTTTCTTTTGAATCACGAGAATTTGATCAGAGCGACTGGATGCCACAGTTCATATGCCCACTGATAGCTGGCAGGTTTTGCAGCTGCTACAGCCTCTCTCTAATGACACCTTACCTGATGATGAAGAAAGCCACCTCAAAACGTAGAAAAAAAATAAATAACAGTTCTGTTTTCATGGATAATTATTTTTGTATGCACGTACATGCTGCCTCCAAAAGAAATTTATTTCATGTGCATTTTCCTCAGAAGTTAAGATGCAAAAATTAATTGTGAATGTAACCTCAAGCAAAACATTGCTTTTAACAGCATTTGTTATTGCAACATAGTAATGACAAAATAAATTTTAAAAAATTCACGTTATGTCAATGAACTACTCAGTGTTTGGTTATAGAGAAAACTTTTTTTTCCAAACAGTCTTTATTCAAATTAGCCAAAAGACACATTTTGTTGTCAACCAGAAATGCATACAAATACGTGCTGTAAATTACATAATAAAGTGTGTAAAATATTTAATTAAAACTCATCAAAGAGAATAGTTTTTATATGATTACTTTTGATGCACGAAAGTAAAATACTGACCATTTCAAAGTGGATCTAATGAATAATAACTATTTTCCTCAGCCAGTTAAACTGGCTTCTCACAACATGAAGCTTATTGTCATACTGAAAGCTACTTTCTGATGACTTTGAAAGATTTTGATCAAAAGACTGACCTTTAGCATCTGTTCACAAGGAGAGATGGGAAAAAGGTTTGATAAAAGATCATACAAAAAGCTAGTTTTTAACTCTGTCCTGAATCGCCATAAGAGTAGCTGCAAACAGAGAAACAAAGATACATGATCGTGTTTGGAATCGATAAACAATATAAACTTCATGCACCAGCTTGACATAACACTATTGGACATCACGTCTAATAGTTGTTTATTCTGTTTTGCTGTCAAACTGCCTTGACCCATCAAGGCTTAAACCACATTAAACCACTGATGGTGTGCTGTGCTACCTGACTCCAAGAGATCATCAGAGACGCGCAATCGGCTTCACATTTGAGAGATTTGTAATCCAAGTTAAATCTTACAACTCATTTTTTTTTTTTTTGCCTCTCAAATCTGATCTGTAACGTTTATTCATCTTAGAGAAAGCCTTTGTAATTTGTCAAACTGTGATCATGACCTCTGGTCACATCTGATTAAGCTAAATAAACTTCTGAATTAAAAAAAGGTTAATTTAGAGAAAAAAAAATCTTAATACATTTTCTTTTTACAGTTTTCTTTGGGAAAGCAGTTTAGGTTTCTGTTACTCATTAGTAAAATGGGAACTCACTCATCAGTGGTTGAAAAGACAGAGCTACGCAGCAGGCATCTCATTACTGTTAGAATTTAACATAATTTGTGCAGCAAAATATAATGAAGATTCCGAGCATCATATTTTGGATGCATTTTTTGAAAGTACATCAACCAACCATGAGTTTAGATACTGAAATGAATTCTGCAGTACAGATCCAGTGCAGGCCTGAAGAACACTAAGCACATGGTAATTGTCACCCTGACAGGTATAGCTTCATGCTGGTACAACAACCATCATTACAGTAATGACTACATTTGCATGAAATGCTACACCTTTGAGTTGGTGCTTCTGAGTCTTTTATCCTTCTATAATATCACATTTTTATGCATTCTCAGAGGGATACTTTGCGAGTTTCGTATGGAGCTAAATAAAAGAGCATTGAGCTATCTGCATTTTGTATCAAGGAGGTAAAAATGAGGTTGCTGTTAGAGGTAATTCCTTTTTCTGCAGCAATGAAATATCACTTCCTCTTCAACCACTGCTCTGTGAGAACAGAACTTTGGTATTGTGGTCATAACATCATCCTCCCAATTCATTAGCTGTGTAGGTTTATGTCAGTTAGATTTATACTTCCTTGTCCACTCTCATATCTAAAGTTCGTCATCTATTTGCATCACATTTTATCAACTCCATACTACCACAGAGCGCTTCACTCTACAGTCAGTTATCATCCACCCATTCACCCACACACTTCATCAGAAGATATAAGTGGATGTTGGGCAGTCTGACAGAAGCTGCCATGCAGCCCTCTGACCATCACCAGGAGGTAAGGTGTAAGTGTCTTGCCCAAGGACACAAAGATAGGGATGGGTGGAGATCGAACCAGCAGAACGAGGGGTGAACACCTACCATCATCGTTTTTACTGTTTGGCAGCTTTAGAGACAGTAATAATAATTACTCAAGTAAATGTGTTCAGTGGTTGGACTGCAGAGTTGCACAAAAAGAAGGTTCTGAATTTGAATCCCAGCCTTCCATCCTTTATATAAACAAAAGCCATGTTCTTTAAAGGTTCTGTTTCCTGATATTGAATGCTGTTGAAAATGCCAAGAATGATATATATTTCTACCAGAAACTCAGAAATCTAACAAGGCCACCCCTTGTTCATCTGTTTAGAAAATTTGCCTAGAAGCTGAAACATAGATTTAAGATAACATTTGCCCTGGCTAGTTTTCACGTTTTGATTATTCATTTATTTACATTCTTGTCTTAGCTGTGCATAATGGTTCGTTTTACTAGTTTTTGTAATAAATGGCCTTCCTTGGATAATAGAGACAACCATCTCACCTGGGTTCCACTTTTTATGAGGAATCACCGTCTTCATTAAATAATGTGGAGCATGAAGCTTTAATCATAAACCATTATAGAAACATAAACTCTTCTGGGACGCGATCACAGTCTCAGAATGTATAGATTTACTTAAATCCTCATAAACCTGCTTGCTTTATAACATTACGGTTTTCCACACAATAAGCTGAGGACAGCAGTTCACATGAAGCAATAAAAGGCTTCAGTGTTTCAATGTGTCCTCACAGACTTAGCCAAACACAAAACACACTACATGCTGTTTTCATTGATCCCTCCCTCGGCACATCGATGCGAGCCTCTATTAGTTGTTTTTCTCACCCACCGTGCCATTGCTTTCCCTCCTCCTCCACCACGGCTTCTTCCCCATCATTAATATTCTCTCTCTCCCTCTGCTTAACTCAGGGGATCAATCACCTGATACCATGGCAACAAAAGGCACCCATGCAGGTGCATGCGAGCGTTACGTTTCCTTTCTGTTTGAGTTTTCTGTACGCCAACTGTACCTGCTTCCTACCAGTCAAGAGCAGCGAGGCCTCTGGTGGTGACGCTGCCTCCCGCACTGCCCTTCCATTCATGCTTTGACAGCTGTCTAGTCGAGATGCTCTCACCTGCCACACTTGGCTTCCTCTCAGCTCTGTGCAGAATAATGACCAAATTCAAAGGAAAAAAAAATACCCTGAGCGCTGTCAGGCTTGTTTTGTTTCTGTCTAGTTAAAGACACAGTCACATGAGGACTATTTATTGAAATTTCTCTAACTTGCTGGCAGAGGCGCATGAAGGATACTGTGCAGAATAGAAGTCTGTCGTCATAAAACAAGATCTTCCCCCTCAAACAATACTTCCTTTTTGTTTAAAGTAGAGCTTTAGCAGAGATTTCAGAACCCTAAACTGAGTTTATTAATAACATCAATTTTCCTGTAACGAGTCAGGAATTAATTGTTCATTAAAACATACATGCTTATTCATTGATGTATAGCCTATTATTATTATGAAGCACATAGCTCTCTGGACTTTGGGCACTATAGTGTCCCTTGTACACTTTGGCATGTTGCCCCAGAATATATATGTTCTGCTATTTTAATATATTTTTCCAATTCAGGGATAATAACATTAAGGAAACTGCAACTAAACATGCATCTGACGTGACACACAGCCTACAATTACAGTCTGCAATAAAGTCAAGTTTTATCTCTGGAAAAGATGTTTTCATTTGGTTTGGTAAGGAAAAATGTTCAAGATTGTTATCATTCATTATATAGTGCAAAGTATTGGAATGAAATAAATAACAACTCCCAGGACCGCAAATACGTGTCTAGTTAACACTGGTATTATAACATCTGCATTACTTTGTTTTGATAGGATTCAATCTGATTTATGAAATATCTCACTGTCATTCTGTTATTTTTGTGTGTAAAAAAGACATCCTTCAGAAACTGAACATTTTGAACATTATGCTGTTTCAGCTTCTCTCTCTGGCTTTACCAAGGATGAAATGTGATCAGCTTTTAAAATTATTTCTAAATATGTGTTTAACTAAACACTTAACACCAAAGTCTTCTGTAAATTCACTTCTTGCGCCTGCAATGATGTTTTTGTCAGTATAATTTTCAGTTTTGTGCCAAGATCTAAGGTTGTTGTTAGCATTTTCACTTTCAATTTACTCAAGAGACCTTTAGCATTTAACTTAAATGCAGTTCTAGTTATTATACGTGGGCAGAACCATAAAGAAAAATGTTGTCCTTGTTACGGCCCGCACAGGGCACACAAACATAAGGAGTCCAAACCAAGTTATATAAAACAAAAGTTTTATTCACTCCGTGGCTGGACATAAAGGTACTGGGGAATCGTGGCAAAATAAACAAAAGAGTGGGAGCATTCGCAAACCAGCCAGCAGTTGGCCGTCGGATTCGGGCCGCTCCCCTCACCCTGCCTTGCGGGATTACTCACCCTGCAACCAAAAACCGGCAAAACCTCGGTCTGGCCAACGATTCCCAGACCTGACAACAAAAGGGAGGTTTAAACAAAAGTAACATAAATGGAGCGGGAGCGAGGCTTGGAGACACGCTGCCGACCAGGAGCTCCTTCAAACTTCCTCGCCCCCTGGTGGGTGGAGCTTGATCCCTTTTAAACTCTCCCCAGCCAATCAACTGTAAGAAAAAAAACAGCAATTAAACAGAATTCATTCAAGCAGTGACAGGAGCCCGTCACAGTCCTGTTCAATAACCTTGAATAAAACATGACTACTAGAGTTTCAGCAGGGCTTTGCACACTATTCCCAACACTGGAGGTATTAGAGCTACATGTTCTATGTAAAGGGTGCAAATTTGGTTATTTGACATTGACAGAAAACAAACCAATCCAATTTTTGACTTTCAGCACCTTTGGAAAAGGAGAAATGGGTGGGGCACATTGATTTTAGGTGAAAACACAGAATTGTTAGATCAATAAATTAATTTTGGAGCACACTGATCAAATTCACAAGCAACCCATGGGAAATAGATATGCCAACTTAAGCAAAACTAAACCTATGACACATTCAACAGCTGTCATAGAAAACTAATACTGTTCATTTAGAAACAGTAGAATTTGATCCCTGGGGTGATACATATGTACATATGGTACATAAGGTTGGAGTTTAGGAGTCTTTCTGCAAAGAGTTCTTTTATGTGGTCAGAGAAATAAAAAAGAAAAAGAAAATATTTTGCCAGAAAAATGAACGTAATTTGAGTGGAAAGTGCCTCCTGCTCTGGTCCTGCATTCCTCCTTTATTCTCTTTTCTCCTTCTCTCTTCCTCTCCTCTCCTTGCTATGTATTTCCACAGACTTCACTGCCTTTCTTATATCTCCTCTCCCCACATGCTTTCCTTCATTATTGCTTTCCTTGCTTTTATCCAGATCCCTCACTACGTCTCCTTCTTGTCGTCAGACCTTTTCTTTCTTTTGACTCCCTTCCCCCAGCGACGTCTGAACAACAGGGTTTTCACACACAGTAAAAAATGCTGGGTTATTTTCATAACCCAATTTCTGGGTTGAAGCTGTTGGGTAATAGGTTGGGTTAGTTTGACCAAATATTGGGTCAAAATATATAACTCAAGAGTTGGGTCAGAAATTTACCGGAAGTTTACAGCTTGAATTCTTCTGTTGGGTCAGGTGTTGATAGATTTAACCAATCGGTTGGGTTAAAGACGAAACTTGGAAGAAGCCACGCCCCTCTTCACAAGCTTCCTTTTTCAACTTGACTGCATATTGGGCTTCTCCTCTACTTTGAAATAAGACATGATAAGTAAGAAGAAGATAAAGTTTCAATGTGAATAGGATTTTATAAATGAATAGAATGTATTTCAAACACGTTTGATTTATTTTTATGGTTATTTAAAATATTTATGACGGTAGGTAAATACATATTTTCACCCAACTGCAGTAGTATAATAGTCCTTGTGTTGGGATATGTGGCGACTGTGGCTCTGCGGGTAGAGCAGTGGTCTTGTGATCAGAAGGTTGGAGATTAAATTCCAGCTTCCTCCTGTCACATGTTGACGTGCCCCTGGGCAAGGTCCTTAACCCCAAATTGCCCACTGAGCTGAGTGTGAATGGGTGAATGTGATTTCAGTGTAAAGCACTTTGAGTGGTCAAAATGATTCAATAAAGCGCTATAAAGGTTCAATCCTTTTAACATTTATGAGGTTCAACCCAATTTTGGGTCAATTTAACCCAACGGTTGGTTAGTTGCCATGACTCAATGTGCTGGGTCAAACCATCAACCCCAGTTGGGTTAAAACAACCCAGCGTTGGGTCGGTCCATATATGACCCAGCGCTGGGTTAAGAATTGGGTTATTTTTAACCCAGCACTTTTTACAGTGCTGGAAGACATGTGTGGTAATTAAAAACAAAACTTAAGAACAAATATGACTTTATTATATCCTGCAGGGTGGAAACATACCATGCAAAAAGACTGACCTTGTGAAAGAGAGGTTGCTGTGCCTCAAAACAAGAGTTATGAAATGAAATTTTATTTGAACATGATACAAGTATAAAAATAAGATAGTGCACAGTAACAAGAAGTGCATAAAAAAAGAAGAAGTTACAATAGAAACCTAAGGAAGAATGGAAGAGAGGGGTATGAGGCTATTTTTATTTGGCCTCAGTGTGTGCTGCACCATCAACCAAAACAAATTAATCATGTTTTCCAGATAGGAAGGTAGTCATCAAGCATTAAAGGTTGTCAGGAAAGGAGCTTCGGAAGCTGATATTACTAAAAAGAACATGATGTCTTAGAAATTAAATATATATTTAGCTTTTTAGCAATATCTTTTTCACTGTAAAATAGGTGAAGCAGTTTGTTGTGAGACAGACCTCAGACTTAAATTAAAATAATATTCTTTCTGATGGTGGTGGTTGTCTTATTTTTAGCCCATCTTTTGCTGAAATGCACCCACTGATTTTCAAAAAAGAATTAAAAAAAAGAAGCAGACCTCATGTTGGACAAACGCAGAGTGCGAACATAAATATGCCTTTCAAAAGGACAGCTCTAGTTAATGTTTCAGGATGTCTGAAGATAGCTTCCGCTTTACTTCTGATGTGATGTGGAATTATGGAAACCCTACAAAGTTCCTAAAGAAGCCCATAGGAGGGTATATGGAGGAACAAAAAAAGGGAAAAGCAAAGGCATATAAATAAAGAAAAAGAAAACCCTCCAAGGTTGCAGACGCAGCCTTTTGTTCTTTGAGACATGTGAGATTGATGCCCACCTCCCTCCAGAGGCTAATATCGCCTCGACCAGGAAGCAGCCAACCTTGAAAAGCTGCATCACTTCTGAAGTTGTCTAGCTGCAACAGCTCCAGCTGTACTTCATAAAGTGTTACAGTGGATGGAGAGCCAGTGAAGGATGGACTCGGTAAAGACTCTTTGGTGGTTGAACAGATTGTTCTGCTGCACATCAAAGTCTCAGTAAATTAAGAAAATATGTTGGTATTGTTAGAGACAAACCGAGAGTTAGTATTTTGCAGCCACTTTGGAAAGTCTTATTCTTATTCCGCAGAAAAAGGAGAAATGCCTTTTGCAAAGAACTTTCCCGAAACAAATGTAAATGAAATTGAATATAAGGAGTTTATGCAACTTAAAATCATTCCCAGAAATAAATTCAATGTTTTATAAACGCTGGTCTACCATTAATATGACTGCAGAAATTCAACTAATTTATCATGAATAAGCCTCAGAGTTAAACTTCAGAGATCATGTCTAGAGGTTTGAGAGGAAAAAGGACAGAAACCCAACAAAATCCGTTGTATATTTTCCACCCATCCTAATGAAAAGCCTAAAAACCTGAACTCCTGCTTGTTGGTGTAAAGAAGCAGCAGCTCTGTTGGAGCTTCACACCTTCCAGGTGTAAGTCCAGCTACCTTATGGAGGAAAGTCATTACAGACGATTTTATCATATCAGGAGTTTCTATCTTTTGGTTATAATCTGCCTCTCAAAATCCAGGACACAGACTAGAGCTATTGTCTTCTGCTCACCACAACAGACACCATTTGCATTTCTGCAGACAAGGTTCCAATTCAATTACCCCACCTATCGGTGCTTCATTCACTCGTGAATAAGACAGAGAGCTAAACCGCTTTGCTAAAGGGAAATTGTGGCCCCTGACTTGGATGAAGCTGATCACCTTTAGCTGAGGCCCATTGCTCAGAATGATTCTTGCTTCAAAATGTGTAAAATACTTTTTCTTTAGTGACAGAACATGCTTTGTGCAAACAGCTGCTTGTGACCTCACTAATGTTTCTCTTATTTAATAGTTCTTTAACATTGACTTGCATATTTAAAAAGCAACATAATCGTTATCTGAAATGAATCGAATTAATTACAGTTAAATCATAATTAATTTGTAGAGAATGAGGACATTTTCAGCCTTGCACAAAAGATAAGGACATTCTGGCTTTTGGGAGCCAGGAGGAATAACTTTTGAGCCTATCTTGAATAACATCCTGACTGCAACGGGGAACTAAGAGAAAAGAGGCTGGCTGTGCAGTAAAATCTGAACAATGCAGTGTTAACTCAGCATTACAATAGGGTTTTGAATTTTCTCTCAGCCAAACTTTAAAGGAAGAACAAACTTTATGCAAATAGTATCATAACTTAGTCCTGCTTTACCTACAGTACATTACATCTTTAGTGAACAAATCAATTGTTCAAAAACATTACAAATACCATCTGTTTAACTTTCCAGCCAATAACCCTTAAATAAGTTAAATTCCTTACCCAGTGACTCTTAGACTCTCCTGCACTTGTCTATGTAATGTAAATGTGTGTAAATATATAGGAAATTATATTAATTATTTCTACAAGGTAAGTATAAATGATCCAAGTCTATCATGTGTAGATGATAAATTGTAATATAGTATTTATCTGTATCATTACTTTGGCATGAAGCCTATACATGCATATTGTATGTATACAAGTTGTATGGAAAAACTCTGCAGGTCCTTTTCAGTTACTTCAGTTAGTATAATTCTGCAAACATTTTAGTAATAATTTACTAAAGTAAACATATTAAAAAATGAGGACGTTATTTTATAACCAGCAAACAAATATCTTCAACTTTCTTCTTTCCAAGCAACGAGTGTTTCCTTTAAGTAATTACAGGGAAACATTACATAACAAAATAACAAAACTTAGTGGCAGCATATTAGAAGGGAATGTGGAATAAAAAAGATCTATATAAATCACATGAAAGGATAAATAAATAAATAAATAAATAAATAAAAAAAGATCTGTGGCTAGATGTGTAACATAATTTTGTGGTTGGCTAACAAAACTCCCTCAGTTTTTCTGCTGACCAGAATTTAAATATGATTTTGATATTTAAATGTTGTTCCTCCTGCACCGCTCTGGCATTGACAGCATTTTTTATTTCTTTTTTTAGTCAAACTTTGGGATCTGTATTTGAATTTCATTGCTTCCAAATATACCAAACATAGACAATCTCTCTTCAGCAGATGTGTTTAATGATCAGCAGCCTCTATGCAGACAAGTGTTGTTATCTGGATGGTCATAAATACAGTGTCCAGCTGTATTTACTTTTTGTCACTAGACTTTGTTCTTCCAAGCCTTTCAATATATTTCTTGTTCTATAAGCACTGGTTTTATTGCTTCCAACGTTTTCACGATTCGTTTCCATTGGATAAATTATTAACATTCTAACCTGATCTTATCTCTGACTTTATCCCCACTGTCATTGAGCATGTCAGGACGGCATAGATCAGTGTGACCGACAGCGTGTGTCAGATCCAGATCATAGTTTATTAGTATTATTGTTCTGTGTTCCTTTGTCTCTTTCTTTGATTAGAGCAGCCTTGTTTCTTTTTAACCTTAGTCAAGCTTAATTATTCTAGTTTATTATGGGAGCGTTCACACTGCAGCCTGAAGTGACCCAATTCCGATTTTTTTTTTTTTTACATGTGACCTGTATCTGATCTTTTCATGGCAGTGTGAACAGCACAGGTTGGATTCTTTTTAGAATGTGACCCATATCCAATACGTATCCGATTCAATTGCAACCTAAGGTCTTTGCCGCATTCATCTGAACTGAACATCACTGATTCTCAACAAATCTCACTATTCTACGTCCTGATACGCACAAATGGAAAGAAAAACAACAAACATGACGGACTATATGATGATTAAATTGTTAACATGTTGCTCCGGCCGGGCAACAACTTCAAATGTGTAAGCTAAGCTCCACCGTTAGCCTCCATGTTTAATTCTGCAAACACTGAGCTCTTCTTCTTTTTATGGCGGTTGGCAGAACACTGAGAACGCTGACGTTATTGCGCCCTCTAGTGCGCATGCGGGACACTTTCAGGTCGTTTGGCCTTTTACACAGCTGAACTCATACAGGTTGCATTTACTGGAAGTGTGAACGGCCCCGGCAAAAAAAAAACGGAATTGACAAAAAATCGGAATTTGGTCGCTTCAGGGTGCAGTGTCAATCTTTGTCTAACTTTTTGTTGGTACGCTGAGATCCGTTTTCTTAGTCCCCTGTGTACTGTCTGCTCTCTCCGTTCACACCTGCAAACTGTTAGCTAATCAGCCCAGGACTTTTGTTCCAGCATTCACCCTCACAGTGTTTAAATCCTTCTTCTGCACACACTCCTTGCTACTTCCTCCCCTTAAATACTGGTATATCCCACTTACTTCCCTGTCGTTACTCTGCTTGCCTTTTGTTTTGAATATTTGTTCTGCTCTGGCTCCCTGCATTCTCTGTGATGTTTGTAAGTTTTCAGCTTCTGTCTGCAATTTGGTCCATCCTCAAACTCACACTTCATAACAGCATGTTCCAGTTCCTACCAGTGAGGAGGACTGAACAAGCAATCCACATGCCACAAGCAACAATCTGACAATCTTTATGTGAAGAAGATGGGTTTCTCTGCGTCAGGTGCATTGTGATGACACCAGACACTGACTGATTTTCTAAACCATCTAGACCTTCCTTTATAGCAAAACTGCACATTTCAAAGTGGCCTTCTGTGTAATAATCAGGTGTGCCTTCTTCATTTTCAGATGCTGTCTAATCAACATCTTGATATGCCACACCTGTGAGGGGAAGGATTACCACAGCAAAGGAGAACTGCTCACATTTAATCACATTTACGCAAAATATTTGAGACAAATAGTTCTATTTTGTATATAGAAAAGGTTTTAATGTTGTATATTCAGCTCATGACAAAATGAGAGCAAAAATTAAAACATTGCCTTTATATTTTTATTATTCTCTGTATATTTGAGTCGCTTCCTAAATTGTATTAAAAACTCTATTGTTTTTGGCTGGTTATCAAAATGGCATGCTGTACTACAAGCTGTGCTTCTCCCGTCTGATCTAATCATTGGACATGGCAATCTGTGGTAACGCTGCAAGTTGTTGTCAGAGTTAATACAATTTTGCCACAAAGTATCCCAGAATCCCAAAACCTGGGTCCAAAAGAGCTGTTCATTTTGACTGATTCAATATCTAATATGATTTCATGTGAAACTCAAATTTGACAAAAGAGTTGTCAAAGGAGCAAGCACTTGTTTAAAGCATTTGTCTTATTAATGATGCAGTTGGATGAGGTTCATACGGACATTTAGAAGACATATCTACAAGAATGACTTAACTCATGGGAAAGCCTGCACAGCACAGGGTCTGAGCAGCTCAGCAGGAATCATGGCTCTGCCTGAGGCAAAGTGTTACAAGTTCACCTTGTCGTATTGAATATTAATGTGTAAATTTGAAAAAAAAGAAGCTTTTTGAAGACAGACGAGTCTCGGTAAATAACACTGTTGACTTTGTTATTTCACCTGTGACGTTCTGTCACAGGTGAGAGAGATAAGGAAGTCAAAAAACAGTGTGTAACTCTCAGAATAACATTGTTGAATAGTATAATCTAAAAGGTTTTCTTCTCCCTTATAGAAATTCTTCATATAGAGCAGGTGTAGCTGATGAGCAGAGATGAAGCTGCAGGTGAGGGAATCCAGGAAATGAATGAGAGCATCTGGGTAGTGGAGTACAGGCTCTGGGTGAATGGTTGTAGTCCATAGAACGCAAACATGGTATCACTCCAAAACATGCTAGCATAAGTTATCTTGGGAATAGAATATTAGTGAGGATATATGAAAACATATTAATCTGCTTCTACACCAGCAGAAAGAGAAAAACAACAAAGAAGATGCGATCAGTTAGTCACCAGCTATGCTAGGGTAATAAGGAAGGGTGGTAGACTTAGTTGGAAACCTGGACAAGAAACCTGGACAAGAACAGACAAGAGGACTGACAATGGTTCTGGATCTAGATGACAGCTGGGAGAGTTGGTTCAACAGGGGTGAAGGGATCAAAGTCACTGAATGAGAAACAGGGTCATGCTCTCTTCTCATGAAAATACTGAAGGACAACTGTGGTAATTTTCAGACAAATATTACCTAGAAGAGATCAAATTAAGATGTTTTGTCAAACTTTGATGAGAAGTATAGACAGGTTGACAGGTGACCTCTAAATGAACTCTACCCTCTTCATCTGTCTCTTCTATACCCTGTACAAATTTTAACCAGAAAACATCACTTAAAGAAAAGACTAGAAAATGGCTGGGTAAGAATTTTTTTTCTTCTTTTTTGTTTCGATACATTATGCTTAATAATATGGTCTTAATATATGTATTTTTCAGAACAGATCATAATCACCTAACACCATGAAAACAATGCAAACATTGCGACACATGTCAAGACTGTGTTATCCAAACTTTTTATTATATATCATTCAGTGCCACCTGGGAATGGTGTTGTTAATGGGTTTATTGCTCATTATTGTTTCATGTGTTCATGTGTTTATTGGGAAACTGTTCCCATTTCGAGAGTATTATCCACAGTACTGATTTGTGTTTTTTACAATAAAAGACGGATTTGGCTGTATGTACTTTGACCTGAACCATATATACATAACTGTACTTTATTGGAATATGCTAGTTAGACCAGTTTGCAAAGTGCTACGTTTGTTGTAAACTATATATAAAAATGTTCCTGGTTACGGGAAACTAATCAAACACTGGTAAATCATTTATATTTAGACTCTTCATATCTCAATTACATGTGGACTCAGTGATAGAGAGATGGACTAATGGAAAATGAACAACAAATATTTGAGGAACCTTAGATTAAGCGCTATCTTTACCCAGCTATCTCAGTTTTAAAGTCCACTGCTGAGCAAGATTTACGGGGATTTAATTTACTCAAAGACCATTTTACTTTTATTGCTGTTGATCAAATCATTGGACCAAAAGAGTTATAGAAAAACATAAAATATAATTTTTACTCAGGTGCTAACAGATTAATATGTGTGAAAGATTATATAAGCTACATTAAATACTAACACTTGCAATATTTTCCAAGGCCTTTAGTATTATTGATACCCACATTAAAATTGAAGTGATATTCAGTAACTCTTACTTGAAATTGTGTGTATTGTTAAACAGTACATTCTGTGCAGATTAAAGCATTGACACACATTCAATGGTGCCGATGAAGTTACCCAAACACAGAAATATGCAAGATTTCACATTTTTCAAGGGTCAGTTTGGTACACATAAAAGTCTGGATGAAAAGTGATCAGATGTAAATTAAACTGATAAAACCCTAAAAATGTCAATGTCCATGTTGGTGTCCTTGCTTTTCATTTAGAAAAGTAGCTCAATTTAGAGTCATTAGCTTTTGAGCAACTAAATAAATAGGTAATATTTACAGCTACGATCATGACAACATATCCAAAGAAATACAGGATAATAATTTCATAAAAACAAAACAGGATTTTAAAAAAATGAAAAAGCTAATTTTCGTCTCAATTTGTTTTGTCTATTGTTTTTTAATCGCTTTATTTTCTCCCTTTCCTACTCTCATTGAAATAAACTAATCAATTAACCAACGAATTAATCAATCTAGTTTAACTAATTCATAAATTGTGTGTTTTTTAGTTGTATGCTTTTCTAATTCTAATGCTGAAAGGGCATTAACCAATGCTGATTCTCATAAAATGAAAAAATCAAAATGAATTGTGTTCATAATAGCCATTTTTTGTAGAGCTTTCAGGTTCAGGTGTAACCACTCTCAGCTGCACAGCTGGAGTCCAAATTCTGTAAAGAAAAACAAAAAAAAAAGAAAAAAAAGACAGTGGTTATTGCTTTGACATTATTGGAAACTCTAAAGCGGATGTCAATGTTAACACTGTTAGCCTGTTCAGTCACAGTATTCTCAACTGTTCAGCTGTTATAAACTGTTCTTATCTCGTCTGTCTGTGGATATTTTTTCAACCGTGCCGCCAAAATGCTGCCACAAAAAACATTTGTGTGGCAAATTGTGGAGGCGTTTTAAGCAAATGCTGTCAGCCAGTCCATGTGCTGTTTTTGTTAACTGTCTCTAACACAACAGGGCACCAACACAAATACTACTTCCCATTAAACTTCAAAATAAGAGCCTGAAACATAGCTACACACTGTCAGTCTTAGAGCAGTCACCTTCCAACGTATCCAAAACAGGAGATTGGCAAAGAAAAGTTACTTACTAACATTCTTTTTTTGACATATTACAATTCTGATGCAAAATATTGTACCATTTTTATATCTACACATGGGGTGCCAGCAGTGCCTGCATGGTTCAAAGTTGTAGATGTGTAAATGTCTTAAGATATACGTTTATACAAAATTGATTTGATTTTGGGGGCATTTTTTCTTGTTTTTACTTGTACAATTTAGTTTATCTTTAAGTAATCATCATGGACTCAATGCAGGAACTTGAGGTGTATTTTTCTTTCCAGATTTTTAGATATTCCTAAGAACATCTATGCACTGTATATGTGTCGTTTGTTTTTTTCACAGAGCAACTGGTTTCTTCACAGACAAAACATTTCTTTTTTATCAAACCTTGACTTGTGCTTTGGTATATATCAATAATTTACAGTTTTGCCAAGAGATTCTAACAGGATAACATATGTTATTGTGCTCATGATTTAGAAGCTCTGTAACATCAGCAGAAAATCCCCTTATACGAAGGTTTTGTTTGAAATGGCATAATACTGTAATCAACAACAGTCAAATAAAAAAATCCATGGAGCTGAATTGATGACGTTCTGTTCCACATATCAAAGCAGATTCCAATCTGTCTCTGTGGGTCACTGCAACCTCCACTCAGTCATTGATGATGTCAAACTTATTAAAGGTGAAATATGGGCAAGGCTGCAAATAAGCTGCTTGGTAGTGTTTGCTCTGGGAATTAATTGAAAACAGGGGACCTATATCTGCGCCGATTTCAAGGTTGCCACTTTTACTTAGGTCCCCTGTGTGCTTTCTAGAATTTAGCATTTTTTAAATGAAACTCAGGATGTTACACATTAGTGCACAACATCAGTCATCTCAATTAGGCAAGAGGGAGCTGTGGTCCAAGTCTGTGAATAATTTATTCACTAATATGTGCAGGGATTGTAAATAGATAAAGCAAAAGTTCAAAACGTTTCCCGTCTTGCTGTCATTAGAATAGTTCCTTTGCAAAAGCAGAGCTTCATCCTCCAAACGTTGGATTTGTTCAATTTTCCTGCCTGAATATTGTCTCCTCAATTTCTGTCAATTTTTTTTTTCTATTTGACACCATACAGCTCTACTTTTCCCATGCCGTTTCACTTGCTGCTGTTAACCAAAGCCATTAAACACATAGCAGAGCCAAACACATTGTAAGATTAACAGGAGACAGAAACAATTGCACAGTCTGGTTGTGGTGAAACGTGGAACAAAAGTGTGTATCTGTTCCTTGTCTGTGTGCATTTACGGTCAGCGCAAGAAACAGTGCCAAGCTGATGTCAGCGATAGGACTTAATCTAACAGCTGCTGGCAGTGTCGCATGCCAACACCTCTGACCGCAGCTTTATCTGACATAAATAAAGGTGCATAGTGTTCAGTTAGTCATTATTTGAATGTCAAATGAAATTGAAAAAGCCATAACTTGCTTTTTTTGTGGAAATAAAGCTAAGCATTCTCTACCTGGACAAGAGTCAGGTAAAGTTGCTGGCTCAGACAATAGTGTTTATGTAGCTTTATCACAGAAAAAAAAGCTAAAATAGAGGAAAGCATAGAGGTGCTGTATTTCCTACACACAAAAGTTAAGATGGTGTGTCTTTGAACAGTCGTTATCCAGCTCTTTTCAGCAGTGCCCGCTACTTTGCATATATGTTTATAATTTCTACATCTTGCTACAGTAGACATGCAATGGACTAGAGCGAGGGTTCATTCATTCAGGTTCTCATGAATGGAAACCTGAATGACCTGCTGCTGGCAGTGTTGCATGCCAACACCTCTGACCGCAGCTTTATCTGACATAAATAAAGGTGCATAGTGTTCAGTTAGTCATTATTTGAATGTCAAATAAAACTGAAAAAGCCATAACTTGCTTTTTGTGGAAATAAAGCTAAGCATTCCCTACCTGGACAAAGGTCAGGTAAAGTTGCTGGCTCAGACAATTGTGTTTATGTAGCTTTATCAGGTGTGTCTTTGAACAGCAGTTATCCAGCTCTTTTCAGCAGTGCCCGCTACTTTGCATATATATTTATAATTTTTACATCTTGCTACAGTAGACATGCAATGGACTAGAGCGAGGGTTCATTCATTCAGGTTCTCATGAATGGGGTTAAAGTGTAACTACAAAAACTCAAACTATCTGAGATTGAACCCTAACATATTTAAAAATGTGGTTAGTCATGATCTTAATGAAAGTAATCCGACTCTGTGCAAGTAGATTTTATTATGTCTATACTGCTCCTTAGTCATGCCCACGTTACACACTGTTATCTGCATCAAAGGGAATTTCTAGATCTGACTTCCTTCTTCCTTTATCAAACACTGGATCCTAAAGGTGCCTCTATGCACATGTGGTCACTGTTCAGGACCAAGCAAGCTCACAAAAATTCTTGTAAGAGTGGAAGAATTGAGGCTTTTTGAACTTTAAGGTCATCCTCAGTGACACTGAAGACAAAATAAAGAGGAGTCAAAGTTGGATGTTGAGGAAGTATTTATAGATGATGGTGGTGAGGATGAAGAAAAAAGTCATTGCTTTAAACTTAAAATAAAAAAAATGTCCTTCCTAATTTCCATCTAATTTTGGTTTGTTTTGAAGTAACAACTTTGAAATGCAACTTAATATTAAAATTGCAATAATGTAATTAAAATAAGAAAAAAAAAACCCTGGAATATTGGAACCATTACAAATTGTAAAGTTTATACATTACTTAGTATGTAAACAACAACAAAAGTTTATTTTTGTCACCGACATACCTCATTGAAAAATTGTATGTTTAAATGAAACAGCATAATTTATAGGTACACTGTTATAAAGTTATTGTGTTTTTACAAGTCATTCTTAAAGGTCAAAGAATATTAAGCATTTTGAGAATGTAGCATTTTAAACAAGTTCATAGAAAAATATGAACATTTGTTTTTGCTTTACGGCTCCCAGTAAGTTAAACATGTCTTTATATAATGTGGTCATGCACAGGCTTTCACATAAATTAGATCTAAAATATGCTCCTGCAAAGTCTGTTCAACAGGCGATAATATAGATAATTAACTTGGATTCAATACGATTGTTTAAAATTGAGTGTTTATATTTCCTTAAAGGCTTAGACTAATTGTTTTATCTAAAGTGTCAAATCTTAAGATTTTAGTGCGTTCTCTTCAGACCTGCCTGGTGGTGAAGATGTGAAGCCAGTACCTGCCTGTTGGAAGGAAACAATGCTAACAACGGCTCCACCTCCGGCCCCCAGCATTTCATGGGCATATTGTTACATAATATGGGACACATTTTGTTTTAGTTACGTCACTGAGAACTTTCATGGCCCTTGGAGATTTATTTGGTACCAGCCCATTTTTTAAAACCTTCTTTGCATCGTTTCCAAGCTAGTGAAGTTTTTGCTGAAAATGAGGTCACAGGAAACTGTTAGTCATTGATTGGCTACGGGTCGAAGTCCCAAAAGCTGTTGATAGCTGCCTACAAGTACCAGAGAACAGGAAGAAGACCAGAATACCGGAAAGTGACCTCAAGACAAGCAAGGACTGTGGTTTCAGCAGAGACCTTGCAAATCACTGAAGAAAAGGATGTGGTTAAAAGTGACATCACAAAGAGCTGGGTCTTAGATGAATGATGGTTAAGGTTAGTGCAAACAGAAACAGTGACAAGGGCCTTAAAAATGGAGACACTATTATCAGCTTATTATCTATTATCAAATTGTTTTTGATTTCATCATTCATAGAAGGCAAAGTTTTGTGTTAGAACATTCCAGTAAAACTCAGCATATTGCTTTAAATTTTGTGTCAATTAATACAGTCAGGTTAATTATGTTGATGTTCATATGATGCAATGCAATACTCAAAAGGCAACAAACTCTTTGCCTTTCAGATTAGAGGAAATGAGTTGAAAACCGTCTTTTTACAGAGGGTGGTATCTACACAGCGCAACCACAGACAGCAGACAAGGGAAGCATGACAATAAGAAGAAAAAAGGACGTGTTCCCACAGTAAATGACAAGAATAAGAGCATAAGCATGCACAGAGAGTAATAGAGTGAAGAAATTAGCTTCTTTCATCTCAGTAACATTTAATTCTGTGCTTGATCATATCAAATGCACCACTGAAACGTTCACAAGTCCATTGTCTGAGGTAATAAGAAAACCTTCTGGTTACTTTCATCTCTGCAGTTCCTAAAGTATAATAAGCTTTTATCCTGACCATAATTCTCTAATGTGATTATTGCCTTTAAATTATCATTTGTATTCATTAATACAATGCTGCAACTATTTGTTTGAAACACAATATACAAGTCAAGTCACTTATTATTAGAAACCAGAGTCTCAATTCTTTATTCTTTGAACTTCTGTGATTTTCTTTTGAGTTATTTGATAAAGCCAGCAGCACAGCAGACGTTAAAGGACAGGAGCTCTGTCGCTTGGACTCAAATCTTTGTTGTCATAATTTTGGATCCAGACACAGGAAGAGATTTTACTTGTTAGTCATTCTGGAAAAATGTTCTTGTTTTCTCTCATCATCAACATCTGCAGTGAAGGAGGTCTCAGTTAAATTCACTGTATGCTGCATATTGAGCTCTATGGGGCACCTACAGTTAGCAGATGGTTAATATCTCCACAGGAATATTGTGTGCCTGCTTTGTGATGCTGTACCATATTAAACTGCCACATATATTTTTTAACATGTTGAGTTATTCTAAAGCCAGAAAGTTACAACATGGACATTGAAACCTTATTTAAATGCTGTTTCTACACATGTAACGTTTCAACTTGAAATCTTTGATCTTCGTATGGTGACTCCAAGTGACACGGGGCTTCAGTCCTGTTTTTTGAAAGGCATTCATTAGCCCCTTTCAGAAACTCTTCAAGGTGGAGTTGAAGCACTTTCTGTCACTTCTATGTGCTTTGAGAAAGGGTAAGAATTCAGTCTAACTCGCCAAGTTAGGTATCACATGGCAGAAGTTGATGTTTCACAAAAAGTGCCAAATCTTTTTCACATAAAATTCATTTTTAGAAACACTGGCAATGTGTGACAGCAATTATAAAGCTATTCAGCCTCTGATATGGGAGAAGTATTTTCTTAAGAAGCTAATAGAGAGCACAGTAGATTTACTTTCTAGTTAATTAGTTGTTTTATTTCCCAAGGTTTTGCTCTCTATAAATTGAGGACTTCACTTGCTTGCTGCACCAACATGATCCCTCAGAGGACAGTCAGTTTATGCTGCAATAAAATCACCACAGAGCAGAACAAAGGATTTCTAGCAATAGCTTGTCCTAATATGATAGGTAGCTCACTTAAAATGATCGACTTTTCCAAAACAGCCCATAGATTTTTTTTGCCGCTGGTTCCGAAAACCTAAAGAAAATAAAAGGGCAAAATCCAACACCAATGCAAAATTGTATTTAGCTCTTCAGGACTGTGGAAACATAATAATCTTGCATGGTTTTGTACTCGTATCTTTACCAAAACAAATGAACATTTTGATCCAAAGCAAATGTACTCTTAAATCAAAATTCTTCATCACTGGCACTATTGTCGTAGTCCTATTATCAGATCGGTCTAATTGAAATCAGCACCTTGGCACAGATCCCATAAGTGCATTGCGGGACCTGTGCCCAAGGCACAAAGAGTCATTGTTACATAGCAGGAGCTCTGTGTTCTACTTTGGAGAATGACACTTCTGAGATTCGCCGGGAAAGGGCATTTTGTCAGGCTTATATTTTACCGGCACATAACCCAATAACCCTACTAATGCACCCTTGGCCTGCAATTTGTTCTCGTTTGTCATCTCAGAAAGTGCAAGGGTAAACACCGCACTGAAACATGAGCCTGGCAGAGGTGGTGGAGCTGCATTTACTGCCGCTGGCCTCCACAGCCTCTCTTCAGGGAGGAGGCGTGCAGACTTTGAGAGAGATAATTAGTGTCTTATTTGTGCAGATAATTTTTAGCGATGGTACTAGAGCCAATCCCACTTGATGGCAAACTATTTGAAGTCGATCAAGCATAAATACTTGATATTTTACTATGAAAGGTTTTTGTGTTAGTTCACAAACAGCTTTTAGCGCATTAATTGAGGAGAAAAAATGTTTTCAGATTCCTTCATAGTCTCAGACAGATTAATGCATGACTCTCAGTTCGCATTCATTTCTTTCACTGTGGATAATGCTATGCATGAGCTGCTTTTTCTTCTGTTGTCACCATCTGTGGCATTAATCACTCTTTGCTGTGGTGCTTCTGCACAGCTCTCGGCAGCCAGAGATCACCTGTCAATCAAAGAGGATGTGCCTTTTCTCTCCCTCTGATCACACATTTTCCCAACATACAGCTGATCCTAATGGACTGGTGTAGCTCATCCCGGTTGCGTTATCAGTAGTTTAAATGTGATACTGTTTAAAAAATTACTGGCTTTTAGGTGTGGGGGGGAGGGGGTCACATGAGTATATTTTCGGATGCACTTGGCAGGTTTATAAGCAATAGATCTGGAAAGATCTTGATGAGATTTTGGTGTGATGACAACACATATTTTAACTGCAGTGAGAAAAGCAGGTTGCAGTTATCAGAGGTTTAAATAAAGAAAGCTTCCACCTGTCGCCTTAAAAGGAGCTTGACAATCAAATTTGCACTGCCTGGAAATGCAAAAATTTGGTTGACTGGGTTTGAGTGCATGAGAAGAGCATTTATTACATCTAAACGCTCAGGTTAAATATTTATTATCTGAAATGAGGAAATCAGGAAATAACTTTTGACAACGCAACATTTAATCATCTGGGAAATGATCATATTTTGTCAAATGGGTGGGCTATATTAGATTATGAAAGATGAGATAGTGTTAATGATCTTTGGAGACAGATAATGTGATTCATCTTGAAGGCGCGTTATATGCATTACAGTTTTATGCTCTTTCTCGGACCCAGCAAGTTCCTGATGCTGCTTTTACTCTCACATCCGAAAGCCTTTTTCTGTAACTTGAATAAATAAGTTACTGGTTTCAGTTATTAGCTTTGTAAAATGTATTATTACTGTTTTAAAATCAAACACAATTAAACACTCTGACACCAAACAGAGAGTCTGCTGCAGACATGAGCTGAAGACAGTGACCAAAGAGAATAAAATCCTCATGTAAACCTTTGCACACTGACAGTCTAGGGAATATTTGGGTGTAAGGTATAAAACTTACATTATATATAGACTTTTATACCTTTGTTTAATGGCATTCATGGACTATTTTAAATGGAGATCAAATCTGTTTGTATCAAATAGTTTGCAGTTCTATAGAGAGGGTGCTTTCCTAACAGATAGAAAATGTATAACTGAGTTATCCACAGTTTGTTCCTCCATTCATTAATAACATACAGTAGATTTAGCTTGCTGTCGTAGGTAGTTTATGCAAATGAACACTTTAGGGTGAGACTGTAACTGATGTGAGGCCATTGCAACAGGATGCATACGAATTAAAACCTTCCCAAAATGGAAAATGTATTTCTCTTTTACTAACCGAGGTTCTGCTTTTCCTTTAGTTTCTTAATTAATGGGATCACACACAGTCAGTGACATTTACTAAGATGCCGACTTGGGCACTCATTCATAAAGCTCGGCTAAATACAGCAGGCACTTTTTTTCTTTTTGACAAAGTGTGACCCATATCCCATTAAACCTGCTGAGAACCTTCTGCAGACCAAGTAGATAGAAAATAATTGACCTAAAAATTCAGGGAAATCTATGCCAGGGTAGTTTTGACTTAGTTATAATTTATAGGATATTCTTTATGTCTTATGCAAGATTTTATTATTTTTTTTCCACCAGTTCTCCCTTGCTATCACACCAGGTTGCATTAAACTTGTGGTACATCAAAGTGCATAATATACATTTGATCATTTATGATGAAATACAGCTAACAAATAAAATTGCGTGCTAAGTTGTGCTTTGATTTTTATAAAATAATAAATCTGACCAAAGCTGCAGCTACACAGTAAAAATGCTGGTGTTGAATTAACACCCCAAAGTGTCTATATGTGTCCAAGTCAGCTGGTGTTAAAGTAACACTTTTGAAAGTGTTAAAAAATTGACACTCATTTTTTTGTTAAATTAACTTGGTCTATATACTGAACTGGGTTTAAGAAAAGTTAAACTTTCCATTTCTGTGTCTTGTTTTGAAACATTTTCCACTGGATTTGATCGATATTGACACCTTGTGGGTCAATTATTTACTTTTTTAACTCCACATTATGTTTTGTGATCAACACTACACTGGTGTTACTTTTAACATATTTTAACACTAACACTGGTGTAAATGTTAATGTGACACTCTGTAGTGTTGAATTTAACACCAACTGACTTGGACACATATAGACACTTTTGGGGTGTTAATTCACCACCAGCATTTTTACTGTGTACATTTCTACATGTATGTGTCTTATATTTTAGAACTAAAATAAAGTCTTTATCACAAATCTTTAGCACATTTCTGATTAAAAGCTAATAAACTTGTGGTTTAATTGGGAGACAGTTCTACTGCATTTATAAATATTTAATGTTTTAATTAGTGCCAAGGTCAAGCTGACTGCTCATTACCACAGACAGCAGCTGCTGATAAGTCAGATTCAAATTAGACAAAAAGAAAAGCTGACCTTCACTCAGGGCAGTAAGGCTCCAGTTCAGCACAGCAACTCGTCACCATTTCTACTGGTTTTGAAGAGGAAAGAATATTGTGCTCATCACTTTCTTAGTTTTTCTTATCTACGTATAATATTTCATGAATACCTAATGAGAAAATAAAAAAAAGTAATCATAGTGTAATTTGCTTATGCAAAGAGGTGTCCTTGATTTTAGATTCTAATTTCACGCAGATTTAGATTGAGATGGTGTTGATATTTTCCTGTATTAGTTGGATGTTTTAAACATTGCAGCTTATTAAATGGCGGTCAGCATAGAAACGGCAGGAGTTCTGGTCAGAATCTTTGTTCACAAAAACTAATGAAGTAAAACAATTTGAATATATGCTGAATATACAGCTGAAAAAGCTGAAAGAAAAAAAAAACGTAACATTTGACAATGAAACATTTTTATTTATAATGGAGTTATTTCAGGGTAGATTATTTAGGGTGCCACTTGAATATGAATAAATATGTTTCTATCTGAAATATTAGCTGGCCTGGATACACTATGTTTATTAATGACAGATTAATAAACCACAGACCTGTTTCCAAGGTCTGTGGTTAGGGTCATTTTAGCTGACGGTCTTCTTAGACATGGGAGGAAAAAGAAAATGTTGACATTTTATGTTTGAATGAATTCAAAGAGCATTTGTTTTCTTGTACCAGGTCAGAAAGAGACTAAATCTGAACTGTTTCCTAAAGGTTGTTCTCCTTGCAGTATCCTCTCATCTCACACGACAATGTGAATGTTATTTTTTTTCTGTCAGATAAAATGCAAAGCTGACATAGTATGTGTGAATGACAGTGACATAATTATAAAATATGCATTTCATTACTGCACACACTTTTCTTCTTGTTTGAGTTTTTGTTATTTTTTTTAGCTTTTAGCACTATTTTGGCTGGTCCAGAAATATCTTCCTTTTCAGCAGTTTTACCCTCCTGCACTGCAATCTCTCACAGGGGGTCAAAGACCTTTGAAGCACAGCACATTTGCTTAGCTAGTAGATAATTTCAGATATACTGCTTTTAAACCGCAGCTGATATCTGTAAGGATTTAAACACCATGTCACATGTCACTCCCTTCCTAACTCAATTGTTAGCATTCTTGCAGCCTGTGTCCATTATATAACAATGCCTTTCTTCCACTGGAACTGCTCTCCGCGTGGCTAGCGGCCAAAATGCCAAACAAACACTACCACATGCCTAGAGCTCTTTAAAGTGCTAAAGAGGGTTGGATTTGTTTATCGCCGCCCTGGCAGGTTGGATGTCCAACAGTTCTCCTGCATTGTGGAGCATCACTGTCAAATTATATTTATAAATAGCTTTTTTGGCTCAATGCATGCGCATCCTCTTTACCGAGTCCTTGAGTGTTGGCTCAGTTCTGCCATCTGTCTGAAAGCATTACAGAGCTGAAATAAAAGGGTGCACTTTCCTACTTTGCATAGTGTTGACTGACTGCAGAGGATTTGTGTCAAAGTTCCATTAAATATATGGCTTTGGATTTCTTTTTTTTTTGGTTTGTTTTATTAATAATGCATTTGATGGTGATTTTTATGTTTAGGTTTGAGTTCTACAAGGGAGTAGCAGCAGCAGCAGCAGAATTAGAGGGGTTCATTTTATTTTTCACACTGCCTTTCACTGTTAGTACATCTTAATACATTTCAGTGTATTGAATTTTATGTCGGAAACAAAAATATAATGGTGTATAAAATCAAATTGAAAGTAATTGCTCTAAAACTTTAAAACAATTAAAAAAAACACTTTTTTGCAATGCTTTCTGATTTCAGATTTCTTTTGCATTTTTTTCACACTTATGAAGTGCTTCAGAGCATGAAACTAATGTAAATGTTTGTTAAAGTTAAGACAAGTAATCACAAATTTACATTTTTAAATCAAAATGTTTATTTTTTAAGGGTGGAAATAATTCATAGATGAATGGCAAGGGTAACAAATCCCCAAAAACAAACAAACAAAAAATAAAAACAGAAAATCAGCAAGGGGGACAAACACATTTTCACACCACTGTAAACTAGAGCACCAACTTGCCTACAGAAGTCGCCTTATCAATATAAGTGACATATGTGTAATTTAATCAAATACAGCTGTTCTGGCCTCAAGGGATATTTTTAGGGAACATTTGTGAATTACCAGTGTTAGAGAATCATTAAAGTGGTTAATTATAATTCTGTACAAGCTGCAGAGAACTACAACTTAGGAGGTTGAAGGACAAACTGCAGAACTTTAAGGTGGATTCCCTGAATCTGGCCTTAATGGTGGAACGTCAACAAGTAAGAAGTAAACTGCTGTTGAAAGAACAATAAAGCCATTCCTGGTTGCAGAAGCCACCAGCTATGTGGGGATACAGCAAATTTGAAGATGTTATTCTACTCTGGGGATTATTTTTAGTATTTAGTGGATGGATAAGTAAATCAAGGCTGCAGAGAGTTTAGAATGGGGTGAAGGGCTGCCTTTCAGTCGCATTTCAACCTTAAACACACTGGGGTGATCACATGTGCTCGAATGACTCGGTCACATTCTGTGGCCTCATTTAACAAGCTTTTGTTTCTAGATGTGTGAAGATGATTGAGAAAGTTTGTCCTAAAAAGAGAGGCTGCTTCTAGATAATTGTGCTATGTGGTTATAATCTAAAGCTTTTAAAAAATGAAAAATAGAGTGTGCATTCTTATGCAAGGCAGATTAGTCGCTAGAGGCTATATTATATTTATATTGGTGATATATTATTTATATTGTGAGCATTTTAATCCCAGATATAATATTGCAAAACTACTTAACAGTTATGATGCTTCCAATGATGGTAATATTTATATAATCTTGGTCATTACATCTCTTTTTTAGTTCTCTGAAGACAGAAAGTATTATTTATAACATGCTAAAATCTGGAAAGTGTATTGTTTCACAACGGAGCATTCAAGCAGTGTAGCGCCGCTCGCTCTAATATTCCTTTTCTATGTTAATTATGATGCTCTGTTCTTGCTGACACAATGCAATCATGTCCTGTATTGACATTTTCAGTCCCCCGAGGAGGAATTATCTTTTCACTTCTACCGTTCTGTTTTTTTCTAAGATACCCAACTAAAATATGAGCATCATGTTCATCAATTTCTGAGCCTATTTACAGATGTATTTCTCACAGATCTGAATGCAGATTTCAGTTTAGTCACTAAACTGCTTAGTTTTTTACAGCTTAATTAGAATCAGCTGTAAAGGCTGAGCTTTCATGTAAGATACGGAGAAGGACATCAGCAAGAATTTATTTTTGTTTTTCTTCAACGTATCGTCTCGCTGTGTTTCTTGCACTATGATGTTAATTGACAAGAAAGCTGTTAAGAAGCTCATTAAATGGTGAAGTGTAAATTATTTTGGATTTCGACCTGTGATGTTGCATCAATTTCAAATTTACAAAACATGCATGTCAAAATGAAAGTAGTTGAAAGTAGGTGAGTCACATTTCTGGTTGGCTTAGTCAGTCTTTACCTTCTTATATGTGCTTTGCAAAAAGCAAAGCACTTTCTAAATGCCATGTTATTGTAAAAACAAACAAAAAAATATGTACAAATAATTACAACAAGGTTTTTGTTTTTTTCAATTTGAAGGTAAAATGTATTCTGTATAATTCAAAACCGAAACAAATTAATTCAAGGTGAATATAAATAATCAGTGGTTGTAGGTGCATCCAATATTAAACTGAGCTTTAATGAATCAGCTTGTAATTCAGTTTTAGCATTCAGTCTTCTTAAGTAGACGGCTTTCATCAATTTCAGTAAATTTTATTTATTTATTTTTTTTAAATGTCCATATAAGATTTTCCTTACATTTTCTCATTTTCACTCTTGAGGTAAAGCTACAGTTTGCAGAGAGAACTCAAAAAGAGTTCAAACATGTTGCTGAGAAGGAGCAATATGTTGTGTTAAACTTTTACAAAAAAGACATTGTCCATGTCTGGTCTAAGAAGTCTAGGAAAAAGAAACAATCTTTGCATTGCTGAAATCTCCCAATACCTTGAGAAATAATGGGCTGTTGCCTGATAATAATACACCATAACCCTAAATTATATTGACACAACCAACATTGAATCATCATTAAAGCACCACAAACTCTAAAAAATGGAGTGGCTCAATCATGCCTTGGAATGATGCTTAACCAGAGGAGCCTGAGTTAGAATGAAATCCAGACAGAAGGAAACATCAATCATAAACTCTTGAGAGAGAAAATAGATGCTTTCTTATAAGTTACGAAACAAAGTGAGGTCAATCACATCACAAAAAACTGGACAGTTTTTAGGTGTGTCTGGGGGCACATTAGAGAGACGTGCTGAAAAATACAGAAGAAGGAAACAAAAACAAAGCAAATCAAATTTAATGACTTCACAGCATTGAAAAAGGAGACAGACAATCTACAGAGAAGAAAGGGTAAAGAGCAAAACACATTCTAGTGTGGAGGAACAGATTGATGCCCCGAGGTGTGGCATCAGCTCCATCTTGTCTGTCTTTTGAGGCCTATAACACATTTACTGAGTTTAGCAACTCTCTATTTTTGCGTCAATCCTTTGCTGCCCTTTTTTCACGAGTCTTGCCCCTAAAATACAGCAGAAGAAAAAGTCTTGGTAAAATGATGGCTTTGGTAACTTGTTGGAAATTATTCTTTATCAGTAAAACAATGTATATTTTTAGAGCAACACTATTGACTGTAAATGGGAGATTAGTAATTCACCCATTTAATCAATTACCTGGACGATAAAGAGAATTGATTAAGCTGATATATTGTATTGTACAACTTTTACATCCTAATTTGTGATGCTTTGTCAGTTAAAGATGAGTATTAATCCTTTTCTTAACACCATTACGTCCTGTTGTTTTCTCTATGTAAATTAAGAAAAGTTCAGTTTTTTCAGCCACACACACATCTTCTTGCTGTGTTTTCTCATGTTTCACTATGTTTCACCAACAATGTCGATTTTGAGAGACTGATGCTTTATTGCATTCACATGAATATGGATGCTTGTCCTTTAAATGTGCACAAATTGATTGCCTCATAAAAGGCACCATTTGGTTTGCATGATCTAACATTCTTTGTTAACATTCTTTGTTAGATCATGCAAAGGTTTGAAAAACGAGAAGAGTCACGTAAATAAGAAAGAGTTACACTTTTTGGTCAAAGGACCGTACCCATGGAGTTTCTGCAACTTGCAAAGTCGTTCTGCGTTTCTCTCTCAATATATGTTACCATAGGGGACACAGAAGATGACTGTAATAGAGGGAGAGTTATAACACCTTCAGTTCCACTATTTAGGGAGAGATAGAAGTCTTGTGATTCTTTCATTATTTAGCCATTCACTCCCCAACACCACATGGTGGATATCAGCGCTGAAAGCTGGTGTGTTACAATTTTGTTGAGAGAAAACTGATTTAGCGGTAAAAAGGTTTTTTTTTTTTTTTTACCAAAGCTAAATTTTGTTTGGTACTTCCATAAGTACAACTGGAATCAAATGGATAATGTGGATAATGTCAGTGAAAATTGTAGTTTCTCAAGCAAAATGTGGTGCATTTCAAATGTGGTGCAAGAAAGAAGAAATTTTAAAAAAGTTTTAGTCATCAATTTTGTAATAAACTACAGATTTGTTTGTTGTTTTATAGAGATTATGTAATGAGCATTGATAGCAATGAGCCTTGTTAATAAGTTCACCAGGTAGTGTGTTTTGGTTATGGTACATCAACACACACCTTTCTGGGTTCTTCTGTTTCTCAGCTACAGTTATTCTCAGTTATTGTAAAATGGAACCTACAGTTTGGCCTGTATTTTTGTCTTTTTTGCCTCAGCACAAAAGTTGTAACTTGAGAAGTTAACGCACCCCAGAGTGTGAGTAACACACCCCAGGAGTGTGCAAAGGAGGTCTAGGTATCCTTGACAAAAAAAAAACAATACAAAAACTTAGAAGGTTTTCAGTGAGTGCCATTAATAGTAAACACATCTGGATATTTTGTATAACAGTTTCAAGTTAGGTATTCTGAAGCAAAAAGTGTTGCAAACATCTCCGGTCTCTCCAACATCTCCACTCTGCCCAGGGGACGTTTTGGCCGTAGTTCCCCTGTGATATGAGCAGAGTGTGCTACTTAAAGTTTGAGCATGAAACAAGCCTGCAAAGGCCATACACGGTTTTAGGAGGGCCGAATCTGTGGAAAGACGACATTTTGATGAGGAAACAAAACGCAGAATGACGTAATGCCTGCTAAGTTGTGTAAAATATTACAGTTGGTTGCTAATGAATTGATCCTCAACTCTGTGTTGAACTATTTCCTAGCATGCTAAGAACTCACTTCAGATCTCTGTCATAAAAAACCACATCTTCTGTCAAGCACTGATTTAATGCGAGGTAGTTCAGGCCATCTCGAAATACAAATCAATAAATCTCCAACATGGGTGTGTTCTTGGTTACTGTGGTTCTTTTATATGTCTCAAAACTGATTCGTAAGTAAACTTTGAGCATTTTGCGAGATGTGGCAAATGTAATTCAGCGTTTCACAAAACATTTGCAGGTTCTCCCTAACCATAAATTATTTTCATGGTTTTTCAGTTGTATAGTTAAATAAATTGTTGACTCAAAGTATTATAGATTAGTAAAGGAACTATTTGTCACGTACAGGTGGCTTTATTGCCTTCCTGAGTAAAAACTATCATTACTAGAATATCTGTATGTGTAGCAAACCTGGACATACTCTGGATAAGGTACTTATTGTTGACAACATAAAGTTTAATATATAATAATAACAATAATAATAATAGCATGGAAGGTAACGTGCATTAAAGCAGATTTGTTGCATACCCTTAAAATAACAAAAGTGGAAAATCTAATGAACCTCCAATTTTGCCTCTCAAAGCAGCAGCCATTATCATTCAAATGACCGAAATATCTTTCTTTGCAGCAAGAAAAATTCATGACGTTTTATGTCAAATTCAGTTATTCTCCACGTAAAACTTCCATTAGGATTCATCAGTAATGCCCAGAGAGAGGTATTAGTCAGCTCTCAGGCCTGGCTGTTTCAGAAAGGTCAGGAAATTTGTCTCTTCCTCAAGTGTATTTTCTCTTTTGTGGGTTTCTGAGGAACACTGAGTCGTGGTGTTAAAGCCATGCCGCAGCCTCCACTCCATCATGGCAGACACCTCAATCTGTTTTCACCATTTGCCTTTTTCTTTCTTTTTACCCACGTTTACAGCAACATAGGTTTTCAATACTAGTCAGTCACTGCTCCTTTTTGCTTAATTCATCACTACTTCCTTCTCACAATTTTCTCTTTCTTCTTTATTCTTCTTGCTGTTACCAGTACAGTGACCTGGCTTTTCTCAATGTTTAACTTCTTCATGTGGTCATGCCTCTTTCTTCTAGTAAGGAGAAGACTGATCTCTCCTGGCATTTTTGCTCTTTCACATTCTTTAGACTTGATATTCTCACCATTCTAGTTTCCATTTTCCATTTTCCTTCTCATTTTTCATTTCCATCATTCTTTAAAGGGCTAAATGGTGCCAGATGCTGTTAATCTGCTGCTCTGATTGTGCAGCGCATGCATGAATGATATCCAACCGTATTCCTAATATCCTCTTGCTGTGGGCCATGGCTTTAATATTTGCAAATGGAAGGTGATGAATACCAGGGGCCAGTTAAGCATTTTGTAAATTGCATCATTATGGAATGAAATGGGTATTTCGGAAAGAGATTAATTTTTTGTTTTCTGCGAGGTTTCATAAAATTTGTGTAGTTTTCCTTCAAAAGTTGTTTAACCCATTGCAACTCAATAAAGCATTCAATTACACGCTATTTCATGATGTACACCCATTCAATTGCCTGTTCATAGAAATCAGTCACCATAATGTATTCTGGCATCTGGACATATGGAAGGTGATTTACTGAAGATTAAAGCAAGGATCAAAATGAGGGAAAAGAGGGATTTACACTACTTTGAACAGGAATCAAGACAAGACAGTCTGGTCTGAGTACTTTAGAAACTGCTGATCTAACGTAATCTTTAAATTAACCATTTATAGAGAATCAAACAAAAAAAAAAGAAAAAGCTGTCTAGTGAGTGGCAGAGGAGAATGAATAGACTGGTTTGAGAAAACAGTACTTTAACTTGTACAGAATATCATCTCTGAAGGCACTAGACGTAAAACCTTGAAGCAGATGAGCTACAGAGGAAAACACCAGTAATCATGCCTGTTGCTTAAAAACAACACACCATGGCCTCACCAAAACTAGGCAATACCACATTGGAAAGATGTTACCTCCTCTGATGAGTCTGGATCAAGCCACAACATTCAGATAGTGCAGTCAGAATCTAGTACAAACAGCATAGGGTCATTGCTCCATTCTGGATGAAACCTAGAGTTCTGTAGCATCTCAGGATCATTGCCTGAACTCCACACCAAACCTACATGTTGTCTCTCACCACGTTCATTCCTTAGAGACCACAGTGTGCCAGATTTCTGATAGCTATTTCCAACAGGAAAACTCAGCCTGTCACAAAGTTCAGACTGTCTTATGAGCAGCAGGCAGAGGCACAAAAAGTCCGCTGTACAACGCCCTCACCAGACTCCAATCCAAGAGAGCCCCTTTGGGATATGAGATGGTGGAATGAGGAGATGTGTAGCTGACAAATGTGCAGCGACTGTGTAATGCTGTCATGTCAGTAAAGACCAAAATTAGCTTGTGAGTGTAGGGCATTGTGCAAATATCTAGAAGACCTCCCTGTAACACCTTACTGTGGTCTCATAAGGTTTTTACAAGGTCTAAGAAAACACAGAGGGGACATTTACTAATGATAACACCAAGAAACGTTGTTTCCTGTAGCATTTTTCACAGTTAAACCACATAAGAGCTCACTATGTCATGTTAAGAACCATTGGCATTCGAACTAGAGCTGCTTGCCACAGTCAGATGATATTTTAAAGATATGTCACCAAATACTTGCTCACAGGGAGTGGATGTGTTTCCTAATAAAATTGGCAGGAGAGCTTTCACAAAAGCAGAAAAACTACTGTCTTTGTAAAACTCTTGTAACTGTTTAGCAAGGGCTTACGAGGAGGTTTAGATTTGCAAATGAATGTACCCGGACTAAGAAAAAAAAATAGGCAGCTGTCTTCTTTGCCTGTGGCTCCTGCATGAAGTAATTACTTGCTGCTGTGCAGTTTATCTTAGATGAACATCTTGATATTTTCCCCCTATACTGTCTTCACCGTTTTAGCTCCCAGCTCCCTTAAGACTCTTCTGCTTAGTGATTAACAGCTTAAAATATCGCATTGTGTGAACTATACCCATTGTACACCGCCCCTAACAGAATCACTCATATGTATAGGTGATTAAAACGAGAGTGACAGGTGTGTGTAGTGACGTCCCGGCTCTCCATTAGTTTAATTAAATTACCTTAATCTGATATATGCTATTTTGAGCCAACACCCAATTATATATGTTCCTTTTGTTTCTGGCTCAAAGCAATGGAAGATGTTTTTTTTAAATTAATTTATTTTCCCTTCCTTTCTCCAGCATACACAAAACCAGAAACAAGCACCTGCTTCTGCAAGGAGAAAGTCATTTGAAGCAGCATTGACTGTCTTTTCAAGTCTTGTGAATTCATTTATAATTAAACTAGGTGTTTTTCAGCTGAATATTACATGTGCCTTGGGGTCACAGTGGAATTCAACATTTTGCTAATTTCCCAACAGAAATTTCATGTCTCCATAATGTTTCAATTCATCTGCTCAGTGTTTTGCTGTGTTATTTGGAAATTAACTGAGGCCTGTTTTAATACAGCATTAGGATTTTGTAATGATCATTTGTATTCCTTTCACTAACATTTGCCTAGTTTGTTTAAAATTACTCACGAAGAGCTGGTAGAATGAACAATGACAACAAGTTAATACCACGGAAAAAAAAGATCTATGTTCTCAAGGAACTCATTTTCTGTTTAAGTAGCGTCCAAAATTAACATGTTAACAGGCAAACATAGTAATCATAAATTACACGTAAGCCTCCAATTTGTGTTAGACATATCTATTATCTTAATGGTGAGCCATTGCAATGCACTGTTTTTCAAATATTTCAATTTGGATATTAAAATAGTTGTGACCGAGACATATAATTCACCCAGTAGCATAAATTTTGCTCTAAAATTTTTCAAAATTTGTGCTGCTTGGTGAATTGATAAATTCTGTTGACTTTATAAAATCTATTCCAGTGCTTTTGGTCAACCTTTGATGTTATAGATCACAAGTAACTTATTTCATGTCTCAACTCCTGTGCTGGTAATAAGAGGGCGATCCAGTAATCATTGCAGTCATACTTTACTAACTAAAGGAATTTTTTTAATGTATATCCATTTGGAGAACCAACAGCTCCCCAAGGCTCCGTTTTAGGTTGATTCTAATTTACTTTTCATACAAAACCTTAATAAATATTTGACCATTGCAGCTAAGCCATTGCTTGTGGTTGTATCTAAATTCAGGTGTTGTATAATTCATTTAGGGATTTACAAATACGATGGTAATGAACCTACTTAACCTGAACATGAATAAAATGTAATGGCGTATATGATAGCAGATTAATTTAATCATTTGGAAACAACATTTGTGTAACAGTGCCTTCAAGTGTGAGAGCTTTATTCAATGGTTAAAATTAGCTTTTTCCTGCTCAGTTCAGCATTTATTCACATTACTGAGTTAGTCATGCTTTCATTACATCTAAGTTGATTTACTGTAATTCTCTGTAAGATGGCTTTGATAATTTCTCACTTAAACTGCAAAAAGCTCTTTAAAATATGCTGTCACTGTACACCATCAGTAAAGAAACAACATGATCTCATCAAAGCTGCTACGGCCTCTTTAATCCTGTCCGTTTAGTGATCCAGTTGAAAATGTTATTGAGTGCAATTGGGTGTCTTTATAGTATGGTACCACCAGATTTATATTAGTTTGTGTATCCATACGTATACTGCAGTCAGAGCAACACGTCAAGTGTTATTGAACATTTCTTAATTCAAATTTAAAGGTAAAATGACAGTGCCCAACCTGAAATAGCTAGTTTTAATCTTTAACTCACTGTACAATAGGCTTTCAGAATTTTGCAATTTACACCATTCATATTTTTATGGAAAAATTTAATTTTTTATTTATTTTTTGCTTTTCAATTTGCTACTGCTTTTATTTGTGCAGCAATTCCGTGATCTACTGTTTCAAACACAATATGAAAATATACTTATAGACTTCAATGTTAAATTTACACAGTCCAGTCACATTAATGTGACCATCTGTCAAAAGCCAGAATAACCACCTTTCGCAGAGCGAACTGCTACGAGACGTGCAGGAAGAGAGTCACTTAGGTCCCTGAAGGTCTTCTCTGGGATGTTGAGCCATGCCGACTCTAATGCCGTGGCCAGCTGCGCTAGATTACGCGGTTGAGGATCCATGGCGCGAACAACTCGATCGAGATGGTCCCACAGATGCTCGATTGGGTTTAAGTCAGGTGAGTTTGCTGGCCAGGGGAGGACGGTAAACTCATCCTGGTGCTCTTCGAACCACGCACGTACACTGGCAGCTGTATGGCACCTCGCATTGTCCTGCTGGAAGATGCCATCATCCTGAGGAAAAACAATGCGCATGTAAGGGTGGACATGGTCCGCAAGGACAGATGCGTACTTGTATTGATCCATCGTGCCTTCCACAATAATCAGTGAACCCAGAGAATGCCAGGAAAACATTCCCCAGACCATAATGCTCCCGCCTCCAGCTTGGACCGTTCCTGCAATGGTTGCAGGGTGGTTCCTTTCAGAGGTTTCACGCCTTATACGCCAACGTCCATCTGTCCGATGGAGCATAAAACGCGATTCATCTGAAAACGCTACCTGTCGCCACTCAGTGGACGTCCAGCTGCTGTACTGGCGTGCAAATTCTAGCCTTCGTCGTCGATGAACACCAGTCAGCATAGGTGCACGAACCAGGCGTCCGCTTCGGAGGCCCAGACGCAGCAATGTTCGCTGAATAGTGGTTTGGGAGACACTTGTGGTAGCCCCTTGGTTCATTTTAGTGGTCAGTTGCTCAACGGTAGCCCGTCTATCTGCCCGAACGCATCTCCGCAACCGTCGTTCGCCTCTGTCATCTATGGCCCGTGGTGCACCACATTTGCCACGTCGTTGATTTTGGACAGTCCCATTTTGCCATGCACGGTACACTTTTACCACGGCGGCACGCGAACAGTTCACAAACTCAGCCGTTTCGGAAATGCTTCCACCCTTGGCCCGAAAGCCAATGATCATGCCCTTTTGGACGTCGGATAAATCGCTTCGTTTCTGCATTACGCCAACGATTGAAATGTTTTCCGAAGCCCACACACACCCTTTATATACGCTCAACTGCACTGTGCTGCCACCTGCCTTCTGTGATTGGTTATTTAACTCTGAAGTGGAAAGTACGTGGTGGTCACATTAATGTGACTGGACTGTGTATCTTCTGTCCTCCCCACCCCAATGAATAACATCAAGATCACCTGCTGTGATCCCACCTTGCTTAAGGAGTAGACAAGATGCAAGAACTACACACAAAATGAATTCAGTACATTTATTTGTTTTTTTAACTGAGTCATTGCACATTTACTTAAGTGCAGAGTAGTACTCAATGTAAAGCTTTAGAAAATACAATCTCAGTCATCTCTGATGTGATTGTGGTGCTTCATGTGAATCCTTTGAAAAATAAAATACATTAGATGACAAGAAAACCACTCTTAGCAGTGTACTTTGATAGATCTGTAAAGTAAACACTGAGAAACAGGGCAGCATAACTGGTCAGTGTTAAAAGATTTATATCATTCATTCATATTTAGGTAGTGTAACTTTTGAAAATAAATGTACATTTCACTTTGTCTGTGTAAACACAGTGGTGTTTTTTTTTTTTTTTAACCCATCTCTTTAAACATCATAGACTGACATACTGCACTGCCCTTGAGAGAAGAGCAGGAATTGCCACCCAACTGTTGGCACCTGAATTATCCAAAACCCCACTTTTGAGCTGCAGCTTTCTTTGTGCATCACATACTCATATCCCCTAGTCTTCCTTTCGGAAATAGCTCCATAGATTTACAATAACTCTTTCAAAAATAAAAAAATAGGTTGGTTCATAAACTGTACACAATACAAAAAAAATGTGCTTTTATTATTTTTTAAATATAGTGCCGAGTTTAATGTTCCCTTCTTTGCACAAGATCATTTACTTCCTTAAGTGAGCTGTTGTCACAGGATTCATCATGGAAGCCTCTCCCCATGGAGCTTTCGATGTCTGTGTCTGCCGTTCTTCTCCTTGGCCGTATTGACACAGGCATTGTGCTTGTTGGTCTGCAAATGGTTCCAGTACTTGATGAGTTCATTGGGCTGAAACTGATGGGATGTGATCAGGTGGCTGTACTTGCAACTGGAATAAGAGACGCGCCAATGGTTGAATAGGAACTCATTGGGAGGGGGTGCAGGGTCAATGCGTAACTTTGCCAGGCAGATCCCTACGTACACGTCCTCCAGATGCAGCCTGCGTATGCTTAGCGAGGCCTGATAGATCAACTCGGCCATGTCCCCTGAGAACACGTACCCAGTGCCTGAGCAAAATATTGGGTAGCGCTCACTTGGATAAAGCTCTGGTGGCATGTACCACTTACTGTCCTTGTTTCGGTTTGGTGCATAGCCCCTCATTAGATAGCCTGTAAAATACTTCTGTTTGGGGGGCAATTCGGGTTTTAGCAGCTTTTGGATGAGATATTCTGTATTGATGAACATGTCACTGTCCGTCTTCATCACATAGGAGACCCGTGGGCAGTAGGTGGCTACCCAGTTCATGCCCATCAAGGTTTTGGTGGTTAGGTTGTAGTAGGTGTCCCGATAGTCCTGTTGAATGATATCATGGTAAACACGGCTCTCTTCTTCAATGCTACTTTGAAGGAAGGCATCTGAACTCTTTCCTGTGCCAAGAAGAAAAAGTCGGACGAATCCCAGGCCCCCTGCTACACTCTCATTTCCCCACGTCTGCCGGATTGCGTTGCGTGCATCGGCCTGTCTAGGCTCAGCAGCAATGAGGAGGATGAGGAAGGGCATACTGTCCCTGCACTTGAAAGGCTCATTCAGGATGTAGCGGTAGGGCTGAGCACTAAGCTTCTCCCCAACATCCATCTCCTTCTGTAAACTGTTGTTGGAGCTCATGGAGTCCCCAAGCCCCAAGATGCCCGTCCTGGATCCTCCTCCAGCTCCACCTCCTCCTCCTGGCTCAGCTGCTGTTCCCTCTGCCTGTTGAGAGCTGAAGTTGAGAAGAGGCTTTGGCGCGCCATACCCTGTCTCCTTCCACAGGCTCCTCAGGGAGCTGCTCTGGTTGCCCTCTCCCTTGGGAGCCCGGAGACCCCTGATGGTGTAAGCCAGCGGGTAGTCACGAGGCCCACTGCGCCCTGGCAGCCATTCCTGGTGGCTGAAAACCAGAAAGACAGTAAAGAGAAGAGCCAGGGAGAGCAGACCAGCCACATGGGTCCGAAACAGGGAACGTTTGATGGTCATCTTGATGGAACATAAGTGCCGCCGTCTCCACTGCATGATGCAGATTGGGGTTGCGAGACACTGCTCCTTCTTGAGAATGGACGGTGGTGGTCACATGCAGTCACCTCAAACATGTGGTTGCCAACAATGAGAAGGTTATCTGAGCTGGCAGATGGGTTGGAGCGAGGCTCCTGGTGGAGTCAAGGGAACAGTTGAGCCCCTAAGTGTAGCTTGAAGCAAGGTTGAAAAGGCTCCTGGTGGAAAGAAGAAGGTGGCTATTCTTTCACCAGCGACGCTTCTCCTTGTCTTCTTTGGCACTTCAGACAAACAGGGTCATGCACTGGGTCTTGTCTTCTTCAGGTTATAATAAGGGTCACCTCCTCTGTGTCTGCTCCCTGTAATTTAAAAACAGAGAGAAAAGAAACTGAGGAAACATTCTCAAAAAGACTTCCTTTATTCACCGACACTGTGCCAAGTGTCAATTATTTTAGCTCCAGCTATGTTTTGTTTTTCTTGTTACTGTTAAATTTATTAGACTTGTTTCAACACAAATAATCTGAATTAATTTTGTCCAGATGGAAGAGTCCCAATTAAAGCTTTTTATAGATACATAGCCTAACATGGATTTTTTTTTCTTTTTTTGTAAGCCGATTTAACACTTTGAAAAGGAAATTCTAAAAAATATTAAAGCACCGTAGCATATTTGATTAGACAGGGATGAAAAACACAGCATGGGCCTGTAGCTTGTTGATAGAAGATTTATAAAACATGACAAACACATCCATGCCAATGCAAAAAAAATAAAAATAAAAAAGGAAAGAAAAGGGAAACCGTTCAAAAGGGAATACTAACATCAATTAAATCAGTTTAGCATTTTAAAATCTCACAGCAAACAAGTTAAAAATGACAAATGTTCTGAAAATGTATTGAAATGCAAAAATCTTACAACCAGTGGAAAGCAACATTGTCACTCCTTTTTGCATACAATTACTGGGCTTAAGACCAAGGGCTTACAGATGAACTGTGGCTCTGCTCAATGTGGTGCCGACTAAACTTGCTCTAAACTACATAGGCTGCTGAGTGTCATCAGCCCCCCACCACACATCAACAACGAGAGAGGAAACGCATCTGTCAAAATGAGTTTTCAGGGTCCAGCAAGCAGTGGTGCTGCACCCCAAGCCAGCCTCTGGCGGTGACAGCCACTGCTTGTCATTCACCTTCAGCCTATCAAGGCTTCGTATGGTCTTGTTGGGATCACCCGGGTTGCTCAATCTTCGAGGACATACAGGCATGAATACAGAACATGCAGGGAATTATGCACACATGCAGACACACAAATACACAAGAGTGTGGATAAAATGCAAATGATTGTGCCTGGTGCCCACCAGGGAGTTGTCCACTGAGACAGACATACTGCCAGTCATGTTCAGTCTTCACTGATTCAGAATGTCACTGAGCCAAACAAGCACAACATTTACTGTGCTTTGCATTCATGAACACAAAATGCCAACAGATTTGTGGTCCAACAGGCTTTGTTGCCTAATTACAACGAACAGCACTTACTTATATCCAGACTATGTCTGTGAATCATCTCGGCTACTGGCTTCATGAGAAACGGATGTAATTTTGCAATATTTCTGGGAATACTAAGATTTAGTCAGCACAAAACAATGTGATCCAGATTTGACTAGTTCATATACTGTATTTATTTCCCTTGCTTAATTCTAAGGCACAGGTGTCAAACTCAAGGCCAGCGTGTCACTGGTGATCTGCATGTAAATAACCGTTTATTTGCCATGACGTGAGCTCAAAGTGTGACGCTAGGATTGTTTTAAAGATAATGAAGAAAACTGATTTAAAAACAGTTCACTAAAAAAAAGCTGCAGATATCAGTGGAAATAAAACACCTCCAGGACTACTAATGTGATCAGAGGAAGTACTAGCGATTGGTTTTCTTTGAATGGTTAGCAGTAGGAATCGCTCCAGTTAGTCAAAACTGTTATTTGTTTTTTATGACTTTGTTTGGTAATGAATGAATTAATTGTTTTGTGCTTTTAGGTCAACAGCTATTGTTATTGTTTTATTTCATTAAAAAATTTATTAAAAATACAACAAATAAATACAATTGATAGAAATGGGTTAATTATTTTTATATTTAATGGTGCAGAAAAGGATTCTTTTTCTGTCAAAGAAAAAAAAAAACGAGCTTTCTATGGCCCTCCAATAAGGCCAAATTAAATCAATGTGAAAAGATGTTAAATATTTTTTCATTTTAAAAAGTACTCATAGAATAGAGAGAATGCTATATTTTAACAGTTTAATGGGAAGTTTCATCAATAGATTCTGACACAATGGCCCTTTCAGGACTTTCATGCATTTGATGTGATTTGACAAGGAAATTTTGACGCCCCTGTTCTAAAGTGTTCCTAATGCCAAAACATTATTAAAGGTGCTCTCTTTCTGGGTTTTCAGTATTCTAAATCTCACATTATGCTTCAAAGGTATGACAAGGGAATCTCAGTGAATGTTTTCTACCTGACAGAGAAGAACTTTCTCTATTATGGTCATAAGCTAATATTTCATCAATGGCACTTGGTTGTTTTTTTTAATACACCTAGTGGTCTTAAACTTCACTACATCCGCTCACAGAGCCATTTTCAATATGTTGTCTGGTCGTATTTATTTTGTCTTTTGCTTCTATTTCTTTTATCATTTGGAGCTCAACTTACAGTTGGTTATAAGCCAGTGGTGTATGCGAGTATTTGTAACATTTTTCATTGTCTCACAATTTTGATGGGGAGTGTTTAAAAGTCAAATAAATGTTAGAAATCCTAATGTTAACATATTTTAGCAGCAGTAGGAAAAAAGTGATGTTTGGGGGGCAGAGGGAGCATTTAGTGCAAATATTGTACCGACCTAGTCTGAGAATGATTTCCAAAACTTCCCGTTTTAATTTTCTGTTATGTTTGCTCATTCATCATGACAACTGACAAGGAACACGATAACCTTTTCAGGCGAGTGTGCTTACCCAGTGAAAGCAATTACAGGGGAATGAGAAGGGCCAGGGCAAGCTTTGTTTTAAAGGTTAACATACTTTACATCGGAGCACATTGAGCGCTTGAGAGATTTCTGCTGTCAACCAAATGAACATCTAGTTACACAAACTCTGATCAGAACACACATGGAGGCACACATAGAAATGAGTGCAGAGAAATACACAAGGAACAGACGCCCCCCTACATGCTGGTGCCCACCCAGCCCACAGTCATTCATGAATCGAGATTGTTTAGTTGTTCTCAGCATAAATGCAAATTTCAATGCGATCATCAGGGATCCATTTTTACTTTTAAACAGTACTATTTAGTGTGCCAATGCCTCTCATTAATTCCTTTTCTTGCCTCCCATCAATGTCACTTCTATGCAGGCCAATTAGTTACACCAGTGCTAATTAAAGCCCCAGCGATTCTGCAGCGGTCAATAATCAGAATGAAGTCTGTGGGAGTGGCACACTGGTGACATTATTAGGCGTGCATCAGTGTTGTCACTAGATCAGCTTCAAACCTGGAGGTAAAAATAGAGATGACGGGCATTTGTTTTGTTTTGGTTTCTTCACAGGAAACATTCAAAGAGCATGGGTGCAAAACAAGCCTTGGCAATGCTAATGAATGTATGACACTCAGTAAAAACATTCCATTTCATAATAGTAATATTATCCTGAAAAAAAGTACTGCTCCCATTTATAAGCCATTTAGAGTAGCTTCTTGTTGAAGATAAAGGTTAAAATCCACTTTATTGAAAAAGCCCTGACTGATATGGCCGACTGAGGATCTCGTCTTACCTAGTAACGCTATCCAGAAGCAGCAATCCTCAGTGAACCACAACATGTTTGATTTATTTTCATTTTGCTGCGTTGTTGTAGCACTTGCCGTTTAGAGTCAGAAAAGCACAAATTTCATAAATGCAAGGAAACATCACTGTATACCACCTCAAGATTAGAAAGACGTTGTGGGAAAGCAAAAGATGCATCTCTCAGTTAAACCATTTTTAAAAAAATTATTTGATCATTATAGTTTTGTCTTTAAAATGATACATTCAATTGAAAAATGATAGTTCATTTAACCTTCAATCAACCGATTAAATCCTAAAATATCTAGATTCTAAAATTGAAGACGAAAAGACGTCAATCCTTATTAATTATTGACAAAACCTTTGTAACCTCTGCTTGAAATGCATATTTTTTAATATTGAATGCTTTTTTTGTCAAGAAACTATCTAATTGTTTAATATCAAACCCTGTGTGCTTTTGATATTGTGGGTTATTCATTCTTTTAGTTACTCTTAAAAGACCAGGTTTACATTCAACAACAAAAAAGCCATGATCTAAAACTGCAGCACGACTCAGAACTGGGACAGAAAAGAAGAGCTTAAGTTTCTATTTAAACTGTCTTTTCTACTAGATGCCTGTTCTTTAGAAAATCTAGTTTTCAGTCCTCAGACCTGTCAAGTCGAGTTCCTTTGATTTTACATTGTCTTTAGATATTTGAATTGTAAACAAAAGCAGCTTAAGACGTTATTACTAAAACATTTTTCCTCAAGGTCTTAAATATTTCATGTTTAGTTTAAATCATCTGTTATCCAATTGTTTTTTTCCCTGTTATTTTAAACTTTATTCCTCTGATGACTTTTCATCTCTGAGGTGCTACACAAATTTATTTACTACTGTAGGAGTAGGAGTGTCTCTAAAACTCAAAGATGGCATTTCTCTTCTCTTGCTTAGACATGTTTTGTTTCAGTCTGTTTCATTCAGCACCGAAGCTGGCTGTTAGAGATGTATCTGTTACTGGTTTAGCACTAATATTTAGTTAATACATTTTTTAAAATGAAATTACTATTGAACCGCTAAGTGGTACCTGAGCTACTTAAACCTCTGGGTTCACCGGGTGCTCTTCAAACTCAATGACTGAGATGATTCAGCGCAGATGTAAGCTGAAGGTTGTGAAAGTAAAGCAGGGATATCTCAGTAATCACAAGATAAGTGTCACTGGAATCTGGAATTTACAAAATGTGCAACAAAGGCTTTTTGAAGATGTTTTTGTCTTCATCATCTACAAAGCAATGACCAAAAGCCTAGTGGGTGTCACTAAGAAAGTCACTTTTACCTTCATGTTTTTAGGGTTCAAATGGTCTGATTTGTTTAACATCAATAACAAAGGCCAAGGATCTGGTTATACTCAGCAGGAAAGCCAAAACATAAATCTAAACTAAATTGGTTCAATCAATATTGCAGAGAAATTCAGGCAACTTCCTTCAAACCTTCACAATAAAAACCTAATCATCAAATATCACTTTTTCAAAGACCGAGTTTAGATCAGGCCCATGGAGGACGTGGTCAAACCCGCTCCAACCCATTCAGCTCCCATGGTAACATGGAAGTGGTTAAATTCACCACTTTGATGTTTTTAAAATCTGCTAAAACGATGGTTGCACTGAGTAGCTGTTACAGTTATCTGCAGTAGCTTCCTACGACCGTAGTCCAGTAAAATAAAGAAATGGATGGCATCCATTTATGTTACTGACATTTTAGTCAAACTCAACGCACATTTAATTTTAAAAGGTAAACTACACCATCAACCAGGTAACTGGAAATAAAAACTTGCTATAAATGACGGAAAGAAAAATGCATGTGTGCCAGAAGATGATCATACAGCTCACACACAGCAGAAAACCAGATTCTGTCCTCGAGGAGAAATACTGGCCACTTTGCAACAATGAGCCACATTCAGCACAACTTCCTCAGATTTTAGAAAGCCTTGCCTAAGCTCAAAATTTGCAGAAAATAACCCCACTCATGAATGTACTATTCTGCATACAATCATGCACAAACCTGCTCTTCTACAAATTCTGCCTCTTTCTGACTTCAAGTCTGGGAGAAGTTGACCATTTGTTTATTTAAAGATCCCTATTAGTTTCTATTATAGCAGAGACTATACTTCCTGCAGTCGACGCCACACACATGAAAACACATTTTGACAAACATCACTTATCAAGTTTCTTGCTCTGGCTCCATTGCTTTGAAGTGATAACTCAAGATCTTTGACACTGAAACTCAGTTTTTACAACCTCAAAGAAAGGCGTGTCATTAAAACCAGTTTATACACCACAATTAAATATTATCCTGCTTGCATAAGACATTCCTCTGTCTGTAACAGCCTAAAGGACAATTAAAATACAGGTAAAGGATCCATGTCTATGTTGTGAAAACAGGAGCAACAGTTCTGTGTTTATTTGAGTTAGATTAAAACTCAAATACGGCAGAAGATAAAAGGATTAGTTAAGCTTAAATCATCAACTTCCATCTTCAATGTTATGATTAACAGGTATTCAAAACAATCATCTGGTTTAAATGATCAACATACTTTAGATTTACAGGCTTCCAGTCCCTTCAGTGTTGCTGAGCAAACTATTGAAAGGTCAACGCAACCCTTTAACTGTGGATATTGGTCAGATGTGGGTCAGACCACAAGAGCCAGTTTATTATAGAACACTCCCATAAGGTGACAAAGGGTCAGTTGACCCAAATAACAAAAGCAGTGGTGTTATCTGATGTGGAGATGTTTGAACGGCTCTGGGTTAATACAGAGCCAAACCTTCCAAAGGAGGGAGAGGAGACAGAGTTTGTTTGGTTTCTGTGAACTTCTAACAAATATTCCTCCCATTAACACCATTTGAGAGGAGTTGTGATCACATGTAGGGCTGCAAACGTTTAGGGATAAGTGAAATATTGTTAAATTCTGTAACATTGCTTGCGTTGACCCCAAATGTTGTGTTTTCTTTTCCCCACCAGACCATCTGGGTCACAAAGATGATCCAAGCAGTGCTTTATGTCCAACACTTTGAAGACGCACGAACAATCATGATTCGATGCATCCTACTGCTCAAAATTTATTGGATTTCAAATGTTGATTAGAATAAAAACTGGATAATCAAATTTGCTGCTATTATTGTTGCTAAAGAAAATTATTTTAGCAACAGACTAATGGAGCCTAAATTAGGACATTACTTTGAAGTCTAAACTAATTCAAAAAAGGTGGATATAATGACATTACAGACATAACATTTAGTCAGCTAAATATTTTTTTTACAAAAAATAATCTGTATTTTTTGTAAAAGTGTAAAATGAATGCATTTAAGTACTTGACTTTTTAAAAAGAAGACTGAGACATTTTAAAGCTGGGCACAAAAATAAAGAGGACCTTTGGGAAACAAGCAGAATCATTGTTGTGACAAGGTTCTTTCTACTTGGGAAGCCATATTCACCTCTTCCAACTTTTTCTCCCTTACTCTTGTTGCACCCTTATACCAGGCAGTGCATCATGGGGTTCTTTATCTCAGGTGGACTCTGATAAACTACTCTAGATAAACACGACATTTTGGTGTAAGTTCACAGATTAGTGCCAGCAATTCTCAATCAATGACAAAGCAAAGTTTGACCATACAGAGAATCTGTCACCGTTTTTTGGATGAGCCAAAAGAAGCTGCAGACCAGGAACCGAATCGCAGTTCTTATCCTCTACACTGCACCTCCTCTAAGGTGTGTCATCCTAAAACCATAAGCCTCAGCGATGTTCAGCAGTTGGGTGTGTGTGTGAGCTTGCACCCTTTAGTGCGAGTGCAGGCTAAAACCCAATTCCTCTACGACGATAAAACTATATTTCAACTAATATCAAAAGGTTAAACTTACAAGCAATTAAGCTAAAGGGAAAAAGTTAAATCAAAAGCTATAATAATAACACTTTAAATGCCAGAATTACATTTTAAAGCAGTTCAAACTCTTTGCATAAAAGTTTTCACAAAAGTGAGAGGTCAAGCACTAATGGTTGGGAAATTAAGCCCCATTAACGTGTCACAGTCTGGTGGTGCAGAATGAATACCCAGATGGTGAGGTTAGCCTTCTTTTTTAAGCCACTTCCAGCATCGTAAAGAATGCAGAGACTCGGGTGCCAACTAGATCAGGCAGCTTGGCACAATGAAGTGGACATAAAGCTCCCTAAATCAATGTGATCAATAAGAACTCAATGGCTTTGCCTCTTGGCAGGGATATGGAGCGGACTCCAAAACTGGAATGTGTGTAAATGAACACAAAACAAACCTCTATTTCACAATCTTTCTTTTTCTTTTAAACCATAAAAAAATTCCACAATAACAAAATAAAGCAGGGAGTAAATGATGTCTTACTAAAACAAAGGTCCACCTATCCAAAAGTCTAAGGGCTACTCTGTCAGTGTAACATTTTAAGGAGCCACAAAGTGATAAAGCGGAGGTAAATGATGTTGAGTCAAAGGTGGACCAAATGGAGAAACTGATTGATGGGTTCATGGATCCCAGTCAAGGCAGCCGAGGAGAGGTGGATGTAATGGAGTGGAGAGGAAGGAGGGGATGGCTAAATGAATAATGAGGATGTGGAGAACCGATGGGACGTGCAGCGCTGCGTACCTCCTCCACCTCATGCTGCGGCTGCTGACAGGGCTGCGGTCGGCGCACCGGTGAGCTGAACCCCGGTTCTCTCACCCGCCATCGCCGCCTCTTCTGACCAGGGCTTCGGTCGCGCCCTCCGTCCTCCGCTTCCCTTTTCGCTAATTGCACAGACACCTTAGATGTGGAAAACGACCCTCCTGCTCCTCATGCCAGCAGAACCTCAAGTAACCTGCGAGGATTTTTTTTTTTTTTTTTTTGGTTCTCCTCCTGGTGCGACTCCCTTTTTACCCCTCTTCTCTTCCCAGGGTCCGTTATATAACTCTTTTTTTCTTTCTTCAAATGCACATTTCTTGCTTTACGATGCAGTTCCCAGTTGTTTCCTTGATCTTATCCAAGTTTGTCCTCCTCTACAGAGACGTTCTTGTCTTTTAAAAATGAAAAAGCATCCCCCGCTCTTTCATCTGGAGCCAACCCGCTGGAAGGAAACGCAGAGCGGCGGCGGCGGCAGAGCTGCCGGTATGCGGCTCCTGCTCCACGATGCTGAGCCCGGCTGCTGTTGCAGTGTTATTCGCAGTGAAACCGCGATGGATGAAAAGAGAATTATAAAAAAAATAATAATAATAAAAAAAAAAAAAAAAAAAAAATCAGCTCCACCTCTGAGTCCAGTCACAGTTGAAACATGTACCCCGACTCCTAGAGGGAGAACAAAAGCAAAAACTCATCTATACCTTCAGCTCCTGGCTTTGACTGGACACTCCGCTTCTTCTCCTCTGCAGAGACATTCTTCTGATGCGTCTTGGACCGACCCCGACCCCCTGCCGGATCTCTCATTCAGCCAAGACAGCTGCTGGCCCGTGAAAGCTGCCCGTCAGACACCGCCACACTGACGGCGCTCCACCACGTCACAGCGCTCTTAGAGGAGCATCTCACGTGACCCAGTTACTCTGTAATGAGACGTTCAAGGGGTATTGGTGAAAAATTCATGGTGCTGCCACAACTCAAAAAAAAATGTCTCAACTTTATGTTGAACCTGAAGTAATGTTATTGTGGGGGATAATAAAAAAAAAAACTACTTCCGTTTGCAATGCTGTTTTAAAAACTCGTCTGAATTCATACGGACTCAGATCTTGGAAGTCTTGGAAATGATTTTGGAAATTGAAGTGTAGTCTAGTAACAGAGCAAGACCTGCGACTTTTTAATTTATCAAGTCGGACACGCCTCAATCAAATACTTCGTCATGCGCTCATGTTGTACAGAGCCCCGATAGTGACTTGCCGTATTTTCTGGACTATTGAGTGCACCTCACCATAAGCCGCATCTGCAAAGATTAAAAAACAAACAAACTGGAAATCCGCACCGGGCTATAAGCCGCTGGTATATCTGCTGCTCTCGGTTTTCCAGAAGGATGCAGCCCTTTTTCTAAATGAAAATTAGTGCTTTCTTCTTTGATTTTCAATTTTGACTTCCAATTATTCACTTCCGGCTAAAGAGCCCACTGGTGGTTTTAGAAAAACCCACAGAAAAGCCGCATATGATAGCAAATTATCTTGATTAAAGTCTTGGTTCAGTTTGATAAAAGCAGTAGCACATAAATTACCATGGTGATGTATCCCCAGAACCAGAACCAAATGAGGAGAAGTAGCATTCAGCTTCTATGCACCACAAATTTGGAACAAACTTCCAGGAAACTGTAAAACAGCTGAAACCTTGAGTACCTTTAAAATCCACCTGTTTAGAGTTGTATTTGAAACGTAATCATTTACGAATTTAATGATGGCACTTGTCTTAATGTAATGTTTTGACTGTTGATTCTATGTTGCATGACTTTGTATTTGTATAACATAAACATATCTTTTGCATGGAGGACCAAAACTGACATAATAATAAATAAAATAATAAATATATGAATAAAATGGGCACCACTGCCTAACTGTTTAACTAGGAATTGTACCTTCAAAACAAAAGCATCACAACTCAAACAGGAAGTTAACAACAATGGGCGATATAGATAGGGAACTTATAAGTAATTAAGTTCAATTCATTTGTACATAGTTAGCATTTTATTCACGTACTTCTCAGATTTATGTTCTTATATTTAACATTAGCCTGTAGTCACGTTTGTTCTTTATAACCGATGAGATGTGTAAAAAAAGAAAAAAGAGTGAGAGTGACATGAATGTCACTGACAACCTGTCAGATTCACATGCTACAGTATTTACTTCCACTGTTCATTGTAGTTGTTTATTTGAGCACGTGACATGAATGATTAAGACATTTTTAAGAGCTGATTAACAGAAAAAAAAAATAATTACAACAATGAGCAGTGGCTAAAACATGCTGGGGGACATAATATATAATTTACCTGTCATGTGTAAAATAGCCGATTATTATTTTCTCCCTAGAGATTCCGCTCAATTCTTATCTCACTTACTCCTTACACTCACTTACAAGTCTCCCATTGACTTGGATTCCTCCTGTAGAATTTCATTCGGGTCAATCAGCAAACAGTAGGAGAAGCTGTAAATAATGCACCAATTGAAGTGAACAAAGTCATTCAGTACATGTTGGTCATGCTTCCACCACCAGTTCAGTTCAGCATTTCTCTCTTTGCAGTGGAGGACGGTTATTTACATCGCAGGCAATTTTCATTAAGCTTCATACAGTAGCATCACATTGGGACATATGTCATGGGCAAAAGTTGGATAAAATTTTATACCTCAACAGAGTTCATACCTCCAAGTAGTGATCGTTCCTCCATAGCTGAGAGTCCAGAGCCTCTGTATGACGCAATGCACAGAAGGAGGGTTTTTACTTGGATACCTTAGAATTAGACAAGCAAACAAACTGCAATACATGGATAACTCAAACCAGGGATAATTCATGTCACACTGATTGCATTCTTTTCAAACACAGATTTGATTTACAAAACCTGTATCCAATTTGTAGGTCCAAAACTGCAAAGATAAACAAAAATAAACATTGTGACTTAAATGAGCATTCAACAGCTAACTTCTCTGAATTTCCTCTTTAAAAGAAAACAACAATAATTCTTGTTTCTTCTACTTTTCCACTTGCACCTGAATGCATCTTTAATCCCTCCTTCCCTTACTCCTTTCCTACCCCTGACCCAACCCCTTTTTCCCCATCTGTAGGCAGAAAAAGGGGGATTTAACTCTGTGAGAGCATGGTGGCCAGCAGTTCTCTGGCAACAGCTGGATTTACAACCATTGTTTACTTTGTAAAGCACTGCATGCAGTCTTTCTCCCAGGACAGCATCTTTCATACAGTTCCAAATTGAAAACTGTCGTAATATTGTGGCTTGTCTGCCACATTAGTGATGCATCATTATGTACACAAAATTGCCATCTATATTTAGTAAGCTTTCATATCTTGAATGAAAGAGACACGTACTTCATGACCGTTGAAACCAGACTTTCTGCCTCCACTTCAGAATGATGATAAAACACTACCTGGCTCATTAATGTCTAAAAAAAAAAAACAGTGCGGCTCTTTCATCAGCCGTCAGTCATGTTTACGCTCAGTCTCCTCAAGAGACCAGCATGTTTCTTGATAAGGGATGAAAGCAGCTTTTCTCTTTTGCTGTCTCAGTAAAAGGGGAGCAGATGGAATTGTAGCTCATGCAAAAGCAGCTCACCACCACAGGGACTCCAAGCTGGTGGGATAGCGGCCTCTTGCAGCATTGTAAATATTGTAAGGTTGCACCACAGCACAGGTGACTGAATAATTAATAGGAGCTGTGTCTTTGACAGAAATACTTTGGAGGCCATTAGCTCTGCTACCTGGCCTCTGAGAGTATATTTGTCAGAAGAAAGCAATGCCGAGGAGGTGATTGATTTCCTGTGGCTGCCAGGTTAGAGGCACCGTACCTTTTTACATTAATATCATGTGGCATCTGTTAAATAGGTGACTTCCCCAACTTGTCTTGCGCTGACTGCTCGGGCAAAGCCCAGGACATCAAAATTTAAATTGTCATCATTAATTGCAGGTGCTCTGGGAGTATGTTGAAGCTGCAAATCTGCCTCTTTAGCTGCAACACAGGGGAACCAACTTGCTGTATACAGATAAACACAATTGCACATGTCCTTGTGTGCAGGAAGATAGTATAAACCAGCTCTCTGTCCTATGGTATTTGTTTCAGACAGAGGGTTTTGGACTCTTGGCTATTGAGAAATGATTGCTTCCTGGAGGTGTGGACTCTGTTGACTCATTTTGAGTTTTGACATTAATTTTTAGTCTAAGCTAGGAGCTTTTTGAGAAGAGAGGGAATCATTGAAAATACAGGACCAGATATGTGACAACTAATACTACTAATGTGTGAAATGGAGTATATTTTGTCTGTTTTCTTAGTTTTTCTGTACATCATAGAAGGTTCTATAGTTTACTCATTCATGACTAGCATTTATGGCAAAGGATTTATGAGTTGAGAGGAAGCCTGTGCATACATGAGTATGAAATGTTTGCTGTTTTCTGAGCATAGCTGCTGATGTTCCACAAATTTCTCAACCTAATTGCCTCAGCTTGGTATGATTACATTAAATGGGAAAAAACTGTTTTTGAATAGTGAGCAAAATATGAAACACATTTTTTGCTATGTGTAAAGTTTTTGGAAGTCAGAAGAACCAACAAGAACCAACACTGTTCTTGTATTCAGATCTTCATCAGCAAAGAGTGCAGCAAGTTATGCTTTGTATGAATCATGCACAAGAGCATCTTGTACTGCTTTATGTAATTGTGGTCCAATTTGCTGACAAAACACAACTATTACTTTCAGCATTGCTGTTTTTAACAAAGAAGTCACATGTCAGCTCATTCGTGTTTACCATTACCCAAGTCTGAATTTGTCAGCAAGAGCGTGTTTGAATGCAACATGCATCTTGATTTTTGTACAGCCTGTCTTCACTTTGGACCAGTTGTGCTTACACGCCGCTACAAGTGAGTAAACTGTATCTGATGTAGCGCTAGTGACATTTGCTATTGTTGAGGTCTGGCTTTGCATTTCAGCCAATCCACTTCTCTTTCATTGTTGTCAGTGGATAAACCTCAATGTTCCCAGACGTCATGCTTTAGCGTAATGTGTGTCTATAAGCTTGGATTTGCTGTTAAAAGTGAACAGACGGTTCTACATGTGTAAAGGGTTAACACAATACCGCAATCATGTGGTTCATACAGATGATCAAATGTCAGAACACTTACACAGCTAACATAGAAGCTACTGTTTCATGCACAAAGTAAAAGTAAAAAAAAGTCCTGCATTTGCATTTAGATCTAGGGGTGCAAATATTTGATCAAGTCAAAATTTGGGTTTTACAATTTGAGCATCATTCAGTTGCTGTCACTGACCTGTCAGGGGGCAGCATTGTGCCTAAGACACCCATAGACTGTTGCAAATAGTTTTAATACTAAAATTTGACTTCTTAGGTTAAACCAGTAAATCAGTTGGCAGATACCAACAAATTCTCTCAGCAGCATCAAAGCGACTGACTTTGCTTCTGGGCTGTTTTGTAACAAGAAGCAACAAGAGTGAATGATGTCGCTGACTTTGTTTTGGACCAGAGCAACCGGTTTTGTTCCCATTGGATGCTGATCATTTTCATTTGCCTAATGTATTTTTATTAAGAGGCAGATTAATCAAATTGAGATCTGGATTATGATCAACAGAAATTAGATGTATTATTATGTGAAATTGTATAATTTTAACAATTTCTTTGTGTAATTAATCACAAGCACAACACTGCTAATTAAGAGAAACTGGTTAAATACATGCAGGCAAGCTGTTTATTTTAGTATGAAATGGACAGAGAAAGAGACAAAATGATACTCTGTGAGTATAAAATCGAGGTATAAATTGACAAACAGGGACATTGTTCCTGAGCCACTGACAAGACGCTCTTGCCTGCATCACTATATGGAAGTACATGTCTTTTAGATTCTTAATTTTCTTTTTGTAGAAGAATAAAATAATTTCAAGAACCACACTTGATTTTTTGAATTTGCAACTCAACTTGTTTTGTTGCTTTTTTTTAATTTTGTTTGCTTGTTTTATCAATCTTGATCTCAATGAGAAAATTAAATAAAGGTTAAATAAAAAACTATAATGATTTCTATATCTTAAGGTTATTTTACAATATTGTCAAAGCATAAAAAACAAAACAACTGACCCACATAGCAAGTTGGAGGCAAGAGCAAACTATCCTTCAGTAAATTCAAGTCAAAACTTGCATGAAGAAATCATGAGGCATAAATGATAATGATAGTGAGTTACAAAAAGTTCGGGAAGGAGTTGCTTCTACGAGGTGGAAGAGAGTAATTCTGGGATGAGAAGCAAGTGGGTTTATTTTCTGATGAAAAACAGGAGTAGAAGAGTGGGGCGCTGATAGAATATAATATCTGAGACATGAGGATAAGAAAAGAACACTACAATTAGGAAAATCCATAAACAGAACATAAACTCTCAAAAACACAAAAACCTCAAAAATGACTCAATAATCAATCACAATTGTCAAAATTCTAATATTTCCTTCACTCATGAAACAACAATTCGTTATGTCACAGGTTAAAAACGGTTTACACTGAAATCCTTTCTTCTGGCTGCACTTTCAGGCAGCCGTGGAAAAAAACAGGTGGGTTATCGCCTAGCCTTACCTTTTAAAGACTGCAGCCTCAGATGAAATGTGAGCTGTTATTGCTCTTCTTAAAGACTGAAGCCTGCAATATCCTGTGGCAGGGCATCAATGCAGCGAGGGATGTGCCTGTGAACATGTTCGACTTTACTCTGTCTCAGCTCTTTGATAAAAATATATTGTTGGTCAGCTAGTAGAGCAGAGGCTGCATTGCTAAATACTGGCCATTAATTCACTCCATTTAAAGAAGGACGTTTGGTAAATGTCCACAGGATGTCAAAGTGGACATTCTGTCACATTAACAATGTGAAAGTTAGCCTGAAAGGTAAAATAAACTCTCTGAGAGAGGCAGTCAGACACTATAAGTCCATATTGATGGATATGTCTGTCAAAAAAGATTGTCAATATACTGAGATCATTTTTGAATCTATATATGAATCCTCCTTTCCCATTGTTCCGAAAGAAATTATTGTACACTGGCCAAAATAAACACCGACTGTTTAATTGTTCCTGACTGATATTCTTTAGAAAGGAATGATAGCAGGTGACAAAACAGAATAAAGTAACCTTAACCAACTTAAATGTCATTTAAAAAGTTATTATGAAAAGAAACTCCTATAGAAAACAATAGCCATGCAACAAACTGAGCAAACAAAAAAATGAAACATTATGTACATTGCCAGAACAAAAAAGTACTGAAAAAGTAATAAAAAGTTGGAATCCAGACCAGAATTCATCTATTTCCCTCTCACTATTAATCAAAAGCAACTAACAAATGGGGTTTTAGCCTGCAGTCAAAGGAACTTGGTGTTTCAGCGTTTTTGCAGTTTTCTGCAAGTTTGTTCTAGATTAAAGGAGCATTAAAGATGACTGTTACTCCTAAACGTTTGGTTCTGATTCTGATGCAGAACTAGAAGACCGTAGTGATCTGGAAGGTTGGTACAGTGACAACAGATTCTCATTGTATTTTGGTGCCAAGCCAAATAAACTCAACATTAATCTTTTAATCCTAGAAATGTTCTTCAGGTGACAGAAGACCGGATTTATAATTACCTTTATGTGTCTCTGGATGTTCAGGTCCAGATTTCAGGACTGATCGCTAATTTCTAGCTGTAATAACCGAAGCTGCATGCTGACCCTAGATCATTCCTCTTTAGGTAAAAAGATGGTAACTTCAGTTTTGTTTCTGTTCAGCTGAAGGATGTTATGGCACATCCACACATTCAATTCTTCTAGGCATCTAAACATCACAGATACCAAAAACCTTAGTGTTTAAGTCCTTAGTGTTTACGTTGCCATTTGTACTGTTATTTGCTTGTTCATTATTGTATTTCCTTTGATTTATTTTGTTTGTATTTCCTTTCATGTAAAGCGTTTTGAATTGCCTTGTAGCTGAAAATGTGCTATATAAATAAAATTACCTTACCTTACCTTACATATTGTCTGTTGCCTTGAACTCAGAAATCCACATGTGCATATTGTACCTTAATGATCCAACTCCGCTGCAATTTTTGATTACTGTACATTACTTTGTTATAATCTATGCCTTATTGTAATCTGGATTTTTTTTCTTTATAAATTTCTAATAGTTTTATCTTTATATGAATCTACATGCTTCAATGTCTTGTCATTTAGTTCTATTCTTCTATTCTGTCCTTTTCCATTTTGAATGGAAAATGCTCATAATTGATTTGTCTCGCTACATTATTCAGTGGAAATACAAAGGACTTTTAAAGAAGGGTTAGAGTCTTGATATAAGACAAAATGTTTTGGATCTGATATCTGCAGAAGTAGATCGTGTGCACAGAGAAAAGCTTTTTTATTTTTTCATTTTTATTTTTGTCACAATAAGGTCCAAGAAATAATTTACAGAGTCTTTAGCATTTAGCTGAATTTTTTCATGGTAAACATGACAAATGTGCTTCAACTGTTTGAATTTTTGCACATCATTCTATTTATATCCATCCTTTTACAAAACTGCTTTTACATTACATCATTTATGTTTCGCTAGTTGGTCTGTATCAATTTTGAAAACAACTTTACATCTGTATTTTATTTTGATAGATTTTGGGGGGAAGAAAAAACAAAAGTGGATTTGATAGGTACTCTACTGTTTTTGTGTCTGCATGTATAGGTGAGCCTGTGTGCTTGAAAAACAGTGGCCGCTGTGGGTGTGTTGGATGTGGGATGGGTAAAACGCAGAGGTCAGCTATCACTTTGAAACATGCTGGTCCTTATCTCTGTCACAAGGTCTAATAGAGTAATGAATCAACATAAAGCCTGCGACTCTCCTGAATGGACCGCTGCTTCCTCCAGCAGCACTAGCGCTTTCCTTCAAATACACTTACTGCCTCTGTAAGCATCTTTTGCCCTCCTCTGTTGTTTATGGGCAGTTTTCAGAAGTGCCTGAATTGTGACTACTGTCAGAGGTGTATTCACACATGAGCAGCTCAGCCGCCTCATCCTCTACTCGCCTGTTAAGAAAATAACCATAGCCTCCATAAATGGAGTAGGAGTCTCTTTGATGGGGATGAAATAGAGGACAAAAGTAAAAGCAGCCTGTCTATAACTTTATGATTGCACTGTATGACCAGAGCCTGATAGCTGCTTATACTTTCATCATTATGAGTTTTGTGAGCTATTGGGGGTGAAGGAATAATTCACAGCCTGAGGAGCCAGCAGAAGAAAAGGTCTTCAAAAAAAAAGAGTTCCCAGCTGTCTACAAAAGATATATGAAGTTTAGCCGAAGCATTCAACTGGCAGAAAGAAAATTACTTTTGTGAAATGTATTAGGTGTTCCAAGCCTCCGACTGCTGATATTTAGCAGGTGCTACAAAGAAAATGACATTGTTCTTTCAATGGCAGTTTGAGTGATTGTGGCCAAACAGTATGATTCATAAGGCATTTTCTTGTGATGGTCTACTACATGTTCACAACACCGTTCAGGTTAATGGTTACTGAGATCACAGGCTTTTAGAACTAGCAACATTTTGTTTAAAAGAAATAGAAAAAATAATGGCGCGTCCTCCATGGATGGGAGGTTTTAAAATAGCTTTTGAACTCGTCTTACACTAGAACTGAAGATAAGAAGGAATTTTCCACTGTTGCGGTAATATTACGTTGTATTGTAGCCATTCTACAGTACAATGTGATATTAAGGTTTGTGTATGTGAGATTCAGATGATATGACCGACAATGAAACAACAAAAGTTTGAGATATAGTAAACAAACACAAAAAACAGAAAATAAATAAGTGAAAACTGACAAAACATTACTGTTACTTGATAAAAATTTTATTTGTTTTGTAAATTACTAGCAAATTAAATTGCAAATATCACAACATTTAGGAGTTATAAAACCCATAAGTATTATCTTTGAAAGATTCATAATTGGCCTTGGTCAGTAAGTCATTTTCTAAAGCATTTTGTAGATCTGGCTCCTCTGAAATAATATTTTCAAGGTTTTATCTTGAATTTTAACATTTTCTTTGACTGTAAGATTTATATTAATAATCATTGATAAAAATAAAAACAGTATGCCTAATAGAGGTTTATTACTACAAGAAATTAAAGGATGAAGTGAGCATTCCCTCGTTCCTGAAGGATCCAGCTGTGCAGGAAAAGTGAGATTTATCACCCACTCTTCCGTAATCAACAAAGTGTTTGTCTGGTTATGTTATGCAGTTAAATAAAGGTAAAGACTAGCTCTCAAAAATCAAAGTTGTACCGGAAATGTAAAAATCTGAGTCAACATCTGGGCGCACATACAAGCCTAATATTGAACAGCCAAACCTGGAGTTGCATAATTGCTCATTGTAACCATTCTTGTGACCTCAACTTTAATTTCTGCAGCTCGTTAGCTCTTTTTAAAATCTGGGTTTTTCACTGGTCAGCAGCTAATACCCACCCTAAAAGTGCTTTTTGAAATTGGTTGTTTTAGTTGTCTGTTAAGACCAAATAGTTTGTCTTATTTGGAGGTCAGTGAATGGTCACAAGCCACTGTCCTGCATCGTTTAGATGATCCACACCCGATTCAAATGTTTGAATTACCTCCTCAGCTTGTCTCCAGTTTCTGCAAAAACCTCTAATCAACCACTCATTGAAGTCAGGTGTGCAGCAGCACGGAAACACAACCAAAATATGCAGAACAATGTTTCCTGAGGGCCTGGGTTGGAGACCTCAGCTCAAAAAGCAGGACCCCAGATGTGTTGATCCTTGAGTTTGCTGCTGACACACATATTTTCTGGACCAGTTAAGCTTAAACACTTAAACTGCGGCTCTAAATCTTTAACACCAATGGAATAAAGAAATAAAATTCAACTACAACCTTTTAGGAACACCTGGTCTTCCCAAATAGCAACTCTGCCAATTACATGGTGTCATCTCGCTGCACTTTGTCAGCATTAAAATGTGGTGTGTAGACGACTTGCTGACATTCAAACAGAGCATCACGAAAGAGGGAAAAAGGGGGAATGTTATTGATAGTGAACACTGCATGGTTGTTGGTGCCTGACAGGCCATTCTGACTGATTCAGAAACTGCTGATCTATTAAAACCTTCAGTCACAAGTAGACATGGTTGGCAGATTCAAATTATCTTTTAAGGTTATTATCATGTTTCATCTGACTGAAATTAACACTAATCCCTTAGTGGGGCCTGGCAAGAGTGTCTATTATGATGCATACTGCATATTTTAGATACATATCTGCTCAGATACACCTGAATTTAATTAATTACTTGTGTCAGCCAGGCCTTTGACAAACTTCATGAATATACATATGGCAAGACGTACTCAGATATAAATAAAAATGAAGAAGGTGGTAAAGACAAAATACAAAAATTAAACCAAATCCATACACCCAAGGTTCATAATAAATGGAAACAAACTTTTTTGCTCAATGAAAATGAGTTTAAATCTGAATCGCAGAGCACCATTAATACCTTGGAGCTGAGATGTATCCTTAGACAGCTCAGCTCCATCTGCATTTGATTGTATGGTTTATTATACAGTGGGAACACCATAGTTTGAGCTCATGTAAAGCATTTGCTCATCTTTCATGCTCCTGTCACTGTATGTGCTGAGCAAGTCCTTCAGCCTGCATGATGTTTCTTCATTGTGCTACAGCCTCGAATATGAAAGTCAACCTCAGCACAAATTGGGCATGTCACCAGACTTCAAAGAGAATACATTAATCACTTTCTATTGGCTTTGAAATTCATGTTTTCTGTTTGACTTCTCCAGGTGCTCTATGTTAGATTTTTTTCCCAGTTTTTTATCAAAGGCAATGGTTTCCTAAAAGAGAACACATAACCTTCTTTCACTGCCTTTCTCATTCTCAGTCGCCAACGATTCACTGAAATTTAATGACATCCAGCCTTACAAGGTTTTCACTCACACTGCTCGCAACTTTTCTGTTATTGTTTTTAATATGGGATGAAAAATGCATTATTTTCCTCAGTGGTGCTCCTTATTTCATGCAGTATGTTTTAAATAGGATCTGCACAGCTGGGGATTGATCAATGAAGGAGGCCCTTTTGTGGTTTATTGCTTGGCTTTATGGTAGCAGATTTATTCTTATTTTTACGAAACTTTCTCTCACATATCGCAGTGGATATGGAACTACTTAGTAGCTGATTTTTCTTTTTACCTGTTTGCATATGTCAACCAGTGATATTGTGGATCATAAACTGCTGTTGCTCATGTGAACGTGTAGTAAATTTGGACTACAAACATTACTTCTTTCAGCCACCTAAAAGCAAAACAAAAACAAAAAAAAATACGGTCTCTTCACCCATTGAATTATGTAGATGGTGCAAGTTCCAGAAAGACCTAGAAATCAAACATAACTGTTACATTATTTACTGTAAATACAGGTCCAGTAGCAAAATGGTTAGTGGGTGTCCTGTCAAGCGTGGTGTAAGCATTGTTCAAAGAGAATAACCACATACCGCAGGTGGCTACTGACAGGGAGGTAATAAGTAGCCAGCTGCAGTGTTTGACTTGTGAAAACCTTACTGTATTTGTTAAAACAAACTCAAAAACATTGCATATTATTTTTTCACATGAATTCAGTGAGAATCTCCTCTTATTCTCACAAATCCAATATATTTGGTGGACATTTAATACAGATGATCTGACTCAGAGGTTTTCCCAGGTAATCATTTAGTCATGAACACCCACTGTGCCTGCAAGAAAACCGGCTGTGAATTCTTCAGTCTGTGTTATTTTTTAATTATGCAACACAAAAGTAGCATTATTTTAACCTGCAACAATTCATTAGCTGCTTTTTGTTTGTGGGGAATTGTGTAGTCGAAAGTGGCTATTTGGTGCAATTCCCCATCAGGATTGACCGGATGCTCTCAACTCGTACGTTTTACCTTTCTTTGATTTTTCTCTGTTTTCAATAACAGACTGCAGACAGTCCCTAAAGGCAGTCATTTATTTAGCTTCAGTCTTCGTGCCATGGACTGTAATTAAAACCAGGCAGCTTCTCTCTCTGACTGTGTGGTTGTTGTTTAACTTGGCCTGCTTTAAGTTCCTCGTATTGCTAATCCTTTAAGCTCAGAAGATAGTACAGTGTAACTGTTTTGCTCTGTTCCCTTGTCCTTTTAACAGTGCTGACCAAAGTTGCCTCAGAAACACTGCCATGATATACATCAGCATAAAATGTACTATTTCTGCTTAGAACCTTTTAATAAACGAGGTTAGGTAGAGTCCACTTCAGCTTATTCAACTCAAATATGATCTGTCAGAGTGAATTGTAAACATTGTGAACAGACTAACGGTTTCCGCGTTGTATTTTTGGCAGCACATTTTGAAGGATTTTTGGTTATTTTTTTGGATAAAGCACAGTGCTCATGTTCAGAAGAAGACCCCTGAATGTGGGGGGAGAAGCCCAAATTAGCCCCTTATCAAGCCCTGCAATGCTTCTGAGATGGAAAACAGAGCTTGTGCGTTTTGTTTTTAGTCTCCAAGTCAGAAGAGGCATGCAGTTTGGCATGCACATGCTTTGGCTCCTTTCACTGAGGCAGACACGTATAAATCCTTTTACACGCAGTCCTGCCAAACTTCCCTGTAGGCAGGCTTTGCATTTGAAATGTACAATTAGTTATCCCTGTTTGGTATGAATGCAACATTTCTGAAACATCAAGCCTAGGGGCAACACATGGTGAATGGCAGCAGTGAACCCATACATTGTAACTCTTTGCTGTTTATTCTGTTTTCCTGTCAGTCTTGCTCCTTCCTTTCTTTGCTGCTTCATCCTTTCTTTTCTTTCATGCTTGCGTAATTTAGATGTTAGCCAGATAAATGTTTGTTATGTATGTGTTCTGAACCTTTCTTTACCATAGAAAATGTTTTATCAGACATACATCATTCAGTTAAACGGCTAGAGTTAAAGGGGTAAACGGGATAAATTGAAACACTCTAACCAGCGAGGCTGGTGGCAAGCTGTAAAGCCAGTTGTTGGTCAGTTGTGGGTGTTTAGGTTAAAGTCTGCCCGCAGTACTTGTTTTCAGTGTTGACCTATAAAATGCCCCAGCCGGTGTGCCTAATCTACAAAGACATTAAAACTGGAGAAGCGGCTCACAACATGGCTATGAGGGAGGCTTTTTAATCTTGCTAAGCGTTCTGCTGGCAAATAAAGAGCTTTTTTTCTGTGTGTATCCCCCTGCAAAAGATTAAAGTCAAGTTCAACATACTAAATTGTTATGGTAAAGCTTTGCCATCGTTTCCATGTGTATGTGATCTATTTTCTCATTCGTGAGTTTTCTTTTTTCAACATCCTCCCACCACAAGGGCTGCCTGATTTTGGAACCATTTAATAGCTGGAAGAGATAAATCAAATTTCCCAGAGGAATAGTGTTTACTAACACGTTTTTTTGCCAATAGGTAAAACTTAATATCAAGGCCAAAAGAGGCTTGTTTAGGTCAGGCCGAGCCACCCACACGTTTCAGAAGAACATCATGTGAGAACATTGTTGCTTTAACTGATGGGAACGATGTGAATGGACTGACGTAACCTGTGGCATCATCATCCTTTCTCACCCAGTTAAAAAAAAACCACAAACCTTAGAACATCTTCAATACAAACTTGAAGGTAGCTACTGGAAAAAAAAAACTATTATTTCATCTTAATTTGTCAGAAACTTTGCAGCAAAAGTACCTTTTCTCATTTTGTCATGTTATATCCAGAGACATTAACATACATTATCTGAGTCTTACCTGGTAGAACAAAACATGGTTATGTATAGTTGTGAGGTTGTTGAAAAGTGACATATGGGTTACAAAATTGTTTGCTCCTAAAAGTATGGCAGTGGGCAACCATTGTGGTGAGCTGACTGTGAATATACACATGACCATGTCCTCATTCACAAGAATAAATCGACCCAATCTTGAAATTGAACTCAGAGAAAAGGTCGGTGAAAAGTCAGGGCATGAATACGAAGAAAAAAAAAAACCTCTAGGGAACAGAACATCTCCTGGAGTTCAGCTAAATCTATTTTCAAGAACAGGAAGGAACGTAGTCCAGGTGTGAATCTGCTCAGCCCACCCCTTGTTCTAGGTATTGACTGTTGAAGTTTTACCCAATTGCTAAATCTATTAATATTTGCCTTGAGCTATGTGAGAAACAGAAAACCATCTCTGCACAGCATCCTGACCACGCTAAAGTGTAACGTTAGCAGCATCATGCTGTGGGATGTTTTTCTTCAGCAGGGACTGGAGTGCTGCTGGAAAGCATTTACTATTTCTATTGGCTACGATGACTTATTCAAAGTCCAGAGTTAAAACTAACACAGAATCTGTGTCTACTTGAAACCTGATGCTCAAAGGTTCTGGGCTGTGACAAAATACTTTTCTGTAAGCCCAAGTATTGACCAAGAAAGGCTTAATACAAATACACCACACACTATTAAGATTTATATTGGAAAACAATAAAAAAATAAAAAAATAAAAATCATTTATCCTATTCCTTTCACTTGCCAATAATGTGTTTTGATCCATCCCTTTAAATTCTAATAAAACATATTGGAATGTGTGTTTCTCAGGTGAAAAAATGTGAAAACATTTCAGGAGTTTGCATTTAGAAGGCACTGTAAGATCAAGATAAAGAATGTTGCACAAAATAGAATCACGTCTATTAATTTATTAACTGTCAACGTTTCTATACTTTCAGATTGCTTTAATGGTCTGTATTCTGTCAGCCTAAAATTAATCTTCCACGGCTTGCTGCAAGCGCGGTTTTGTCTGGTTTCATCATGTTACAAGCTATCCGTAATGGCCTGTTCCATTCTCTAGCTGTGTTGGTGTTTGTGCAAAAGAAAATTTTTCTTTCTTTTGTAATTTCATGAGTGCGCTGACAGACATTGTTTTGTGTGCCATTTTACAGACAGACACCCATTGTGGAATAGCAAAAGTAACCACTCATGCTTAACTGGATCATCTCCATGCTTTCTGCTCACATTTCCTCAAGGATGCTTAGCTTATTCATGGCCTCTTATCCCCATGGAAAAACACATCAAGGAGCAAATGAAGCCAACTGAGGGGTGAAGAAAAAAAAATCAAGCTGTATTTCTCTTATTTCATTTTAACAGGCAAAGATGGGGAGAGTCAATGAACAGACCCTAAACTGTTTCACTCTGAGATGCAATGAAGCTCTTCAGTTCAAATTTCAGTGTGTCTGGCTGAGTTAGCAGCAGATATTAAAGATTATTGAATATTTCCAAAGACTTCAGCTGGGTTTTTTTTTTTTTTTATTTGACGCGGCCGATGAAAGGCGGCCCTACAAACGTGGGGGAAGTGATTCAAATGTTTCAAGTCTCAGGGTTGAAATGAATCTGGTTTTATCAGGTCAGCAACGCATTTCCAAGGCAATCAAAGAAAACGGACTTGCACTGACATCACACAATCAAAAGACAGTCTTAGGTGGAATAAACCGATGAAATCCAAAGGTTTTGGATTAGGTAACATAATTTTCTTGAATAGCAGACTCCAGTAATTTGTGCTTATTTTGGAAGATGTATAGCCTTGCGTATGCCGTGTATTAACTTTACATATTATGTTAAAGAAGGAACGAGTGTCGGGTTGAAAGGAAGCAAAAAAAGCAAGTGTTGCTTTAATAACATATAATGAAAGAAACGCATCTAATCTTTTCTTCAATCAAATGCACATTTTAATTGGAATCTGCGGATGCTGCTTTCATCTTACCATCTTTTTTCATGTTCTTTGATTGGGGTATAAACATATCCTTCTAGATGTGCAATGTTCAGACTCATTCATGATGGACACACCTAATACTCCATGTAAAAATTTGTCATTTTGAGCCTTATATGCACCATAAAAAGATCAATTTAGCTCCTTCTACAATTTCATTGAAAAACTGTCCTTCTTATACTTCATTATTTTCCTCCAATTACTGTCTTCTCCAGCACACTTTCAACACAGCAACTGCCAATTCTCTATTCATTCAAATACCACAGCTGATGAAGGTGCACAGTGAAGCAGAATAATGAGGGAAAATGATTGATTTTTGTCAGACTAAGTGAAGACCTTTTACTGAAAGAGCCTTTGTTAGTGCTGATGCAGTTCACAGTAGGTGCATTTTGGTCATTTGGTCATATCTATAAGTAATAAGCTGTGTTTGCTGTGAACATTGTTTTGATTATACCAAAAGGTAGAATTTACTATTATTGGAGTAAAAAGTAAAAGGCGAGATTTTCAAGGTTTAGAAAATTGATTTTTTTTAAATTATTATTATTATTTTTTTTTTTTGGTCAACATTTTGAGAGTCAATTGAAATTCTGAATTAAATTTCCTTTCTTGGTCTAACTGATTGAAGCTTTTTCTTTTTACCTGATAAACATTTAAGGCACAAAGACTTCACTGCTTTTCATCAGGATCTTTCAAGCAATAGTGTTATAGGTTCGACTGTAGATACAACTTATGCAAAAATGGCAGAAGTTGGCAGTGATGTTATTTGATATGGTTGCTTGTCATATGCAGAATTACGTATTAGTAGTTCATTAATACTAAACAGAAATGCTATGCAATATTCCAGTACTTTTGCTGTTTGTTTCTTCAGTCAGAAATACACAAAAGTTAACTTGTGGCTTCAACAGGTTTGTGTTGACCAAGATAAATTTCAATTTTTCAGCTAAATGCCTGCAAATCCCGATATTATATTATAATATAGGGATTACATGTCCACCCACTAGAATGAAAACGTTTCATTATTCAGAAAATGATTGATAACAGATGTTCAGATATTGGTTTAGCTACAGCTATGTAGCAACATCCTTTAATGACAGATAAAAGGCAATTCATAGGTTGTTTATTTTTTTACACTTTAGAGTTTAGTAAACTGATTGTCTCTTTTTTAAGTTGGGAAACTTCTACATCAATTTTTCAAAATACAAGAAGCTCAATGAAATTATTTATTTATTTTTTTTTATTCTACTTCCCTAAAATAAATATAATCACAGGTCAGTTAATCAGAAGATTCTATCAGTCATAAGGACTGCTATAATTATATCAATCAATTTTTAACAATTGATGTGATAACATTTTGTCTACCTGTATTTTCTCTGTGAGAGTCCATTAGTTTAAGAATTTTGTTTAAGGTTATCCTAACAAAGTGAATAACAACAAAGTAATTACCAATGTATGTGCTAACTCTATTCCTAAGATGCCACTAATGTCCAACACTCTTGTAAGGCTTCTATTTTAACTTGTATATTAAGAGAGAATTTTTAGTTAGAAAAACAAACAAACTTCATTTGGCATTGTTCAATCTCAAGAGTAGTCTTAATTAGGTTCATTTTTTATTTCCTTTGTCTTCTTTTAAAGCTCATAAAATAATATAAACACACATAATTATAAATTGAATCCTCACCAAAACATGTTTACAATGCTTAGGCAGATGGGTGCATAAATAATCAGATATCTGCCTTTGTGGTGGAAAACTTAGACTCCTCTCGTGTCGGCAAGACGATGAGACTTTAGTCGGTGCACACAGGCTGAGGTTGCTGTTTCCGGAAGCTGAACATTCTCCCAAAAGTACTTCACCCTATTTGTTTCTGACAGATTGACACAGGGCTGTTTTATTTGTGTTAAGCAGTGCCAGGGGGCTGAGGCGGAGGTGCTGATCAGTGAACTGAAGCTCTGTGACTCATCTCTGACTATGACTTGCTCAGCTCAACAGATGACAGTGGCTCTGCCCTAACATCCACACATAGATATCATCAAGGGTGAAGCCCTCTCCTAATCCTCAAGGCTGATAGGAATTTGCATAAACCTGACATACCTCTGGGTGTGTGTGTGTGTGTTGTGCAGTGTGAGCTCCTGTGTTCCCCACTGTCAGCCGGCGCAGGGGGGAAATACTTCTTGAGTGTTTTCAAATATTTTAATCCTGAAATACAAACTCCTCACAGATTTTTAATCCTTTATAATCCAAAATGTTGTGATTGTCAGAGTAGAAAGCTGCACATCATGACATTTTTGAAACAAGCGTGTCCAAAACACAACCACATGCCACACACTATGACAATTAGAGTTGGGAAAATATAGAAAAAATAACTTACAGAAGTTTTGTACATACTCTGTAACATCAAAGTAGAAAAAAAGTTGAAGTTATTCAAAGGAGCAGAAATAAATGTTTGTCCATCCAACCCAGATCTCCACCTTCTGGAAGTTTGTTGTTTCCAACAAGAAGGAAAGAGTCACTCTGAGATGCTTCATTTTCAGTGGAGTTATAAATTACCTCAAGTAGATTTACATAATGCTGGTCATTAGATGGATTCTAAAGTAAAAGCTTAATTATATCCTAATTACAGTATAAATGGAAGCGATCTAAATTAACTCAAGTCTCATGTCTATATCTGCTTCTTCTATTTAGAGACCAAGGCAGAACATTTTCATTTAGCTGTTTTTATAGAGATAATTCACAACATATTTCATCTTATTGCATATAACAAGACAACTAATTTTTGTCTACAGCCACATTTTTGGCAAATATCCAATCATAAAGATATATTTTTTATGTCTAGCCCAGTTCTATTAACATAACAATAATGATAGTAATAATGAGTCAAATGCGTAATCTATTTACAGAGCTAAATAGTTAATCTATTTAGAAAGCTAAATAGATTAACTAGCCTGAACATTCAAGACAGGCTCAGTTGTTTTAAACCAGCTCTAGCATAGCAGAGAACAGGGTGGAGGGTGAGAGCAGCATGTACACAAGCATGAATGACAGTGCTAAGACCCTCCTCCTGGCTCTGATTGTTGGTTTCTGACAGAGCTAACTGTATTTTCTGCAGTTTGCACTGGGAGCACTGGGCGAAGGATGAGAAGATTCATTTATTTCACAGATTATCTCATACTGTCACTAGAAAGTAAATGTTTTAGCAAATATGTTAAAAAAACATTCTTTTTATAAAAGTTAAATATTGCAATGTTTCACTCTAAATCTCCTGTTTAAGAACTGCCCACAAGTTCTCAACTGGGTTCAGGTCAGGTGAGGAAGGAGGCCATGTTATACATTTTTTATCTTTAATGCCTTCACTGTTTGGCCTCTCAGAGGTGTGAAGGAGAACCGTCCTGGATAAAAATCAGTCTTTCTAAAAGATGCAGACTTCTTCCTCTACCACTGTTTGAAGAAAGTGTCTTCTAAGACCTGGCAGTAGCTTCGGGAGTAGATTTTGAGTCGATCTTCAACCAGCTCATACAATACTCCACCTCCACCTCCACCTTGCCTGCATCTGACTGGAAGTGGAGCTCTGTGCCCTTTACTGATCCAGCCACTGGTCCCTGGATCTCATCTGTCAATAGCTGCTCATGTTTCATATGTAAAATCCTTGGAAAAACCTTCCTTCAGAGACATCTTGGCCCAGTCTGAACATCTTCTATGGTAATCCGTGTAGGTTGAAGTTTTAGAATATGGCAGAACTAGTAGATAACGGGTTTCGGTTCATGCTCAATTCTTCACAAGTAAATTTCCATATTTTTTTCTTAACAAGTGTCTTGCAACTATGTTGCAAACATTTGGTTCTAACTTAGAACATTTGGTTATATCTTAGCAATTTCAGAAGTGCTGCATCTCTAAGAGACTTTTTGTTAAATTTAGATTTTTCAGTCAGCAAAATCAACTTTTTGGCCTCTTTTGTTTATTTATTACATTAGAATCTACCATTGCAACAATTTATTTTCTTTTTAAACCAGTGCTAAAAACAGGTAGACAGTACATAGGGCCTTTCATGTTTAACACAATCTTTAAATATAACGTTATAGAGATTATGTTTTACATCTTGAGTGGGAAGACAGTTAAAGAAATAAGGAAAATAATGCAGATATTTCATCAATTTACATTTTAATGCAACAACCCTTAAAAACATTTCTTTGGGACTTGAAAATGTCTTTAAACCTTATAATCAAAATTAATTTTTGATTTTAAGTCTATAGGCAAAATAACCTAGAGTAAGTTGTTTTTGCTTTCTAGAATAATTTCCCCCTATTTCAAAGCAGCCATCCACCCTTTCAATGGAAAATGCATTATTTGAATATATTTGCCCTTCATGTGATGATAAAAGTCTATTACAAATATTTTATAAATTGTGAAAATCCAACAGATTTAAATGTTTTCTATTTTAAAAGTTTTTTGTTCCATTTTCATGATACATCATAGCTAAATTAAAAGTCATATTTATATAAAGAAAACTGCATCATGGCAAGTATTTACATTTTACCAGAGAATCCTGGTGGGTTTTTTGTTGTTGTTTTTTATTTTTAGAAATGCTCTAATTATTTCCAAGCTTCTCAGTTGCTAATTTTATCACCTAAAACTTAACTATTATGATGTTTTAGAGTGAAGTCTGCTGGGGATTCATACTGTGCCATGTGCAAATTTATTCTTTGCAGCTCCATCACTCAGTGTGAGACGGTTGCCCCTGCAGGGAGGCTACAAAACGAAGTTCAGTCCTGACACTCATTTAACACTTTGCCATTGTGGATTTTAGTATCTAAAACTGCTGATTGCTGGGTGGAAATCCACTGAACATTTCTGCAGTCAGTCTGATCCGTTTGATTTATTCGAACTATAACTGCTAAAAGGTTTCCTCGAAGTAAAGGCAAATCAAGTTTATTTCTATTGCACATTTAAGCAACAAGGCAGATCAAAGTGATTTACAGCATACATATAATACTGTCCCCATTATGAAACAGTAACATATATTTTACAAAAAGCCATCATCAAGTACAAATATATTGACCAGTGATTTAAAGTTTGTTCCAGTGGAGCATAAAAAGTGAATGCTGCTTCTCCATTATTTGGATATATTTTGGTGCTAAGGCATTCAGTGATTTATAAACTAATGTAGGTATATTCAAGTCTGTCTTCAGAGCTACACGAACACAGTGTAAGGACTTTCTACTTTTCTAGCTGCAGCTGACTGATTAAATTTTTAGGCAAACCTTTTGCAGTAAACAGTGTGACTAAAGATAAACACATAGATGAGTTTTTCTAGATCTTGCTGGAACATTAGTCATTTAATACTGGAAATGTTCTTCGGGTGATACAAGGCTGACTTTATAACTGTTTTTATGTGTCTCTGAAGGTTCAGGTCTAAGTCCATAACTATGCTCAGATCCCAGGCCTGAAGTTTCTAGTTTTATTAACTGAAGCTGCATCCTGACTATCTGCATTTATGTCCAAAGATAATAACTTCAGTTTGTTTCTGGACTACTGGAGAACAGAACAAAGAGTTTATTTACACTGACCATGTGTCTAAAAAAACAGATGTATGATTGCTGAGAAACCAAGCTTAACTTTCTGTTTAAGAACAAAAAGAATATTTCTCTGTCTGAAAAAAAATGAATGTGACATTATGAAGGGCCAAAAATGATTGTAATAGCACCACACAAAGTCCATATTTCTGCAGTAGAAAAATGTTTGTTCATTATCATCATTTTATATTATCTTCTACAAGTAAATTGGATGTATTGATTACATAAATTTGGTTTATTATTTACTCGTTTGCTCCCATTGACCTACATTTTTAGACATGTAATAGTTTCAGAATAAAGTGAAATGGTACATAACTCTTGATGGCATGTAGAGGCTAAGTTTATTTCCTGTAGCAGACAAGGCCCTTCTGTAAAGATAAAGAACATCATTGTTCCAGGGGGTTTTGCAGAGCTGGAGACCCACCCTTTACATTTCCGCAGTCTGGACAAGTCCTCTAAGAAAGATCGGTTCTATCTCAAAGAGATACTCTGATTCTTGTGATTTCTTTCTTGGTGATTCTTTTTAATTATTTACAGGTTTTTATATATTTCTTTGTTTATTGTTGAGTAGGTAAAACAAACAAAAAAACTACAAAATAAACCAATTTAGCATTTTTAATAATGAATGGCAACGCTACTGGAAGAGTTTTACAAATGTGTCTGGTGGTGATTAAACTGTGCGTTTTGGCTCTACTCTTCTGGTCTATGGAGAATCTCAGGTGTTGATTTTGCTGTCTTGCCTGAATGCCTTCCGCTAACCTGTTTGCTGCCATCTAATGAGCTGCGCTGTCCACACTCCCAATCTCTCTCAGTCTCTTATCTGTTGGTAACTCTTTTGCTCTTCGTCTTCTGCCAACCTTTTATATCAACTTCACAGTCAAAAGATACAGAAATGATACCCTGAGTCAATTTTAATCTTTATTTTTTTTAAAAGTAAATTTATGGCTCATTTGGTGGCTTTTAATTTACAAGTCATTTTTATGTTTACTTTGATAAGGTCTGCATTCTTTTTCTGACAGGCAACAAACCAAATGTCATTTTTATCATCACTCATTCCCTTTCTTGGCATCTATTCAGCTTGAGAAATTATAGTTATATCCAATTAATACTATGCCAATTATCATTATTATAATACCTTTTTTCCCATTTTGTGTTTTTGAAATGTTTGGACAGTTCATTAATTTAGGTTTTTGAGGTATAAACAGGAGTCATCTGTCATGGGTTTTCTCACGTCGATTTCTTGTGGTTATGTGACTTCATATTGACCAGCAGATAGTCACTGAGAGTTTTTGAGTTTGATCAGTGGTTTTCATCTATCATCTATCATCTAAGGAGTCAGCTGGACCCAAATCATAGTCATATTCAGTGGAGACACGCTGTAATAAATTCAAATGAATTTGGTTAATCAATAAAGTAACAATTCACAGAAAAAAATTTAACTCAAGCAGCGTTAAAAAACCCCAAACAGATCCAATTTATATCCCTAAATAATTGATCAAGTCATTCCAATTTCCATTAAGCGTAAAATTCAATGACTTATATTTTTGTCCTGGTTATGTACAGTGCAGTCAAATTCAGTCAATAAATCCAATTTGTAAAGAGTTGTCTGTATAAAATTGTCCACTAGACTGCTTTGAGTCATCACTTTTTCAGCAATTATTCCTCTTGAATAAGCATGCAAATGATTGATTACATTGAGGTGTTAACCTTGTGTCAGTCCCTCATCCTGAGGGAATGTGTTGAAAGCAAAAAGGAGATTTCTCTCTTTGAACAGGAAGAAAACTCTAGCAGAACCCGACTCAGTACAAGACCATCTGCTGCAACAAACTGAACCGTCAGAGGACAAAGTAGGGAAAAAAGGTTTGCATTGGCACCAGATCGGTTAAATGGCACTGAAACACACATGAACTGTTAAAACTAAGTTCCTCAATAAATATGTAAACTTTGACTCACATTGACAACATGTCCCTACGAAAACTGAACTAAAGCGAGGTTGTTACAGCTGGTAGGGTTTACCTGAGGAACATGCAAAATAAATATGGTGATTTCCAATCTCCATTAGGGCTGATGTCAGTGTTGCCATCCTTACTTATTTTATGAGCTGCTGACATGTCTCCAAAATTTCAAGCAAAAATTTTGTATTTATTTGCAAAAATGAGAAAGGTCCTTATGAAACAACCATGAGGTTTTCAATGGGGTTCAGTGCAGCGGGCTCTTATTTATTTTTCCAAAGCTGTATTTGTTACTTAGTGGTGTACTTTGCATATATCAGGAGCATACATTATTAAATACACAGATACACATAAAGGTAAGCAATAAAATAAAAATAGGACCTGTACAGTAAGGTCTGATATGCTATGAAAGCAAAACTGTGACGAAAAATAGCAGATGTGGATTTAAATAAAACATCTTAAGATTTAGGAAACCTGTACAGATAATAGTAAGAATATAAGCATCTTGTTGTATATGCTTGTTGTAGTCTAATAGCTGAGGTGCAACTTTGTATTTTTTGTTTTTCATATCTTATATCTACTCACTGAAAGAGCTTACATGCAAAGTGTATGTGAGATATTTTCAAAGAGTGACGTTAATTGGTTTGTGTTCTCCTGTCTCCCACCACCTGCAGAGGCTGAAGGAGCATCCAAGGACAGAGCTGACCTTCTTGATGATCGTATCCAATTGATTCTTCTCAGCTGTTAAATCACTGCGGACACACTTATGGATGGCCGATGCCACCATGGAGTCAAAGTCTTCAGAAGTGGCCCGCTGCACCTCAAAAGACCTCCTCAGCAGGTAGAGTCTGCTCTGACCCTTCCTGTAAAGATAATTAGTGTGATGGCTCCAGTCCAGTTTACTGTGCTCTCATTTTTGTGTCAAATCAGTTTGGCTCTTTGTGACGACAGGTTTGGAAGTGCTCTAGGTTTGAAGCTTGCACACAAATGGAATGAATGTTGTTTTCCTTATCATTAAATAAAGGTTGTCAAGTCCTAAAATTGGCAAAGGAATGCTTGGTTGATGCACACTTGGACCATCTATTATGTGCCCTGCATAAAGAGCAGCTGTGTACCAAGACAGTTTAAGTCCATGTCACTGACATGACCTTAACTTAGAGTCACAGGGATTTCTATTCACCTTCTGCTTTCACACTCCTGAGAGAGACATTGACTGTTCTGACAGGTGGTGCTTTCATGGAGGATTTTGCCTTGCAAAGAGCTGGAGACTGACAATCTTGCCAAGTACTTGCACTCAGGTCTGTGCTGGAGTTGTCAGTCTTCCTCTCAAGAATAAAGACTGTGTGTGGCCACTTTAGTTGAACGAAATAAGCTTTGCAGGCTGGAGATAGACAGGATCAAGCAAGAGCCATGGCTTTCTACTCCCTGAGAGGCTGAGTATTTGCTTAATTTCTTTTAGATCCAACCTGCCATGGGATTAAAAGGACAATGTCAGCCTTGCAAACTATGTGGGGCACTCAATTTTCCTCTAAGGATTTTAGCTAAGATTTATTGAAGTACATCTATTAAATTGACATCCTACGTCTTTAGAACAATAGGACAGTCTACTTCATCCTTATGTGAGCTTGACAGAAAGTGAACCAGAGACAATGAGTGTCTTGGGGAGCTAGAATAGGTCATAGGTTTTGAACAGTTTTTAAAATAAGGCTCTCACACAGTGGAATTGAATGCAGTTTCAAATTTTCTCTGGGTCATGTATTGTACATGATTTACCCCTGACAGGGACAGCAGAGCTGGACACGCTTCATTCAGCATGCGTCCTTCTGGTGTCAATGTTTTATGATGCAGAAATCCAAGACATATGTCCCAAAAGTTACAAACAGGGATAAGAAGGCAAAAATAAACTTTCACTTCAGTAACATCTTCATTTTCATGTCACAATGCTCTATCAATAAACTGAATGTATCATAAATGACTAAATGAAACGCCTGTGACTGTAACACAGGCATGATGATGTTATTTCCATGCATCACACCAACCCTTTTCTTTTCTAGATGGAGGGCAAAGAAACAACACTATTACCTTTTGCTTTCTATGCTTTCTATTTTGTGGGTTATCCTGCAGAAACTTTAATAAATGTGTAAAACACATGCAATGTCTGCATACGATGCTTTGCAGACTGTGTACAGTGTCTCAAGAATGCCTGAGATTAAATTTCGGGTCAATTTTTTCATATTTGAGTTGCATTTCCATACAAGCCCAGCATTTTTAATGCCACCCTGAGTCATTGCTCACTGCGGAATTAGAATATAGAAGCACTATATAAAAGAAAAATTATAACTTATCTGTTAGTTACTTTCTGAAAAAAAGGTTTTCTATTGCTTTAATGAATGTGCAGCCAGTGTGGGGAGTTGGAGAAACCTGATTGCTCCTACACATAAATGGAAACTTTGTTTTGTGACTCCACAGCATTTCATCCCACCATAGATGATTTTCTGCATTTTGATTGGTTGCATAAAACACTGTCACTGCATGTGGCGTCTACAAACGGCAGCATTCACATCCAAACAACCTGTGACTGCCTGGCTGAGCTGGGGCTCGCAGACAGACTCAGACAAAGTTATGGAGGTGAATCTTTAAGGGCATTAAAATGACAGGGCATATGCAACAAGCATTAAGCATATCTTGTATAATGAAGCCTCGTTTGTAAAAACAAGTTGGTACATTGATCTGCGTGTTCATGTCCAAAGGAAGTGTATAAAATTGACAACATAGAGGCTTCAAGAAGGAATATCCTATTTTACAGCTGATTGTTTAAACCGCTTCTCCTTGTGACAACAAATGCCAAGGGATAGGGCCGGTCGTTGGTGTGGGCGTAGAGATAATTAGATTTGGCTTTGATTTGTTCTCTAAGCACTAAAGTAATTTCTGCTTCAACAATTTACCAACAGCCAATAATGTTCATCAAAGCTTTTTCCATCATCGATGTATTTGTCCAGTCAGTGTGATTCTGGGTTAGCAATACCTAGATTTTAATCTGTGCGAACCCAACACACTTTCTTACCTGGTGCAACCAGGATGTTAATACCCAAACACCAAGACGTTCCCATATTATAGCCTTCCTAAAGGGAAACTAGGTCAGACTTCACTACTAAGAGCTGAGAATGAGGAGAGACACAGTGGTGAAATTCAAAGCTGTACTTGCTAACAAACTGTCTGTGCTTTTATTGCAGAAGGTGAAGGTTATTGTTATAGTGTGATTGGAGGACAGGACCAGGTCACAGATTCAATCAGCCATGCCGATAGATGGGATGAAGAAGCAGTGGAGACAAGGCGAGGAGCAAGGGCCGGCATCAATAGTGGACAAAGACCTGCAAATGTTAATTTCTCTACAGAGAGATTTAAGGTCAAAGATCAAGCTGTCCATGCAGGAAAGAGAAGATAGAAACATCCTGTGAATTGTTTTACAGGATCTTTTTAGACATTGCCATAAAAGCTTTAACAGTGTTTGAAAGTGAGTTGAATTCTTAGAATTTGCTCTTCTGCCCTTTTTGTTTGTCATTTCTGCAAAATTTAGGCACTAACTAAAATAATAATCTTTGTCCACCTTTGAAGATCAGTGGCTCACATATTGACTAAAAAATACAGTTGTATCTACAGACATAGTGTACACGTTTGCCTTGTCTGCAGATATAATAGGTTAAGGGTTTGTATTCAAAGCAATGACAATTCAAAACCACATTCAAGACATCAAATTTTTGACATCATAAGGACGAGTCAAGGATGATGACAGACAGATGAAGCAATTAGCTTCTGTCACATAACAAAAAAGTAATTTTGAAACTGTGGTGGTTAACCTTTCAAAGTCTGACAGACGTTTCAAACCAACTCACTTCTTTTGCTGAAAGGAAAATTAAAGCAGAACACAAAAAGTCCACAGAGAATCTAATATCACTCATCTTAATATGACTTTATGGTTTCTAAAGGCAGCATGTCCACCTAACAGTCACAAACATAGTTTCCTACACAACTGGGATGTGGTGCCATCTTAATGCAATGTAAAAACATTTTTTGTTTTCGCTTTTTACAAAACTTAGAAATTCATTTACCTTTTGAAGTGAACCAAATGTAGACACAAGCAGAATTTCATGTTCAAAATTCTGCTTGCTCATGTTGGTTTTTTTAAACAATTCCCATACAACCAAAAAAAATATGTTTAAATTAAAGAATAAAAAGCTACAATAATCTGGTTGCAAACACTAATAAATTGTTTGAAAGCCTTTTGATTTTTCACGCCTCTTTTAAAGGAATCGAGAGTCATCCTTATTCTTCACTTCTCAGCATTTATTCTGCATTTCTTTATATTTCAGGAAATTATTCTTTCAAGCCTTCTCCTGACTGATAACATTATACTTAGAGATCAACCTCTGTGTGAAAACTATGGCTTGTTGCTAACAGGGTGAGTGAATGTCAAGAAAATCCTGAAAGCTTTACTCAACTTCATTTGAACTTGTAAGAGGAACAAAGGAAGGCCTCTGGCTTTATATTTATTTTTCCCATGATAAATTTTTCACAGACTACTTAAGCAAGATCATGTTTTTTCTATTTTTCACTAATTTATTGGATCATAGACAGTTCTTTTAGGAACTGTTAGAGAACTGAAATAATTAATCCAGTTCTGAATCTAAGCAAAACCTTCAGCTGTGTAGGAATTTATAAATCAGAGAATTATGTTGTCCAGGATGGAAAACACTTAAGAGGAAAAGTAACTTTGCACTGGAAGAAAATGTGAAAACAGAAGAGAAGCTGTTGCACCAGACTCTACTAAGATCATTATCTCCTTAAAGGATACCTGTGACACCAAGCCGTTTTATTGCTTGGCTTGCTGTGTTTGCAATGTAATGCTCGGCATGTAATCAGTTAAAACCAAATGGAACTAAAATGTTAGGTTAGACACAGTTGGTGTCATACCTGAAAATCAAACGGTAAAGTATCACATTTGAGGATTCCATGAACAGCGTGATTTCTCACATCTCCGTTTTTCCCAGTCATTGCAGTGAAGTAATACTCTCATGCTGAGACTGAACGGTTTTTCACTCATAAGTGCAGGCACAGTTTCTTCCCGTATCGAGGCTTACAGTCTCTGTTAAATCGTTAAAGTCACTGCTCCTTGCACACACACTTTTTGCCATCTATTGCCAGCTCATTTAGCTCTGTGAAGCATACATGCTTCACAGATGCATCTGTCGCCATCAAGTCCACCATATGCAGCTCTCAGTCATTGTAGGGCTAGTTAGACTTCAGGGGAGACAGCTGAGGAGCTGACTGTTGTGGGCAGTGGTGTGTAAAATGCTCCTCAGTATTCATTTTGACAAGCTGCTGGTCACAATGGAAACGAGGAGGAAAGACCTGAATTCCCCAGAATGATACAAAACAGGTTCTTTCCCAGGTGAAAATATATGTGATAATTTTTAAATATTTCATTTTTGTGTTTGTTTGTATGTTTGCTTTAATATGAAACACAGACAAAAAATGTCTTAACTTGATAAAAAAAAGTTTAAGAAATATTGCTGATAAAAAAACACATGAAAAAAGCAGATACAATACAATTAAGCTTCTACTGGCTTTCAAAATAATTTGCTTGAATTTTGACTCATTCCTCCTGACATTAATAGCTGTTACTGAGTCTCACCTTTCTCAGTTCTGTTCACAAACTGTCTGTGGAACTGACATCAGGGCTTTGTGATGGCCACTCCTAAGTTTTGAGTATTTAACTAATTTCAAGGTACACATGGGGTCATCCTCCAAAAGCTTCTTTCCTTATGCTGCCATCAGTTTTTTGAAGTACACTAGTTCCTCCTGTAGCAAAATACCCACACAAAGCAATCATGCCACTCCCATTCTTCGGTCTTTTCAGATTTGCAACGTTTCCTCTAAAACATAAAAATAGTCCTCATGACAAACCAGATATTTGAAAACTACAGTAGATAGACAGGATCTTTTTACCAGTGTTGGTAAAAAGCTGAAAATCCACAAATACTTGACACTAAAAATTCTCATGCTTTCCTATTTTAATAGTTCAATAAGTAAATATACCTCAACATGCTCAAGAGCGGAAAAAGAAACTAGCATCCATGCACTTCTTTATTTTTGTTCCTTATTGTTAAAGTAAAATGAATATCACTCCAAGGTTGGTTGATTTGCCAATAGCATTTCAAACAGCATTATGTCAAACTGTCATTAGGTCACTGAGTCAATCATCAAGAAATATTAACTACATGTTACATTTAAATATTAATGTTGGTTATTTCTTGCTGAAGCATAATGTATCTATGATGTGATTTAAAGTGATGGATTTATGTATTGGCCAGCACATTTCATAACACAACCAAGTTAATATGCTACCTTCAGTTGGTGAAGAAAAAGTTGTAAATGACTTAAAAGAGACTTGACTTTGCAATTTAACGACTTAAAATTGGGCATCTGTCTCTTTAAGAAGGTCTTGCTCTTTCTGACACTGCATCTCCAGGAATGTCATAACAACATTGTCTCTTTGTTAAGCAATTGACAGAAGTCTCTACCACTGAGAGGTAGTTGGTAAATGAGCTCAGCAGGTGCACCGTTTCACCAGGTGTTTGCTAATTGATGAAGGAGCTGAGTCACACGGGATGGGGGACTGTGAGGCAGACCTTTGGCTTGGAGGCTGCAGCTTCAAGCAGAAACTGCGTGGAAAAGGCGGCGCTTGATGAGATCAAGTGCTTATCCACCTCCAGCATCCATCAAAGAATCAAAGAAACACTCCAGGTATGTTTTTGATGAGGGAATAACATTATTAAATGATGCAAAGCTCAAAAAGTTGATTTTACATAACAGCCTTTTCCTGAACCTGAACTAACCCTAATATGATGACCTGATCATATAAACAAAAAATGAACTCAACTGATCAGGTTTTTTACTCTTTAATGTGAATATGCTTTCATAGGGGGTAAAAAAACCCTATTGCTCAAACCCAGATGAAAGTTTTACTACAAGAAAGTACAGCATGTTTTAATCTCTGAGCTCAGACCATTTCGGTAATTGAGTATAAAAAGAAATGGAAATTTATGCCTACAAGACACAAGAATTGTCAAGAAGAGTTAGAGTTGTAATAACTTTCTGAATTTTTTAACATATTTTATTTTAGCTGTTAGCGGGGGATCTGTTAAGAGAAAAAAAAGGAGTTCACTTAGTCATGACGGGGTGAAACATGGGGCAGCAGTGATGTTTTCCACCAGGAGAGAAGATTAAACTCCCCTTTGTCAATATTAAAGGCTCATCTAAAGGTTTTGGAACAATTGGCACAGCAGACTGTAAAATTTCCTCATGACATTTAGGAGAAAATAAGGTTAGAGTCTTCCCATTGTCTTTCCTCAGCTGTGGATTTGACATTGCAATCACATTAAGTGTCAGTCTGCTGAATGCTTCTGTGTTTATAGGCTCATGATCTTGGGAGAAAAATAAATAAATGCCAGCTGTTGGGAACATGTTGCTCATTTGAAAGGCACAATACTACAATATTTATTTATTTAGCTTTTTTATATATTCCAGTCTCTTCAGAGAAAGGCCTATTAAAATGTGCCCATCAAAATTAGGACCAGAAAACAGAATGAATAGCCTCTGGACAGGCACCCCGACATCACACAGGGCAAGACAACCTGCGGAGTCTCTGGGCATGCTAGAGGCAATCTGAGTCTGTGCTTGCAGGCAAAGAAATGTTTTCAACAAAAAGCCAAAACCAGCATACCAATGCACACACATTCACCTGGTGCATTTTGATTTTAGCAATCTTTTAGGTCAGGGCTTTTCAAAATGGGGGAGCTCTTTTTGTGGAAAAAAAATAATAAACCAGAAAAAGTAACTGAACATTTAGCCAACTTCACCAAGCCTGTCCCAGAGAATAAATTGATAATGTTTTAGTACTTAAAGCTATAAGGCAGGATCTGGCTAGCAAAATAAGAAGAAGGCAGAATGACAATGATTATTTAAAGTTTAGGTTTTCATGGACTGGATCTGAAGATGCTCCACTAGCACAGTGTTGTTTGCAAAGCCACTGGAGTTTGTTGTTGTTGTTTGTTTTTTAATGGAAGTAAAAATGTACCTGGTTTTTGGTTATTTATTTATTTTTTTATCACAAACAAAGACCTGGAAAGTGTTCATTTCATCACAATAAGCATCCCTAAATAAATTCAATACAAAAGATAGACTTCTGAAGTAGCTTAATTAGAAAATAAGTGTATATAGTTTTAATGTTAGTATACTTGCATCTGTTCTCTGAAGGCCTGAGAGGATTGTTTGAGAATATTGATTAGCAAACAGCCTCATGAAGACCAAGGGCAACATCTGAGCTCCAGTGCTCAGGTGACAGAATCTTTCAACATGAATACAATTAGTAGTTCACTTTAAAAACGTGGCATTTATGAAAGAGTGGAAAGAAACGAGTTGTTGAGAGAAAGGTGTAAGATGTCTGATTTGAGGGTTGCCATCAACACTGCAGGAGACACAGGAAACACTTGGAAGACAAATAATCTGTTTGGCCTTGTGTAAACCCACAACGCAGCACCAGCAGTAACAGTAAAACAGGCAGGACTTGACTGCTGATGAGGACACTAAATCTAATAATAAGAGTAAAGACATTAATTTAACTGAACTTTTCCAGATTGTGAAGACGCATCTTAGACATTAAATTAAACTTAGATCAATACTTCACCACCAAACTTCAGGTAACAATCATGCTTTTGATGGCAGCAAATATCTCCCCAGAAAATGAACTGTGTGGAATGTATCATTCAGAGAAAAGATTGTGTTACACCAGTGGAGGGTCACGTGCGTTACAAGATGGTAACCCATGAAAAGGCTCTGGTCATCTCTATGCAGAAAGCCCCTAACATCAACATCCCCCCTGAGAGGCTGTTGGCAGGCTAAAGCAGCAGAATGAGGGCACTGTGTCCTCACTGGTAGAGTACAGTAAATGTGATTAGATCATACATGGGAGTGTAGCTGTTAGCACCTGCTCTGGATCACAACTATTTCTGGCCTATACAGCTCTGGAAAAGGTTAAGAGACCACTTAACATGATCAGTTTCACTGTTTTTACTTTTCACAGGTCTATGTTTGAGTAAAATGAACATTGTTCTTTTATTATATGAGCTGTTAACAACATCTCTCTGAAATTTCAAGCAAAAGTGTAGTATTTGCAGAAAATGAGAAATGGTCAAAATAACAAAGATGCAGTTCTTTCAGATCTCAAATAATGCAAAGAAAACAAGTTTATATTAATTCAGAAAAGGTAATACTAATGTTTTAACTCTGGAAGAGTTCAGAGATCAATATTTGGTGGAATAATCATGAGCATCTCAATAGGGTTCAGTGCAGTGGGCTTGTCATTTTTTCCTAGAGCTGTATATACATAATATAAAATGGTAACCAAAAATAAATTCAGTACACACATCACAAGTTTAAGTTCATATTTCTCAAATGTAGAAACATTTGATACATTTGCCAACCTTCCCACTTGTTAACATCCCAGAAAAAATGTAACCTGATGGTCATGAACAACTCAGAAAGGTGGCAGAAAACAGCATCTCAGGCTCTACGGGCCTTTTCTAGCATTTCAAAGTTTGTAGTTGAAGACAGAACCTTTGGAAGAAAACTATTCAGATGTGGCTGGTTTGAAAAGATTGGAAAGAAGAAAGACTTTTCTCTCTGTTAAGATTATGGGAGCACAGAAGATTTCTAGAACAAACTCCTTAACACAGATTAGTAGAGATTTCTGGTCATTATTTATAACATCCTGTTTGCCAACATCTGACTTGAGTTTATTCGTTAAAAATAATTGTATCTCTTATTTTCAGACATAGTCTATTTCACTAATTTTTAGAGTGACTTTAAACTTGGTAGTGCAAAATAATATGGTTAATCCCAATTAATTTATCATTTATCTAAACAATGTTGTATTTTACGACAAACCTGAAGTGAGAGCAGCTCATGCTGATGTTGTTTAGCTGTGTTTAATTCAGGGATTTTTCCTCTAAGGTGAGGTTGGAGGCGCGCGCGCGGCGTGCGTGCGTGCGTGTGTGTGTGTGTGTGTGAGAGTGAGACAGAGATCCAATTCATCTGTTGTGCTTATGCATAAATTTTTGCCGTTCTTGTGGGGACCAAACACCAGTAACTTTTGCCTCTTATCTTACTTTAACCTTGAGAGCTTTGCTTTAAGCATAAAAAAGTCATGTCTCAAACTATCAAACCAGCAAAACTAATAGATCAGAGTAAAGTATTTCGTCCTCTGTTTATGGGCAGGAAACGATACAGAGATGAACTAAAAAAAAAAAAAAAACTGCACAATGTCTTTCTAACGCCCAACATTTCTCTCAGACCATCGTACAGATAAGTATTATGACGGTGTTTTCTTTAGAGTCTGCATGACTGAAGACTTTGCCTTGCAGTTGTTTTTTTTATTATTATTTTGTTCTACCTATTACAGCTTTGTCTTTGGTCAGGTTATACAACATAATTGTGCTTTGTCTTTAAGAAAAACACAAAAGTTGAATTTTGCAGGCTTGACGCAAAAGCTTCCTGCAGTGCATCACATGCAGTCATGCATCAGAAAATGCCAACCGTAAAAGTATTTCTAAAATACACGTTTATTCAGAAAACCATCAACTGGAGTCTTAAATTCTTATGAATGTGATTGAAAGCAATCATAAGTGATCATAAAGCTGTGAAGAGTTTCAGATCATTGTGTTCTAATTAACATGGCACAATGTTGACCGTTCTTAACTGCTGCAGACTTCCCACTAGTGCAGCTCGTTGCCATTAAATTTATGGTGATGTATGCACCAAGCAGCCTAATGGAGTTACAGTAGCAGTCTTGTTTAATGGATCTTCCTTCATATGCTTGCCAAACAAAATGCTTGAGCCATGTAAAGAGGGAAAATAATGGGAGTGGTGCATATTTGATCTGACAAGCACTTTGAGCAAGACCAGGACTGATAGTTATTAATCACAGATCACTATTCTACAAGCAAGCAATTTTGTATGGTTGTTTTGTGCACTGTACTATTCATCCTTCTGAAAAGCAATTTATTGGAATAGGTTCATTCTGCAGAGGTGGATTGGAAGGAGGGAAAATCAGAAGCCAAGATTCAGTTAGTCACAGCACATATTTATTGCATTGTAGTCAAAATTGCGAATATGCCAGATGTACAAAGAAACTTGTTTGAAAAAGTGCACAGGAGATTGGAAAGTGAGTTTAAAAAATCTCTGGGTTGGTTTTAATGCTATTTTTACTAATAAAATTACTGGACAAAATTTTTATTTCATCTCTAGGACCCTTAAATGTTGTATTTGTGCTCCACTTGGGTGCCTTGGATACAATAAATATTTAAACCTAACCCGTTGACCATGGCTTTTAGCTGGACAAACGTTCTTGGTAGAAAATCAAAATACTTTTCTATTTGAGTTCCTGAAAAAGTCACTGATCATTTTCTACTTTTGTACTTTAGATCCTTTTGAACAGAACTTCAAATAGTTTCAGCTGCAAATTTTCATCTGCAGCATTTCATATCGACTCTTCTTTCATTTGTAATCGACAAGAGGGTATTTTGTTCAAGCATTGACAATCAAATATTTTAAAAATGGTTGAGTTGCTGAAGCAGTTGTGACCATGTGGCCCTAATAAATCAAATCTACCAGGTGAATGCTGGACGGAGTTATTTGGGATGACATATTTCATAACTCGCCCTGCAAGAAGAGAAGTAATATTTTCACTCTTCCTGTTCATGTTCATCCATTTCTGGGTTAGATTGGATCAGTTTATCCCCGTGTTAAGCAGCTGGTGGACCCTATATGGAGATCAACCCTGAACTCAACAGTTTGACAGGTAAACATGCTCAACTTGAGCACCGAATGCTTTTCTTGCATGTTATATAAAGCAATGAACAGTAATGAGACTAAATATAGCTTACAAATCAGGTCTGACTCTATAGAAACAATGGTGAAAAGCATTGTGATGAGAACGTTGCAGCACATATAGTGTAGCTTCAGATTTATGTCAGTATTTTTGACTTTGTTGCTTCTTTTCAGGTACCAGAACAATGTTTGTGACTTCATTTCTTCAAAGAGAGCTACACTGTAAACCCGCCTACTGAAGGCCATAAAAACCGACTCCAGGGAGTTAATCTTTCATCTTTAAATTATGCATCACTTGGATGAGCACGTTCTCACTTCTAGTAAATACTTTAAAAGGAAAAAAAAAGACTGGTGTATGCAGTCAAAAACCTCGCCTGAAATCCTCATGGGATCCTGTACTGAAAATCACTGTGGATTCTGTGTTGCCTGTCATGGCTTTTACTGCTTAATGACACAAATATCAACATTTTTGCCAAGCAGACAGGTGGATCAAATAAAGTGCCAGATTAAATGAAATGACACACAACAACAGAAAGGCACTAAGAGAAAGCTTTGCTTCCACAGCTAATTATTATTCAATTCATTTCATTCAAATAAATTAAAAAGATATTCATTACCACACAATGCAAGTTTAAAAATTGTACCAAAGCATATAATCTATCCCATTAGGTAAGAAAACATTTAACTTCACAACAACTTTTGAGATCGGCATTTTCCATCTGCCAATGAAAGACATGGAACCAACAGATGGTGACAAAAATTAAAAAAATGAATACAAAAGTGATAGAATGAACAACAATTACCCAGGATGATCTAATCTATTCAGGAGTTACAATACCGCTCATATTTTAGTACAAAAATACAACTTCAAGAAAAGAAACCAAAAAGGGAAACTCTGCAGAAAAGTGTTGCGTCTTTCCACTGACATGGAAACCGGTCGATATGGAATAAATTGCGGATCACCGATTCTGTTGCCGCTCGACTGGCCTTTCTGTGTAGAGCAGAATTTGAACAAGACATATGCTTCCAGGTGGAAGCCGACCACGGAGCAGAGTTTTTCTGGAGTACTGCTGCTGTCCAAGACCTTTATCTGTGGCAGACTGCATATCTGGTGCATCAACCTAACCTTCTCACAATGACCTTCAAATGCTGGATTGAAAAAAAAATCTGAATTTCTCTCATTTCTGGACAACTACTTTGTTCAACATAATTTGAGGATGCATAATTCTGTCTTAGTAACAGATTATTCATGTGTCCAGTTTCCAGGTGAAGAGAGCTACTACTACACTTTCACTGTCATGTTATACACACAAAAATCAAAAATATAAAATGCACAAATAGGCATGTACCAATTTATTGATAAATTATCCGCTTGGATTTAAAACAAAAAACTCTAAAATTGTAACATTCACACCAAAGATGATTGAAAACAAACTGTTCTTTTACCCATGCAATTTTTTTGATTTGGTTAAGTTTTTTTGTTTATTTTCTGTTAAATCAGCTGCCTAGAAAGAGTCTATTTAACAGGAGAGTATTATGTTAACATTCTCAGCTACTTAAATAATCTGATCAAGGTCATTTTTCAGTTTAATTTTAAATAGTGTCCTTCACCAGCTCTAGTGTAATTGTAAATCACTGTACTACAAAGATACTCATAGCAGGAAACTGGTAATAGGACAAATATATATCTTTTTAAAAAGTATGTAAATATATTATTTTTTACCTTAAATTTAGAAGTTCAAAGAAAGTAGAAAAAAATGCTATGCTAAAAAATTGGATAATTGTGAACTTCCTGGTACATATTTGTATGACAGATTTAAATTATTCAATTAAAAATGCACAATAGCCCCCAAAAAATCCATCCTTTTGTCATAATTAAATTCTACAAAGTATACAATAGTTATTCAGTTCCACAAAGACATTTGTTGAGTGTGACCACCAAAACAACACGCTCTCTGCCGACATCCCAGATTGTCCTTCATGCACATGGATGTCGGTGGTAATTCATTCTCTACCCTTTTAGTTATGCTGCTCTCTCCTCACCAAGTTGAGGTTATGATTGACAGAGACAAGATCAGAGTCCAGACCCAACCTCTATTTTGCACTTCTCCCCTACTGTGTTTATGGATGCAGTGACGGACATTAATAACATGTTATTAACCCCCCAACCTCCCTCTCTCACATCTCGTCATCTTGTGAATCATCTTCTAAATAAGCACTTGTAAGAATCCCTGTCCTGTTCTCAACTTCTCCAGCAGCATCACCTCTCATCCTGCAGAGCTGACATATTGCGTCTCAATTCATATCTCACTCCTACAAATGTACTTTGACTTCTTTTTTTACTTAAACACAAATAATGAGTTGCAGTCGAGACGCCCCTGAGATTCTGAATCCAGACTGCCACATTTTTATTGAAATGGATGTTAGTTTCTTAGGGCCAGCTTGAATTGAACTATTAGCTTCTTTTTAAACGCACAGCCTTGAAAATATCTACAAGAATCCACATAAAATCCATCCATTCATTTTCTTTACCCTTGTCCCTTAATGGGGTCAGGATCCACATAATATCACTCTTTTAAAAATAAAACAATATTAAGCTTACATATATATTTTAAAAAGGTTAAGAAATAAGCAGTGAGACTCCTGTTTTAAGAAAAAAGCATTAGTATGAAAAATAAGTAAAATAATATTCCACTCCTTGGCTTTCACCGCAGCCTCTGGATTTGAGTGTTTTCCAATGGCTAACTCACCCACTCACTCATTTAGAAATGTAATAAATATTGTTCATTTTCTGTAATTAAATTGGGAAATATGCATGAAAGTTCTGTTTTTTTTATTTAATTATGTATTTTAAACTCCTACTGACTGACTATTCAAACTCAGACAAAACTCAACATGAGTTTATATTCATTCAATGTAAAACCAGTTAAATAATGCTCTTTGTTTACTTTGTGTGAGATGTTTTTGATTAAGATTGCTGCACTTTTAAATAAACTTTTTGTTTTACATTTTCGCCACAAACTACAAGCCCAGTAGTAGGATTCTAAAAATGAAGGAAGAATATTGGGTTTTTTTTTGCTCTGTAAAAGCTCTGCATATTCAGCGACCGAAATTTGTTTCCATTTCTATCTAACAAATAGCTCAGCGAGTCAGATTGGATGGAGAGAACCTATTCTATTGTAGATATTTCTTTGTGTTTATGGTTGTTGGTTTATGGATGGGGAACCTCTCAAGTCTTTTGCAGCCTGCTACATGTTTTCCTCCAGGATCGTCCCGTATCTACAACCATTCATTTTGCCATCAACTCCAACCAATTTTCTTCTCTTCACCATTCCTCATGGTGGTGTTGGTGCTTTTAGGATGATAGTTTCCACTACATATATTGTTTTGCTTTCCATTTTTTTCCCCCCGTCATCAAACCAGAGCACATTTTTCTACATGTTTGCTTTGTCCACTCCAGGGCTTGTGGCAAGCTGCTGATGGGAATTCCTATGGTTTTCTTTTAGGATATCAACAATCCTGACACTTGCACAGCATTGCAATATACAGTATAACAGTAGGAATTTCATAGACCTCGTCGTCTTCTCTGGTTAACACTTTCCTTCCCAACTAGCCATTTACATGGATTTTTTAAAATAGTTTTGCTGCTCTGTCCTACTCTTTTCCTCCTCAGAAGATGAACTAAACAAAGTTTAATAGATTTTTAACGTTTTGACTATTATTTCTCCAAAAATTTAAACCCCGATGTGGCTGGTGTGTTCCTCAGGCTTCATGACTTGTGCATTTATGTTCACTAACAAACCTTCAGTCAACAAAACATCTCAGAATGCTGGCATTTAGACCCAAATGAATGATGCATCATTTGTGATGGCAAGTTGTTGGATATTAATCAATACAAATTGGTACAGCTGAGAAGCTTGAAGATTATGAACTGAATTACCCTGATAAGTTTTGACTCCAAAAGGAAGAAAATAATCTGAAAATCCTAGGAATGTACCAAAACTGTTCTATAATTCAGTCAGTCTCACGTTAAACTATTGCCAAATGATACACGATTCACCTTTACTTAAAAAAAAAGAATAAAATAATATAATAAATATGTTAAAACAACAACTGGAGACTAACATCATGTTTTGACTAGTCTATAGAATAGCCATCCTTAGCTGGATCATAACAGGCACACATAATGCTGCTGGTCGATATTTTTTATCTTTTATTTTCTACCTTATGGCTCCTCTCATCAATTGGCACCAGGGGAAATCTCTAGCTGGCCCATATTAACAAAAACCTGTTCTTCAGAAGTGTGGCCTTGCAGCTGCTGACTCATAAAAATAACATAAAGGCTGTGCTGACATCAGCCGAATATAATTGTATTAGAGCACCCATTTGTTGCTGGGCTTCACTGTGGCTTCATTCAGCTGTCTAAATGACCCTTCATTTATTTTACTGCCCTGCTGGGAAAGAGGGCAGCACCTGAGCACTCAGGATGACACTCCAGAAGCCAAGCCATCAAAGCTCAAGTGACAGATTGAGTTGGTGCATTTTTCCCTCCGCCTCCTCACTTGCTTTTTTCTTCAGTCTGCTGCTAATGGATAAAATGTCCTTTCATTCTGTGGCTGCAAATGGATGTTTCTTCTGCAGTTATCAGACTAGATTAAGGAATGTTTCACCATTCTTTTGCATCTTCTGGCGTAAAACTTGCAGAATGTGTAAAAAGATATTTTGCTCCATGTTGAAAGCGGTCTATGAAAAACGGATGACCAAAGATGCCTTTCTGAAGAGAAGAGTTGGTAACCACTAGGTTATTTTACTGTCTTTTGCATCAATTTTGTGCCACAAACTGATTTGGAAAGTTCTCTCACAAGAAACCTGTTTCCTTGACCTACATTCTTTCTCTGAAAGACGCTCAATAGTTTCATTTTTTTCTTTCCTAGCCTCGTCTTTTCCCCTGGTGTTTGAGTCATGAACGCTAACAGGTGGCTCCTGTCAGGAAGTGGGTTGGTTCCTACATTAAGTACCCCTTCATTCTGCTGAGTCTCCGAGTGCAAAATACTCCCTTCCGTTACATGTCGCTCCCATGAAACAAATGGTTGCTTGCTGGGTTTCTAAAACAAGCTGGCCTGGAATAGCCTTCCAAGTTGCTCACCATTTCTGTGCTGGTTTTGTTCAAAGCCAAACTTAAGACACTTATTTCAAACTTTGAATACTTTTACATTTTCTTTGTTTTCGTTCAATATGGTTGTGTTTTCCAGCTTATTTTATTTGGAATGTTCTTTAAAATAATCATGAAAAATAAAAACATTTCCATTTTGTCTCATGTTGGCAGTTTGTTCTTATATTAAGTACTGAGTGATTTAAAGGTGTGCAAAAAATTAACATACAAATAACTGGTCTACATTATCATGGTGAACAATATGATCATGAGATTCACCTCCTTCATTGAATTGTGTAATTACATAAACCTTAATTTATTGTACATCTCTAACCAATCAAACTAAAAGAAACAAAATTCTTTTTCTGCATTTGTTGATCTTACAAATTTGTTTCTATCCTATTTTTCATCATGTTTATACTGGTGTGGCAGACTCAAGCCTCTTTTTTTTTTTTTTTTTAAGGACATTATGGGCTAGTCACAGGCAGGAAATTGGCTTAAAGATACACACGGTTTTTGTTGTCTCCTGCTGGGATCAGCTCATTTTCAGGGATACAAAAGCTGTTATGCTTTCATAAGTAGTCCCAGAGGAAAATGGAGCCTTGGTTCTCTGAAGGATGTTGCTTCTAAAGTAAATAGGAAAGTGTCTGTGTTACTTGTCTCCATATCTTTATATGAGTGTTTTCCTTTTTTGACTTGCACATATCTCAGCAAAGACATGACATTTAAAAACAGTCACAAATATCTGACGCCATAAACAGGCAATATGTGGTAATGTTAGCTTTTGTTGATTTTTACTCAATAAGTTAATTTTGTCAGTCTGGATCTTCCACCGTAACGCAAACCTGTAAACCTGTTGAACAACTGATGAGCATTTTTGAAACATAACATGATGCACATTTTGGTAGTTTAGGTGGGCAACCAGTACATCTAATACTAAGGTGGGATGTTTAATCCTTTTTTGAACATTAATACTCAAACATTTCTATTTTTCATCCATCTTGACCGAACCATGTTATGCAAGCACAGGTTTATTAAAATATGAATCTGCCTCACTTGATGCTCACCAGAACATTTAATGCATTAACACCTCATACTGACGGACATAAATAGGGTGACAAACGAATGCATTCACACTTGATCTCACAGTGTGTTGAATAAATGCAGCATAATTTTAGGTACCGTCATCAAGCAAACATTATTGAAGCATCTGAGCATAAGCAAACACCGAGGGAAGGTTTCTACCAACGTGCTATTGGACCACTGAACATCGGATCACTGATTATCCAGTCCATATCCAGTCCTTCACTACATGTGAACTTACTTTGCACAGCATTTATTTCTATAAACAGTGGTGATAACTAATATTTTCCACCTTACAGATTTGTTCTGTTTCTGCTCTTTTGTCAGTGTCAAGGTAACTCAAGAGTTTAGCCTTGAACTCTTTGACATTATTTAGTATTCTTAAATATTGCAACATTTTTCTAGATCATAGTGAAGATCAGATGAAGTTTAGAGACGTATACATGATGGTATAAATGGGTATAATCTTGGAATTCCTTCATTTTCTGTTATAGTCAAACACATTTTCTTCCTTCATAGGAGGTCTATTATAGTGATTAAAACAGAATCTAAATCAATCAAAACTGCAATCGTCAGTTTAAACCCCAAACAAATCAGTATTTTCCAGGAAAACTCTGATGTTTGCATCCTTACTTGTTGTCATTGGTTAGCCATGTCTATATGGAACAATGGAAGTTTTTGTTCTTTTTGCGCCATTTTGAAACATGTTGTGGCAATAAATTTTAATAATATTTTACCACCAAAACAAGTCACTGATACAAAACTGGTTTAATCTATGACAGAACCATTTTTGTCAAATCTACGACAGGTTGGTTATAACTAACCAACTCAAATGGGCCTGAAAGATGTGAACAATAATCTCAGTGCTCCACCACGGGGAATAAAGCAAATTTTTTAAGGGTCACAAATGCTTTAGTGTTGCTTTATAATCACCAAAGCAATTACATACCTCACCAAACAGTCCTAATGTCATTGCTTTCCCTTATTAACACAAGGAACTAGAAGATACCTTTTGTTTACTAAACCATGTGCAGACGTTGAAAATGCCAAATGTTCCAGGCTAGCTGTCTGCAGCCCATGTGGAAGTGATGGCTGGAAAGGTCATTAAAACGCAACGTACTTTTCAGCAGGTTTCTCTTGCATCAGTAAGTCTGAACAGAGCAGTCAATAAGTCAGAATGACAGGCTGGATCATTTGTTCCCTTTTGCGGGTTCCTACCTCTCAGTTGTTTTATCCCCCTGGGCGTGTCTGTCATGCTCGTCTTCAATCCGGACACTCCACGCAAATATTGATTCCGACCTTCGTTAGCTCGGATGGCACCAGAGAACGCTGATGCCTCTCAGAAAGCTCTTGACAGGCATTGATGAACAATTTGTGGTCGGGTTGAGCCCTGAGCTGAAAAGAGCACCATTTTTTTTTTTTTGTAATATGATTGCATGAGATGATAAAAATAAAGCTTTGGAGGAAGAAACACAGCAGAGGTGATCATTTCTAAACAGATAAGAGCTTTAGAAAGATAAGATGGACAGGTGAGATTTCGCTTTGTTGTCTTATCTGGATTGTCGCTGTGTTATTTTTAGCCTGTCTCACTTAACGCAGACTTAAACATTTCAAAGTCTCTTTTTTTTATTATTATCCTTCTGTTTATTTCAGTTTCCTATGACTTCTGTGGAGGCAGAAACCAAATGCTAGGCTTCAGAGGAGATTCAGGCAGCAAAGGTTCCTTCTCTTTTGATTGCGCTGACATTATCGATCCCATTGGAACCTGGGCGCAGACGTCAGTGTCTGTTCACATCGCCATGTATCCTGGTTCCCATGGCAACCTAACACCATGCGCACTGCTATCTCCAAGCAGACCGCACAGAGCAAGAGGTTTGGTAAAGTGGCGGGGTTTGCTGTACACACACACACACACACACACACACACACACACACACACACATCCATTGTTGTGCCTTGTTTTCTCCCCGGAAAAAGCTGGAAAGCTGTTGCCACAATTTGTCTCTTCTGATTTTGCAGAAGGTGACACTGCTGACTGTACATCCTCTCAGCGTTTGGGCTGTTCTTCTATTTCTTCTCAAAGTAATTTTCGCTGTGTTCAAAACATTTTTCTCTTTTTCTGCTGGTCAAGCATAACACGGTTTGACAACATTTGTTTCTAGGGGGAACTGCTTGAAGGATTGTGTTCCTCTTCGGTGTAAGATAGTAGATAAATAATCTTTACTATTACCCTGCAGACCTCCAAAATCTAAAAATAAAATAAAAAAGACATTAAAAAATCAGTTTCTTATGCTTATAAGAAACGAATGCTACCCGTATTGCCAGTGAAAACTTCAGTACCTTATAAACCCTGTAACCCCTTTTAATGGCTATGAAATATTAAAAATTTCATAAACTATGCATATCAAGAGTTTTACAAAATTATATGCTTGAGGTTTCTTATCAAAAATGTTAAAGCCATCTTATACTGTAGCATTATGGGTTTAAGTGTAAGATGTAATCAAACAACTGGTTAGACAGTAATTTATGTGCAATAAAACCATTGAGTGTAAAAATGACTTTACTGCATTTTCTGTCAAATTATTTCTGATATACCAAACATTTTGCAGATTCAACTTTAGCCACTTAACTGACTCTTAAAAGTAATTTTTGAATCTATAATTATCCTGAGGTTATTTGAAAATTTGCCAATTGGTCAAATTTTTAAGCCTTAGTATCCCTCAGTAAAACAAATGGTTCACAAACATGAAGAAATTCATTTGCTTCACCTGTCAATGGTTACAATGCTGTTCAGGCATAGATTTTGACCTTTCTCATATTTCTAGTTTTAGCCAACCATGAAATCAGTACTGTCCCTGCAAAACAAGCAGACATGAAAACTATCCAAACATTTTGGCTCACAAAAGATGTTTCTAGTAATATTCAACATGTTGGCTGTGGTTTAACAGAAAATGTTTTTTTTTTTTTTGTCATGTCTGACAACAAAAACACACAAAGGTGCTTTTAAGAGAGGGTAACAATTCGACCTGGTTGCCTTAAAATGTCTGACATCTCTTTAGAATAGGAATGTCATTAAATGTTACAGAATGGAAGGTAAATACATACAAATTAAACCACTTTAGAGCTGCAAAAGGTTATTTGACAGTTTTCTTTTGCAAATTTTAAAAGCATTATTGAAAGTAACAAAATTTATCATTTCATTCTAACAGAAAGTGTTGAATTTCTATTGGCCGATCATGTTTAAAAAAAAAAAAAAGCTATGGTATCATAAAATCACTACATGTAAATTCATGCATTCCAGCCTCAAAAACATCACTAAACATAAATCATCCAGAAAGCTGTTCAGAAACTCTGAGCAGGGATTGACTGCTGTAAACTCTTTAAAATATTTTCATGGAAAGATAAAAAACATCTTCTACGAGCCATTTTTTATTTAGAATATGATTTGTATTTATGCCCAGTTTATAGTGTTTCTATTTTTGAGACAATGTTCTCAATTTAATATTGAACCGAAGCTTTTTGAATTGAATGAAATTAGAAACATAATTTCTAAATTAACTAAATCAGCCGAGGGTATAAATAATTGGGCTTAGCTCTGATTCTGAAGTTTGCAATGAAACACTTTTTTTTTTTACCAAAATATTTTTGCAAAATTATAGCAGATTTGAAAACAGACATTGGATTATCTTTTTTCATAAGAACAAATTTTATTTTCCCAGAGACACCTGACTATATCTAATATGGCTCCATTATCATTATTTGGGAGAACTTGCCTAGCTGTGTTTCTGAACGTCTCCTCGTTTATGCACTGCTGTTTTATGCTCATTGCTCTCAGTGGTGATAATCAATGAATCTTTATCTTTGGTGTTTTCAGTTCCACCTCCTTGTCTCCTCACAATCAGCGCCACACACCAGTGCAAGAGTCTGTACCATCTGGTATGGCATCACTTTCCCTCTGTTTCTTCTTCTGTTTCCCTTTCCTAGGAAGGAGAGAGAAGCTGACCATCACAATGTAAAGTAATTTTCTCCTTCCATTCCTCTGCTTCTTCCCTGTTCTGGTGTCGTCTCAGTTACATACTGACTAATTTTTGTTCCTCTTCTCTCTGGGGAATCCTCTTTGTGTTGTCTCCCCAAAAAAATGCTTCCAGTTTTTACCGTATATTCATGGTCAACCTTTGGAAATGTGCCGCATTTCGGGATTCCAGATCTTCAAAAACATCAATAAACTCTTAGGAAATTGTTTTACACTGGAAAAATAAACAATTCTGCTTTTAGTTCTAATAATAAATAATCAAAATGACAATCTCCTGAAACATGTTGCTATGTCACTAAACGAGACAATCCTGGAAATTAAAATGAAAAAAAAAATCTAATTAAATTTAAATCCTTTTTAAAACTTTTCCAATATTTAAGTCTTCATATTTTGTGCTCTTTAAAAATTAATCCTAACACCTATTTCATAACATTTTTTCAGTGCATATTTTGCGGTTACTCATGACTAAATTGCCATTCGTTTATAGCCGTATCCAAACCAAATAAATGAAAACTGACAGCTTCAAGACACAGACTGACCATGCAGGAAGTATTTTAATTCTGCAGCTACTCATGCAAATCGCAGCGGCTCCCGGTGTAAAAATAGACCCAGAGAGGGATGTTAGTCTGAGCCTTCACCCACCATTGAAGTCAGTATTTTCAGTCAGAGGCTGCTCCTTCTGCCACGTTGCGTGGACTCCAGCTGTGCGCGGCCCGAGACGCCCCTTCACTTACTCTTCAGCGGGCGAGGTTCAGCTCCCACCATGAGCCGTCTTGAAAGACAACATAAAGACAGCATAAAGCAAACATCACTCTGGCCAGTCAATCAGCCTTTTCTCCCCTGTCCAATCAATTGAGTGCTTGCCTCAGAGAGGCCTGAGAATAGAGAGAGGCTAGCTTTGTTTGGCAACAGATGAGAGTGCACTTAACTACAGGAAGAAAATGGGCAGCATTTCCATCCGTCGTCTCTGCAAATGTACATCAAGAGGGGTGTATTCAGTTTTGGTAATGTTTGATGAGTCCAGGGTGCTTTTAGACTCCATTCCCCTGGCCTACCTCTTATTTATTTCACCCTCCAGTTCAGCCCTGGGGAAATTACTACACAAATGTAGCTACATGTTCAAATTAGGAATTAGGGGGTGATGTATGAGATTCTAATGGTATGACAGTCTTAAGAAAGAATTTTTTTGCAAAATGTAAATAGTACCACTTAAGATTATCTGTCTTTGGAACCAAAATAAAAAAAAAATATTACAACTTCTGCAGAAATATGAATACAATTACTACTGTTATTCTAATATTTTGAAATCAAGGCTAAAACCCCACCTGTTTAGGGTTTGCTTTGATTAATAATAACTAGATCATTTATTAATAAATTTGATGGTATAACTCTTGATTTTGATGATGGAATTTGACTAAATATAATGCTTATTGCTTGTTTCATAATTCTTATAATTTTGTGTTTTAGTATGTAACATACCTTGAACTGCCGTGTTGGTTAAATGGGCTACAAATAAGCTTAATGCTGGTACATAGATTAGTCTCTCTCTGCCTAACAGGACATCAACAGTCAGCTGCTTAACAGGTGTGTCCCTCAAAATTTGCCAACCGATACTGTAAAACATTATTTTGTTTAGTTTGACAAAATTGCTGTCTGTGTTTTTCAGTACAAAAAAATATTTCCAAACAGCCAAATATTTTTTTATGCATTGAATAAGTTCAGGAGTCCACTGTAAACTCATTGTCAATGTGCAATAACAGACCAGAGAATTCTTTGCTTCATGTAGTCGAAGAAAATACTAGTCCAATAACTTATACTTTATACTTTACTTCTTGAAAAGGTGCTAAAGGTGTGATGGGATACGCAAGTGTTTTGAAAATGTTGGTATGTCTTAATACTGTTAAGCTGCACATATCTAACCCTGCCTGCTACACATTTATGTGAGGCATCTCCTGAGCAGAATACTTTGCAAGTCTTTTCCCTTTCCTGATTTTATTCTTCATTGTGCTCCAGTGTTTGAGGTCCTTCCTTCTTCCTTTATTAGCCTGAAGCAGAAGGTCTGAGACAAAAATGGTTCTGGTTGAAGACGAAAAGTGTGCAGAGCAGCCTAAGGGTAATGGAGGGACTCGCACTTGCTGATGGTTCGCTGAACTCTGCTGAATGCGGTTGATTAGTAAAAGATGCAGAGCATGCATAGAAACACCAGATCTCAAATCTAACTTTTTCTCCTGAGTAGAAAGAAAAAACACACTTTCTATGAATTCTAAATAGTATTACAGTCACAGTGCAAAGTTACGGCTTGGCATTTTGTAAGTTCGCTGATGGCTGTCTGGAGGATTAGCCACATCAGTAAACTTTAATGCCAAACAGGTAAAGCCCTTCACAGCGTGAAATGGGATTGTAGCAGATAAAAACTGTGCAACTCTCACTTCATAGGCAGTACAGTTTGTAGAAATATTTCATTTGACACATTCTTGTGAGCAGCATTTAGAAACAACTGTAAGACTTTATATTATATTTATATTCTCTGATTATGGAAGGGTAGCGTACATCTGCAACTAGAATGGTTGATGCTAAAATGGAGAATTTCAGTTTCCTCCATAAACCTTTTGTCTTCACTCCTGACATTTGGATGTGTTTACTATTTTCTTTTTGTTGCTGTTTAAAACAAATCCTGTTGTGATGCTTTCACAGGCATACAAAGATTTATTTAAATTCTCTCACTAGCCTGTTTCAGACATCTTCTTCTGGGTTCATTTGAACTTCCTTATATCCATCACAGCTAAGTCTCAGGATGCCCAAAACCAGTTATTTGATTGACTATTTCATTTCAAACATCCAAAAATAAACACACCTTTATGACAAACAATGTACATAGTCTCAGAGAATTAAAGGGATAGTTAGACTAACTTGACCCAGTGTTATTTAGTGGGAGTGAAAACTCACTATGTGCACAGCAAATTAACAATTCACTCACAAAACACTTACAGAAACCAGGACAACTACATTATTTGTGTGGAGAGAGATGTGTTGATATCTTCAGAGTCCCCTCTGATCAATTAAAGGAGGCACCTTCAAGACAATTTTAGACACTTAACGCTCTAAATCGATAGTAAGTGAAAAAATGGATGCAATAGAATTTCAGTGGACACACACCGGGTATCTATCTTCTTTTTCCCTTGGTTGCAATTGGGAGTCTGGGCTAATTAAAGCAGAATTCCCAGGCAGCTGATGACAGCCGCCGCTGCTCTGATTCTCCTACTCAGATGTTCAATGAAGAGGAAGGGGTATTACAGCCATAAGGAATGGCACAAAGCTAGCTATTCACACATAATTGCTCACCCAGGGAGGATGCAGAGAAGCTGGTGGCCTGACGCATGCTGGAGGTGTCAGATCCTGTCAAAATGATGAAGCTCTCCAGTGCCCCCGGGCCCTGCACTGAGACCCCAGAGCTGCCCAAATGGGATGCCAATTTTAACTTTTTAAATCCAAAATTGATAAAATACAAGCTGGCTGTAACTTCAGAGTGAGGCTTAGTTTTCTTCTTCAGAGGCCCTTAACTGGGACTGGCCATAAGAAGCTGAAGCTTTCATTTATATCGGCAATAAATCTGGGTCAGTCTGGAAAAGTGTTTCTACTTGGGATGGTCACAGAATGTTAGCAAGCATCACAGACTTTGTTTTGAGGGATGTTTACTTCCCCTTAAATGTTACTAAAGTTGTAAGAAAAAAGCATTTGTGGACTGAGCAGCAGAGTTGAATATATGGGTTGCTCCCCAAGAAAACTTCCCTTCTGCTTTCTGGAATCATTGGAAAAAGAAAGCTTGTCACCACAGGAGGCAATCTTAATGCAAAGAGATATTGGCAGGATATTCTGCAACCACAGCCAATCCCCTTATGACCACTCTATCTGACCAAACTCTGACCTTTAAGATGAACGGAGAATAAAGCCAAACTTTGGAATAGCCTTCCTGCGGCCCTGACCTCAGGCCCATTGATCACCTGTGGGATCAGCTTGAGTGTCCTGTTCATGCCAGAATGACCTGCACTACATTAGCTGACCTGCAAAAAACTGCGGTTCCCAAAAGGCTCAAACCACAAATGCACTTTCCTTACAAATGTAGTAACATTTACAAGGATGTAAACAGAGGACAGTTTTTTAGCAACAAGTGTTTTTACAGAAAATACTTACTTTTTCATATAGTTTTAGATGGTTGATCGATTTATGATATGACGTCACTGAATGTTTATTAGTACTTTAATCTTTGTGAACATTAGAATTTTCCATAAAAGTGATCAAATACTGTATGTGTATTCGTTTTGCAAAAAAAGGTGGTGTAAAATAGAACACTCTGCTTTGGCCTGGTGGTGTTTGCTCCACTGGAAAACTTCTCTCAGACTTTATTTAAAGCATAGCAAAAAACATGTTTTTTTGGGGGTTTTTTGTAAATCACTATGGGTGAAGTGAAATGAGATGCAGCACAGAAAACCTACAGCTGGGGATCACTGGGGAGAGCAGTTTGATTCTTCCTCCTGATACATATCACTGTAACATTTAACTCCAAGTTGCCTGTACATTTGTTTTGGCATTTTAGTGTATGCATGTTTGTGGTGAATGTGACTCTAGTGTAAAGTGCTTCGAATGGTCCATTTGACTAGAAAAGCAGTGCACAAATTGACACCATTTACCATTAAAAAAATGAAATAAAACTGCACTTTTCTTCCCAACCAGCAGCCTCCGTTAGACAACTTCCCAAACTGATAGTCCTGCTGCTTCACACTGATTTAGTCTAAAAACACACTAATGGCTTATAGGCCAACTCTCATTTGTTGATCCCTGAATTTGTCACTTTCATTAAAATCATTACAGGACTGATTACTGTTGGAGGGTATGCTCCTTATCCAGAATTTGTGACATGCATGTCATCATAAAAACAAAAAAAACCCACTTCCCACAGGGAAGTTCAAAATTAGAAAACAGACAGGAAGACAAACCAACCAGGCCCTAAAATAACCTCTGATGACATGGATTTACATTTGCTTTAAGAGTAAGCTGGCTCCACTTCCTCTGCAGGGGAGAGAAATAGAATGTTTTAGAGTTTGAGTAATATTGGAGCTGTTTGATAAATCAAAACTGACCATGGGCGACTCTTAAATAAGGTGACAAATGACTTTCTGTGAAAGAAAAGAAAGAATCTGAGCTACCTTGAAACTAACTTTGAAAATGTTTATATATTTTCCTTCACCCACACAAGTTTTCTCTATTCAACGAGAAAAAACTCGAAGTAAAGATGTGCAAATAAATCCAGATGTTTTATTTGCACATACTTTACATGCCTTTTATACTTTGCATGTATAAAAAGGCATGCAAAGTTTTATCTAAATCAAAACATTTATGAAATCCTACTAAGTTTACTGCTTAGATCAGTTAAGATGATTTTGGTCCATTCCTTCAGCCACAACTGGTGGACCTGAGTCAAGATTGGAAGTTAAATGAGTCCAAGCTTTAACCCATTGGGTTGTCTTAAAATCTTGCATCAGTATTTCTCCATAAAGTTCTTACATCACTATGAAATCTGTTTAAATGTACCAGTCTCTTCAGCAGTAAAACTTCCCTACAACATAATAGGGATTGTTTTTTTGCAAATTTACTCTTTTTCTCCAAATGTGACAAAGGTCATTAAATTTGTACTCCAGAGTTCAAATTCAATGTAATCAGAGCACAAAGGAAGTTTCCAGAAATCAGGGTCTTTTTTAATCTTAGTCAATTTGTAAATCCTTCTTCCCTGAGTGGCCTTTCAGCTTGTGTAAGTGTTAAACTTATTTTCCTCTGGATAATGACACACACTCTTGTCACTCTTACCCAGCCTCATCACAAGGTCTTTTGTTTTTCATCTCTGGACTTATAATCACATTTCACACCAAAACATGTCCATTTTTGAGACACATAGCACTTCTGCTTCAAGTACAATAAACATGGCTGACACTGTGTGCATAATTATCTTAGGAGACAAACATGGAACCTAGTGTCTTGAAATTGTACCCCTTGATTTTTTGACATCTTAGATGATTTATTTAGACTTTACCTTGATGTAAGTGGAGAAGGTAAAGGATCAAAACACATCTGTGTGCCTTCAACCTACTCAAACATTGTGCAGGAATTAGAAGCTTAAAAAGCCCAAAGGTTTCATCTGATTTAGCATTTGAAAGTAAGGAACAAAATGCGAATGTGTTCTTTCATAACTTGCATGTAAATATCTGGTTTCTGCAGTAGATATCAAAACAAACAGCACTATAAGTAAAAGCATAAATGCAGGCCAGAGTCTGGTAAGGAGTTGTCTCAAGTTATTTAATGGCTGAATGCTGGCCTGTTTAACTCTTGCCCATGTCGACATGAGGAGATGCCAGTGGCTTAGTGTGTCCTGACATGATTAAAGAAAAGTCCTGACAGAGAAACATCTGTTTGGCCTGGAGCCCTATCACTCACATGAGGCCAAAATAAGGATTCTCACAAGATCAACATCTGGGATTTAAAATTAGAAATTCCCATCCTTCTCCTCCCTGCATCTTTCTCTCAGCTACTTTTTTTCTAACATCTGCTCTCTTTTCTCTTTTTTCCCCATCTTTTTCAGTGTGCATGTTTAACTTTTCACACTTGATGAGTCTTCTTCTTTTTTCATTAAGGCTGCCTTTCATTAGGATGTTTAATCAACTTTAGATGTTACAGTTCATCATAGAAAAATTGCTAATAGCAATAGCTCACAGTAATAATCACCATGTTTGCAGGGCCATTAGAGGTTTATGCTGGTACCAGAAACGACAAAATGGAATCTGTGTGTTACTCAGAGGAGCGAACATCATTTAAAGATGGGACCCAATTGAAGGGGAATGAAATGCAATTATATTAAATTAGGAGCCTCTCTATGCATCAAGCTCCCACTCCACCAAAATAAAATAATAATACTCCTCGGCGATTAATGTTAGGATGATTTAAAGTGCTGCATGATTGATAGGATCATTAGCTCAGCTTTCAGATGGAAGCACACATGTAGAGAGACTTTAGTACTGCAGAGATTAAAAATGACGCAGGTTGTGGGATGAGATAACAGGCAAGGAGTATTAAATAGAAACAAATGTTAAAAAAGGTTTGATGTTGTAGTAAAAAGTCGTTTAGATATGAATAAATTGCTATAAAAAGCTTTCACTGAGGGCTGTCTGCCTATGTTGGAAATTAAATTAAGCAAAGCCAAAGCCTAAAAGCATCTGCATTGGTTCACTGAAAGCCTTTTAACATCCAGCTCTATGAAGGATCATATTATATTACACGGGTCTCTGCTGCTGTGATATCACCTAAATTTGATAGTAATTATTCTAACAGGCCTTGCGTGGTGCAGTAGCGAGACCCCAGTCACCCCACCAGCAGCATCCAGCTGCCTGAGTCTGTACATGCAAAATGATAACTTGACAGAGACTTTAACTGTAGTTAACAGGAGGAGAAGGGGGAAACTAAAGCTATCTTCTGAGGAGGCTTTTCTTCCAGTCTAAGGTCAGAGCCATAGAATGACTTGTGCTGTTCTTCAGTCTGAATAAAGCAATTTTCTCTCCTTTGTTTTCCCTGTTCTTTTGTCGTGTGATCATCCATAAATTGTAAGAATAGAATCGCATCATAATCATTAATGCCAGGAAAGTTAAGCATATACTTTATGCATTCATGGATGTTTGAGAAATCCTTGAATCTCCCATTGCAGAACATTCAGGCAGGCCTCATGATACTTTCATAAACATGACATAACACCTGTCATGAACATGAATAAGCCTACATGAATATTTATGACTGTTGTCATAAAGCATAATTCGGTAAATTATGACACTTTTAATACAAAGTTGACATTATTCAAAATGTCTTTGTTATGACAACTTGACATTAACCAAGAAATCACTACTGTTTAAACTTTACCTTTAATAACATAAAGTTACCTCAGTGATCCTTGAGAATAGGGACAAAATGGATTTTAATTTTCCCATATTTTATTTTGTTATTTCTCTACCATATGTATGCAAATATGACAAATAATGTTTTGGAAATGTAAAGATGCTAAGGTACAGGCTCCCAAGTTGCACCATTTTGTTTAAATTACATTTTGAATTGACCTGACCCAGAACTTTGTCATCACCATCTGACAAAATAAATATAAAATGATTTTTAAAATACACTATTAGTGATATTTTTACTCATTGTACAGACAAATGCTTCTCAAGAAACAAAATAAATATTAAAACAAAAAACAACAAGTCCATCTGACGGAGTTGACACTGCATGATGGAGTTGACAGAACTGAAGGTGGTGACAAACTAGTGAGTAAAATGAAAAACTTGGTACATGTGAAGTAATGCAATTTATGTAAAATACATTAAAATGAATTAACTGCACATTTAAGTGAGATTTGTCAACAATTTCACTGAAAGAGTCAGAAAACTATGATGGAGTTGACATCTGATGAAGTTGACAAAAAGCCAAACTACCTCAATTTATATGATGTTATTCTGAAGAAGGCCATATTGTAGCTCATCAGGTCCATGAAATCTTTATATTATACTAAAATTAAACTTTTATTCCACAAAATTTCATCAAAGTTTTGTAAAATATCATTTACGGTGTTGACACATCATGGTTGTGACAAACAACTTAGGAATAAAACAGAAGAAAAAACTAAAGAATAACATAAGCTAACCAGAGCTAACTAGCCACTTAGCAAAGGAAGAGAAAAGACGATGTCATGGGGTCCTCAGAAGTTCTGGTGCCCCCCAATAATGCCTGATTTTTTTACATTCTTTTCATGTCTGACGGTGTTGACAAAACTAGGGACAAATTTCAACGGAGTTGAAAAATATCTAAAAATTATTTTCAATTCAATTTATTGATATTTTATAATTATTTATATGACTACTTATACTTAATTGTCAAAATATATAATTTTAGTATTTTTTAATTGTTTTAAATTATTATAATGTATTGAGTTCTGCTCCTGGACAAGGGATTTTACAGGAATCATTCACCGACTACAATGTTTAAAATAAAAAAATATTCAGCAAACACTAGAAAAACATACATTGTTGTGCTCACATAACCCAGGTTTGCTTAGTCATATATTTGAAAAAATTATATTTTGTGTATATTTTATTTAAATTTTGTGCTTTATCCATAGGACCTGTTTTGTCCCTATTCTCAAGAATCACTGACCTAATTTTTAAAGTGCATTCAGTAATACTTTTAGAACTTATTTATATCAGTAGTTTAATAGTGAAAAGAAAAGCTATAAAGGTGACAGTTAACATGACAGAAAATAACTGATATTTACAAAAAAAACTTGCTCTTCCATTTTTACTAATAATGTTTTATTCATCTTATTGCTGTCAAATGGTAGCTGTAGATCCATTAAGCTCTGTAAGTTGTGAGGTGGGACCTTTCAACATCAACATCATTTGTCCAACACTTTCTGAAGATACTTGACTGGATTAAGATATGGAGTATATGCAGTTACATTATTTATAACCAAATGTTGCAACAAAACAGGCTTTGAAATGACACATTTTACTTTTCAGTTCAAACCCATGAACATGTTGGCTAAAAGCTACAAGCACATTTTAAAACTCTTTCAAAAAATACTTTATGAGTCTTTACCTGTCTGTTGTAAATCCACTATTTATTTTTGCTTGGCTCTTCCCTGCAAAGTGTTTTTTTTTATTCTGTTTCAAGTACCAAGAGGTGCAGTGTAAACTGCAGTGTAAAAGTCAGAATACAGTTGGTCATTGAGTGCTGCTGGAAAACAGTCCAGTGCGTATTCATATCTCAAAATCAGTGTAAGTAAAACATCTTGTACACAGTAGAGAGAGAGAAATAGATTAGGCAACGTGTTATACAGTTTAGCACGTCACCACTTTAGTTTTAATCATGGGATATATTGCGTAATGTATCTTTGATGGATACGTTATATCCGCTCCAATCCTTCCTGTTTTCGCTGCTGTTAATAGACGTGTCTTGCAGAGCAGATCCGAGGCCAGCGTGGCAGACTGAGCTTCTGGCTTTAGGCGAGGCAAATATTCCAGATTAGGATCAGCACTCGTATGCCCGTTAAGAATGATTGCGTTCAGGAAAGGCGCTTTGGTTTATTGAACACGGGGATTTATCTGATCTTCTCAGGCAGCTCAGATCGTTTAATACTGCCTGCCTTTCCCCCAAATGAATTCCCGTGATTAGACAAGGAGCAGGCAGCCTATAAACACCAATAAATGGAAAAGGGAAGAGTAGAGGTTTGTATAAATCAAAAGTGTTACTGTCAAGCTTAAAAAAACAACAACAATTTTTCTGCGTAATCATCAGGCTGTGCTGTACTGATGTACTGCAACTCTATCGTATCTTAAGACACTGGAAGACAACATGACGAAAGGCATAGAAATATATTTTAAGATATGAATCTTTTATTCATGCCTCCCTTACCCCAAACACACCATAATCAAAACATCTCTCTTCTGATGTGAGTGGATGATACAGCATGCTTTAAAAAACATCACACAGCGCTAAACATTTGCACATGACAGCCCTTGATCCCGATACCATCTGCCTCTCTAAACCCAGAGCTCTACATTGTTACTGGACAGTACAAGCTTTTTAATAAAGTATCTGTCTAATGAGGATTCAAACAGCTCTCTGCGCCCTTTAATCCGATTTTCAAGGCCATTAGTCCAATCTCTGATCTGCTGAACCAGCCTTCTAACAGAGCGCTCTGCTTTAAATGAGCACATGGTGCAGAACTCTCCCTTTATTGTTGGTTCGTGTTGAATCGTGGTTTGTTTTTGCAGGATGAGCATTGAAAGATTGACTATTGAAAGACCCTGAAAATTCTAATTTCTGCTTGCCAAATGAACTTTATATATGAACATTTTCACCTCTGTTTACTCCAAAGAGGCAAAGCCAAATCCAGATTTGCTGTTGCTCATTCAAAAATTATTTTTTGAAAAATTTTTTTTAAAAATATTTATCTTCCACTGCTTTCCATAAATAGGGATAGAGACATAAAAAACAATAGAAAAACAAAACTGCTGTTCCTAACAACTGACAGCATTGTGAGCATCTGTGCCTGCTTGTGTTGACTGAAAGACAACAGCAGCCTGTGGGAAAGGCACACCACAGCCTGATTAAATTACAATTACATTCCTTGGCAAACATTTTTAGACTGGGTAATTTCAGGCATAATGATTTGCTGAGGTAGTCAGACCCATATCATATGAAGCCAAGTTTGTTTTATTGAAAGAGCCAAATTTGCTGTTTTTGCCTGCTGGGGTTATGGAAGACTTAATCCTGCATTGTATTAATAGAAGGCACACACTCACTGGCCTCTGAAAACAGTTGCTTCTTCCCTTTGCATTGTCTCAACATTCCTTTACATCTTTATGTGTAATTTGGCCATGCCCATTGCAGAGGATGACTGCTCAAAAGTAGCAGTGAAAACATACTAAAAGCTTCTAATTTGTATATTATCGAATCAGAAAAAATGAATAATATCAAAATAAACACATTAAAAATAAAACTTAGTTTAGTGAATGAAAAAAACTGGCAAAGTTCTTTTGGTAACACTTTATTTGATGGGGTGTGCATAAGACTGACATAACACTGTCATAAACATGACATAACATCTGTCATGAACATGTGCGAGTCCTTATGAATGTCTATGAATGTTGTCATGAAGTGTCATTCAGTAAAAAATGACACTTTTAATACAAAGTTGCTTTAAGTTGCATTAAAAGTCCATTAAAAATGCCAACTTTGCATGATTTTGTAAATGATGACAATTTAATGCAACGTTGGCTCTTTTAATAGACTTTCAATGCAATTTTTAGAGCAACTTTGCATTAAAAGTGTCATTATTTACTGAATGACACTTCATGACAACAGTCATAAACATTCATAAAGACTTCTTTATGTTCATGACAGATGTTATGTCATGTTTATGACGGTCTCATGTCAGTCTTATGCACATCCAGTCAAGGTGTTACGGTACTTTGTTAAAGAATCGGGACTTCTTTGTGTCAATAGGGTTTTTTGGAATTTTCTTTTATTTGGAGCAAACAAAAATCACATATGGGGTACCACAAGGTTCCTTCTTTGGGCCCATCTTATTTAATATCTACATATTCCAGCTATCGCAATTAAAACAAGTTAGAATAGTTTTCATAACTGTGCAGATGATACTCAGCTCTATGTTACAATGCTTGTTTTGGCTGTACCTGTAAGGATGATTTATGGCATTCCTCATTGTAAGATCTTAATGGGTTATCCTGGAAATGAAAGGTGACTAAGAATCCACTGAGCAGATAATCAATGCATGTATGTGTCACAGTTTTCTTCAGTTAAATAGAAACAAAATGTAAGTACTTACTTCTGGACCTAAAGAGGAACAATCAAGACTCCGTGCACATCTTCAGCTATTAAAACTAGATCAGGTCAGAACCTTCATAAATAGATACAACTGCTTACAAATTATGTGCATTATCACCTGAAGAGCATTTCCAGGATTAAAGGACTAATGTTGACAAACTCATCCATACTTTTATCTGTAGTCGAATTGATTACTGCAACAGTGTTTTCACAGTCCAGCTTAAAAAAGTCAGTTTTTGCTGATGTAGAACACTGATCCTTATCTCCTCACTAAAACCAGGAAAAAGTCACTGTAGCTCAGAGAATAGACTTGAAATTACATGTTACTTTATAAATCACTAAATGACTTAGCACCAAAATGCATTAGAAGCCTGTTGTCATTATGTCACCTTTCTATACTCAGGTTTTCTAATTTAAGTCTATTCTGCCTATCCAGAATCAGAACCAAACATGGAGAAGCAGCATTCAGTTTTCATGCTCCTCTAATGTGTAATAAACTTCCAGAAAAAAATGTAAAGCTCCTGAAACACATAGTTCCTTTGAATCAAGACTAAAAATCAATTGGTTTAGGACTGCTTTTGATTAATATCAACTGGAACATCATTAGCATGTTTTATGGTCCTTCTAGTCTACACTACTATCATAATGTAAAAGCTTAAATCAATTCTTTAAAAATGCATGACATACATTAATTGATTATTAAAAGCTAGTTGTGGTTCCTCATGCATAACAAGACAAGATACAATTTGATTTATTTCAGAGAAGAGAGAAGCTTCTGTGTGCAGATTCCTGCATTTCACAGCAGGATGAGTTTTATAAGATGATCCTGTTTGGGGAAAAGGCCAAGCGGGACACAGCAGAGAGATGACCCTGAAAATATGTTTTCAAACAAAACATGTTTTGAAGATTATCTTGTCTCGATTAGAAAGAAAAAGAATAAAGAGATCTTAGCCAAGTTTAAGATGAGAGATGAGAACAGAAATATGGTAAAGTGAACTATGATGGGAATTCAAATAATACCAAGCGTTCCTGTGCCCCTCATAGGACAATCTCCAGTGTGTCTCCATGGTTATTATAAGACAGATTTAAAGGTGAGCGGTTTGCGTGTGAGGCATCCATGATACGCCCGAGAGCAATCTCATTGTCTTGCTTGGCTAGCGTGAATGCTGAGCTAACAACAGGGCTATAATCTATCACCACAGAGATTGCACTTGTTCCACCATTGTTTTACAAGCAGCTGAGGACCAGGGCAGATAAGCGTTATCCTACTCTCACTTCCTCTATGAGCCTTTGAAATCCATCAGTCAATAAGATGGAAATGGTGTGGAATAGACTCACGTGTCATTTCAGCAGCTAATGTTGCTCATAGGTTCAGTGCAAAGCCATTTCAAAGACGACTGACATCCTCTGCTTCCCTATTCCTCGGGAAATATTTTCATGCTTTGAAGTAGAGAGTAATGCAACATTTTTAAGAGGTATAGGAAATATGACTTGCAATAATATTTTCAAGGCTAAAGTTTTCACTTGATCTAATAAAAGTAGAATTGCAATCTTATTGTCAGGCAAGACGGTGAGATTGTTTTTAGTTCGTCTGAACTAAAAAAACAACCTGATAAAGGGAATTGAAATATATACAGCTCTGGAAAAAATGAAGAGCTCACTGCTCTGAATTTTCATTGAATGGGATTCATTGAAGTTTTCAATGAACCCCATTGAAAACTTCCTGGTTATTCCACCAAAAATGTGATGATGATGTCTGAACTATTCCTGAGTTAAAATATTAGTATTGTTGATTCTAAATTAATATTAACTTGTTTTATTTGCATCACTTGAGGTCTGAACGCACTGCATCTATTTTTGTTATTTTGACAATTTTTCATTTTCTACAAATAAATACAAAATTTTTGTTTGGAATTTCAGAGACATGTAGTCAGTAGTTCATGGAATAGAAGAACAATGTTCATTTTACTGAAACCTATAAAAAGTAAAATCACTGTAACTGATGAAAATGTGTAAGCAAGAGATCAGAAATGTCTTTTTTTACATATGCATTATTTTACTTACTGTAATTTCCCTCTATCCTGCTTCCTGCCAGGTCCTTATTTTGGCAGGAAGTGAACAGGTGAGACATAAATTAAAAGGTCTCTGTTTCACGGATGAAGCCCACTGTGGGAGTGACAGTTTGACAGCTGTTGTCTGCCATTTTAAAGCAATGGACACAAGGCTGATGGAAACAGTTCACAGGTGGAGGCTGACAGTCCAACAATGTAAAAAAAAAAAAAAAAACCTGATGGAGAAAAATGGGGAAGAACAGTTATGTGTAAGTCTGACACAGGGTTAAAAAAATGCCCATTGCTCTCCAAGATGTGGGCATAGTTTCTAAAGAAACAACTTTCAGAATCTGAACTCAGTGTGCTACGTCTTAAAAGGACAGTTCACAGTTGTCAACTTTTTCCTTTCAACGTCTGCTTAGAGGCAGGAAATAAATTCCTTATGCCCTGCAAAGAAGCCAAATGCTAGCCACTAGAAAGCATTGTGTTGTATTATGAATGTCTCTTAGAGATACTTTAGTTTTCCAAAGTGCAGAGGTTGAGTGTGATTTTCAAAGTGTTTGTTGAGTAGAACAGAATAGTCTTTATTGTCCCATAAAGGGGAAATTCAAGATTTTATTTGCAGTTAGCATATGTAAACATGGTCTGAATACAATTGAGGGTTCAATGTTTTAAGTGTGAATAATTATAATTACTGCCTCAGTAATTTTCACATTTTTATTCAGAAAAAAATCTGGTTTCGGAGTTCTTAAATTTGCAGTAACACATGACACCAGGGAGATTTAAGAGGCCTAAAATGATCAGCATTTCTCTTATAACACTGTCAAGTAATAACTCTCAAAATACAATCTATATGAAAAGTCTTTCAGTTTTAGATTGCATATCCTCTCACATCCATTTATAAGGATTTTAATGTTTAATATCCCAAGAAATACCACAGTTTCATTTCTGGGTTGAGCCTTTTTTGGCTATGCCTTAAAGAGTGCAATGCAGACTGAGTTTGGGTTAAATTAAGCTGACATCAACTGACATCTGAGAACTGCTGGTGAAATCAAGTAGACAGGGTAAAAGTCAAAGTATGAATGTCAAGTAAAAAGAGCTCCTGGTCAGACCTAAGGCTTTAAATTGATTGTGTTAGGAAGCAGCCGTGGGGAAAAAATGAAACCTCCAGCTTATTAGGCTCACCAAAGCATAACACATTACAGCCATGTCTTTGCTTTTCATTTTTTTTAATGGTAATGACTTTGGACTGCTCAGTGATTGATTATAAAACCATATTCTGTATACAATTTCTAATTGAAATAAGTTTAACCTTTTCGGTTTAAATATATATTTTCATTAACGTATAAAACACCAGTTAACACACACAAATATTTTCCCAGGTGCCTGACAGGTGACCAGTAAATCTCTTAAAATGATCAATAACTTCATCCCAAATACCTTTTGTGGCATCAGAAGATAAATGTGAACTTGTAAGATAAGCATGTATTGACAATAGATGAACAGATCAATGTTTATTAGTTATTCTGTATCCTATTTTACAACTGACCTAGTGTGAAAGCACCCTAAATGGAAGTTAGGTCTTGAAGAAAACATTATATTTCTGGTCATTTTTGTTTAGGAAAAATATTTGCTGGTGTCATAATTGGCTGCACTACCGAGTCAATGCAAAGGGATGTCAATGATCTTTTTTTTTCTTTGCCGATTTGAAGGGCAGAACTTTGACTCGGCGGGAAATTTTATGATTTTTATTGTTTATTCAATGTTGCATGACTTTGTTTTTGTGTTTAATGATGTTAAGCACTTTGAAATGCCTTGCTGCTGATATGTGCTATGCAAATAAAATTTGATTTGATTTAATTTGAATATTGTGCAAAGTCTGCTGGCCATAATTGTTAATCTGACTCTATCAGAGTAAGACAGTATGAACACATTCAGAAACAAGCTGAATTGGCTTGGATGTTAATGCAAACAGTCCATACTGCAAACACTGTACTGGGTGACCCTGATGGAAATTGTTTGATTTGTACTTTTCTGGTTTAGTTTATTGATTTTCAGCAGGTATGGTTGTTTGGATCTGGTAAGGTAAAGATGGAGGACAGACCAGTGGTTTTTGAAGCTCCAAGATAATTATCCCAAAAGAGGACTAAACCAAGAAATAACCAGATGATCAAGAGGATTCTCCGGTGGAGATTCAGGTGGGCAATTTTAATTACAGGGAAACAAAAGGAAAGTAATTTTGTTTCATTAGAGGCAAACAAATTAACAAAACCCAATGATGACAACCAGGATTGACAAATTCACACGGAGGCCCCACTGGTCTGCTTAAAATGTGGCTTGATTAGTAGTTGGCTTGCAGGTGGGAGAGAAGCACAGCAGAAGCACAACTTTTGCAGAGGTTCCCCAGCTCACAAAACGGAGGGGGAGAGAGGAAAAAAACTAATTTACACCCAAAACAACTTCAGGATCACAACTCTGCTGAGATCTCACACGGATGCAGAGACGCAAAGCAATACTTCCTTGTCACAACAAAATTCCTGTTGAGACAAAAAGAGATGGGTAAGGACTGACATGTATGGATGCAGGCGAAAAATTGTCTTTTTTTTTCTTGATATGTTAGAGTAATTCACATTGTGAACACGGTGGTTTCAAGTTATGTTTACAGTCAACTTATGCTTTTTCTGCTTGGAAGAAATATGTTGTTGAGCGAAATATTCAATACAACTGAAATTGAGTTAGGGTCACGTAGCATCCCATTGTAACCCATTGATGTTTGTCTCTGGTCCAGTAGGTTGAGCTCACGACAAACACATTCAGGCTAATTATTCTAGGAAAAGAAAAAATCAATTTGGTAGCTTCTGCCCCTACACATTAAATAAAATACAACAAATAATCCTAAGCAAACTACAAAGCAATAGCTATTGTTGCACTTCTGTTTCACACATTGTAAACCAAGCCTACTAGTCTTCATCTTCTGGATTGCATTAAGCTGTTTTCCCTTTATTATAGTCTTCCAAGTTCACATTTATCTTCTGATGCCAACTTGCCTTCAGAGACCTTCGCAGATCTGTCCTGCCCGAGTGTCACCATGGTGTGATAAGCTGGCATTGTTGTTATTGCTAACAGAGACGTAGTTATACAAAGAAAATGTCAGCTGATGCTGGCCTTTGCTCGCTCCAAAGGGCATTTTTATGAGCGTATGTAAATCCAACTCTGTTGTTACTGCTGTGCAGTATTGAATAGTGATGGATTGAGAATGAAGGCTGGCCTTTAGCTAGTTTAGTTGCGCAAGAATATTTAAAGCCATTTTGACAATCTATAAACAAGTATAAAACTAACACGTCTTTCTGTTATTTTTCTTTGTAGGCATAATGTTATAATGTTATATTATACTTAATTTGTACTTGCTTTACTTTGGATCCTAAACATAATAAATCTAATGAGCCCTATACTGACATATATTGGAGCCCTGAGCTAAATCAGAAGCTAGATAATATGAGATAAATCAAAATGTAGCAGAATGATCTACTCTGCAGTGGCCTTCCAGTACAAATTCAATCAGGGAACAAGGCAGCTATACATAATACCCATCCGAAGGCAGCAGTGCTCATGAGTTGTTCTGCTTTAAATTACTGTATGAGTGAAGGTACCCACCATCCACAGGGAGCTCAATCACTGCTCTGTTGTGCCTCAGCAGGAGATTTGACTCACCCTTGACTGCAAACGGATTTCATCTGAATCAATAACACCGTAATTATGCCTTCCATAGATTCCCAGCACCTCTATTCATCAGTGGAATCTGACATGTGTTCCCCTAAACCTGTCAGGGGCCTTGATTTGCAGCAAAACATCTGCTGGCAGAGGGAGGAATCTGGTCTCAGACTGTTTTGATGCCAGTTAATCTGCAGGCCTTCATTATGATGAGTCATTTAGTTGGTTGTTTAATCAAACCGGAAATTATGGTTTGGCTCTGCTCCAAAAGAAGAGCTTTGTGTACACATTTAAGAACTCAAGAGATATTACTTTGTCAGTGATTATTGTGTAAAACAGCCACAACCCACATTAGATATTTTTTTTTATTTTATTCTTTACTAATGAAATAAAATTGCTCCTGTAAATTGGTCCAAGTAAGTAAATCTTTATATCCAAACATACTTTATATCCAAACATATTCTGAATCAATTCAACTCTAGGCTGTGAAGGACTGACAACCTTTTCAGGTTTTACCCAAACCTCTTGCCCATTGTCTTCTGTCCCAACCTTTTTATTTTAAACATAACTTGAACGTAACACATCCATGATGCAGTCAGATGATGGAGCACTTTCATTTTGCCAGGACCAAAAACTTTATTTGATTCAACATTCTTCTCCATCTTTGATCATGTTTGTACATGTATGCAGCTGGATGAGGCAGGTTTGGATGCAAAAGATGGACAAATAAAGAGTTCAGTATTATTACTGTGAAATGCTAATACTAGCATTAATAAAATACCAGGAGTTTGAAGGTTTTATCTCAAAATAAAGTATGTGAAATTGACTTTTGGGGGGCTTTATGTTATGATATAATGTTATTCTCTCATCAAAAACATAACTGGAGAGTTGCTTTGATTCTTTTATGCATGTTTGAGAAATTCTTTAATCTCTCCTGGCAGCCATTCGAGAGTGCCTAAACGCTGGTTTGCACAAAACTCCGCCCATTTTCTCAAAGCTCCTCCTTGGAGCTGCAGTTTCTAAGCTGAGCTTCTGCCTCACAGAACACTTTTCCCCACTCAACTCCTCCAGACTAGCGGCAGCAGCAATTAACATACAGCTCATGGAACTCAGATTATGGACTCTTCAGTTCAACCTCCTCAGAATATTCATAAACACCAAAATGAGAAGCATCGTTGTGGTGAAGGTGTGACCTTTTTATTCTTTTGGTGCCAACTTTTCTGAGGGCCAGAGAGTGTATGTGGAAGAGAATAAAACTCTTTACAGAACAGGCACTAGTGGAAGCTACAACATAACACATTTTACAAGTGAACATTCTTCTTCTATAGTAGATTCTCATTTGGCCAACTGGTTTAGACTGAACATAAATAGAGTTGTGAACAGAAACAGGGGTATTATTGTTTAATTGTTTATTAAAACAATTAAAGCTGAGTTCTAACAAAAATGTGTTTGTTGTGTATTGTATGCTAATCATATGTGAATAATTGTTAAAATGCTCCTAAGTTTTATTTGCATTTATTTAAACAAACCTAGATGTTTATATCGCTGAATTTCTCTAACCATCTCTTCAGAAAACCATCCGAGGCAATTACCTTCACATATGCATTGTAGTCGATGATAATAATGTTTGTCAATTGAATTTCAAAGTTTGAGTCATTTCATTCATTGATTTCTGCGCGCACATACTACACCATTCTACTGATGTATTAGCTCACTAAAAGTAATTCCCCTCTGAAAATGAACATCAGGCAGAAAATCAGTGTGTGGATTATTGCCAGCTGTGTGTGATTTCTTCACTCCTCAATGAAGCAGCTCTGATTGACACACATTTATGCGTTTGTTTTGTTTTCTTTTTCCTTTTCTAGGCTGTGTGTGTCATGAGCATAAAACAGGCCAACTTCCCACATCTGTCATGACTACAAAGGAGGAGATAGAAATTGTAAAACAATGACTGAGAAGCAAATGACAGGCATTAAATTTGGCCTTGGGTCAGTAAAGAAAAAGAGCCAAGGCACATTCTGCTACTTTTTAATTGCCTGAATTTGAATTTAGCGTTTCCCAGTCAAATGGATGTTTTCTAAATTAAAAAAAGAAAACCGTGTTTATGCATTGCAGTTACCATTCTTCCTGGTCTAGTTGATGTGAAATAACAGCAGAAAAAACATTCTGAAATCTCCATATTATGGTGCTTTTGTATCCGACAACAAAATGTCTGCTTTTTCCAATTCCTAGTATCTTCTTCCTCACTTTCTTTTCATTGTCACAGTGAGTTTAATCCAGACATCTTGTTCCAGACGGTAAAAAGTAACATATAGAGGAAGGAAAACAGGCGAATCTGGTGGGTAGGGAGAGCTCCTGCTCCCTGGTAATAGCTTTGGACACAGCTGTTTGCATGGCTGACTCCTCAGCACTGCTGGGTCTTATCTCCAAAGAGGAGATTAGGTTTCGCGGGGTTCCCGGCGTTCTTCTATACTTGACAAGAGGCATGTGAGCTGGTCCGCTGCACAGTAGCGACATATAAAATGTTTAAGGCATTATTCCAATTTTCAGATTTATTTATTTTTTGTTTGTTTTCTCTGGCAATGTTGGTTTTTTATATATATATATCAGAAGTTAAAGCTCAAAATGTGATTTTTGGAGTAAGAAAAAAACATGTTTAAAACTGAAAGCTTCCATTGTTTCATTTTCTACTTGGTAAATTCTCATGTTGATATTCTTTTTATGGCTGTGTTAAAGTATTTCCCCCAAGATACTTTCTATGTATGTTTCACCATGTTAGTCACTTCAACTAGTTTTTCTCAATCAAAAAAACTGCTTCAGGGAGACATGTGAGACTTGCCATGACAGAAACATGAACGCTGCTCTCTGCTAATAAATTCCACAGGAGAATATCTGACTACTCAAGACCAGTTGGGTTCTGCAGTTGAACTACGACCCAAAGCAAACCAGCAACTCCATGGCTCAAAAACACAAAATGATGATTGTGGAGTGGCTTAGTCAAAGTATGGACTTAAATCTGTTTGAAATCCTGTGGGATGACATTAAACAGGATTTTCTCATCTCAAATTTGCCCATATTAATTCCTCCCCAGCAATGGAAAAGTTTCACTGATTGTTTTCACAAATGCTGGATTGCTGTTCTTTCTGCAAAGGGTGGGATAATTAGTTATTAGGTTTACTGTTTTACAGAGGGAGAGGTTAGTTTTTTATAGCTTCTATAGAAATTAAAATCCCAAAAATGGCATTTTGCTTTTACTTAGATCATGTTTGATATTAAAATTTTGAAGATTATAAGAAACCTTTGCAGGGGGAAATGCTTTTTACCACAAAGTACTCAAGGAAAGAAGCACATATGTAGAGCAGTGTTAGTGTAACATACTTTTTTTTATTGTAGAAACTAGAAACTTTTATTTTAGCTTTTTTTTTTACTTTAAGAGTTTTATTAGGTTCTTCATACTTTACTGATCCAAAGAACAAAAGTATCCAACTGCAGTTCCTCCAGAACTGATAGAAATTCTTTTCGCTGTGAGGTTTCCTGTTTCTGAATCGAGATGAGTGTTTGAGCTGCTCGAGAATTCTTATTTGAGCTTTTTCTCTCTGGGATTGACAAACTTTTTTCTTTCTGACCTATTTCCAATCTCCATCATTTCTTAAGGACTGGCAGCGTCTGAATTCAAAGGATCCTGCCAGTTGCATGTGACCTCCTTCCATCAGACAAGAGCCAAGTTTTTTTTATATTTCTTTCTAACATCAGTCTCACTTGATGCTTCCCCCCGTTAAACATATCTCAAACTAAATATCAAACACTGGGATGTAAATCTGCGTTGGAAACTCATCTTTTTTTTGGCGGTGTGTGATTGCTTCCATAACTCTTTCATGCGGCTCCCTCATAACATTTACTCAAATGTCTTGTTGAATTGGATAAACAAGCAATTTAGTCACTGGTACAGTTACTGGGTTGTTTTGGTGAGAAAATCAATGAGAATAGGACGGTTACTGCATTTTCTGTCGAACTACAAATCCTGATGAAGCCCAAACTTGGAGTGATTGAAAAGGCACACATAGAGAAAAGTTCAAATGGATTAATTTACAAATCTAAATTTAAATCCCAACTAATTAACCAGAGATCTTAGGTAAACAATATTATTCATATTCAGTTGTAGTGATTTAATTGAGCCTAAACTTAATTAAATCAAAAGCACTTGTGTACAATTCAATAGAAATTAATTTAGATCCAAAAATATTCAGGTTTTTCTCTATTTGTTTCTAACACTATAGAGATAAATCATGTTAATCATTTAACACAAATTAGTTAAAAAGCTTTTTATCCTAGGAGCAGTGCTACAAGAACAAAAAAAGGCCAAAATAAGATGATCAAATTGTATTCAGTCACCAAAAGTACAGTTAGTTATGGGGCTTTAATATCAAAATAATCCAGTCAAATTCAGTTGATTGTGTAACATTAGTGGAAGACAAATTATCTAAAGAAGCCCAGTCATTTGTTTAGAGTCCTGAACTGCTATGTGGCGACAGTAAAAAGGAACAACTTCCATTCCTAAGGAGGAAACATCCAGCAAACTTGAGCAGACAATGAGCTTCCATATGCTGCAATCAAATTACAGAAAATAAACCAAAAAACACAGAAAGTATTGTTCCTGGTTTACAAGTCTTTCCAAGGCTTGGTACTGGAAAAGTAGTCAAAGGGATAAGTGTTTCTGTGGGGGAAAAAAAGAGAGAGAGAGAGAGAGAGAGAGAGAGAGAGAGAGAGAGGAAGAGAGAGAGAGAGAATACTGAAACACTGGAAATATAAGGAAATCCAAAGAGAAAATGGTGCCAACATAAAGGTTTGTATTTCAACAAGACCACAAGCAATACCACCAGTGACCCGAAGCAAGGGTCACTTTTTTAAGCGCTGGAAGCTAGGCAGGATCTCTAGAAGAAACTTTACAGGACATCATTGGGGAGACCACATACAATGAAACATCCAACTTACAGCAAGGGTTCTGACAGAGAGAAAAGAAGCAAAGTAAAATAATTGGTCCTCTGGGAATCTGAAACCTTAAGACATTCTGATTACATGTGAAGCTCCAAATCGCGAGTAAAGGTTAGGGGCAAAAAGGGTTCAATAAAGTCTATTTTTCATATAAGTTTTGTATAAATAGGCAGTTCTTAAGATATACACTCTACAAATTGAAATATTGACTTTTTTATCAACAGGTTTTCACAACAGGACATATGGTGAAGTCTATCCTAGTAGGAGCTGGAATCCGATATTCCCCAAATAAGACAAGTCACCAGAAAACATGATCCACTAAAGCAAGCATGCATGCACCTACAGATGATTTATTCTAACATAAATTATTTCTGTATAGAAGGAAGCCAGATAAAATCACTGCCTGCATGCAGAGATCAAACTCTACATGGAAAGGTGAGAACAGCTGGGACAAAAAATAAAATAAGAAATGCCCGGGGGCGTCCTGAGGTGCCTGACTCTGGGATAGCAGTATTAGATCCTTTGGGCCCTGTTGTTGTTGTGGATTTTCAGTGGACTGGGCTTATTTCCCAGAGATAATATCAGTACCCATCAGACTGGAATCAGTGGAATTAGAGAATTGGCTGAATAATTTAGTCTCCCAGGCACAGGTTGCAATGCTGCCTAGCTGAGCAGGAGCTGCTAATAGTCGGCATTCCCGATTCTATGTGCGCTACGTGACTGGTTTTTAAAACGTCAAAGTAGGTGGCCAGAAAAAGTCAACTTCCAATAATTTAAAGGAAATGTGATTCAACCTGATATAATCACTTTCTAACCAAAGAAACAGCTGCTCACTGCAAAAACACAAAATCTTACCAATTATTTCTGGTCTAGTTTCTAGTGCAACTATCTTAAAAGACAAACTAACAAAACAGGACTTCTAATTTGCCAATGAAACTAGTACTTGTTTTTATTTACAGCCTCTATTCTTGATGAAAAGTTGCTATGTAAGTTAATTTTGCCTCATTTCAAGTTTACTAAGATATTTGCACTATAACTTAGATCAAAACTACTTCAGATTTTGTGTTTTTGCAGTGCTTCGTGAGGAGCGCGAGTGTCTCTCTCACAGGCAAGTTTGAGAACCAAGTGTCGCTAATTTAACTTTAGCTTTCACCTTCACACATCTTGCATATGTCCTTTAAAAGACCCCAAAATGCTCAAAGGCTGCAATAATAGCCCAGCAACTTCTGCTCTTCCTCTTCATCAAAACCTCTCACGTCATGAGGAACCCAGCCTGGGTGAGAGGAGCGAGAGAGCAGCAGGGAGCGCCAATGAGAAAAGAAACCAGAGAGTTGGTTGAAGTTACACACAGAGAAAGGTTTTGATAGGTAAGGCAAACTGAACTGTGGCTCCTCTGGGAGTTCGCGTGGAGATGAAAAGCTTGTGGGTTCCAGTGAATGGCAGCCGTCTAAACTTTTGAGTTTTGAAAAGAAAAGAGTAGCAAAAAGCAAAAGCAGCCATGAGGTTTTTAGCAAACATGGTTCCCTTTTACATATTCTTGACAAGTGTTTCAGGAAGAAGGTGAAAAGTATGGATTTTTTTTTTTTTTTTGTGAGTCAGAGTACATTTTCTCAAGCAGACTCACATGGTGTGAAGATTTCTGGGTGCAAGCAAGGTAACAGCCCAGAGTGCTCTGGGTAATTTGGATTATTTTTCAAAACCATTACACTTAGTGATGCTTTCACAAGGAAGATGATGCTACGATGTATACAACTAATTTGGCTTTTATCTAATTGCTTTAGGTCATTTGCAGGGATAAACTTTCTACTTCTGAAGCTATGAATTTACTTAAGGTTTCAGAGTGATGAGATTATAAATATCAATTAATGCCTGACTGATTCCTTTTAGAGCAAATTCTATTTTCAGAGCTCGCTTTACTTCCTTCAATTTTCATCTTCCCAGCTGTATTTTATGAGAGCGATGCTAGGCGCTGATTGCATAATTACCTAGCAGATTACCGAATCAGAACCTAATGTCACACAGATACTTAAAGCAAATGAACGAAAATGTGGCTGGTGCTTATCGGTATATGCACATGCTACTCAACACTTCAATGTTGACTTTACATCCGTATTTGGTGTAAAGTCAGTGTAAGATTTCTTACAGTGGATTTCTCCTCTGTCTTTCAGGCAGACAGAACTTTAACTAGGTCAGTAAATTATTTATATTTGGTAAAAAGAAAGACCTTTTTAAAAATAACTTTTTCAGTGTCAGTTTACACTCATTAGAGTTACAATGTTTTTAAATAATGAGCAAAATCCAGTTAAAGCCATAGTTTAGTATAAGCTTCTGAAAATGAATGGCAATTAAATTTTTTTTACATATATAAATTCAACACCAGAAAAACAGTGATTTCTTCAAATCAGGCAAGATGGCAGGGAGAGAATTGTGAACATCAAGTCTGGCTTATCTTTAGATGAGCCCAGAATGTTCATCAGTTTAACAATTACCTGCAAACATGATGGGAACATCCAGCGATTACAACATTCAGGAAGGAGATGGGTTCTGTGTCCCAGACAGAAGCTAATCGTGGGAAAGCCTGCTGACTGGACAGATGACCAGAAATTTGTTTCTGACCTCCTTCACAAGGAAGATAAGACATAAAGGGTCGTTGCTGAAGAAGCTGGTTGTTCATAGAGTTCTGTATCGAAGCATGTTACAAAACTGAGTGGAAGGAGGAAGTGTGGTAGCAGCAGGCAGAACAGCCGCCTTTAGAGGACTGTCGAATGAAATCTGTCCCAGAATGAGCCACAAAATGGTGCACAGATAAATAATTCAAATGACAAGATACTCCTTAATCAGAGAGAGTAATTGATGTGACTTTACATGAGTGAAGAAGAAAAGAACTGGACAATTCTTTGCTATGTACTTGTGAAACATTTCTGGAAGCCATATGCAAGATAAAACCATATTTCTTCATTTTTAATTGGTCATACATACTGCAGTCAGACAGCTGGGGGGTATTGCAAACATAAAATAGCAGACAGCAGAGCAGTAACAAGTTTCAGTTGTTGAATTTTATCAGAGACTCAGATTCTGAGTCTCTTATATAGACTAATATATGGACAAAGAGCCAAAAGTCCACAGGCAAGATTTTCCTTGGCCTGATTTAAAACTAAATATACATGCTCTTTAAATTATCAAATATCAGAATATATTAAGTGCTTGAGTTGTTTCTCTTAGGTTGTGCTTTCTTAAGAAAAGAACTGATGTGACTTGGAAATTCCATTGCTTTCTTTTTTCTTTTTTTCTTTTGCAAAATCTGCTTCACTCTTCCCAACTGTTTTCTGCAGTCAGTCAGCTTATCTAAACCAAGTCGGTATGAGAATCAAAAAATATCTTCCACCATTTTCTAAGGTCCTGAATTCAAAAAAACACAACTAAGCTTTGAACCTTAGTGTTCTGAAATAAAACTTGAACACAAAACTCTCAAGTAAAAATTTACTACATGGCTTTATTTGAAATCAAGTCTTATGTACCTTAAAATGGCTTCTTTTAAACTGCTTACATCCGACAAAACAGAGAACGCTGGCCATGCAGTCCGCTCCTGTCACCTCTTACCAGTTAAAGTCGTTACACAAGGAAGTGAGTGAATTCATTTGTGCTCCCTCCATAATCTAGTTGTAGCTGCCTTGCGAAAAAGACCGTCTCCAAGGACAAAGCTGGCTCGCTTCCAGTTCCAGTGTCAGAAGAGCAGGTCTTTAAATCGGCAAGAAGTCTGTCATTAGGAGAAGTGAGCGAGGATGATTCCCAGGCAGGAAACGGTGTCTAATGGAACTGAGTGGTGCCTGCAGCCCTGTGGGAGACTGTGCCACAGTTTGTCCGTAATGAGCAGCGTAATGGCACGATTACAGCAGCATTTAATGACTCAGAAACGGCCACCACTGTTAGCGTGCGGACTTGCGTCAGTGTCTATTCCCTCTCTCGCCTCATTAGCAAGAATCCTGCACAATTAAAGCACAATTTATATCCTGACAGATTTAAAAAGAACATTGACTTTCCTTATCGAGGCCTTTGTGTTTTTCAAACATTATGGTCACCTGAAGGTTAGATTAGGATTTTAACATTTGAATAAAAGTGCTGTAGACACAGAAAGCTAAAAACGCTGGGTCACGCCTTCACTCATTTCTACTCTCATATCCTGCAGAATAAACAGGACAGAGACTTTACTCACATGCTTGATCTGTTTTTTTATATGCATGTTTGTTTTCTATGTGTTCACTTTATCTTGTATTTATTTTTCAACTAGTTTTGAGTTGGAGAAACATGTCTATGACATGATGTATCTGTGCAAATGGAAACATATTGCATTCTATCACATCACTGATACCAATTACTTTCTCTTGATAGGCCATTATTATTGAATAAGTTGGTGATTTGACTTCAATTAGGTGATTATAATAAAATACAAAACAATCATCTTAGGAAAGTTTAAGTGTTTTTATTAACTAACTACAATATAACTATCTTGCAAAATCAAAATAAAATAATTCCCTTTTTACCTTATTCTACAGTAAGTTAATCTGCATGTAACTTAAATAAGTTAACAGGTAAACACAAAATCCTTATTAAATATATTACATTACATAGTGTGTAATGTAATGCATAGTGACCCCCCTGACCCGGGGGGGTCAGGGGGGTCGTCCTGCCTCATGTGGAGGAGTTTAAGTATCTGGGGATCTTGTTCACGAATGAGGGAAGAAGGGAGCGGGAGATCGACAGGCGGATTGGGGCGGCGTCTACCGTGAAGCGGGCGCTGTACTGGTCCGTCGTGGTGAAGAGAGAGCTGAGTCAAAAGGCGAAGCTCTCGATTTACCGGTCGATCTACGTTCCCACCCTCATCTATGGTCATGAGCTTTGGGTCATGACCGAAAGAACGAGATCACGGATACAAGCGGCCGAAATGGGCTTCCTCCGCAGGGTGGCCGGACTCTCCCTTAGAGATAGGGTGAGAAGCTCGGTCATCCGGGAGGGACTCAAAGTAGAGCCGCTGCTCCTCCACGTCGAGAGGAGCCAGTTGAGGCTCGGGCATCTGGTCAGGATGCCTCCTGGACGCCTCCCTGGTGAGGAGTTCCGGGCACGTCCCACCGGGAGGAGGGAAAGACCCAGGACACGCTGGAGGGACTATGTCTCTCGGCTGGCCTTGGAACGCCTTGGGGTTCCCCCAGAGGAGCTGGAAGAAGTGGCTGGGGAGAGGGAAGTCTGGGCCTCCCTTCTGAAGCTGCTGCCCCCGCGACCCGATCCCGGATAAGCGGAAGAAAATGGATGGATGGATGGATAGTGTGTTTCAATCAACAGTAATAAAATAAAAGTACTTTTGAATTATTTTTTTTTGTATAATTTCACAACATCTATTTCAAAATATTTGTATATTTAGACATGAAGGTTTTGTCAGACTTGGGCTTGACAGACAAATTTCAGTTTTCTTGTATAAAATCATCTGAGTGCCTCAAAATCAACAGCAAAATCAATGCTAATTTATTTATTTTTTTTATGTTTCAAGATTGTTTAATTTAATCATTACACCCACTTTAATGTCTGTCATGATTATTACAAAGGCAAAATGTAGCTTTCATGCAGCACAAACAGAGGTGCGGGTGTTATGACAGGTAAGATTAAGCACATATTGCCTTGCGAGTTTGGCAGCTGGTCCCCAGGGAAATCCTCTTGACACTACCTGATGATTCTGCTCAGCAAGGCTAACAGGATCGGATGTTTGTCAAGCAAAGGTGCAATTTTCATTAACCTCCAGTGGTGCTACGTTATCAATGTGCCAACCCAGCAATTAGTTGATTGTGACTGAATGACAAAGTCATTGCTTCTTACTTCTGATGAAGGATGGCAGACAGAGTAAGTGCACACTTGATGACTGTGCTTCCGTGTTTATTTGCAGGACTTTGAACTTTTGATTTTGCTGTGACCAGAAGCCTGCAGTTGACGAGACTGTTAATAAAGCCTTAATCAAGGAGTAACTAAAAGGTTTTTTATATATATATTTTATTTCATGACACTCATGATAACCACATACACCCAAAATCACTAAGGGGTCCAAATTAAGAGTTAATTTCTCAAAATGTTCCTTTGGTGGAGAAGCCCATCGATACTATTTACTTTAGGTGTTTAATGTTTTTGGCTCATTTCTAGATAGAGCAACTAAAATAAATAACATTTCATTAAAATAGAGTTTACATAATGGTTGCTTTTTCTTTTCTCATTTCACTGACTGGCTGCTAACTCCAAGTGAAAGAAAATTAACTTAACTGACTGCCAGCCTTCACAGCCATCAGTGTGAACAATCAGACTTCAAAGTGAGTAACCATAAAATGCAAATGTGATGGCGGAGTAAAGTCTTATTAAACAGAAAGGACTGCTATTAAATCTTTGAGATTGCAGCTGTCAAATCAAAGAAATACATTTTATACTACAAAAATGTTTGCATAGACTATCAGTGAAAGCACAAAGTATCTCATGTATTCTTTTAAGTGGTGAAATTTGCAAATTGGTTAATAAAAAAATGAACACAGAAAACACATATTTTTATTTAAGAACTAAACAAGATTAGTGAAGATGCCTCTTTATATCAGGGTTTTTTTTCATAAAGTAGACAATTAAACTTAAAACAAATTGAATTTCAGCAAGAAATTACATATATATATATATATATATATATATATATATATATATATATATATATATATATATATATATATATATATATATATATAATAAATATATATATTTTTTTTTCATTTTAGAGAATGCAGTTCTTTAGTTTGTGCCTGTTTTTAGAAAAACGCATGATGGTCACCACAAATCATCAAATGAGCATTGATGATTTAACAAAGAAAACTACCAGGGAGATTCCTCTAGGAAGTTTTATTGTCCATTTCTACACATCAGCTGGATGGGAAATTAATTTTCATTTTTCTCAAAACTCAGCAGAAAAGTCTGATAAGTTTAATCAAAGAGCTGAAATGCAGCCTGAGGAAGCACATCACACAAATCTGCTTTCTGCAGAACATCACTCTCACTGGAGTTGAAATCAATTGTGTATTTGTTTTACATGAAGCATCAGGAAAGAAGAGTCTAATACAACATTTTGGATACAATATTGAGGAAGGCAAAACTTACTTGTTTATAGGCGTTCAGCCTAACTACAAGTATCAGTATCAACATTTCAAAAAAAGGCTTATTTAGAAACTATTTAACATTTTCTAACGAGTGACCTTAGGGTTTTTGTTTTTCCAGCTATATTCAGCCGAAGGACAAATTTAGCTGTTTTATCATTTTATTGTGATATATTTTAACGTTGAAAAAAAACAGTTACATATACAGTCATTGTGTGGGACATAAACTACAGCCATTTGTCTTTCTCAACTGGTCACAGTGGCAAAAATATCTATCCTAAAAGTCTTTTTTATTATTTTACAAAAAGTGTTCTTCAAAATATTGAATGTAACTGTGTTGATGTTCTAAACTGTAATCATTCCTTCCAAATGAGTTTCTTTGGATTAATTTGAGAAAGCATCAGAGTTAAAAAGACAAAAACAAAAAGGAGACGGAAGAAAATTCATGATCTGTTCAGGAATGTAAGAGGTGATTATTGAGATCAGATACAGTGAGACCAAAAAAGACTAACAAAAGAATGGAATCGTTAGAAAAATTGCGATATTTTTTTTTGTTTTGTTTTTTTAAGGAATGGTGTAATCGTTTGGTATGTAAGCAAAATGGGTAATTACATATTTGTGCAGCAGTAAAATTAATTGATTATTCATTCTATTTAGTCTCTGTAAAAGATACTCTAGATAAAAGTGATACTCTGCTACATTGTGATATCCAAAAACAATTTTATGATGCTGTTGTGTGAATACCATATGTCACATTTCATAATATTTGTGCATGCATGGATCTGTAATTTTAGTAGAATATATTGTGCAAAAAAACATTAATCGTTAATGCAGAACACATCAGTTAAACAGGGTAGCTGTAGGTTAAAGCGAGATAAGAGAAAACATCTCTTCATTGATATTACAAAAATTCATTTCTTACCCTCTGTCACATTTATCTACTTCTGCATATAACAAATCAGTTTTACACGGCTTAGATTAAGTGAAATGTATTTCGAGGAGTAAAATATTTGATGTGTTGAACTAAGGTGTTCTTACACACAACGTTAATAATAGCTAAACATTTTGCTGCCTATAATAAAATGATCACCTATTTGTTTTATTCAACTCAAAACTAACCTCAATTTATAGAAAGCAGAGAGCTAGAAAAACATTTTTAATATGTAATATATTGTGATTGTGATAAAAAATGCTCCAAGAATTAAACAAATGAATGAAGATGTGTAAAAGTTTAAAAAAAGTCGCTTAAGTTCTTTGAAGATAATGCTGTTTTAATTCTTTTTAGAAAAAAAATTACTGCTCATATGTAGGCGCTTATGAGAGCCTGGAGAAAAGAAAAACCTTTCCTTTCCATTGTGAGTTATTTTATTCTAACCATGCAGGACATTAATATTCTCAGTCTGTGCTCATCAAGACATTTTAAGGTGCAGAAGGTTGCAGAAGACTCCAGGTTGACATTTCAATACACAGTCTGATTCTTAATTCTCTCCTTCAGCTTCTGGGCCATTTCTACAAACTTCATATTGAGTTTGTGCACCTCTGGCTCTGCAGCTCATCGATTTATTACTGCTGCATTGTGAGGGACACATCTGCCTCAAAGCTTCCAGCTTAGGATGGCGGCACTCTCTTCTGTTGCCACTGTTGGATCCGGTCCGGATGCTAAGCTACAAATCTCTGGAGGCATTATCAAAGGTGCACTAATGAAGCTAAAGTGACATCTGCTTAAAGGTCATGACTAGAATCACCTGGACATAAAATTTGCTGCTGGGTCAAAAGAAAAGTGCAGCAGTGGTTCAGGTGTCTGGTCTCCAAGGAGAAGAAAAAGTGAACCCAGCACTAAAAATCCTTTCATTTGTTAATTGCGACAAACGATTTCCCCAGCCAATTACCTAAATGCCACAGTGAAACATTGCTAGTCTTTGCTGAGACTGCATGGTATCATGCTTCATGCATTGGTAATAGCTAAGCAGGAAGAGCAATTTCCCTTCTTTTGCTTCCTTTTCAGAGCTCTTAAATTGTTCAGCTGCCTTTTCCGTTTATCTCCCATTGTGTAAAAATATTCTTCATTAACAGTAAATTTGTCTGTATGAGAAAGAAAGCAAACACAATAGCAGGCTGGGGAAATTAAGCAGCGCTCTTCAGTCAAAAGTCTGTTGTTTGAAGTTCTGATGAAAATACCCCATGCTGAATTAATTTTATTTTTCTTCTGAAAAAAAATTAAACAATTCATCTCATGAGTTCTTCTAATGAATCCAAGAAAATAGATCTTTTTTTTTCTTTCATGCAAACGCTTCTAAATATTTTATTACCACCACTGTGTGGGCATCTTTTTACCATGCATCATCCTGAAATACAGGAAATTGCTTTCAGATGTGCTCAAATGCATTTCCCTCCTGTTAGTGTTGGATATTCAGCTTTTCCTTTTGTTGTGTGCATGGTGTCCACGTTCATATTAACTTCTTAAGGCAAACCCTTTGATCTTTCAAAAATAAGCATTTCAAAGACCATTTTAGTCTGGGATAGAAAATACTTCCAAATTGGAAACAGGAATTCTTTGGTGTTGACAGGTGAGCGCAGGTTTGTGCAAGGAATGCTAAGATTGGAGGAAACAGTGCTCTCATTTTTGATTGGCATCATCACAATACATTTACAGGCTTTTTTCCTCCTTCCTTTTCCTCTCAGCACTCGTTTTATGTACACAGAGTGGGCTGCTTTCCCTTTGCTGCAGGTCAAACTAATTTAGCATTTGTTGTATTTGTGAAAACTGTTTGCAAATGGGTGTTAAAAATGCTCCTTGCAGGAGATCCATAGGGCTTAGCATGTAAATAGAAAAGAAGATTTCTCTGTGGTGTTGATTTGAATATATGGTTTTATTCCTTCTGGTATTAATCTCTGACACATATCTGATTAAGCAGTTGAATCCATATGTGGGGATTTGTCTTATTCTTGACATTGTCTCATGCTTATTGCCATTTTCGGAGAGAAACAGAAAACAGCAATTTTTAAATAAACACAAATCAGTAGTTTACTTACTGTTTGGCTTCTACAAGTCTGCTTTGAAAGTTTTTGTTACTTGAACTGTGTTTTTGGTTGAGATTCTCCATTAAGACTTTAATGATTCCAACCAAATGGTCTTGATTCCAAATGGATTCATATACAAGGAGTAACAAGGGTAAAAGGAACTTGATTTTTCCTTTTTTTATATGTACACCAATCAAGCATTACGTTATGACCAATAAAGGGTAACAAATATCAGAAAACAGCAGAGTTCTTAAAGTTGATGAGCAAATGCCCATTAACAATCCACAGGAACATTTACTTAAAGTGGCTAAAACATGAAAAACATCTCATTTGGCCGAGACATTTCATACTTCACAATGTAAGGTAGATTAGGCTCAAGGGTCAGAAGGTGTACAGAAAATCAGTCCAAGCCATTGCTTCTGAGACTTCAATTTCTTTTATTCTGGTCTTTTCCTTTGACTTCTCTCTTCCTGAGCAACCAAAGGCTCACTGTTCTTATACAAAATTGGCACCACACCTGTTCTTGATTGGACACAGCCACCAAGGAACAGATCAAACAAACATTTAAACAGAAAAACACCAAAACTACAAATCAATTTACAAACTCCTATATAATAAAATTTTCTGCAAAATAAATCACATAGTACAAGATCACTCAAAATGTTACTTTGAATGAAAACAAAAGCAATACACAAAAGAAAAACCCTCTAATTGGTGGAACCCAGCAAGATAACTACTGACATCATCCAGCCATTTAATCAGGAAGTATTGGGCCGGCCCCTCCAATACTCCTGCCCTGCTGCAGATCTACAAGGACAAACAACGGTGAGTACAAAGAAAAACAAATAGTTTAATAACGATACCTTGAAACCAATTCAACCCATAATCCAGAAATAACTTTAACCTAAATATGCATAGATGGATCCTGCAACATAATGCTAACACAAACAAACCCGGGATAGTAAGTGAAGCAAAATGGCAATGTTTAAATTAATCATTATAACCAAATATAGAAAGTAAGTAAATGAGAAATAATAAGGGACAAATGGTGAACATAAACTGAACCACTTTGTCACACACAAATCTAAGGTCAGAAAAGTTCTGATAAAAATGTTCTGAAATTAAATTTCAAGAATTCAGGCTAAGAACAGATTGGGATTTTGTTCTTGCACCCCCATTTTGTCTGCAGAAGAATTAAAATTTGGTGACTATACTGAGTGAAATTGAAAAGAACAAATTTGTGATATCTTGACTAATTGGTCAGTAGTAACAATGGCTATCAAAGGAAGGACCTGTGGTGACAGGGAGGAATGGCTGTGGGCAGCCGTGGCTCACTGGTGCATAATTGGGAGTACAAAAGACGGATCATGCAGGCTAGTCCAAGAGATGAACTATTTAGGTGGAAATGCTAAATAAATGAATGTTGTCCCTGATAGAGTGTAGCTCAAACAGTACATCACAGTTTGACACAAATAGAGATGCATGGCCTCATATCAGTGGGTTTGGTCTCAGAACCGAAACACAAAACAATGAAAGAAGGAGGTTTAGTCTAATGAGTCACTTTTTTCTTTTGCTTTTTCCACAGGGTGTGTGTGTGTGTGTGTGTGTGTGTGTGGGGTGTGTGTGTGTGTGTGTGTGTGTGTGTGTGTGTGTGTGTGTGTGTGTGTGTGTGTGTGTGTGTGTGTGTGTGTGTGTGTGTGTGTGTGTGTGTGTGTGTGTGTGTGTGTGTGTGTGGTGTGTGTGTGTGTGTGTGTGTGTGTGTGTGTGTGTGTGTGTGTGTGTGTGTGTTCTTGTAAATGCTACATATACCAACAAAGGGAGGCAAGCACCTTTACCCAGGTCTGCTGTGCTCTACTAGTTTGATTCTGACATAGGGTGTTGAGAAACGTAATTTCCTACTTTCCATGTGGATGTTACAAAAAACACAGAATTAGGTGTTGTTGCCGTCCTGACTGTGGCATAATTCAGCAGGATAATTCATCCTGCCAAGTGGCAAAGCCTCCAGATTCTCCAGATGTCAAACCAATTAAGCATCTGTGGGATGTTCTGGATAAACAAGTCTGATCCACAGAGGATCAGACTTTTTTTCAAGACTTTTTAAAGTCTTGAAATGTCTCTCATTGAGAGAATCATGACAGTATTCAAGTGGGAAGTTGAGTCAGTATTTGAATTATGCAGGGAAAATAATCCAGATAATGTTCTAATGTATGTTAATAAAATAACAGGGCAGCTGGAGAAGGGTTGCATTTTTCCTGGAGCATTTTTCCATCTTGGAGGACATTTGCAAACACAATGTCTACGTGTGGAAAACATATTCATTTGTGAGCCATATCTGTCCTGCATGGTAGCATTCATGCACAATTAAGATAAAAAGGACCAGTATGATATTTATTTGAGTCTTAAATCTGTAGTCTCACCAAAAGACAAACATGATGTTTATTCATGTTTTCGTAGGTCATGGAGCAGAGTCTTCTTCTCTTGTGATTGCCAATAAGACTGACCTTGGTCATATTAAATGCATTTTTTTTAATAAAGTGGTTATGCTTAGAAACCTAGAGGTCAAGGCAGAAGAGACAGTAACGGTAAAAATAGTAGAAGCAAAAATGTGTGATTTTGAAATCCTGAGGGCAAAACAATGACCTGGAAATGACAAGAAGCAACCATGAAACAAAAAATAGCTTTAATATGATGTCAAAACAAATGGGCAAAGCAGAGCTGGGGGAAGATAGATCAAGACATTCCAGGTGGCGAAATTAGTAAAAGTACTGAGTTTGTTAAAAAAAAATCATAACTTAACAAGAATAAAGATGGTGGAAATCATAACAATTCTCAGAATTACAAAAGTAACACAAAACTGCAAACAATATGTGAAACAAAACTCAAAGACCTACAGATATTTGCTAATTTGAAAGTCAACCTTCTACAATACACATTTTTCTGACTTATTGTTTTACAAATTCCATCGGTGGGCAAAAATGAGGCAAAAATCATTCTATACTTCATTACCTCAGCTTTGAACTCACAAATAATATAACTGCTTAATTGTATTACTTTTGATTGGGTAACATATGTGCAGTTGTGAGGAAAAAATCATTCAGTTTTACATTCCATCAGGAAGTAAAAAAAATATCTTGTCTATGCAACATTAAGTGTATAAAACCCAAAATATCATATACTCTTTATTTTATTTATTTGTTTCTTCAAAATAAAGTAAATATTAAAAAGGCATGTGTGGAAAAAATAACTCCACTAGTTTGTAAAATAAACCTGAGATAATTACTAAATAACATAATGATGGTATGAAATTTATTATGTCTTCGCCTAAATTACAAAATACATTTAAATTATTCTCAAAGGTGATACAGATCAATCATTTTTACTATATGTAATACAATGTTAAAATGTGCATGTGCTTAATTTTTCTTGGTCAAAATTGTCATTTGGTTAAAAGAAAAATTAATTCAAATGTACAAAGCGTTTTAAATCCATCGATGCTCTTTTTTATCCCTCACCATCTGTAATGAGCGAAGCTTTTCAGTGTAAGCAGCTTCTCAGATAATGAGGCCCAACTCCCAGTGGAGTCGAGCTGGGCCCAGAGCCTCGATGTTCCATTTCTTCATCTTGGAAATGAACCCAACGAGACTGGAGAGCCCGGAAACTGGGGTACACAACACGAGCATCGAGCGAAGACTCCAGTTTCCCTTTAAGTTCTTTGATGTCATCTGAAAGAACTTGTTTTAAGAAAACAACTTGATACATCAAACTGTTACTTTTATTGCTCATTTGAGAATTTTAATGTCTTCTGAGCGCATCTGCTTGTGTATTAAAACTAAACTCTCCACAATCCCTCAAACCAAAGAGCATTAATTTTTCATTACATGCTTCAGAAAGTACTGATGGACACTTTTGTTCAACTTCTACTTTAAAAATGACATCAAGTCCATTTCAGAAAGCCTCCAGACGCAATTCAATGTATATATTTAAAATGCAATAGGTTATTTTACTGCTGGAGAAATAGGCCTGGCAGGCTACTTCAGCTGCAGGAGCGAAGACCTCTCCAGCTTTTCTTGGCGGATATCTCCATAATAGCCTCATTATTCAACCCCGAGCCCACAAACACTCAGGCTGAAGTAATGAGCCCCTCACTAGTTGCTGAGTATCACCTTTTTTGCAAGAGGCTGAATGGAGAATGCATCCTGATTAGACGTGCTATTTGCCTATTTTGTAAAAGCAAAGCAGCAGAAGTCACAGTTTCCATTTATTGTCTGTCAAAGTTCATTCAGAAATAATTTATGCACACATTCTGATCCCACATCAGAGGCTGCAGAATAACAAAACTGCTTCTTTGTAATTCAAGAAACAGTTGAAACCTGTCGCCTGAAATCATAGATTTAGAGAGAAAGTAACCCTTCCTCTTTAAACCGCAAAACAGTAAACACACAATTGCTTTCCCGCAGTTTTCCACTTCAAACATGAGCAACGTTGAGCTGCCACCTAACAACAAGACATGCCTATATTCTGTAACTGATAAACGAATTTGATTCTGACACACATTTTGCAAATTTGGTATCAGAAATGAAAATAATGCAGGAATTAAAACAAAGTTTCAAAATGTCGAAAATGTGCCATTCATTTGTATTCAACCACCTTTATAATCTTGCCTTTATCCTTAGAGGACGAAAAAGCAGTTCACTAATTCATGGTACAAGATTTGTTTGTAAAATATTCCTCTGGTCATCTTCATTAAACTTTCCAAGTATTTACATCCTTGAATAAATGAAATAGAAGAACATTTGTGGTTTTAATGTGGAAGATATTTAAAACTATACGGACAGAAAATACTTATTCTAGAAACTGTAGATAAACAACATATTAATAATAAACAGGTATAGGTTGTTTATTTGCTACAACTTTGTTAAAAGTCCTTGTTAAAGCATCATTTAAATTGATTTTGCAGATACTGGGTCTGTTTGAAGATCCAAGATTGGACCAATCATCCTGCTAATGCAGGTCACATATTGTTACATTTTCAACATAACAAAAGAAAATATTCTTCTCACACTGTATTTTGCATTATTCTTGAATGACTTACAATGACAGTAGTTTAAAAAATCTGAGTCAACATAAATGTTTTCTTTCTTTTCTTGCCTTGGATTTGGCTGTTGAGATTCATAAAAATTAAACGATGCTCTTCTCTTGTATAATATTATGAAGATGGATGATTATTATGGTTAAAGTTGCAGCAGAAAAATAGTAACTAGACATAAATCACATCCATCCAGTTTTGAATTAAAGTTTTATTTAATTTTTCTAGACTCAAAACAAATTAACCTTTTACATGTGGTTTTTCCACAGTAACCGACAGATCTACTATGTACTTTTTTTTTAATTTGTTCATGCTAACTGACCTCAAACAGGAAAAATTAATAAACTTTATTCAAAATTAGTAGATTTTTAAAAGAAGAGTATTGAAGACTGTCATACTTTTGACCAATCATAGAGAAACAGAAATAAGCTGTATTTATTGAGAAACAGGTTAATTATGCATATGCACACCACATGCACATATATACCATCTGTTAGTACAGCTACTAAAGCAGATAAAATAGAAAACTGTGAAACAGCTGTCTCCAGAAACAAACACAACAGAGACAAAGTGATGCTAGTGACTTTTTAACTCAGAAGCTTTCATGGAAAAGTTGCAACTACTAAGATGTAAGCAAAAAAACTAATATTAAATATTGGTATATGCTGAAGACTAATGTTTAAGATGTTGTTATTTTAATTATTTTTTATGATCCTACAAACATTCATGGGTAGAGATTGGAAAAAAACAAAATGTAGTAAAGGTTTAGGCAAGAAGATGAAAGTTTACAGGGCCCTTAACTGCACCACAACAACAACCTTTAAGCCAACAGCTTATACACAAACACACACACAACCCCACTAAATGTATGCTCAGTCATGCATCTCTGTGCTGTCACACGCACTTAAAAAAGCAGCTCATCATTTATTGTGATTAATCTTCATTCCATAAAATGTCAGGACCTGCACTTTACCGTGTTTCATCGTCATTAAAGGGAAGAGACTGAAAAAAAAACGGCAGCATGTGGGACGACGGAGGACAAAAGAGCAGGGAGGCGAAGAAATACCCTGTAAATGGTGATATTGCTTGGGGAGTAAGGGAAAACTCGATGAGGTAAAGAAAAAAGTGAATGCACCTGTGGTGGACAAGGTTGGCGTAGAGAAGGTGAAGACATTGAGTCAAGAAGACGATGTTCCAGGATTCGTTTAAACACTTTGATGTTCCTGTAACTCAGAAAAATGTGAAATTAACTTGGTAGGATGTGAAAGCACAAGGGACCAGACAGAACAGGAAAAGCCCTGTGCCAGAAAATGCAAAGGCACAGGTGTGCGGGAAGGAAAACAAGCAAAGAAAAATGTTTTAAGCCTTTTTTTTTTTTAATAAATCCTATAATGTCTTCACTCCTCTCCCTAGTACAGTGCCGATGTCTGCCTTGGCTGTCAAGACCCCGCTCCAGCCGCACAGAGCAGCAATGACAGCTCCAGCAAAGCCACTTTGAAGTGCGGAGTGTAGCAACAGGCTAGATAATGACCCCACCAATCTCCTCTCTGTGCTCCTTGTGCTCATCTTAGGCTCTGCAAAGGCAGCCAGGAAGACCTAATGAGCATACTTTCCTCAACAACTTTTACTGAAGGCAAATACATTAATTCCTGATCCACTTCTGCACTTTATAGTGCCCTGCCTTCTGAGGAGGCGTGGATGAGTCAGGGTGAAGGGAAGAGACACTAATGCATGATTCAGAAAAAGAAGAAAACTAAAACGATGAGACAAGACACAAGAACGCTGGGATGACATGAAAAACTGTTGATCAGTGTGACAGAGAGCTGGAAAGCAAGGCACAGAAAGAAAATTGACTGGATTTGATAATGCTAAAGTAAATAAGATTCTTTTTTTTTTCCTTTCATAAACAGCTAAGTAGGGGAGATATATGATTTCTAGTGCAATTAAAATATGTTTACCTACTTTGAATCCCAACCCGGGTGCCACTTGAGGATAGATGTTGAATGCTTCTTCATTTAGGCTGTCATGGTAACGAAGACAAGAGGTAATCCAAATCAGTTCTGCCAAGGACAGCTGCTTCATCACAATTATAACACAGAGTCTGTATGCCTGCTGCATCCTTACCTGAGGCAATTCAGACAGGTCGGGCCTAATCAATCCATAACACTTTCTGCCAGCAGCAGCTCCGCTTCTCCCTGAGAAATGTTTGATGTTAACTAGAGTTCCCAACAATGTTCCATTAGCGGGATCAGGTTCAATATGGCAAAATGAGCCATCATTGTGAAAGGATTTCTCATAAGAAAAAAAAAGCTTCAGGGAGACGTGTGTAAAGAAGAAAATCGAGTTATTGGTGTCAGACTTGTGTGTAAATGGTGACAGATAATAGCAATTTTTGTAGGTTTAGACTGAACTCATTTTTGCTCCTATTTCCTCCGGGTGAGTAGAAATACAATTACTCCACCACAGTGGAGGAAATCATTTCATGCTTTTCTTCTTTCTTTTCTTCATTTTAGATGTACTCATCTGGCATGTTCATGCTTTTTCTAAGCAACAGGTTGCATACAAATCCATTTTTTAAAAAAATTACAGAATTACTGAAATGTTTAATTATCTCAACAACTCAATTCATTAAGTGAAACATTTTGCATAGACTAATGTTTTCAAATCTGTGTTTACTGTGATGATTTTCAATGAAAACATGACATTTGAGATTATCTTACAACAAATCAAAAACGTACATTTTAAAGGAAATTCTGTTTGACAACTACTCAGAATTTTCTTTTTTTCCAAAAGTTACTTTTAATCTGAGTGTCAATTCTCAACAAAATTTTTAAGTATGACTTTTTCAGAGTTTGTTTCCCACTTATTTTGTTGTTTTAATTATTTATTATCTTGCACCTGTTTCTGAAAATTGCCAGGAGATACAGTATGCCGAGAGAACCCTGCTAAAGACTCATTACATCAAAACAAAACAGCAAAAAGAAAAGGACACCTGCAGAAATTGTGCAATTGAGGCTACAAATAATGTTGGCTCAAAGTGTGTATGTATTAAAATCAGCTGCTGCGTTGCAGTCGGCTAGATGCTTTGCCACCTGTTGAGAATAAACAAAAGAAACAGAAAGAAAATTCAATTCAATTTACTTTTCAGAATTAATGACCCATCCATCCATGCATCTGTACTAGGGCTTTGTTTTAACAATATTATAGGTGTGAAGTTTGTCCAAATTAGTTTATTTATTCTTTGAATTTATTTTGTTTAGTCAACAAGTTGTTTCTCCAGACATTTATTGGTGGCTTAAGTTCTGTTGCGCTGCTCTTGGCAACTGTGATATGTATAATCAGCTTGGTGTTTTCTTTAAAATATTATATTTTAACATGTATATTAGGCAAATTTAATGATATACAATGTTTCATGAGTAATTCTGCTACATCTTATGTAAGTTTTTAACTGTTATAATTATTAATGTTGCCCATTTTAGCTATGATTCATTTTACAATGTTAAGTGCTGCCAACTGCTCATTGGGAGATATTGCTTTGTAGTTTGTTTAGGGTTATTTATTGTTTTTTAATTAAGGGCAGAAGCTGTTATTCTGCTATAGTCCAGTAGAAGCTACTATATGTATTTATTTTTTTGTTGGAATAAATACAGTGAACCTGAATGTGTCATCCTACATAGAAGGGTTTCACATCCATTCATCCATCCATCCTTCCTCTTTATCTGGGGCCGGGCGGAAAAGGATGCACCATTTGTCTTAGGGATTTTTTTTGTGAGTTTCCAACTCTGTTTGAAGAGATTTTTTTTACCAATCAGAGGGAGAACCAGAGTGTTACGACCAGGCTCGGCCAGGGGAAAGAGAAGAAGAAACCTAGTGTTACGGCCAGTGGCCTTGTGTATGTTTTCTTTTCCTTTTTGGAAAAGAAAACATAAACATACTGCAGGTCCTAATCAAGTTGACTCCACTCGGAAGTGGATGCAGCCCTGCCTTCCCGGTGCTGCTCCAAGGCCTACAGCGATTGGCTCACCAATCATCTGCTCCACCAATCCCAGAAGAGGCCTCCCCTTTAAAAACTAAGGACTTCCTGGGAGAAGGGGCAGCTGATCCTTTGTCTGGATAGCTTGCCACTTTGCTGTGTGGTCTAGGTGACTGCTGAACATTTGGGTTACTAGCTTTGACAGCTTTGTTAGCTTTTGCTAGATCTTGCTAGCTTGTTGTGTCCCGGTGAGGGACCTTTGAATCTCTGGTAGAGACTTGTTTTTTTTTTGTTTAAGATCTTTATTTACACCTGATTGTTTTGTGGATTTTGTTTCCTTTAGTATGTTTTGTTGTCAGTCCCTACATTTTGATTGTTCATTTTTACCCCCTTGTTTGTTTTTTGTTAAAACCCTACAATAAACCCTAAATTGTTATAAACCTTACCACCTGGTTTCTTTAATGTTACTCCCCTTTCCCCTGGCAGAGCCGGGTCGTAACACCTAGGTAGTAAGGTTTAACAATTTAGAGGTTTATTGTTTGTTTTTTGACAAAAATAAAAAGGTAAAAATTAACAATAATCACAATGTAGGGACTTACAACGAAAATGTACTAAATAAAACAAAATCCGCAAAACAGAGTTGTAAACCAAAGATCTTAACCAAACAAAAATGGACTTCAAGTCAAGGATAAACAAAAACAAACTACAAATCTCTAGCTGAGATAAAAACATCCCCCACAGGGACAAAGCGAGTTACACCAGCTATCAAAGCTAACAAAAGCTGTCAGAGCAGACTAAGCTATCAAAGCAAGATTACAACAGTCAATCCAAACACCCAACAACATGGCAAGCTGTCTGAACAAAGAAACAGCCACACCTTCTCCCAGGAAGTCCCTGGTTTTTAAAGGGAGACCTCAACAGTGATTGGTGGAGTCGGCAATTGATGACCCAATCACGGTAGACCTCAGGGTGTGGCACAGGACAACAGGGCAGCACCCACTTCCAGGTGAAGTCAGTCTGATTAGCCACTGCAAAGAAACTAATAAACACAGAGAAGGGGCAGAGCTGGAGCTGGTGACATCATGCTGCAAAAGATCTGTATGTAGAACTGCCAAGCACATCAATTTTTATCATATACAAAAATATAATAGCGTTACATCACATGAACAAACTGCCAACTTTACTGGTTTGCATATTTGTGACCTAGGAAACTGGAAAAAAGTAGAGCAAAATGCATCTCATTTTAGTTGAATCAGGTATGGGATTGTTGCTGGTTCAAATGTTAATCATCTGCTCCGTCACTGTCGTCTCTTTTTATAGTCAAAGCGTCACCCACAAACCCAGACACTACCCTTCATATTTTCTGGCACTTCTCTTGAAGAAAAATATGTATAAATACATTTTAAAAAAGCTTTTATAGTATTGCTCAGCGGTTCTCCAATGTTTCTTCCTCACCGTTTGTAGTGGCTAAATAAACTCAAATCTCCATCCAGCCTTGTTGGTCACAGTTACGCTTGTTTTATATTTTCAATTATTTCTCTGGCTATACATATGGAGATGTTCAAAGGGGCAATTTCCTGACTCTAAGATCAACACATCTGTTTTTATAATACTTTCTTGGCTGTATCCAATTCAAGAGTGGCTAACTGAAGAATATAAGGTCAAACATTTCTCATTAAAAAATCCCAGACCTTTTAGGAACATAAGAAGAGAGTATGGTTTAAAGAGCTTGAGCTATGTTTGTTTTATAGGAATTGCTAAGGTGTCAATAATTGTGGCACTGACATTTCTGTGAAGGTTTTTAAATATATTGGAATAAATGTGGAGGACAGTCTGTTATCTCCGCCTTTTCAGTTTCTTAAGACATTGTTTCTAAGCTCCGACTCATATCTTTATATATGCTGCTGCTCTTGTTCAGTTACTTTACTCCAACACAGATAAGTCGTATTTAGCCCAGTTGCATGAAGGCAAACTTTAGTCAATTTTCAATACAATTTAAAACGTCCTATGAATCCTAAATGATCCTTTGCTGACGTTTTTGTTTAATTGCATGGACTCCGGACTCTCTCTGCAGAGATAGAAACCGAGGTCCTCTGTGTAACCTTCTGCTTCAAAGCCCCCTCAGTGATAAACATGTGTGGCAGTAGATCAAGCACCTGTTTCTGCTGGTCGCATCTGTGCTCAAATGTTTGTGGTGGTTTTGAAGCGGACAGATACAGATGACTATGCCTTCGCAGGCTGATGGCGGGAAAGGATGGATGAGTCTGTACCATGTGTTGCTTTCTTCTTGAGACGAGTTATTTTTAAACCACACGTCAAACAACCAATACCTCTCCGCAGCATCCAGTGGCAGGGAACACTTTGCTCTAATTAAATAAACAGAGTTGGTTTTAGACACGGCTCTTATCCAAGCTTCATTTCCTGTACTTTTTCTCGCACATGTTTTTGCCATTCGCCATTCATTAAACATGACGTCTGTGAGGTGTAAGCTGGATTCGGGATCCTCAGAGTTGGAACAGCAGCACTTTACTGTCTTGACTCAGATGGGAGAGTGAAGGCAGAGACATTTACTCATTCTGTTTGCAGCAAAGGGGATGGGCTCCTTGCTTTGCCTTCCTTTGATTGTAATCCTATCTAGGCCAGCACAAGACACTGGAGACTTAAGTCCCTGAGTCTTCTCTCTGCATGAATAAACAGGAGACGGGCTCCAACTGTTTTCCAGCTAATTTTCTAAGTGAGATTTCTTAAGACAGATTTAGATGGATAAAAATAGTTGGATATGTTGTTACCCAGAGGTTACATTTTATAATGAAAGTTTGTGGCAAAATGTTTCAGACCATGCGTTGTTTTATGGCAGAACAAAAGCAATATTCATCAGTTTTGGCTCACCTCTTGGCAAAATATCTACTATAATAAACACAAGTCAAATAATTTACTAAGTTTACACAAGTTGACTTCAGTATTTTAGATGAAGTCAACATTTTCTGAATGACATTGACATTTGAGGGCTATTTATTAGTCAGTACCAACATTTTCACTTACTCAATTGACTTTTGATAAAGTTTAAGCACAAAATGTTTTATTGTTTGGTTTAGTAATTTCAAGTGGTTCAAAGCAATGCTGTAGAGATACTGAGACTAAAACCTTTTGGCTGGTAATGTGGAAAAAAATGCTGCAGAAATGTATGGAACAAAAACGCCTCGCCGACTGTATTGCCTTGGGGCTGAATAAGCATGAAGTGGACTGGGGCTGCAGCCAGTAGCGATGCTTCAGCAGGACAATGAAATTCTGATGCAACACACTGTCAGATTCTAATTTATTACCTATTTTGCAAGTTTCAAACAATTGCTGACTGCAACATAAATTATTCACCATACTGTATACGCAATGACCACAGAACAGAAATACCTATAAGTCACCTTTCTTAAGCCTAAAGCCTGCATACCAGGTTCAACATGTGGTATTGGTACATGCACTGATCATGACCAGTGCATGGTCATGATCTGCCAACTTTATTTATTTATTTTGAACTTTCTTTTTTCTTTACGGTAGTAATTATAAACAACTTTAAGTTAAAATTAAACCAAATGGATAGCTACAGAAGTTTGAAAGCATACTGGATTTACTCAACCATTAACATGCACAATATTTAGATAACTGTCTTTTAGCAGTTTGACGGATATTACTTTTGTTCTGCCATGAAAACAATGCAGAAAAACCAAATTAAAATGTTGAAACTTTGACATAACTGGGTATCCCAAATTGAAAATGATCTGAAACACACATCAAAACTTAAATTATAGTAAAATGTTGTGCAGTTTCTGGTATATCTTCAGCTCCAGCATCTTCTTTCAGCCTGCTATTAAATCAGTAAAACAACAATGAACAGAAAACACATGCAAGGCAATCTCTTGCACAGCAAGTGGGCTGGATCACCACACTGTGGTTTTGTCACAGATGTACAACACTCGTGCAAGAGATGAAGAGCTTCATACATGCTGGTTGCTCTTCTAGTGAGGTGATTTTACACTGGGAGCTTTGTGATGACAACAGCAGTCATGTGACATGGCTGTTAATCATATTTGCTAAGTAGGGCAAATACATACAGCAAAGAAAGGCTATGTGAGCACAGGATGACTCCAATTCATCTAAAGTCGCAGCACTACTTCTCCAGAAACTGGTGCAGATTATATTTATTATTTTCTTTTTTTATTTTTACTTTAAATATCAGGACAGTAATATGAGGAACTCAGCATTCATGTTGCACCTTTCCACTCTCACATTTACATTGAATTTAAACTGATATTTGATGTAATTTTGACTCTAGTCTGTGAATATATGTCACAATGTCTAGCTCTTCGAAGCATTCATATTTTTGTTTTGTATTGCATTTTATGAAACTTCTTTATTTCCCCAGTCAGCTCCACTAACTGTCAGACTCATATGTGCCAGGAGAAAAAAACAAAAACAAACAAAGGTAACGTTCAAGTTAAAAATGGGTGGATTTCCTACACAGAGGAGATGAAAGTCAAGCAGTCGGGGGTGTTGTGATTGCCTGAATAACGAAATGAGGAAAACGGTTCAGTGTCTTTCCACACAGTTTTCTGTCACGATGCAAACAAGTGCTGCAGCCCTTGAGGCATGCTCCCTGCTGTGGCCTGGGTTAAACGTTCTCTGTTTACTTCTCTGTTTTTGTTTCAACTTTGAGTGCTTGAAACGATGCTCAAGACAAATTTGATACTTTTTGTGTTGACGGTAAATTCTCCGATACTTTACAAACTCGGTTAACTTAATTTTTGTCGCCAAATAAAGCACTAAAAACAGGTTTTGGTGAAAGATATATGTGGTTGTGAAAATTGTGTTTATGACGATTTTGGGGACTTTTGAAATGACACAAGATTCTTTCGCATAAATCGCCCTGCAAAGGTATTCCTTCCCTTTCAACATCACATCACAATACCATCACAAACTTCATTATGCTTTGAGATTTTTTGGGATGAAATAACACAAAATAGTGAATAATTGTGATGTAGAAGAGAAATCCTTTTTCACAAGTAAAAATCTGAAAAGTCTGGATTTTACAAAACGATGCATGTTAAACCTTTGCAGACCCACCTTTCTCTGTATTTACTGCTTTTAGAATATGTCTCCACCAGCTTCTTACATTTAAAGACCCATTATTCTTTGCAAAGTAGCTAAAGCTCAGTCAAATTAAATAGAGATCATCTGTGACATGAGCAATTTGTAAGTATTGATATAAATTAAATTTGGGTTTAGGCCATTCCAAAACCTAAATATGCTTCACTGTAACATTTGTTGCCCTGACTGTATGATTAGATTTATCATCTTTTTAAAACATGAAGCTTGGTCCCAAACCCCAAGTTTTTTGCAGAAACATCCTCAACACGGTCTGCGCTACATTTCGCTTCTTGTGTCGTTCTCACTTTGACCGACTTCTCTGTCCTGCTGGAAAAGTCTCAACCACAGCACAACGATGCCACCACCATGGATTGCTCTATTTGTTAGGTTTACTCTAAATATGTTTTGCAGCTTTGTCCTCATCTGAGCTGTTCTGGTGTGTGGCTATGCCTGGGTACATCTGCATCTTTACCAAAACCACACAGCATTTTATGTGTTGCTTCTAAGCTATTCAAAAGAGTGCATTGACAAAAATAAAAGTTAATTGACTCATCATTAGGTGCAGACAAACTAAGTAGAGGCAACGAGTGAGGACGAAGCTCCTTCAGGGTCCTGTGTGTTGTAGAGACAGAAAAACATCAACATATTTGCATTGGAAACTGTTTCTTACATTTCCTCTCTTGCCAGTTCTTCCTCTGCAGATTTAGCTGCATGTAGCAGTGTTGACATTTTCAAAGTAAACATTATTAGTGGCAGCTTAATGCAACAAAGAGTTTCACACTTATTTGCAAGAATAGAAAAGGATTATTCAGCAGCTGTGGTCTTGTCTGTTTTTGAGACAACATTCTGAGTCCATTAGGTTTCAGGCCGAGTCAAGGCAAAGTAGAAATGCATTTGATTCCCAGACAAGAACAAGACCTTGAAAATGAAAAAAATATCAACCTCAAGTACTAAAACACATTATGTACTTGAAAAAAATGACTTTATTTATATTTTATCTGCGATTAAACCAAATAGATTAAATATGAGAATATGAGATTTTTAGAGTATCTGAAAATCTGGATGGTTGTTCTAAAATTACCAGCCTGTTAGGTTTGTAAGAAAATGTTCACCCTGCTATAATTACATGACTAACCACACTTTGGTCTGATATATGCTATATTTAGTATTACAACAAATCGTTAAAATTGGTGTTAAATTTTTTGGTTTTTATCCAAAAAGATGGTTCTGGTCGTCTTTCAGTGCTGCAAGTTCAGTAGCAAGGGAGTAATTTCTCTGGAGAAACAGGAAAGCAGGACAAAGCTGCATCTGAGAAATGCATGTGGACAGATGGGATTAGATAATTAATTATAATCCATTTGGTGTCTGGAAAGACTCAGACCCAGGATAAATTCAGTATGGCGTTAGCTTGATGAGGCTGGCTAGCCAAGCCAGGCCTGTATAACTTTGTACACCTGCATCACGTAATCAGCTGTTTTCCTTCACCTGGTAAATCTCATACCGAGCTCTCAGTTTGTGCAGCCTTACCTATCTCACCTATTTGCTCTGTTAGACACTTTCCAGCATTAGAACCTTCAATCCAAACAGTATCTGACTTCATCACATTCCTGAATGTCATCGACTTCACTTTGCCCTGGACTCCGTCTTCGGCTGGTCTTCACTTCTGTTTTGGACACTCCTATGTTGGCATCCAGGAGGTTCGAAAATTACAAAATTAATAAATACGTATGTTAACACACAAAAAACAAAGCAATATTTTATTTTTTTCTGCAATAGAAATTATTACAAGAGATTGTTTGAATCAAAGAATGACAACCGACTGATCTACAAAAGTCCAGCAAATATGTGATAAAATCTTGTGATAAAGGAGAAACATGAATTTTAAACAGAAAATCAAACTGTTTCTGTGGTTGACAAACACTGCCACCTTCATTCCTATTGCAAAAACATTTTTTCCATCAATTTTCCTGCTTCTTTACCAAATCCTGGTAAAGAACGATTTAACACTGTCAAATCAGTTGCAGAGCTAAGTACAAAAACATCAGCAATGCGTTGTTGTCATCATGAAGTCCTGATATCAAACTAATACAAAATCCATAGGCAGATTTTAAGAGCTCGGTATCAGCAAGAGATCCTATGATTCTGATTCAGTTGCTCTAAATCAATGCTACCAAACATTATGAAAATTTTGAATTTAAAGAAAGAGAAATTTTAGGACAACGATATTTATACTGGTAATTATGAATGACTTAAACCAGGACACGTGAGCAAAAGAGGTTACGTTTTGTTTTTTTGACAAAGTGTATAATAAATGGTTTAACTCCTTTACATCTTGTAAGAGGTTCACATTATAAAAACATAATATTTTCTGTTTGAGTCAGAGTGACGCGCTGTTTGATAAAATTAATCAAAAGCTCATAATGCCCCGAGCAATGAAAGCAGCAGTGAAGTGAGAAATTAAGAAAAGCTTGTTGCTATGTGCTGCTCAGTGTGTATATAAAAAATCACAAAAACATCTGCATCTGTCACACTCACTACAAAAAGCATGTTACAACCTAGAAAGGTCAACAGTCCAGCAGAAGATTAAGAATTTTATTTATTTAATTTTTTTGGGAGGGGAGGTCATAGATTGCTCTGACATTGGTACCCAGTTCTGAACAAGTAAAATCCTTTCTTGACATTTTTAGTTAACATGCAAAAAGATATTGTAATAAATATGACGTCATATTTATTGCCGTGAAGTGTTAATAATGCCTTGTACAGATTTTAATCAGTTAAATAGAAATATCTGTTTTCATGTAGGATTTTAATTTTTTTTTCTTGGTGAACCTGTGCAAACGTCTGGACCATTAAAACCGGCGCTGCTGCCAGAAGCCCACATTTGTTTGGCTGTGCAACATTGAGCTCCTGATTTCTGTCCATCTGTTTCTCTACACAGACGGAAATTTAAGCTAATCAGCTTCACTGCCATCAGCAGTGCAGCTTATTCAGGAGAGCCAATCTGGTGAACTCCATGCAAGAGTAGAGACACAAACTATGTGATGCTTAAGCAGTTGCATCAATGCAGCAGGTGTGTATGGGGTAAAAAAAATGGCCAAAGAAATACAAAGTCCTGACAACAGCAGCTCAGCTCCCCTGGAGACTAATTATGGCTGCTTTTCCTACTTTGTTGGACAAACAAAACAAACAGATTGGATATCATTGCATTTTTATGAAAGCAATGAAAATACTTACATTGCAATATCCATGATTTGAGGAAGATAAACTATGAATTAAGTCTTGTTCAGCAGGCATCCATGCAATGAATGTTGAAACTGGATTCCAGATGGAACATGGAGCCAAACAAAATGTTTAACCTCTAAATTTAGCAACAGTGCCAAAAGTTGTCATTCTCATTACAACTGAAGGGTCTAACTCACATACCAGAGTTGACATCTGCTGTCTTTGCCTGAATAAAAAAAAAGTTTAAAAAAGAAACAAACTCAGAGACGGTACCATTCATCTAACAATTTTTAAATAAGTTTGAAATCGATGGTTGGCCTGAAAACTCCTAAAAAAAAAGAATAAATCTTTCTTGTCATCCACCATCTGATTCCCTTTCTTAAAAAATCCTTTCCTCTGCAGCTCACATTGAAGTATTGTTCATCTTCTTATCTGTCGCTTGAATCAGTTTCCCTGTCAAATTTCTAATCTGTTGTGGGAAAGTAAATGGTTCTTCCTCACGCATTTGTCATCACTATCATTTGGAAACGGAGGAAAACTTCTAAAGCTTAAGCACTATGATTTAAGACTGGGATTGCTGCAGAGAAATTGGAGCTTACAGTCAACGCATATCACCTCAGCTTTCTATCGCAGCTTTAAGCGTTAGATTGCATGAGCTATTAATGAGAAACTTCTGGCTTTACATGCAGTATCAGTGGCAAAATAACTTTCAAGAATGTATTTGAAAAAGTGATATACTAAATTGAACACAGATTTGTTGGCAGCTCACAGCATATGGATAATTTTTTTTAAGAAAAATAGGACATTACATTAGAAAATGTATGTCCACATACCACACAGTGTACACATATTACTTGGTCGGAGTGACTTAGCATAAGGAATAAGGTTGTTATAGCTCATACTCTTTGCTTCATAAGGTTATGCATGTTTATTGTGAAAACCATTTCTTTACTTTTTCCTTCCACTCAACTCTCCTTTATTGTGTTTAGATCAAACCTTTTGCGGTTTCCCTTTCTTTTGGAGGATATTGACTGTCAAGTCAGCAGTCACCCTCAGGAATGTCTTGACCTAATATATAAAGTCTTCTTTAAAATGTTCTTTCTATTTGAGTTATATAATATTTAGATTTTCTGACAAACTGAATTTTGGGGTTTTCCTTTTACTGGAAACCTTAACTATCAAATAACTGCCTGAATTATATAACTGTGTGTAAAGTACAGTATTATTAATACAGAATACTTTTCACTGTGAGTCTGAATTTAATTGGTACTAACCTGCACTTTGAAGTGAGATTAAAGCAAGTTACATACAACAGTATTGCAGACAAGCAACATAAAGTGAACAGTTTGGAGAAAATTTGGGGATATAATTTCTTTCCGTTCCAAACAGAACTAAAGCATCCAGAGTTCGATTTCTGATTTCAATGTTTGATCAGTCACAGCATCAGACAGGAAACAAAACAGAAGGTGACAGGAAGGGATCGACAATTTAAAGATAGACTAAAATCAACCAATCAAATTTATTATAAAAAAAATAAATAAACATATAATATATGGAATATACGTTTTGCTTCTCAGAACAGAACCAGTTGCTGGAAAAAATTTCAACAACAGAGAACCTGGACAAATGTGATGTTTTCATAGTGACAACTGAATGACAAAATGGACTATCCTGGTGAACATTTCAGAATCTGCACCCATTGCTTAATTGCAGGTTAAGCACTTTTGGATCATTGAGCTCAATGTGTCATAAAGAGAAACGTCCTTGTGAACGAGCTTATAAAATTCACACGTCTTGATTTTTAGACCTTCAACCTTCGTCACAGCTTGGAATTCCCTCAAATCTGTCAGATAGTTCAAGTCCTTTTGTCAGAGACGTAAGCAGCAGGGAATATATACAGATAGTGGACATTAAACGTTTCATACAGGCAGTGATCTATCAACCACAGAAAAGAGTCTACTGGGACAAATCTGTCACCAAGTTAGATGCAGTAAGAAAAAAAACTAAGACGATGGATAGGAAGTGACTAAAATAAAAGAAAAAAACTCTATTTAAAAAAAATAGATTGACTAATTGGATCAAAAATAACATTTAATTTACACCTTTAAGCAAAAGCTCTAAGTCATTTCAAGGTTTGCATCTAAGAAATTGGACATTCAAAACCTCTGTGTAAAGGGCAGAAACCAATCGGTGTATCTGCATCCTACATTCATGTTGTTCATCTTGAATCAAAATGTTATCAACATAAATCTCATAAAATTACATTGATGAATATGAGAAAACAAGACAAGCACCTGAATAAGACCCTAAAAGAGCCGTGAGTTTTATTGGAATAACACACTGACAGTCATGGGCCCACTGACTGTGAAAATTAAACTGCAGCATATCCACTTTATCAAAAACAAAGTATGAAATTCAATAGGCTATCTGGGTCAGTACAAATACTGAACTCAAGGTCAGTATTTGTTAAAGAAGGCACTTTTTGAACGCTCACGTCGCATCCGTTGTACATCACTGCAATGATGCACCTGGGATCTGAGCCAAGCACAACAAAAGCTCATTTCAGATGTGTTTTGCTGAGCATACTTCATTTTTCTAAAAGTGGTTTCATATAGATCGCTTTGCATTCATAGCATCTGAGTACAAGGCTATCTACGCTGTAAGAGGAGCAGATGATCACAGTGGACGCAGAACCAAATCCTCCAGCAATTATAGCAAGTCCACATGCTAATAAGAGCTCCATGCTCCTTTCTGTCGACAGCTGCTTTCCAATTTAACGTTGATATTTCTGATTTGTCTAAATGTGTATGATGTCGATATGGATGCAGTCATCACTGAGCATCAACTCCAAAACAGCTCTGAAGTATTTCCAGCTGCGGCTTCACATCTCCAGCTGAGAGTCGCTGTCTGTGAAGTGCAGGTATGGATGAGCATCTACATTTTTAATGTTCTTTTATTTTTGACATTAAAAGCGTTTTCTGTTTTGTGATATTCCATCACACGTTTGAAGCATGAATGTTGCTTCTGCACGGAATATCATCAGATTAATCCCTTAATTTATTTTTAAATACATAGAAAATAAATTACTTCTGGTTTTGCTGTGTATGGCACATGGATGCATATGCAGTTAGGCAGACAGTTTGGAAACTGTTTGATTCAATGTGAAAAAACTACTTGATGGCCAGTTGTTTTCTGTTAGATCTCTATTATATCTTGACAATTCATCAACAAACAATTAGCTGTAAACATTCACCATTTTGGAAACTTGGTGGTGAATTTGTAACAATAGACAACAAGCAGGTTACTTGTTATGTAACATCACTATTGAGTAATTGTTGCGACATTTGCAGCAGTTATTAATGACACTTAAACGCACATTTATTATAAATACACAAATTTAGGTGGATCGTAGAATCCATCTAAATTTGTGCACATTATATACGGATTCCCCGAGTTACAATGCATTAAAAATTGACATAAAAATTTAAGCAAATGGTTGTTGGAAAAAACATTTAAAATATATTGCAAAAGTGTGTTAAGCTTTTGGTATGTTACAAACTTTGATGTTTTTAAGATGGTTGGAAATCCAATAAAGCCCAAAATGACTGAAAATCCTGGTAAATTCAGGTTTAACCATTTGAAATTCCCAACATGTTTCTTCTGCCAGGGAGCAACATTAGGGTGATGGAAAGGAGGCCTTCCAAACTCAAAGCCACAGAGATTGGAAAGGGTTCATCACAGAGATAAGTTCCCAAATACAAGTTAAAATGAGGGTCATCAGTTCTTGATTTGTTGGTAGTGTTTTCTAATGGCTATTCAGAAGGATATACTGTATTTAAGCTATGATTTTTTTTTTTAGCACCCATTATTTCAAAACTGACATTATTTTATGTGTTTTGTTTTTTGGAAAATCCCAGTTTCATTACCTATCAGAAACAATGAAAATTATTTTACATTTCAAAATGCTCTTGGTTGCGACAGACTGGCGACCTGTCCAGGGTGACCCCGCCTCTCGCCCGGAACGTTAGCTGGAGATGGACACCAGCAACCCTCCCGACGCCACTAAGAGACAAGGGTGTAAAGAAAATGGATGGATGGATGAACTGCTCTTGGTATGGAGGAGTGCATGCTCCCTAATGTCAGAAATGAGTACAGCCCCAATTTGAGAAAGAACAGGGCTTTATACATTCTGTCAGAAAGTATTTTCTGAACATTCAGATTGCAGGATGATGATTCTTACTTTCATTATCATGCGTTGGGCGTGAGGGAGTTCATGGCATTCACTATTTCTGAAGAACCAGCCTGAATATTGCATATAAGGTTAGCTTCCATTAAGAATGTCAGCACATCATTCATGATGTTCTGTGAATCTTGAGCGATCCACTGGTGCTTCATTCTTTGGCAAATCATATGACATTTTCTTTTTGTTTAGTTTTTTGACTAAATGTGGGATTAAAAGGAGGACCAGAAACCATAGATCTTTTGAACCCTTCTAGGCTAAAGTAGCTTGAGGTAGATGAGAGGTTTTCTTTTCATTACAATTAGACACAAAACCTTTTTGCTTTTCTGCTAATGTTGAAAAAAAAAAACACAATTTTGCAACTGCAGTGTTTCCAGTAAGAAGAAAACTACAATTAAAATTGCATGTGAATAAAGCAATCCATGCAATAAGTCATTAGAAATCAGCAAGGAAAGAGGCCAGACAAACAAGTTCTCTGGATTCCATATTAAAACCTGAGTTTTCTTAAATAATCTGAATAATAATAATAATAATAATAATAATAATAATAATAATATCTCCTGGGTTTCCACAACCCAGCAGAATGGATGTTGAAAATCCTGTATGCTGATGACAGGTGTGGATGGCCGTCTTCTGTACAGTAGAGGAATTGGATGAAGTCTGAAGTCTGAAGAGGCTGAAGTCAGGTGAATGATCCAAGTCAGAGTTAGAGCTGGACTCTTGAACTCTTTATGTTTAACTTACAGTGTTTTGCATGAAAATAATTTCACGGGAACCTCTGCAGCAGGTGTAGACTTAAGAATAAATATTAGGTTTTGTGAAAAATCACATCAACAATCTTATTTTTGAATGTGTTTAGCTTCTATGCAGAAGACTGCAAGGACACGATCAAATATTTCTTATGGTCATTGTGTTTCAGATTTGAAACATATCACCTGCTGTCCTGCTGTGGTTATCACACTTAATTGTATCTAGATGAAGGTGTTGCACATTATTTTGAGACATATTAATGCAATGCAAACACCACTGATATTTCACTTGACAGGCTTTTCAATAAAAAAAAGTAATGACTTTGCTCTTTGGGCTCTGTTTATATTACAACCCTGCAATTTAAATCTGGAGGCAATAAAACAAGTAATACATCCCACGACTGTCTCCCATCTCATTATTTTAATCATGAAACTGTATCCAATTGTTTTTGTCAGGCCATTGTCGTTTTCATCTTTGCCAGGATGTTTTCTAGTTTCTCTGACTGTGACCTGCTTGGCAGGTGCAATCAGCATGTGCGATCCTTCCATCTGGTGCTGGATAATATCAAAGTAAAATTGCTTTCATCCTGGAAAAGTGTTATATCTGGCTTGTGCACACGTCCTTTTGAAGAAAGTTAACTTTTTCGAGGGAAAAGAAAACTTGACTTAGCTCAGTGGTTTGGAATAGATGTACAATCATGAAACTTTACACACACTAGAAAAAGAGAAAGGAAGAAAAGGAATTAAATGTTTTATTTTATTTTTTTTCTTTGCCAGTGATGATTGTGGGAGTGTTTGTAATCTGCAGCATCAACGTACTTTGGCTATTATTCATCAGCACAGTTCTGCTGCTTCAAAATAAATTGCATGTTGTTAACTCTCTGCTCTCTGAGAAATAAACATCGTACTCAGAAATGCTAAGCCAGGACAACGGTATTATATAAAAATCACACTTTAATCCCCTTCCCCGATGCAATCACTCGAATGGTACACATCTGAAATCTGATGCTGGAATTGGGCTCTCTCCAAAGTACATTCAATAATCAGAACTTTTCCTCTGATGCCAGGCAGGCAGCTGTGAGCTGAACGCTTTCTGCCAGATGCTCTAAGCTCAGCACATGGTGGATCAGCAGAGCACTGGATGTGGGGCATTGATTAGACGTAAGCACACTGAACTGCTTCGGCTGCTTCAATTTTAATAAACACTTTTCTCAGTCTTCAGTCTCACTCACTCATTTTTCTCCATCAAACTTACTATGGTCAAGGTTGCAGAGGGTTGCCGTCTATCTGGACAAATATGAGGTCAGATGCTCTCTGAACAGGCCACCAGTCTTCACATGACCAATAAATAGTCGGTTTGTGCTCCCATTTATAAGTATTGTGCAAAAAAAAGGGAAGGGAGGGATGATTCTCCCTAATCAATGCTTGGTTTCCACTAAAATGACGTAAAACAACATGCAGTGACAGTCAAGAAACCGATTCCGTGAATGCATGTCGGTGTGTCCTCAGATTTAAGAGCTGAATAAGAACTAATTCATAACTCCCAGGTGACTGTGAAACTTGCATGAATACAGTTCAGATTTGCGCGATGACAAACACACAGCCGACAGAAAAGAAGTTGTGAAATCTTGAAACCTATTGTAGGACAATCACAAGAATCATTGTTTGGTTTATATCTCCTGACCTTGATATGATTTATTGTAATCTACATAGATGGCACATATAGCAAAGCAAGAAAAGTTCTGGGAGATAAGATTATGTTGGCTTACTATAAGGTATATTATTTTCCTTGTAAAAAACATATATAAATGTATAAAAACTCGACATCCCAAAGGTGTCAGAATATGGTTTGGATCCTGCTTGTCACATCCAGAATCCACAACTAGCCCACCATGTTTGTTCTTCTGTTTTATTGTATCAGAGAAAGCCCACGGACGGCAGGCACAAACCAAACACCGTAACATGATTTCAGCCTGTATTACAATCTACAGCAAGTCAAATCATTTTATATGTAAGTTGCAATTCAGATTTGTATGCAGCTGCACAAAACAGAATCAGTTCTTCATAATTTATCAATTGCCAGGAGTGCGATTCACTCAGAACTTTTAAGCCATATTCCTCTGTTTTTCTGGCAGGTACTCGCGCCCCATGACAATATTTCTTCCAGGAGACTGTGAGCACAGTTTGCAGGTTTTTATAAGAAATTCCATGCAAGCCCTATTCCTCCTCCTTTAAGTGTTTTCTAAAAGTTGCCGACCACAGAAGATCACAGATGTGACTTGATCTACGAAGTTAGGTAAAAAAAAAATTAGTTTCAGGCAATAACACACAGAACTATTCTCCATGTAGAGGAGTGAAGAAGAGCTTTCAAGGATACAATTATTCTTTATTACTCACCTGTTTTTTTTACTGAAATGTAAAAAGCTGTTGGTTTGTGCAGAGTTGAAGAAAACAACTTGGCCTCCACTCTAAGATAGCAAACGTTTTTTGCAGTAAATCTGGAAGTTAAATCAAATAAGATAATAAAAGAGCTCAACTCAAGGGAATGGTCTCATTTGGAGATAATTTATTACACAGATACATCAGCCACCAGGCTGTAAATAATAATTTGCAAGGATGCAGCACATCAGCATCAGGTTCTGGTTGGTAAGACCTGCCAATCACCCGTTTGCTAGACTGGCCTTTAGCGAAACAGTGAGTGAATGTCAGCAGACAGAGGACACCCCTTAGACACATTCAGCAGCTTTTACAGCGCTTGATGGAGATTGATAGAGGTGGCATGACGAGGCATGTTATGAAATAGTAGAGTATCTTATTGCGAGGTGATAAAGAATTTGCTATCTTACAAATTTTCTCAGATTTTAGTTTGTTTTTATGTCACATTGAAATGTTTCAGGTTTATTGTTTGACATAAAGATGAATTGAAAAAATGTCTTTAAACAATTACATCATTTAATAAGGGATAAAAAATTATCCACTTCACTTATTTCCCAAGGACGTAACATACAAAGAGGTAAGATAAAATTTTGTGTTTGTTTATTTTAGACGACATTCATTTTGGCCTTTGAACTTTTCACTCTTTTTTTCTTTCTCTTGAAACATGAACAAAAATGCAACTTCATGAAAACGATTAAAAATGAGTCAATTAATTTATCAACTTTATAGTTCCTGTTAGATGACAAGTTTAACTGATGTTTAACCATAAACATAAACCATAACCATGTTTAACCATGTTTAACCAAGTTTAACCATAAGCTTTTCACCAACTGAGTAGTTAGAACCGGCTGGTGTATATTCATACTTTGATCAAAAGAATTCATCTTAAAATCTTTCGCACGGTGGTAAAATAATTTTGAAAGGAGCTTTATAGATCAAGACTGTCTTAGATATTGTGGGTCTACTTTTTTACCTAATTTATGTTGCAGCTTAGAACTTTGTTGAGATGTTTTCACTGTCGTTTTGCAGTGTGAATGTACAGTAGGAGTTTTGGGGCATTTCTGTGTGGTGTTTGCTTCTTCTTTGGTGGGTTTTCTGTGTAAATCAGTTTTCATCCATCAACCAAAAACATGCAGTTCTTGTCAGGTTAATTAACCTTAAATATTCCCCTTTAGTGTGAGCATGTCTTTCTTATGCAAGAATGAAGAATATAGAATATGTATGGATGGTAAAAAAAATCCTTATTTTTATCAGTTTTGGTCAAACAAATTCGGCAAATTCAGCTAAATGTAAGTCATCTACACACTGCCCACATAAACAAAAACACACAATCATTTTGCATAAAGACATGGGCAAAACGTTCACCAGGTGGGTTGTGACAAGAACAATAAGAGGCTGAGAACAAAATTACAGGATATTCGTCACAGACCTGCATCAATGAGTCCAGCCATGTTAGGCCCTTAACTGGCCCTAAATTGGGGAATTTTCAACTCAACCTAAATTGAAAGCCAAAATTAATGCTGTGTAGACATAGCAGTATTAACTTTAGAAAAATGCATATAATAAAAAAGTTGATAACTCTGCTCAACTCTGACAGTTGTGCTTTTTTTAAATATGCAAATAAACACCAACACTATGTTCTGTGACAGACAGAGATTTTGAACACTGCTGTCTCTGCAGATACAATAAAGTAACACTCATAAAGACATATTTAAAAACCTGTAGAGATCTTAGGTTAGCAGTTTGGAAGCTGCGCTGCTTATCCACTGTGATGTGAAGTGAAATGAAACAAGGCACTTGTATGAGATGAGGGCACCATTTCCCTCCCCCCTGACTGGCTAAACATTTAGCTGTGATCTAATTGGCTTGGTAACAAAGTGACCATGGGGCGTGAATAAATTTGTAACAAGCCCTTTGATCAGACTCAGAGGCGCGTCTGGCATCTAGGGCCTCCCTCGACATGGCTGCCTGTCAGCGCAGTTTGGTGAGTTGTGAAAGGCAGGAGCTGCAACACGGGATAAGTGATCCGACAGCCCTCTAACTGGGTCCACATGCACTTCCCTCCATATCCCACAGTGAATAATTCATTTCCTCTCCTTGTGTTGTTAAATTCAAGGTGAAACATGTACAAACTGCAGTTTAAAGCTGAAACCACAATATCCAATCAAGTGATTTGTCCAACTCACATCCTGAAAATAGCAAAACCTCCAAGAAGGTTTATGTAAAACCTCGAGAACAGCAAAAATGCACCGTGCACAGCCAGTATCCACCACTGGGTGAGTGAACTCTGAAAACAGCAACAGATGCACTTAAAAGATTTGGAGGTGGCTTAATTTGAAAATGAAAATCCACCTTGAAAATGCAATTTAAGTCAACAAGAACATTGTTTTGGTTTTAACTGCTAAATCAAAGTTAATGGAGTTGATTTAACAAGAGACAAGTTGTCTAAACATTGTTTTTTTTAAGTTCATTAATTTTGAACTGTGAATTTTAATTTAACTTTGCAATTTAAACCAAATAATTATTTTACAATATATATATTTAAAAAAACTGCCCTCACCTAATTAAATAGCGACATTTCTCTATTATTTTACTCACAATATCAAGTTAAAACAACTCCCTTTTTACTCTAGAGAAATTTAAATTCTTGTTTCAAATTGCTTGGACAAAATTTCTAATCTGATAACAATTTTTATTAAACATCACAATGAATTCAGCTCAGAAACATTTACTGTGAACAGGACGTAAAAATTAACCCTTGTCTTAATGAAACACAACAGTCAGATCCATGTAACGTACTTCCATCTCAGGATACTAAAACACGCCGCTAAGCACTCTGGGAAAATGTTCCCACTCCTGCCTTTTTCTTCTTTCAGGTTTTTTAAGTGCTAACCTAAAAACTACTTTATTTACTCTTGGAGGTTTGACAAAATTAATAAGAAGTTAACACAACTTAGCAAACTCACATGTAGGTTCAAAATCTAAAACTGGATACATTTATTTGACTTAAAGAACAGAAGAAAGGAGACTCCTTTCTTTTTCCGGGATATTGATTTTCGTTTATTTTACAGAATTGATTGCCTCTCTTGGTGGCCTTAAAGCTTGAACTTTTTTCGCCAACGTTGCCATGGCATGAGCAAATCACAGCTGCTGCTGTGGGAACGCCACTTTGGTTGCTCCCACCGTCTGGCCTCCTCCCTCCACTGCCCTCCTCACTCGCCACTATACAAATCAGCAGATCTGTAAGCTGTTGGATGTGATGAATAGAGGGTGTCTGTAACCGTGGCTGCCACCACAGGCACAGATGAATGATAGTGGGCTGCTAAAGTGTTTCCTGCACCACAGCAGCCAACACAGTCAAGGCGAACGGTGATGGGCAATGTCCTGCCATTTATATCCTTTTTTAATGATGCTTGAGCAGTGACTCCCGTTGCCAGGGACCGAAACCAGGTCAGAGTACCTTGAACATTAAGTTAGACTTTCATGTAGATTCTGTCAAACTAAACCACAATGTTTTAGTTTTCATTTTTTTAAATCTCACAAAAATTTAGGAGAAATGAAAATGTGTAGAACACCAAAGATGACAAGATGTCACGCTGTAACAAAGGCTGACACAGTCTAAATAATTAACTTTTGTGTGCCACTATATTTAGCAATTGTACAGCTAATTGAAGGGCTTATTAAGCTGTATTCAGAATTAATTATAAACTGTTTTCCCAGATGAGGAACAGGGCTTCAATTATAGAGACTTCTAAATCCACCCCTAATCGTGGCACTTTGTCCCAGTGAGAAGTCAACAAAGAGAAAATGGAGAAATTCAGCTCATCGGTTTGTAGTATTATTGAATAAAATGTTTTTTATTTTGTTACAAAGCTTTAGTAAAATAGTTATCTTATACAGTCTGAAACTTGTATTTGTTTTATTTTGTTGGAAGAGTGTCTGAGCGACTCTGGAATGTAGATTCCTGGGAAAACTGACCTCCTCCCAGCTCCAAATCCTATTGTGTGGCTGCTACAGATATTAGGGGCCATAATGACCCTTGGGAGGGATTGAAGCATGAGCAAACATTGGAAATAACATAAACCATTAGATCCGCTGCTACACTGTTACAGTGAATAGCATGGAAACCATAGACAGCAATTTTACAAGCATGACGGCATCCAGCAGTGTTAAAGACGCTCTCCAGCCTGCTCTCTGGTGTTATTATCACCATTTCACTGCCACAGCCACTGAAGACGCTCTTTACCCTTTTGAAAGTGAAAATGTTTCTTTTAAATGGGAGAAAACACACAATACCTGAAGCCTTTGAAGCACAAAAATGACAACTGATTTTTTTTATTAAGATTATTTGCATTCTGCATTGTTTTAGCTGCTGCTATTTGCCTAATTACAATGAATATACATACATTGGTGTCATTTATATCTTTTTTTATTACTATTATTTTTATCTGAGGAATCAGTTAAAAATTGCCAAAACCAAGTATCAATACATTTAGGATTTATTTCTTATTTTGAATCATCTTAAAGTTACCGCTTCAAAGGAGAAAACAGATCCAATGCATGTTTGTGTCTTGACCAACTTGCTGCTGTTCAGTTACCTGCTGCCAATGAATGAAATGTAATTGTTCACACAGAACCATATGGTGATGCCAATGGTGGGCCGTCAGAGCCAGCAGGGCCTTCTCTGCTAGCCCTAGAATATTGAAAAGAAAAAGTGTAAAAAGTATTAAAATTTCCTCTATTTTCAAATCTAAAACTTAAGTTATAGTTCGCAGTGTCGTGAGCTTCAGTCCGCTGCTCACCTTACAAAACAGAACAGGTATTGGCTTGTCAAATTCTCATAAAAACTGGGAATTGGACACAAAATTTTGAATAATGAGTGGTTTTGTTTATGTAAAAAAGAGAAAGAGAGAGAGCCAAGTCTTCCAGGTAGCCCTGCAAGTACAGTAATGAAAAATATTCCAGGGTTAACATGAATCACCTTGTACTATCACATTATGCTTTTTCTCTGGAGGAAATGAGCAAATAAATATGCACATGGCTTCCTGCTGCTAACTACCTCGAGGGCAGTTCCTTACAATGCCCTTGAATTTGCCACTGAGATTTACACAAATGTTGTGCACAACGGTGGGTACCAGCAGTCATCAGGGACAATTTCACAGGGGATCAGCTGTGTCAGGTGAGTAGTGTCACATTATGCAGTTGGCTCACATGAAAGGAGGAAAGCTTCCTTGGTAACTTGGTGAGGGGAAAGTCCTGCAAACAGCAAATATACCACCCAAGCCTCAACTTTCACATGAATTCAAAGTGCATGACATGCTATACAGTGAATCCTCGCTGTAACGAGCACCGCCTTTTGAGGCCTCGCAGTTTCGCGGATATTTTTAGTGTATGAACGCGCATCATGTTCTGCAACCTGATTAGCTTTCATCTCCTTCGTTCCTCGTCTCTGTCCAGCACAGAATGTGTTCAGCTTGGCAAATTTCCATTACAGTTCTCCAGTATAATCGAAGGCGTCGTGTCTGTTTATAAGAATCTTCTTGCCCAGAAGAAGAAACAGCACCAACAAATACCCATAACTATGCTCTTCTCTGGGAAAAAATGACACCTGCTCCACGGCCGTCAGTAGAAAAAGATGATTGGAAAATCAATCATTATTATTTTACAGTATTTCTAAAAACTAAACTAGTTATTTGTAAGAAATGTTTCTATATTATTTCTTAAAAAATGCTTGGGCTTGAAACTGGGTTTTAGTACTGTAAAAAAAGCTGACTACATCCCGGATTTCGCATGTTGCTGCTTATTTTTGCAACGTAACCCCCGCTTTAAATCTGGGTTCATGTAACAAGAAAAAAACTTGATATTTTGTACAAGAAGATGAATACTACATTTCTGCTCTGTGCATCTCCACTATAAAATGTTGCACTGCATGTCCGAAAATTTTTTTATTTCCAAATAATACATGAACCCAAAATAGTGCGTTTGGTCCTTTTTTTTAAACAACAGAACAGAGAAAAGTGTGAGTGCGTAGAAAAAGTTTGATCATTTTTTTGGAGAAAACCATCAGCTTTGTCCTTCAGGATCATAATTCAAACTGTTCCAGCAGAGCTGCCTATGTCACTTTCTGCACACTTTCTTCAGCCTCCAACTCCCCAGGAGTTTTTCGCCAATTGCCTGGGAGTCGCCTCAGGAAGCAATAAGTCATCCATTTCATCAGCTGAATGCTTTCAGTCACCAGTAGAGACTGCAGCAGCATCCATACAAGTGAACATGTTAAGCCTCATGCTCGGCCTATTGAAGGGTGTTAAACCCTGAAGAAAATAAATACATAAATGATAACATATAGGGTGTTATCTATGTGTTAAAATAGAGATTTTTATGCAATTTAGAAAGAGTCACGTGAAACAAAAGGCGCAGAATAAAGCTCTATGTGTGATGATTCACTTTCTTAGATGACCAGCTAGAAAATACACAAGATGTACTAGTAGTAAAACATAATGATTTCCTCATTTGTAAGAATCAGTGAGCATCCGTCTTACAGAAATAAAAGATTTCCCTTTTAACATTTGCATAAAGCAAGACAGATTTTTAATTCACACTTTACGTATTCAGATATGAGAAAGAGTTTTTATTTTTCTAATTTCTAATCTTGCAGCAAATTACAGAATTTTCTGTGAGGAAAAACAACAATGATTTTTTTTAATTCACATGGTTGAGATGCTGCGGGCTGTCCCTTTAAATCAAATCACGGCAATGTAAGCATGGCAGTGATAGACAGCTGAGTCAGAATCAATTAATTCAGAAAAGCTGAAACCTTTTGAAGCTGTAATGGCTGATTTGACAGCTTAGCTGAGTTATGGAGGTTTGAAACTGGCTGTAATATGGACAAGGTCAGAAATCTGCTTTTAACGTAAGGCACAAAAAAGACCACAATGTGATTAAATTAAAATAAATATTTGTTTACCATCTAAAAACTCCACCTGCACTTAATTAGCTGTTTAAGTATTACTAATGCATACTTTTCTGAATTCAAAAGCTACTTATGTTTGTTTTATTCTTTGCGCAACATTGAGGTTTGTTCTTCACAGCTTTGTGATTTTATGTCTGTGAAAAGCACATTAAACTTTACCTACTGTTTTATCACATTTTATCTAAAGAGAAAAATAAATTATTAATGTGAAACACAATGCCTGAGTTGAAACTAATGAAAAAAACTGTTTCCAACTATTTAATATTTCAGAAAGAATTGAACTTGAAAACAAGCTGCATTATTAAAGCTGTTTTGCCTGCTTGTTTTCTGCCTTTCTGTTTCTGTCAGCAGTCATTAGTTTTCATTTAGCCGGTCTCCTGGTCCCCTGGACTGCAGACCCAGGAGTCTGTGGGTGACTCAGAACAACGAAAGGCCAACCCAGCACTGAGGGGAACATCCACTTCTACTTAACTCCTAAAAAAGTTTGTGTTGACTTGGAACAGCAGCAGCAGCTTGTAGTGGTGATACTGGGAGTTTCTCCCACGCATTGTCTTGATTCTATTTTCCTAATTGAATGCAGTCAAATTAACCTGATGGTTTATGCACTAAAAACTTTTGTTTCTAAAATGTTGTTAATTAATGCAGACAAAAATACAAACTTTATTAACAGAGTAAAACAAATCGAGTTGAATTGAATATTCACGAATATGTGATTTTATTAGATTAAAAAGAACTGCCTGCTGAAGAAAGGCAAAAGTTCATCATACCAAAGACGACGACATTTCTGTATACCCTAATTCCATAAAACCCTCAATCTCTAAACGTACAGCCTCAAACTCATCCATCCATCTATGCTTTCAGTGCAGATTAGGAAAAAGTTGCCTTGTTAAGCCGATTTTTAATTCAAACGCTCGAGTCAGACAACGGAAATTCATGACTTCCTTCTGCTTTTATCAGTGGCTTGGCCTGCTGATGGTGTAGTGGTGTTGATACTTTCTTGGCAAACTTTAGGTCCTCTGCTACTAACTGAGAATCAATAAAAACAACACATCCTGACGACTGGTACTGACTGAGTCCTTTTCCATAGTGCCATGGTGTACTCACTGACCGTTTGTCGTTTCTAGCAGGATGATACTTCATGTTACCAACATCTCAGTCTAATTAAGCAGCTTTAAAACATTATTTAATTGAAAGATCCACTGTAGTATTTTGATGCTGTCCATCATTTTGAACCAAAATCTTTGAAAAATGATATTTATTGAAGGCTTTTTTGTTCTTCTGTAACAGTTCTGTTAGGTCACTGGTGATCCAGGGTTTGTTATTCTGGAAGCATCTCACTGTTCTGGTGGGGATGGTGCTGCCCACACAGACGTCTATATAGTCAGTCACACACTGATGTTATCTCCATGTGGCTGGCAGAGAATAGTCCGATCAGTTGCTTCAAAACAAGCATGGAAGACTTGGACTGTAGACGCAACAGGAAAACCGAGGAAGCTAAGATTATTCAAAGTTTGCACCAAAATGTTGCAGATTTTTTGTAAGTCTGTTGTTCAGAGCGTCATCTCTTCATCTGTTGGGGCAGCAGAATCAGAGCCAGGGACCTAAAACAGCTCAACAGCCTGATAAAGAAGGCTGGTTCTGTTCTGGGGACAACTGTGGAACCTTTGGAGATGATTATACAAAGAAGGATTTTTATGAATTCAAGAAAATTATGGACATTCCTGACCATCGTTTTCATGAGTCAGAAAACGAAGGCAGAGCATCTTCAGTCAGAGGCTTCTTCAGCTTCAATGAAGTACAAACTGCTGCAGAAGATCTTTCCTACCAACAGCCATCACCATAACTCTTTGAAGAGTCTAAATTTATTTAATTTCCCTTTGGAATTAATAAAGTGTTTTTGAATTAGAATGTTGAATTGAAAATCTTGAATTGCCATATTAATGGAAAACTTTTATCTTTCCTTTGGAAACACTGAAAAAAAGAAGAAAGAGGTGAAATTGGATTTGGTCAAATTGTGTAACTCTATTTGTGAATTGTGTGTCTATGTAAGGTTTTGCAAACCTCAAACAAAGTGATAATAGCTTACAAGGAGCAAAGATGAAAAATAAAACTCTAAGGTCCCTGGCTTGGTCTGATTATGAATTCAACTAAAACTTTAAAAAAAAAATTTAAAGCGCGACCCAGCAATTTTGTGCTGATCTTGAGTTCATATTCATTTAATTAGGACGTCACAGCTAATCTAAATCAAATAAGAATTGCTTCTGGCTGTTTGTTTATGTTTACTAAAAACTAATCTAAAGCTGTCATTGTGAGTAAGTTGTGCTTTGTCCTGGTGTGAATTGTGAAGATCAAATTTGCTTTAAATTAGACATGTTTACATATCAAGGCCTGTCATTTAGAGTAATTACCATCTCTTTTCTGAGGTAATATCATGTGACATCTACCCTTTACCCTTCCTGTGAAGTGGAGGCAACGATCAGTCATATGCTTATTTAATTAAAAGAATACAAACAGGTTTAGCCTCATCTTCAAAGACCGACTCAGGTCAGGGGAGGATGGAAAAGATGATACGATAAGAATGCAGGGAGGAGGTGTCATGTCAAATTTAACAGCTAATTTCAAACTCTGCAGGAGGGAAGACAAGACACACAAATACATATTACATTTCCCTTTCCCCTGAGGTTTGCATAAAACAAAAAAAAATTATAGACAAGGTAGCTCAGGTAGTGAAACAGGAAATGTGTTTACATTTTATCAAAATCATCTGTAATTTCCACTGATGTACAAATTCTGTTGCCTGATGTCAGTGTAAAAAACTAGGAGATAACAGATTTGCTCAACCTCTTGCAGCAATTCTGAGTCTGGGAGAAAGATAGCTGTATTATTCACAGAAAATTAAAGAAAAGCTTTCCTGCTCAGTTGTCCTTAGTTAACCTCTCACTGCAACTGATCTATTATCCTAGTCTGTGCTAAATCTCTCTCCCCCTCTCTGACCAATATATGGATATTGGTCAGAGATATCTATTCTCTGTTGGTGTGAAGATGTTATTTTTGAGTACTTTCTGGGACATTTAAGTAGCAGTCAAATAGATGCACACAGTTTGAACCGTGCTCCATATGTATGCTTGAAAGCTGCAGCACTCATACTAAAGAATCTTTCAACATTTCCAAAATAAAGTGACAACCTGGCTTACCTGGTGATCAAACTATGTGTGCTACAGTGTCAAATGCAGCCAGGTTGTTGTTTTCCTGGGGCATTGAGTCTTCTTACACCATTGAAATGAATGACAGAAACACAACGCTGTAACAACAGTGTTGTAGTCCCTGATTTTGACTTCTCTCATGGATATTAATGCACTCCAATTGCTTTATTCATATCAGGAAATACAAACCATGTGCATATAGTCAGTAATATAACATTAAATTGGCTTAGAAGTTGCCCTTTTTTCATATGTTAATAAGCCATACATGAATTATCTTATATTTTATTGATGTGAAGATAATGAAGTAGGATTCTTTGCTGCTAGATGGCTGAGAAGCACAATTTGTAGCTCAATAAAAATCTATTCAGAGCACTTGCAGGTAACAAAAAAAAACAAAGTTTAAGAAGAAAAAGGTAAAATAAAAAAAGATTTATGGGGGGGAAGTGATGCAATAGGTTTAATTCTGCCACACACCAAGACAGAGCAGAAGCCTATGTTTTTCACACACAAGTAGCCTGAAAAACATCCAGCCAGTAGAACAGCTGGACACTGTTTCACTCATATTAAAAGTCTTGTTAAAACACTCCAGAGTAATGTCGTAATTTGCAATAATCAAATAATTTTGGTGGCCCACTTTATTGGTCAGAGAGCTTGTTCGAGTTTGTTTTAGCACATTTCCTGATAAGAAACTATATATATAGAACTAAATATACCAGAATAAATCACACTTCCTAAAAACAGAAAGCATAAAGTTTGCTTGTAATATTTGAGGTTTGCCTAACTGCTTTGTATTATTTGACCATAAACTCAAGCTTTCATGAATGCACAATCCTTGATGAAATAACTGGAGGTGTATAAATCGGAGCTCCCAACTTTGCACAGTAATAAATCAGTTTTCCATTTGCTGCCAGTAACTCATAGGAACTTTAAAAGATATCCTGGGAATGTCCCAGATATACCAAAAAATGCTTCATCATTCACCCACCCTCACTTTGGTTCCGATATTAAAAATACAATTACCATATTTCATCACTTATGACAAGCCTTTGAAAGCTCTGATAAACCATGACTGCATTATTATTTCCGCTCTGTCAAGCAGTTTAATAAATTCTACAGCGCTGAATTTCATTTGATATGTTATGACACACTGCTTTGCATTCTGGTGGCTGTGAAAAACAGCCTCAGATCCGGAGTAAGCTCTCTATGTATTTCAATCACACATCTTGACAGCTGTCCTTAATCCATCACTGCCCCCACACCCACTGCATGTTTCTAATTTATGTTGTGATCCCCCCCTAAAATTACAAGACAGGTCCTGCTCTCATTGTTCCTTTAATTTACTCTTTTGTTATCAAGGTTCCTTTGTCATACAAAAAGTACAGACCAGTCAAAAAGTAGCCCTTTCATTTCAGTTATTCAGTGTATCAGTGTAGCCCATGCAGTCGGGTTGGTGCTGCATTTTAAAATATTTTTTCTTTGCTGACAGGTTTAAAGCACAGTCCCAGCTCTGGAAACCATTTGCACATCTTAAAATGTAATTAGTCATTAAGATATTTCCTCCATGTTGCTGCCTCAGCCTTTTGTACAAGGAAGGAGTCTGTTTGCGTCTGATAGCGGCTTCATTATGAAAATGAATATCGTTCTCTTATTCTAAAGGCTTTGAAGTCTCACACCAACACAACTGAAGTGGTTTAGCTGGAGGAACATTTTCTTTTATTTACATGAAAACAAACAGTCCAATTAAATGATTCCATTGATAGGTTTTGCACAGAGCCCATTAAAGTTGTTGTTGTTTTTTTTAATAAAAAGTCTGTATTGTTTTATACTACATTTTTGTGAGCACACTCTGCAAGTACAAGGTCACTGTGTTTCATCATCTGGTGCTCAGCTACCTGTCCTGTATTCCTCACAACCACATCCACGCATTTTGTTTGTTTCCTTAGAACAAATTGTGCCTCAGTCCACTCAAGCACACAAGCCTACACATGAAAAAACAACACCTACTGGCACTTTGAGGAGAGGAATGAATAAAACTGGCACAAAAGACTTTATACATCCAGGAAATACAAAGAGCAGATACACAGTAAAGATGTCTGTATAAAAAAGGATTCAACACTTTGTAAACCTCAAAGCACAGAAGGAAGCTTCTCTGTCCATCATCTGTGAGACTGAAGAGTGACCCAACGACAACCTGCAAACACCTGAAATTTACTGGCCCAAGAAGGAGACCATTAATCAGAGAAGAAGTGAAGAGGTCAAGCACAACAAGCGAACAGCTACAGAAAAGCCATTTTCTTGTGTTTTTTGTGGATTTTTAGGTTATAAATGCACACAGACCACTGAAGTGGACACTAGTGAATCAGACAATACACTGCCAACTACTGGCCATCCACTGCAAATGCAATCCAATATGGCCGACAGACGACAACTCATAACCAAGTCCCTCCTTCTACTGTAGAGTGGTGGTCCCCAACCCCGGGTCCGTGGACCGGTACCGGTCCGTGGACCAATTGGTACCGGGCCGCGCAACAAATAATTAAATATTTCCGCTTCATGTGTTATTTAAGTCTGAAGGATCTTTTATCTTGAAAATCCTTTAACCGGATGCTCTCGGTTACTTGCGCACTAACACTGAGCCGCAAGCAGCAAAATGAGTAAGAGACAGATCAGATGCCATTGGAAACTGTCTTATGGATCACGCGCGCACCCCGAACTCCGCCCCCCCCCCCCCCCCCCCCCCCCCCCGGTCCGCAGCGGAATTGTCCGAGTCTTTACCGGTCCGCGGTAAGAAAAAGGTTGGGGACCACTGGACCGCAGGTAAAAGAAAAATATTGTGACATCAAGTAACCCCTAAAAAAACGATATTACTGATGTATTTTCCAAATAACAACTTTATTTGGTGAAAATTACACCTAATCACCTAGAAAAATTTTTTTTTTTTTGTTTTACAATTTTTGTCCCCACACCTTTTCTTATGCCTTAAGAAAATCAAAAACACTCTTGAATAACAAACGAGAAAGATGCCGTGTTTTCAGACCTCAAATAATGCATAGAAAACAAATTCATATTCATTTAGAAACAGCAATGCTAATGTTTTAACTCAGGAAAAGTTCAGGAATCAATATTTGGTGGAATAACCAGGAGGTTTTCAATAAGGTTCAGTGCAGTGAACTCATCATTTTTTTCCAGAGCTGTATGTCAGATTCACATTGATGTTGTAGTAATTGGCATTTAGGACTTCTCTAGGATCTTAAAAAAATAGGTAAGCAGGTATCAAAACATGTGCAACATGAAATATTATTATTCATGCTAAAAATGGGCCAACATCATGTAAAACATCAAATGTTAATGGTGATGCATGACCTGACCGATATACATTTTTGATTTGCATCCATGTTTTCAACACTTTAATTTAAATGATATCAGTCAGCCGACATTTCTAATTATGCAAACAGCTACTTCAAGGCCACACAGCCTTCTACTCAAACACTGTTACAATATATTACCCACGCGTGTAAAAAGAAGAAGAAATCATGTTATACGATTCATATTCAGAAATCAATCTAAGGATCCACTCCGCTCAGAAAATCAAATCTTGATCACATAACACTTCAGTCTGATTGTAGCAATCAGGCAGAAATGAACGGCCACTAGACTCCAGGTCCAGATCCAGACGGCCTGCTAACACAGTGACGGATGTGACCACGGGTCAAAAATACTGAAAATGTGATATAATGCACCTTTGATCTGTGAAGAGAGGAGCTTCTGTTCACGTGTACCATCTCTTAAAAATCCCCACTGTTGAAACACATTAAAACAATGTTGATTTTGCAATAATAAAAATGACAAAACAATAGATTTTCTACATATATAATCTTCACTGGACCGACTGCAGCTTCTTCATTACAAGAGAGTAATAAAAGTGACTCTGTCAAATAAACCAGTTACAGAGATGCTAAATGTCTATGTGTCACCCCAGCTCCATACTGATCAATAAAATATTCAGTTGTTGCTGTGTCAGGTAGCTATGATTGACTTACTTCTCTTTTTTTTCATTAGTGCCTCAGACTCCCGAGTTATAATTTGAAAATTAAACTAGCAGGAGAAAATCTATGAAGTGTAGTATATTTAAACTGACTTAATTAAACACCATTAAAATACACTGGAGTGGCGCAGAATGAGCTTTCCAGGAGAAAGTGAAACAGCCAGAAGCTAAACTCAAGCATTTTAGAGCAACATGACAAGAGCACTTTAATGTACTAACAAAAATTTAATTAACGTTAGAAATCTATTCTTGCAGGCTCCCAAAAAACAGCATCCCTCAAAACAATCCTGTACAAATCAGAGGTTTGACAAAAAACATTCAACCTATAAACCACTGCAAATCTTTGTCGATGTGAAAAATCTATAGTCCACACCCTGCAGTTCCTTTTACACCAAAATGAAAAATCTTTTGGTTTGTTTTATTACAATACAAAAGATTAAATTATGGGATATATAAGATAATCTGGAAACATGAAGTATACCTCGGTGTGTCAAATGCAAGGGAGTTAACCTATGACCTGAGGACCAATTTGTGAATATTTAACGAAAAAGGAGGTACCAGAGTTTCTTTCATAAAGACTTTCTTACAACCAGGAAAGAATTTAGTACTTTATACAAATCCCTGGATATCCAATGTTAACAATGGGTTCAGTTATGTGAATATGTTAGAGGTGAGGACACAGGAATCTGATTTTGTTCCAGAAGAAGCAGATCTTCTTTGTTCCAAACAAACATTATGTAGCGTCCTAATGTGATTAAACAACGTCATCTGGTGACCTTGACTGTAAATGTGAGCATTATGGTATTCACCATCCAGCTAATCGATGTAATCAGACAATTTCCCCTCCAAGAGCTATTGCACAACACAGTCAAACGTTACAGTAAATTATTACAGTATCTTTATTCATAGGATTTCTGCACCAAGCTTCAATTATGACAGTAATTTATGGAAAGTCCTTAATGGGTTCTTGATGGATCACCAACGATCAGTATCTGTACTAATAGGTAAAGTTTGGTGTTTCAGTGTACAAATGTAACACTGTAAAACATTCCAGCCACATTTAGTTGTGTCTACTATCTTCTACTGTTTAAGTCAAATACATTTAGCCAGTTTTAGATTTTGAACTTAAATGTGTGAGTTTGTAAATTGTGTTAGCTTTTTATTAATTTTGTCAAACCTCCAGAAGATTAATAGACTAAAGTTTTTAGGTCAGCACTTAAAAAAACCTAAAGAAGAAAAAGATAGGAGTGGGAACTATTTCCCAGAATGCTTAGCGGCATGTTTTTTGTATCCTGAGATGGAAGTGCGTTACATCTATTTGTCGTGTTTTATTAAGATAAATGTTTATTTTTATGTCCTGTTCACACTAAATGTTTCAAAGCAGAATTCCTTGTGATGTTTAATAAAATTCATTATCAAATCAGAAATTTTGAAACAAGAATTTAAATTATCCTAAAGTAAAATATGTAGTTATTTCAACTTGGTATTGTGAGTGAAGGTAATGGAGAAAGGTGGTTCTTTAACTGGTGAGTTAGTTTAAATTTCAAAATTAAGTTAAAATCCACAATTCAAGATTAGAAAGCTTAAAAAACAATGTTTGGACAATTTGGCTCTTGTTAAATCAACTTCATGAAGTTTAATTTCTGAGTTAAAACCAAAACAATTTTCTTGTCGACTTAAGTTGTATTTTAAGTCGACAAGACTTAAAAGACTTTTATATTCAAGTTAAACCACTTTCAAATGTTTTACAGTGTATATTTTCATTTTGAAATGTATTTATTTTCAGAAATAACGTGCTACCTTCAACAAAAAATGCAATGTTGGATTCTAATTTTATGCTGTGATAGCGTTGATAAAAATACTGCTTATTGGCGTCTTCCATTACGATTTATCTTTAAATCACAGTTACGGCAGACGTGTGCGTATTACCACGTCTAAACAAAAAGCTTATCCTGCTTTGCTTTCTAGAATGAGTTTAATCAGGCTGACCTTTAAGATGGAGAACTGAGCTCATTCTCGGCTTATAAATAGAGATAAACTCTGACCTAAAGATTCAGGATGCCATCAAAGCTTGTCATCGCTTCCCTCCGCCCCGTGACTCACCCATCTTCAGTAAGCCCTCTATTCATTTTGACACAATGACAACATGTGTTATCAGCTGGAGAACATGTAGTTGGAGAAATCAGACTCCCCACAGCTTTGTGATGGCTTTTACTGTTTGCAGCGCTGGCAGATCAATGCAGCATATGACACCTAACTATGCAGCACACTCGCTGAGATGTTGGTGTTTTTTCCAGTGTTGTTTGCCGGTTCACTGAACTACTCACTTGAATAAATATTTCACGCTTTGAGTTTGAGTAAATATTAATGCATACGTTGCATAACCAATTCCCAGAAGTGGGGTCTCTCAAGTTTGAGTGTGGATCTCTTTGCACATTCAATAACGAGCAGAACAACCCTTGAACTTCTCAAGCTCAGGTCCCACAATGCTTGTTCAGAGGCCAGCATGCATACAAGTGGATGAAAGCATGCTCTGCATAATAAAGGCACAGTTTCCAAAAGGTGTGATTTGTTTACGTAGACAAACCCCTTCAAGTTGAAAGCAAATTGAAGAACTAACTGATTTAAACCCATATGATAGAAATAATAATAAGCCTGAATATGGACTTGAATGCTTAACATGCAACCCTGAAAATGTCCTTGTGAAGTTTTGGCACTCATGTTTCCTTTGTGGTGGCATTAAAATACATAATTTGACATTTTGACTTGAAAGCCATCTTTAAAGACTGGTTGCTCTCAGAATGAATCACTTTTGTTCCAAACAAGATTTATGTAGTGCAGAAGTGGAAGAAGACATTTCAATTTTTATAGAAATTAATGTAAACTAAATAAAGAAAAGTTCAAAAATGGTTCTGAACACTTCGGCAGAGTGAGTATGAAGTAACAGGTACTTTCTTATTAATTTATATATTTCAGAAATATTTTATGAAAAACTATTTCTCGTGTTCAGAGGATATTGATGAAGTCATGTCTGTCGGAAGGTAAGGAAGCAGTAGCTGTCATATTACACCCAAGAATGAGGAGGAATGAGGCTAATTAGTGGGGAACAAGTTTAAACAGTGAGCTACAACACTGACAGCATGGCATCGGGTTTTAAATAAGACTCAGAACAACAGATACTGTAAGTCCCAGTTATTTGACTGAATCAGGTGAGCATGTGGAGGATTCAGTATACAAGATTCATTGATCCATTATGATGCACTGAAATATCACTGAAATATCTGTCTTGCATGTAGATTTTTATTGTTTGTGGAGATGCCATACTCGATTAACCTAAGCATTATTTTATAGTATTTCTCATGGACAGACTCCAGACTTTTACTCCAATGAAAGCCTATGACAATGAAGCATGTAATCAGACTTCCCAACCTAAGGATGTACCGTCTATGACTGGGGCACAACAACATGTCTCAAATTTCCTGACTGCCCAGTGTGTAATTGAACCTGACAGCCGAAAGAAGAATGGACCTCTGGAGACCCGATAGCAGTAATCAGGAAGTGTCTGCTTGAGATCCCACTTGGAGTTGGACAGAGTGGTCCAAAATGAGAGCCATTATTTTGGCTGTGTCTCAAAGAGGCTCCAGAAAACAATAATAGAAGGGAAAAGACCTTTTGGCATCCTGCAAGTAACAATGGCGACATTCTTGCAGTGCTATTGACAGAATTCGGCTCCAGTATTTGTTCTCATGAAGTGGCCAGACCAGCACTGGGTCAATGGTTCACACTCATCAAGACAAGAAGGACAAATTTTAATGAAAGATCTGTGAGAGATTCTTCAGAAAGGAAGGCAAAGTGCGGTGCGATGTGGTGAACCTGCTTTTTCTTTGCATTCGTATCTCTGGGCGTCCCTCTTCCTCCCTCAGGATGCAAGTCGCCGCTGTCAATCCTCTGAGCTCTCTGACTGACATACGAGCCATAAAACACATGGATGTGAGGACGGACAATGTGTCAGATTCCTCTCATGTACAAACAGAGTTTAAAAAAAAGTTTGTTTTTGATGGAAATCGAGAATCTGTGTTCAAAAATGGACTGCAAAACAATTAGGCAAATATAAAGATTAATTCTTCATCTGTAACCATGATAGCTTATGTTCTGGACTGGAGCAGGTCAGGATTCCAGAGCTGGGATCATCTCAATCAATCGATCAATCGATGAACATAAAACAAATAAATAAGAGCAACGATGCATGGACACATTCCTCTTCATCATTAAGTCACATTAAAACAATCATAAAGTTCTGAATATTCTTCTTTAAAACCAATTAGTGTAAAATTTTACAGGAGGGAAAATATTTTTGGCATTAACCAAATACAAAAAAAAACAACTATTGGGTATAGAGCTGGAAAGGCCAAGGTTTCCAAAAACACAAGTGGAATCGAAATACCAACTTGGATTAAAGTCTTTGCCATATATTTGTCATATAAGAAAAGAAAATATTACATTGTAATAATAAGTTGCCTTATGTACTAATGTCATTGTTGCTGTGCTAAAGAATTTAATTGTCTTTGTGCTGTTCAGAGGTCCATTACTCTGACAGGCATCTTATTCACTGTCCTCTCTCTAAATTGAACTTTGTGATTTTGTGTCCAGGACGCTGAGTAGTCTTCCCTTCTGACAGCTTCTTTTGGCACTTCTTCCATCAATAAACCACATACTTTGTTAATAATTCAAGGGAAAAGTTTTAATTATGCCTTTTTCTGATTAGGGTAACCCAGTAAATGATGTGGTCCAAACAAAAGCTTTAAGGATGGCGAAAGTTTTATATTAGAGGCCTCTTTCTAAAAACTGATCCGTATGAACATTAGCTAAGAAAATGATTCACAAACAGGAAAGAAATTTGTTTGGATGCGTTATAAAAAAAACCCAACTCCACAGCTCTGTGTTAGAGCCATTTAAGAAGAACTTTAACTTTGAAAGGTTTACCAAACACAAGTCTAAGAAGATTTCCTGGACTTTTATAAGTTTTCAGGAACATTGCTTCTTAGTTGTGTCAATCTGAACTTCTGTGTGTTGTTGCACAACTTAACTAGTGTCAACATTGCTGCCATTTAACATGCAAATCAGATGCCAAAATAATCAAAATACCTGCAGAAGACTCCAGGAGAAGCTGGTTAGTGTGTGTAACTATTTACACTGGAACAAATATTTGTGATAATCGTAACTGATCTTAAATAGAGAAAGCTTATCCTAATTTAATTTGTCTATAAATATCTGGTTCCTGCTGTAGTTTTACAGGGGGGTTGAGTAGATATTTGTCAAGGCTAAACCCTAAGCACTGAGACATAATGGGCTTAAATTGATGTCACCTATGTAATCATAAGAGAGTCTGAGTGCAGGGTGCGAGGAGAGGAACAGCATTTTGTGAAATTATGAGAGAAATGCGCTGGTTGAGGCGTAGAAGTGTGGAGCTAATATTTCTGGGTGTAATGAAGGGATATTTTGTGTGTTGACTAGTTTAAATGAGGAAAGATTATTTGCTCAAAACTAAATCCTTGTTTTACTTTATTCGCTTACATATCATATTTGCAAATAATTTATTAAAAACTGGGGAAAAAAAGAAAACTAATTTCCAGAATCAGACTGGTATGACCTCATTTTCTGCAGTTCTAGATAAAATGCTTACATGTAATTTGCTGGTGTGGCTAAGTTGAGGTGCTTAAGGGTGCAATAGATGAACAGGGATATATTAGCATACACTGAAAACGATTACAACATTAAGATTCTAGCGCACACTAAGGCCTCTGCGCAAGGATAAACCAAAGTTCTTCCTACTGAATACTAATTTCTTTTATCCTTTCATGTAAGAGTAGACTGAACCGCCTTTTTGAACCCTGGTGCAGCAGATATAAATAACTTGTGAGGGCTGTTCAGTCAGTATTCACTTTGAACTCAAGCTCTTTGGAAGTACTTAGTTACATTTTAAAATCTAGGACACACGAGTGCGAGTTTTGAACACGGTAGTTGTTTTATCAGGGAACTTAGTAAAAGATTCTGCAAGGTAGACGTCGCTCTATCACTGCTGCTGAGCTACTTTTTTTTGTTTTACTCCTGGTTGCAAACTTATTGCACAATCTTTTCTTTACTTTTTGTGATACTTAATCTAGTTCTCAACTGTTGCCCAGCTATTAGACTCTACAGACATATTTTTTTTCTTTCAGTTTTCATATGTCAAGTTCTTACTTTTTAGGAGACTAGAACTTGTGTTGCCTTTGGCATCCCATCACACTGCAACTCTGAAACATTTGGCGTAAATTAAATACATCTTAGAAATAATTTAGCATGCTCTCAGTTTGGTTTTAGTAAGCCGGTTGTGTAAATATTGTGGTTTTAAATAAAAGACAGAAAAAGTGGGGCGTGTGGAATAAAAAACACTTTTCACACACTCAGAGAAAACTCCGAGAAAAGTTAGTTAAAACTTATACTCTCAATTAAAAAAATATTCTGTTTACCTTCTTCTAACTTTTTTATGTTATTACCTCTTTATGATGCATTTACACCAGACAAATTCAGGTTCTCATTCTTATTTTTTTTTTATGCACATGCATTTATGCAAATTAAAGCCATGGAAAATTACAACACATTCCTAGAGACACTATTGGTTCAAATCACCAGAATCAAAACCAAATACAGAGAAGCAGCATTTAGTTTTTGTATTCCTGAAAAAAATATTAACCCCAAAATGAACTAAGACTTTTAATAAGATAGAGCCATCAAATTGTGTTGCATAGCTTCTGTTTTAGTGCCTCTTCTTATTCTGATCTTGTTTCATGTTACTTATGTGTAACCATAATAATAACCTTTGTAGCTGAAATATTATTGTTCACATTTCTTCTGTTATTTGTATATTAATAAAAACAGGTTCTGCTGTTCATTAGAAGGTGTTTCACTGTAAATAACTGTCTATATGTGGTGAACATTTTCAGACAGAATTTCTTCTTTTTTTTTGTCTTTTGCATCTCCATACTGTTCAATAAGATCCATGAACTTTTGAACACATTTTATTAAGAGTAACAGAGTTAAACAAACAACCTAATTTATACTGCAGCCACAGTCTGCAGCTTTAACAAGAGTCCCTGTACAAATGAAAAGCGATTGATTCTCCTTTATCTAATTCCTTTTTCTTCGCTTATAATAATTAGGAGATATTTCTTTCACCTCAAAGTGTAGCTTATTTTGAGATTTACTTTACTTTGCCTGTTGAAAGAAGAAGCCTTGCATCATCGTCTATCTAAACTTTATAGACTTTGTCACTATTAATGTAGAGCTAGTTGTTAAAATCTTATAAGAAAGACCAACACAAAGTGTAGATGACTTTGAAGTGAATATAAATGACACAAATAAAAAACACAATATGTATTTATGGTCATCCTCTTTATACTCAGAGGCTTCAGAAGTCAGTCAATTCCACCTGTGTGTGTGATCTAATCAAAGGAAACCCAGTTGTTCTCTGAGATTTGTTGGAGAACATTTGGTTAAAAAAAATCATGTCCAAAGCTTTTGAATCTCATTAAACAAATGTTTAATTAATCATCTGTGAGTGGAATTCATATTGCAAATCTACCAACAAACAACCATCCAGCTAAAGTTTCACTGTATGGATCAGATTGATGAATGTGAAATCTATGAAAACTGGTAGAGCAACTGAAATAAACAACTAAGATAACAGAATTTGATAACAGGAAGTCATAAAAAGTGAATGAATGAATATTAAACTATTTGACACACATGCAGATGTAACTACAAATGCCACAAAAGTATCAGTTATTCTGTGCTACTTTGTGTCACTCTGTCACATACAATTAGCAATAACACTTTAAAATACATGGTTGTAATATTATAAGGTTCAATGGGTGTACATATTTTGCAGTGACTTTTAAATCACTTTGTAGAAGCATCATTAAAACTGTGCTGTAAACTATAGAGGGCTGTTACTGCCATGTGGAGCTGCTGAAGATTAAAATATAGAAAGCGGATAAACTGATCTTGTTAAAGATTAATTTATCTTTCAAATGATATCTACAAATTCATCAGTGACATTTTATCTTAGAATTTATACTTTGTTACAGATACCCTACAGTATCTCCGACAAGAATAACATTACAGTTAATGGTTGTAGTTAAAGGAAAAAAAGGTTAATTTATGCCTAAAACATTTTTGTAGTTTCAAACATCTAAATATCTTAAACATCCATCCATCCATCCATTTTCTGCCGCTTATCCGGGGTCGGGTCTCGGGGGCAGCAGCTTCAGAAGGGAGGCCCAGACTTCCCTCTCCCCAGCCACCTCTTCCAGCTCCTCCAGGAACCCCAAGCCGTTCCCAGGCCAGCCGAGAGACATAGTCTCTCCAGCGTGTCCTGGGTCTTCCCCGGACGTGCCTGGAACACCTCACCAGGGAGGCGTCCAGGAGGCATCCTGACCAGATGCCCGAGCCTCAACTGGCTCCTCTTGACGTGGAGGAGCAGCGGCTCTACTTTGAGTCCCTCCCGGATGACCGAGCTTCTCACCCTATCTCTAAGGGAGAGCCCGGCCACCCTGCGAAGGAAACCCATTTCGGCCGCTTGTATCCGTGATCTCGTTCTTTCGGTCATGACCCAAAGCTCATGACCATAGATGAGGGTGGGAACGTAGATCGACCGGTAAATCGAGAGCTTCGCCTTTTGACTCAGCTCTCTCTTCACCACGACGGACCGGTAACAGCGCCGCTTCACGGCAGACGCCGCCCCAATCCGCCTGTCGATCTCCCGCTCCCTTCTTCCCTCATTCGTGAACAAGATCCTCAGATTTTAAACATGTAAAATGAAATTGCTGCACCTCAACTCTGACTGCTGCATAAGCAAACCTCTCCACCTGTTTGCTGCTTCAGTCAGTGTTTCCGTCTTGAGTTTGGTTGTGTCGACCTGAACACAGAACATTTCTGACTCCCAAGTTAAGAGATGAAGCAGATTTCCCAGATAAGCCAATGACTCTGTAAGGCTCATGTCCTTTGTTTCAACAGGAGGAGTTCAAGCTGCACTGCATCTCCCTCGTGGGATCTCCCTCACTTTTACCTTGCCTTGCTTTTAAAACACTACAAAGCAGGACAGTGTTATTAATGAAAGAATCGTCATCTAAGCAAACTGCTGTCTTGAATACTGACATTACTTTCAGTCTCACTGATGCAGAATCCCTGTTGGCTTGACAAGGAAGATATTACCTCATCACTCCCAATAGTTAATATAAAACATTGTTGCAGGAGGTGATGACTTGACAGCATGAACACCAAATTGAAGACACATTTAGCCAATCAAATGTGCTATTTGATGAAAACCTGTTAAACAACATGGACTGTAATAAAGAAACAAAAATAGAAAAGCTGTAATAGTGACACATGATGATACAATCAGAACTGGATCTGAAGGTGTCTTGTGAATCAAGTCAACCACAACTTGATTCACAGTCTTTTATTTCTTAGATTTCACAGAGTTTCTCAGAGTGATTATACATCTATCCACTGGAAAGCCCAACCGTGTTTACCTAAAATATGTGAATTGCTAATTACTCTGATATCCGCCATAACAAAACCGTTTTCATCATTCATATTGCATTAACGTTACTCTGTTGAATTCTGGTGTAAATTCTGATGCTGAATAAACTGACAGCACAAAAGAGCCATCCATTTCTCAGTGCGAGTAAGGTGCAAAAAGAAATCTCTGCCAAGCTTGACCGAGGTGTAAAGAAGTCGAAGGAGGTTGGTTTGCATCTACTCCAGTGACTGGGGTAGATGGCTTAGAAATCCTATTAAGAATGTACACCCCCCCCCCCCCCCCCCCCCCCCCCATTTAGATGCATTTCCATCACAAATGTGCACAAAACTTTGTAGCTATTCTGCCAAAGCTTAGCTGTTGCAGTGTTTAAAATAAAAAGGAAAAACCACAATTAAAATAGCAAGTGAATAAGTTTGTTCACAAAATAATTAATAAACATCCTCCTACCACTTCCTGTCCTCTTCGTCATCTTTTCCCCCAGCAGTAACATTTGTTTGTTGATCACGACTTGTATGATACGAAAAAGCTTTCCCATTGCAGCTTTCTGAAACACACTGATTTTGATACAGCCACTTCACTCTAACATAAAAACTTTGTCAAAATTGGCATTTCCTTTATATAATTATACAATGTTCTTAAAGTCTTTAGGAGCTGCTTGATCTCTTCAGAACTAGAGAGTCTTAAAAAAATGCTTTATTGCTTTGAGTTCAATCTGCTGCAGAAATCCTAAATAAATTATGTTTCACAGCACGATTTGACGTTTTGCCTTTTGAACTTACAATCGCTCGTTTTTTGCTTCAGTTAACATTTTTATTCAAAGCAACTTACAAGAGAGGATATCATATTAATGCTAACAAGAACTTATTCAGAAGGAAAACCTCTTGTCAGAATCTTTGAAAAACAGATACAGGAGGTGCTGGGGTTGGAGATCCTCTCCGAAAATCAGGATAATCCATACATCTATGGATTTAATCTCCACAAGGTGAAATGTACCAACTCATAACATAACTACACCTATCAAACTGGAGGACCGTGGGCCAAATCTGGCCCGCCATAGCTTTTTATGTGGCCTTCTAGATTCATACTAAAGGTGCTAAAACATTAAATTAATTATCAGTCACATCAATGCAGTTTTTATCTGCTAACTACCAAATTATGTCAATCAGACCCTCTGGTTTCTTGAGAATTATCATGGAAATTCATGCAAAATCAACAAATCCCTGCTCTTTTTTGTGCGAATACATGATTGGTAGTTTATTGCAGATTTTTCTCAGACTTGTCAGAAACCTTTTTACTAAACAGCTGCCTTATCTGTGAGTGATGTCAGATTATAGTCTATACAACAAGTAATAAAAAGTTGCATTTATCATCATAAATAAGCACATACATTTTAAAATTAGTACCACAAACACTTTGATTTTTATTGTAAAGAAATCACAAAAAGTGTCATAAAATCCTGGAGGGAATAGACATTTACTAATATTGTGTAATTTTAAGAATTCATTTATTTTTAACAGTTTGTGAGCAAGTTTTATCAATATATTCTGTCACAACCGGCCCTTAAAGAGCATTTATGATCTTGATTTGGCACAAAACGAAAATGAGTTTGATACAGACCCCCAACAGACCAGAAATACTTTATTCATCCCCAACACATTGTCTGGATTGTATTGAGCGTTTTGCAGTCTCTGCTATTTGATAATCCTTTGATGACCGGAGTGACCTAGGCATGGCATAAGCCTGATAACATTAGATTTGCTAATTTGCCATCATTTGTGCTCAGCAGAGATGAGTGTGATCTCTGGCCCCATTTTTTAATAGGGACACTGCTGTGCAATTTGGTACCAGCGTGTTGCAGAAAAACACAGCGACCGTTTCCATCCCTGTTTGTTCTATCTAACAGCAGATCTGCTTGAGAATCGCAGCATTTTGGCTATTATCTTTTTGAAACTTGGGCTCCAATCAAGGTTTTAAATTGTTCTGACTGGAAAATTTCAGGTTGATCCTGGAAGACGATTCCTCTGTGTTTTTTAAAAGATAAAATGTTCATTTAAAAGTGTTTCATATAAAAACGCCATGTATGAAATCAAATGAGGTTTGGAATGTATTATAAGAATACACAATGAAGAAAGGACACATCTAAAAGCAATAACTGGTAAAGGTAAAACCTTTAAAGTTGAAAGTGAAAAGTTGGGCCTCACATCAAGGATCTTATGAATGAATCTGCATACTAAACGCTTTATCTTCGGCAAGAATGACCTTGTTGCATTTTGCCATTGATCCACACATCGATTCATCTACCTGATAACTCTGAAACTCATTTATCATCTGCTGCGTTGGAGCTACATTTACTGGCAGGAAAATCAATCAACTGTAATCTGTTAATATACCAGCAGGACTATCTGTACATGTAGAGAACAAGCCACAGCTCTGATCAGTAAAGATGGAAATGTTCGTGATCAGGATGAGGGTAAAAGTTAGATGTACGTAATTAAGCAATGCTCAGGACTGTAATCTAATTTTCTGTAGATAAAAATTTGAATAAATATTGTCAGATCAGCATGAATTACTGGTGTCTTTTCATAAAACCTCCGTGTTCTCTTTGCCAGGTGGGGGAATGCAAGTAATTAGAGTTTCTCCTTCTGTTCTTTTAAATACTCAGTGCGGAGGAGGAGAGCTGCAGCAGTGGGACATAATCACCTGCTGTACACACGCTGCAGAAAACAGGGCTTGTATGGAATATCATCCTCTGTGTTTGAGGGATTTCCTGGCAATTTGCATTTTCTAACATAGTCTCTGACTGTATCTGAGCCCATAACCTATATTACCATCGGAGCTGAATTGTTGAAAAATGAAAATTTACCACATGGTTTGAACATTTTATAATGAAGCAGTTCCTTAAAAGGGAAACCAGGTGTTTGCATGTGGGCCAAAAAAGTGTGTGTTTATGCAAAGTGCTTAGAGAATCATGAAAAAGGTGGTGGTTGTCCATTTTATGAACATGCCAGGCTTAGGCTGGATTAAGTAATCTCTTAATTACATGGTCTGTTTGTTTTGCTTGTCTGTCACACCCTCATTAGCCTTTTGTTGGCCAGAATTAATAACAAGCAGCAGAATTGAGCTTGGCATCTCAGGACAAAGCTTGTGAAGGAATATGTCATTTGCAATCACACCTTACAGCACTAAAAGAGACAAAGTCAATACTTCCTAATGGACACAAGAAATCTGTATTCTGTCCTGTTGTCTTTGCTACAATCCTCTGTCAGTCGACCTGCAGAAACATGTTTTATTCCCTGTAGTTTAAGAATAATTATCACTGAAGGTTAAATATTACTCAGGATTTAGGCTTTAATAAATGTTCATTGAACAGTGTTATTGTCTCTGCACAGTCAAAAGTTTCTCAAACAGGCATAATTTATTTTTTTGTGGTAGGACCACATATTGAGTCCATTTGTTGTTATTTTAGGTGTTGTGGTTTTTCATATCATTTGGGTTCATGTTTTAGTTATTTCTATTTCTTTGCTGTTTACTTACTTTCTTAGATTTTACCTGATGAGTTTATCTTTTATTTGTGAATTTAGATTTAGTCTCCTTAGATTAGATTGTTTATTGTTTGTACCATCCCTGTACAAGCAATAATATTTATTTCTCCATTCCCTTCAGGCATTTTCTATAAACTATTTACCTCACTTGTAAGAAATGTCATTATCCACCATTTTATCTGAATATAAAATGTCACTGCCGATTCAATGACAATTTTTAGCACCACTGCAGCCTACAGACCCTCAGTATACTGACCTCCTTCGCTCTCGGCCTCTTTTTTATTGTTTGAAAGCGAAACAAAAACTTAAGATGACTCAGACCAAGAAATTCCAATTTGACCGGCAGGAAAAAGTTAATGAACAAAACTCAAATTGTGCGGATACTTGTTGGGATGGGATGCTGCCAGAATTGTTCTGTTTCAAATTATTTTTATTACATTAAAACAGGACGTATCATAAAAAATTCACATTTTTATTTCTTCCTGTATTCCCGCACGTTTTTCTAATTGCATTCGGGTCTCTACTGTTTCCAAAAATAGCCCAAGCACTTAAAAATACAGCCACTTTTTGGCAACATGTTTATGGTTTTTAGTGCCTGGAAAAAAACTCGTTTCAAAAACCTCCAGATTGTAACATCACAAATCGACAGGCACTGGTTGTCACTTAGCAACCAATGAAGCCCAGTCTGTTACCTAGCAACCCTAGCGGAGCTCCAGCAAGCTAACCCTACCATTGTTATGATTACTCTTTTGCTTTATGCTTTGTATCACCTTTTTTCCCCTTGTAAAGTCAATGAGGAGTTTTTGTCTTGCTGTGTTGAGAAGGTGCAGCTTATTTGCAGATGGCAGGAGCAAAACACATGTCAGCATTCGACCTTTTGAATTCAAAAGGTTCCCAGTCCTACTCGCCCACAACAAAGAGTTTACTGGCTTTTGATTGGTTTTCAGGAGAGTGGTGATATCAACCAAACTGGATGTCACCCTGTGACTTCTGCTGTGACGTTAGCTAGAGACTCTGAGCAAGTCTCAGCCTGGACATTTTAAAAAATTATACTTTTGCAAAATGGAAGATTTTCTCTGAATGTGTGTGTATCTTGAAAGCCACTAGGTAGAGGAGAAAATTTGCATGGCCCGGCTAACAGGCCTGAGGCTAGCTGTGAACCGCTTGTTTAAGTGCAGCTTCGGGTTCAGCTGGAAGGAGAAGAGCACGAGAGGAGACTACTGACGGAGCTGTATATCCATGTAAAAAGAAAAACAGCTGCTCAAGGTGAGGTGGCATTTATTGTTTGTGCACTCAGATCTATTAAAAACTTGTATGGTGAATATAAAAGGTCAGATGGCAAATGAGTATCTCCCAAAAGAGTTGCTCATATACATAGAAAACCCACAGTTGCACTGATGTCCTAGTTACTGAAGAGTGATGTAACACCATCACTCTTTAACTTTCAGCATTGTGCTCGACTGCCTAATCCTCACTTTGTTTCTTTCACACTTTTTTAAATGTCATTTAATCTCACTTGGGTTTTTATGCCCAAATATTTACTCCTGCTCAACAACAACAAAACATAAGTGATGGTACTGAGACTGCTTCCCATTTCATAGGTAATAGTTTAAGATATTTTTATTCCTTGTTTCACACCAACATAGATCTGAAGATATTGATGAAGACTAATTAATGGTTTGCACTGTTATTTGAATTCCTTTACAAAAGCCTGCAGTTCTATAAAGTCTAAAAAAGTACTTCTGGAACTGTGGTCCGTGGGCTCCCTCTAGTGGTCCGTGTGGTACTGCATGTAGGCAACCGTTTGCAACGCTACAGTTAGCTTACCAAAGGATTGTGTTTAAAAATATTAATGGCTACATGGCTTAAGACCAGGTCACTAAAAAGAAACCCTGGAGATTTCAGTGGAAAGTTGAGAGCTTTTGTTTTGAACACATACAGAGACACAGAGCTAGGTCTGCGGCTGCGCAGAATGTGATTTGATGACGACTGAGCAGTGAACAGCGCTGCGCCCCACGTTGACTAGCTGCATCTTAACATCCATCCATCCATCCATTTTCTTGACACCCTTGTCCCTTGGTGGGGTCGGGAGGGTTGCTGGTGCCGATCTCCAGCTAACGTTCTGGGCGAGAGGTGGGGTCACCCTGGACAGGTCGCCAGTCTGTCGCAGGGCAACACAGAGACACACAGGACAAACCATGCACACCTAGGGACAATTTGGAGAGACCAATTAACCTAGCAGTCATGTTTTTGGACTGTGGGAGGAAACCGGAGTACCCGGAGAAAACCCACGCATACACAGGGAGAACATGCAAACACCATGCAGAAAGGCCGGGGCCGGGAATCGAACCCAGAGCCTTCTTGCTGCAAGGCAACAGCTCTGCCAACTGCGCCACTGTGCAGCCTGCATCTTAACATCTAAAGTTAAATTATTTATGTTGGACTATCTACTGCCAAAAAGAAAATGTTTTTGCCAGTCCAACTCAAGTATATGTTTCTTTTATTATGCTTTTAAATTACAAATAAAATCATTAGTGCACACACCACTTGTAAGAAAGAACATTTTTAATTTTCATGTGTTTTCTATCATTGAAAGGTTTAGCATCCATAATTGTTATTTATTTGTTCATGGTTTTAGTGTGGCCAACATTAGATGGAACAAAGACAATGAGTTAAGAGTCTAATTTAATTTCAGGTTGTATTAACGTGTTGCATCACTGCGTGGGCAATTTCAAGTTATGTCATCCGTGAGCATTTGTTAAATGGGCCTGAAAAAGTTTGACAAGCACTCCTCTAAATGGATGTGATATTTTATTTAGTGATATAGGAATAAGCACTTATGTAATCCAAGGTTCATGCAAACAGCTTAACAATAAACTTCATGTCCACTGACATGAAAATACCACAGTGGCTATCTGTCTTCAACCTAAAGCCAACCTAAACATCACCATATATCCTGTGTTGTGTGACTAATGAACAACATTGCTAGAAATTTACTGGAGCCAAGTGCAGGTTAGATGTGCTCATCCACCCTGAACACATCATACTGCACTCCAGCACTGCAATAATGGATGGTATATGGCTGCCATTATGACCTTCCCTCAGCACTGCAGTGCACCATGAGCCACATGAAATTAAATTACAGCTCAAGAGGAGCTTCACTCTGATCACCCGACATGTGCCCTGTTTCCTGTTCTGCTCATTTCTCTTCCTCCTGGCTTTTTCTGGTGCCTGTTTCTCCTAAATTTTCACCTTGAATTGCAAGTGGGATGCAGGGACACAGATGTATGTATCCTCTGTTTCTGGTCGCTGGATCATTTTAAATCCTGTATGAACTATTATGCTGTGAGTGTTTAACTTTTTATTGTGGCTTCAGCATTTCCTGAGCATCTGACTCATAAAAATCTTTATATCTGATTTGTCGGATACACTGCCTGAAATCAAACATTCCAACATAAATGACTTTTGCTGTTTCCAATGTCGTTACCATACTGTAAACATGACATTAGTCCCGTTTAGCGTCACTATGACTGTTTCACTACAAATTTGGTCTCTTCGGGATTTTTTTGTCCCTATCTAATGTACCTATTTTATATTTTAATACGTCTTCAGAAAACTGCACGAAATATGTTCTAAAAAAGCACATGAATAACCCTGGATGCTGACCGAAACTGTTACAGGCAACAAGCAGAACAACACCTTTTTCTGGACATTGCGTGGAAAAAACTAGATTTTTCATTGTTCTTTTTTTTTTACCGTAAACATCTGAGAAATAACATGTTACATGTCTCAAATGGGTTGGAACAATGATAACAAATGATTTTTTTTATTGATGTGTCTCTGCTTATCCTTCGTTCTTTGTGGAGAGCCTGTAAACATGAACAGCGTTAGTGAAATGAGCAAACGCCGTCTTCTTCCCAAAACTGTGTCTTTATTGCAAATACTCGAAATCATAGCAACATAAAATTAACATTCCTTTGTGCAATCACCTCCAAGAATTCTTCTGTTGTTCTACAACACCAATATACAATATTAATTATTTTAATGGCGTTTAGTTGCACAACTTTACGTCCATTCGAGGCTGTTTTCACATTTATTGCGTTGTTCATATTAGTCTCGATGTTTGCAGATTTGTGGAGCGCAACGCGAAGCTCGACGTCATTCACAGCAAATATGAACTTCACATGAACAAAGACACAGCAGGACGGATCATCCGGGAAATGATGGACAGGGAGAGTCTGACGTAAACGACCAGGATGACCGACACATTCTGGGATTTATTACGAGTCTCAGCTTATATACAAATGAGTAACTTCACGTTCAAAAACGAGCCCCAAAAATCGCAACCCGCGATTCATTAAATTTGCAAGCGACTTTGGAAACAAAACAAGCATAAAACCGCTTATAATAATCGGACTTGGCGACAGAAACACAAAATAGTTCCTGTTTTTCCAACAACGAAATGCTCATCCATTGTTTACATTTCTGGCGCTGCTGATATTGTCGCATATAAACGGCGGTCGCTCCCCAAGATGCCCAGAGGAAATAACATTAAATTATAAAAGAACATAGTAACGCACAGTAACAAAGTGATTTCGTTAAGTAACTGTAATCTCCCACTTTATGGTGTATCACAAAAAACAAAAAAAATGAAACTTCTACAGGTATGACAGATTTATAAAAAAAAAAGTAACAATGATGTGCGCATGCGCATGTTAAAGCAGAGTTTTTGACTCTCCATTCAAAGACTCTGCTTTTAACGTATATTCAGACTAAACCTTTTGTCTTTTTGTCTTGCAGGCTGACGTTTGTAACAAGGAACCAGTCAGACTGGACTGTAGGATAGAATAGGTTATCCTTTCTGTCTTTTACCTCTGTCTCCGTCTATCCCTCTATCTTTTCAGATATAGGTGTTAGCATAAACTGAAGATGAGGGTTCGTTCAAAAATCTTGAAACAAAAAGGAAAGGTATAATTGCCGAGGCCGTTTTCTAAAGACTCTGTCTTTAAAGCCCCATACCTTACCTTCCCGCAGGAGGCGCCAGGTACGGGGCTTTAAAGACAAAGTCCTTATGAGAGGCCCCAGCACTAAAACCTTTCCTTTTCGTCTCAGTAGCAACTCTTGTGAACGACCCCTCATCTTCAGTCTATGCTAAAACCTCAATCTGAAAAGATAGAGTGATAGACGGAGAGAGAGATAAAAGAAAGAAAGGATAACCTATTCTATCCTCTACTATCCTGTCCAGGTTTGTTCTTATAACGTCAGCTTGCAAGACAACAAGACAAAAAGTCTAGCAACGAAATGATCACAGAGGTCCCACATTCAAGGACTCTGCTTCTGTCGGTCATTGACGTCATCGGTGACGTATGATTCGGGCTTTGACTTGGCCAAGCGAGGATCAAGTGACCGGCTGACTCAATCAGATGTAGGTGACGTCACAGTCCTATTTACATAGTCTCTGATCACATGATTGGCTCATCTGGTTACGTGATCCTCGGGTGGGAAAAGTCAAAGCCCGAATCATATGTCACAGATTGACGTCAATAACAGGTGTTCTGATTATCTGTCATTCCCGTAAATCCAGCATACTTTACAGTAATGCGCATGCGCACGTCAATGTTACGTCACAAACTGCTTTCTCAGCAGATTTCTTATCTATCCGTCAAACCTGTAGAAGTTTCATTTTGTGTGTTTGTATTTCTCAGTAGATTACGGTAAATTTGATTTAATTAAGCTGCTATGTTAATCAAATACTGTATATTAACATAAATGACTTTTGCGGTTTCCAATGTCGTTACCATACTGCAAACATGACAGTAGTCCTGTTTAGCGTCAGTCACAAATACTGTTTGACTACAAATTTGGTCTCTTCGGGATTTTTTTTTTTGTCCCTATAGCTAATCTACCTATTTAATATTTTAATACTTCTTCAGAAAACTGCATGGAATATGTTCTAAAAAAGCACATGAATAACCCTGGATGCTGACCGAAGCTGTTACTGTTCTGGACACTGATAAGGTCTCTTCTTCAATGACAATAGTAGCTTTTAAAATGCAGTCTGGTCATAAACAATATCAGGCAGGTGATGTATCATGTGTTTCCCCAGCTGTTATAGATTTCAAACCTTCTTTCTTTTACTTTTATTTCCAAACCAAACAAGGCTGGAACAAATGATGAAGAACACCGGTGACAATCTAATCTGTCTGTTTATTTACCATTATTTCGGACAAAATTAATTCAGATTATTTTATTTAGATAGCAACAATATGCAATGAATGTCATTTCAAGACACTTTACAAGATAAACAGGACCATCACATCGGTCCAACTAAAGTCTTATCACAATACAGCAGAGCCAAATTCATTTGTTAATTAAACACCCATTTTTTAGCTGAGTGCAACTTCTCAAGCTAAAACAAATTGTTTACCCTGAACAAGGTGTTACCACAATGGCTCTTTGAAACGTCCACAAAGGCTCTGATATTATTTTTAAACACAGCACTAATAGTATCAAATACAAACTTTAACAGCTTTTCATGGAAAAATTACATAGACTTTCCACAACAATAACACAAAAAGTACTAGAACACTATTTTATCTATTTTGTTGCATTAGATTGAAGAGTGAAATACTTTTTTAAAAATAATATTCCACAAATATCAACCCTACAGAATAAAAATGATCAATTTTTCCCTCTTCATTTGAAAATCTTAAATAAATAAAAATGTCATTTCTTCTTATTTTATCATATTTTTTTATTATTATCAAAAACTAAGATTGTGAAACAGTTGAGGCTCTAATTGAACATTATTTAGCCAGATTGAAGGCAAAAGCAGCTCTGTGGAGTCTAATGGTTACAACATTTTATTTTACCACGAGACATGATAAGCTAAACTTAAATGCATTGTTTCTTAACTAATTGACAATTAATTTCTGTAAATAAATTAAGTCTGTCTTTTTAGCTTCATTATGGTGACGTTTGTTGTGAATTGGAGTTTGATAGCTCTACCTCAGGGGCTCCAGGAAAGAGAGACAGCTACAACAGAATCACTGGATCATGCACCCATTAAACAGTCATTAGCAGTAAAGTTAAAGTGTTAAAGTGTTGGTTTGCATGCAAATAAGAACAGGTTAAACATTGCGTCTTATTTGATATTGTTTTAATGTTTTGTATTTTGTTGGGTGTCACTGGGTTGTATTCATATCTCGTTTTAGACATGATGCATGTTCAATACAGATTTTTCTGTTTTGGAGAAAGTTTGTATATTTATTTCATTAGATTTATTTACAATATGAATTTGCCTAAAAGAGGCTGAAGTTTTAGGCATATGGGCATAGAAATATGTGGACAGGGTGTTAAAAAACCAGCCACTGTCCCACATCTGCCTCTTCCAGGTCCACCGGACCTCGATAAGGTCCGGTGGACCAGAACTCATCTGGAATAAACCAGATCAGAATCTCTGAAACTAAATTGATCAACCAGTTTTTCAGTTTAGGGTTGTCCAAAGGTATCTCTACTATCTCCACAGAGGGAGAAAACATTGCAGTGATTCTTTGAGATCTCATAACTCCAATACATTCATATTGAATAGACTCTCAGAAAGTGCTTGGCACTGCATTCAGAGAGTCCATAAGTCACAACATTGTCAGAGTGGCAATGGTGATGCATGAAGATGCCCACTCTCAGTTCCTTCCAGAGGAAGTATTCTCTGTCAGATAAACCTAAGCTTAATTTCTTCCGCTGGTCTAATGCGTTTTTAATACAGCTATGTGACTTATGTTGCTGTCAGCTGGCTAGCCTCACAGGGATGCTAGGATGCTAGTGGGCGGCAAATGGGAACTGTGAGGGAAAAAAAAGATGACACAGATTAATCATGGTGGCAGAGGCGGTGTGCATTTGATCAAATTCTCATTGACTGAGACCAGGGAGAAGGTTGCACCTCTGGAAGACAAAAACGGGGAGTTCAGCTTGCTTTGGGTCCAGGATAAATGACTCTTGTCCTCTGGAGCGTGCGTTCAAGAAAAGCACAACGCATTGCCCTCATAGGCAATACGCGTTATTGATAAAGTGCAGGGGCAGGTATATTTCTCATCGTGATGTGGTTCAGTGTAAACATTATTAAGTGTCAGCGAACTTTCAAGTATTGTAGAATATCTTTGGTTGTGTGTAATAATTTGATCAACCTACGCTTTATCTGAAAACAGTGGGAGGTTACTCTCACCGTTTATTGCTCCATAACACAAAGAGTCTCCATGGAAATCCACAAGGGGAAGATTCTTACACTGTGCTTCAGATATTAGCAGATGCATGCTCTGTCAATATTAAATACACTTTAATAAGGGAAGATTCCATGCTAACCCGACAAATAGAACAAAAGAAGAAAATGGAACCAGAAACTCGATCATAAAACAACAAAAGAAGAAAATGGAACCAGAAACTCGATCATAAAACAATGCATGAATGACTAAATCCATGAAAGTAAAATGCAGTTAAACCCAGAATATTCAAATCATGACAACAAGTCGACCTTAAACAATGATATTCAGCGGTAAGAAGTTTTGAGCATGAAATGGTCCAAAAGGTCTTGGGATGCTTTTTAAATGTATTTGTTTTCTAATTTGATTTCAGTCTATTTGCAGAGAACTGTCTCAGAACAAATGTTAACTCAAGATCGTTTACAAGGCAAGCGGAATCGTTTTATACTCAGAAATATATAGTTAGCTTAGTTCAATCTTATAGAAAGATTCATATTTGCACAGATTCTAGTTACACGACAACTCAGTCAAGTTCAATTTATTATTTATACATAAATCTGAGGAAATCATGTTCACTGGGTCAAAGCATTGACTTTGCACAAATCCTTTCTGATCATTTACAGTTCGATCACATCATTGAAACTTCAAACTTAATGCTGAGTTAAAACTGGCGGAGTTTGTTTGTCAAATATCTTATTTCAGTTTTATGAAATAAGATGTTAAAGATGTTAAAATGTGACAAATGTGACATCATACATTATTGTAAATATCACAAAAATTCCTTGAAACATTTTAAAATTAGCACCACAAAATATCTTATTTTGATGACAAGCAAAATCAAAAATCACAAAATTTTCGATGGACTGATCAGTGTAAAAAAATTTCAATATAATTTAATTTTAAGAAACACATTGAATTCAGAAAAAAAAACTATTTATTGATGTTTTAACAGTTTCATGGGCTTTATCAATACATTCCGGCCCTTTCAGAACATTCAGATTTTTGATTTGGCCCAAAATGAAAATGAGTTTGACTCTCCTGGTCTACACAGTCACCAGATCTCAGTCCACTAAAGGTGTTTCGCACCATTGGTGTTCAATCAACAAATCTCCAATAACTACATGATGCTGTCACATAATTATGGAACATAATCTATTTAGACCCCTCTTTAAATTAATGCCATGAATAATTAAAACAATTCTGAAAGTATAAGGGGGTCCAACTGTCCACTGACAAGATATATCCAACATAGTCTCCAGTATATGTAGAAAAATAAACATTCGTTGTCTGTGCATTTCATATATTTTACCTTAAAAATAGTGAAATAGTGAAACTTGACTGCTTTACAATATTCTATTGTCATTCTGGAAAATGTATTCTAAACTAAAACACTGTGGGGAGCCACTTCCTGCAATTATTTTTTCTTTAGTATTCCAGTTTGTGGCCAAAGGTTTTGCCACAAGGCATTTGACCTACAGGCCTCCTCCCAAGTCCACACACTCATCAAAATGTTCAAAAGGAGAACTTATTCTAAAACACAACCTCACCTCTGGTGTTTTATTCTTCTTTATCTGCAGTTTTCTCCCTTGTGCTGAGCCCCCATATCTTCGTCTAATAAGCAAGAAAGGAAAAAGGACAGCGGTGTGCTTAAAGTGGAGTTTTAAAAAGGCATGTTTTTCCTGTGCGCACGCACACACACACTCACACACACACACACTGTGGCCCCAAGATTGCCAGTCTCTCTCCTTCCTGTAGGGGAAGGAACTACAAGTAGATAAAACATCCATACAGAGTAATGACTTGCATGACTAAGCTGCTGCCGGCTCACGCATGCAGTAGATCAGCGCTGAAGGTCAGGACACGTCCAGAATGAAACCAGGAAAACAGAAAGGCCGAGGCCGCCGAGGTTCGAAGTGTGTATACATCTGTGTAGAAATGAGGTTTTGTTCTGGGTGGGCTGGTCTTCGGCTGGTTAATTTTGTTTCCCCAGCCTTTTCCTGCCAATAAATTGGTCCTGTGTCTTCCCACCTGGCCAAGCCGCCACAAAAAGGTCATATGTGCTCAGGGAGAACACGACTACAGTGCTGCATACAGGAGGCAGAAGGTTTTTCATTTATTTCCAGCAGGTTTCTGTAGAGTATTTTTTATGTTTATTCTTTTACTTCAGTCACAGCAGCAAGAAGCCCTTAAAGAGGTCAGCATGTCAGCTAGTGTACTTGAATGTTGTTGAGCTCCATCTGGTCTGCACTGAAATGCTCTGTATTGTTGTTGTTTTTTTTTTTATTTTGTACCTTATGTGCCTAATAATGTCCGTAAAAGTAGTAAATTTATTTAAATATAGTCAATTGAAATTATGCATACCTGGTAAATATGACTTATGTTGTTATACTTCTGGAACTTATCCAGAGTTTGCCACATAAAAACAATCAAGCATATTATTTAGATTTTATCTAATAGACCTTTAAATGTTAGTGAAACAATCTGAATTGGGCCAGCAAGCATTTCTGATTTTCTCTGAAACTCCTGAATATCCCGTGCAAAAAAGTCGTCTAATGTCACTAAATATATAGATGTTATGAAGAAAAAGACACACATAAGAATAAGGTGAACTCACTTTAAGCATATTCTGCACACCCACTAGTTGGAGATAAACTAGTGCTTTCATTCTATTGGCTGAGAGGTTGCCAGGCGCTGGTACTTTTTGTATCAAGTGCAAGCAGAAAATGATTCACAAGCGAGGAGAGAGGTTTGCAAACGGAGATTTGAGCCGAGCAGAGACATGTTTTGAGAGCGAGGAGAAAGGTTTGACAGAGCATAGTGAATATTTGAAAGAGTGCAGAAATTTTGAGTGCAAAGATTACAAGTTTTGAGAAGAAAGGCGTGAAATCCTGCTTTCAAATTGAAAATGTGTGATCTCAAATTATGGCAAGAAAGTTCCCCCATAAATGTGAGGTAAAGTAAGAAAACAGACAAATGAGTTTTGCAACAAATATATTTTTTGTATTTATCTATCATGAAGGTGCTATTATAACTATTAAGCTTTTAAGTGTTCCAGGATATTTCAAATACCTTCTTTTAAAAAGCTGACATTATCTAAAATTTTGCTGCTGCATTATTTTAAACTTGACAATTAGCTTTGGTGATGGGCCAACTCCGTTTTCCACAACTTCCCACAATTATATTATTTTTCATCCTCTCATCTGGTTGTTTTTGAAGCAACAACTCAGTCAGTGGACCAAGACAAGCAGCTTTATTGTCCATCACTGCTCTTTGAAGATGTCACTTGTGCGTCAGATTAACATGTATAACATACAGGCACGAATGTGCAGTAAAATTTTAAGCACATTAAAATCTATGTAATTGATAATCAAAATTAATACACTAAAGTCCCGATCCTAATTGGAAGCTGCTCTAGCCCTTCTGCATGTCAAGCACCCCATTAAACAGCTAGATGCAGTTTAACAGTAGCGTAGAAGAAGAAAATAAAAAAGTGAGAATAAAAAAAGATCATGTAATAGCTGTAATCTGTGGGGGACGTGATACACACTGAGCTTGTTATAGTAACAACAGACATGGATCCCACCCACAAATGGATCTGACAGCTTTCAGTGTTTCTTTGTATGTGTTGAAATTTTGCAGAGCTTCGGCTCCCAAGGCAATACCAGAGAGATTCATGTGTTAGCTGAAAGTATTTGCTTTCCGCTTCTTACTGGTTTCATCACATGTACAGTATCAGTCACATAAGTGGCAGCTGTTGGAATGATTGAGGTTTATCCAGGTGCAATTTGAGGTTAACTATTTACATCCTGCTTCCCAGTCACATGTAACATGATCTGAAAGCTAACAGGTGACATTTCTCCTTTAATTTTTGCAGTCTGTTTTTTTCTGCACTGTAAAACATGCAAGACACATTTAGTTGTGTCCACTATCTTCTACTTTTTAAGTCAAATGAATTTAGCGAGTTTTAGATACTGGAACTAAATGTGTGAGTTTGCTAAAGATGAACTTGCAAAAGCTAAGTTGTGTTAGCTTTTTATTAATTTTGTCAAACATCCAAGAGTTGAATAAACTAGAGATTTTACACTTAAAAAAACTGAAAGAAGAAAATGAAAAGAGTGGGAACTATTTCTCAGAATGCTGAACAGTGTGGTTTTGGAAGTGCGTTAAATTGATCCGACTGTTGAAAATGTTCATTTTAATGCAACTAACAGTTTGCACTGCTTGAGGATAATGTCCTAAATGTTTTTGAGCAGAATTCATTATGATGTTCCGTAAAATTCATAATCAGATTGGAAATTTTGTTCATGCAGTATGAAACAAAAATTTTAATTATTCTAAAGTAAGTAATGTTGCTCTGAGTAAAAATAATAGTGAAAAGTGGCTCTTTAACTTGGTGAGGGCCGTTTTATTGTTGCTTATTTTGAAATAATTATTTGGCTTAAACTGCAGCATTAATTGCAGCATCATTAATTCAAGATTAATAAACTTAAAAAAACAATGTTTAGAGAACTTGTCTCTTGTTGTTAAATAAACTTCATGAAGTTTAATTTCTGAGTTTAAAGCAAAACAATTTTCTTGTTGACTTAAAATGCATTTTCAAGGCAGCAGGTGGAATTTCATTTTCAAGTTAAACCACCTTCAGATGTTTTACAGTGTGGCCACCCACATGATTTTAGTATTTTAGTTCTGTATTTTTACAGTGTCTGTGGGAGGATTTTTTTTTCTGTTGTTTACCTGTGTGAGGCGCATCTGTATTTGTGGCATCTTTCCCTTTCAGTTTTATTTTTGTTTTTGCACCTAAAAATGTAGTTCTCCAGGCCTAAACTGTGTACAAATAGCTGTATTATTTATCTCATTAGTGATAAATATAAACCATTGGACTTCTGCATTTGCCGATAACAACCCTGATACTGCTGCCTGTGGATTGTTAAGGATTGTCTTTTCCTCTCCTGGACTCATTGCTGTGGCAGGAAACATTACTGTGAACAACAGGCACAGTGTTATCTCCAGGCCATTTGGATTTCTGCTTGTTTTTTCCAAATCTCATGTCATCGGTGGTGAATGGTGCTATCTTTAGCTGCAGGCTAGACACTGCGGCTGGCTTACAGAGTGGCTCAGCAGTGGTTACATGTTCACCGAATAAAACACATGTCTTGCTTTGATTAGATGTTAATTTCCACCCAACTTCAATACTGTCATAGACTGTTCATCAGTTTGAACCATGAGAACAAAACCATTAAATCCAAACTTGTGTCTCTTGCTACGTCTGCTCCAGTGTCGATAAGAAAATAATTCGGTATTGATTTTGATTTCCTGATTGATTTTCCTCTCTTATGTTCCCAAACTGAGTTAACAAAACGCCTGGATTTGCTTCGAGGCTCCTGGCTGCCTCTGACAGATTAAAGTGCTGCAGCTACTTCAGGTACATCTCAGTAAATTGGAAGATGTGTTCAAGTGAGGCTTGTTTGGGAGGTCAAATGCATCTTTTGAAGAGAAACTTTAGGCAGGTGGTCCTTTGTTAAGCCCATATTTCTGTAATTAATCACTAAGCGAAGGAGTTATGAAATTAACCAACTTTTCAACAATATTGTAGTTTATTGTGCATGACAGAATTGTCTCTCAAACTTTAGATGCAGTGTTGCAGGTACATTTTTTTTGCAAAAATATTAACTTTTCTGAATTTTGTCAAATTTCTTCAAATTCAATGTGTTTTTTTATATGTTTTTGATGCAATAGACCAGTTCTGTCAAACTAATTTTCATTTTGGGCCAAATCAAAAATCTGAATGTTCTTAAAGGGCCGGGTGTGCCTTAATGTGTTTTTTAAAACCAATTAAACTGTTAAAATACCAATAAGCAGCTGTTTGTTTAAGCATTCACAAATACTTAAACAAAGTGTGGTGTGCATTTATTTCAGTCGAGCGATAAGAAATTAAAATCCATGCTAGTGAGCGAATTACAGATGAAAACAGGAAAACTACATCCTCCTAATGATTGTTGTCCAGGTGTTTTTGTAAACTGGAAAATTCTGTCCTTGACATATTTTTACGTTTAAGAAGAGATATCACATCTCTTCTTTTCTCCCTGGCTCAGAATATTACCATCTCACCTCTCTCTTCTGTCCTTGTTCTTTTTTTTGTTGTTGTTTCCAAAGGCTAATGCAATGATGCAGATAATTATACATCCCCCTTGCCGACCCCCCACCGACCCCCCACCTCTCTGCCATATTGGCATCACAAACAGTATTCCCCTCCACTTCATGTGAACAGCAACCTTCCACTGATGCAGGAATAGATGACAAAATCGCAAATTCAGCGCACAGTGATAAATGAGGACATATATCTGACAAACAAGCTGTTGTAGTGACATTGCTGGAGGCAGTTCACCCCATTACCAAAATAGTCCCGTGTTTTTGTGTGTGTGCGTGTGTGTGTGTGTCCGTTTTCTCCATCATCGTACATTTCAAGATTCAACACGATAAAAAAAACAAGTGGATTTGTAGAACTGGCAGGAAGTTCTGGAAGTGACATAATTTCCTCCTGACATTGTTAGTCCCAATATTTGAAGCAAAATGAGCAACAGTAATCAGAAGTGGTGAGAGGCTGAGTTCACTCTCCAATTAGTCTGATAGTTTATGATATCCTTAAAACTTTATCTTGTTTTACTGTGTTTTTCTATTTAGCCTAACAGGAAAAATATGTTTTGTTTTATTTCCTCCATTTTAATACAACACAGCTCCATCTCATTGTAAGCTACAATTCAAATTAATTTAATAAAACATTATCAAAAAGGAATCTGTCACTAGGGATTCTATATTCTTCCAGTCCAGTTTACATTTCACAGCTGCATATAGTCAGGATTTGGGATTGTTGGATTTTAACATCTTTGCTGTGAAGGAATTAAACCCTGTTTTTTATAAATATATGATGAACCCTGCATAGAAAATGTTTGACATATTCACATTTTGCACCGCTGGATCATTACCAGGTTGTAAGTTGAGCTTCAAAATGTAAAAAAAGAGCAAAATTAAGAGGCAGCAGTTGATCCAGATATTAACCATACTGCAAAAAACAAATGGAAAAAAAAAAGTAAAAACCTTCTGCATCCATAGATCCTTTTTGGTCTGTTTAAGATGTCTTAAAGACTCCAGCAACACTTGAAATCCTAGAAACCCTCACTATGCACCATGGGAGTTGGCAGTGTTGTATAGTAACAAAGTAAAACACTTCACTACTTTACTCAAGTATATTTTAGAGTACTTCATACTTTCGAGTATGAAAATTTTTGATAACTTTCACTTTTACTTCACTATATTTCCGAACTTAATAGCATACTTTTACTCCGTAACATTTTAAATGTGTGGTTTAGTTCCTCGTTACAAAACAGCAAAAAAGAGAAAAGCTGGTGTTTTGACTGCAACAAAGTCAGTAGCCTCCTTGCCTGGGCTTGTTCATCGCCACCAATAGGAAACACTTGTTTCACTTTTCCCATTAAACACAAATCAAGTCTTGTGATGAGCAGCAGCCACATGTCCCTAATGCCTCATAATGATCAGTTGTTGCACCAATAATTTGTGAAGTAGAGTAATTAATCGTAACGGCTTTTTTTCTTCATGCTGGCCGCATTTTCTGTACTGACTATTTTTCTCATTTTCAGCACTGACCTTACTTGAATGGAAAACTTAAAGCTTACAAAAACTTTGTATTTTCTGTCCTGGAGGGGAAACTAAGAAGCTGGTTAAGCAGGTTAAGTTAACCTTGTGCTGTAGGTAAACACCTAATTTTCTTAACCAAATTATACCTGCAAGTTTATCTATTAGCAGGTTTAATTTTGCCTGCACTTGGTTGTGTACATTACTTTAACTGTATTTGACAAGTTTAACAAAATATAAAAAAGTCATTCAAACTGCATTTGCCTTGTTTTACTTTTTATTTGTACTTTTCATTACATTACTTGAGTACATCCATTTTTACAGTAATTTCCATACTTAAGTACAAGAAAATTCAGATACTTTAAGACTTTAAATCAAGTAACATTTCAGTCAGTGACTTGGACTTTTACCAAAGTCATATTTTGGAGAGGTACCTATACTTTTACTTGACTCTGAGATTTCAGTACTTTATACAAGACTGGGAGTTTGTGAAATTGTGATAGAAACTTTTTGGTGTGTCTGGCAATGTTCTGCTAATGAATCATCTTTTGATCCAGGTGTTGAAACCAGCGAAAGAATTAAAACGTCCTTTCCAGGTTTAAGATTTTAATCTGCAGTGTACAGCATCCAAACTGAAACCTTTATAATTTAACCTACAAATGAAACACACTTTTCTTTTCTATTGTTTTATGTAAATTAAATTTAATGAGAGGTGTGAGAAAGACAATGAAAAGAACTGATGTGAAATTGAGTGGGATGGTTCAGAGTCATGAAGTCACATTTTCAACCTGCAGAGCAAGCAAAGGCTTTTTCATAAATAAAAAAAAATGCTTTTTCCATCTCTGTGCAGTTTTTGTAGTGCGCAGGTGTTTTGAGAATTGGTTATTGGAAATTATAAAGATGGATATAACATAAAGTCCTTAGATTAACATGAAAAATCTTTTGAAAGGAAAAGCTATGATTTTCAGAGAATATTTGAATCAAATTCTACATTAAGGCTAGGGAAGGAGTGGTTAGTGCTGTACGGCTCACAGCGTCTTGACTCATCTAATAAGATGTTTGTCTTAACTTCAGTTTGTGGAGTATTTTATTTTGAAAAGCATCAACTTCTTACTCTGTTTAATCTTTGTCAAGCAAAGGCACTTTACATACATTTGCAATTCAATCATCCCTATTGAAGTTACTTCAACTGAACCAAGAGCACAATTAAACCAGAGAGTTTAAGAATCCAAACTATAGACTTTAAAAAGAAATTGATAATTGTCCTGATGTGATTTCAAGTCCTGGTATTAAATTCATTGGTGGAATTATTTGAAGCAACAAAAGTGAAAAGAAAACATCACAAACGTAACAACGACTTGAAAGAAAAATAATCACACTTGCACAGCTGTCTGTGTCACATTCATTAAAATGATTTAAACATGTAGAAGACTAAATATTATCACTACCTCCTGAAATATCTATCACAATAGCCAGAGGAAAACAGAAGCTTATTACTCACATGGCAGGTCACACATACTAAAAATACTCAAATATATGTGGGTGCATGTAAAATCTGCTGATGCCTCTCAGTTTCCGTAGTGTGTGTATCTGTCTCAGAAACGGAGTCTGACACATAGTGACACGTAGCGCTACAGGTGCTAACATGCATGCTCAGGCCTGTGGATGTCAGATTCGTTTTCTGAAACTCATGCCATCGAGCAGAGTCCCAGGTGTGTGCATGGCCAGAGGAAGCATTCTCACACTGCAACAACCGGACACGACATAAATCAGGCAAGTTTTTGGTTTGAAGTGTTTGAATTGTGTCTTGCTGCTGTATTCGATTTAGCAGTTTTCTCTCTTTCGTTTGCGTGGACAAGCATTTCTCCACTCAAAGTTGTTGTGCAGCAATAGGAGTCTAGTTTTGGCCATATAATGATTTCTTAAAACATTTATTAATAAATTAATAATATAGATCAAAATTAAATCGATTATCAAGAAATAAACAAATATTACAGTCTCGGTTATTGATTATAAATAAATACAATCAATTTCTCTCAAATATGCAAGAATTTTTAAACATCAGCAAATTATATTCTGCTAACACTTCCTAAACTACCATGAAGAATTAAACAAAAACTATAAACCTAAATACTACTAAAAGTCAACAGTAACCTATAAAAATGGAACCAATTAAATGATGCAATGACATCTCAGTTCAGTATGAATTGAGACGTCACTTAAAGTTAGTGTTACCATTAACTTTAACATTTACACCAACTAATCAGTGTATGTTTCATGGTAAAATTATCTATTTCAATATGACAGTCTAGTAAAAATATGCATGTCTAAAAACCAAGGACTGCATTGAAGATGTTTGTCAGTGAGTTAGCTATAATCAATCAAGGATTAGCTTGGACTGCATGTTTTTTGATGCAAAGATGTCCACATAGCTGTGCAGACCGATTTTTAACCCGTTTGTGTATTTTTTACTTTTTCTATTGCGTCTCTCACCCGTTCAGGTTTTTATGCAGCCTGAGTTGCCTCAAGCAAAGAATGACATGGACCTACACCTCATTCATGAGATCAGCCCAGCCATCTGTGCAAGGTGACATCCAGGAGGTGAGCATGAAGCGTGCAGTCCCTGATATCATCACCAGATACTATCGCAGAATTTACTGCTCTCACACAGACACTGAATACCACCTTGCTTGCATGGATAAAAAAGATTACTGGACTGATTTAGAGGTCTTTGGGTCACGGTGTTTCCATCGAGGTAAACCCGCCGGAGCCGAGCAGGTGAGGAATTGATCATGAAGACCAAATGTGGAGCAAGGAAGCAGGAGAACGTGGGAGAGAATAGAGCTTCAAGGAAACAACATTAAGTGCTCATCTGTTTTCCTTTGTTTAGAAAAACAAGAAAGCATCTTTCTCAACGAAAATAAAAACCTGCGCCTTATGAGATGCTCTGCATTCATTGTTTCAGGACTTTTTTTGTACAAACTACTGCATGACATGAAGATAATTTGAAGAAATGTCATGTTCTCACTGCACAAAGAGAAATGAGGCGATTAACAGCACAATCTCTGAATGACAGCCGAGCTCTGTGACTCTGATTGTAAAGAAAATACTTTTACACTAAGACAGTTGAAAACGCAGTGACTTCTGCGTCGTTGTTCCTGTTTTCATCACAAAAACAGGGAAACGACTCCAACACATTTTCAGATTGTCATCTTGTTCCTGCCTTACAGGTAATGTGTGACTGCTGCCTATTATCTCTATAGATTAAATTATATCAAACTTTAACATTGGCAATCATCACAAAGTAGCATCAACACTCTGAGCTTTTACTCAAAGAATAGTGTTTCATGATCCGTGAGTATTTTACAGGTTTTTTCTCATTTGAATTAACATTTTAAAATCAGTTGAAAAATGGTGAGAATTCACAAGTTGCATTGTAGGATCTTAAAAAGGTTCTAAATAGAGCTTCAAAATAAGAAATGACAGTATTTCAAATAAGTATTAAATTGAAACAGACTGTTTAGCAGTCGATCAAAACTTTAACACCATCTCTAAAAACAAAACTCTAAAACAGAATTAAAAAGTTTAAAAAAGGAGTCAGTAATGAGTACCTGAGGTAGAGTCAACCAGAATGTGATTTAAGGTCAAACCATCTTTGGTCTTAACTATCCCTTTTGTTGAAAGATAATTTTGTTTACAGAGACTTGATAATTCACTTTATTTGTTGCTTCTGTTGTTTTCTTTATTAATTTGGATATTTCAAATGTCTTTCAGTTCCAGTGTTTGAACGTTCATTAGATTTTATAGTTTATTGGTCACTGAGAATGTGTTCTTGCATTTTTATGCCATTACTACTCTTATATTACTTGAAAACGGTCTCAAAATTATTGTTTATTGCAGTGAGTTGTGGGACAATTTGTGTCATCTTGACAGGCCTAAATACACCCAGGTGTTATTTCTGGTATTTCCAGAAAGTGCAGATCAATTATTTTGACGATATGGATTAGTGTGATCTATTAACTCCACATTTGTTCTGGCATCTGAAAAACTATACACGTTGTTGTATAGTAACGAAGTAAAAGCACTTCACTACTTTACTTAAGTATATTTTAGAGTACTTCATAATTTCCTGGAGTATGAACATTTTTGATAACTTTTGATAATATTTCTGAACTTAATTGCATACTTTTACTCCGATACGTTTTCAATGTGTGGTTTAGTTACTCGTTACAAAAAAGTGAAAAAGAGAAAAGCTGGTGTTTTGACTCCACCTACTGATTGACTGCTACAACGTCAGTAGCCTCCTTGCCTGGGCTTGTTCATCACCACCAATAGGAAACACTTGTTTCTCTTCTCCCATTAAACACAAATCAAGTCTTGTGATGAGCAGCAGCCACATGTCCCTAATGCCACATAATGACCAGTTGCTGCACCAATAGTTTGTGAAGTAGAGTAATTAATTGTAACGGCTTTTTTTCTTAATGTTTTCCGCATTTCTGTACTGACTATTTTTCTCATTTTCAGCACTGACCTTACTTGAAGGGAAACTTAAAGCTTACAGAAACGTAGTATTTTCTGTCCTGGAGGGGAAACTAAGCTGGTTCAGTTGTAAAGCAGGTTAAGGTAACCTTGTAGGTAAAGCACCTAATTTTCTTAACTAAATTATGCCTGCAAGTTTATCTATTAGCAGGTTTAATTTTGCCTGCACTTGTTTGTGTACATTACTTTAACTGTATTTAACAAGTTTTCCAAAATATAGAAAATGTCATTCAAACTGCATTTGCCTTGTTTTACTTTTTACTTATACTTTTCATTATATTACTTGAGTACATACATTTATACAGTCATTTCCATACTTAAGTACAAGACGTTTCAGATACTTTAAGACTTTAACTCAAGTAACATTTCAGTCAGTGACTTGGACTTTTACCAAAGTCATATTTTGGAGAGGAACCTAAACTTTTACTTGACTCTGAGATTTCAGTACTTTATACAACACTGTTCTCATGTCTGCATTTGAGTCCAACTCCTCCTCTACGACGAAGGTTTGACCAAATGTTGTATATTCCTTTGAAAGTCGTCACATTTATCCAGCCACAATGAGTGTTTTTAGAAAAACACTCCTACAAAATGTTACAGTAACAAAGCAGCTTTTTGTTTTTGAGATTTTTAAAGTGTTATAGGTGGTCAGATTGTGGTGATTATTTGACAAAGAGGGACCAGAAACTGGAAGCAACATGGGTTTTAGTGGAGGAGCCTGTTTGTTCAAGGTGAGTAATAGGAAGTCGACTAAAGAAAAAACCTCAAGCAGATTGGCAGCTTTTATTTGAAGTGGAAATTGAACTGCAAAGCATAAAATTATGTTAGTAAACCTGCACTTTGTATCTACAGGGCTCGATTTAAATTATTCTTTTCTGTTATTGTTTTTGTTTTGTTGAAAAGGCAGAGGGAGAAAGGTTGGCATCTTTGCAAGAACTCAGAACTTTTTTTTTGTTACATTCTCACCACAAAATGATCATTTTAAATTTCTTCTGTAACCTAGTATGAAAACAACCTCACTAAGGTTACACTGCATTTAAAATTTGTTATTTTCTCTTATTTGAAGGAGTGTGTTTGTGGTTGTTATTGGTAGAAATGATCTTCCTTCTCCTCTGTTACATAAGCATCTAGTCTATTTATTATTTAGTTCTAGAAAAAGCGAATAGTAATTAGCCTGACCCTGTTTGATGCGGCAACTGGGGCCCGTTAAATTGATGCTGTGGAGAATCTGTGGGACCAAAGTGAACTCTCTTCAAATCTATTAATTTATTCATGGCAGGCTTATCAGCAGGAAATTCACACAAGCTTATTAAAGGAGGCATAAAAAGTTAGATGTGAGGATGAGAAAGAAGACAAAAATACTTTTTATTACAGAGTATTGCCCTCAGAACCATATCATAAGTTGTAATTTTGTCGTCTATAGCAGTGCCTTATGGGGTCCAGAAAATGAGTCTGATCAGATCCTGTGAAATGCTGTTTACAGAGTGACAGGAGCCTGTAAATAGCTTCAAATTATGTTTCATTACTATTCAATAAGCAATTATTTCAGCAGCTACTGAAGTCTAATACGTTGTTGAAAGTGTGGTCGAGGAAGAACAAAATATATTTACTTTAACATAGAAATTTAGAAGGTCTTCAAAATCAGTTTTCAATGAGAGATAAAGGAATGTAATGTCTTCTTGCTGCGCTTAAGGCTACAGTTTGCCATAGTTTTTATTATTTGCCTCAAAACATAGACAGGAGGGTAACGAAGGTTATGAAAAAGGCAATCAACTATGCCAAATGAATATACTCCAGCAACTGTGCTCTAGGGGATAATACATATTTATTCAAAATTATTCATGTTTATGAGCCATGAAGATCCGCATGACTTCCAGAGTGGAAGCAGACAAACAATTTATGCATTTTAATGTTGTATTGTAATTCTAAAATCTTAGAGTTCAAGTATTAGCTGCCTGCCACTGTTTAAATATTGGCACAGCTACTCAGGCTGCAGGGAATTTGCTGAGAGACAGAGCTTTCTAGGGACTGGATTTAATGAGAAACCATTAAAAAACTCAGCTCAAGCTGAATGCAACATAATGACCTCTGGGTAGCTGGAAAAAAAAAACCTGCAAAGCAACCAGACCAGGAAGGATAACATGAAAGGTTTTCTTTACCAAAATGAACAGCAACTGATTAATTTCCCATACAAGAGAACAAATGTTAGAATGTGTGGCTATTTCAATTATGTTCACAGCTTCTCCCTCAAGTCTGTCGCATTGAAAGGAATTCAATAGTTGGCAAACCTGCTAAATCACCAGTGGCTTGTTAACATCGATGTAGAAGATTTTGATCTTCTGAAAGCTTTCACATGACGGCAACAGTAAATCCTTCCTAAAATTCATAATCAATTCAGATGATTCATAATACGCCATGCATCTTACAAAAAACATTTAATTTTACAGAAAAACATGTGAAGTACCTGTGCATGAGGCTACAGACCACTGTTATTGAATTATTTGGAATAGAACAGAAATATATTTTTGTTTTTTTATTATTTATTTCGAACAGACAAAATTAAAAACATGTGGCCCTCTTGATTCTCCACTAAACACTAAATATGCTTAAATATTATGTCATCAATCAAATTAGTGCGGATTTTATCTGTTAATATGATAATCAATCAATCAGTCCCTCCTCTGTCTTGAGAATTATCGTGGAAATTCAAGTAAAATCAACAAAATTGGGAGTTTATTGCAGATTTTTCTCAAAAATTGCCAGAAACGTTCTTACTTGTACCAAACAGCTGCTTAAATTGATGTCTGATTATAGTCCATGATCTACACAGTGAGTAATAAAAAGCTGCATTTACAGTCAAAAATAAACACAAATATCACAAAAATGTCCAAATTAGTTCCACAAACACTTAGATTTTTTTTTGCAAAAAAAACAATCTCACAAAGAATCACAAACTCCTGGAGGAACTGAGAGATGTTCAGTAATAATTTCTAATTTTAAGAATTCATTGATATTTTAACAGTTTATGAACATGTTTTATCAATATATTCTGGCACAACCAGCCCTTAAAGAAGATTCACGATCTGGATTTGGCCCAAAACAAAGATGAGTTTGACACCTCTGCTCCAATATATTGTTTAATATTTTTAATTATTATATTTATTTCTCTTCTCTGCCACAAAATGTTTTTTCTATTTTGCATTGAAGGTGATGGTTTCTTACTTTAGCCACGAATTGTACAGTTTTAAATGTTTTAAGCCAAAGAGCCCTCCAAAAAATTTAAACATGACAACTCGTTCTAAAGTAAAGAAAATAAATTAAAGCAAATGAAGCAGCCGCCATTTGGGTAAACAGCTCCATCACGCTCTGCTGCCTCTCAATATAAACCACAGCTTGTCATGCTTTTCATACTAATGAGAGACAATTAGTCCAGAGAAACATTGAGACACTCCTCCATGTGTCAAAGACAGCATTCCCTGTTTAATGTGGACTCATTTGTCATGCACCCAGGGCTTATTACTGGATAGACGGGTCTGGTCATGAATGTTGACTCAGCACAACAGCATGAATTTAATTGGAAAGCACTTTGCATCTCATGGCAACCTTGTCATGCAAATCCGCCCAGCGCTTCAGCAGTAAGGCTCCATTAAGTTTACCGAGTTCAGCTTTTTTTTTTTAACACTGTTGTTGTTTGTATTGACAGGAAAAACAGATTAGTTGAAACACTTTCAGTTTGTCACTAAAATTGTATAAAATGGATTTTGTTTTCATGTAAAGCACACAAATGTGTTTTAATAATTATAGTTTTTACTGAACGGGATTAAGATGCTTGGCAGGTTTCTCAAACATGGGACAATATTACTTTGCTTCAACTAAAATTAGGTCGTTTTAAAATGAATTGGCAGTTGCTAAAGTTTTTAAAACTAAACTGAACAAGTTTTCAGAAACTTGGCAAACAACGTTTATGTATTTGTTGTTGCTTCTGTCTCCTGACTGGATATTTCTAATTCTCTAAGTATCGTATTAAAACTTTACTGGAAACTTGAATGCACAGGAAGTTTCCTTCACGGGTTGTGTGATAATTTGAATCCTTCTCTTTAAGCTTTTTTGTTTTCGCTGGATGAAAAGAAAGAAATGGTCTCTCGTTTCGCCACTCAGCTGAGGAAAAGTTTGATTTCTATAACTAGGGATTCAAGTTTAGCAGTTTAGATTTAGCCATTCCTCTACCTCAGTGGTCCCCAAACTACGGCCCGTGGGCCGGATCCGGCCTGCCTCCACATTTGGTCCGGCCCCCTGAACAATACCAGAGAAGATTTAGATGTTTTTCTTATAATATAAGCTGCTACTTTTTTTCCTAAGCTTTGAACCTTGTGGCTTATTTGTGGATTTTTCTTCAACCACCAGAGGGCTCTTTAGTAGGAAGTGAATCATTGGAAGTCAAAATTGGAAATAAAAGAAGAAATTGCCCATTAAATCGGAATTAGGTTTTAATAGGGAATTGAAATTTGAGAATGTTGTTGATCAGTTAAATAGGATTGAGGGGAAAAAGAAGATTTTTTGTTCTTTTAAATAATATGATCATTATGAGAATTTGAGGTATAGATATTAGGATACAGTAGATGGCAGTAGTGCAACAATAATGAATGCAAGCTGCTGTTAAATTCTAAAGAAGAAGAAGAAGAAGAAAGCGCCCATTTTCATTTAGCACATGCTAGTAGCAACACGAAGGATCAGCACTTTTACTGTTACATTTACTTTCGGAAACTTCCGTTATCAGTTCAGTTAAATCTAAACTTGGCAACTTTTTCTTTTTCAACCGTAATAAATGTGATGTTCAATTGACCTGTTATGACTCAGATTTTGGGTGTCCACCCCCCTCTGCTGCTGCTGCATCGCTGTGGAAAACCTGGAGCGGCAGAGAAATCTGAGGCTTATAGCCCATAAAATACAGTATTCATTTCATAAATAGTGTTATTATTTATTTCCTTGATTTATTCTGAGAAGAACCCAAAGAGGGTTATTTGATTGTGCTTCCTGGAAAACAAATACATTTTTACATTTAGGTGCTCCTGCAATCGTCACACTTTTTCTATTACAAACTGACTCCGGTCCCCCACCAGAGAAGGAAAAAGTTATGTGGCCCTCACAGGAAAAAGTTTGGGGACTCCTGGTCTACCTGAATGTGGATAAATGGCATACATTGTTTTGTTTTTTTCATGTTTAGGTTTTTGTCTTTGGACTTCAAATTATGATATTTAAAAAAAAAAAAAAATCACATAATTAGATTTTTTTTAAAATCTTTTTTTTTAATTCACCATCTGTGAATTTAGAAAAAAATTGTTCTCTGGCTTTTTTTCTTTGTGCCAAAGCTATAATCTTGGGAATAAGATGTTGCATCATTTAGTTTACAATTAATACAACTTCTTTACTTTTTCAGTTTCTTGCATTGGTTAAAAACTTCTGCATCTTCAGCCGAATCTAATTTTTGTGGGAGTTCTTTGAATCGTTTCCCGTTCAAAGCTGTGGTTTTGCTCTGATTAACTATTTGAGTGATGAACTGTCAAACTGAGAGCTGTTTTCTACAGGAAGGGGAATTATTAGATTGTTAGAATCACTACAAATAATCTAAAAGGAATATCTGCAAAGGTGTGAGATTTTTTCTGTGAGCTGATACAACAATTTAATTTAGTGATGCGACAAATGATTGGTGAATTTATTGTTGGGTCAGGAATGAGGTGAAACAAAACCCAATCAAAATGGGAGTTAGAACCAGCTGTGAAAAAATTGTTAAATGTAATCTGAACAACTTTCTGTGCTGCTGACTGTCAGAGTGAAATTGTCACATCTCTAACTCCATCTGTCAGCTTTTACATAATCCCGAAATCCTCCTAAAATTCAGAAAAGGGTTAATGTAGCTGTAAGAGATATTAATATCTTCCATAGTGACTTTGCAGCTTATTTTGAAAGTATTTACCTGTACAGAACATCTCTGTCTCTGAATCTGTCAGGAATCCAGGTGTTTGTTTCTGTGTTCTAATTGTTTCTGCAGCCTTAAGACTCCACAGTTGGACCAGAGCTGCTCCGGCACACCTGTTTGTTATCAAGTCATCACCTGCCGGATACTGAGGAGTGAAAATGTGTTTTCCTACTTCCGTGAGTTCCTATTTTTGCATGTTTGTCACACTGCAGTGTTTCAGAACATCAAACCCATTTAAATACTAGTCAAAGACGACACAAGTAAACACAAAGTGCAGTTTTTAAATGAAGGTATTTAATATCAACGGAAAAAATCTGGGAGAGGACAAACACTTCTGCCCACTTGACCTGTGAACCTGTAGTAAAACCCAAGCCTTCTGACTTCTCTTGTGATTCTCTGTGTTTTTTCTCCTTTAAGGAAACCCTGGAGCTGAAACCCAGTTTCCTCCTCTGTGGGCTCCTGGTCCTTCAACCACAAACCTTCGGATTTTATTTCTTCTTCCGGTGCCTCATTATCTTCCTCCTATGCTTCCATCTCTGTCTCTGCTCCAAGCTGCACCTTCACCCTCCATCTCTACCAGTGGCGTGAGGCACTGACTTAATCATAATCAGATTTACAAATATAGACCCCCTTCGTGTTATTGTTCACATAAGGAAATTTCACGCACGCGGACAAACCTGGAGGGCAAAAGACGATTCTTTTACATGCCATCCATGCTGCAGCTGTAGAATAACTCCATTAACTCAATGAAACTTGGACATGTAGATACTGCGAACCGCCGTTTCTCCTCAGCGACTCTGCTGTCCCGTGTTTTCAGAAAAACCCTGATCATTATATTTTAATAAACCTTTTGAAGAAAACATTCATGGACGCATTTGTGCGTTTGAGTCAGGCATCTAAACAAAACTATATAACAGTTAAACATATCTTTTGTCACTTGAATGGCAAGAAGTGTTTTAAATTAAACAAAAATATACATCTAAACCTAACTTTTAATTTTTTTTCTCACTTACTGTTTTAAAAATATCAGTAAAAAAAACCCAAAGTATCCAGCAGCAGCAACCAATGTGAATGAAATGTATTTTGTCGGGGATGTCAATATATTATCAGGTTCAATTAAAATGTATCACATTAGATTTTACTGCTATGGGATGATGCAGTTTTACCTTCCAATGCGACTCACAGACTCCTTTGAAAGTCCTTTTAGAGAGATAAATCAGGGGTGTCCAAACTTTTTGCCTTCCAGGCCAAAACCATCAAATTCTGAAAAGATTTGCTCATCTGTAAATCATCCAAGTTACAGGAAAAGAGGCCCTTTGCTCTGCTGAGAGAGGCGCACGGTGTTAAGTAGTTTCCCATTTGCTGCTCTGGAAAAAGTTTGAAACGTCTCCGAAATAAGAAAAGGATAAAAGTCATCCTTTCTTCCCAAATACTTGCAACATTTAGCCAGGCTTAATAAACGGATAAATCTGCTTTTGAGCAAAATTAATTGAATGTTTTTGGCCATGTTATTGTACTAAATTGAAAGCAACAACAGTAGCTGACAAATGTTTTGTAAACTTTACATTTAAAGAAGATATTTTATTTATATTTTTTCACCCTAAAAATTAACAATATTCTGAAAGATATTTGAACTGTAGCTGGGGCCACACCTAATATTTGGCTTATATGATGTTTAAGGATAATTGGTACAAAATATCCTAAAATTGAAACACTACATATCCAATTTAATTTAAAGTTAATGCCTTTAGAAGTGCCCAGTAAAGAGCTGAATGTTATTAGTTTCTTAATTTTAGTTGCAGTTTATCAACTCCTTCCTATTACATTTGGATGTGCTTCTGTTAAAGAAAGTTTAGGATTTATTTATTTTAATTAGTATTAATTTACTACGTTATTCTTCGTTTCAACAATGAGCTAAACTGGCAGAAACAAATTGCAACAGTAACCCACACCACAAAATGCCTGGACTTCAAAGTCAATGAAAAAGTGATGCTACAAGCAAATAAAAACACATAAAAAGAGATTCATGACGCCACCATAACCATTTTAGCTCACAGATTTTTAGTTACAAATGATGAACGTTTTCTATCTGAGCTCTTTTGTATCGATTTCACTCAAATATTAAGCTTAAATCAACTTTCAGGTCATTTAATTGTGAAAAAACGAAGAGCTCACTGAAAACCTCCTGGTTATTCCACCAATTATTGATCTCTGGACTCTTCCTGAGTTAAAACATTATTAGTGTTGTTTCTAAATGAATATGAACTTGTTTTCTTTGCATTATTTGAAGTCTGATATCACTACATCTTTCTCATTAATTTGACCATTTCTTATTTTCTGCAAATGAATACTACATTTTTGGTTTGAATTTCTGAGACATGTCTGTAGTTTATAGAATAAAAGGACAATGTTAATTTTACTCAAACATAAACATAGAAAGAGTGAGATAAGAGAAACTGATCATTTTAAGTGATCTCTTCATTTTATTCAAGAGCTGTAGCAGTCTGACGTATCCACTATGTTGGTCACCATCATATGAAATGAAACATAATTCAGGAGGTTTCCGTTTACAACCAACAAATTCATACGATATGTACATAACTCACTCGGCATCCAGACTCAAATTAATCTTAAATCTAATAAACAGACTCATTACACCATGAAGGGAGTTTCTTTCACTCTGCAGGAAGAGTCTTAAACCAAAACAGAGAACCTTATGGTTAGTGAACGGATTCATGTTTATGTATGATGCAAACTTCTGATCCTGGCACTTGTTCCCATGACAGCCATTACTGAGAAAAAGTGAGGTAGTGAATTGCGAGGTCAAAGGTTAAAGCTTTCCCTTCACTAATATGGAGGGCTGTGAAATTAGTAAACATCCATCAAAGGTTTTAGGGAGATTATATATATCTTCTCTTGTTATGTAAATGACTGCAAAATAATGAGTCTGGATCAAAGAGAAGCCATATAACTCCCCTTGGATTGTGTTTTCCATCATCTCTTGTTAGCGTCTAGGCCTCGCACCACTTCAGCATCCATGTTAATGACTTGAGCACTTTGGTGCACAAAACAGGAGAAATTATCATTTAGCACTTTCATTGATGCTTTTCACAAACTGAGTCTCTTGGCAGAGAATTCCTATTTCACCAGTGATGCCTGTACAGTTGATGAAAAGTCTTGATTTTTAATTTGCCTTCTTTTTTTTTGTATGAAACGTCGAGCCGCAGACCCCCTTATTAACTGTTCTGGTGTTTGTGCCTTATCTGTCACTCTAATGAGACGTTCTCCCCTCCCCTCCACCCCCATCCGGAGCGCACAAAAGAATTTCTATCAGTCAATCATTTTAATCAAATTATACAATACTAGTCCACACACTGGAAACTAATGAAAGCGATTCAGTGGGAAATTAATTAGCAGAGATTTGAAGGGAAACTCTATAGCTCAAAACACTGAAGCGTCAGAAGCAGCTTCATTCAGTGGTGAGAAACCTGACAAGGCTTTTAAGAAACTGCTTTAGAGGTGTTTGGGTGCCTTTTTGGTTTTCCAAGCACTGCAGTATGTTTACTCTTAACACCAATACTCTTCAGAGAATCAGGTATCATGGCAGGATTGCATGATGCCCACTCAGTGCATTGCAAAACTCTTCCTACTCTTACTTTTTCAATTTATATTTTTTGCATGTCATGGCCAACAGAAAGCTGTGAAAAGTGTGTCCCTTTGTGCTCTTTTTACACCAATTACAGTTTTCCTCAATTATTTCAAAGCATTTCCTGCATCAGAATTAAAAACTAGTTCAGCCTCCACAACATTTTGTTATTGGTGCAAATCACAGCAGCAGCGTTTTTGTTGTGAATGCTTTCAGACATGCATCAATTGCTTCCATATTATTCTCTGCTGTTTTGTAGCATTATCATTTTATGTTGTAGAAATTGAATGCTGAATAATCATTCCCTATAAAACTAATAGTCCTCAGTTCATTGCTTGAGTAATTTCACACAAAAATATTGAACTTCTTGTCGGAATCTGAACATTGTATGAATTTCTCCATGTCTCCCAAAGGAATGATTTCTCTGATGTTGTTCACAATTGAGCACAGCTTCAGTCTATAGGTGTTTCTTATGCTGTAAATAAGTTTGTTGTTCGTTTTTGCACAAGGCTGTGACCCAGTTAGAATCACAAAGAGCACATGCAGTAAAAATGTGAACTTTTCAGCGTCTTGTTCTCATTTCCGTTGCTAAATTCAGTAACTTACAGTAACGGAGCATTTTAAATGTCCGTTTTATTTTCAGGTTGTGTCACCAAGATCTTTTTATTATTTATTAGAAAACAGAATGAAACATGACAAAGACATTTGACTACCTTGGTGCTGTCATTTCCCTCAATATTTGCCTTTAGAGGGAAAAACTATCAATTTTTGCATGCACTCGCAGGTCATCAACTTGGTTTTCAATTGTTTTGAGAAATGCAGTAGCTGCTGTTCAAATGTTAATAGTGATGTGAAAATGACACTAAAGCAACTGAGAAAAACTGTAAAATCCTGTGCAGTCAGATGTCTTCAGACATTAGCGGTAATTTAATTTCAATATAAATACAGATGTTCTGCAAAGCCGTTAAGTTTGTTGAATAAAGAATAATGAGCAGCATTGCAAACACTAAGAAATACAAGAGAAACAATGGTTAAAAATATAAGATTGTTATAAAACTATATTTGTTGGTCATTCCACATGTATATAAAACATAGCAGATTCCAAACAATTTAAAATAACTTGTAATTCAGGATATATGGAATTATGTTTGTCTGCTTTTAAGGCACATTTTAAATAGACTAAATTTTTAAAATGTTGTGGTATATATAACATTTATTCAATATGCTTCACTAGTTCATTGCCAGTTGACATTCTGGGTTTATTTTACATCTCATTTAGCACTAAAAACAAAATATCTCAGAATAAAGTTTGCACTAAGCTTTGTATTTTTACTGCAGCATTTTTACAGTTTTGTGGAATAATTTATGACAGTGTTATAACTGTCATTAGTTATCATGTCAACAAAGTGTACTGCTGGAAAAAAGAAAGTTAATTAAATTTTTAGTGCCACTGCTGGAGCAACGTTAAGGATCTGCTCTCAGTGCAGTCGGCTCTTGTTATAGTAATGATTCTTAACCTGCACTGACACATTTTTCAATTAAGAGATTTGCTTTACTGCATTTGAAAGAATGAATAACAGCAGTGCTTTTTTAATGACAATACATAGACCTCAACAGTTCATGGGCTATATGTAATTTTAAATAATCTTAATTAAATCAATACCATTACTTTCATTACGTCTGGTTTAATTGCACACTAATATATCCTCTGGGCTTCCTTTTCTTCTTTTTCCCCATTTAGTTGACCTTGAGTCTGAAACCCCAGTGAGTTTTTCCTTCCTTATTAGTAATTACCAGCTGCTTGTTCCTCTCCAGAGATGCATGGACGTCGTCCTCCTTTGTTGAAATCCTTGATTTCTCCTTTTTGTCTGATGGCTTAGTCATGTTAGATGAAGGTGGTATTGTTCTGTGAAATTATTGCATCCTGAATATAACCGAGCTCTGTGGAAAGCCGGAAAAAATGAGTTTGATGATAAAGACTTCTTCCACTGGGGTTTGCTGTCGAATATTCATCATTCTCCCATAAAGCTGGTGGAAGCATTCAAAGGCTGCTTGGATTAGAATAAAAATCATTCCTTTAGCAAGGCTTTTTGTTTGAATAAAAGTAAACAGCACAATTGTCTGCTGTTTGATTAAATGAACAATCTTGGAGATCTGAAGCCTCCTCAAGTAATAAATGTGGTTGCTTGCCTGTTAATGCAGGATTTCTGCATGTGTACGTTTCTGAAAAACAAATGACTGAGCAAAGACAAAAAGTTGATTGTACTAACTTTATTCATTTTCACAGATTATTTAGGGTGGGGCTTCAAATGTATACTGGATTAAATGCTAAACTCAGGCTCCTTCTCTTTACTTAAATAAAATTACAAAAGGCCTGAAAAGAAAAGTTTGAGACACATTTAAGTTTTGATCTTTGCTCAGATGTTCAGTTTTATGTCCTGTTTTTTTATAATTATACTGGAATCTCAAAGTTAATTAAATACAACAAACCTTTTATACCACAAAATAATTGGAAAAATGAAATTTTCATTTGGACAAATTATGTAAAACTTCCCATCTAAAGTTTCCACCACATAAGTCATATTTTTATGATTCAAGGTGTTTTTTATCAAAGCAACGGACATTGGGATGCAGCTTAAAATACCTGCTAGGTTTTATTTTCTATCAGCGATGTCACGTTTTTTACATCAGATCAGTTAAAAGGAAACTTAGGGGACAAACATAATGTTCAAAGCTCATCTTAAACACCTTCACATTAATATATGACTGGTGGGAAATGATCGGACGTCAATTTTGGAAAGATTTGTAGCCAGGACCAAGAATGAAAAGTCTAGTAAATTATTACGACAGCATGTCTTTTAGTCCGTTACTTAATTAAAGTGAAGAATGAGAGAGGAGATATTTTTCTAGGACAGGAATGTTATTCATCCTAGATCTTGAAAAAGTATTTTGCATGCTTGCCATTTTAAAAAGAAGGCATCTTATTTTCAAATTCTTTTGGGCTTAATTGAACAAATTTATCCGCAATTGTAAAAACAGGATTTGAGTCTCTTTCAAAATGTTTGCCAATATTTAGCTAATTTTAATAATTTAAAAACTGATTTAGGTGCAGCAACATCTGCTTTCAAGTAAAACTCTTTATAAAATGTGGTTCTACTTACAAAAGCTTTGTTTAAAAAAAAAAAACAAATGCAAAGGAAATGTTTAACACAAAGTAAATGACAGTAATAATATTACCCTTATTAAAAATAAAAAGTCTCCATCTGCATCAACTGCTTCTGCTGGATGGGTCAAATTTGTAATTCTTGAACAGCAGAGAGAAGGCCTCACATTGGACACCCCTGGTACTACAGCATCAGATGCATAGATGGCAACGTTCAGGCGTTATTTTCTAAACAACATACAGTTCAATGCTAGCAAAATGCTAGGAAATATGTAAGGAGCTTCTTAGAACAACAATATATTTGTATTCAAAGAGCATAAAATTAAGATCATTCCCGCCGGTCCACTCAAAGCAGCAGCAGCTGTCCTGTAATGATTCAGAACCTTGGACAGCGATGCGAACACACGGCTTCACGCGCAGCCGGCAGACCTCAGGCAGCGCAAAGCAGGCGGTCAAGGTGAGAGCATCTGCACAGCCAGTGGGAATGCTGCTCACACCAGTGTCGAACTTCACAGACAGTGAAACACAGCCATGTCCAGGGCTTTCAGGTCAGCACTGTGTGCTGTCCATCATCCAGAACAACCTGCACCCCCTGGTTTCCTGCATGCTCCACTGGTCTGAGTCAAAGACTTTTTATCAACCGTTTTTGTTCTTATATAAAGCGTAAACAAGCTAAATAGAAATGGTTTGTGCTTATGCATGGTTTAAAATGATTCCTCTCTGTTTCTAATCCGTTACCAAAGAATAATGTGACATGAACAGCTTGCGTGTTGTGCTGAATGAGTTTTGAAACATCCTTGGGTTCCTAGTCCAACTTGGAAACACTAAACTCAATAAAATTTAAGATACATGTTCACTTTTTACTATCTTTGCCATTTCTTTTTGCTCAATGGGAAGAAATTTAAGACATTTACAATAAAATGAAAAGCACGGTTTTGTAACTTTTTTTCTTGATGGCAAAAAGTTGTTTAATACTGAAATATTTTTTCTGTTATGCAGTGATGTCAATAAAGTTGTTTAAAAGGTGTCTGGTTCACTGGATCACAATTTTCTCTCCTCTATTGAAAAAAAAAAGTGAAAGCATTACTGTCTGGTCTTGTTTGAGTGCTGTTAAGTTATTGGGGCAGACATTTTCTTATTACATTAGGCCTAGATGACAGGATGACCAACTCGCACTTCTCTACTTCCGCCAGCAGCAGCTCAAATGAAGCCTAGTGGGAGAAGTAGCTGCTAAAGACATTAGGCCATCCACTTTTTGCCATCTGACATTTTCAGTGTGAATCAGTTGTTAAAGTTGTCAGGACGGCATCCAAGCATAGAGTCCTGAAACTCCTAAAAGCTAAAAATAAATAATGGTTTTTACTGTAAAAACAAATGTGTTGAGACAACGAGGTGGTAACCTCAAGATCTGATCAAAGTGTCAATCGATTAAAAAAATCCAATCAGATTAATCTCTCTAGTGCTGTGGTTAATCACTGTGCCTAACTTTCTAAGTTTGATGTATTTACATTCTTGCAGGAATGATGCCCTGAGCAACTATCCAATTAAAATACAACCAATCATCTGTTTGTTTTTGTAGCAGAAAGCAGGTAATGTAATCTCCCAGTGCTCAACACAAACTGACTCCACTGCAGAATAGTAGCAAACTTATTAAGGGAACAGCTGACAAATAGAATATTTCATTTTCTGGTTCTTGGGTGACCCACCCCTTTCTGATTCCGTCCTGGGCAACTGCCTATATTGACGCTTTGCAACTACGTCACTTAATCAGTCGAGGCGCCATGATGGACGTCGGAAGTGAAGATTGGGAGTATGGAACAGGTTGTTTTCCCAAGTTGTTTTTGCCAGTTTATTTATGGTTTCTACTTGTTCGAGTAGAAACCATAGTAGAGTAGAAACGCTGTGTTACGTTCAGCTGTGAATGTAACACAGCTGGTCGGGGGTCATAGACAGCAATATTTACAGAAGCTAGAAACAGTTAGCTTACAAATCGACCCGAAACTCCTCCCTCCTGACATGTTGATCAAGTTACCCAATTCGCCTGAATTCACACCACATGATTTATGTCACTTTGTCATAACCAGTTTCCCCTTAAACCAAAGCAATATTAAAAACAAACAAAAGGCGAGATGATACAAATATCCTCAAACCAAACATTGATTGAAGATTCTCAATTTTCCAGGTTTGTATATTTAGGATGGCTTAAAGGAACTAATTTTGTTTTAGACATTTTATAAATGTCCGTCTCCATTCATTTAATATGAAACATGTGCAAAGAGGCAACATGCGAACAAGGCAGCCCTCTGCAGGAGAGAGGCTTTAATTAGGTCAAAATAGGTAGTTTGGTTAATCTACATTGTGCAACATTAATACATTTAAAATTCCAGATTAATCATACGTTAGCACTGACAGCCCAAGTTTTAATATAAGACACAAGTGAATAAAATCCTATTGCACATGAATATAAAACATTAATAATAAAATAGTCCCTTATAAAATATCTTCGTTGTGTAGATATTATTTGGACCCCAGGAAGAAGTTAGCTGGCAGTCCTTACTAAATAAAATGAATGAGTCTGTCCCCACACATAATATCAAAGAACCTGTATATATTATTTTTTGAAATTGGTTGTCTGCTCAGTTTCCTGAGCAGTGGCAAGAGCTGCTCCGGTGCCTGAGCTCAGCTCACGAGGCTGGACATGATGCAAAATCATGTCAGGAATGGCAAATGAAGCTCCATAGAAAGGACTGCTTCGAGGCGGACATCATTACTGAAGAATGCTTGGCCAACGCAGAAATATTGTAGAACTAGCTAAAAGCAATGTATAGATATGCTGAAAACTGTATGCAGCAGCAAGTTTGGCAGAACTGTTCACATTCTTGCTTTCCATGAGATTATCTGCCAAATGTCACATGTCAAGCATGGTCTCATTTTTTTCACTTTTTTTTCCACCGTAAGCTTTTACTGAGGAGCCGGTGTCGTGTTTTTCTCTATTAAATTGGCATGGAGGCCCTTCAGAACATGTGTGGAAGCAGCTCTGGACAGGAAACGCCTTCCAATTATTGCTTCTGGAAACAATCCTCCAAACCTCAGGAAAGCATTGCATTTAGCCTTCCTGGAGAAAGGATTTGTGCTAAGCATGACTTTCTGACAAGATTATGCTACTTTATCATTTTTGGGGGGCTTTACAGTGTGAGCCAGTCCTGCAGAGCTCAATAAAGAGTGGGATGTTAGCCTCCACGACTTCATCCTCCTGTCAGTTCGGGAGGCTGTGTGACGATTCGGCTAGTAAACGTGTTTTGAAACATAGTCTTTATCAGCCCCTAAAACCACAGGTGCAGCACACACGAAGGGAATTTTGACTGAGCAATTTCAAACGGCAGACAAAAGCCCGTTGTTAGACAGCATGGAGTGCTTTCTTTGTCCAGTGCCAAGGGGGGTTACGGTGGCAGCTGTTATGTGCTGCAATCTGCATCATTTGTCATTCTCAACAGAGCAAGAGTCAGTGCCAGAAAAACAGAAAAGCTCCTTCTCCACTGTAGTCTTCGCTCTCATTGCGAATAAAATGTTTGCAAAGCTTACTTATTACTGAGGAGTGGCTGTGTGCAAAACCAACAGCAAAACATCCGAACAGTGTTTAAATGGATCAAATGTACCAAATTATTTTTGCACCATCCAATTTGTTGTCTATTTTTTTTCCTACTTGTGTGCCTTTTGTCTCCACAAAGCAGCATCTGATAGAGAAAAAGTATGTGATGTGATCAAAGCAGCTCAAAGTTTCCACATCAACAATGAATGTCACTGCAATAAAACTTGTGACAAATCTACAATATTCTGGAGACACACTGCATGAGTTTCATGGTCTTTACAGATTTTACACATTTAGATTTCATATTTCAACAGAGTTTATTTTTTTTCCAGGACTTGAAAAATGTGATTCAAGTAAACTCCAGTAGTCGTAGGGGTACAAATTCATAAAGAGAAATTCACAAATCACATATACTATGTGTTATAATCTGATTTTTTTATTATTTATATAAGCGATATTCCTTCAACTAGAACATTTAAGTTATTATTTACCAAAGCAAACTTTCTTTTAGACAAAAAAAAAGTGATTCAATGTAGAAAATATTAAAGTAAAGCTGCTGAAACAATGTAATGTGTGAAGGAGACAAGAAAGGAGGTAAACATATGAAAACCAAAGTAAAATCCAAGTAATATTCAAAAGAAAAAAAAATCAACATAGAAAGGGAACCTCGGGAAATGACTAGAATAATCAAACTGAAGGTGACCTCTCTAAATGGACAAAACTTAACCACATAACAGAAGTAAATAATGAAAGTTGCACAGAACTACAAAGTATTATCTGTAGGAGAAAAATAATGACAAATACATCAATGTGTTGGTGCCATAGAAGCTTAAAACAGATGAGAAATGTTGTGCAAACCTGTATTATTAGTACAAGAGCAAAGGTCTTTTGAGGGAACAACCTTAGAAACTATGTTGTCTGTCAACTTGGGCTCATTTTCTCTGCTTTGCCAGCAGACACAAAGGACCTGCAGCTCCGTACCCGTCTGCTGATAATGCTGCTCTTGCTTTCTTTATCCATCACAGAGTCTTTTAGCTCCGCCATTCAGCAGGCAGATACCTGATTTAGTAGAGTGGAAACTCTGAAAAGGACAGAAAATGTCACGAGCAGAATACAGAAGAGAATAAATTATTAGCATTTATTTGATGAAATGAATAAATTAAACAGGGATGAAAAGAAATCAGTGAATGCCATGAAATATGGAAACTCTAGAAATATGGCTTTGAGACAAATCAAAAGTACTGTCAAGAAAATTATCTTAAAAAGAGCCTTCGAACGTCTGAATCTCTTTACAGCCAGCTTGCACGGTCGTGCTGTATGCATTATGTCAATGAATATTTCACAATGGACAGTACAGAGGCTTTGATCATGAGAATAAAACAGCAGACTCTGGATTCATGGAGCTGCCAGGACCCACGGTGCAAGCTGAACAAAACAGGCCGCTGTCGCATAAAGACCAGGATGTAAGATTCCAGTTTGGACGAAGAACTGGGAGACAATGACCAAATGTCTGACGCAGTAAGAAAAAAAAAAACTAAAACTACCTGCAGAGCTGAGATCATAAGTTTTAACAGACTTACAAAACAACGGGGTTTGGAGAGATGGTGTAGTGCTTCTCAATCTCCCTGAGAAAATGTACTCTTTGGTGTTGGAGAGGAGGTTGAGATTGACTCAGATTTACGGGTCCAGAGAGCCGTTCATCATTTCTGTGCAACAATGGACCATGCACATATCCAGCTTCACGGAATCGCTGAGGAGGCATGACACACCTGTATCGCCCTGTACAGGTGTGTCCTGTGGGAATGAAGAAAGGAGTGGTTTTTATTTATATATTTATTTTAAATGCAGTAAGCCTGATGTTTATTATGAAAGTCAAATGAAACATTGAACTGCTGCCTGTCTGTTTATTTTCCAGTAATTATTCAATGTTGTCCTACATCATGTGTCAAACTCAAGGTCCGGAGGCCAAATCTGGTCCGCCATAGCTTTTTATATGGCCCTCTAGACTCCAAATTATATCAAGAAGTCCCTCAGGTTTTTCCCAAATACGGAAAATCCACACAAAATCAACATGTCCCGACATTTTTTTCTGATTTTTACTGATAATTTTTCTCAAAATTGACCAAAACATTTGGACTAAGTGACTGCTGCATCAGTCTTACTTGATGTCAAGTTATAGTCCGTGATCGATACGGTCTATAACTTAAGAAAAAGTCACATTAGCGCAAATATTGTCATAATTTCTTCCAAATATTTCTAAATTAGCACCACAAAATCTGCAATTTGGATTACCAAAAAAAAACAATCAAGAAATCCTGAAACCCCAATAAAACTTTCTGATGTGTATTAAACCTTGCCCTCTGGTGTTGAGTAGCAATAGGTTTGGTTTGGCTATGAATAACTACAAATAACTGCCAAGAGCAATTATAATAAAAATTAGGCTTTTAGATCAACATTACTTGATCATCTGGAAATAACAACATGTAGCTAAAATAAAGAAAAAAGTGAAAAATGAAGATATTGTTTTATAAGATACTGTCAGGCATCAGGTAGAAAGAAACAGGTATAAAAGCTCAATGGATTCTAATGGTATGTTGCTTAAAAATGGCTTACGTCCAAAATGCAGCCCAGGGGCCATTTATGGCACTAGACTGATTTTCTGTGGCCCTCAACTCCAGTTTAAAAATGATATTACTAAATGTAATTTTCTTGCAATGAAAAAAGAATTTGTCTTTTTACAACCAAATTTTAAGAATAAATAGAACCATGTGTAAAAAAGGAGATTTATCCTGAGAAAAACAGATTTATCCAGATTGTTGCACCCAAATCAGCTTTTATGTACTTTATTAATCTCTACTAAATATAGCAATTATTTTGAAAGAAATTCTGTTATTACAACTAAATACATTTGTTCAATCAAAACTAGATATCTTTCTTTTTATACAGCAAATGTGCAGAATCCTTTTTAACTTTTTGGATTTGCAAAGATTAACATCCCTTTCCAACAAAAAAACAAATAAAAAATTGGATTATTTTTCTTTCTAGGTCCTCAAATAATTTTGACAGATTTTGTCCCACATGGGACAAAATTTGTCAAAAGGTGCTCAGGTGGTTCTAACAATTTTTTGCTGAGATATAATAAAGCAGGGTTACTTTGTGCTGCACTTGAGGCACAGCATTTAAATTAAAATGCACAAAACAGAATGTGGCACAATTTATGAACCCAGCCGCTAAATAAGACATTAATCCAGTGTGATGCGATTTACCTAGGCCAGCCTTTGCTCACCATTTACATTTTTGGAAACAAGACTCTGATGACTCACATCAAAAGGTTTCCTTGTTGACAGTGTTCTGGTAACATTAAAAATAGATGCCCCTCACCTTTAATGAAGCACGAGCCTCAGGGCTTCTGTTCAGAGCATGACTTCAAAGTTTGCTGACCTTGTTATAAAGGAGAACATCCAAAACTCCTTCTGTCCTCCAGGACCTTTCATCCGTTCAGATGTCACTACCTAAACACATATAGAAAGAATCCACACATCAAAGGTGAAATATTGCTAGTTAATGATCAATAATAACAAAACAAGCTCTAAATGTAAGTACTGTGATTTATCTATGCTGGAGTTTGATAACGCCACAGCCTACCTGAGCATTGTTGCTGACCATGTCCATCCCTTTATGACCACATCTTCTGATGGCGACTTTCAGCGCCATGTTGTAACGCGTGAATCATCTCAGACTGGTTTCTTGAACAATGAGTTCACTGAACTCAAATCGGTCACCAGATCTCAGTCCAATAGAAAACATTTGGGATGTGGTGGAAACAGGATTCGCATCACGGATGTTCAGCCAACAAATCTGCAGCAACTGCGTGATGCTATCATGTCAGTATGGACCAAACTCTCTGAGGAACATTTGTTGAATCTGTGCCACAAAGGATTAAGGCAGTTCTGAAAGCAAAAGGGGAGCCAACTCGGTAATCGCAAGGTGTACCTAATAAAGTGGCCAGTAAGCGTACAAGAAATCTGACAAAAAATGTCTTCATAACTGCATTTAAGTTTTAAGCAGTCAGTGCTTTCTAAAACAAAGTGAAGTGAAGTCATGTGTTAGGACACGGGTTGCAAATAAAATAAAACATTCCAGATATCCGTGTCCAGTGGGGCAAACCACTTTCCACAAGTTACTTATATATGAATAAACAAGCAGGTTGCTAAAATCTCGTGCACATGTTCATGTTCTGCGTTCGTTTCTTTAGTACCAAGCCACCTGGAAAAGTTCACTGCTTTATGTTGTGCCCTTTAAAAGCCCACATCCAACCAGAAATGGTCCATGCAAACGACCTCATGAATGCTGATGTACAGTAATGGGACGGCTGACTGGAGGCTTCTGACAGCTGAGAGATAGAAAAGTGAAGATGGCAAGATGAATGTCAGGGACAGAAAATGAATGTCAGGCAGGCAGGCAGATAGTGTGGTGTGGAGGAGCCACACTTCCACATCCATACTGTGGCAGCAACTGTTCATCATGCAGTGAAGTTGAAAGGGCCATCACATTTTAATTATAACATGATGAGTGGCTGTTTTACAACTTACACAAAATTATTGTTACAGTAAAATCTCCACACGAAGATCAGCTAATTTAAACAATTTCAGCTAAATTGGCCATCACTCAGAGGTATGACGGTGCTTTCAGCCTTGTGAGGGCACTAAAATGGTGTCTTGACTAATTTCCCACCATCAATGTTATTATGTAATTCTAGCTTGTGCAGCAATCTCATTAGCTTTAAATCCTCTTTGCCAGAAATGATCTACAAACGTTAAAAAAAAAAGTATTTAGTCCAGCAATATTGCAGATATCAAAGTTCGTTTGCGGCTATTGGGATTTGTAAAGTTGCATAATAATTGTTATGGTGGGTTTGGGATATCAAACTGTTTAAAAATAAGTTCATGTGGGATGTGAATATGAACAGGAAATAATAATATTTAGCCATTTAAAAAAAAAACACACTGGTGAATTTACAATAGTAAAATCTAACCAGAAACTGAGGTTAATTATTATAAAAGTAGAACAGGAAGCAGACCTTTTGTAAAACCGGCTCTGAATTTGAATTAAGCATGAATGACGGCACTAAAAAAATTTCTACTGCTCTGATGCAATATGCTACTTTTAAATGTTGTGTCAGCTGAAATTATCAGGTGACAGCTGATGACTCTCAACAACATCCGTTTATTGTAGTAAATTTAATTACTAGAATAAATTAGGCTTTTAATAGCAATGTAATTAACCGAATATGGAACAGAAGTATAGAACAGAAATATCCTTTACTGTAGTGGGGAACTTCAAGCGTCACTATAGCAAATTGGTAAATGGGAACATAGATAATCACGGAAACGTCTCCTCTGCTCTGACCGTTCCTGTAAAAAGCATCAGTTGTTGCTCCAGCCCAGTTTATTGCTCAGGTGAACAATAAACAAAACAGTGTTTAGACCTCATCAATTTTTATATCAGTTTGAATAATAAAACAAACTTGTTTTATAACGAGGATCGAACTGGAACACATGTAATTGATTTCAAATCTATGCATGTGATTGATCCTTTTTGTCTGTGGATCTATAGATTGTGTTTGTTTATATCGTAGATTCCATTGAGACGTTTGCTGTGAATCAGTGCCACATAAATAATCCAAATAACTGAGGGACAGTCTGAATTAACAATAAGGATCGTTATAGTTTGACATTTTCACAGCTTTTTGTCCTTCATAAATAAAATACACAACAAATACTTCTTGTATTGATAAGGTTATTTCATCTGTTTTACATTTAAATTTGATCTGAAACATTTTAGTTTGCCAAAAAGCTAAATCTGTAAGGGGAAAATACTTTTTATTTGCATTGAATGAGAACTTTCTCTTATGCATCCTTCATCAATGAGACCATTGACTAATATTAATATTTTTCATACTGTAACAATCTATAGACAAGCAATCAAAGTTTTGCATGATAAGTCAGTATGTTCACCGTTTAATACTTGAAAAACATAAATATATATCTCAGCTGGGAAAACAAGATTAAATATGTAAATGTTTGCTTTATGTATGAGGTTTTTAGAGTTCAACTTCTTCTTCAGTCAGTTTGCATCAGCACAGGTTTGTGATTATCATGAGGCAAGAGAAAACTTATTTCTCTGCATCTTTTCTAAATCTGTACTGGATATATCTCTGTTCTGGCTGGACTCAGATTGTTTTCATCTCATTTGGCCTCACATACAGCATTAAATCAAAGGATGTCTTACATTGTTGTCATTTTGAAGTGTTTGGGTTTCACGGTCCTTAGCTGAAAAGAAAAAAAAATCTTCTAAAACTGGCATCAAGTCAAAAAGAGGAGGGGAGGCTGGGAGGTGCACACAAGTTGAGCAGCACTAAATGCACCCACCTCGGCTTCTGGCTGTTTTCACCTTGGATAGGAGTAACAAACCCCCGCAGCCCTGCCTGTTCAGAATTCATCTCACTTCTTTCAGGGATGAGGAATTGTTCAGCTGTGGACCCAATGGGTCAGTGTTTCACTCAAGGGTCTTTTCATGGTTGTAACCTTAGCAGAGGTGCTGCAGAAAGGGGATCAGGTGAAGAGACGTTATAGAAGCGACTGCAGGGTTGGCTACGGATAATCTTTGACTGCTATGCTGCAGCATAGAAGATATCACACAGCAGTTTCAGTGATTTCCTTCTGTTTTTAGGAAACAGACGAAGCGTAAACATGAATACACCCACCTACCACGGCTCATGATGAGTGGGTTTAATATAGCCTCAACGTTCAACACAGATTTATCTGCATTAGGATTTTGCATTCAAATAATGCAATGACCTGAGGTGCAGGATCACACTCTTATTGATTGCATTGACTCAAGCGTTTTAAATGAAAAACTAAACTTGACCTCAACCAACCCTGCATGACAGAGCAAGTTAGGCACAAAGTAACCTTTGTTATCGAGGGTCAGGACAATCCTTTCAATAAAACCTTCCTCCTCTCATGCTTGATTCTGCTTTTTTTTCTGTACACTTTATTACCTTGAGAGGCTGTAAATTCTGGGCCTGTGCAAATTCCTCATCCACGCCACACACAGACTACATGACAGATTGTAACATTACAGATTCCCCTTGACAAAATGTGCACAGAACCATTTATTATTCTAGTTTTTAAAGCTTACTGCAATCCCCTCCATCAAGAGGGTTGGTTGCCAATTTGAGCTGCAATGCCTTTAACATCATTTTTTACAGCCAACCCATGTCAGGCAATGAACAGTCAATGAAGTCTGACGCACATGCTAAATTTAAGCTTCGTTACGTCTTAAAAGGATCTTCATACTTAAAATGTAAATTCAGTATTTAGACATCCCTTGTTCTCATGCACGGCATGATGTGGGGTCCCTATAGGCCAGTTTTGGGTCATCACAACACACGTTTTCTGCAGTTATTGTACTAATCATGCACTGTCCCAGTGCAAAAGATATGCCGAATATTATATCGTTTCTCGCTTCACTGAAACTGTGTCCACAGAAGTTCATGTTGCCGAGTGATTCCAAAGAGGAACTGAATTTACAGCCCAAAGCTAGAGTACTAGTAGCACTAATTTAGTTTCATCTGGTCCAACAGTGTCATTGAATTATACTAGAAAAGCAACACAAAATGTATTTATTTTTTAATTAGAGTTCCTTTTTCCCGCCCTTGACCATCAGTCATACAACTGAAGTTGTCCAAGCTGTTCATTGAATGCTTTTGACAAGCAACAGGTAAGCAGGGAGGAATGTGGCTTTACTGTAATAATAAAACTCCAGTCACTCTGGAACGATTTCTGGCATCTCATCAAAACTCATTGGAAGCATATCAGACAGTCAGAAGAGAAAAACTTAGCAGTTTTATAACAAATATTTGAAATACTTGACATGGTGCTGAATAATAAATCAGTAACATATCACCATAGATACGTGATCAATATCAATAGACAACACATCTGATAGAATGTTCAATAGTTTCACTGAACTCCAATCCAGAACCCCAAAGCATTGTGGGGGATGTAAGCAAGAGAAAAGGCTTTTGGATTTAGGTTGGTGGCATCAACTAACTCGCTCTTTGGTTACCTAGCATCAGTGTGTTGAGTAACCTCTGGTTACCTAGCAACAATCGTTGAGTAACCTGTGGCTACCTAGCAACAATCTGTTGAGTAACCTGTGGTTGCCTAGCTACAATCTGTTGAGTAACCTGTGACTACTGTTGAAAAAAGGAGTAATTAAGTAAAACTTTTACAACTTCGCAAATGTCTCAGGAGACTTGGCTCTATCCAAACAGATAAATAACAAACCGCATGTATGTTTTTAAACCAATTGTCTTCGGGTGAACTGCAGGTCAATGCGTCAGCGTCGCCCATAAATCTTAAAGATGTATCCAGGTTTTATTTTGCCAATTGATGCCATCTCCTGACTCAGGCAGAGTCAGGAGATCTCCAGAACCTGGCCCCCTTCCTGAGCCAGGAATGTGGGCCTGGTTTTCACACAGATAAGATTGCTTGCCTCCTGTGGTTTTACGACCTCAGTGACACAAAAACTCCTGACTTTAAGTAAACGATAGAGCTAACTCAACACTAAAAAATGATTATATTAGTAAAAGATTCACTAAACTAAAGCACTAGAAATGGTTATATGATTGAATTCAACAAAACACTAAACAATGATTATATTTCCTCAACACTACCTAGCAACAGTCTGTTGAGTAACTTGTGGTTGCCTAGCTACAATCTGTTGAGTAACTTGTGGTAGCCTAGCAACAATCTGTTGAGTAGCTTCTGCAGCAGCAGTTTAATGTTTTGACACTGTTTTGCCTCATAACTGCTTGAAAATAAACGGCATGGAGTGGAAACTTGTGGACAGAAACGAAACGGTCATGCCACCAGCTTGGCAATATTTCAGATACTTAAATAAAAACAAAAAAAATGAATCGATAATTATTGATAAAGACTGAGAAGAAACGATTATATCGTGATACAATACCTCGATACCAGGAAGTGGTCAATGCTTAAACCTGCTTCAATGCTACTAACATTTGGACTTGCTAGTAATTCAACAAAAGCTCTAACTTTGGGTTTAGACATGTCAGAGGAGCCTTGTTAAGTTTTGAGATGCAACAGGGGGAACTGTCTCGATTCTGTCCCTCAGCCTGACAGTAATACTTGATTAGAGGCTATGCTGATCTCATGTTTTTTTTTTTTAAGGAGAAAACAGGCTCTGCGTTAGCTGTCAGAAATCCATTGACTGGTCTACAACCATTTTCTCAGACAGACAGCAAATCGCAGCTTCACACAATGTGCCTCCTCAGTCTGGCTGTGTGTACATGTTCCTGTTACTGTCACAGACATAGAAAAAAATGGGAAAATGTCTCGCTGGTCCCCACTTGTTTGTTACAAGGTTTAAGCAGGATTTATACCTCTGAAGTGAGGCAGATCTGCTTTGGATGCCTTCAACAAAGACAGGGTTTAAAGTGGGGATGCACTGCTCACAAAAATAATTTTAATGCTTCTTCTGACACTTTCATGTGGTTGCTATGTCCTGTTAAGCACACAGTCTCCTTGGGATGCATCAGAGCCTTCTTGCTGAATAATAAAAGCTCCTGCAGTTGATTTAAACAAGAATTTTATTACAGTATATTATAGAAAATATGGTCCCAATTCAAAAATGCTATTTTGTACTTATGTGAATTATATTTTTCTAAATGTTAGCGCCTCATGTTGTCTGTCCTACTTCTTAGTCATTGAGCCAGGCTGCAACAACGAACAGATTAATCATCAGGGGAAAAGACTGATAAGAGCTAATCACTTACCCACGATTACAAATTTAAGAAATAACTGTTAGCCCACTGATTATAATCTAAAATTATCAAGGGTTTGTTAGTCTGTTAATAGCAAACAGTTTGGGATTTTGTGGCCTATTTCAAAGACATCTGGCCTACTTAAATCTAAAAGGGCAGGTAAAACTGAGACAGAACTGAAACCAGTTTTGAACGTTGACTTTCAGCACCAGAAGGACTCGGACAGATGGAAAACAGAACCTTACTGGGTCAGACGTGTGCCGTCTACCTTTCCCTGAGCCTCTTTGGTTGTCTAATCGCTGGATGTGATGGAGACAGTTTAGTGACTTTTACTCAAAAGCTGACTTTGGTTCACCAAAAACAGTTTTTAATAAATTTATTAAACAAAATTTTATCCAAAAACCGTCTCAAGCCCAGAAACATTTGTGAATCGGATGTCTCTCTCTTTTAATAAGAGAAATGTGGAAAATCCTGTTTTTAATTTTTGGGTATACAAAATATCTCACTACTTTATATATTTTAATTATTTCATGCTTAATTTATTGTTCAGCAGGTGAAAAGGGTCATAATGTAATTCTCTTTGTTATTTTAGAAACACTATATTTTTTGGTCTATTAGTAATTCCGAGGTGAAGCGTTTGGTCAGCCCCGATTTACGTCTTAAACTTTTGACTGCTTCCGGAAGTAGCGCAGCAACAAAACAAAGGTAGAAAACAAAACAAGCATCTGCAGGAAAGCACAGAGAGGTGGTACTAATAAGTTCTGTGTCGGTTCAGGGTTCTTTGAAAGGTTCACCAGCCCTTAAATATTTACAATATTTGAAGCAAAGAAGACTCCTTCAAAACCTTTCATGTTTTATTTTCAGGTGTTTTCTTTCTTCTGGAGATCAGCTACAATCCTAAATCTCCTCAAACTAGCAATGGGGAACACAATGGGGTGTTTTTACCATTTCAAGGCTCTGCAGATTAGAACTGGTATACCATAACGTCAGACTGGTCCAGAGAAAGTAAACAGTATGAGCCAGTTTTACCAGATACATATTTTAATCAGGATTTATGAACATATAATGAAAAAAAATCTGCATTACTTTTCCATTGTTGAGACTTATAGCTTTAATTAACATATCATTACTGTGATCACTGGTGCTTTCTGATTCCCAGCAATGGCTTTTATTGCTATTTACTAAGAGAGCAAAAACACAACACTTCCAGCAGAACGGTAAACTACGTCCCAGTAGTTCTCCTCACTCAGCAGAGTTTGCTTGGATTACTCGGAGTCTCTTCATTTTCTAAGCTTTTACAAACAACAGCTGCTCTTAATGGAACCAATACATTTTAACTCTAATATTGCCCCCACAAGTAAGCTGGGAGGTCTGAGCGCCTCATTGGCTTTATGAAGATCGCATTTTCTAAGGTGTCCCTCTCCACTTTGCACAGATGTCAGTAATTAGGTTGGGAGCTTTTTGGGTGTTGGGTCTTAAATATTTGCTTATGGAAATCCCTTCGAATGCTTTTCCAGTTAAATGAGGAGTGGACATGATGTTGTTTATGTTTCCAAAAACATCCCACTTAGAGCCAGACAATGCAAATGAACAAACACAACAAATGAACGAATGGTTAGTTCTTGCAAATCTAATTGTAAGGAGGCTAACAGCATAAAGATCCACTCGGTCTTTATGCTGAAATGGCTAACACAGGTCTGGATATTAGACTGCAGTGTGTTGCTGCCACTTGGAGACAGTCTCATTTATGTAATACAGAATAAAACATGGAATAGTCTTTGTCATGTTAAGAGCTTGCCTGTGGTTGTGTGGGGTCCTAATCAAAATTATATACTGAGGGCGACAGCATTACTGCTGCTCTGACCTTCATTTTACATTCACTCTCTGTGTGTTTTCTCTCTTGCTCTCTTTCAGATCAGTGATTAAACAGACTGTAAATCATAACACGAGGTATGAATTCATGTTAATGCATCTCCCAAGATGTGATGATCAGGCCAAGCTTTCCTCAATTTTCCAAGTTTTGTGAATTCAAGCATGATTTGGCATTCAAACTAAGGAACTGTGAGTTTAGTTGATGTTTTTCATTGTTGTAATACAGTAATTCTTCTGGGCAATAAATGTAACTGCTAGAAAGCCTGCTTATCTCCCCATAAATGGTTCCACATTTCCGAGGAAAATTTGTGGGTTGAGCAGCAGAGTTTAGTATTTTGTTGCAACTTGCTAAATCATCTCTACCAGTGCCAAGTAGCTTCTGATGGTGGAAACCCTTTACTGACTGGAAAATTATTAATAGGGAGAAAGTTCAATATGAGATTCTGCAACGGGAGGAAAGTGACCATAGCTTACAGCTCAGGCTGGATTTATCAGAGACTAGCTTTGTAAAAGGATGTAACAGTGTGTTTTTAGTCCTGACCTCAGTACAGTTTAACACTTGCGTAATCAGCTGTGCAGGTTTTTAGTAGGGTTTGAAAATGGTGATCAAAGCCTGGGACGTCATCCAACGCCAGTGTATAACCAAGCAGGTGATGGTTGTGTGCCGTTTCCCCCGGAAGTCATGCCATCCTTTCTGTTAATAAATAACGTAAATTTTAGTGTTTCTTGAAATTTCATTCACCTAATTTACTAAATAGCACCAAGAGGCAATAACACTAAGCATTAATGAGGGGAAAAATAGATCATTTTGGACATGATAAAAAAAAAAGTTTGACAGCTTTTATTATATACTTTTGTTTGTTTAATCCACATATATAATTCTGCTGCTTAACCCATGGATGTGTTGCTGCATCACAAATATAGCAACAGATTTTCCAACAGTACAAGATTTACTGTCATTGTCGTTGCAACAAAGAATAATTGAAGGAATCTGCATTTCTTCACTTCTCGTGCATTTGCATGTAGAAAGCATTCGTCAGGAGACACTCCAGACACGAAGGCTGCAACATGTGGTTAATTTCATGCCTGCAGGGCATTTTGGCCTTCAATGAGGCCTGGCAATGTGCATAATTTATGTCAGTGTCCCAGAAATAGGTGCACGGCTTTGTGGATTATTTCAATATTCATATTGCAAACTGCAATTTTAACATTTTCCTTTTTACGATATTCTACCTATGAGTATAATTTATATCACTGTTTTGTATAATAACAAAATAAGGGGTCAAGGTTGCTTTGTAGGGATCCATCTTCTCATGCATCTTTGATGTAATTTTCTTATTCACGTCTCAGAAGAGGCTAATTCAGTGTATAAATATTTGATATGGCCCTTTTATATTCCAACTGTCAACATTTCAATTGACCGTAAAAGATGTCAGTCTTTTAGCTCTGTGTCACAGAAGATTATTTCTGTAATCATTGTTCGGATCTCTTGAAATCAGCCCTCAGAAATTCTCACTAAAAGTAGGTTTACCCAACCTTGCAAACTCCAACTCAGACAATAAAAAGCCGCAGAATATTTTGTGGTACTCACTGTTTGAAATGTCAAGATATCTTACAGGGGCAACTACTGTACATCAGTTTCAATGAAAGACCAAAGTTGCAGAAAGCCACTGCACATCATCAATCAAACTCTGTGTAATCAGACTCAGATTGCTGCAAATCGCCCAAGAGGACGGAAATCAATGTATGGCAAAATTACTCCTGGGACCAAATTGACAAAGATGAAACAACTGGTGCAAAATTGGATATGAATTACGATTATGATAAATACTGAGACTCCAGGCATATAAGCTTGTTTGTTGGCAATGGATTCTTTGAAAGACATAAAGGAGGAAATGTCCTTTATGGTTTTATATACAAAATGTTCTTTTCCGGTGGTGATATTTGTTCGTGTAAATTTTCTCCTTCACTCTTTCTAAGCAGTGATGATAACATCTCATCCATCCATCCATTTTCTAACACTCTTATCCCTCGTGGGGTCGGGAGGGTCGCTTGTTGAAGATAACATGATGCTTGATTTAATTCCCCTCTTGAAATGCAAAGAAAGAAGTAACAGCTTGATTAAAACAGGTGGAAATCAAAGAATAACTATTTACAGGGAAGCAGAGGTTTTGGGCCCTGCATATTGGTTGATTGATCAAAAATCTATCAAATTCAACAAAAATTTAGCCAAATGTTATTCAGGTATTTTTTGAATTACAGAGTATTTTTATTTATTTAAGTTGTTTTTCTTTATCTGCTGTATTTAAGGCACAATAGTAAGTATGTTTTGCTTCAAAGTCTTTATGGAATATTGTTAACCCAACAAAACACTTCATATATATAAATAGCATTTACTTCTCTTACCTGCATATTATCAATCCAAACAAAGAGAAAACCTCAGGTAATCATGAGCTTTGTTGGGTAGTCCTGAACCTATTAAAGTCATATTAATTAATCACATCATTAGTGAAAGTCCACTATCTCAGATTAAATTAAAACATCATTTAGACTATTTCACAGCCTACCTCTCATCCAATGGCTGCTGGAGAAAAGTTGCTAAGCTAAAACTACTCAGGGTTGGTTAGACCCAAATTTGACCCATTTGGTTACAAATGCATTTATTAGCATTTTTCAATGTGCATGACTGTAGATGGTGCTCTTATAATGCTCCTTGCATGATTTTAGTTTTATTTATTCTGCTTTTGTATAGATATACTCCTGCTGCAACCACTCTCCAATAGTCATCATTCATCACCATTTACACGGACTTGCAAATTTATTCATACCCTTTGAACTTTGAAACAAACAGAAAGCTCAGTGTGTTTTATGGGGATTTTATGTGATGGACTAATATAAATTACCACAAAGATGTCAAGACCAAAGAAGATGTTTCGTGGTTTTCAAAGTTTTTCACAAATAAAAAGTTGAATGCTATAAAACACATTTTTGCAGCATTCAATCACCTCCCCGTTTTGTCAAACTGGATTTATTCAGCTGCGGGATGTGAAATTTTAAAATGAGATGATCCAATTTGGTATTTTAAAAGATGAGCCCAGTAAATGACACCTTTCACAATGCGCCCCTATAGCCTGAGTTGTCCTTCTGCAACTGTGAGAACTCACTAAACATCAACCATTTAAAGGGTGTGGCGCTGCGTTTTCACATGCGCTCATCTGAAGGAGTGTGTTGATGTGTGTGTGCCATGATAATGAAGTTTGGCCCAGAGAAGCCTGTATCAGTGACTGAGTGGTCGCCGCGGGGGTTTCTGCCACCACCCTCATTCATCATAGTGATGATAGCTATTTCTGCCTCTCTTTTTTTTTCCTTCCTTCTCTTATATCACAACCCATCTCACCATCTGTCTGTCTTGTTTTGCATTTCTAGAGTTTGCATTTGCGTTTGCATGCTCATTAAGACTGCACAAATGCTGCTGTGTAAAAAAAAAGATTTCTTAAAGTCATTTGGTTTGACTCATGAATATTTTCCATCCCCTTCAAAACTGTCAAAGGCCCTCATTTTCTGGCTATAAGGCTGCAATGTGATTCTACTGCAGGTCCACTCTGCTCTATTATCTACCATAAAAAAGTTCCAGTCCCAACACCAGCTTCTAATTTCAGCCCAGAGATATATGAATCTTTTAAATATAAGCACACTGAGGAAATGCTGCCGACTGACATCGTGCATATCTTTCCCTGTCTTCTTTTCTCTAAACTTACAGAGAAGAGCCTATGGGGGGGGACGAGCAGTCATAGACTCAGTTAAAATCTGATTGGCAACCTCTGGCATCTCTTATCAGAGTCAGAAGTTACCAAGCAATTGGCTGAGAAGTTTTCCACATGGAATACTAAACAGGCCTACCAGGAATGTTACTTTTAGAAAAGCAGGCTTTAATATTTTATGTTGGAATATGTCACATTACCTCAAATAGAAAGAAATTGCTTCTAGATGTTAAAAGATGCAGCAAAAAGGTACCTAAGGAATTAAAGGAGTTAAATATATTTATGAAAACCTACTGATAAGGCATTCAACCAAAAAAATGGAAGCCATGGGATTACAGGGTTTATATATATAATAACCACAAACAAAACCCCCAAAATATAAACTAATATCTTTTACTCGCAACAAAAGTACTGTACCTGATAAAACTTCTGAAGTACAGAAAACAATAAAAGAGTGAAACGGCGATCAGTGCAGCTTTCTGTCGGTCCGGTTTGTGTTTACGCTAGCAGGATTTCCGATACGTATTTATGTGTACTTGCTCTTGTAAGTCTGGTGGTGTTTGCAGATCGTCGAGTCGGAGACTGTGTGTCTGATTGGAGCATAAAAAGATGGACCTATTAAGAGAGGAAAATTTCTAAAACTTTAAAAACCTTTCACTCGTTATATCCTCTCTATGCCCGGGTTCAGAAAAATGCTGTGTGAAAGGATTGAGATCACGCAGAGACAACAGCGTCACAATAATTAGCATTTATTCAAGACAGATTCATACTATCACCAGAAAAGAACATCACACAACATCAGAAACCTCAGAGCACAAACACATGAATTTACCTGAGAAGAGGAAAAAGACAAACAGAAAGCAAGAACGTCCTTGGAGAAATTGCAAAGAGCAAAATCTAATTTGTTACTCTGTGTGGACAGTTTTATGTTATTTTCTTTAATTTATTCAAATAAGGCGTATCTTTGCTCATCCAACCAGGACCTGTCTCTGACCCGTTCTCTGAAACTGAACAAAACGTGTCACTGGATCATATCATGGAAATGGACCATGTCCTCCTCACATTTGACAATTTCTAAACAAATATGACTTAGACTCAAGTTCAACTTATACGTATGGTTTTTCTCTTCATGATGCAGTCTCTTTGCAACTTATACTCCCGAGTGACTTTTAGTCAGCAAAATGTGGTCGTCGAAACGTGATCAGACTCAAACTCATACATTAACAACTTGGCCAAACAAACCCACAACAGTAGTCAAGAAATGGATCCAGGCGGTCCTATTCTGAAATGCTAGAAAAACGCAAAAATGCTGCTGGTGAACTTGTGTAGGTGAGCCACTGGGCCTGTCATCACCTACTGCATCACAGCATGGTACTCCAGCTGCACCTTAAAAATATATAAAGTCTCTTGAGGGCACTATCACAACAACTGAGAGGATCAGGAGCTCCAGGCTCCCAAGAGCTCTTCATAAGACGCTGCACTCAGAAAGCCACATCAATCATCAGAGACCCTTCTCACTCGCTCAACTGGAAAAGGTGCTGCATGTAGGTTCAAAAACAGCTTTTATCTGAGAGCTTTCTACCTCATGAACACAGAGACACATCCCTTCTCCACACTGACTTTAACCACAGGCCAGTCCTCCACCGGTCACTTTGCGCCATAAAGAAAACTCATATCAATAAAACTGACTTTGATCAGTTTTATTGGGTTACATAGACAGTCACTGCTGTAAATATTAGGAGTTTTATGGGAACTGCTTGTCCCGTTTCCGTTTCATTGTACATTGACAACAAAATGTCTCATCTTAACTCATCTTAACAGTTTTGGATCTATTTACTTTATACGCTCATGAGTTGTGCTCTTACATGAAATACTGTGCTTGGGCTGACTTTAAATAATTACACAGTGCAGTGAAGAAATATTTGCCCTTTTAAAAAATGTCTATAATTTTGCCATTTTCTACATAATTAGATGTTTCAGATCAAACTAATTTTTATGTTACACAATGATAACCTGGTTAAAGTTAAATACAAAAAGAAATATTTTGAAATTAAAAGGAAAAAAGCTGTCTAAAGCGACGTGATCATAACTGTTTCATCAAACGTTAGCTGTGATTAACCACAAAAACTGTTTAATTTCACTACTTCCACCCATGTCTGGTTACTTTCTAAACTGCAAACTCAATAAAAGACTTCAAGAGGCAGAATTACTGTATAACATCCTTAAGAGACGTCAAAGGCCTCTACGGACCAAAGAGAGCAGAGCCAAAAAGAAAATAGACTATTAACTTATGAAGAGGTGTTGGTCTTGTTCCATCTGATTTAAAAGTAAATCTGCATTTTAGAACCGAACAGAACTAAAGGAAAACATAGTGGAGCTACTGTAAGGTTTTGTGGCTGCTTTGCTGCACCAGGACCTGAAACAACTTGCCATAATTTAGAGAATAATGGCTCCTGCTCTCTAAAGGAATATCCTGTAATGTCAGACAATCATTCTGTGACCTTAAGCACACCAGCATGTCGACTCAAAAAAAAAAATAACAGAGAGAGAGAGAATGTGAGTTTTTGTAGTGACATAGTTAAAGTTCAGCTTTAAATGTGATTCCAATGCCATGGCTTGACCTTAAACAGGCCATTCATGACAAAAAAAACCATCCAGTGAGGCTAATTTAAAACAATTATTAATTAAATTAAAAGAGAGTGAGTCAGAACGGAGGTCCGTTATCACAAAAGCTTGATGACTTTTTTGCCAACAATAGTTGCAAAACCGTTTGAGTGACAAACCTGCTTTTATAGCCATGATTGGAAAATGTTTAATCGAATATTGTCTGATATTGAAATTGGCTTTATGATCTGAAACATTTATAAAAGAGAAGAAATCTGCAAGCAGGCAATTACTTTTTAACTCCCCTGCAGCCCCCAAAATCTGCCTCTTTCTCCAGAGTTAGAGGATGTTTACAGACACAGTCAAGTCCTGAAGTAGTTTCATTTCAAATCTGACTCTAATTTAAGTATAATCTTTTATTTTAAAAAAAAGAAGGTAAAATGAGTGTAGATGGTATAGAGAATCTATATACAAAACCGGCTTGTAGTATAAATGAAAAATAAGAGACAGCCATAACATAGCATGACTCTGATGCTCTCTCAAAAATCCTCAAAGTCAGTGGCTACCAAGCGGCGCTTCAGAGCCGCTTCTGCTCAAGCCTCAAGCTGCAGCCATGGCAAAGCCTGCAGCTGCTGCTGGAGGCCAAGCAGAGGGAATCTCTGAGTGATAAAAAATAATTGGAAGGAAATAATGCAGCACAGAAGATTTAAAAATTCACAACCATGTCCTCAATGAATTATCTTCCGAATATATATAGATTCATTATCTATCTATCTACTCTATCTATCTATCTATCTATCTATCTATCTACATCTATCTATCTACATATCTATCTATCTATCTATCTATCTATCTATCTATCTATCTATCTATCATTTCTATCTATCTATCATATTATCTATAGATATTTATCTATCATATAGATACTATCTGTTGATAATGCTTTTTAATATATGAGAAAACTTATTTCCATCTAAATTAAATTTGATTTACCTTGGTTTGGGAAACGCAGTGAGTTTTGTTTGCTTTATTGATTCCTGCAAATGATTGTCAGAAAAGTAGAAAACAATACAAACAAAACTTTACAGGAATACATGGGTTTCTTTTTTTAACCTCAGATTTATTGATGGAAAATGACCAAACTGGGGCGTACAATAAGATTACTATTTAAATACTGTTTATTTGATGTCAAATTTGATTAATCATTCCCAGGTTTTTAATCCAAACCTATTTTTTAAAAAAACATAGATTCTTTTTTTTTCTGTTTGTTTATTGAGGAGCCGGTTCAGGATTTAAGGGGCCGTTTTTGGTCACTTCCCTTTTGATGATTTAGGGAGAGGAGGCTGAACCCACTTGTGCAATCATTGAGCAACCTTCTTTCCTCTCTCTCTCTCTCTTATGAAATCCACGGCTCCTTCTCTGTATAACAGTCTGTGGTGCCTCGCTCTGTTTGGTGGTTCAGAGCAGAAGGTTAACATGCACATGATAACGAGAAGCTGTGTCCTGCTGCTGTGGTCGCAGTTATTGACTTCTGTAACATGCCAAGGTAAGTCCTAGTACTTCCACTCATATTTTTCAATTTTAAAGTATTGTGTATTTATTGTTTGATGATTTGTTATTGATATAAACCCACTGAAATTGTTTCTTGCCGTCACACAGACTGTACACTTCAACAGTTTCGTAACAGCGATCACTTTGATACAAATTTTGACTTGAGTGGTTTGTATGCCACTTACAGCGCAGGAAAACAAGTGAGAGTTCCCTGCAATGTTGGCTACACTGGCTATTTCAAGCTGATCTGTACTGAGGGGAAATGGATACCTATTGGCAGAAAATGTGAACGTGAGTTTAAAACGTTTTTCATTCATTCTGCCATTTTTATCTTACTTTTTTTTCCCACTGCAGAATATTTACCCATGTTTTGTTCTTGCCCCAAAAGTGAAATCATGCGGACATCCCGGAGATGCACAATTTGCAGATTTCAAACTTGTGGTCGGAGATGATTATGTGTTTGGATCTCAGATTGTTTACGAGTGCAACCCAGGGTATGATAAGATAAAATAAGGTCCTTCCTCTTTGTGAGTTTTGTTGTGAGTTTTCTTACAACTGTCACTAAAAACTTTTTACAGTTATCATATGGTCAGTCGATCAAGCCGCAGGCGCTGCTTGGCAAATGGCTGGGATGGGACCATCGCAGTGTGTGAAGGTATGAGTTGAATATGAAGTTAATTTTTTGTCAATATAAATAAGGCACCACTTTCATTTAGAAAAAAAAAAACATTTCTCATCCTGTAGTAAAGCAGTTTGTGAGTCTTTTCACTTGCCTCTAGGTTTCCAAACTGCTTGTCAAAGAAGAAACACCCTGAATAAATTTATGATGTAAGGAAGTGATCAGTAGCTGCTTCTCCACTGAACATATAATTGCGCAATTTGACATTTCGAGAATAAATTAAATTTTGTTTAATGGAAAATATATACTGTATATATCTTTTTCATTAAAAAGCCATATCAAAATTGGTTTATTTCACAAAACTGCAATGGAAACACCTTTTTCAATTAAATATATCTACTCAGTCAGGGTTTTTTTTTCTCTGCTTGTTTTCTTTCTCAAAAAAATACACTTGTATTGTTGTACTAAACTGTATGAGATGCATGAATATTTATTCCATTTTAACTCAATTTTATTTTTGTTAGCTTTTTTTGGTTTAAATTTAGTATTTCTCTTCAATAGCTTCGAGGTCATGTGACCTATTAAGTCAAAATCAGTGTGAAATTGTTCTACCAGTTTGTACAGATGAGGTACTGGACTTTAAACGTGGACTATTTAAGTTTTTACCTGACTTTTATCAGCAAAACCTTTAATTTTTGTATATTGTAATACATCCATCCATTTTCTGTAGACCCTTGTCCCTTAGTGGGGTCAGGAGTTTCTGGTGTCTATCTCCAGCTAAGCTATCTCCTAGGGAGAATTTGAGAGACCAATTAACCTGACAGTCATGTTTTTGTACTGTGGGAGGAAACTGGAGTACCCTGAGAAAACCCACCATGCACCGGGAGAACATGCAAACTCCATGCAGAAAGACCCCGAGCCGGGAATTGAACCCAGAACCTTCTTGCTGCAAGGCAGCAGCTCTACCAACTGCTGCGCCACTGTGCAGCCCTATTGGAATACAATTCTCAGCATTTGCAAGAGAGCTATGTAAAATTATGTTTGAGAGAAATACATAAGACAGTGTTCTTTAGACACTGATCATCATCTGACCACTAAATTGCTTTAGTTTCACAATACTGAGTCCGATGTTTCACTGTCCTTCATGAAAACAAGGTAAAGGTGCCAGGGGAGTTTAAATAAACATCAACAAGATAACCAAGCAAACAAAAATGTACATGATTAACTAAGTTCAGACAGAAATGTTGGCTTAATAGTAAACAATCCAGTCTGACCTTCAAAAGTTGATGAGCAAAACAAAACCTCAAGATTCTTAGAAATGATCAGTAGCTTAAAGGCAAAGATTATATTTAAACATAGAAAATTCACATAAATGTTTTTAAAAAAAATAAATTTAATTCTTATGAAGACGTGAGACTTTAAATGAGTGGTGGGTTCATGTTGGCAGAAGAAAGAACAGTGACGTAAATGTGGGCTGTCCATGTTACCCTTTGAGCTGCAGCTGAATTAAAAATGGGACAACCTAAGTAAACTTCTCCTCAGAAAACATCAAGTCAACACAGACAATGAAGCCTCTGTGGTTCATGTTCCTGGTTCTCCAGGTGTTTCTAAACATGGAATTTTCATGGTCCCAGAACGGTTAGAAACTTTTTTATTTATGTTTTAAAGCCATTGTAGAAAACACACAAAAAGCTTTAGTTCAGGCAAGACAACTTTATTTATATAGCACCTTTCAGACTCAATCTGGTAATATATATAGAAGTTAGAAACATGCATCAAACCGACGAAGATTAAAAAGGTAAAAATAAAGAAAACAATTGAGTAAAAGTCTTCTATTTTAAAAGAGGTCACAGTCTTAGTACTCCTGCAGTGAACAGAAAGCAATGCATACCAATCCAAGAAACATTTTATGTAATCTTGGATATTTTTTATTATTTGTATATTTCTGCATTTTAAATAGCAACCGATAATAAAATAAATATTATTCTTCTTATTGTTCCTTTTCAGTTGCACCAACATATTTTAAAACATTGTTTTGCCTTATTCTAATAGTGTTTTATTTAACATTTTTGGTCCAAACACACCGTTTCATTATCTGCATTGAAAGATTAATACATGTGATGTTAGTCATTACACATTAATATTATTATTCTTAACTATGACTTTTTTAGTTCATTTTATGCCAAAGGGAGGATATGGGGAAGTTGGACTTTAAACAGAGTTTCGTAACTAGTGTGCATCAAAAACTATAAACTTTTTAAAGATGCTAATTGTTGCATGTGGGGAAAATGTAGTTATTAGTTCATTGTTTTAAATCCAGCTTCATAATGTCAGATCTTTTTAAATCAGCCAGCAAAATCTAGATCAGAACCAGAGCCAATGGAAACACTCTGCAATTTAAATTTTCAGTGAAACTTATCTACAAATAATATTACTGAAGTAATTTTGTAATATGCCCTAAATTGTTATGAATGCACACATTTTTCTCTGTCCTACTTACTGCCTGTTCACTTGTTTTCTAAAACCTGTTTGAATTAAACAAATACAAATACCACAGATACTTATCTTCCAAAAAAGATAAATAACACCAGTACAGTTAAGTACTTTGGTACAAAAGTGTATGTTAGCGATTACGTAATGGAAATAGTCTTGGACAATAAGGCCAGATCCACATGACCCTGATATTTGGGGTTCTTATTTTAATAATTTAAATCTCTGACATGTTCTCTTATTTTATTAACTCTCTGTTTTACTTTCAGTGAACACTTGTGAACTTGATGGATTGGATCCTAATCTGTATGTATCTGGACTAACACCAACTGGTGGAACGATGGAACCTGGACCCAAGCTTCGTTTTCTCTGTGGTCCTGGTCATCAGCTGGACGGCTCACAGGAAATTGAATGTTTACCAAGCGGCCAATGGAACGCTTCCTTCCCATCATGCTCTGGTGCGTTCATCTGAAGTGATGTAAAAAATATTTAATAATGTTTGATAACGTAAATTCTACGTTTAAATTGAAAAAACATTCAATCAAAGAGCAACAGCGGACAGGGGGCAACACGAAGCATAACGGCGGACGGGGTTTCCAAAGGCATTCGTAGTAGCCGCTCTGATCTAAATCAGGGGTTTTCCCTCACTGGGAGCTTAACGTTGGATGTGACAGGCAGCCAATCAGAAAGCGCGGATTCTCCTCCTGCTTTCTGATGGGAAATTACCGAGGGGAATCCCAAACAGCTGAAACGGCGCATTTCAGCAATTATCACACAGGGGATTAGCTAAGTTTTTTATCGCATGATTAATCGATTTATCGTTTATCGCGACAGGTCTATATATATACAAAATATTGTTTTTAACTTGCTTTGTTTCAAAATGTAGCACCAAGGCTTAAATACAATTTCTTAATGTAGTATAGTTAATTATTTTCACGTCTTTCATACTCCTGCTAATTGATATGCATTACTGATACACATATCAATTGACATGCATTGTGTCTAGAAAACCATTTTATCCCAATACAGGACAAGGAGAAATCTGTCACAAAAATATTATAATATATCTCCATCATTTGTTATTCGATATATCTATTAAATACGACTTAAAATAAAGATTAGAAAACTGATGTTTGATAAATTCTCCATGATATAAATCTATAAACAGTTTAGTTTCTGTTAGTTCTGTCAAGATACAAGAAAGGGCCAATATCTACTTATATTGGTCAGTCGTTTTATTTTAAATATGCTGTAGGAGCCGTAGTTTGACGACTGTTATAAATATCACCACGTTTTGAGAACACAGAGGATTAGCTCAGTTTTTGTCACTTGTTTTTAGGAATTGCAGCAGTTCCAGTGAGCCACAATAAAGCTACAATATAGCTGATAAACAGGTGAAGAACCAAACTACACTGAATCACTTCTGATTGTTCGCCAAGCCAAACATCCAATAAAAGTTCCACCAAGCCACTACTGAGGCACTGGGGTCATGTTTCTAGACACGGGCAAAACATGGTTCAATGTCCAAACTTATTAATTGATCTTGGTGATTTATTTTCCTCTTTCACAGAACAATTACAGAGATCAAACTTTCATTTGTTCTCATGCTACCACTCTTAAAAACAATCGGCCCCAAACCCAAATGCCTGCTGGTCCGTCAGGACCCTACACTTTTTCTAAATTTAGAAAATAAACAAGAAAATAATAAGAAAAAATAAATAAAATCAACAATTATCAACCTACAAATAAACTCTATAAATAATACAAAAAAATAGAAATTTAAGAATAAAGGAACAAAATTCAAATGGATAAAGAAATAAAGAAAAAAATAGCTCCAACCACTTTCATTCCGCTTTTTCTCACTGTGTGTGTGTGTGTGTGTGTCGGCTTTACACGACCTGTTGCCATGGCAACCGACAAAGCTCAACGAGCAGATAGAGCAGAAATTACCGATCAGGGGAATCAACACCAAAAAACAAACATTTCCCACATAAAAAAGTATCAAAAACACTAAAACAGAACATCCAGTCTGCTACGCTTAATGTCTATATTTTGATTATTAATAAGTTTCTCCTGAGCACAGCGGCGGTTGATTAGCTGATTTAACCAGCTGCTCTACTGATGACTTGGTGGCGGGTTGACCTGTTTTAGTGCCAATGGAACCAAAACAAACCGAACTGCGCAGCACGTTGAGGTTATCAAAGTCAGTAGCAGGCTAACAGTTAGCCTAGCATAACTGACCCACTGCTCACGTGTTCAATGTTTTCTTTAAATTAAAACGTTTTCCTCACCTGTGAAATCTGAAGCCCTTATTACCATCATCTATGGTTGAATTAACTGATAAACATCTGTTGTTCTGATTCTTTGCTGATTGTGGTATTTTCCTGACCACTATATTAATGACTCAAAGGACAGAAATGGCGCATGTGTGACTTACGATAAATCACATAATGTCCAGTTCAGTAACATATATCCATCAATGCTGCTGCCTCGCACTTCCCGCTACTCAGCAGTGGCTGTCAGGAACAATGTGTTGCATTCAATATTGTCGGAAAAAAAGAGTTTGATGCGCTTAATGTCCGATTTGCCATAACTATTTATTGGATTCATTGTCGCTAGCTGGGGTGGCAACAGGGGTGGCAAGGCTCTCGTTTGGGGTGGCAGCTGCCACCCCTGCCACCCCGCTAGATCCGCCCCTGCCCCTAAGCGACTGGGATGCGTAGTTGAAAAGCACAGCAGCGTTTTGCTGACAGAAGTAATAATAGATGCCGCTCTCCATAGATTGATTTTTAACTCTAAATTACAGTAACAAATTTATTATCATTCATTTAAAAAATATTTTATTATTAATATGGGTGTTTATAAATCTTTATAACATCTTTTGCTGATATTGTAAACTTCTATTCTTTGGCAGAGAAATGCAGAAGACCAAACCTACCTGATACTGTTCGCATCACTTCATCTGTACAAGGCAATGCTATGAGTAAAGGAGATACATTGTCATTTGCCTGTCGTCAACAAGGACACATCATGCGAGGGAGTCCAACAAGTAGATGTTTGGGAAATGGACAGTGGAGCGATCCTGTACCTCAGTGTTCAGGTAAATCACTTCTTGTCTTACTCTTTTCTTGGACATTTTTTTAACCTAACTATATTTATTTAAGGTGTCAGCGTTTACACTCTAATGCATTTAATTAAAATATATTTAATTAGTGCCACTCTGGTTAACATGCTTAAAAAACTAGACAGCACCAGACAGGAAGGAAGATCACATGGTGTTTATTTCTGTTCAAAAGTCCATGCGTTGGAAATATGTTTGGCAAAGGGAAGCTGCAATTTCAGCTGCAAAAGCAGCACAGATTTTTCTTTTTGCCCAATAATTCCCCACATGGAGGAAAACAAATAACACAAAATTTTCCAGTCTCTGGGTAAAACAACATTTAAGTATAAACACTAATATAATGTATTAAAAATAAATCAGATTGTCACTCCTTGTACTCTTGTAGATGTAGAAAAGTCCCTGTTCTAGATTAAATGTCATGGGCAGCAAGTCATTTTTCATGTTAGGATGCAAATAATTAATAATATATTCCTTAAATAATATAAGCTCAACAAAGCACAATTTCAAACTACTTTTTTCTCATTGTTCATATTCTTTCAGCTGTTGCACATTGTTCAGCACCACCACTTCTTGAAGATGGAGACACCAGATCAATAATCGGCTCAGATGCAGTTTATCAAACTGGTGAAAAAGTTGAATATGTCTGTCAGAGTACGTTCACTATGCAGGGAGACCCATTTAAAACCTGCAACAACGGTGAATGGACAGGAAACATGAGATGCCTGAGTAAGTTAAATTTGAACATTTCATTTTACACACTGTGATATTTCTGCTGTTCTAATTATGTACTTAGAAACCACTGCTGCTTATGATTATGAATCTTCCAGCTGTGATTAAGAATAATAAAATTTACAAATTAAACCACAAACCCTTTTTTTAAAGAATGATTTTTACATTATTTTTTTAAAATAATTTTAAATGGCAAACATCATTAAGTTATTTGGACTTTCAGAGTATCTAGAAATAGTATACATATTCAGAATTATGATAAAATGTATTGAGAAGAAATAAATAACTACTTGAGTACAGTAAAAGGTAAAGAATAACAAAACTAAAAGCATTTTTGTGTCCAAAACAGAGATTATGCAATCAGTAGTTCTCAATGAGAAAAAAATATAATTCTACAACCTCAAAACATCTATTTTAATTTAGAAAACAAGATACTAAGGGTTTTACTTCTTAACCCCTGGGAAATCAATAAATTATCATTCAAAACATTTTAAAGATGAAACATTTCAGATATTTTCCTTTACAAAAAAATTTAAAAATAAAAAACTGTTTAGATTCCCATCACCCTCTTCAAAAGCTCAGGAACATTTTGAAGAAATATGTTTTATACATTTTTTAATAAACAAGACATTTATAATTTTTATAAAAAATATATTTATAAAATTATATTTGTATTGGTGTTTATTTTCTAATTTCCATATTATCCTCTTTTATACACTCCTTATATCTCTAGAAATGTTGTTTATCTCATTGTACAAACTAATTACATGAATTTAAACATTTGTTTTTGTTGGTAAAAACCTTTCAAAAATAATTCAGCTTGTATGGTTTTAACAGCATGAAAAAGGTTGGAATATTTTCTAGTTCTTATTATGATTCATGATTAAACAGAAAAGAAGCAAAATGTAAAAATGAGATTCAGAGGCTTATTTAACTGTGACTTCAGCTTAGAAACAGAATCTGCTGCTCACAACATTTGATAAATATTTAAAAGCAAATGTACAAATATTGGCAATGTACAATGTATATATTTTATTAGTTCATGAAACAAAGTTAATTCAATTTTACCGTTTTTTGTTTTTCAGAACCCTGCATTCTGAATGAGGAATTATTGAGTAGACATGGTCTTCAGTTTAGATATGGTGACAAATCTAAGTTGTATGCACCACATGAGGGTTACATTTCATTTGATTGTGTAAGGGGTAAAAGACATGATGGCGCTGTGCCGATGCGTGGTCGGTGTATTGATGGTCAGATACCCGTACCCACCTGCCGGTAAACGTTTTCAGGGAGCTAAATATAGACATGTAATCACAAAAATATGTAAACTAATATGGAACATCAACATGCTCAAAATTAAACAAATAAGTACTGCACTGTAAAGCAAAGTACATTAATAAATAATGGATAAAAATATGACAATGAAATTGTGACATAACTGAAAGAATATTAAATTCTATGCTCATTATTGTGAAATATTGTTAATTCTCTTTTTAATATGTGCTTATCAAAATAAAACATTTCACTGTGATTTTTACACCAATCGTATCTATTGCTGTTGTGTCATTTTTCTTTATTTCCTGCACTTTTATGGAGGACCAATAGTGACGTAATAAGAAATAAAAGCATAAATATATATTTAGTTTTTATTTGTCCTTACACATGAGTTTCCGTCAAAAAATGTACATATTTACTTGTTTCCCCTAAACAAACGTTTTTGTCAAGAACAGCAGATATTTTGTTTTGTCTTTTCCTTATACAAGCCCTCCTTTTAGAAAAATGCATCAAACTGACTAAGATTAAAAAGGTAAAAATAAAGAAAACTATTGAGTAAAAGTCTTCCATTTTAAAAGAGGTCGCAGTCTTAGTATTTCTGCAGTGAACGGGAAGCTTATTCCAGATTTGTGATGCATAAAAATCCAAGAAACATTTTATGTAATCTTGGATGTTTTTTATTATTTGTATATTTCTGCATTTTTAAATATCAACTGATAATAAAATAAGTATTATTTTTCTTATTGTTCTTTTCACTTGCACCGACATATTTTAAAACATTGTTTTTCCCTTATTCTAATAGCGTTTTATTTAACATTTTTGGTCCAAACACACCGTTTCATTATCTACATTGAAAGATTAATACATGTGATGTTAGTCATTACACATTAATAGTATTATTATTCTTAACTATGACTTTTGTAGTTAATTTTATGTCAAAGGGGGTGTTACGGTCACTGACCTCTAGGGGTCTCTTTTTGAGAGACCTCCATATTTTTCTGTTTCAGTTCTGCCTGATTGCTGCAGGTGAAGTGTGTTGGGGCTCGTCAGCCACCCTATTTAAGCAGCAAGCTGGAGATGCCAGATTCCCTCCTTCTGCTTGTCCTGGGCCTTGATTTGGGATCCTGTTGAGAGCTGACTTTGTATGTGATGTGGTCTGAGCTTGCTGCGAGCAACTTTGTGAATGATTGTCCAAGGCATATCTTTGTTCAGAGGTGGAAGCTGGTAGGGGTTCTCTGCCATTTTTGTTGTGAACTGTTTTCTCCTGTTTTTTGGTTAGTAAGGGAGTTTAGGTTTTGTACTTTGTTTTAGTTCTCCTTTAGAAAGTGGTTGTTTCATTTTATAGTTCTAAGGGGGTGTTTTGTTTGTTGTTTTGGCCTTGGAGACCCTGAAGCATTAAGATCCCCTTTGTTTAGTTTTTTTTTCTTGTAGTTTTAGCAAAATTGTAAAATCTATATTTTTGTTACTCATCAACTGTTTGAACTACTCTTTGTTTTATGTTAAACCCAGTGCCAGAATTTAATTTAGGAATTTTAGGGTGGGGTTGTAACAGGTGGGAAATGGGGAAGTTGGACTTTAAACAGTTTCGTAACTACTGTCAATCAAAAACTATAAACTTTTTATACACGTTAATTGTTACATGTGGGGAAAAAGGAGTTTATAGTTAATCGTTTTAAATCCAGCTTCATAATGTCAGATCTTTTTAAATCAGCCAGCAAAATCTAGATCAGAACCAGAGCCGATGGAAACACTCTGCAATTTAACTTTTCAGTGAAACTTATCTACAGATAATTTACTGAAGTAATTTTGTAATATGCCCTAAATTGTTATGTATGCACACATTTTTCTCTGTCCTACTTACTGCCTGTTCACTTGTTTTTTTTAAACCTGTTTGAAAGAAACAAATACAAATACCACAGATACTTAGCTTCCAAAAAAATAAATAACACCAGTACAGTTGAGAACTTTGGTACAAAAGTGTATGTTAGCGATTACGTAATGGAAATAGTCTTGGACAATAAGGCCAGATCCACATGACCCTGATATTTGGGGTTCTTCTTTTAATAATTTAAATCTCTGACATGTTCTCTTATTTTATTAACTCCCTGTTTTACTTTCAGTGAACACTTGTGAAATTGGTGGATTGGATCCTAATCTGTATGTATCTGGACTAACACCAACTGGTGGAACGATGGAACCTGGACCCAAGCTTCGTTTTCTCTGTGGTCCTGGTCATCAGCTGGACGGCTCACAGGAAATTGAATGTTTACCAAGCGGCCAATGGAACGCTTCCTTCCCATCATGCTCTGGTGCGTTCATCTGAAGTGATGTAAAAAATATTTAATAATGTTTGATAACGTAAATTCTACGTTTAAATTGAAAAAACATTCAATCAAAGGGTTTTACTGTTTAATCGGGGTTTTAATCTTCACATTATGTTGGTTTTACTGAGTTATAATCTCTGACTTATGTTGCAAACCTCTTTTCTTTAGCTAAGTTCACATAACAGTTTTAATTGCTTAATTCAAATTTTTCTGCTGAAGTCAGATTTTTTTCTTCATGCAACCGCAATCCAACTTCTGTGTGAAGGTTTATGACCCCAAAGTGGCCCGGATACGCAGTTGAAAAGCATTTAAAAAAGAGAAGAAATCTGCAAGCAGGCAATTACTTTTTAGCATCCCTCCATCCCCCAAAGTCTGCCTCTTTATCCAGAGTTAGAGGATGTTTACAGACAGTTACGTTCTGAAGTAGTTTCATTTCAAATCTGACTCTAATTTAAGTATAATCTTTTATTAAAAAAAAGAAGCTAAAATGAGTGCAGGTGGTATAGAGAATCTATACAAAACCGGCTTGTAGTATAAATGAAAAATAAGAGACAGCCATAACATAGCATGACTCTGATGCTCTCTCAAAAATCCTCAAAGTCAGTGGCTACCACAGCGGCGCTTCAGAGCCGCTTCTGCTCAAGCCTCAAGCTGCAGCCATGGCAAAGCCTGCAGCTGCTGCTGGAGGCCAAGCAGAGGGAATCTCTGAGTGATAAAAATAATTGGAAGGAAATAATGCAGCACAGAAGATTTAAAAATTCACAACCATGTCCTCAATGTACTATCTTCCCTATATGTATATATTTGAAGAACAGTAACAAGTTTTACAGATATCCACTCGAGAGCAAGAGCAGAGAAAATGAAAATGTGTGTTAAGTGCAGAGACGCTTAACACCTGACTCTTGTCTGTTTTCTTGAAGAGGATCAAGTTGATTTAAATATGTTGTTGAATCTCTGGGCATTTCAACACAGTCTGAATTTTTTTGAGAAATATGTTGCTTTGTCAGCTGTTATAAACGGTAATGCATAGAACAATATTTTGATGCATTTATTTACTTACTAGACCCAATTAACAAGATGCAAACTCGGTTACATGGCCTTTCATATTGCTAAGTTAGGACTTTGAATGTGGAGTTTCATTATTCTGTTTTATTTGTTTCCAACCCACCTGTGATCTGCTCACCTTTCCTCATGTTGGACAATCTTTCACCACCATTTTTTCTCCCCTTGCTTACATTTTTTATTTATTTTCACCTCTTTTTCTTCTTCTGGCCTGATTTTGCACTTTGCAGCAGCCATTAGTCTAAAGTTCTGCCTCTCATGCATTAACCATTGGCCTATATTGGCTCCCATTAGCTTCACCATCTCTGGCAGAGAGAGCTGAGGTGTTGGGAGACAGACAGAGCAGGGGTCTGATGCTTATTCAAATTCTCCCAAGCAGGCAAACCATCTTGCACTTATTAGCATCCTTCCAAGTTCTAACTTCAACTAGGGTCAGCATTTTGCAAAGGGGGGTTTAATATTCACAGTGACAGGAGAGCAAGATGAAGCGCACACGTTTTCATAAGCCTAACGACTCATGCGCTAATTGTGATTGGCTGATTTGCTGCACGAATGCCAGATGGGCTGCTGATTGAGAGACTGGCACTTTTGAAGCTAGGAATATAAATGTTAAAACATAATCGCATGAAATATGACCTTCGAAAGCGCTTCTGAACATGTGGGCTCTCTCATTAGCAAAGTGTTTTGATGTTTCACTCTCAGTAAATAATTCAATCTTTGCTGCAGTGATATTCACTGCCAGCACAGTTTGTGTGGAAAGCAGCAGCTGATGCCTTTTTGCTACCTTATCTACAGTTTGGGTGATTTATCACATAGAGTTGCTCTCTCTCCAACCTCTAAAATATCTTTAAAAAAACTAATCTTTCACCAACTCTTCAAAGGTTTAGCCTCACAAATGAACTTTTAACTCTTAGATATGAACTTTCAGTTTAAACGGCAGTAAGTGGAGGTTGTGAAGGCTTAAGGCTGAGGAAGAGGAAATCGTGAAACAAGGATTTTTGTCAGGGCTGTTATTGTTTTGGAATATGACATCTACCAGTTAAGCTCCACTGTGTTCCTGCTGTTCGCATTTGCAGCAGGTATCAATTAGCTTTGTTAAGGGATACATTTAGCACAGTTATTTAATTAAGAGCACGAGCGTGTCTCTGTTTTACAACCGCTGTGAAATGTAATTACTCGTTTTATTAATTTGCCAAACATCTACTCTGTTAAACATTGCATCTGTACAGTTCAGACACAACATCTGTTTGTGGCATTTAACAAAATATCCTCAGTTCTGATCTGTTATATTTTTATGACAAAGGCACACCAAAAGAAAAGATTAAATGGGGATGAAACAAATGAAATAATTGTTTTTTAACATATTGTTTGATGGCACAGTTATTACCAACACTTGTGTTAATGCTTATGCAAAATTTAGCAAAAAATATGAAAGTTTGTGATTTTTTTTTTTTTAAAGTTTGTTTGTACACCAACAAAGATGGATTTGTTGGTGTACAGCAAACTAGAGTTGTAAATATTTATCAACTAAACCCTTAACTTTTGTAAAGTATTTAGACTTGTAGATTTAATAACCATACTGTAGAAGAAAACTGATTTTTAATCTATGTTTTTTTAATCATAATCCTGTGAAAAAGCCCAGTGATGATTCATAATCAATGGAGCAATAGGTGAAGCATGGAGTCAGCAGTCAGACCACAAAGGTGTGTTTGTAAGAAAATACCTCAATGAACTTTGGTTTTATTTTTGCTCATCCATTTTTAATGTAAAACATCACATGAATCCACATTGAATTAATAACTGCTATCTAAATGTTCATATTTTCTATCAATATTTGTTCAGTTATGTATTTAATGAGTCAAAATAAAGGAAAAATACATTGGAATGAGGTGAATTGTGTGTTGAATATTTTTGTTTCAGCTACTAAATGCGTAGAATTAACTAAAAGCTTTAAGAAAATTTACTGTTGAATGAACTGAGTAGCGTAACAGATAAAATAACATTCTGAAAGCTAAATTACTGTAGTGGAGTTACACTTTAGTATGTAAAACACAGCGGGCTTATGAGGTAAAAAGTGACTTGCACAACCACTGAAAGGTCTGCGAATATATTGCAGGGAGATCCTGGTGATGCATTTGATTGGAGAAATGGGAGCGTCTGTTATTGGCGAAGATTGTCAGGAGCTGAGCAGAAGTGGCAACATCTGCCTGAATGCTGCCAGAATTTACTTATTCAAATTACAGTTTTTATCCAGAAATTTCAGTCTTCAGTGTAGCAAATTACAGGGAGAGTGGGCTTGTCACGCCGTGCCTTTTAGACCCTGGGTGGGTGATGGTTTATTAAATCTTCATATTGCAGTTCAAAGACGGCATTTTCGCCAATTTACCCTCGTCATTGACTAGGTCAGCCTTTGAATCTCCACTTCAAGTGACATTCAAGCAGCAGAGTTTGCAATCATTACTTTTGTCTTGGGTGGCAATTGTGCTGCATTTGAATGGTTGTTGTCTGTGTTGCAGATATATTATGTTGTGAATCACCATCACTTTTAACTTTACGTTGCTGGATGCCTTTTCTTGTTTTTCTTTCATGCTTTTTTGAACGATACCCAGAGTTGATGCATGGAAACAATAGAACAAGCAGTAGCAGCAAGAACAAACAGATGAAACAGAAGTTGCAAAAGTTGAATGTGCTCAGGTCCTGAAATCCTGACTATGGATGACTGATAGAAAAAACTGAAATTAAACAGAATGAAAGAAATAGGGATCTTATTCTAAAATATCTAATATTTAGCTTGCTCACTCTTATATTTTTTTATTTTTACTTTCATTACTGGATTAAAATAACCTTGTTTTTAATGTTGCATATTTGACAAAAAGAAAAAGTCCATTTTATTTAATCTTTATTTCAACTTTTATTAGTTATTTATATTCTGTGAGCTGAGCAATTGTGATTTGTATTTATAAAGGGAAGGTATATTTAAGGGAGACATATGCTGAAAAACATGTAAACTTTATTTATAAAATTGATTTTCAGTAAGACGGTTGTTTTAATGGGATCAAAATGCTACATTTTATTATGAGTAGAAGCTCTCAGACATTTTAAAGATCACAAAATGACTTTAAAATTTCTGAAACTGTATCTAATAACTATAAAACCACAACAGTGAATGTGTGACCTTGGGGGGGAAAATGTATAAAATAGTTCAACAGAGTAGAAAACTGGAGCGGTACAGAGATTTCGCAACCCGTCACCTATAGTTGTGTTAAAGCTTCTGGTAGATATCACAAGCGAGAAAGATTACTTTGAATTTATTATCTTTTTTTTTAATTAACTCATATTATTGCAGAAAATCTTAAACCCTGACTGCGTTTCTTTAAAGTTGTCTTGGTGTGTGCTGAACAGAAGGAGGACGTCTGTTTTGAAGCTTTTGGTGCGCAGGGCTTTACTCGCATGGTGAATGTTTGTTTTCTCTTTACAACTAAAACAGTCTCTTTGAATCCCCGCAGGACTTGGAGGGCTGTACTCTCTCTTCCTTGATATTGATGCAATCTGATGTTCACATCTGTGTATCTGTAAGGCATGTTTTTCTCCACTGCCTGGTTCCTTTAAGCAGAGTATATGCTGCCGTTTTTCTGCTGAAATAACGGTGGAATTGGCTCCAATACCATTCGGGGTTTTTTTTTGTTTTTCTGTTGCTGATGTCATCAGAACAGACTCTACCTGCTCTGCGCGAAACTGGTTTACATCTTTTTAGGAGCATGTATCTGCTGTCTATATAATAGAAAACGTATATCAGTTGGGTTTCCTTAGACAGAAACTTTTTAACCTACGTTGATTAATTGAACATGTTTGGTAACTAGGAAAAACTGGAATCCATGTATTATGAATTAAAAAGATTTTTTTATAAAGTGAGTTGAGACAACGTTTGTTGTGAATTGGTGTTTACAGATAAACTGAATACAAAGATTTTTTAAAACATTTGCATCTACAAGTGTGAATTTTCTTTTTTCTCACAAAGGGTCATATGCAGAAATACAACTCTGGAAAACATTTAAAAGGCTGTTTAAAATGATCAGTTTCTCTGATTTTGCTCTTTATAGGTTTATGTTTGAGTAAATGAACATTGTTTTTATTTATGAACTAATGACAACATGTCTGAAATTGCAAGCAGAAATGTAGTATTAATTGGCAAAAAATGAGAAATGGTCAAAATAACAAAAACGATGCAGAGCTTTCAGACTTCAAATAATGCAAAGAAAACAACAATACTTATGTTTTAACTCAGGAAGAGTTCAGAAATCAATATTAGAAGATTTTCAATGGGACTCAGCGCAGTGGGCTCTTCATTTTAAACAGAGCTGTACATACATGTATTTCCACTTAAAGTTTGGTGAAATATCTTTTGGCAATTTGCAGTCAAGCAACATGTTTTTGTAGCCATCAGCAGGGCATTTGACTTATGCATCTGCGGTTGGATGTCTAACCAATCTTGGCCGAGTTATTTAGACTGGTTTCATTTTACGGCACAGACTTGGTTTCTGAGCATCCTCCTCCATACAGTTGAGGTTGGAACATTAGCATAGTATTACTTGTGTTATCCATTTGAAAAACATTTTTTAGGTGTGATTTAAATTATTTTCCTGAGAACATCAAACTTACATAAGCTGGTAGCATTCTTACATTTAAAAGCCTCACCTTATTTCCTTTTTTATATTTCAGCCTCTATAATTTCAAGCCTATGTATATTCAGTAGCCTTTATTTTGTATTTTTAACCCATATTTTTGTCACTATCTCTGTCAGATATGGGCTCAATTTTAAAAACATGTGTGACTTAAACCACCATATTTCTTATAAACTAAGTTTATCCACGTCAGATTTTCTTCTTTTTTTTTTTTTTGGAACATTTGAAGCAACTCAGGTAAACATGACATAAACACCAAGCCGTTTATAACAGAAAGGTGAAACTATGAGCCAGTGAGTCCATTTGAATCTCCATAAACGTGTTGGATTTGATGTTGACCATCAGGGACATCGAACACAGCGTTTGAAAATAATTCAGTCTTATTATCACAGTTTCTTCTCTGCTTTAAAAAAAAAACAAGGAGAAATCAAAAAGATATTTCAAACTTAATGACAATATGGCTCATCTAATCTAAAACTAATCCCTAATTTTCTTCCACTAAGGCTCAATCTTCCCTTACTGACCTCACAAATCCAAACCTTCATGCTCTCGGCTCGTTTTTCCCTTTTTTCATATTCAGTTTTTAATACCAATTCCCCTGGTTGTTCCTGTAACTTTCCACAATCCATTGAGTTTCAAACAAGCAGCAACTTTTCTCTTTAAGGGTCTAACGATCTTCTTTTTTTTCTGAAACATCTTTGTGGTCCAGGTTTGTTCCCGGGGGAGATAACTCATCCAGAACCTATGAGACGTGTCTGAGAGATGCTCATAGATGACCGGATCAAGAGCTGATGGATGGAGCTCAGTGACCAGAAACTTTTAGTTTTGGTCAGACTTGAAAGTAAGGAAGGAAACTTTGCCAGCCTTTTATGTGCATTTTCTGTTTTCCTCTTTCTTTCACACTCTTGCCACGTGTTATATAAATAGCCATAAGAGATGCTGCAGCATTCAAATATATTCCAGATGTCTGCAGCTGTTTCTCTTGTTTGTTTTTCTGCTTTTGGAGGTGTGATAGAATGACAAGATGTTTTTTTTTTTTTTTTTTTTTTTTAAAACGAAGCCAGCAAAGCAGATAGAAGACAGATCACTGGACGTGTTTTCCCACAAGACGACACAACTTTGTTGAGATCCCAACATTTTCAGCGAGAGGAATTGCCCCAGTTTGAGAAAAACACTGGAGATCTGGAGATTTATTTGTAATTAACTGCTTTCCTAAGCAGTCAGCTTATTACATATAAAACATAAGAGCCCATTGCACTAAACCCCATTGAAAACCTCCTGTTATTCCACTAACTGTTTTCTGAACTCTTCCTGAGTTAAAACATTAGTGTTGTTGTTTTCTCTGCCTCTTTTACGTTATTTTGACCATTTCTCATTTTATGCATATAAATGCTAAATTTCTGCTTGTAATTTCAGAAACATGTTGTCATTAGTTCATAGAATAAAAGAACAATGGTCATTTTACTCAAACATCAACCTATAAAAAGTAAAATCAGAGAAACCGATTATTTTAAGTGACCTCTTAATTTTTTCCAAAACCGTATAATGATCATAACTTATTTTGGTTTAACTGATTTTACTGCAAAGTTAACCAAGTATTTTCGTCTAGTTTCTGGCACAAATATCTTATTAAATAATTCCTTATTATTGATTTTAAAAAGTGGAACTAGTACTTTGTCATCATTATTAAGAAATTATTGGCTGTAGAACCAGCTCTTATATTTTGTTGAAAAGTTACTTGTGAGTTAATTTTGTTTAATTTAAAGTGCTCAAAGAAACTAAACTAAAAACATTTGGTTAGCGTTTGTGTTTTTGCTGTGCTCTCTTTCCACCATCTGTAGAAATATAAACTGGTTTTGGAAGTTGTGCAGTGTAACATTATTGGATATTATTCAAGTTGGGTAGGGTTTTCATATGGAGGTATTCTGCAGATAAGCTTTTGTTTTATTTTTAGATAATAAAAATAATTAATTTAATGTTGTGCTGGTTTTCTCCCATCACTGAAAGTAACACATTTAAATTGGGATGCATAGAAGATCACTTCTTCTCCCTCTCTGGAGGAACATCATTTCCACGTTTTATCACCTGCTATGATGTAGCTGTGAGAAAGTTATTTAAAACTTTAATTAGAAATCCAAAATGAGGCCTAGGCTATGTGTGCTTTTATTACGCAGAGTTCTGAATGATTATCTGATGATAATCTGGAGTAGAAACACTCCAGTTCCTCATTATGTTTTGATAGAGTTTGCATAAATATTCTACTTGCCTCTATTTTAAAAAGCAACAGCAACTATTGCTTCTAATATTTTTTAAATAATACATCACTTTGATAAAACTAACATCTAATAATGTAGGACATGACATTTGGACTTGTTCTCCACGACTTAGAGAAACATCTGCATGAAACAAACAGAAGAAGTGTCTTCTATTTCTACACTAATATCTTTAATAATATTATCTACAACTGCTATGTACTGATATTTGATTAATGTAATTAAGGAAAATCTACAATGAACCCATTTTACATTTATTTTGAATGAGCTGTTCTACAAACTTTCTCCCTTTGGTAACTTTGGTGTTTTCTAATGGAGCCATATATTTTTTTGCGTTATCTCATAATAAGTTTACTGCAATATTTACTGGTCTATTTTGTACACAGTCACAAATGTCAATTTAAAATTTCAAAAATATAAACATTTAAAGAGCGTCAGTGTTTATTCTTAACTCTTTGGTGCAAAAAACTGCATATTTATGTCCGTTTGTGATGCAACTGCATGTGAAAACATCTCTTTAAACCATTCGGGAGACACGATCAGAACTGTCAGGTGACTTACTACGTCGCAACAATAACCCAGAAATAGTCCAAGTTTGGATGTATTTTGTTCTTAATTTATGGAAAGTTTCTGTTTATAGGTTTGTCTAGCATTTCTATCCTAAAGAAAAAGATAAAAAACTTCAGATGTTCCACAACTAGCTATTGCATACATAGAAAAACCTCACAAAAGCCTTACATTACATTATAGCAGAAGGTACAGCGGCCACCATAAGAAAAGCTTACAGTATTAATTTCTGCATGAACTGATTAGTGCATTATTGCGAGGTAATATAACATGCCCATGTCCATATTTTCTAAAGAAATTAAGCTGTAGTAAAAAAAATTACTGTTTTAAAGCTTTATATATATTTTCATATCCATAAAAGTCAATGTCTCCTCCTGGTTAGAATATTATTTAAATCTATTTTTGTCAGTTTTGAACGTCCATTCGTACACAAAAGCATAAATTGTTGATTTAATTCCTGCATAGTTTAAATCTACACCTGCTGAATGTGACTGATGGTAAATAGAGTGGAGAAATAACTGATTCCTAAAGAAAACAGACATACACCCCACATCTCAGCCCTCACTGGAAAGCAGAGAAACGAGTCCTTAAAGGTAGACGGGGACTAACGGATCGCTTTAACTGTGCAGAATGGACCGAATCTGCACCTTTGCCCAGAGACTCCTCTTTTATCTGATGATTCATTAGAGCAGATCTGGTGCATCATGCTCTCATGACAAGGTCTTTTATGCCTCTTCACACCATGATGCTGCATTCACCAGATCTGAGCTGGCAGAGACTGGCTCGACCCAACTCCACTCATCACCAGCAGCAAAAAGGCAGATAAGGAGCGACAGCACAGTGTCCAAGATAACACGGGTCGGGTTTAGCTGACAGTCGCAAACCTCGGAGCCATTCATTTTTCAAGAAAAAAACATAATAATTAAAAAACATCAAAGGTTAAGAGATAAAATGTCAGTGTAATACAAGACTCACTGTCAATTATTAACATAAAAGAGAAGGTTTTTCTTAAAACACTTGTTTAAGATTTTAACAACTGGATGGTTAAATTCATGTTTTACAGCAGGGGTGTCCAAAGTGTGGCCCAGGGGCCATTTGTGGCCCTCTGACTGATTTTCTGTGGCTCTCAACTCCAGTTCAGGAAAGATATCAATTTCTTCATAAAACTTTTTCTATTTAAATAAGCGTGAAATTATTAGACTGTCATAGAAAAACTTTAATAATTAGCAGAACTGTGTTTATCCAGAGATTTTTTTGAGTTAAAATCTCTGGATAAACAGATATGAGTCCAGATATTGCTGCACCTGAATTAACTTTGAGATAATTTATTAAAACTTGGCTAAATATAGGAACTGTTTTTTAAAGAAATTCTATTATAACTGAAAAAAATGTGTTCAATCAAAACTAGATCTCTTTCTTTTTATACAGAAAATGTGCAAATTTTTAAGTTTTAGATTTACAAAGAATAACATCCTTTTTCCACAAAAAAGGAAAAAAGACTAAATTTGACGATTTTGTTTTTTCTTGGCCCTCAAATATTTTTCGACTATGATTTTGGCCGACGTAGCAAAAAGTTTGGGCAAAATAAAAATTTCTTCAGCTGATTTTTAACATAAACAGAAGTAAAATCCTTTTATTTCACACATGGCAACTTTTAGTGGTACTGAGCACTTATCCACAGGTTATTTACTGAAAGATTTAAGATCTACAGAAAACCAAAGTAATCAGTTTAAAATGAATTTCTCAAACCTCTTTTTGTTACTGCAGAGGTAAAAAAAAAAAAAAGTGTGATAATGATGCCACAAATAAAACAGCAATAAGTTGGCATAGCGCAAAATGAATGTGGAAAAAATGTCATGTGAAAACTTTTTTTACCAAAAATCCCCAAACACAATTTTATTAGAATTTACATATGGAAAAAACAAAAATAAAATACAGCATTCAGTTCAAAAACTTTCATTTTGTGTAATTCTGCCAAATGGTATCAAGCTATTTTTTTAATATAATTTATACATGGACACACACTGATTATTTCTGTGTGGAGAAAATTTAAGATTTATAGAAGGAGCATGCCAGGGGGCCAAGACTGGGTCAGCAAAGTATAGTTTAAAAACTACTAAATATACACACATCTATGTGTCATCAGCAGAGATGATACATTAAATGTGTAGCTGCTGCACCCCAAGGCATCCAGTCACATCTTCGGAGCACATTTACTGCCTGGGCTCATTAAAAGCATGAGTGAGGATTCCCAAACACACAGTGACCTGGTTTTTGTCACTGTTGGGTAAGACGAAGCCATCAATAAAAAATAGCTCTGCAGAGGTTTGGTCCTATTTTGTTGCACGTCTGCAGAGTGATGGATTTTTTTAAAGGGGTCTCAGGAGGAGCCGCCGACATCTGTGAAAGACTGAGGCATTTGCTGTATAAGAGGTCTGCGGTAAACTCACGGCTGCTGTGAGAATTGCAGGTTTGAAGGCGTTGCTGTGTAATACCCCCTCTGTAACCGGCTGCAGTCCAAAACGGGAATGCCACATTAACAAGTTTGCGATTTCTGCAGACCTTAATTCTCTTGACACCCTGTTTCAGCACTGATGCATAAGGAGATATGTACAAACGATTCGGCACATTAAGGTCCACATGCACCTTTTCCGATAAAAATTTAACTTTTCAGCAGAAGCTCTTACTCTGGAACCCATTTGGGATAAATAGCTTACATTTCGACATCATTTCTCAGGAAATATAGAGCAATGCTTCTGACTACTGTTGCAAAACACGGATTTCATACACGGGGACAACATTGATTTTATATTCTAATTATTTTTTATTTATAGACATCTTAATTTTTGCTGAAGATATATCTTAATCAACCAGGTTAGGTAGAACAAACAGCATTCAGATTAGCAACAGCAATACAGAAAACATAGTTATAAGCCTCCCACTGAAACTTTACTACTGTTTTTGTTGGCATAAAACTCAGCAAACAAACGGACTACGTAACACTTTTACAGGACACAAAAAGAAGATATGGGAATACATTGCATAATTAAGAAAAAATAAAATTATCGACAAGATTTTTTTTTAAGATTTAAAAAAGTTTCAGAAGCTTTTAGATACCGGGAAATAACCGCAAAAAGAAATACTAGCTTACACAAAGAATGTGCTGTACTTATTTTAAAATCAAATGTTCCTAATTAGGAGCTCAAAGTAAATTGCACTTTTCAGCAGGTTTCATTTATTGCCAGCATAAAGTGTCATTTTACCAGCAGAATTGCAGGTTAGCTAACCTATTAAGCCTCAGAAAAGTGTATCCTGATAAATGGGCTTTTAAATACTTTAATTGAGACGTTTAGTTAGCACATATTCCATGAAAATTACATTATTTTGCTTTCATTAGGCGCTTCTGCACTTAATTTCCTCAAATAATGAAAGCAATAGCTAGAGAGAAAAACTCATATTTGTATATTTTTCAAGTCATTTCTCAGTCAAGTTAGATTGTGCAATAATTGGAGTAAATTCATTAAGCCCAATTCCCAAACCTTGGATGAAGCCTTAATTTTCAAGGAACTGACAAGTGTTTTTGCACAGACTATGTACATTCATCACACAAATCAGGCAATGTCATTTGGCTCACTGGGAGCATCTCACAAAGCAACTCCTTCATTTCTTTTCAGCCCTCTCAGAACTAATGAAGAATTATTACTGAGGTTAGTCGAGCACAGGAAGACCTTGTCGCTGTCTGCCTCGCAGAGGAATTAAAGTTAATTGACTGTACTGGGGATTAGGTGTGTTCCAGAACCACAGCACCGTTCCACTGCTCAAGTCCGCTCTGTCAAATTGGCACAGTGCTTCTTAGAAGACCCTCCTATGGTGGCAACTATATATTGTTTAATTGGTGCCAAAAGAAGCTTAAAAGGAAAAATTATTGTGGCTTAATTCAAGACTTTTGGTATAGATAAATCTATAGTTTTATTAATCAGTAATCCTGTCCAGTTCTTTTGATGTTTGAGTTAAAAACTTTTTTTGGAGTTTTCTAACCTTTTAAGTTTCGATATATAGGCTTTAAAGCACTCAACTGGGAACAATGCCATACATTGCTATTTTAATTCCTCTTTTTATGAAAATAAAATATACAGAAAATAAAATATTCAGATTTAACCCTTCATTTAACCCAAGTGTGCTGAAGCAGTGATGCTTCCTAAAGCTGCAGGACTCGAGGGCGGGAGGTGTAGACCACCGCCCTGAAGAATTGCAAGTTTAATTGTAATTAATGAATTGATGTTTATTAAATGACTCGGTTTTGGGGCAGAGGATTTTCAAAATTTCACAATTTTCCATTTAACAATTAGGCAGTAATTTGTGTTAGTTTAAGAATATAAAATAAAAAAATGCGCTCAGTATTGTGCTTGTGCTGTAACAAAATGTTTCAAGATACTTCACAAGCCCTGACAACCATGTCATTCACTCCATTAAGGAAATATCTGTTTGTCATTCATGTCTTGGAAGATATCCGGTCAAGGTTGTGCTGTCAGTCCGGCTCCTTTGTGACATCATCCCAGCTTGATATTTCCAAGCTCTACATCTGGAGGCTTGCATAGGATTAGTTCAGCAAATGAGTTGGTGAATCTGAGCATTTTAAGCTCATGCAAATCACTGCTAATCAAAATTCACAGCTATCTGTGCATTCTTTGTCCTTATATAACTGATAAATGATGTCCAGCTCTGTGTGATGCATTGTTTTGTTTCATTTGTTGAAGCCTCTATAAGGTCTTCACGTTTTGAAGTTTTTGTTTTACAATTCGCAGAACAGAAAGACAAAGAGATGCAGGCTTGAAAGCAACTGACAAGGGATTTTAGTTGTTCCCTTTATTTATAACTGCATGCCGCTTCATAATGTCTGGACCTGATAAAATAGTGATCATGAACGCACTAAAAAATATGAGAGCATGAGAGAAATTCTTATCACATCAGTGACTCTTAAAGGTTTTCAAACATTTTTCTACAGACGACCTTCAGCTGGAAGGAAACTAATTTATGATGTGCAACAAAAAGTGAAACTCAACACAAAGTGATATATTTCTGTTCAATTTTATGCCTGAAAGCTCCTAAAAACCCAAACACCTATTACTCAGAACATTTCAATATTATGCAACAAATATATTTGATGCATAAATATTCTATTATGGCCTGCACAAGCATGCATTGTCCACAAAAACACCAATTTCGCTGGATGTTGGCAGAGTTGTGGAATTAAAGCATGTTAATGGAAAGTTGAGTGGAAGGAAGAAGTTCAACAGAAACAGTTGCTATAGCACAAAGGTCAACCACAGCTTTGAGATGATTCTGAAGCCAATCCGAGACTGGCTTCAGAAGCATTTGTCCATGTAACAAATGCTTCTTACATGGACTCTTACTTTATATCCATATAAGTACTTTATATATACCCAAGGTCTAGAAAAAGAGTGTAAAGGCAAAAAAAATCCAAGTTATTTTAGGTCCTGAGTGAAGTTTCCACAGTCAGTGAGTGGATCAGATCTACTGTGTTTTATCGAGTCCAAAGTCAGTGTAGCCACCCGCAATTCAATCACATCTTAGGTTTTTGTTGTAAAACATAATAATAATAATAACAATACCTGCGACAGACTGGCGACCTGTCCAGGGTGACCCCGCCTCTCGCCCGGAACGCCAGCTGGAGATAGGCACCAGCAACCCTCCCGACCCCATTAAGGGACAAGGGTGTAGGAAAATGGATGGATGGATGAATAATAATAATAAATTAACATAAATAAATTAACAGTAACAGTGTAATAAATATCCACATTGTGATTTTAAAAATCTAATTATTGAACTAATTTAGCTTATTGATAATTTAATTTTAGATGCATTTGCATTGCATAAAGACTTTGTCAGTGCAGTGATGGGCTCATTTGTCTGCTTGTTGAAAGAAGCAGCTGAACTTTGCAGCAACCCCATGTTTCATCATTTTTGATTCATTTATTATTCTTTTTGTGAGAAAAAGGGCCAATGGACTTAACTTTAAAAAAAAATTAAAGAAAAAGCTGCAGGCAGAAAAAAAACAACATAGGCTAGTTAAACTATGTATTTTAACTCACTGTCTTTTCTTCCTCTGCTGTAAGAAATAACAGGTTTGAAGAAAAGGAAGCGCTGGAAATAAATGAGAATAGATTCTCCAGAACAGCAGCCACAGCAAAGACTTATCTTATCTCGACTCGCTGTTATTTTCAAACTACTTGAAAAGGAAAGGCGAATGAGCTTCTCACTCACCAAGACACACAGTTCAATAACCTGTGAAATTATTGTTACTGCTTACTGTATATCATTAGCATTAAGCTCGACTCCTTGGAGAGAACTGAGCTGCTTATTTACGAGGGGCTCAGATAATCATGTTCATCCTGTTAAATAAACAGACGAGGATTATCTTATCCCAACGTGCTAAATGCTCCAGCATCTTCAAACAGACTCAGGAAGAAATTGTGCTGATTAATGCCACAGCGGTGTGTGCAGACATGTCTGCTCGGTCATTAATAAATAAAAAACAACTTATAATGTCTAAAAACCTAAAACGATTCCATAAATAATTAATGTATTAAGTAAGTTCTGTCAGATGAATGTTATACGTCTGCAAATCAGGAGCGTAGTACATATTTTAAATATACTGAATTTAAAACATGGAGGTTTTCTCATCTAGTTCTGTGCAGCTTTACTCAGACTTTTACATTTGCCAGTCTCAAGAAAAAAAGATAAAATATCCAAATAATGTAAGAAGGTGCATTGATTTTGCTGACAGAAAACAGCTGAATGGTTCAGCGTCTTCCTCCAGAAATGAAGGCCCAGGGCTATGGAGAACAGAAGACGCGTTACACATCATCCAAAACCAACAGGCAGAGGATAAAACTCTTACTTGGAATAATAAAATATTCTTCTTTCCATCAGTAGTTCCTTTCTTGCATGCTTTTAGATGATAATATGTGTAATTTAAATGTAATAATTCATTCTTGCAATTGCATGTTATCTCTTTTTTTCCAGCTTGTGCTTGGGGCTTCAGAAACCATATGGATCTCTTCTGTCCTCTAGTGGAGAAATTTAGAAACTGCACAGAGAAAAGGTGTTCGGTAACAATGGTGTGGTGGCCCTTATGAATGAACAAACAGTGGATCTTTTGCTTTTACTGAAAAATTAAAACAAATCTGGAATACAGAGAGGGCAGTATTTCCCAGAAACATTAGAGTTTTCATTAATAATTCATCCTGTGCTGCAGGTGAATATTTTTAGCCAGGCTTTCAGTAAATGCATACATGTCGCACGGCCAGTTCCTGTGGGATTGAGTGTAAACGGTACAGGGAGAAATCCATCCTCTGTTTCATCCTTACAGTTGTATTTCCTAATACAACAACAACTGTAAGGTTGTATTTAAAATCAAGTGATTTCTTTCACAAATCTTGTAAAAGAAAATGCACTTTTGTGTTCCTCCATATTGAAATAATTTCATCTCCATTAACAGTTTAAACAGTGGAAGTATAATATTGGACTGACGTATTACAGAAACGCTTTAGTGACTGTCATTTACAGTGTACATTGATTCACAGAAAAAGTTTGCTTGACTTCTGCTGTAAATATTAGTTTTTGTTTCTTATTTACTGGGACAGACATCAAATTCTCTGAGTGAAAATTAATCTCACTTTTGAACCATCTTCTACTATCAGTTATGGTGATAACTATTATAGATTATTAAAGAATTTCACAAATGCATTCACAAAACTAATCGGCACATGTAATAATCTTTTTGGATGTTTGTCTCCCAGAAATGATCTTTGTGATTAAGAAAAAGGAAAAATTAAGAAAGTCAGTACATGTATTGATCTAAATCAGTGGTTCTTAACCTTTTTTGAGGTACCATATGGAGAGCCATTTGAGCCTAAATTATCTTATTCAAATCCCCCCTCCCCCCCCCCAAATACTTTGCGGTATTCTGATTTAGTAATGTAATTATATTAGTTGTGTTACCACCCCCACGCCACTAGAGGCAGTAGCAACCCCGAAAAGATGCGACTAAGGAGCAGAATTTGGTAAAAACGGTGAGCTTTGCTGAAGTAATTAAAGACACAAGTTCAAATCCATGCTGAGAGTGGAGCTCCTCCAATCAGTTCTAAGCAATGTAACGTGATTCTCTGATTGGCTAAGCAATGTAACGTGATCCTCTGCAGCAAGTGATGGCAAAGCAGCGTCATCACGACTTTACACGAACCCCTGAGACCGACTCACCGATCCCTTGGGGTTCGACCGAACCCAGGTTAAGAACCACTGATCTAAATGCACAGCAGTGATACAGCAAACAGAATAATACACATATATATTTGTTTTTAATTCTGTGATGTGGTGTAACATCTGTTAACCTCCTCAGAGTGTCACTGTTTATCCAATAAAACCGGAGGTGAGTCTTTATGGATCAGCCATAGTTTTCAAAATGTGTTCGTAGTTTGTGGTGACGACGTAAAACAGTGAAAAACTATGTTTTTTTAACAGATTAAACAATACATGGACTTCCAGCACTTCACAGACATACTCTATTAATTGCTTGTACACATTTGAAGTTAAAAATGTACACATGACTACAAATAGAAAAGAAAGTAAGAAAAGAAGGTTTGTAGTGTTCTACCTCGGATCCGTCGTCTCTGGACACCAATAAAACTGATGAAAAGTGTTTTGCTCTGGTCTCAAATCAGCTTATGGTGTCACTTCTCTTTGGGACCTGAATCTGGACTTCAGCAGGTCTTCCATCTCTGACAGCCGAGAATGTCCCTCTGAGATCTCTACCGGGATTGAACTCTGAATGTCTTTAGAGCCTGAGTGTAATTTTAAAAGTTTACATGATTAGTGTTAAGGAAATATAACCATTTTTAGTGTTTGAGTTAGCTCTATCGTTTACTTGAAACCACTGGGGTCGTAAAACCACAGGAGACAAGCAGTCTTATCTGGTGGGGTAAACTATTGACCTGCAGTTCACCTTAAAGACAATTTGGTCTAAAACAATACAGCTAAGTCTCCTGAGGCATTTGTAAGTTGTAAAAGTCAGCAGGATTTTTAGAGTTCTGGTTAACCTCAAATAACATCAAGGAGGTAAAAGTCTCTTTGATGTCTCGGCAGATGGTAGGGAAGTGCCGTTTTCAGGGGTGCTCGGAGGCGGCTTCTAATTGGTCGAGAGGTGTTGACCCTTATTTGAATAGAACACACCTACTAGTACAAAACCTCTTGCGCAGGAAAATAAGGCAGAAAAATAGTCAATTCTTAGCACCATGGGCTGACTGTTTCTCCGGGGACGTCTCCGACGTCTTCGTCTTTCCTCTATCTGTTTTTGTTATATCAGGTGACTAATCGGTGAATGTGTTTTCCTTTAACTTTCTGTGTGTCTGATTCTTTGTGTCTGATTGGATTAAATTCTGAACTTCTGTGACGCCATCACGCTGCTTACGTCTCTTCTGTGTCTCGCGAGAGTTATCAGACCGCGGACGGGAAACCGGGACCCAAGGACAAAGGAAGAATCAAAATTGCATAGTTTAAAGGTTTTACAATAAGAACCCCTTATGATCATCGACATTAGCAAGAGCAAAACTTACAGTAAACAAGTCAATCCAACTAAATCTGTGGGTTAATTAGTTCTAAAAATGAGACATCACCTCTGGCACAATGTCTTTTCTGCTCTGTCAGTCCATCCTCTGCTGCCTTTCTGTTCAAACTCTCATCATACTCTTTTCATCTGAGTATGATGAAAAGAATAAGATGAGAGTTTGGTTCAGAAAACCTGCACAGAGTTTCAACTCAACATAAAGTACTCAAAAAAATTTACTTCAATTAACAAAGCCTGGATTACGTAAGACTGGCTGGAGGTGGAAATGTAACTTTAGGTTGCCAGCATGCACGAAAATATTCTGACCAAGAAAAGAACAGGAGCACAATTATTTCTAAAGCATGTACAAGTCAAGTTATTTTAGATGGATGCAATGTAATGATGAAAGCCTTTTGTTCGAGTCTTGTTCAGATGGTGTGGATTTGTGTGCATCTGGCAACAAATTACAACAAATGCAACTTCAGCAAGAAAAGTAAAAGGGACTCAACTCAGCCGGTTTCAAACTCATGACTAATCTGTTCACAACGTGACGCATTTAACATTTTGTAAATATTTTCATGCTGAAATGTAAAACATTTGCTTGATACAGTGCAGCCTTTGCAGACCATTGTTAGGCAACCATGACCCCACATTCCACTTTTTCTTTCTGCGTTGTCAGCAGTAACTGAGGAAAGGCCGTTTGCAAAACACACATCTACTTCCAGTCCACTGTCAAGGAAAGCCACTAATTAACTTAACTAACAAAATATGTTGTGAATAAAAGACAAGACCAAACTATGTTGTAGGCAAACGGATGACAGAGGAAAACACATTCTGTTTATAAGTTAGTTTGTTTTTTTTTCTCAGAAATGATTTCCTGGCTTGCAGAACTCCTTGGAATTTCATGCAATGAGTTTTTTGTTGCAATTCTGATCCAGATGTGTTTTAGAAATTTGTTTTTGTGCGAGTAGTTTTTGAAGCAAAGTGTTGTTCGTTTAGTTCAAAGAAGTTGTACAAACGGCATTGAGTATTGAGAAAGATAGGTAAATTCTGCATTGCTCAACGTGAACATTCAGTTTTATTTGTTTTTAAACTCAGGTCACAGTCAGTCTTCTGTTTGTTTGCAAACTCTTTTTATGGCAGATCTTAATTTCTCTAAAACACAACTCGGGAGCATTTGAAATTATATGTTAAACTCTGATGATATTGCTTTTTAATATATGAGAAAACTAAACTAATCTAAATTAAATCTGATTTACTTTAAATGAAATCTATTGAGCTGGTTTGGGAAACACAGTGAGTTTTGTTTGCTTTATTGATTCCTGCAAATGATTGCCAGAAAAGTAGAAAACAATACAAACAAAACTTTACAGGAATACATGGGTTTCTTTTTTTTAACCTCAGATTTATTGATGAAAAATGACCAAACCGGGGCGTACAATAAGATTACTATTTAAATACTGTTTATTTGATGTCCCATTTGATTAATCATTCCCAGGTTTTTAATCCAAACCTATTTTTGAAAAAATATATTCTTTTTTTTTTCTGTTTGTTTATTGAGGAGCCGGTTCATGATTTAAGGGGCCGTTTTTGGTCACTTCCCTTTTCTCCCCTATCTGTGATTTAGGGAGAGGAGGCTGAACCCACTTGTGCAATCATTGAGCAACCTTCTTTCCTCTCTCTCTCTCTCTTATGAAATCCACGGCTCCTTCTCTGTATAACAGTCTGTGGTGCCTCGCTCTGTTTGGTGGTTCAGAGCAGAAGGTTAACATGCACATGATAACGAGAAGCTGTGTCCTGCTGCTGTGGTCGCAGTTATTGACTTCTGTAACATGCCAAGGTAAGTCCTAGTACTTCCACTCATATTTTTCAATTTTAAAGTATTGTGTATTTATTGTTTGATGATTTGTTATTGATATAAACCCACTGAAATTGTTTCTTGCCATCACACAGACTGTACACTTCAACAGTTTCGCAACAGCGATCACTTTGATACAAATTTTGACTTGAGTGGTTTGGATGCCACTTACAGCGCAGGAAAACAAGTGAGAGTTCCCTGCAATGTTGGCTACACTGGCTATTTCAAGCTGATCTGTACTGAGGGGAAATGGTTGCCTACTGGCAGGAAATGTGAACGTGAGTTTAAAACGTTTTTCATTCATTCTGCTATTTTTATCTTTTTTCTCCCACTACAGAATATTTACCCATGTTTTGTTCTTGTCCCAATACTTTAAGCGAAATCATGCGGACATCCCGGAGATGCACAATTTGCAGATTTCAAACTTGTGGTCGGAGATGATTATGTGTTTGGATCTCAGATTGTTTACGAGTGCAACCCAGGGTATGATAAGATAAATAAGGTCCTTCCTCTTTGTGAGTTTTGTTGTGAGTTTTCTTACAACTGTCACTAAAAACTTTTTACAGTTATCATATGGTCAGTCGATCAAGCCGCAGGCGCTGCTTGGCAAATGGCTGGGATGGGACCATCGCAGTGTGTGAAGGTATGAGTTGAATATGAAGTTAATTTTTTGTCAATATAAATAAGGCACCACTTTCATTTAGAAAAAAAAAAACATTTCTCAGCCTGTAGTAAAGCAGTTTGTGAGTCTTTTCACTTGCCTCTAAGTTTTCAAACTGCTTGTCAAAGAAGAAACACCCTGAATAAATTTATGATGTAAGGAAGTGATCAGTAGCTGCTTCTCCACTGAACATATAATTGCTCAATTTGACATTTCAAGAATAAATTAAATTTTGTTTAATGGAATATGTATATATATTTTTTTTCATTAAAAAGCCATATTAAAATTGGTTTATTTCACAAAACTGCAATGGAAACACCTTTTTGTTGCATCACACAAGTTAGATTTTCGACAACAGGATATTAGTGCAAACCATGAAGAAGAAGACAGCAGGAAGTAGTTGAGGATCTTAACGCAGCATGTTTTTCTATGAATTATCGTGTGAACAAACTTAGTCAAGTGATTTTAATTGCGTTCCTTTGCACACATTTTTAATGGAAACATAGCTACTGATTAGAATGAGGCAGCATTTAAAACCTTTAAATCAGAATGGAATACATTATTTTTTACTTTGTCATACTGCAAAAACAGAAAGTCTTACCAAACATTTTTGGTATGTTTTTAGTGCACTGTCAGATTATTTCTCTTATAACAAAACGTTTTTCCTATAAGTGAAATAAAATGCCAGTGGAACTAATACTTTTTCATCAACGATATGGAATTATTGACTTAAAACAAGCTTCAATGTATCATAATAAAAGGTTGCTTGTAAGTTAGTTTTGTCTTATTTTGAGTATTTAGTAAGATTTTGTGTTTTTGCAGTGTAGAGCCTCACAAAGAAATGGTTTGCCTGATCTCTGATACAATTGATGCATGAATTATAAGATTGCATCACAACATTTTAGCATTTTTTTGTAATGCCATTCAAATCAATTTTGGTATTTCTATAGCTCTGTTTTTGATTTTATGTATTTATTTGCTTTTTTATCGTTATGTGTTTAAAGCTTTCCTTGTTTTGTGTTTCAATTTTTGTCATTCCAGCCACGAAATGTCCAGTCGTTCACGCAGACGATAATGTACAGGTTTTAGGGGATACAGAAGAAGCCACCACTGGCAATGTTGTTCGGTTTAGCTGCAAGTTACGTACTCAAGTCTTGCGTGGGTCACCAGAGATTTATTGCAAGGATGATGGAGAGTGGAGTGGCCCAGCTCCAAAATGCGAAGGTATAGCAAGATGTCGAAACTAAAATCAGCAAAAATGTTAAAAGCTCTCTTTTGAATACTCCAGTATTCAATATATGTTTTAACTTAGCAGCATAAGTTTAAAACAGATAAAAGCAAAATTCAAGACTTGAATAATGTATTTTATTACTTTGAACTATATTTGATACTATTTACTAAAGGAAGGGAGTATTTTTCCAGGCAAAACGTGCAATTTTATAGTACAATCAACAAACTATGCTACCTTTAGTTATTGTTATAACTTTGGTATGTTAGGTGGAAACCGGAGAGTAAAAGTTTAGGCAGCCTGAAATGGATTATTCAAGGATTTCTTAAAATCAATTAAAAGAATAAAAGCAACACTTCATGTATGTGTTGTTGACTGAATAACAACATAATACAACAAAACACTCAAAATAGTGGATTTTATATAGCACCTCCATATACAATAGGACAATCAAGTCTCAAACTGATTGAAAAGGATAATTATCAGTCTTGCCATTAGAATTGCTCTTCTGGTAACGCTTGTGCTTTATATCAACAGCAATAAGATGTTCCGTCCCTCAGATTGAACATGGCCGTGTGGTTGGTACGGCTCAGGAGTACCAAGAAAATGAAATCTTAAATTTTAGATGTGATGAAACTTATAAACGAGCTGATGAGAGAACTCCAAGATGCACAAAATTTGCAGGAAAAGCCGACTGGAGTCCAACACCTGCATGTAAACGTGAGTATGATCTCAGTAACAACAACAAATGATTTGATTGCAATAAGGAATAAAGTCTGAGGTACACATGTAAAGTGCGTCTCCTTCTAACAAACTGACAAATAATGATATATGTCCAATGATTCCAGTAATTAAATGTGAACTGCCTCTGGCATCAATCCCTGGGACGACCTACGACCCTCATACAAAAACATGTTTTCACCTGGAGAAACAGTGAGAGTCACATGTGGGGAGAAACACTGGATTCTGGACATGCAAAAAACGGTGGCTGATGTTACTTGTGGAATAAGTGGAAACTGGAATACGAATCATGTATGCCAAGGTATTAAAACACAGAAGCCTAAGTGTCATCAATTGATTATTCAGTTTAAAAAGTCTTTGTGATAATGTTTCATTAGTCCTATGCAATGATGAATACTGTTTGAATAGAAAATGTATTTTTCTCCCACTCCAGAGGTTACATGCCCACGATACATAGACGGAGCACATTTGTATCATATTTACACTTTGAACAAAAATATATTAGGTGACAGAGTACGGTATTACTGTGCCAACAACTACGAAGCTGTAAGTTCAGACAATATGGCGATGTGCACCAGAGAGGGATGGACACCGAATCCACTTTGTCGTGGTACATGTTCACTTTAAATGCTCTTTTGTTTTTTTTACTGTTAAACTATGTTTGCATTTCGTTTACCTGGTTACTTTGCATGAAATACTTCAAAATCTTGAAAACAAAATCTTTGTAAATTATCCTCTTTAGTTTTAAAAAGAAGGCGGTAAAGAGAGGAGTCCCTCTGTGGATTATTTTGTGACAGCTGCAGTGAAGCAGTTATCTGAAGGTGGAGTCAAATCTCAAGAAACAAACAACCTGAACAGAAAGCAACTTGGCAAAACACTTTATTTATTAATTAAAAATAGATTCTTGTACTAAAATGTGAACAATAAAACTTAACACAAAAAAACACTGACATTATAATGGTTGTCAATTTAAATTCAATTTCTTTGCCAAGTAGAAACTAGAGGTGTGCCGATCGATCGGTAACCGATCATATTCGGCGTGAAATCGGTGATGATCGGGATCGGCGATCATTGGCTCTGTTGCCGATACTGATCACCCTGCATCTCATTTCCAGCTGTCTGTCCAGCTGGTCTCGTCTTTCCTTCACTGCGCAAACGCTCAGCAACAAATGCTAAGCGACGTGTAACTATATACCACTGAGTGAATAGGGAAGTTTGCGTGTTGCGGCGGAAAATAGAAGCAGGACAAAATGCATCAACACAACGAAGCTAATAGACATAAAAACAATGACGGAGTTTGGCTACATCGAGGCTCAGTGCAGTAAAAAGACATGGAGGATCAGACAGCAGGTAAAGCAGCGCAGCTACAAACACTCACCGGATTAGCATGACGGTCAGAAAGTAAACTAATATCCTGTAAAATGATTTAAGTCTTGGAGCTGCGATGTAAGACGCTGGTCCTGCTCTTGATGTTGAACCGCTGCTCCGCTACAGGTAGTAATATTTAATATTTAGTAATATTTGCACGGAGCCGCTTCTGCACCACCTGGTAGTGACTCTCACACCGAACCTGTTTAAAGCTGCAGCATCTAACTAAAAACATAAATTTTACATATGTATTAAAACTTTCTCTGTCCTAACATGAGACAGATAATCTTTAAAAAATAATCGATCTCCTCCCTGTTACTCCTCTCAGTCAGAAACAGCCAATCAGAACTAGCAGTAATCAGCTAGCCGCCATGCTAACAGGAAGTTTTCATTCAGTAACTCTGGATTGTTTTCGCAATGGATCCTGTATTTTCCTTTGAATGTTAAGTTTTATACTTGAATCTTTTGTCAATGTTGAGAGGTTTTATTTTGGCTCTTTGCATTATTTAGCCTCTTCAGAACCTTCATATGTTATCAGTCTGTTAAAGATAGTATTATTGATAGCAGTACAATTTGCACAATGCCTGTTTTGTTTAGTTTTCTTCTTGGAAAAAGTTATTAAAAACAAGTTTTTGTCTAAATTAAGGTGAATTCATGGTTCCTTTTTTCACATAATGTAACAGTAGTGCTTATGATAAAAATAAATAAATCATAACTATGTGATCAGTATCGGGGATTGGAATCGCCAATCATCCCTAAGGGGTGATCGGTATCGGCAGAAAAAAACCTGATCGGCACATCCCTATTAGAAACAAAAAGTCATTTATATAAATATCTATTATGATTTGTAATATATATAGATATATACATATTTATATATCTATATATATTGAACATTTCTCAGGACTCACTAATGGATAAACACGTGATGTTTCTATATACCCAAAATGATTTTGCAAAATCTTTTGATGAATAAATGTTCAAGGGAGCAACACAAAAATCTCAAGCAAAAAAACATTAAAAAAGCATTATATCAATTAATAACTGCAACAGTTTCAAGTGCTCCTCTAGTAAAATTTAGCTTCACATTTCATTTTTTTTTTTTTTTTTTTGCATTTAGATTTTCCTTATTATCTTTTCGTTAGCAAATATCATGAAGCTAAACTTCATGTTTAATGTTATTTTTTTTCATCAGGGACACAGTGTGAAAACCCTATCATTGAAAACTCCAGAATTGCCAGAGGTAGAAAAAGAAAATACAACAATGGTGACCGACTCACATATGAATGTTTGAGAGGGAATCAGGAATCTGTTACTATCACCTGTGAACGAGGAGCCTGGGTAGGAATAATGCCATGTCCAGGTAAGAACATGTGTGAGTAATTTAATTGTGTTTTACGAACTATTGTGAGAACCTTGACATGATTTGAAAGGCACTCAGGAAATATTGACCCTTTGCAACTACGAAGCGCCATGTTGGACATCGGAAGTGACAATGGGAGTATTGAACGGAGAAACACTTAAGTTGTTTTCCCAACATGAATAAACTGAAAAGTTGCTTTTGCCAGTTTATTCGTGGTTTCTGCTTGTTCAAGTCGAGCTAATTTGTCTGTGAATGTAACACACCTGGTTGCGGCTCATAGACGGCGGTATTTACAGAAGCTAAAAACATCTAGCTTACAAACCGACCGATCCGTTTCTCCTCCTACTTTGCCTGAATTCACACCACATGATTTATGTCGCTATGTCAAACACCCTTAAACCGGAGCAACATTTAAAAATGTGCAAAAGACGAGATGCTAACCAGTTTTTTCCATACTTGATGGTGGGCATTGTTAAAGATTTTATGAAATGCTGAAAAGGCTTTTTACTAAACTGTAATTGTGTTAGCCACGCTAGCACCGAGTACCGTATATAAGAGATAGGCACATTTGAACATTTGCCAACAAAATTCACCCTCAAAACCATGAATGCCCGACTTACCCAGCCCTGCAAGAACAAAAGGCATCAGTGATCTTGTCCACAGCTATATTTATGATGAGGGTGTGAAGATCTGATGTGTTCCTCATCGACCGATAGCATTTAGCTGTGACGCGCACAATGTTGGAGGCATCACGTGGCTCAAACAGCTTTATTTCATTTCATTTCATTTCAAAGCTTTATTGTCATATGCACAGTAAAAAACACGTTTCCCTGTACAATGAAATTTCTACTTTGCTGCCCACACTGGATGTCAGACACAAGGTGAAGATATGAGATAGTAGAATCAAATCAAAGCATGCAATAAATGTTGTCCAAAAAAGATGACATGAACTTGTTGGTTCCCCTGTCCATTGTAGAGGCTGATATTTTGTGAAAATCCGGCAGAAATGTTAAACTAATCAACTCAGAAATACTCTGCAGAGAGTCAGTCAAGACGAAAAATACCATGTTTACACATAGGCCTAAGCTGCTAATGTGAGACATGTAGTCAGTGGGACTTTCGAGGGGCGTTTCTGGGCGGAGCTTGGTAAGGTCCATGCAATATTTGATACCTTTCTAATCATACTTAATTATAAAGGATATGACCTATAAAGTATATGAACATTAATATTCTTACCTTGTAAAAAGGTGCAAATCCGCGGTTACACCGAGGGCTGACGTCATTATGATTGACGGGCTGCTATCCATCACCTCGCATCTTTCCTTGTTAAAAAATGAAATGATAGGTTTGGTTTTCACCATTGTCTGTCTGTGCAGCCGACTGCGCAGCAACCTGTGACAGTTTTTACTACAAATCAACCGAATAGCATCACGTTCTCCACCAACATGCTGTGCGCGAAGGGAGAAGGGTGGCCATCGTCCAGACGCCCCATTCCAGTCGGAAGGCTCTCCTCGACCGGAATCGGACTGTTTTGTTGACATTCTTTATGTCAACAAAGTAGCTTTAGACATTTATCCGGGGAGCTTCGGCTAGAGTTACCAAGGGACCCACACTATACATTTAAAGCCGTGGGGGTCGGTGGAAGAGAGACAGAGGCTGCGGCGGCAGCGTGTCGGTTGGTCTGTGCTAACCAGAAAGCAGTTGGGCACAATATCGCAACACCAAAACTGTGAGTGAAACAATGACTGGTGCAGATGCTATATATAGGACTCAGGACCAATTTTTTATTATTAGACATCCATATTTGTAGTGAACGGAACAAATCATGTCCCGTTCAATACCGGATGGGTGGCAACATAACTGTGGCGTCTATTCTATGCGCCTTATAATCCAGTGCGCCTTATAGTGCGGAAAATACTGTGAATATCTGGTTACAGCTGCATAGATAGATTTAATTCAAGTATCCATACATGATGATTTTGGGATATTTAAGATGTTAGTAGACAAATTAGCTTGACTTGAACAAGAAGAAGATATAAATAAACTGTTTAAAAACAACTTGGGAAAAGAAGAATTGAGAAATATTAATATTTTTAAAATCAGGCCACAAAGGTGGCTACATATTAGTTGCATTAATCTTTTGACCCTTACAACTGGAATATGGCTTCTTTTTTCTGAATCATTAACAGATGGGAGACTTTGCCAGAAACCTGAAATTCCAAATGGATTTGCAGTTGAACCCAGTAAAGGCACAATTTACTACGCATGTAATGAAGATTTCAAACTTTCTACCAAAAGCTGGTGGGGTCATGCCAAATGTGAAGACGGCAGCTTTGGCCAACTTTATTCATGTATAGGTAATTAATCTATATTTTCTCTTGGACATAATTTTACTCCTATGAATTTAACCAAATGCAATGCTTCCAATTAGCTAAACATCAGACTCTTTATAAATTATAAATTAGTCAGAGTTTTTGTATATGTAATGTTTTATTTTCAATGATTCTATAAAGTAAATTAGCTGGAAACATGTTTTTTTTATTAAGCAGTATATTTAGTGTAACAATCTTGATGCATTATTGACATATATGTTTTGTCAATGTTTTCTTAAAGAAAGGACATCGTGTGGAGAGGCTCCTGCAATTTCCAATGGAAAAGTGACCATTATAGGGACACGTGCTAAGATTGAATGTAATGAAGGATACGATGCACAGATTCCTGAACTAACTTGTAACAATGGAAGATGGAATTATCATGGGTTTAAACCAAAAACAATCTGCCGTGGTGAGACATCCAGATCATTTTAAAATACTCACATGATTAAATTTTATAAAGATTTTAATTAGAATTTTACATATTTTTATGTCTTGCAGAAACTGCTGAACACTGTGGCCCACCACCCAAAGTTGAAAATGCAATTGTCACCATTTCATACCAGACGGAATACTTGGATGGCTCCTCTGCGACTTATCAGTGCCGTGACAAATATATGATGAAGGAAGAAGAAGGCTCCATTACATGCAACGCTGGGAAATGGGAAATGAGAAACATCACATGTGTCCGTATGTGCATATTTCATTCAAAATGTTCTCAAAATATTATAATTGGCATTGTTTTAGGCCTGTGAGTCACACACCGTTTTGCCAACTGATTCCCCATTTTTTCCTCATGTGTTAATATTTCCTCCTTTTCTACGTCTGTTTAATACTTGTAATTCAAACCATTTCATTCATGCAGTCTTTAATCACTGCGTACATACCAAGTGTTTGCATTATTTCTGCAGATAAAATCTAAGAAACATGATACTTGCAGAAAATGTCACTAAGCCAGAGTTTATTAAAATTACACCAAAATATATGACAGATTATGATCTGATTGGACCAAATGAAGTCTGACTGGATTCCTGGCAGTAGATATTATTAATCATTAAACCTCTATTTTCATTAAACCAATTGTAAAATATACAAATTACTTTAATTTTGTGGTTTACCAACCACATAAAACCATTTAAGTTGTAGGCATGAACTGAAGGACATTCCATATTAAACATGCCTCATCTGTTTGGAGGCACCATCCAGATGTGGCAAACCAACAGGTATGAAATGGCAAAGAGGCTGAATGAATATAAAAAAACTATATATATATATTTTTTTTTTAAAAAAAAAGCCCATTTTAAAATTGTACGTTAGAATAGTTCAGCTTATTTTGAAACCTAAAATGCAAACTTACCTGTTATCTGACTGAATGTTTTTCATCTTAGCAGAAAAGGCTAAATTATGCACTAGAAATAAACGTTCAGCTTCCGAAGGAACCTTTGACTGTCTCTTGCTTGCCGCACCACTTCCTGCTGAGGTTTGGAGGTTCAGCAGGAAAGGTTAACAATAGTTACAACTTCATAATCTGCACTCTTTTGGTTGAATGCAGTATTTATTTCCACCTTTGCTTTATGTCGTTTAGTTTTTATTCAAGTGCGGTTTTTGTTAATGAAGACTGAGAATCCTTTTTGTTTTTGGTTGTTTGATTTAGTTTATCAGTTCCAGTGTTATGTGTTCTTTTGAAAATAAAGTGTATCTATCTGTGGCAGGAAATCACATGCATTATTACGTCATTTCCATTAAATTAGTGTCAAAAGGTCTTGAAACAATATTATCGTTTATCGCAATAATTCTTTAGACAATCACTCAGCAAAATTCTTTATCATGACAGGACTAATTGGAGTAATAATAATTTACAATTAAGATCAGAGCTCTGTGTAAGCAAACCAAAATAAGGCCTTAAAAGTGATTAGAGGAGTGGCTGTTTTTTTAAATAACCTCTATGGTGCAAATTCTAACTGTCTTAATGTGTTTCAGCTTTTTGTGATGAGCTCAGTGACCCCCGACTGACAGTGAGGCCAGACATGATTAAAGAAAGATACTTGACAGGAGACGTGGTTCAGTATGAATGCGCTGTACCTGGTGCCAATGCAGGAGGCAACGCAACATGTGAGAATGGCAAGTGGAAAACACCCGAAGAATGTCCAGGTGAGAGGAAATGGTGCTAAAAACAGGAAAAATGGAATTTAGTGTTTTATTTTTACGTCACTTCAAGAAATTTTGTAGGTTGACAGATGCACTTTTTACTACTAATTTAATAACATTGAAATAGAATTGTTAGTTAAAAATTGTTTCCTCTGGTCTGCTCTGGTTTTTTCAGGCGTTCCTTGTAAATTTGAGCCATTGAGTGTCGGACTGAGACATGATGGAAGTGTATCCAAAACTCTGATGAATCCTGGAGAGAAACTACTTTTTTGTGTGATGATGAGTATGATATGGAGGGTCCTGATGAAGTTCAATGTTTAGACACGGGGAAGTGGAATGAACCGTTTCCAACCTGCTCTGGTGTGTTCACTTCCTATTTGGTGCAGCTTGCAAACACAGAACTAATCCACTTATACAATGCCTTCAAGATCAATAAATTAAAAAAATAGCTGTTAAACTTCATTTATGTTTATAATTAATCCTCAATGTAACTGCAAAAATAATTCAATTTGCATGCATTGTTGTAAAGCAACATTTAAATTTGTGATGGTTAAAATCCTTGATCAACGACTCTTCTGACCCGTTGCTACACTCTTACTCATTGTTGCCATTGATATGTAAAAAGTGATATGTAATGTAATTATGACTTTATAGGTTAATAGATTAATTTAAATTAACAAATGTATAATTACAGGTTTTATAAAGAAGATTTTACCATTAAAATTGGTGTTTGTTTCCTGAGTTATGACATATTTTGTTGATTTTATAAACTTCTGTCCTTTGGCAGCGAAATGCAGAAGACCAGACATACCAGAAAATGTTCGCTTCGCTTCATCTGTACAAGGCAATGCTATGAGTAAAGGAGATACATTGTCATTTGCCTGTCGTCAACAAGGACACATCATGCGAGGGAATCCAACAAGTAGATGTTTGGGAGATGGACAGTGGAGCGATCCTGTACCTCAGTGTTCAGAACCCCTGACTACTAAAAAACCAGGTAAATCACTTCTTGTCTTACTCTTTTCTAGAACATTTTTTTAACGTAACTATATTTATTTAAGGTGTCAGCGTTTACACTCCAATGCATTTAATTAAAATATATTTAACTAAGTGCCACTCTGGTTAATATCCTTAAAACTACTAGACATCACCAGACAGGAAGGTAAATCACATGGTGTTTATTTCTGTTCAAAAGTCCAATTTTGTGCTCAACTGCTGGATATTAGTAAGTTTGGCAAAGAAAAGCTGCAATTTCAGCTTTTTAACAAAAAAAGCAATAACTGACCAATAATTCCCCACATGGAGCAAAAAAAATACATGAAATTTTCAAAGTCTCTAGGTAAAGCAACATTTAAGTGTGAACACTAATATAATGAAATAAAAAGAAAACACATTATCACTCCTTGTACTCTTTGTAGATGTAGAAAAGTCCCTGTTCTAGATTAAATGTCATGAGAAGCAATTAATTTTTCATGCTGGGAGGCAAATAATTAATAATCTATTCCTTCAATAATATAAGCTTAACAAAACACAATTTCAAACTACTTTTTTCTCATTGTTCATATTCTTTCAGCTGTTGCACATTGTTCAGCACCACCACTTCTTGAAGATGGAGACACCAAATCAATAATCGGCTCAGATGCAATTTATCAAACTGGTGAAAAAGTTGAATATGTCTGTCAGAGTACGTTCACTATGCAGGGAGACCCATTTAAAACCTGCAACAACGGTGAATGGACAGGAAACATGAGATGCCTGAGTAAGTTAAATTTGAACATTTCATTTTACACACTGTGATATTTCTGCTGTTCTAATTATGTACTTAGAAACCACTGCTGCTTATCATTATGAATCTTCCAGCTGTGATCAAGAATAATAAAATGTACAAATTAAACCACAAACCCTTTTTAAAGAATTATTTTTACATTGTTTAAAATGATTTAAAAAATAAACGGCAAACATCATTAAGTTATCTGGACTTTCAGAGTATCTAGGAATAATATACATATTCAGAATTATGATAAAATGTATTGAGAAGAAATAAATAACTGCTTGAGTACAGTAAAAGGTAAAGAATAACAAAACTAAAAGCATTTTTGTGTCCAAAACAGATTATGCAATCAGTAGTTCTCAATGAGAAAAAATATAATTCTACAACCTCAAAACATCTATTTTAATTTAGAAAGCAAGATACTAAGGGTTTTACTTCTCTACCCCTGGGAAATCAATAAATTGTCATTTAAAACATTTTAAAGATGAAACCTTTCAGTTATTTTGCTTAAAAAAAAAAATAAAAACAGCTGTTTAAATTCCCATCACTCTCTTCAAAAGCTCAGGAACATTTTGAAGAAATATGTTTTCCTAAAAAAATTTAATAAACATTACATTCATAATTTTATAAAAAAGTATATTTATAAAATTATATTTTTATTGGTGTTTATTTCCTAATTTCCACATTTTCCTATTTTGTATACTCCTTATATCTCTAGAAATTATCTCATTGTACAAACACATTATATAAACCTATACATTTGTATAACAAAAGCAAATGTTCTTTTTTGTTTTTATTTTTGAGTACAGTAAAAGGTAAAGAATAACCACATTTTACTAACAAATGTTTTTGTTAGTAGGTAGTAGATTCATGATTAAACAGAAAAGAAGCAAAATGTAAAAAGAGGTTTTTAGTCACAGCTAAATAAGAGACTTATTTAACTGTGACTTCAGCTTAGAAACAGAATCTGCTGCTCACAACATTTGATAAATATTTAAAAGTAAATGTACAAATATTGGCAAGTATATATTTTATTAGTTCATGAAACAAAGTTAATTCTCTTTTACCGTTTTTTGTTTTTCAGAACCCTGCATTCTGAACGAGGAATTATTGAGTAGACATGGTCTTCAGTTTAGATATGGTGACAAATCTAAGTTGTATGCACCACATGAGGGTTACATTTCATTTGCTTGTGTAAGTGGTAAAAGACATGATGGCGCTGTGCCGATGCGTGGTCGGTGTATTGATGGTCAGATGCCCGTACCCACCTGCCGGTAAACGTTTTCAGGGAGCTAAATATGGAGATGCAATCACAAAAATATGTAAACTACTATGGAACATCAAATGCTCAAAATTAAACAAGTAAATACTGCATTGTAAACAATAAATAAATAATGGATAAAAATATGACAATGAAATTGTGACATAACTGAAAGAATATTAAATTCTATGCTCATTATTGTGAAATATTATTGATTCTTATTTTTAATATGTGCATATTCAAATAAAACATTTCACTGTGATTTTTACTCCAATCGTATCTATTATTGTTGTCATTTTTCTTTATTTCCTGCAGTTTTATGGAGGACCAATGCTGACGTAATAAGAAAAAAAATCATATATTTAGTTTGTCTTTGTCCTTACACATGAGTTTCCATCAAGAATGTACATAATTTATTGTTCATTTCCCTAAACATAGGTTTTTGTCATGAACAGTAAATACTTTATTTTGTCTTTTCTTTATACAAACCCTCCTTTTGTCATTGCCTCCTGCTTCGCCTATTTGTGTTTCGCCTTTTGCTGCTTCTCCATTTGCATCTTTATGTTAATGAGGAGAGCTGCCTTCTCTCCTATTGGCCAGTAGAGCTTTGGAACCAACGTCACTGTGTCAGACGTTGTGGGACGTTTACGTCTCACGCAGTCGCTCGGTGCGTGATTTACGCACAGAATAAAAGAAACTTTGTCCCGGTGGTTTTATTGTGTTACTGACTGCAGTGAAGTTAGTTTCGAGTTGGATATTGGATATTCCAATGTCCGCCTAGCAAGCGGCATTTAGCTCAAGGTTGATCCAATTTATGAACGATCATTCCGGCCAGCCGTTCTCCAGCTCCCTGCTCGGCGCTCGGAGGTTCACTTAAGGACTGTCAACAAATTTACAAACCAAACGAGAAGGTCCTCGCTGCAGCAAACAGGAAGGGGCGGGACGGACCACTGTCAGCCTTATACCTTATATGGAAATGGGACCGTTGCACTCCGGAAGTGAAGGGGGCGCTATTTCCTGTATTATCCGCGATCTCCCGTTTTTATTTTCTTTTGAAATATGCGATATATCTTCACCTTGTTAAGAGAAGAAAATTACTCGTTATCCTCTCTATGCACGGGTTCAGAAAAAATGCTGTGCGCAAGGACTGAGACCACGCAGCGACGACAGCGTCACAATAATCAGCATTTATTCAAGATAGATGCAAACTATCACCAGAAAAGCACATCACAAAACATCAGAAAACCTCAGAGCACAAACAACACATATATTTACCTGAGAAGAGGAAAAGACAAAAGATGACAAACATAAAGCAAGAACGTCCTTGGAGAAGTTGCAAAGAGCAAAATCTGATTTGTTACTCTGTGTGTAAAGTTTTATCCTCTTTTCTTTAATTTATTCAAATAGGGTGGAACTTTGCCCATCCAACCAGGACCTGTCTCTGACCCTTCCTCCAAAGCCATTTTGTCCCTGTTGTCCAAGGAGAACTTCTGCGGATTTTATGGCTTTCACCAGGATCTGGCTCCTTCCTGAGCCACGAACAAATCACCTCACAGGTCCCTGTGAAACTCTGGTTTTTTTTCTCCCTCCTGTGGTTTTATTATTTTATAATCTTGTAAATGCATTTATCTGTGACCTTCTAACCCCAGGCCCTGCATCTGAGCTTACTGACACAAAAACTCCTAATTTTAAGTAAAAGATAAAACCAACTCAAACACTACAAAAATGGTTATATAAGTAAAAGATTCACTAAACTAAAACACTAGAAATGGTTATATGATTGAATTCAACAAAACACTAAACAATGATTATATTTCCTCAACAACCTTTAGGAAGGAATTTCACTCTCAGCATGTATTTGAACTTCAATATTTTATTTACTGAAGCGCAGCTCACAGTTTTTAACAAATTCTGTAGTTTTCGGTGTTCTTCTAAATCTACTCCTTAGTCTCATCTTTTCGGGTTTACTGCTGCTTCTAGTGGCCTGGCGGTGGTAACACAACTAATATAATCACGTTACTAAATCAGAATACTACAAAGTATTAATTTCGGCATTACTGGCACCGTTAAAGATAAATTATCTGATAAAACACCATATTTTTTCACTTTTTTAAGGATGTAGACCTAATTAAATGACTAACAATACTTTTATACATTATGAATAATATCTATATCCCCATCAATTATAGGAGGAAGAAAAGAAATAGAGACATGAAAAACAACATGATCAACTACAGTATAATAAAAAATACCATTTGCCATATATACGTAAAAAATTTAATTAAGCAAAAGTCAATAACAAACAAATTAGGAATAACAACCCAGGTTGTTAAACAAATACAAGCAAAAAAAAAATCACATTTTTGTTTTCATGGTGCCATGTACGTTATTCTGAGATACCATTTATGGTAGAGTCTTACATATAGGAAAAAATAAGATAAAACTATTTATAAACAATAAAACGATAAATCATATTCATAGAATCACATTATCAGCAATTTGTGAATAGAGTAAAACACTAAGCATGCTATAAGTAAATGTTATTTAGTTTGGTTAAGAATATTTATTGCACTGTCAATAAATAACTTCTAATAGATGTTCTTAGTTCCTAAAGGAAACTTTGACATCTTGAGCTTCCTGAGCTCAGAGGGTCAAACTGATAAATAAAGACGATGGATGATCTCTGCTAGAATATTCCTTGCTGTCTTCCATGTTCTTTCAGCAAACAGTTGAGACAGAGTTGTTTTTGGTTTCACCACTATTTATCTGTTGTTATACATGCCATTCAAAGTATTCTTAAAAGATTGTTAATCTGCAGCTCATGTGACCAAACCAGCTGAGGAGATGAAAAGTTAAAACTCGAGTTAAAATGTTGCTTTAACTTGAGTTAAGTTAAAATTCTAGTTAGAATGTTAAGTTTTAACATTTTAACACAACTTCAAGTTGGGTAACCCCAAGGTCTTCTTAAGGGTAGAGTCTCTGAGAACAGTTCTTAAAGATATAGTCAGTGATTTCAGCAAAATTGAGCTGACTGTCCATTAATGACACAAGGAATTTAAAATTTGCCAGTTTCAGCAGAAACTGGCAAGTAAAACTGGAATCACTTTCAATTCTTGTTTATGTCATTTAATTAGTTCTACTTTCTTAAGAATATGGAAAGGTATGTTCTTTTGTTAGGGAATTTATCTTTTACTGTTCCAGTAATTCCACAATTAATAATAAATAATAAAGACTTTGGTATTCTGATTTAGTAACGTGATTATGTTAGTTGTGTTACCACCGCCAGGCCACTAGAGGCAGCAGTAAACCCCGAAAAGATGGGACTAAGGATAGATTTAGAAGAACACCGAAAACTACAGAATTTGTTAAAAACTGTGAGTTGCCCTTAAGTAAATAATATATTGAAGTTCAAATACATACTGAGAGTGAAATTCCTTCCTAAAGGTGAAGATATATCACATATTACAAAAGAAAATAAAAACGGGAGACCGCAGATAATACAGGAAATAGCGCCCCCTTCACTTCCGGAGTGCAACGGTCCCATTTCCATATAAGGTATGAGGCTGACAGTGGTCCGTCCCGCCCCTTCCTGTTTGCTGCAGCGAGGTGGACTTGAACCAAACACTCCTGTCAAACAAATGTTAATAAATGACTGGTCTTATGACCAACTGATACAAAAAAATGGTAATTCATGCTTTTACATGAGACGCACCGCCCTCTATTAAAATGTCAAGTCATACTCAATACTTTAAATAATTTTAGTATTAAACAATATGTTTTCTTCAATAACTTTCATTTTGTGTGACACACTGACTAGAAATTAGTGTGTAATTGTTGTACTAAACTGTAAATATGAGATACATGCATGTCTATTCCATTTTAAATCAATTTTATTTTTGTTACCTTTTTTTTTTGTTTAAATTTAGTATTTCTCTTCAATAGCTTCGAGGTCATGTGGCCTATTGAGTCAAAATCAGTGTGAAATTGTTCTACCAGTCTGTACAGATGAGGTACTGGACTTTAAACGTGGACTATTTAAGTTTTTACATGCCGTTTATCAGCAAAATTTTTAATTTTTGTATATTGTAATACATCCATCCATTTTCTGTAGACCCTTGTCCCTTAGTGGGGTCAGGAGTTCCTGGTGTCTATCTCCAGCTAACGTTCAGGGCGAGAGGCGGTGTTCACCCTGGATAGGTCGCCAGTCTGTTGCAGGGAAGCAGAAAGACACACGGGACACACAACCATACACACCTAGGGAGAATTTGAGAGACCAATTAACCTGACAGTCATGTTTTTGTACTGTGGGAGGAAACTGGAGTACCCTGAGAAAACCCACCATGCACCGGGAGAACATGCAAACTCCATGCAGAAGATCCCGAGCCAGGAATCGAACCCAGAACCTTCTTGCTGCAAGGCAGCAGCTCTACCAACTGCTGCGCCACTGTGCAGCCCTATTGGAATACAATTCTCAGCATTTGCAAGAGAGCTATGTAAAATTATGTTTGAGAGAAATACATAAGAGAGTGTTCTTTAGACACTGATGACCACTAAATTGCTTTAGTTTCACAATACTGAGTCCGATGTTTCACTGTCCTTCATGAAAACAAGGTAAAGGTGCCAGGGGAGTTTAAATAAACATCAACAAGATAACCAAGCAAACAAAAATGTACATGATTAACTAAGTTCAGACAGAAATGTTGGCTTAATAGTAAACAATCCAGTCTGACCTTCAAAGGTTGATGAGCAAAACAAAACCTCAAGATTCTTAGAAATAATCAGTGGCCTAAAGACAATGGAGATATTTAAACAGAGAAGATTCACATAACTGTTTAAAAAAATACATTTAATTCTTGTGAGGATGTGAGACTTTAAATGAGTGGTGGGTTCATCTTGGCAGACGAAAGAACAGTGACGTAAATGTGGGCTGTCCATGTTACCCTTTGAGCTGCAGCTGAATTAAAAATGGGACAACCTAAGTAAACTTCTCCTCAGAAAACATCAAGTCAACACAGACAATGAAGCCTCTGTGGTTCATGTTCCTGGTTCTCCAGGTGTTTCTTAATGTGGAATTTTCATGGTCCCAGAACGGTAAGAAACTTTTTATTTATGTTATAAAGCCATTGTAGAAAACACACAAAAAGCTTTAGTTCAGGCAAGACAACTTTATTTATATAGCACCTTTCAGACTCAATCTGGTAATATATATAGAAGTTAGAAACATGCATTAAAGATTAAAAAGGTGTAAATAAAGAAAACAATTGAGCAAAAGTCTTCTATTTTAAAAGAGGTCACAGTCTTAGTACTCCTGCAGTGAACAGGAAGCTTATTCCAGATTTGTGATGCATAAAAATCGAAGAAAGAAACATTTTATGTAATCTTGGATGTTTTTTATTATTTGTATATTTCTGCATTTTTAAATATCACCTGATAATAAAATAAATATTATTCTTCTTATTGTTCCTTTTCAGTTGCACCAACATATTTTAAAACATTGTTTTGCCTTATTCTAATAGTGTTTTATTTAACATTTTTGGTCCAAACACACCGTTTCATTATCTGCTTTGAAAGATTAATACATGTGATGTTAGTCATTACACATTAATATTATTATTCTTAACTATGACTTTTAGTTCATTTTATGCCAAAGGGAGGATATGGGGAAGTTGGACTTTAAACAGAGTTTCGTAACTAGTGTGCATCAAAAACTATAAACTTTTTATAGACGCTAATTGTTACATGTGGGGAAAAAGTAGTTATTAGTTCATTGTTTTAAATCCAGCTTCATAATGTCAGATTTGTTTTAATCAGCCAGGGCAATCTGGATCAGAACCAGAGCCGATGGAAACACTCTGCAATATAAATTTTCAGTGAAACTTATCTACAGATAATTTACTGAAGTAATTTTGTAATATTCCCTAAATTGTTATGTATGCACACATTTTTCTCTGTCCTACTTACTGCCTGTTCACTTGTTTTTTAAAGCCTGTTTGAAATAAACAAATGCAAATACCACAGATACTTAGCTTCCAAAAAAAATAAATAACACAGTTAAGTACTTTGGTACAAAAGTGTATGTTAGCGATTACGTAATGGAAATAGTCTTGGACAATAAGGCCAGATCCACATGACCCTGATATTTGGGGTTCTTCTTTTAATAATTTAAATCTCTGACATGTTCTCTTATTTTATTAACTCCCTGTTTTACTTTCAGTGAACACTTGTGAAATTGGTGGACTGGATCCTAATCTGTATGTATCTGGACTAACACCAGCTTGTGGAACGATGGAACCTGGACACAAGCTGCGTTTTCTCTGTGGTCCTGGTCATCAGCTGGACGGCTCACAGGAAATTGAATGTTTACCAACCGGCCAATGGAATGCTTCCTTCCCATCATGCTCTGGTGCGTTCATCTGAAGTGATGTAAAAAATATTTAATAATGTTTGATGACGTAAATTCTACGTTTAAATTGAGAAAACATTCAATCAAAGGGTTAATTGGGGGTTTTAATCTTCACATTATGTTGGTTTCACTGAGTTATAATCTCTGTGGCATATGTTGCAAACCTCTGTTCTTTAGCGAAGTTCACATAACAGTTTAAATTGCTTAAGTCAGATTTTTCTGCTGAAGTCAGATTTTTTTTCTTCATGCAACCGCAATCAGACTTTTTTGTGAAGGTTTATGACCCCAAAGCGACGGGGATGCGCAGCTTAGTGCTTTGCTTACAGAAGTAATAATAGATGCCGCTCTACATAGATTGATTTTTAACTCTGAATTACAGTAACACATTTATAATTATTCATTTAAAAAATATTTTATTGTTAATATGGGTGTTTATAAATCTTTATAACCTCTTTTGCTGATTTTATAAACTTCTATTCTTTGGCAGAGAAATGCAGAAGACCAAACCTACCTGATACTGTTCGCATCACTTCATCTGTACAAGGCAATGCTATAAGTAAAGGAGATACATTGTCATTTGCCTGTCGTCAACAAGGACACATCATGCGAGGGAGTCCAACAAGTAGATGTTTGGGAAATGGACAGTGGAGCGATCCTGTACCTCAGTGTTCAGGTAAATCACTTCTTGTCTTACTCTTTTCTTGGACATTTTTTTAACCTAACTATATTTATTTAAGGTGTCAGCGTTTACACTCTAATACATATAATTAAAATATATTTAACTAAGTGCCACTCTGGTTAACATGCTTAAAAACACTAGACAGCACCAGACAGGAAGGTAAATCACATGGTGTTTATTTCTGTTCATAAGTCAAATTTTGTGCTCAACTGCTGGATATTAGTAAGTTTGGCAAAGAGAAGCTACAATTTCAGCTTTTCAACAGAACAGATTTTTCTTTTTGACCAATAATTCCCCACATGGAGGAAAAATAATAACATGGAATTTTCAGTCTCTGGATAAAGCAACATTTAAGTGTAAACACTAATATAAGGTATTAAAAATAAATCAGATTGTCACTCCTTGTACTATTTGTAGATGTAGAAAAGTCCCTGTTCTAGATTAAATGTCATGGGCAGCAAGTCATTTTTCATGTTAGGATGCAAATAATTAATATATTTCTTAAATAATATAAGCTCAACAAAGCACAATTTCAAACTACTTTTTTCTCATTGTTCATATTCTTTCAGCTGTTGCACATTGTTCAGCACCACCACTTCTTGAAGATGGAGACACCAGATCAATAATCAGCTCAGATGCAGTTTATCAAACTGGTGAAAAAGTTGAATATGTCTGTCAGACTACGTTCACTATGCAGGGAGACCCATTTAAAACCTGCAACAACGGTGAATGGACAGGAAACATGAGATGCCTGAGTAAGTTAAATTTGAACATTTCATTTTACACACTGATATATTTCTGCTGTTCTAATTATGTACTTAGAAACCACTGCTGCTTATGATTATGAATCTTCCAGCTGTGATCAAGAATAATAAAATTTACAAATTAAACCACAAACCCTTTTTTTAAAGAATGATTTTTACATTATTTTTTTTAAATAATTTTAAACGGCAAACTTCATTAAGTTATCTGGACTTTCGGAGTATCTAGAAATAGTATACATATTCAGAATTATGATAAAATGTATTGAGAAGAAATAAATAACTACTAGAGTACAGTAAAAGGTAAAGAATAACAAAACTAAAAGCATTTTTGTGTCCAAAACAGAGATTATGCAATCAGTAGTTCTCAATGAGAAAAAATATAATTCTACAACCATAAAAAAAATAATAATAATAATTTAGAAAAAAAAAATCCTAAGGGCTTTACTTCTTATCCCATGAGAAATCAATAAATTATCATTTAAAACATTTTAAAGATTAAATCTTTCAGTTATTTTTCATTCCAAAAAAAAAATTAAAAATAATTTAGATTCCCATCACTCTTCTCAAAAGTTCAGGAACATTTTGAAAAAATGTTTTCTAAAAAATTTTAATAGACATTACATTCATAATTTTATAAAAAAAATATATATATTTATAAAATTATATTTTTATTGGTGTTTATTTTCTAATGTCCATATTATCCTATTTTATACACTCATATTTCTAGAAATTTTGTTTATCTGATATAAACTTAAACATTTGTTTTTACTAACAAAGACAAATGTTTTTTTGTTTTTGAGTACAGTAAAAGATAAAGAATAATAACATTTTACTAACAAATGTTTTGGTTAGTAAAAGATTTTCAAAAATAATTCAGCTTGTATGGTTTTAATAACATGAAAAAGGTTGGAATATTTTCTAGTTCTTATTATGATTCATGATTAAACAGAAAAGAAGCAAAATGTAAAAATGAGATTCAGAGGCTTATTTAACTGTGACTTCAGCTTAGAAACAGAATCTGCTGCTCACAACATTTGATAAATATTTAAAAGCAAATGTACAAATATTGGCAAGCATATATTTTATTAATTCATGAAACAAAGTTAATTCTATTTTACCGTTTTTTGTTTTTCAGAACCCTGCACTGTGTATGAAGAATTATTGAGTAGACATGGTCTTCAGTTTAGATATGGTGACAATACTAAGTTGTATGCACCACATGAGGTTACATTTCATTTGATTGTGTAAGGGGTAAAAGACGTGTTGGCACTGCTCCGATGCGTGGTCAGTGTATTGATGGTCAGATTATCCTGCCCACCTGCCGGTAAACGTTTTCAGGAGCTAAATATGGAGATGTAATCACAAAAATATGTAAACTTCTATGGAACATCAAAATGCTCAATATTAAACAAATAAATACTGCATTGTAAAACAATAAATAATGGATAAAAATATGACAATGAAATTGTGAAATAACTGAAAGAATATTAAATTCTATGCTCATTATTGTGAAATATTATTTCTTTCTTTAAAATGTGCATATTCAAATAAAACATTTCACTGTGATTTTTACCCCAATCGTATCTATTGCTGTTGTGTCATTTTTCTTTATTTCCTGCAGTTTTATGGAGAACCAATACTGACGTAATAAGACAAAAAATCATATATTTAGTTTTTATTTGTCCTTACACATGAGTTTCCATCAAGAAATGTATGTGATTCTTGAAAATAGGGACAAAATGGGTTTTAATTTTCCCATAATTTATTTTTGTCATTTCTCAAATTTATGTGTACAAATATGTCGCAAAATGTTTTGGAAATGTAAAGATGCTAAGGTACAGGTTTCCAGTTGCAACATTTTTTAAAAAAATTAAATTTTTAATCAACCTGACCCAGAACGTTGTCCTCACCATCTGACAAAAATACATAAAAAATAATTTTTAATGACCCTATTGGTGATATTTTACTCATTTTACAGACAAAAGCTTCTCAAGAAACAAAATAAATATTATTGAAAACAAAAAACAACAAAAAGTCCATCTGACTGAGTTGACACAAAACTGAAGGTGGTGACAAACTAGTGAGTAAAATGAAAAACTTGGTACATGTGAAGTAATGCAATTTATGTAAAATACATTAAAATGAATTAACTGCACATTTAAGTGAGATTTGACAACAATTTCACTGAAAGAGTCTCAAAAACTGATGGAGTTGAAAAAAAGCCAAACTACCTCAATTTATATGATGTTATTCTGAAGGAGGCCATATTGTAGCTCATCAGGTCCATAAAATCTTTACAATTTACCAAAATTAAGCTTTTATTTCACAAAATTTCATCAAAGTTTTGTAAAATGTCAGTTATGGTGTTGACACATCATGGTTGTGACAAGAAACTTAGGAATAAAAAGAAGAAAAAACTAAAGAATAACATAAGCTAACCAGAGCTAACTAGCCCTCCTGGCAAAGGAAGAGAAAGGAAGAGGTCATGGGGTCCTCAGAAGTTCTGCTGCCCCCAATAATGCCTGATTTTTTTCACATTCTTTTCATTTCTGACGGTGTTGACAAAAACTAGGGACAAATTTCAATGGAGTTGGAAAATATATAAAAATGATTTTTAATTCAATTTATTGATACCATCATAATTATTTATATGACTACTTATACTTAATTGTCATAATATATAATTTTAGTATTTTTTAAATTGTTTTAAACTATTACAATGTATTGAATTCTGCTCCTGGACAAAGGCTTTTACAGGCATCATCCACCGACTACAATATTTAAAATAAAGAAATATTCAGCAAATACCTGAAAAATATACATTGTTGTGCTCACATGACCCAGGTTAGTTTAGTCAGATATTTGAAAAAAATATATTTTGTGTATATTTTATTCAAATTTTATTCTTTATCCATAGGACCTGTTTTGTCCCTATTCTCAAGAATCACTGACCTAATTTTTAAAGTGCATTCATTAGATCTCTATTAAAATGTCAAGTCATATTCAATATTTAAAATAACTTTAATATTTAAAATAATATGTTTTCTTCAGTAACTTCCATATTGTGTGCCATTTTCATTTCAATTAAAGATATCTACTCAGTCAGGGGGTTTTCTCTGCTTGTTTTCTTTCCCAAATAAATACACTTTTAAACAATAATTGAATTTACTGAATATGACGTAAAGGTATGGCACTTTTAAAAAAATACAGCAAAAATAAACAATTATTTTTTTAAAAAATTTATTGTTCAGGAGTGATGCTAGTTTTTCTTGAGTTCTTGATCATTTGATGAAAAGGCAGAAAGATATCTAAGTTTTTCATGTCCATATTTGGTCATCCTGTTGACTTAAGCAGGTTGTTGCATCACCTGAATAGACAAATGAGTCTCAATTTATCTGTTTGTTTTTTCCACTCATGGATTCCAGTAATCTGGGCATCCCGGTGTTGTGAAACAGTGCAAAAAACAAATTGCACAAACTTCCATAAGTTTAATGAACTTGATGTTAAATGTACTAGATGGAGAAACATAGAACGAGTCGAGCTTTGTACGTCGGCTAAAGTTGTCTAAAGGTGAAACGGCATCCAGCACATATAAAGTTCGACTTTGGAAAAATCAGTATAGGACTGAAACTACAGTGTTTGAAGGATCTTGTCAGAATAAACTGCCTCAAGAATCTTGAGGGTGGCAAAATCATTAAAGTGACAAAAGCACTAATATCCATTAGCAAAGTGTTTATATGCATCTGGGATTGGAAGATAAGTTCAGCTCACTGGTCAATGATTACACCGGGTCAGTGATCAGTTTCTCTCTTGCAGAGTCGCTCTCTATAAAACACTGTAGTTTCTGTGGTGTCTCACTCTGTTTGGCGGTTCAGGATAAGACCATAAAATGCAGATGATTAAAAACTCTGTCCTGCTGTTGTGGCTGCAGTTACTGACTTCTGTCAAAAGCCAAGGTACGTTCAAGAAGCGCTACTTATCTTTGTGCTTTAGCATTACAGGTTCAGAGTGTGCATATTTTTTAGTTAAATACACAATGATTATTTAATATTTATACTGTTTACTTAAAACTGTTGAAACTTTATTCATAACATTTTAAACATTCAGAGTCATAAATGTGAAGAATCTGCGAAAAAAGCTAGAAACAGAATTCAAGACGCAGACATCAATTAATTTATTACGAACAAAAAAATCTTGTTGCTCCTTAAAGTTCTTTTCAAATTATAAACCATAACATTTAGTTATTATACACACATGTTCAGTAAAGTCTGTCTCTGTCAGAGTTGACACCTATTAAACACAGCAAATAACACAGGAAAGACAAGAGAGTTTGATTCTGAATACTCGCGAGGAGAACAGACAGATGTGCTTTCAGTTACAGATCTTCTACTGCTCTGAAAGCACATTTGCCTGCCCCTCTATTTTTATTGTGTTTAGGATCCCTAATCACAGAGAGCGCTGTAACTCTAAAGGGAGGGGGGAAGAACACTTTCACACAGTTACAGCGCCAAGATTATCACTAACAATCACAATCTAAGAGGTCTAAACAGGGCGTTCTGTGAAGAGCTGCTGTCACTGCTCTTCTTCAGAGAGGCCCTCTGAGAAAGGAAATCAGAATGATTAACAATACAGAAACATGTTCTTAAAATATATGACTAAACTAATAAGAGTACATAAGAGTACCTAAACTAATAAAATAAAGGCACAACAAATAGTTGATAATAATACAATTTACCCAACAGTCTTCTTATAGCAAATAACCTGACAAATAATGATAAGATGTCCATATGATTCCAGGAATTAAATGTGAACTGACTGTGGCATCAATCCCTGGGACGACATACAAAAACATATATTCGCCTGGAGAAACAGTGAGAGTCACATGTGGGGAGAAACACTGGATTGTGGACAAGCAAACAACGGTGGCTGATGTTACTTGTGGAACCAATGGAGACTGGAATACGAATCCGATATGCCAAGGTATTAAAACACAGAAGCCTAAGTGTCATCAATTTGTTATTCAGTTAAAAAAGTCTTTGTGATAATGTTTCATTAGTCCTATGCAATGATGAATACTGTTTGAATAGAAAATGTATTTTTCTCCCACTCCAGAGGTTACATGCCCACGATACATAGACGGAGCACATTTGTATCGTATTTACACTTTGAACAAAAATATATTAGGTGACAGAGTACGGTATTACTGTGCCAACAACTACGAAGCTGTAAGTTCAGACAATATGGCGACGTGCACCAGAGAGGGATGGACACCGAATCCACTTTGTCGTGGTACAGTTCACTTTAAATGCTCTTTTGTTTTTTTACTGTTAAACTATGTTTGCATTTTGTTTACCTGGTTACTTTGCACGAAATACTTCATATCTTGAAAACAAAATCTTTGTAAATTATCCTCTTTAGTTTTAAAAAGAAGGCGGTAAAGAGAGGAGTCCCTCTGTGGATTATTTTGTGACAGCTGCTGTGAAGCAGTTATCTGAAGGTGGAGTCAAATCTCAAGAAACAAACAACCTGAACCGAAAGCAACTTGGCAAAACACTTTATTTATTAATTAAAAAATAGATTCTTGTACTAAAATGTGAACAATAAAACTTAACACTGACATTATAATAGTTGTAAATTTAAATTCAATTTCTTTGCCAAGTAGAAACAAAAAAAGTCATTTTTATAAATATCTATTATGATTTGTAATAATAGATAGATAGATAGATAGATAGATAGATAGATAGATAGATAGATAGATAGATAGATAGATAGATAGATAGATAGATAGATAGATAGATAGATAGATAGATAGATAGATAGATAGATAGATAGATAGATAGATTACTGAACATTTTTCAGGACTAGCTGTTGGATAAACACGATGTTTCTATATACCCAAAATGATTTTGCAAAATCTTTTGATAAAATAAATGTTCAAGGGAGCAACACAAAAATCTCAAACAGCAAAAAAGCATTAAAATAAACATTATATCAATTAATAACTCCAACAGTTTCAAGTGCTCCTCTAGTAAAATTTAGCTTCATATTTCAGTTTTTTTTTTGTTTTTTTTTTTTTGCATTTAGATTCTTCCTTATTATCTTTTTGTTAGCAAATATCATGCAGCTAAACTCCATCTCTTTTCATCAGGGACACAGTGTGAAAACCCTAACATTGAAAACGCCAGAATTGCCAGAGGTAGAAAAAGAAAATACAACAATGGTGACCGACTCACATATGAATGTTTGAGAGGGAATCAGGAATCTGTTACTATCGCCTGTGAACGAGGAGCCTGGGTAGGAATAATGCCATGTCCAGGTAAGAACATGTGTGAGTAATTTAATTGTGTTTTACGAACTATTGTGACAACCTTGACATGATTTAAAAGGCACTCAGGAAATATTGACCCTTTGCAACTACGAAGCGCCATGTTGGACATCAGAAGTGACAATGGGAGTATTGAACGGAGAAACACTTAAGTTGTTTTCCCAACATGAATAAACTGGAAAGTTGCTTTTGCCAGTTTATTCGTGGTTTCTGCTTGTTCAAGTCAAGCTAATTTGTCTGTGAATGTAACACACTGTTAAGGAAGAATTATTTTGTGTGATTAAATGTAGTAAAACAATCTGGCTCTGCTTCTTCCTATGATCCCGGGTTCTCTCGCGTGGCCGCGTGTGGCCACAGAAAACACAACAATGCATGTTGACGTCACAGAATTTTAATCCAATCAGAAGAAAATATAAAATAGAACAGAGAACTAAAGAAACACAGAGACATACATTGGTTACCTGAGAGGAGAAGACAGATAAAACTATCAAGGACGTCCTCGGAGAAAGAGCTGGTACAAAAGTAACCTAAAATCAGCTTTTCTGAATTATTTCCCTTGAGCATAAACTTTTATACTTGTATTATACTTGTAGGCGTGTTTTCCTTTTTAATATATTCAAATAAGGCATATCTCTGCTTGACCAACCAGGACCTGTCTCTGACCCTTTTTAAAATTAGAAACTCCCTGCAATTTGTTCATAAGATCAAACACCGATTTCTCCTTTGTCTAAGTAAGTTGGAAGCAGAACGTCTCCAAACTCCTGCTGTTTCATGGGTTTCACAGATCAGTGCTAAAAGCTGGAACTTCCTACTGATTGTTTCTCAGAGAGACAAAGGGCAGATCTGAGATCTTGGCAAACAATCTGCAATCTGAAATAAAGGTGAATAGGCCAGAATAAGTTATACATTTTAAAACTATAATTAGGCTATTTCAATCAAGTCATGTTAAATTTTAAAACTAACTTATTTTAAATTTATTTTCTTACACTATACGGCCTCCTGCGGCTCTACAGTCATCTTGGCAAGGAGAAACAGATGAAGGAAATTCACAGATAGCTGTGAAATTCTGGTTTCTCTCCCGCTCTGCCAGGAACAAACAATAAAAAGTTATCTCCAGAAACCCAATATGTTCTTCTGCACTCAGCACCTCCAGGGTTCAGTCCTGATATCAAACCCAGAAAGCAATACCTATCATCAGAAAATAATAGAGTACAATTCCTGTTTTCTAACCTAATAAAATATTCAAGTAAAAATTAAGACAATCCTTCACCACAAACCTAAACAATTTTCTAATACAAAACAAAACATTTTCATTTGATTCTAATATAGTCAGGAATAATACAATTTTCAAATACATTCACCATCGACTAAATTAATTCTAAAACTAAATAATACAATTTTCAGTCAGAGAATGCTATAACTAAGAGAAATCTTTTACAAGTTAAATGTTAGTGGTTTAAAACATTTTACACCATCCCAGATGTCTACAGAAGGCTTTTGATCTCTTGTGAACTGGCTAAGTTCCTGTTTCCCAAGATAATTTAAATGATAGTGTCGTCCGGCTCCCTGCATATGTTAATTTACGGCCTCCTGTCTTGTGTGATAAAACCACAGGAGTCCGGGCCGAAGCTCTGCCGATCTATCTATTTTCCTTACTTTGAATACTTAACCCAGCAATAGTTCTTCAGGTTTTAAAACACCAACACAAGCCTATTCAAAATTAAGAAATTTGTTTAAAAAGTTTTAACAGTATTAAACACTAAAAATAGTCATTTTTCCTCAACAACACCTGGTTGGGGCTCATAGACGGCGGTATTTACAGAAGCTAGAAACAGCTAGCTTAGAAACCGACCGACCCGTTTCTCCTCTCCTACTTTGCCTGAATTCACACCACATGATTTATGTCGCTATGTAAACCGGAGCAGCTTTAAAAATGTACAAAACACAGGCAGAGCTATGCATAGATTTAATTCAATATTCCAAAATGAGGATTTTGGAATATTTAAGACGTTAATAGACAAATTAGCTTGACTTGAACAAGAAGAAGCTATAAATAAACTGTTTAAAAACAACTTGGGAAAAGAAGAATTGAGAAATATTAGCATTTTTAAAATCAGGCCACGAAAGTGGATACATATTATTTGCATTTATCTGCATTTATTTGACCCCCTGCAACTGAAATATGGCTTCGTTTTTGTGAATCATTAACAGATGGGAGACTTTGCCAGAAACCTGAAATTCCAAATGGATTTGCAGTTGAACCCAGTAAAGGCACAATTTACTACGCATGTAATGAAGATTTCAAACTTTCTACCAAAAGCTGGTGGGGTCATGCCAAATGTGAAGACGGCAGCTTTGGCCAACTTGATCCATGTATAGGTAATTAATCTATATTTTCTCTTGGACGTAATTTTACTCCTATGAATTTAACCAAATGCAATGCTTCCAATTAGCTAAACATCAGACTCTTTATAAATTATAAATTAGTCAGAGTTTTTGTATATGTAATGTTTTATTTTCAATGATTCTATAAAGTAAATTAGCTGGAAACATGTTTTTTTTTATTAAGCAGTATATTTAGTGTAACAATCTTGATGCATTATTGACATGTATGTTTTGTCAATGTTTTTTTAAAGAAAGGACATCGTGTGGAGAGGCTCCTGCAATTTCCAATGGAAAAGTGACCATTAGAGGGACACGTGCTAAGATTGAATGTAATGAAGGATACGATGCACAGATTCCTGAACTAACTTGTAACAATGGAAAATGGAATCATCATGGGTTTAAACCAAAAACAATCTGCCGTGGTGAGACATCCAGATCATTTTAAAATACTCACATGATTAAATTTTATAAAGATTTTAATTAGAATTTTACATATTTTTATGTCTTGCAGAAACTGCTGAACACTGTGGCCCACCACCCAAAGTTGAGAATACAATTGTCACCATTTCATACCAGACGGAATACTTGGATGGCTCCTCTGTGACTTATCAGTGCTGTGACAAATATATGATGGAGGAAGAAGAAGGCTCCATTACATGCAACGCTGGGAAATGGGAAACGAGAAGCATCACATGTGTTGGTATGTGCATATTTCATTCAAAATGTTCTCCTCCAGGGAACGTCAGGGTGAAGTTGCGATGCTCAAATTCCGATGTGAGATTCATCCGTGCTGCAGTGAATCCGTCTGTCTTTAAAGATATCTCCCTCTTCTTCCTCACATCATGTCTTTATGAAACCTTCAAAGCACAAACGGAAGATTTAGGATGTATCTTACTTTTGACAGAGTGAAAGAATTACATATAAATAATAGTCTTTACCACCTGTGTAAACTTTGCTGGTGAATATTTTAACACATAAGTTTTAAGTCAATGTTAGAGAATAAGTAAATTTTCTAGATTTACGGAATCTCAGTTAGCCTTCATAGCGGGGCTGAACCCTGTATTTGTCATGCTGGGTTTTAATTTCTGAGCCCACATGCAGAAACTCACAGAGGCAGAATAGAGGTTTAGATGTTTTCAATCAATCAATCAATCAAATTGTATTTGTATAGCACATTTCAGCAGCAAGGCATTTCAAAGTGCTTTACACAATTTAAAACAAAATGAAAACAGAAATAGACAGAGATTTTGAAAAATATAGAAACATTATTAAAAGTAAAAGTTAAAAGTAAAAGCATTTTAAACATCTCAAACCTCAACATACAAGGATTCTCAAACCTCAGAGTTTTTGTATCTTACAAGGGTTCAAGACATTTCAAAGTGCTTTACACAATTTAAAATAAGAATAAAAACAGAAAGAGACAGAGTTTAAAAAGATTTAAAAAGATAAAAACATTATTAAAAGTAAAATTAAAAATAAAAACATTCAGTTTATCCATAAGCTACTCTAAACAGCATGGTTTTAATTTTAGATTTAAACACACTCAGTGTTTCAGCTGTTTTTCAGTTTTCTGGAAGTTTGTTCCAAATTTGTGGTGCATAGAAACTGAATGCTGCTTCTCCTCGTTTCGTTCTGGTTCTGGGGATGCAGAGCAGAACCAGAACCAGAAGACCTGAGGGGTCTAGACGGTTGGTACGGCACTAGCAGATCTTTAAGGTATTGTGGTGCTAACCCATTAAGTGATTTGTAAACTAACAACAGTATTTTAAAGTCTAGTCTTTGAGCTACAGGGAGCCAGTGTAGAGACTTTAAAACTGGTATTATGTGCTCTATCTTCCTGATTTTAGTGAGAACCCGAGCAGGAGCTTCTGGATCAGCTGCAGCTGTTTGATTTATTAGTCAGACCTGTGAAGACGCTGTTGCAGTAATCAATACGACTAAAGATAAACGCATGAATGAGCTTCTCTAGATCTCGCTGAGACATTAGTCCTCTAATCCTAGAGATGTTCTTCAGGTGATAGAAGGCCGACTTTGTGACCGTCTTTATGTGGCTCTGAAGGTTCAGGTCAGAGTCCATGTTTTATTGACAAAGATCAAAAAATGGTCAAAACATCCGCAGTCGGGAAGCTGCAGTGGGAAGACTGGCATGGCTGCACACAAAAGGAGAGTGGAGGTGAGCTTAATGATCGTAGGAAAACAGACTACTAGTATGGGTTCGGAGTTTACTTATAGTAATGAGTTCAGGTCGGGGAAGGATTCCGGTACCAGGTTGCAGTTTGGAACGGAGGCTGACTTGGAGAAGGATGAGGGACGGATAGATTCGTGAGACAGAGAGAGACCCTAAGAGCTTCGGGGAGGGCTCCAGCTGGAGATGCGCTGAGGGCTCTTAACCAGAGGGCTGTGGGCGGACTCAGGTGACCGGTGAGTAAAGCTCCCAGCGTCGTGAATGGAATCCCCTCTGGGCTCAAAAGCGGGAAGTCTCTGGGGAAACTCAAAGATGTCCTGGAAGGAGTCACAAAACAACAGGTAAGGTCTTGAAGGCTACTAGAAACGATTTCAATGAGACTAGTAGTAGAGAGGCTGGAGGTACCACAATATTTAAGACACTCTGGCGGTGAAATGCGGGAGCCCATCCATCATCCATCCATCCATCCATCCATCCATCCATCCATCCATCCATCCATCCACCCATTTTCTGCCGCTTATCCGGCGTCGGGTCGCGGGGGCAGCAGCTTCAGAAGGGAGGCCCAGACTTCCCTCTCCCCAGCCACTTCTTCCAGCTCCTCCGGGGGAACCCCAAGGCGTTCCCAGGCCAGCCGAGAGACATAGTCCCTCCAGCGTGTCCTGGGTCTTCCTCGGGGCCTCCTCCCGGTGGGACGTGCCCGGAACTCCTCACCAGGGAGGCGTCCAGGAGGCATCCTGACCAGATGCCCGAGCCTCAACTGGCTCCTCTCGACGTGGAGGAGCAGCGACTCTACTCTGAGTCCCTCCCTGATGACCGAGCTTCTCAGCCTGTCTCTAAAAGAGAGCTCAGCCACCCTGCGGAGGAAACGCATTTCGGCCGCTTGTATCCGTGATCTCGTTCTTTCGGTCATGACCCAAAGCTCATGATCATAGATGAGGGTGGGAACGTAGATCGACCGGTAAATCGAGAGCTTCGCTTTTTGACTCAGCTCTCTCTTCACCACGACGGACCGGTACAGCGCCGCTTCACGGCAGACGCTGCCCCAATCCGCCTGTCGGATTGGGGTATTTAAGCAGCGGGAGCCTGTCGCTTAAATACTCCTCTAGGGTCCGTTCACACTGCAGCCTGAAGTGACCCAATTTCGATTTTTTGGCAATTCCAATTTTTTTGCCGGGGTCGTTCACACTGCCAGTAAATGTGACCTGTCTGTGTTCTGCAGTCTGAACTTGCAAACGACCTGAAAGTGTCCCGCATGCGCAGTAGAGGGCGCTATAGCGTCAGCGTTCTGCCATCCGCCATAAAAAGAAGAAGAGCTCAGTGTTTGCTGAAGTAAACATGGAGGCTAACGGTGGAGCTTAGCTTACACATTTGAAGTTGTTATCCGGCGGAGCAGCATATTAACAACTTAATCCTCATATAGTCCATCATGGTTGTTGTTTTTCTTCCCACTTGCGCGTATCAGGACGCAGAAAAGTGAGATTTGTTGAGAATCAGTGATGTTCAGTTCGGATGAATGAGACCTGGACGTGAGGTCGCATTTGAATCGGATACGTATCGGATATTGGTCACATTTGAAAAAGAATCTGATCTGTGCTGTTCACACTGCCATGAAAAAATCAGATACGGGTCGCATTACATCAAAAAAATCAGAATTGGGTCACTTCAGGCTGCAGTGTGAACGCACCCTTAGATGACGATTCAAGCCAGGTGCGTCCAGCAGGAACTGGCACACCCACCAAGGACAAGTGGCCCCTGGCGCCCTCTAATGGTCAGAGCTGAAAAGGAAGAAAACCCAACCTGGTACCCAACAGTATTATACTTAGCACTGAAGCTCATAATAGCTGGTATCTCACCAGTGGACATAAATACAGTAAAATAATATTCTAATCTCAAAATACACACAATATGTCCATCTTACTTGTGAAATGTTGTCAGTGGAGCCTCACATCAATAATCCATAGATGCGAACAAGAATATCCCTCAGTGCTGAGGCATCTTCTGCTGTTTTGATTGAGCAAAGTAGGAGGGACTACCGCTCCAAGATGGCCGCCGTATTTCCTGCGCCGGAGCAGCTAATGCGGGGTCTACAGATATATTAATTGAAATACAACAAACTCTGTACAGAATCAATATGATGGGGCTAACGGTACATTTTGTTTGGGTTCCAGCTCATCTTGGGATTAAGGGTAATGAAATGGCAGACAGAATGGCCAAAGAGAGTACTAATCGGGTGAGGATAGATATTAATGTTAGGGTTAGTATGACAGAAATAAAGGGCATACTTAAACAAAAAACAAGAGAGAGGTGGCAAACGTTATGGGAAGAAGAAAAGAAAGGAAGCTGGTTATATAAAATTCAAAAGAATATTGGTCAAATGAGAAGAACAGAAAGAATAAGGAGAGAAGAGATCATCATTTCACGGTTTAGAATTGGACATACTGGACTAAATAAGTCATTATTTCTGATAGGGAAACATCAGACAGGAAAATGTGACTGCGGGGAAGACGAGACAGTGGAACATGTTATTTTGAGTTGTAGGAATTATTTGATGCAAAGAAATAAGTTAATTAGAAACCTTAGTAGCATGAAGATGAGATATGATATTGTTGAATTAATACAAAAAGATTCAGGAAGTAGGGGATATGAGGCCTTATTTTATGTCTTAAAACAGTGTAAGTTGTTTAATAGGATATAGTTGTTGTTGTTTTTTTGTCATGTGGTCCACACTCCTTACCGGTTGGTGGCGGTAATGCTTACCTAAAGGTTCTTGCCAACCGCCATTAAAACTCGAATAGAAGAAGAAGAAGACGCGCTGGGTTTACACCTGTTCCGCAGCGAAGGAGAGCTTCTGCTGCTGGGTAGAGATATGCAGGTGTGTGTTAGAATCATGGCAGCAAACCAGCAAAACGCAAAGAAACTTTCACAGTTTTTACCCCAAACTAACCGACTGAGTTGAGTAAAGCTGCTGGATGCAGGTAAAGTAGCTAAAAGATGACTAGCTAATATCAATACAGCACCTTAAGCTTAACAAGTAGCCTGTAGGCTACAGATGTTGTTTTCTATGTCCAGGTACGTTTTTCCCCCAAAAAAAGTTAAGACAGGGAATCTCTAAGAATCCTCATCTATTTTAACAAAACTGTCTTAATATGTTTCAGCTTTTTGTGAGCAGCTCAGTGACCCCCGTCTGACAGTGAGGGCCCACATAGTTAAAGAAATATACTTGGCAGGAGACGTGGTTCAGTATGAATGCGCTGTACCTGGTGCCAATGCAGGAGGCAGCGCAACATGTGAGAATGGCAAGTGGACAACATCTGAAAAATGTCCAGGTGAGAGGAAATGGTGCTAAAAACAGGAAAATGGAATTTAGTGTTTTATTTTTACGTCGCTTCAAGAAACTTTGTAGGTTGACAGATGCACTTTTTACTACTAATTTAATAAATTGAAACAGAATTGTTCATTAAAAATTGTTTCCTCTGGTCTGCTCTGGTTTTCTCAGGCGTTCCTTGTAAAGTTGAGCCATTGAGTGTCGGACTGAGACGTGTTGGAATTGTATCCAAAGCTCTAATGAATCCTGGAGAGAAACTACTTTTTTCGTGTGATGATGAGTATGATATGGAGGGTCCTGATGAAGTTCAATGTTTAGACACGGGGAAGTGGAATGAACCGTTTCCAACCTGCTCTGGTGTGTTCACTTCCTATTTGGTGCAGCTTGCAAACACAGAACTAATCCACTTATACAATGCATTTAAGATCAATTGATTTAAAAAAATAGCTTTTAAACTTTGTTTTATGTTTAAAATTAATCCTCAATGTAACTGCAAAAATAATTCAATTTGCATGCATTGTTGTAAAGCAACATTTAAATTTGTGATGGTTAAAATCCTTGATCAATGACACTCCTGACCCGTTGCTACAATCTCACTCTTTGTTGCCATTTTCATAAAAGTGATATGTAATGTAATTATGACTCTATGGGTTAATAGATTAATTTAAATTAATAAATGTATAATTACAGGTTTTAAAATGAAGATTTTACCATTAAAATTGGTGTTTGTTTCCCTGAGTTATGACATCTTTTGCTTATTTTATAAACTTCTGTCCTTTGGCAGAGAAATGCAGAAGACCAAACCTACCAGAAAATGTTCGCATCACTTCATATGTGCAAGGCAATGCTATAAGTAAAGGAGATACATTGTCATTTGCCTGTCGTCAACAAGGACACATCATGCGAGGGAATCCAACAAGTAGATGTTTGGGAAATGGACAGTGGAGCGATCCTGTACCTCAGTGTTCAGGTAAATCACTTCTTGTCTTACTCTTTTCTTGAACTTTTTATTAACCTAATTATGGTGCCAACGTTTACACTCTAATACATTTAATTAAAATATATTTAACTAAGTGCCACTCTGGTTAACATGCTTAAAAACACTAGACAGCACCAGACAGGAAGGAAGATCACATGGTGTTTATTTCTGTTCAAAAGTCCAATTTTGTGCTCAACTGCTGGATATTAGTAAGTTTGGCAAAGAGAAGCTGCAATTTCAGCTTTTTAACAAAAAAAGCAATAACTGACCAATAATTCCCCACATGGAGCAAAACTAAATAAATAAAACATGAAACTGAATGAAAAAGAAAACACATTATCACTCCTTGTACTCTTTATAGATGTAGAAAAGTTCCTGTTCTAGATTAAATATCATGGGCAGCAATTCATTTTTTATGTTAGGATGCAAATAATTAATAATATATTTCTTAAATAACATAAGCTTAACGAAGCACAATTTCAAACTACTTTTTTCTCATTGTTCATATTCTTTCAGCTGTTGCACATTGTTCAGCACCACCACTTCTTGAAGATGGAGACACCAAATCAATAATCAGCTCAGATGCAGTTTATCAAACTGGTGAAAAAGTTGAATATGTCTGTCAGAGTACGTTCACTATGAAGGGAGACCCATTTAAAACCTGCAACAACGGTGAATGGACAGGAAACATGAGATGCCTGAGTAAGTTAAATTTGAACATTTCATTTTACACACTGATATTTCTGCTGTTCTAATTATGTACTTAGAAACCACTGCTGCTTATGATTATGAATCTTCTAGCTACGATCAAGAATCATAAAATTTACAAATTAAACCACAAACCCTTTTTTTAAAGAATGATTTTTACATTGTTTAAAATGATTTAAAAAATAAACGGCAAACATCATTAAGTTATTTGGACTTTCAGAGTATCTAGAAATAGTATACATATTCAGAATTATGATAAAATGTATTGAGAAGAAATAAATAACTACTTGAGTACAGTAAAAGGTAAAGAATAACAAAACTAAAAGCATTTTTGTGTCCAAAACAGAGATTATGCAATCAGTAGTTCTCAATGAGAAAAAATATAATTCTACAACCTCAAAACATCTATTTTAATTTAGAAAACAAGATACTAAGGGTTTTACTTCTTAACCCCTGGGAAATCAATAAATTATCATTTAAAACATTTTAAAGATGAAACCTTTCAGTTATTTTGCTTTACAAAAAAAAATGAAAACAGCTGTTTAAATTCCCATCACTCTCTTCAAAAGCTCAGGAACATTTTGAAGAAATATGTTTTCCTAAACATTTTTAATAAACATTACATTCATAATTTTATTTAAAAAAGTATATTTATAGAATTATATTTTTATTGGTGTTTATTTCCTAATTTCCACGTTTTCCTATTTTGTATACACCTTATATCTCTAGAAATTATATCATTGTACAAACACATTATATAAACTTATACATTTGTGTAACAAAAACAAATGTTCTTTTTTGTTTTTATTTTTGAGTACAGTAAAAGGTAAAGAATAACCACATTTAACTAACAAACGTTTTTGTTAGTAGGTAGTAGATTCATGATTAAACAGAAAAGAAGCAAAATGTAAAAAGAGGTTTTTAGTCACAGCTAAATAAGAGACTTATTTAACTGTGACTTCAGCTTAGAAACAGAATCTGCTGCTCACAACATTTGATAAATATTTAAAAGTAAATGTACAAATATTGGCAAGTATATATTTTATTAGTTCATGAAACAAAGTTAATTCTCTTTTACCGTTTTTTGTTTTTCAGAACCCTGCATTCTGAACGAGGAATTATTGAGTATACATGGTCTTCAGTTTAGATATGGTGACGCATCTAAGTTGTATGCACCACATGAGGATTACATTTCATTTACTTGTGTAAGGGGTAAAAGACATGATGGCGCTGTGCCGATGCGTGGTCGGTGTATTGATGGTCAGATACCCGTACCCACCTGCCGGTAAACGTTTTCAGGGAGCTAAATATGGAGATGCAATCACAAAAATATGTAAACTACTATGGAACATCAAAATGCTCAAAATTAAACAGATAAATACTGCATTGTAAAACAATAAATAAATAATGGATAAAAATATGACAATGAAATTGTGAAATAACTGAAAGAATATTAAATTCTATGCTCATTGTTGTGAAATATTATTCTTTTTTTAATATGTGCATATTCAAATAAAGCATTTCACTGTGATTTTTACCCCAATCGTATCTATTGCTGTTGTGTCATTTTTCTTTATTTCCTGCAGTTTTATGGAGGACCAATGCTGACGTAATAAGAAAAAAAAATCATATATTTAGTTTTTATTTGTCCATACACATGAGTTTTTGTCAAGAAATGTACATAATTTCTTGTTCATTTCTCTAAACATAGGTTTTTGTCAAGAACAGTAGATATTTTGTTTTGTCCTTTCCTTATACAAACCCTCCTTTTGTCATTGCCTCCTGCTTCGCCTACTTGTGTTTCGCCTTTTGCTGCTTGATGTATTTGCATCCATTTGCATCTTTATGTTAATGAGGAGAGCTGCCTTCTCTCCTATTGGCCAGTAGAGCTTTGGAACCAACGTCACTGCGTCAGACGTTGTGGGACGTTTACGTCTCACGCAGTCGCTCGGTGCGTGATTTACGTACAGAATAAAAGAAACTTTGTCCCGGTGGTTTTATTGTGTTACTGACTGCAGTGAAGTTAGTTTCGAGTTGGATATTGGATATTCCAATGTCCGCCTAGCAAGCGGCATTTAGCTCAAGGTTGATCCGATTTATGAACGATCATTCCGGCCAGCCGTTCTCCAGCTCCCTGCTCGGCGCTCGGAGGTTCACTCAAGGACTGTCAACAAATTTACAAACCAAACTAGAAGGTCCTCGCTGCAGCAAACAGGAAGGGGCGGGACGGACCACTGTCAACCTCATACCTTATATGGAAATGGGACCGTTGCACTCCGGAAGTGAAGGGGGCGCTATTTCCTGTATTATCCGCGATCTCCCGTTTTTATTTTCTTTTGAAATATGTGATATATCTTCACCTTTAGGAAGGAATTTCACTCTCAGCATGTATTTGAACTTCAATATTTTATTTACTTAAGCGCAGCTCACAGTTTTTATCAAATTCTGTAGTTTTCGGTGTTCTTCTAAATCTACTCCTTAGTCTCATCTTTTCGGGGTTTACTGCTGCCTCTAGTGGCCTGGCGGTGGTAACACAACTAATATAATCACGTTACTAAATCAGAATACTACAAAGTCTTTATTAATTTCGGCATTACTGGCACCGTTAAAGATAAATTATCTGATAAAACACCATATTTTTTCACTTTTTTAAGGATGTAGAGCTAATTAAATGACTAACAATACTTTTATACATTATGAATAATATCTATATCCCCATCAATTATAGGAGGAAGAACAGAAATAGAGACATGAAAAATAACATGATCAACTATAATAAAAAATACCATTTGCCATATATACGTAAAAAAATTAATTAAGCAAAAGTCAATAACAAACAAATTAGGAATAACAACCCAGGTTGTTAAACAAATACAAGCAAAAAAAAAATCACATTTTTGTTTTCATGGTGCCATGTACGTTATTCTGAGATACCATTTATGGTAGAGTCTTACATATAGGAAAAAATAAGATAAAACTATTTATAAACGATAAAACGATAAATCATATTCATAGAATCACATTATCAGCAATTTGTGAATAGAGTAAAACACTAAGCATGCTATAGGTAAATGTTATTTAGTTTGGTTAAGAATATTTATTGCACTGTCAATAAATAACTTCTAATAGATGTTCTTAGTTCCTAAAGGAAACTTTAACATCTTGAGCTTCCTGAGCTCAGAGGGTCAAACAGATAAATAAAGACGATGGATGATCTCTGCTAGAATATTTCTTGCTGTCTTCCATGTTCTTTCAGCAAACAGTTGAGACAGAGTTGTTTTTGGTTTCACCACTATTTATCTGTTGTTATACATGCCATTCAAAGTATTCTTAAAAGATTGTTAATCTGCAGCTCATGTGACCAAACCAGCTGAGGAGATGAAAAGTTAAAACTTGAGTTAAAATGTTGCTTTAACTTGAGTTAAGTTAAAATTCTAGTTAGAATGTTAAGTTTTAACATTTTAACACAACTTCAAGTTGGGTAACCCCAAGGTCTTCTTAAGGGTAGAGTCTCTGAGAACAGTTCTTAAAGATATAGTCAGTGTTTTCAGCAAAATTGAGCTGACTGTCCAGGAATGACACAAGGAATTTAAAATTTGCCAGTTTCAACAGAAACTGGCAAGTAAAACTGGAATCACTTTCAATTCTTGTTTATGTCATTTAATTAGTTCTACTTTCTTAAGAATATGGAAAGGTATGTTCTTTTGTTAGGGAATCTATCTTTTACTGTTCCAGTAATTCCACAATTAATAATAAATAATAAAGACTTTGGTAGTCTGATTTAGTAACGTGATTATGTTAGTTGTGTTACCACCGCCAGGCCACTAGAGGCATCAGTAAACCCCGAAAAGATGGGACTAAGGATAGATTTAGAAGAACACCGAAAACTACAGAATTTGTTAAAAACTGTGAGTTGCTCTTAAGTAAATAAAATATTGAAGTTCAAATACACACTGAGAGTGAAACTCCTTCCTAAAGGTGAAGATATATCACATATTTCAAAAGAAAATAAAAACGGGAGACCGCGGATAATACAGGAAATAGCGCCCCCTTCACTTCCGGAGTGCAACGGTCCCATTTCCATATAAGGTATGAGGCTGACAGTGGTCCGTCCCGCCCCTTCCTGTTTGCTGCAGCGAGGTGGACTTGAACCAAACACTCCTGTCAAACAAATGTTAATAAATGACTGGTCTTGTGACCAACTGATACAAAAAAATGGTAATTCATGCTTTTACATGAGACGCACCGCCCTCTATTAAAATGTCAAGTCATACTCAATACTTTAAATAATTTTAGTATTAAACAATATGTTTTCTTCAATAACTTTCATTTTGTGTGACACACTGACTAGAAATTAGTGTGTAATTGTTGTACTAAACTGTAAATATGAGATACATGCATGTTTATTCCATTTTAAATCAGATTTATTTTTGTTACCTTCTTTTTGTCTTAAATTTAGTATTTCTCTTCAATAGCTTCAAGGTCATGTGGCCTATTGAGTCAAAATCAGTGTGAAATTGTTCTACCAGTCTGTACAGATGAGGTACTGGACTTTAAACGTGGACTATTTAAGTTTTTACATGGCTTTATCAGCAAAATTTTTAATTTTTGTATATTGTAATACATCCATCCATTTTCTGTAAACCCTTGTCCCTTAGTGGGGTCAGGAGTTCCTGGTGTCTATCTCCAGCTAACGTTCAGGGCGAGGGCGGTGTCACCTGATAGGTCGCAGTCTGTTGCAGGGAAGCAGAAGACACACGGGACACACAACCATACACACCTAGGGAGAATTCGAGAGACCAATTAACCTGACAGTCATGTTTTTGTACTGTGGGAGGAAACCAGAGTACCCTGAGAAAACCCACCATGCACAGGGAGAACATGCAAACTCCATGCAGAAGATCCCGAGCCAGGAATCGAACCCAGAACCTTCTTGCTGCAAGGCAGCAGCTCTACCAACTGCTGCGCCACTGTGCAGCCCTATTGGAATACAATTCTCAGCATTTGCAAGAGAGCTATGTAAAATTATGTTTGAGAGAAATACATAAGACGGTGTTCTTTAGACACTGATCATCATCTGACCACTAAATTGCTTTAGTTTCACAATACTGAGTCCGATGTTTCACTGTCCTTCATGAAAACAAGGTAAAGGTGCCAGGGGAGTTTAAATAAACATCAACAAGATAACCAAGCAAACAAAAATGTACATGATTAACTAAGTTCAGACAGAAATGTTGGCTTAATAGTAAACAATCCAGTCTGACCTTCAAAAGTTGAGCAAACCAAAACCTCAAGATTCTTAGAAATGATCAGTGGCCTAAAGACAATGGAGATATTTAAACAGAGAAGATTCACATAACTGTTTAAAAAAATACATTTAATTCTTGTGAGGATGTGAGACTTTAAATGAGTGGTGGGTTCATCTTGGCAGAAGAAAGAACAGTGACGTAAATGTGGGCTGTCCATGTTACCCTTTGAGCTGCAGCTGAATTAAAAATGGGACAACCTAAGTAAACTTCTCCTCAGAAAACATCAAGTCAACACAGACAATGAAGCCTCTGTGGTTCATGTTCCTGGTTCTCCAGGTGTTTCTAAACATGGAATTTTCATGGTCCCAGAACGGTAAGAAACTTTTTATTTATGTTATAAAGCCATTGTAGAAAACACACAAAAACCTTTAGTTCAGGCAAGACAACTTTATTTATATAGCACCTTTCAGACTCAATCTGGTAATATACTGTATATAGAAGTTAGAAACATGCATTAAAGATTAAAAAGGTGAAAATAAAGAAAACAATTGAGTAAAAGTCTTCTCTTTTAAAAGAGGTCACAGTCTTAGTACTCCTGCAGGGAACAGAAAGCAATGCATACCAATCCAAGAAACATTTTATGTAATCTTGGATGTTTTTTTATTATTTGTATATTTCTGCATTTTTAAATATGACCTGATAATAAAATAAATATTATTCTTCTTATTGTTCCTTTTCAATTGCACCAACATATTTTAAAACATTGTTTTGCCTTATTCTAATAGTGTTTTATTTAACATTTTTGGTCCAAACACACCGTTTCATTATCTGCATTGAAAGATTAATACATGTGATGTTAGTCATTACACATTAATATTATTATTCTTAACTATGACTTTTTTAGTTCATTTTATGCCAAAGGGAGGATATGGGGAAGTTGGACTTTAAACAGAGTTTCGTAACTAGTGTGCATCAAAAACTATAAACTTTTTATAGACGCTAATTGTTACATGTGGGGAAAAAGGAGTTTATAGTTAATCGTTTTAAATCCAGCTTCATAATGTCAGATTTGTTTTAATCAGCCAGGGCAATCTGGATCAGAACCAGAGCCAATGGAAACACTCTGCAATTTAAATTTTAAGTGAAACTTATCTACTACAAATAATATTACTGAAGTAATTTTGTAATATTCCCTAAATTGTTATGTATGCACACATTTTTCTCTGTCCTACTTACTGCCTGTTTACTTGTTTTTTTAAACCTGTTTGAAATAAACATACAAATACCACAGATGCTTATCTTCCAAAAAAATAAATAACACCAGTACAGTTGAGAACTTTGGTACAAAAGTGTATGTTAGCGATTACGTAATGGAAATAGTCTTGGACAATAAGGCCAGATCCACATGACCCTGATATTTGGGGTTTTTCTTTTAATAATTTAAATCTCTGGCATGTTCTCTTATTTTATTAACTCCCTGTTTTACTTTCAGTGAACACTTGTGAAATTGGTGGACTGGATCCTAATCTGTATGTATCTGGACTAACACCAGCTTGTGGAACGATGGAACCTGGACACAAGCTGCGTTTTCTCTGTGGTCCTGGTCATCAGCTGGACGGCTCACAGGAAATTGAATGTTTATCAAGCGGCCAATGGAACGCTTCCTTCCCATCATGCTCTGGTGCGTTCATCTGAAGTGATATAAAAAATATTTAATAATGTTTGATGACGTAAATTCTACGTTTAAATAGAGAAAACATTCAATCAAATCAAAGGGTTAATTGGGGGTTTTAATCTTCACATTATGTTGGTTTTACTGAGTTATAATCTCTGTGGCATATGTTGCAAACCTCTGTTCTTTAGCTAAGTTCACATAACAGTTTTAATTGCTTAAGTCAGATTTTTCTGCTGAAGTCAGATTTTTTTTCTTCATGCAACCGCAATCCAACTTTTGTGTGAAGGTTTATGACCCCAAAGCGACGGGGATGCGCAGCTTAGCGCTTTGCTTACAGAAGTAATAATAGATGCCGCTCTTCATAGATTGATTTTTAACTCTGAATTACAGTAACACATTTATAATTATTCATTTAAAAAATATTTTATTGTTAATATGGGTGTTTATAAATCTTTATAACTCTTTTGCTGATTTTATAAACTTCTATTCTTTGGCAGAGAAATGCAGAAGACCAAACCTACCTGATACTGTTCGCATCACTTCATCTGTACAAGGCAATGCTATGAGTAAAGGAGATACATTGTCATTTGCCTGTCGTCAACAAGGACACATCATGCGAGGGAGTCCAACAAGTAGATGTTTGGGAAATGGACAGTGGAGCGATCCTGTACCTCAGTGTTCAGGTAAATCACTTCTTGTCTTACTCTTTTCTTGGACATTTTTTTAACCTAACTATATTTATTTAAGGTGTCAGCGTTTACACTCTAATACATATAATTAAAATATATTTTACTAAGTGCCACTCTGGTTAACATGCTTAAAAACACTAGACAGCACCAGACAGGAAGGTAAATCACATGGTGTTTATTTCTGTTCATAAGTCAAATTTTGTGCTCAACTGCTGGATATTAGTAAGTTTGGCAAAGAGAAGCTACAATTTCAGCTTTTCAACAGAATAGATTTTTCTTTTTGACCAATAATTCCCCACATGGAGGAAAAATACAGTCATAACATGGAATTTTCAGTCTCTGGATAAAGCAACATTTAAGTGTAAACACTAATATAAGGTATTAAAAATAAATCAGAGTGTCACTCCTTGTACTATTTGTAGATGTAGAAAAGTCCCTGTTCTAGATTAAATGTCATGGGCAGATAGTCATTTTTCATGTTAGGATGCAAATAATTAATATATTTCTTAAATAATAAAGCTCAACAAAGCACAATTTCAAACTACTTTTTTCTCATTGTTCACATTCTTTCAGCTGTTGCACATTGTTCAGCACCACCACTTCTTGAAGATGGAGACACCAGATCAATAATCAGCTCAGATGCAGTTTATCAAACTGGTGAAAAAGTTGAATATGTCTGTCAGAATACGTTCACTATGCAGGGAGACCCATTTAAAACCTGCAACAACGGTGAATGGACAGGAAACATGAGATGCCTGAGTAAGTTAAATTTGAACATTTCATTTTACACACTGTATATTTCTGCTGTTCTAATTATGTACTTAGAAACCACTGCTGCTTATGATTATGAATCTTCCAGCTGTGATCAAGAATAATAAAATTTACAAATTAAACCACAAACCCTTTTTTTAAAGAATGATTTTTACATTATTTTTTTTAAATAATTTTAAACGGCAAACTTCATTAAGTTATCTGGACTTTCGGAGTATCTAGAAATAGTATACATATTCAGAATTATGATAAAATGTATTGAGAAGAAATAAATAACTACTAGAGTACAGTAAAAGGTAAAGAATAACAAAACTAAAAGCATTTTTGTGTCCAAAACAGAGATTATGCAATCAGTAGTTCTCAATGAGAAAAAATATAATTCTACAACCATAAAAAAAATAATAATAATAATTTAGAAAAAAAAAATCCTAAGGGCTTTACTTCTTATCCCATGAGAAATCAATAAATTATCATTTAAAACATTTTAAAGATGAAATCTTTCAGTTATTTTGCATTCCAAAAAAAAAATTAAAAATAATTTAGATTCCCATCACTCTTCTCAAAAGTTCAGGAACATTTTGAAAAAATGTTTTCTAAAAAATTTTAATAGACATTACATTCATAATTTTATAAAAATATATATATTTATAAAATTATATTTTTATTGGTGTTTATTTTCTAATGTCCATATTATCCTATTTTATACACTCATATTTCTAGAAATTGTTGTTTATCTGATATAAACTTAAACATTTGTTTTTACTAACAAAGACAAATGTTTTTTTGTTTTTGAGTACAGTAAAAGATAAAGAATAATAACATTTTACTAACAAATGTTTTGGTTAGTAAAAAATTTTCAAAAATAATTCAGCTTGTATGGTTTTAATAACATGAAAAAGGTTGGAATATTTTCTAGTTCTTATTATGATTCATGATTAAACAGAAAAGAAGCAAAATGTAAAAATGAGATTCAGAGGCTTATTTAACTGTGACTTCAGCTTAGAAACAGAATCTGCTGCTCACAACATTTGATAAATATTTAAAAGCAAATGTACAAATATTGGCAAGCATACATTTTATTAATTCATGAAACAAAGTTAATTCTATTTTACCGTTTTTTGTTTTTCAGAACCCTGCACTGTGTATGAAGAATTATTGAGTAGACATGGTCTTCAGTTTAGATATGCTGACGCATCTAAGTTGTATGCACCACATGAGGGTTACATTTCATTTGCTTGTGTAAGTGGTAAAAGACGTGTTGGCACTGCTCCGATGCGTGGTCAGTGTATTGATGGTCAGATTATCCTGCCCACCTGCCAGTAAACGTTTTCAGGAGCTAAATATGGACATGTAATCACAAAAATATGTAAACTTATGGAACATCAAAATGCTCAATATTAAACAAATAAATACTGCATTGTAAAACAATAAATAATGGATAAAAATATGACAATGAAATTGTGAAATAACTGAAAGAATATTAAATTCTATGCTCATTATTGTGAAATATTATTTCTTTTTTAAAATGTGCATATTCAAATAAAACATTCACTGTGATTTTTACCCCAATCGTATCTATTACTGTTGTGTCATTTTTCTTTATTTCCTGCAGTTTTATGGAGAACCAATACTGACGTAATAAGACAAAAAATCATATATTTAGTTTTTATTTGTCCTTACACATGAGTTTCCATCAAGAAATGTATGTGATTCTTGAAAATAGGGACAAAATGGGTTTTAATTTTCCCATAATTTATTTTTGTCATTTCTCAAATTTATGTGTACAAATATGTTGCAAAATGTTTTGGAAATGTAAAGATGCTAAGGTACAGGTTTCCAGTTGCAACATTTTTTAAAAAAATTAAATTTTTAATCGACCTGACCCAGAACGTTGTCCTCACCATCTGACAAAAATACATAAAAAATAATTTTTAATGACCCTATTGGTGATATTTTACTCATTTTACAGACAAATGCTTCTCAAGAAACAAAATAAATATTATTGAAAACAAAAAACAACAAAAAGTCCGTCTGACGGAGTTGACACAAAACTGAAGGTGGTGACAAACTAGTGAGTAAAATGAAAAACTTGGTACATGTGAAGTAATGCAATTTATGTAAAATACATTAAAATGAATTAACTGCACATTTAAGTGAGATTTGATAACAATTTCACTGAAAGAGTCTCAAAAACTGATGGAGTTGAAAAAAAGCCAAACTATCTCAATTTATATGATGTTATTCTGAAGGAGGCCATATTGTAGCTCATCAGGTCCATAAAATCTTTACAATTTACCAAAATTAAGCTTTTATTTCACAAAATTTCATCAAAGTTTTGTAAAATGTCAGTTATGGTGTTGACACATCATGGTTGTGACAAGAAACTTAGGAATAAAAAGAAGAAAAAACTAAAGAATAACATAAGCTAACCAGAGCTAACTAGCCCACTTAGCAAAGGAAGAGAAAGGAAGAGGTCATGGGGTCCTCAGAAGTTCTGCTGCCCCCAATAATGCCTGATTTTTTTCACATTCTTTTCATTTCTGACGGTGTTGACAAAAACTAAGGACAAATTTCAATGGAGTTGGAAAATATATAAAAATGATTTTTAATTCAATTTATTGATACCATCATAATTATTTATATGACTACTGTTATGGTATATCCTCTCTATGCACGGGTTCAGAAAATGCTGTGCGCAAGGACTGAGACCACGCAGAGACAACAGCATCACAATAATCAGCATTTATTCAAGACAGATGCAAACTATCACCAGAAAAGCACATCACAAAACATCAGAAAACCTCAGAGCACAAACAACACATATTTACCTGAGAAGAGGTAGAGATAAAAGATGGAAATAACACACAGACAGCAAGAACGTTCTTGGAGAGGTTGCAAAGAGCAAAATCTGACTTGTTACTCTGTGTGTAAAGTCTTTTATCCTCTTTTCTTTAATTTATTCAAATAGGGTGGAACTTTGCCCATCCAACCAGGACCTGTCTCTGTCCCTTCCTCCAAATCCATTCTGTCCCTGTTGTCCAAGGAGAACTTCTCCTGCAGATTTATGGCTTTCACCAGGATCTGGCTCCTTCCTGAGCACCTCACAGGTCCCTGTGAAACTCTGGTTTTTTCCTCCCTCCTGTGGTTTTATCACCTTGTAAATGCATTTATCTGTGGTTTTAACCCCAGGCCCTGCATCTGAGCTTACTGACCCAAAAACTCCTATTTAAGTAAAAGATAAAGCCAACTCAAACACTACAAAAATGGTTATATAATTGAATTCAACAAAACACTAAACAATGATTATATTTCCTCAACAGTCCCTCTTTTGAGGTCTGACTTTTACAGACCTCACAAAATAAATTGATTAGTGTTTTAACCAAGGAATCAAAAATTTAGAATGACCAAACATTGATATACTCCTTTAACAGTCCCCCTTTTTAACTAAAAGCCCTGTCTAAGCAGGACAGCACTGGTCTACAGCCCATCATCTGCAGCACCTTGGAAAAACAACTAATAGGGAGGTGGATTAGGTAAGCTACTGCCACCCGGACCAGTTACTTGTATCTCAAATTAAACTCTGTATTCTACCTAGAGATGATAGAATGATCCTGAGCGAAAATTTAATACTCACCTGTAGAACCTAAAGAATTCATAAGCTTTCCAATCCAAATGTCAAATACCCATTAACCTTTTTTAAATATGAAGATCTTACAACTCAATCATTTCAGGGGAATCAAACCACATTACAATCCTCATCCTTCCAACATATACAACCAACAGACTCAACGCTGTGGAGGGAAAATCAGAACACACAAAAAGCAATTACAACTGGTTTCAATGTTTTTTTTTACACAGAATTATCAAAGTTCGTGTCTCTTCTTTGGTGATCCTCTTCTTAAACAAAAATATGAGTTTCACAAAAAATAGTTCGAATGGACGCGCAAAAACGAAGGTTCATAAAGAGTTCGCAAAATCAACGATATAAAAAACGCAAACGTGGGGTCGATGTGTGATCCTCTGAAGCTTGATCCGTCGTGTACCCTCATCGGGTATTTAAAGCTCAAGTTTCCCACCTGAGCGTCCGTTGCTCACTGAAAATTGGATTATTATGCCAATTAAACAGTGAGTTTAAGGAGAGATTTCAATCTCCTCTTCTCTCAATAAATTGAGACCAAAACAGGATTATTATGCCTGTTCAGATCTCTGAAGACCTCAAAACTCAGAAAGCAAAAGTGGCCTCAGCAGGAATTCCTGCTGCACTTATTACTGGAACCATCGATCCTCCTTGGTCTGGGGAACTGCGTGACGAAGCTCCTCCGTCTGAAGGCTCACTGGGGCTCCTCATCTGCTGCGCACTGACTCCACTGGAACCCGGCGTCTCTTTTCCATGCAGATGAACAGCATCAGACGTCCTCTTGATCTCTCAGCCTGGTCTGGTGAAGTGAAGTTCAGCCCCCGTCCTTCTGATGACTTTAATTTGGACCCAGATGATTCCTGGAACTGGTCCTGTGACGTCTGGTATTCTGCAAACCTAGGACTTCTCAAAAACATCATTATGAAATAAATGTGCCGGTTCACCTGTCCCTTCTGGAGTCCATGCGCAGGTGTCGGAAACATCCTTCTCGTGTCAAACTCGTATGAAGAGAACCCTGTTAATTTGTTAATGGACAACACATAAAAATATCGACCCATAGCAAAACGTTTTATCTAATTTAAATTTAGACTGTGCACAGTTTATAGCCAATTTTCAACTTTTCTTAAATTTTATCCAGAATTATCCATATAACGAATAATCAAATTAGACCCAATATCCCGCATATAAAACGCTTCGAATCCATCAATAAATCTACAGTCGCTGTGAAAATAAAAATTAATTAGGAACAATTGGTTGTACAAATCTTCAAACATATCTTCATTTTGGGTCTCTGTGTTAAACATCCTTGAAGTAAAATGACTTCCTTGGCAAGTCATAGATGGAAACGTAGTAAGAGGAAACAACAATAAACGATCCTAATTATTTTGTCGTTTCAAATCATATATTATTCTTATTATCAAATTTTATTTAGATAGTTTATTTCAATTTATCAGGCATGTAGAGATTTTGTATTTAACTTTTATTTTATTATTCTTATGCCTTCATTTCAGATTATAATTTCATTCCTTAAGTTAACTCTCTTTAGAAACAGTTTCATAATTGTTCCTTTTAAATATCCAATTTAGACCACTTTAATTTTAATCCTAATTTTTCATTTTAAATCCTCAAAGGATGATCAGCTTGTCTTGCAAGAATATGTTAACCGTGTCATTAAATAAAAATGATTCATCCAAATTTCAACCCTTTTAATATTTGATTCAGTTTTTTCTTTTTTAAATATTTATTTATCTTATTTAATAATGAATTATCCTTTTTATCTCTATCAATATTTTCAATTTACTGGGGAGAAGCTTGATACAACTATATTCTGTAAACATTTATTTTTAGACCTTCCTGGATGCCTTATTTAAACCACTTATTTTGAATCATATGAAGTGATATGTAATCATGTCACGATCCCTTTCCCTCTTTTTAGGAAACACTATTTTGTATAAACTATTTGATTCCAATCATGCATGTTAATTATTTCTTATTCCCTCTTTATTCTATAACAGAACAAATGTTCTGTCATAGAATACCATAAAAATGCCATATAAATTAAATAGAGAAATCAGTCACTGCTAACCCATGTCCCATGTTCCAGGTGGATGCAAATGTAATATGGTGTCCCAGATTCCGTTACAATCTGCACACTGCCATCAACAAATTCATATTTGAGTCAAAATTTAGAAAGTAAGAAGGAACGTGGTGCTTGTAGCTCATTGTGTACTCAGTCCACTTCAGTATGTTTAAATCTAAAAATAGGAAATCTGAATTATTCCCTGCACCACGCTCGTCAGTCTGAAATTAAAATAAGTTGAGACAAACGAAGTGAATCACTGAGGCAAAAAATGCTTGTTCAAAAATTGCAGAGAGTCACAAACACCAGTCTTGCAATCATAAATCTTTTTAGACATCCTGTTTGTTGTCACACCCCTACCATAGCCAAAAGGTCAGAATGTCAAGCGAGAGGAATGTGAGGCAATAAACCCAGTAAATATAGTATGCCCTGTGGCAAAGTAAGTCAGCTAAAATAAAAAATAAAAAAATAAAAACTAAAAATAAACATCGCACTTAATACAAGATAAATTTGGAAAAATAATGAAATTTCACCAACTCAAACCGACAACTGGCAGTGGTTTGCATCTCAGAGGCCAAAACACGCTGAAGGAGGAGTCAGAGGACTAAAGTCACATGTGACAGGTGGAGAATCCAGTATCACCCAGCAACCAGACAAACAGGACATCCACCGAGCTCTAGCGTGAACTGTGCAGAGTCCATGTGACTCAGAAACGGGTAGAGGGTATGCATGTCCCGTCTTTGAACTGAGGTAAGCTGTGAATGACAGCAGTGGTCCCGAGGGAAGAGACACAGCAAAAGTCACAGAACCACGGAGGATCCCCTCTCCTCCTTAGCCATTCCCAGCAGAATGTCTTTTGATCCATGAAGTGTGACCTCCTGCCAGCACGCCTGAGATAACAGTCAGAGTGTAATCCATCTCTGTGTCCTGTCGTGACCCAAATAACAGGAAATAGCAGTAAACTCCACCGACCTCAGTCTTTGAAGATGTCGTCACTTCCACTGAACAGTCCATTTCAGAGGCACAGTTTGTAATCGCAGTGGAGCGGAGAGCCGAGACATCGGCTTAAAGCAACAGCAGACACCTGAAGCCAGATGCCAAGCGACACCATCATCCCACACCTCCAAGCATGTTTCCAGCCCCTACCCCACGGCACCTCAACCTCCAAGAGCAGAACTGCCAGTGTAAAACAAACCAAGTTAGCAAAAAATAAAACAAAAGGCTATACCAACGTTCCGTACTGCAAAATGTCAAATTAATGTCAGAGCCATCTGACATTCCTCTGGCTTGACACCCCACCTTCTGTAAAGAAAAGAAAAAAAAAAAAATAGAATTAAAACAAGATATTTCACAACCAAATTTGATAGAAGTGATATAATAAGCTCACTTACTGTTTTTCTTTGTTTTGATTTATGCAAAATAGCACCTCGAAAGCATTCACTTCGCTTGTGCCAAAAAATCAGCAGTGACATAGAAATCTGCTATATTCTAAATGTGTGTAAAATGACAGATGCTTAACTGTCATCCGGCTTCATTACCTCAATTTGTAGTCCACTTATAAGCAGACATCATATGTTAGTGAATCATAAAGGCAAGATAAAATCTCCTTACATAATTAAATCCATAATCCACTATTTTGGAATGAAGGTCAAAAGTTTTGATTAAAAGATTCACAATCAACTGCCCCCAAATCTCACCAATTTAAGTAAGGCCTATTTTAGCCTACTCCCCTATCTATTTAATAAAACAGAAATTTATTAAAAAACAATTTATAGGTGGAAAACCAAAAATAAAAGAATCGTGCTCCTCTCAACATGTCCAAATCAGTAACCCATGTGTCACACAGACCAACCATTAAAACAATTAAGTTAGTATGTTAGTCAGTAGTTAGTACATTATAAATAAAACAAACAGAATGCAGGTACAACCCAAAAACATAAAAACATATGGAATATCTCACAGCAATTAAAAGAGTCTCATGGTCTCCTGTAATTTGTTTGTCACACAGGAAATAAAAACATTTGTTCTACATAAAGTTAGAACTCCCCAATTTGTACTGAGTCCACCTTTCAAAACACATATTTCCCCAGATTTGTTGACATCAATAGTTTGGAAACATAAAGCAGAAAAACAATATTCACATCCTCTCGACTCTGCGTCCTTGTACTGATCTGTGAGGATGAGTTAGTCAGTGTCAAAAACCTAGGAAACAAAGGGATGATAAATGAAACACAAGCATAAGAACAAGCAAATTACTGCCCAGAACTCCTGGCCCAGATCCCAAGCCAGAAGAGCTTGCAAAGATGTGCAGTTCCTCGATGAGAACGAAACATCTGCAAATGTTATGTCAAATAAATTCACAACAGAATCCAAAACATCCTGTAAAAATGAACTGGGGATATTAGTGTCAACAGAGCAGCTGAAAGATTCCCAAAATGCAACTGAGATAGTCATTCCATCCCCAGCTGTGAAACAAAACCTGTAATCAATGGGGAGAGAAAAAAATCAGTCTCACAGAAACACGTGGGAACAAAATTAAAACAACATAACACACAACAAAACCGTTAAATATTGTCATAAAATATTGTCATGCACCATCTATACAATCAGTGCAACAGTCGGAGGTTATGGTGTCGGAAAGTATGCCAAAACGCCTTCTGCCTCGGGTGCTAGCGGTTTATGGGGACACTGTTTGATCCAATGACCCAGTTCACCACAAAAACGGCAGGCGTAGCGATTCCTACCGTTCCGACTACCTCTTCCCCTCTGCCAACCTGGAAACAGAGTTCGCCTAGTCAAAGCTCGATCATCATGTGAACCAGACCATGTCGATGCAGCCGGGCCGTGAGTCAGAACAGGATCCGGTGTAGGAACTGCAACTGTCATGGGCCCCACCTGTTGTCTTTTCGCAGCTTCCTCAGCCGCCTGTAATTGAAGCTTCAGCAGCAGTCTCTTATTGTCTTTGTGCTCCTTCTCCGCCTTCCTTTTTACATCCTGAGACATCTGTAAATGATGTAGCAAATGTGTCTCCCATTTAGAATGATTACAACCTATCAAATCCGGATTCCGTTTCATTATTTTAGCCACAGACGCAGGGACACCAGCCAGCACGGCCTCCCTAAAATGTTCCCTCAAAACAGAGTTATTAGCTGGATGCAGTCCAGATTGCTGTTTCCACATTTCAACAGCTTTGTCTAGAAACACCTTCGGGTGGTCCTTAGAATCCCAAGAAAACTTTGGAATACATGATGGAACCACGAGTGGAAACGATTCCCTCAGGGCAGCACCCAAAGCCGTCAAGACAGCAGACAAAGGTGTGTGGTCAGGCAAAGCAGCCGTACCAGCAGACTGTTCAACCTCGCAACAGTTTGTGTTAGTGGTGGAACGACCCAAAATTGCTCTGAAATCTCCCAATGCCAAAGTCAAACCTTTAGTGAGGGAATATAAGTCATTGAGCCAAGGCACAGCACCATCCGCCAGAGAGGGAAGCTTTTCAACCAGCGCGGAAAGATCACCAAATGAGAAAGGTTTATATTTATGGCCTTGTGATGTAACCAGCAAGGGCATGACATGTGTAGAGGAGCTCTCTGAATCTGCTAAAGGAGCCTTTAGATGACCCGATAAATTCGACAGATTTGTTGCCAAATTGTCCATATCACGCTGTTGCCCATCAGCCAAAGGAAGGCTATCCGAATCAGGAGTGTTTGTTGGAAGAGAACCCGGTGACAGTGTGACCGCCGTGGCCGATCCAACCTGTGAAGGTGTAGCAGTATGTATAAAGGAAGGGGGAACATTTAAAATCTTCCACTTCGCAGTGCCCATGTTCACGTCCAGAACTGGATATAGACATAAATTGGTGTATGGTGCCGGAAGCGCACCATCAAAGAAGCCAGAAGTTAAACTAGCCTGTAAACGTTGCACCTCCCGTCTGTTCAAAATCCACAGATCACGTGTGTTAAAATTACCCATCAATCCCCGTTTAAATAAATAATCCGTACCTTGCCAGTTGACCAGAAGCCTAGCCCATGTCTGCCTGTTCCGTTCAGCCATTTCTAACTTCCTCAACGCTGCTCTTCTAGAGGAGAAACTGGCTTTGTCATATTTCAACTGTGCTCCACTTTTATCCACGTCTGCCTGTTTCAAACCGACACTCAAAATTTGGTCCAAAGGGATTTCAGCTTGTAAAACTTCACCCTGACAGCGGACCGCATTTTCCAGCATAAGTTTCAATTCCTCAGGCTTCGCTTTAGCAAAGTCCTCACCTAACTGTTGAGTCAATATATTTATCAAACCAGTGATCTGCTCTCGCAAGGTTTTCCACGGACCTGAACCATAGGAACTGTCAATTATATGTCCTTGTAATGGACTCTCCATCTCCTGACCACAATCTGAGCCACAACACAAAACAGCAAGAAAACAGAGAAAGAAAAAATTTTGCAAATCGCACTCCAAATGCAGTCTCTCAGGCACAAGCAGACACACGCACACAATCAGTAACACACATATCGAGCCGCAGCTCTGCTCCAGATCAGAGGAAGAAAATGCAGATACACGCAGAGACAGAGAAAAAGAGAGAGAGAGAGAGACCCGGCCGCCTTTCAGTGAAAAAATAAAATAGAATAAAACCTAATATCCAGCCGCATTCAAAAACAGTAAACACACAAAAAAGGTTAGTGAAACGCACAGTCACAAAAACAGCAAATATATACAAACAAAAGAAAGCCCTACGGACACCGGTGTCAGAAAAAAATAAAAATATGTGGGCCTCACTCCATGTCCTTTCGTAACGCTACTCGTCACAGGTGGATTTCACACCGAATTTAGTTCCAGTCCTTTGCGAGTCGAGTGCATAACTCAGGTGGACTGAACCTTCAATTTAACGTACGCTTAGAACGAAGCAGTACAACTTGTGCCAGATCCGAATAACACTCAGCCAAGAACATGTCCCTTTAGAGAGGATCAAACTCTCAGGCTGATACAAGCCTGTTCTACACTAAGCACCAATCTATGAGAGCGGCAGGCTCAGCTGATCCAGAAGGAGCGCTTCAACAACTGGGGCTAAGCCAACAATCACAGTGGTACAAAATAAAAGCCCTATTTGCTAAGATCCAATAAAAAGAAAAATTACACAATCGTTTCTCTGCAATCAAACCAAAGATCCGGTCGAAACCACACACCAGCGCGTCAAAGAGAAATCAAACTCAGACGCACCTGTATCGTGGTTCAACACGGAGGACAAAGTCGTTCACTGCGGTCTCAGGTCCAATCGCACAGCACCGCTCAGAACCGGACGAAGCCCCCAAATGTTATGGTATATCCTCTCTATGCACGGGTTCAGAAAATGCTGTGCGCAAGGACTGAGACCACGCAGAGACAACAGCATCACAATAATCAGCATTTATTCAAGACAATGCAAACTATCACCAGAAAAGCACATCACAAAACATCAGAAAACCTCAGAGCACAAACAACACATATTTACCTGAGAAGAGGTAGAGATAAAAGATGGAAATAACACACAGACAGCAAGAACGTTCTTGGAGAGGTTGCAAAGAGCAAAATCTGACTTGTTACTCTGTGTGTAAAGTCTTTATCCTCTTTTCTTTAATTTATTCAAATAGGGTGGAACTTTGCCCATCCAACCAGGACCTGTCTCTGTCCCTTCCTCCAAATCCATTCTGTCCCTGTTGTCCAAGGAGAACTTCTCCTGCAGATTTATGGCTTTCACCAGGATCTGGCTCCTTCCTGAGCACCTCACAGGTCCCTGTGAAACTCTGGTTTTTTCCTCCCTCCTGTGGTTTTATCACCTTGTAAATGCATTTATCTGTGGTTTTAACCCCAGGCCCTGCATCTGAGCTTACTGACCCAAAAACTCCTATTTAAGTAAAAGATAAAGCCAACTCAAACACTACAAAAATGGTTATATAATTGAATTCAACAAAACACTAAACAATGATTATATTTCCTCAACACTACTTATACTTAATTGTCATAATATTTAATTTTAGTATTTTTTAAATTGTTTTAAACTATTACAATGTATTGAATTCTGCTCCTGGACAAAGGCTTTTACAGGCATCATCCACCGACTACAATATTTAAAATAAAGAAATATTCAGCAAATACCTGAAAAATATACATTGTTGTGCTCACATGACCCAGGTTAGTTTAGTCAGATATTTGAAAAAAATATATTTTGTGTATATTTTATTCAAATTTTGTTCTTTATCCATAGGACCTGTTTTGTCCCTATTCTCAAGAATCACTG